>CANTUZ010000008.1:32884316-34279316 GCA_947846985.1 Fratercula arctica
CTTCATCTTTAAGTACTTCATAGGCTCTATTTATTTTCAAAAAATTGTCATGTGCATTTGGATCATTCTGTGTAAGAAAAAGTGTAATTAGTAAGTAATTAATAAATCATATTGTACATACAATGCCAAGAAAATAATATTTGGAAATATTTTTATATCCCTACTGAAGATGTCAGTTGTGATGAAAGCAGGCATTACACAGTGATCTCCAAACAAACTACAGTAAAGTTTTCCTTTCCTGAAGCCAGATGCATCTCCTGCTCATTTCTTCACCCTCTCTAAAGTACCAATGGAAATACAAAGTGAATGGGTAGGAGGCTCTAACATTCTCCACTGACCCCACTTCTTTCAATTCTCTTTCTTCAATTGAAGAAAAAAACCCAAATACTCAAGAATGAAGACTTATCATCCCTTCTGGTCTTATGGTGTAGACAGAGGCCCCCTTTTTATTTAAAAAGCATTCTGGTTCTAGGTAGCTTCAGAATTAGAATGGCGAAAAATCTGCAGACATATTTTAAACCCCAGTTTGGGTTCTGAGCTGGTGCAATGCAACAGTGGTGAGCAAAATCTGCAGTGCTCTCCCAGCGCTTTTTAACTTTTAACTTCTGCTTACACGTTTCATTTGAAAGACACTTTTTCTTAAAGGTTCTTCACTTATTTACCTAGATACACATGAAATTAATTACCATAATGGAATGTGTGTAATGGCGTCATCTTCTATACTATATGTCTTCTCCAGTACCTAAAGGGGGCTTACAGGAAGGATGGGGAGGGACTCTTTATCAGGGCGTATAATGATAGGACAAGGGGTAATGGTTTCAAACTGAAGGAAGGCAGATTTAGATTAGGTATCAGCAAGAAATTCTTTACTGTGAGGGTGGTGAGGCACTGGAACAGTTGCCCAGAGAAGCTGTGGATGCCCCATCCCTGGGCCAGGGTGGATGAGGCTTTGGGCAACCTGGTCTAGTGGGAGGTGTCCCTGCCCATGGCAGGGGGGTTGGAACTAGATGATCTTTAAGGTCCCTTCCAACCTGAACCATTCTATGATTCTATATATTATTTTTATATTGAAAATAAGATGTTGAAAAATCTTTAGTAGTATTTTAGTAGCATTCACATACTTGGAAATTACAGAATCTGACACAAAGTGGTATTATTTTGAAAGATATCAACACAGCGAAATCAAACCTTGTAGTTAATAGTTACAAGTTGGCATTTCTAACTTTGTTCAGATTTGGCTTTCTCTTTGAGCTGTCATGTTCAAATCCATTGTAAAACATGAGTGCCTCAGAGGCTTCCATGTACGTACTCCACGGGCGAGCCCTGAGCTCCTACGGAACATCACTGCCTTCTGGGACTCGGTGAAGGTGCACATATAAAGATCCAGACCCTCGTATTTCCTGTGAATTTCTGATAGTTTCAAGAAATCTTGAGAAAAAACTGATTTAAATTTAAAAATTATTTCTTTGTACTTCAGAAAATATGGTAGCACAGACTGAGCCATTCCCAGTCTTCTCTCTCTAGTTAGTCTACAGTTCCTTAGTACCCTCCCTCGTTATGCCTTGGCAGTTCCAGAATTTCTGATTTGTCCTGTTTGATACTTGGAGACTGATGTCTCAGTACAGGCTGGTGGTGTTTGCTGTTCAGATGAGACTTCATGTTAGGGAAACAGTAAGTTCCCCTAAGCTAAACAGAAAGAGAGAGACTCATCGGTTTACCAACAAGGTAATATGGTACAGATGTAAGTTTTCATCTATTTACAAAAATATAATTGAGAACTGTTTTTTTTTTTTCTTACTACGGCAATTTAACATGGCCCAAATTCAACACAACCACATATGACCAGTCTATATCCCTTTTTCTCAATTTTCTGTGCAGAAAATCTGAGCTGAACCATGTTATCAGGTGGTTACCTTACTTCACAAGAAGAGAGAAACATTTTAGATAAATTAAAACCACTTTTTGTTTAAACATTAAGATCCATTAACTCAACAACTTTGACCTGTTAAAGATGTAACTTACCTGATTCTTATCAGGGTGCAACTTTAATGCCAGTTTTTTGAACGCTTGTCGTATTTCTCTACTACTTGCTTCTTTGGATACTCCGAGTAAACTATAGTAGTCCTGATCAGTGCACACAAGTACTATTACACATACTAAAAGTAGCAATAAAGATCTTTTCACATATCTATTATAATCTCCTTTGGCTACTAAGAACTCCATTATGAAGCTTTTGGAAAGTTTACAGGTTCCGATTTCAGCGGACTTTGGGAAGACTCTCCAGCAAATCCGCCAGCGTTCAGAGATACAGCCGTATTTATGACGAAGCTCTTCAAAACGCTGGTTGTCCTACTTCATGTCAAAAGTCTTGCAAGAGTTACAACCTAGAAGGAGAGAAGGGGAGAAAAGCAATTAAGTACATTTTCCTATTTATTCAATAAATACACGTTAGTAAAGAACCCCATTGCCAGCTTGTGCAGACTGCAACTGAACATTAAGTTTCTTGACGGCTAATTACCTGCTTTCTGAAGACCACACAACTGACAGACCATCTCTTGACTGTGTGTACTGTGAATGAGGTAATTCGCCAAAGTGCTACTGAATGATACCACACACGGGCCACTTCCACCACATCAAAAAAAAGCGGTTTTAGTACCGCTCGCTTTTCCTTCAAACTTACTTTCAGTGCGGCAGGGGGACATGTCTCCCGAGGGGACCGGGCAGCTTCGAGCCCGCAGCCGCTGCGGGGCGGCGGGAGGGCCGCCTGGGCAGGGCGGCGGCGGGCGCCCCTCGCAGACGAAGCCGGGCCCACCCCGGGCACCCGCCGCGGCGAAGGGGGGACCGGCGGGAGGCGGAGATGGGCCGCCGGCTGCCGCCCGCCGCGGCCAGGCCGGAGGTAACAACCCCAGGGGGCTGCGGCGGGAGAAGGGGCGTGCGGCGAGGGACCGCCGCCAGAGCAGGGTCACCGCACCGTCCCTCCCTGCTGGCACGGCCTCGGTGCCGGGCGAGCCCCGGGGAAGCGGCGCGGCGCTGCTCTTACCGGGCTGCAGGGAGGGGAGCGGCGCCAGCCGGCGGCTCAGAGCGGCGGGAGCCGGCGGAGGGAACGGGCCGGGCGCGGAGCAGCATGGGACGGCGGCGCCTTCATCCCGGCGCCGGGCGGAAGAGCGGCCCGCGCCGGGATCCGGCTCTGGGCCGGAGGCGGGCGGGACGGCTCTGCGGCTGACGTGGCCGCCGCGCCCGTCTGGGGCGGGGGCTCGGCTCCTCCCGGCCGCTCCCGGCCGGGGCGCCTCGGCTCCGGGCCGCCCCTTCCACAGCCGAGCCCACCCTCCGCACGGCCTCGGCCGCCGCCCCCTGCCCTCGGCAGCCTGAGCTGCTGCGAGTGGTCGGCACCACGGCGGGGCCCGAAGGTAGCCGTGACGCGGGAAGGCCCAGCCGCGTCCTCAGGGAACCCCCGGTGGGCTGAGGGCACTGGGAATAAAGACGTGCGAGTGGTAGGGCGGAGGAGGAGAGTGGTGAGACGTGGCTGCTGAGCAGAGCCTGCCACAAGCTCTCCAGCTTGTGCCCTCACCTGTGCCCTCAGCCGAGAGCCCTGTCCGAAGATGCCTCGCAGGCTTCTACGGATAAAAGACAGCAAAGGGGTCCATTTCCTCACAGGACGTTTCTCTGCAGCTCCAGGAGCTGCCCTCGCCCCGGCGGGGCTGGTGGTGGAGAGAGGCTGCCAAGGCCGGACGGTCAGACCATGGTGGTCCTGCAGTTGGTCGCTTGCCTCTCCTGACACATGTCCACAGGGGTCTAAATGTCTGAAAACAAACAGGCCTAAGACATTGCCAGAGGCTTCCCGCTGAGCACTGCTCTTCCCTCTGGGCAGAGGACAGTGGAGAAAACGCCACACAAAGTGTAACTGGGGTTGCTGTGCCCCTGCCGGAGGGCACTGGGGTGCCTCTCCTCGCGGAGGCGAGGCTGACAGCTCAGTGCAGCACGTCAGGCCGAGGGTTATGAAGGGATTGAGGGTGGACTTCTGAAAGTTCAGGTATGGTTAAGAACTGTTGTGCTTGCTGCCAGTTGTTATTATTTGTGGAGACAAAAACATACTTGGTTTTATGAGCAGGGCGTGGAAAGCAGGTTCTGAAATGCATATACATTGCAAGAAATCTTTGCAAGAATTACATGTTGTAAAGATAATTCTGGATTATATTGCATTACCTATAATCCAGAATTTCTTGTGGTTTGCCCCTCCACATGCTTGCTTTGTTTGAAATTATGTCAAATAGTGTTATGGTTCACTCTCTGAGCATACTCTCATTTACGTTGACAAAACCAAACGTGAGTTAGATACTTCAGCTGGTGTCAAACTGACACAGAAGCACCTAAGCCTTGTTGTTTAAAGTGGATTGGTTCATGGTTTTTGTGTTTACTTCTCAGTTTCAGCTATCTGAACAAACATTTCCATTGTGAAATATTTGGGGACAAAAACTGTTTAGTTAACAAAGACAAAAACATTATACTCTAGTAGAGTGTACTTGGGGAATTAGTTTATAATTTTCATGTTATTACAAACTTACATCTGTCAAACTAATGGTGAAAAACATATCTGCTGAAAAGTTTATATTTCCTTCCTAATGGTTATGGTAGGTTAGTGGATGGCTCCTTTGTTTTGAATTTTCAATTTTCAGAATTTAAATGAGACTTCTTCTAGAAGGACTGACTTTTTGTTGCAACACTTTATGTGCTTATTCAGTGACTTAGGGTCTTCCAAATGGGGTGGGGATATTGTCTGCCATCATTAAAAGTTCATTTAGCACATGAGGATACATAAAGTCTCTCAGGGGTGTTAAGGAAAGAATGCATGCTAAAACATATGAAATGTTTCAGTCCTAATTTAGTTTAGTGTAACTAACTGTCATGTGTTTCTTCCCTTTTTTCAGCCCAAGCTTCACTTAAAGGACTCTTAAGTAACTACTAGGTAAGCGAAATCAGTTTTCTCTCTGAACTCAAATGTAGCTAGAAGGCAATGCATGATGTATTGTGCAAAAGTGTAAAAGCTCTCTAGTTTACCTAGAGGAATACAAGAATAGGCATTTTTTGATCTTCAGTCATGATTAAAACTTTAATAATAACAACTTTATTTTGAATTAATGTCACATTTTTGAAAACAGTGTATGTCTAAAAATATTCACTAGAGTATTTTCTTTAATTCCTAATGGTAATGAGTTCCATGAGTTATTCTGTTGTTCCTTTTGTCAGTGGTTTTGAATGCCTAATTTTAGTGTTAAAGGAGATGGAGAGCAGACAACAATCAGAATGAGGGTTCTGATCGCTTTAACAGCTAACTATCCTAGTTTTATCGTATTACTGCAATTTTTTTTTCAAGTTGATATTCTGATTTCCTCAATAAAATGTTTTTTTTTTTTTTTTTTTTTTGCAACTGCTATTTTTAATCAAAATACATGTCTAGATGGAAAAATAGGGTTATTTATCTTTCTACACAGTACTGGTCATATATACAGAACTATGCTGTGACATAACTGCGTTTAATCAATTAAGGAATATCTACTGATGATTTGGTTCCCTCCCCTGCTCATTGATGTGGGCTTGTGTTGGGTCAGGAGGAGCAGGTGAGGCCCCAAAAGTTTTGTGGAATTCTGAGCTGCAGGGTGCTGTCTCAGTGCCCAGAAAGAACCAGGAAGAGCTGCTGCAGCATAAAACGTGCAACATGCCCTAATGCTAGAGGTTTGATTTATATGCAGGGTGTGATGACTTGCAGCACTAATGACTTTACATGACTCACAAGTCACTTAAAAGCAACTTATTGCTTCACTTCGTGATAAGTTTTTTGTCATCTGCTTATGTCACATTGTACCAAAGCGTAACTGAGCAGGGCCATTTATGCACACAATGAATGATGTTACCTTTTCTCGCCAATTTAAACTATAAACCAGGGAAACAATGAAGTTCATTCTAATCTAAGCTTGTCTTTAGTAGTCACACAGTTAAACAAGTCCCTGGCTCTGTGATTATATTGTTGTTTTGTCTATTTCTGCCTTTTACTATGTTTGTTCTGAATCAGCTTTAGAAAGTCATGCCAATAACTATAAACAATAATTGTGAAACCCTTCCTTTTGCTGGAATTACCACATCAAATTTGTACTCTTTACAGATTTTATGAAAACTTCACCCACTATGCTCAGTCTTTTCTTTGCATTCCTTTTTTTCTTCCAACCATGTGATTGTGGCTTTGTGGAACTCTGTAACCTGATTTTATTTTCCCCTGGGGAACCTGGGGACAGCATACCTTTTCCCAGTTGTCTTTCTTTCATGACGTGAATTCTAAGCAATTTCTTTAAACCTTCTTCATTATCATCTCCCTCAAATCTTTTACACTCATCAGTATTTGTATCTTACTATCATAGTAGTATCCATACCTATATCTTGTTTGAAGTCGGTTTTAAGGTCTTAATAAAATAAATTCCACCGCATTTTTCATGTTTCACTATTTTTGTTTTTGTAAAGGGGATAGGAAGGGAAAATCTAAAATACGGCTTTTAAATCAGGACTATTTAAAATAAAGGAACCCAGCAGAATTACTAAAAAATGTTAGCATTATCATGAAGAAGAAATAGGAAAGAGGTGAACAATGAGATTTTTCACATGTATTAGAAAATAGAAACTAGGTTGGTAAGGTAGTGTTGGATACAAATATTTTAATTAATTTGCTGGTTAATATGGTGCGTACAAAATTACTTTGCAATTTAAATTTAGAAAGCCAATCAGAAAGAATGCCATCAGATATAATTTTATAGAACATATAAAATGTTTAATTAAGCAGTAAAGCCATGTAAACCGTCTGCTTCTGTTTAAGCAGTCAAGATGTTACAGAGCCATTTCTTGTAATTTAAAACATCTATGCATTTTTGATTGCTTTAAAATTAGCATTCAGCTTTCCTAAGGACCTACTTTTTTTTTTTTTTCTGCAGTGAAGTATGCAATAATTGTTAATGAAGAGGACTTTGAGCAGAAATTCTGTTCTGTTCATTTTAGCATATTTTGAACTTTAACTTAGCGATTTTTGTCACTTAAGTTTTTTGTTCTTACTAGCAGTTTAAAGAAGATAAAAAGCTAAAGTACGCTGCGGCAGTTTGAAGGTTTCTGTGTGATGCATGGTTGGTAATTTAGGAGGAACTGGGTTTTATTTTTTTTTTTCATTTATCAGCTGGGCTTCTCCAGCAACCTATTTAATCGATGGTTACTAGCTGGAAGCATCATAGGATACAGCTCTTTCAAGCCACAGTGTCTGCAGACTAATTCCTGTTGCGGGCTGCTAACGAATCAACATGACCTCGTGTGGAGCTGGCAGGAGAAGGGGTGTGAGCAGAAAGGTTATGTCTCTTCAGTCATTCCTGGTGGCAGAATTCCTGAGGAACCCCTGCACAAACGAAAGCCACCTGCCAAATCCAAACTAAACCCTAAAAATTCAAAGGAGCCCACCAGGAATTCCATATCCTTGTTAGCAGACTTCCAGAATCTTCTGTAAATGTGTTGTGGTCTTATAAACAGGCAGAGCTTTAGTTGACTGTAACTTTCACATGTATTTGGAGACTCTCTGATGCAACTGAAAAGCTGTTTGCAAGGTGCTTGTCAGAAGGACAGTTTCTGACAGTTTAGAAAAGATGGGGAGATAAAATTAGGTATGACTGTGGGGGCAGAAGTTTCCTGTGAAGTATACTTCACAGTTTAAGGGTTTCTTTACAGATCTTGAATGCAAAAATGTACTTTCTGTCTGACTTGGTCTGCCAGTGGTTGATCTTTTAAACTCCTGATTATGATGTTATAAAGTGTTTTTTCTCTTGCAAATTCCAGGGATTTGCACCTCATTTTGTTTCCTAATGGCCTCCCAGAAATCTGTATAGCTGTGTTAATGCACAGTTTAATACATACAGACATCGCTATAAGAACATGAAGTGTTAACACCGATGCTTTTGTACGTCTAAATAGGATAACTTGTTTTGTAGAAATAAGCTTCGAGTTAACAATCTTTTGTAGGATTTTCAGACGTCTTAGCTGAAGAGATGTTCAGAGATGACTTTGCTATAGTACACTAAAAATTTTAAAATGTTGACAGCTTTGATTCCAAAACTCCTGTTTTCCCCTACTTTGTTGTGACTGAGCAGTTTTTCCTAATTCAGTAATAATTTAAGGACAAGGGTAACTAATTTGTATACAATCATCCATAGATTTGACTGGGTCTTAAAGAGCGCCACTTCTCCTGAAGTGGGACTTCATATACAGGGGGAGCATGCAAACCACCACAGTGTAGCAGATGGTGGAGTTGTCTGAGTATTTCAATATTTGATGTTTTAATATTGATGATTCAGTTCCCGGTATCCTCAAAGGAGTTTCTATTAAAGAGTGCAGAAGAATAACAGCAACAGTGCAGCTCTTCAAAAAGTCCAAAACCAAAGCAGAAACCTTTAAAAATGATGATGGATGTGTCATTTTGGAAATAATAGCAGCGGCAGTCATCTGTCAATGTACAAAAACCTGCCCAAAATCCAAACCAAAGACCAAAGAAATGGAAGCCGTTGTTAATGTTCACCATATTTAGTCAATATGCAAGATGGGCTTGCTGCTTCTTATTTATCATTTAAACTTCCCTTTGGGGGATTCCATCCTACTCTAATTATGATTTACTGCTGCTTTGCATGCTGCACCGGACCCTGTTCAGCGATTCTGAGCTGTCTGGTACTGTTTGGAAACAAAACAAAGCATTCTTACTGCAGTACTAAGATTTCCCGTCTTCACAAACTACGTACTATGGCTATGGCCCATGAACAGCAAGTCAAATTGTTCGAGTTTAAGCTAATGAACTGAATTAGGACAAAGTAAGACAAGTCTGTGTTCGTCCTACCTCCTTACTACACTGCACAGCTTTCTCGTTCCTCAGCGTATAGGTTTGTTAGTGTGTGTGTCTGTACGTGTGGCTGAATGATTTACTCCAGGCTGAAGCACAGGTTTTCCACTCTCCATTCACGTGTAGTGGCTGGGCGTTGTGCTTTTTAGAGAGTGCAGTTATTCCCTGTAGACCTTTTAGTCCAAATTTAGCTACTTGGACTAGGAAAAGCTCTACTCACAGGAAGCAGAGATAGAAGTTAAAAAAGAGAAAGAAGAGTCAGTGATTAGGCAAATTGGGTTGGAGGAGGCAGAGTTGAACATTTTTAGGCTAGAGGATATCAAATCATGCTTGTCAAAGGCAGTGAAAGTGACTGCTGGGGTCATATTGGGTTAGTTATTTAAAGACTAGTATTTTTCATATTAATGGCTCAGGTTGTGATCTTTCACTTCCACTAATGAACACTTATTCACAAAAATAGTTCCTTTGACATCATGAGCATTATGCTTGTAAATGCTCTTCAGAGCAGGGCATTTGTGATGTGGCTGTATGGTGCTATTTATGCAGAGTACTTCCCCTTGTCAATGTACAAGGCTGTCGCAATTACATTCTACTTGTCTTTCTGCCTCAGTATTTCCTCATGGCTCTTGCGTTTGTTCTAATCTGAACCATAACATGCAGTGTGTAGTAGAAACCATACGTCTTCAACAAATCTCTACATATCAAACTTACAGCTCTTCAAGGAGTTAGTCAATAGGACTCCCTGGGAAACTGCCCTCAGGGACAAGGGAGCAGAACAGAGCTGGCAGATCTTTAAGGGCGCTTTCCATTGAGTGCAAGAGCTCTCTGTCCCCAGGTGTGAGAAGTCAGGAAAGGAAGGCAAGAGACTGGCATGGATGAGTCGAGACCTGCTGGTCAAACTAAAGGGCAAGAAGGAAATGCGCAGGCAGTGGAAGCAGGGACAGGTACCCTAGGAAGAGTATAGGGACACCGACCAGTTGTGTAGGGATGGTGTCAGGAAGGCCAAGGCGCAGCTGGCACTGAACTTGGCAAGGGACACAAAGAATAACAAGAAGGACTTCTACAGGTATGTCAGCCAGAAAAGGAAGGTAAAGAAAGTGTACCCCCGCGATGAGCAAGACTGGTAAACTGCTAACAATGGATAAGGAGATAGCTGAGATACTCACCAACTTTTTTGCTTCAGTCTTTACTGGCAAGCTCTTTTCCCACACTTCTCAAGTGGGTGGACCACACAATGGGGACTGAGGGAGCAAAGTCTGTCCCACTGTAAGAGAAGATCAGGTTTGTGACCACCTGAGGAACCTGGACATACTGAAGTCTATGGGACCTGATGAGATGCATCCTAGGGTCCTGAGGGAAATGACTGATGCAGTTGCCAAGCCACTGTCCATGATACTGGAAAAGTCATGGCAGTTAGGTGAAGTTCCCGGTGACTGGAAAATACGGGAAACATTGCACTCATTTTTAAAAAGGGTAGAAAGGAGGATCCTGGGAACTACTGACCTGTCAGCCTCACCTCTGTGCCTGGAAAGATCATGGAACAGATCCTCCTAGAAGCTATGCTAAGGCACATGGAGGACAGGAAGGTGATTTGAGACAGCCAGCCTTCACCAAGGGCAAGTCCTGCCTGCCCAATCTAGTGACCACCTGTGATGGAGTGACTACCTCAGTGGACAAGGGAAGAGCTATGGATGTTGTCTATCTGGACTTGTGTGAGGCCCTTGACACAGTCTCCCCCAACATCCTTCTCTCTAAATTGGAGAGATATGGGTTTGATGGGTGGACTGTTTGGTGGATGAGGAATTGGTTGGACAGTCACATCCAGAGAATAGCAGTCAATGGCTCAATGTCCAGATGGAGATTGGTGACAAGTGGTGTCCCTCAGGAGGCCGTATTGGGACCAGTACTGTTTAATATCTTCATCAGTGACATAGACAGTGGGATCGAGTGCAGTCTCAGCAAGTTTGCAGGCAACACCAAGCTGAGTGGTCCGGTTGATGCACCCAAGGGATGGGATGCCATCCAGGGGGACCTGGACAAGCTTGAGAAGTAGGCCCATGTGAAACTCATGAGGTTCAGCCAGGCCAGGTGCAGGGTCCTGGGTTGGGGCAACCCCTGGTATCAATACAGGCTGGGGGATGAAGGGATTGAGAGCAGCCCTGCTGAGAAAGACCTGGGCATACTGATGGATGAAAAGCTGGACCTGAGCCGACAATGTGCGCTTGCAGGCCAGAAGGCTAACTGTATCCTGTGCTGCATCAAAAGAAGCGTAGCCAGCAGGTCAAGGGTGGTGTTTCTGCTCCTCCACTCCACTCCTGTGAGATCCCACCTGGAGTACTGCATCCAGCCCTGGAGCCCTCAGCACAGGAAAGACATGGACCTGTTGGAGTGGGTCCAGAGGAGGGCCACAAAAATGATCAGAGAGCTGGAGCACCTCTCCTGTGAGGACAGGCTGAGAGAGTTGGGGTTGTTCAGCCTGGAGAAGAGAAGGCCCCGGGGAGACATTACAGCAGCATTTCAGTGCTTAAAGGAGGCCTACAGGAAAGATGGGGACAAACTTTTTAGTAGGGGCTGTTGTGATAGGACAAATGGTAATGGTTTTAAGCTAAAAGAGGGTAGATTTAGAGTAGATACAAGGAAGAAGCGTTTTACTGTGAGGGTGGTGAAGCACTGGCACAGGTTGCCCAGAGAGGTGGTAGATGCCTTATTCCTGGAAACATTCAAGGTCAGGTTGGGTGGAGTTCTGAGCAACCTGATGTAGTTGCAGATGTCCCTGCTTATTGCAGGGGGTTTGGACCAGATGACCTTTAAAGGTCCCTTCCAACCCAAACTATTCTCTGATTCTATATTCTCATACACAGTAGGAGCAAACTGTGTGTCAGCTTGTATGCAGACTAGAAACACAACTGTTCTGTTGTCAGTGAGATGTAAGATCATCCTGCCTTGGGGCACAGAGGTCATTACTTTGGTTTTATTTAGTATTTTACCACTGAAGGATGGAACAGGTGTTTGACTGCTGTTCTTTGCAATGATGATGCTGCCCCTTCCGCTTTGCAGGCAGATAAAGGTTTATTCATTGTAGACATGTTCTAGAATAACTGGAACATCAAATTGCATACACTTATGTGCTGTATTAACATGACCTCTTCTACCTACGTTATAGCTGCCAACATACAATGGGGTTTTTGTATTAGGTATCATGCTTAGTTTGATTTGTGAAGGCAGCATTGTGAGAAAAAGCATTAATTTCCACTGGTATGACATACCTCATTGCTTATACATCTGACTGTATGGGGTGCTGCACTTTAAGCCTTTGAAATAGTACAGAGAATTTAAAATGGATTTATTTGCATGCTCATTTATTTACTTTGTATTTATAATTTCTGATGAGAGGAAAGCGTTTTAAAAGCCTGATGGATAAACCCAATATATTATTTTAAATTTCTTGTGATTCACATTCAGATATCCTTAATGAGCCTAAGTAATGATAACCAACTAATCTTGGCTTGTTAATTTAAAACTGATGTTAATGGCATTATTTTTATCTATATTCCTTTAAAGTTCTTCCCTGTGGTCCTGTTAAAATTCATGATCCATAAATAGATTCCTAATTCATGCTCTGAATCATCATACAGTTTTAAGTTCTATGCTGAAATTGTAATAAAGTGAAGATTTCTGATAAACACTGGCTTTTAAAAGCATCTGTCAGTTCAGTCAGTTTGCACTTGAGATTCTTGCAATAAATGTATGTGCTAAAGTCAGCAGAGTATTTTAAATGCCCGTTCTGGTTGCTGGGCAGGATTCTGAACAGAGGAGTGCTTTCCCTGTGGTGTGAACTGGCGTGAGTTTCAATAAGCTCACTGCGAATTGTCACAGTGTCCTCTTCATAACTCCGGAAATTTCCTCTTATTTCAACTTATTTACTAAATGGTATTTGAATTAAGAAAAAAAATGTTTATGTCTGGTTTTTAACTCTGTCCTCAATTTATGTTTAAGGTGAAAGGTTGTTAATATGTGATTTTTTATAAGCAAATTATAAGGATATTAGTAGGACTGTTATGAAGGAAATACTTTTCAAATTAAGAGGAAACTGCTTAGCACACATGGTCTCAGTTCTGTAGGCACTTTGCATTCATGTGCATTTGTTTAAAAAAAATCATGAGTGCACTGAAGTGCGTTATACTTAAAAAAAGAGAGGATGTTTGTGTGTGTCAACATTTGCAGAACTTAAGTCTGTACAATTGAGGTAATAGATATAACAGATGTAGAAATCCCATAATGTATTAACGTGATCCAAGAATTTATCAGAATATGGTGGAAGCCAAAGTTACTGTGATTCATTTTTGTTATGTAAACTAGCGTACATACATAGATTGCAAATCAGCATGCTTCAACCCTGACTGTCTTTGATGTTTATTGTAAATATGTAAGCATTTTTTAACTGGCACTTGTTCAAAAATGCGGTACTTACTAAGATCTTTGTAGTTGCTTTTAGAGTAAACAACTTTCACATCAGTATTCAACCACCGCTGAAGCTGAAGCTGCGTCGTGTGGCTGTGCTGGGGGGTGGCAGGCGTTGTCAGCCATGGGCCTGCACTCAAGCAGCTTGGTTCTGGCCTGGAACAATGGCAGAGCCGAGGTGTGGGCAGATCTCAGTTTTGTTGGAGAAGGGCATTGCCAGTGTGCGTGGCCTTGTGGTGGCACCTGGGGGGGGGCAGGTCTCACCTGTACCTGCTTCACTGCTATGGTCTTGGCTGCCACTGGTAAAGTCAAGGATGTTTGACTGCAGGCACTTGTCTGAAATGGACAGAGGAGCTCAGTGGTGGGATGGATTAGCAGTAATAGTGTTATGAAGAACGCTGGATCAGAAGGTACCAGGCTTAACTGAAAGGGATGTTTTTAACTGTTGCCTCCTAGGAAGGGAGAAGACACGGTGCTCATCTCAGTTAGAATGCAGCAGTTTAATGCTCAGATGCCTCTGCTTTGACTCCATCCTGTCTGCCTTACAAATCAGAGCTCCCAGAAGTGGCTGCCTTGGTTTTGGCTTAGGAATATGAAATACCTAGCCTTGGCTCAGCCCCAGGCCAAACAGCCTGCTGGACTAGCTGCAGTAAGAGCTTGAAGCTGCAAAGTTATGCTGCTGGATGGAGGTAGGGTAGTGTGTTGACTGCTGTGGCTGCTGATTTCCTAAGGAAATCAGCAGACAAGTGGTTTAGAGTAACTATGTAATTTATTCATGTTCGAACATATTTTTTGTAGGATGTTGTAAAATTATTTAAATCACAGACTAAATCACAGAATCATAGAATGGTTTGGGTTGGAAGGGACCTTAAAGATCATCTAGTCCCAGCCCCCCTGCCATTGGCAGGGACACCTCCCACTAGACCAGGCTGCTCAAAGCCCCATCCAGCCTGGCCTTGAACACTTCCAGGGATGGGGCATCCACAACCTCCCTGGGCAACCTGTTCCAGTGTCTCACCACCCTCACAGTCAAGAATTTCTTCCTCATATCTAATCTAAATCTGCCCTCTTTCAGTTTAAAACTGTTACCCCTCATCCTATTGCTCCACTCCCTGGTAAATGTTACTATGCTTTCTGGTGGTCTATTGTGGGATGCAGTATATTCAAATTTTGGGATGCAGGTTGACTGAAACGCTTTTCAATAAAATACGGAGCTATCAAAAGGGGTTCTCCCTGAAGAAATTTATGTTGATAGTGATTCATTCCTTTGACTGTTTGTCAAAAACTTACCTTCCAAGCATACTAAAACCCCTGAAACCCCATTTTTTACCCACCTGGCAGGGAGCTGTAGGACCTGTGAAAGAAGAAAGGCAGTTAATATGAATTCAAGGCAGAGTGAGCTTTATAGAAGGTCCTGAATTAATTTTGTGTTTGAAAACTTATGTGATGTATATAATATTCAGTAATCCTTTCCAAGCCATAATAAGAGATGCTAGCTTGTTTTATTTATAGGTGAAACTAGAAGGAAGTCTTAACTGCATTAGTAACGAAAATTTGTGTGATGTAATTACACATGTAATTTTGCACTGGAGCATAAAGAAAGGAAAATATGACACAATGCATTTATTTGTATTTGTCTTGGTGCTTAGTCACTGATACAAGGTGATTTTGAAAAATGAGAAACTTTTATAGAAGTTCTCTGAGCCTATAGTCCTTTTAACTGACTGAACTCTGACGTACACATGTCAAAAGCCTAAGGGACTTCATTGATGTCATTCAGTGTATTTTTTTAAGCAGTTCCACTGTTTTTTAAGAGATTGTACAGACAGTTTTCTGTGCTCAGCCTAAGAATTCAGGGAAAACTGAGTTAGTCAAGGCATCAGACTCTTTACTCGCTATACATTTTCCTTGCCAGACTCTGCAGAGAATGACTATATCAGCCCTAGCAATACACCAAGTACACTGCAAAGGGAAAATGTAAGTTAACTGATAATCTGCAGTGGGGAAAAAAATGGTTTGAAAATGATTCGTAACTGCTTTGAAGAAAACTTAATAGCCATCTTAATCTAGCAATGTGCTAGTTAGTCTGTTGGGTTTTTTTTAAAGTACAATATGAGATTTAGATCTAGAATGTGGAGTAGAACAAGAGTGTGAATCCTAGCATAAGGAGGTGAGGGAAGCATTTATGATTTGTTGTATCTCTGTCAATGATAGATTTTAATCCACATGTTTATTTTGGTTGTAATTTATATATGTGCAGCTGTGTTAATTACATAATTGTAATTGTCAGATTTATGAGGAAGTAATAATCTCTTTGTTCTAGAAGAGGCTGTCATATCTACAATATAATATATTTTTCTGAAGGCAGGGTTCTGTGCTTTCTTTCCCAATGAGCGGGAAACAAAAGAACATTAAAACACAAGGCTGGGAAGGTGCTAGATTTACACTGGGATTTTGTACCTTCAAAAGGTTGGGGTTTTTTCCCTCGTTGTTTGTTTTTTTTGTTTTACCAGTTTATAGAAAATGTAATGAAACAGTCTATTGTTGTGAAATTGTATTCCTTGTCCTTAGGATTCATCACTGCTGCTTGTATTAGTTGGAGAAAGAGGTGCTATTTTTTTTTTTTTTTTTTTTTGCAAAACTATATATTTGCATGGATCTGCTCATGGAATTGTGTCAGGGACTATATCCTCAGATTCACAATATGATTTCCCTTTGCTTAGGGAAGAAAAACTAATGAGGCCAGTCTTTTTCCTGGTTCAGCCTACTCCCCTGTCTATGCTGCTTCAGGTCTGCTTCCCTGGAGTATTTGGTGGGGGAAAGAAGATGCAGCCCAGTCTCACTCTGTTGCTCACCATCTGCCCTCCACACTCACTGTCTTCTGGATGGAAGACAAGAGTATGTCTCCCACGAGCATGGGTTATAATACAGTTTTCACTAGTTGATGGCAGAAGTTGTTCACCCACACTTTTTATGCCCTTCTCTAGTTACTGTGGAGCTAATAATCTGCTTGCATGCTCTCCTGCTTGTAGCAGTGGGAAAGCATCCACTGACCTGAATCAAACATGATCAAACTCCAGGTTGCTGTGAGTTCTACTTGAATTACTGAAACAACTTTAAGAGGTGTTCAAGGGGAAAGGGGTGTTTTTACATATACGTCATGCACTTATTTAAAGACTTTTTTTTTTTAATATACAGATAGAGGATTCCACTTCTAAGCTTAGCTTCAGGTTTTTGAAATATCCCAATTTATTTGGATCTTGTGGTAGATACATGGAAGATCACAATTTACTGCACTGTGTTAGAATTAAATTGATCTGTATGAATACATAAACCTGTGTACTGGGAGTGTGAAGTTCTTTTTCACTAATGCTATCTCAGAACTTTTTTTTGGAAGGGAACCAAGTAGGATGTTGGCACATGTAAATGACCTATGCAGTCTTTAATAATTTAAAGTTTGTATCAGAGATAAGACTCTAGAGGGAGCCCATCTCACAGTTTTCTGCCTTGAGAGAAATGGCTTTACAAAGATCATATGACTATTTCTATTAATGAGTAATTTAAAGTAAAATCTCTTTTGTCTCTGAGGTACGAAAGAAAATATCACAGTACTGTAGGACACTTAGTTGCAAACATTTTTAGAAATTTCTCAATTCATAAAGTCAATTCTACCTTACCATTATCTGTATTTTTTGATTACTACAGAGGGTGTACAATAGAGGAATTTTCAATCTTGTGCTTACATAATAAAGGCAATTTATGACCTTTCTCTTTTAAAGAACTCTCAAGACCCTGTAAGTGCAGTAACACAGAGGAAAGGTTTGATTATGTGTATGTGCATTTTGAGGCATTCTACTTGTGCAAGCAGTGTGGAAACACAAGATTTTTGAAGAGAAGGTCAGAATACAGGATTTTACATTTGTTTGTGAAAGCCTGTATGTTGCATATAACTTCCTGCCGCATGTCAGTGGGCACGTAAAATATGGGTCATTCAGTAATAACTTTTTTAGCCATGATTTCTAGCTAGCTAGCTGTGTGTCAGTTGACACTGGACAATAAACCTTGCATAATGTTACAGCAACTTATGGTCCGTGGCTATAGTGATTATTTAATTTTAGTCCTTAACCTGTTGATTGCATTTTTTCCTTGCTAAATAAAGGGGCTTTAGAATTTAGCAAGGCTTTTGTCCAAAACAGATTGTTGAGGCTGCACCTGCACTGCATGACGTCGTTTCCATCCTGTGTGACTGGGTTTCCTGCCCATGATGCTTCCAGGTGACGGTGCCCACCCAGTCTCCTTCCATTACGTGGTCAAGACGCACACTCAGATCCATAAAATGGGAAGCATTCTCATTTTCAGTCTGGATGCAGCTGGACTCACCCTAAATGAGAGTGAAAGTCTGGATCAGAGTTAAAAGCAGATTTTAGTTTCAGCTACCCAGCCTTATATTTACTGTGCTGGATACCTTCATTTCAAGGAACTGGGAGACAGAATGTTTCCAAAATTTGTATTAATAGGGAATAGTGGGGAAAAAACCCTTTGTTTTTATAAAGCACTAAAATGCGGTGTTTGTTAGGTCTGAGTGACAGCTTCCATATTTCATGTAGCAATTCACAAGGGATTTGGTACTGAAGACATTCAATATCCTAATTGCACTTTATGTTTAGTCTCTTGGTTTATAAATGATGGAGCTAAATCCATCAAAATCTGTTTACGAAGGCAGTATTCAGTATTAACTGCTTTTTACTTGCATTCAAATAACTGTCATGCTTCTAGTTAACAGCGACCATTTTTTTCAACACTTCACATTAGCAGAATATTATGTAAGTGTGTACTGCAACTTAATTACAGGGTAACTTGTATCAACATGGTATTTACAATTCAAATAGGAACAGAGATGTATGTAACTTATCAGGACACATTCTCTCCATCAATCTGTTACACTGTGCCCTTAGAATGCTCCATAAACTTACAGTATTCAGAAAATACTAACCCAAACATCTTTCCTCAGTGTATATACCATTTGTCACCATGAACTATACTTGTGATTTAGTCCAGATTGTTTAGTCCAGACTATTGTGGTTTAGTCAAAGGTGCCTTCTAATCACAACGAACTTGGCTGAAGTAGCTTTGCTAAGGTTAATAGGAAATTACTCCTAATAGTAAGAAATCACAGCCGCTTGTGCAATTTTTTAAAATTAGCAGCTATTATGGTTGGTTGTATATGTGTTTTAATATATCAAAATATATTAATTAAAAGATTGTATACATTTAGTGCAAAGCTATTATTTATATTTTTTTCATGGTTTGAAGAGTAGTCAGTGGTTTTTCTGCTCTCTGTCCTTAGCACAGAATGAACACAGAACTCTTAATTTTATAGGCCTTTGTGGTGCTTAGCATGGATGTACAAAAGGTTCATAAATATCAAACAGCTGATTTTCACGACATTCCTCTGAAGCAAAGGGATGTTTCTATCTCCATTTTAAAACTGGCAATATGATACTGGAGTAACAAGTAACTTTACAATGTGCACCTTTAAGGAAAAGAAAAGTCAAAAACTATGTAGCCTTCTGAAACTGAACGTTAAGTTTAGATGCATGACTTGTTCTAGATCCACCTATACTGACAGAGGTTTCCAGCACTCGTGTTTTCCTGAAGGTCCATGACATAAGCAATTTCTTACCCATTAGATTAGTTTAAACAGTAGGAATATAGTTCTTCTGACACAACTTTTCTTTCTTATTAAAATGGGTCAGGGTATATTATCATGCAAGCAAATAGGCAGCAGATTGGGAAGGTGTGGCACCCTATTTCGAGGACAACAGTAAGCAGCTAGAAGCAGAATGACTTATTAAACTCTTCAGCTGATGCAGTGGCACCAAGAAGAGAATATAGTCCCAAATTAGCAGGTTACTTGCAGCCTAACAAACTGTCACGTTGGGAAATCTTTTGTAGCTACCTACCACTTACTAGCCTTTTCCATTTACAAAAGAATGTGTTAGTTTGCCCCACAAAGGCATGTGAATCCCAGTTCGTTTTTGTCAGTTCCCTGCTCAGCCTTTTCAGTCTTTGCTTACCTATTGTCTTGGGGGATTTGGCTCTAACAGGCACCTGATAGTGGAAGTAGCTCTTTCTGTTAGATGTGGAGTATAACCAGCTCAAATGGGAGAAACTCTCTCTCTAAAGGGCTGGCTGTGGAGGCAGGTTCTTGTGTTACGTGGAGAAAAGAGCTTCCTTAGTTACAGCCAGGAGGCTGCAGGCTTCCGAGTGTTCTTCAGCTGACAGTTGACCTGGCTGGGGTCGATGTATTAAACAGTATCCAGGTGTTGGTGGAAAGCTGTACTTGCCAGATTTCAGCGTCTGAAGTTCAAGTTCAGAGAGCCTGGAGAAATGTGCAGACCTGTGGATCTCAGAACTTTCCTAGTAGCTGGAGATAAAGATTTCTGGACATGAGTGAGAGAAAAAACCTTTAATGGAAGTAACAACTCACAAGTAGTGAGGGACTGAGTTTAAGTAGCTATGAAAATCTTCTGAAAGCATAATTGGGAGGAAAAAAGCTATTTACTTGTTTGAATGATTGACAATTCCATCACTAGCATTTTTCACAGCCTAAAAGCTCTTTCCCTTAGACAAAGCAAAGATAAGTGTATGCTAGTTCTGCATCATACTGATGCATTTGGAAAATAATTCTGTCTTTCTGTAATTGTTTACATGAATAACAATCTTGAAAGAAAATGACTGAAAATTAATTGGTGAATCTGCTTTCAGTCATATATACAATTGTTTTTTAAGATAAAAATCTTGAAGTGTCCTTCAAACAAAATTATTTTACATTTTTATAGTGAAGGTGATTGCTAACTTGCGGAAGTAAACCATACCAGAGGTTTTCCACTTGCCACAAAGGAGGGAGGAGGGGGAAGGTCCCAAGTACCTGCCTACTTGTTCCATGTACTTTCCAGTATATTCTTACGTAAAGAAGAAAACTCATAATGTGACCTTTCTTATGTATTTATGATTACTCTGGGCAATATTTGTTTGCATTCCTTCTCTTTGCTGTGTGAAATATGTGAAAGGGCAGAGCTGCAGCTGCAATAAGAGATGTCTTGGTAGAAGCCTATGTTATTACAGTTAGTTGTCTTGACCTGAAGGTGTGCAAAGAGAAATAATACACTAACGGAAATCTGTATTTAAGCGTAGCTACAAAAACCTGTGTTATGGAAATAGCATGTCCTATGCTCTGTACTGCCCCATGTGGCTTGAATTTATTTGGCTGGACTCTGATGAGAGATTTTGGGTTTTTTTTACTGCTGTGAGTAAACACCAACTTCTCAGAATGGGCTCGGTTTAAAGAAGAGCAACACGCTGGCCAGCGTGCACGAAATATCGGGTAAACAGATGATGAGCCTTGCTCCAGTGCCTATCTTATTCTAGTTGATTCACAAATGAGATATGAAATTAGCTGAAGGATTTTGTTTAATCCAAGTGATGGGGACACATGTTTCTACAACAATATGTCCAGGACTGCATTTCAAAGGCTGTGTGAATGTAGATTGATGTTTTCACTATATATCTATAATTAAAGGTTAATTTCAGAATAATAAACTTATTTTAACCAATTATTTACTCTGCATTGATTGTTTAAAATCCCCTTTGAGGCATTATTTTTGTGAGACTTATTACTGATGTCAGTATAATCATGAAGATATATGACAAAGTAAATATTATACTTGAGAGGTATACAAAGTAAATTTGAATGAAGTATGGCTCATTTCAGGATTACTTTTTGTTTTGTGAGAAAGAAGAAAGCAAATACTTGTAATTTAGATGTGAATTACACATTTTCTCCATCCTAAGGAATTTATAAGGTAATTGTACTTTTGTCTTGAATCCTTAACCAGATGTGAGATTCATTATCTTTAGGCAGATGCTTTTTGTAGACTGTTATGTTTTACTGAACAGTAATTGATTTCTTACTGTATAAAGACATAACTCTATGGACTAAGCTGAATGAGAAGGAATATCATTGTCAGAACTTGTTTAACTTTTTTTAAAGTTACCTTAAGCTAGAGGGTGATGAATCTCTGGAACAGAGATGACAAGGTAGGGATGACCATGAAGTTTGGAACTTGCAAAAGTAAGTTTTGAATGGTGTTCTCTGTGATAGTAGCAAACTAGGAACACAAGGGGGACGGACAAGAGTCTTTTCTTGACCACCGTTGATCTTGATGGCTTGCACCATATTATTTGGTGATCCAGAGAGTTTCCTCTCTCTTCTCCCCTTTCTCCAGCACCGATATAAGGAATTGGCTTCTATGGTTCTCCCCTTCCTCTGGAGCAATGAAGGTTGAATGTGGAAGAGGGAGATGCTTTACCAGAAAATACGAAATTGTTATTTCTTCTTGTGATATTAAATCTCTTCAGTTTCAGGGTTGGGATGACTTGCAGTGTTTTGAATCTGGACAGGAATTTCTGGTGATCGACAGAGCACATCTTGGTTGTTTTTGTTTGTCTAATTCTTATAATGTGCTATGTTATCCACTTCAAAAGTCATCTGGCAGTTTTATCTTCTGGATTCCCTGCTGTTCTACCTCAAATACTACTTAACAGTTTCTGTGACTGTCTTGAAAATTAGATTGTGTTTTGGTTACTTAAAATATTTGCATTCCTATTTAAGAAATAAAGGCCTAATCCTGCTAAATGGTGAACAGCTTCCACTGTTCTAATGACTTTTCATGCCTCATGTTGTGAGGAATACTTGAGTGAACCTTTTAAAGGTAACTTTAGCTTTCTGTAGGCATGAGATACTGCCTACTGCATAGCAGTACAGGTAAGCTTAGGTAATATTATTGGCAAATAGTCTGATTCTCTGTGAAGATCAGTATGACTACGAGGTTCAAAGTGAGTATTGATTTTTATTCCCCCATGTGGAATCCTGATTCTACTAAAGCAAGTCTCCTATTTACAGGATTTGACCAAAAACTTTCAAAATATGCTAAACCTTAACATTCAGTAATGTGTTATATTTTATATCCTTCATCTTATGTCCCCAGTACTAGTGCTGGCAGATAAATTCTCCGTTGTCACTTGTAGGAAATATCCTATTGCTACTTACGCAGTCAAAATAGATCAGATTTTTTTCCAAATCTTTGTTTGACGTGTATTTTATGTGGCCATTTATTTTATAGCACAAACTTGGGGAGCACTGCAGAAATTCTGATTGATTATCATAAAGTCTTCAAAAAATACATCTCTTTGCCTGATCTGAAAATTAATTATTCACTTAAGAAAAGGTCATGTTACATGTAAGTCTGCTTTTAGAATTTTTTTCAGAATCTTGCATATCCAAGGATGAGTAAGACCTACGTCTAGCATTACTTTTGACAGATAATCACCTAGTTTCTTCTTTATATAATTGTAATTCCACAAGCTAATTAGTTATTTTTGCAAATGAAACTGGAAATAAGTACTGATAAATTATATTCCAGTGCTGATTAGCAGCATGGTCTAGGGTTACTTGATTAAATGCATTATGTATTTGTTTAGAAAGGACAGATAGAATGTGTCACTTGCAGCACGGGTAAATTGCTATTGAGATCATTGTTCTATTTTTCAAAAAGCAACCATTAAAGATAAAGGCTGATCTTTCAAATGTGTTGCAAGTGAGATTAATGCACATACAGAAATGGATAAAGTACTTTCTTCAGAGACTACAGCATTGTCTAGAAAGTGTAAATTAATGTGATGTACGTAAGTCCAGCCTCAAACTATGGATAATTTCCTTTTGACTTGATCTCTTTGCCTTGTTTTTGTCATTCTAAAAATGGAATTGAACTATTAAAAATGCTGAATGCAAGGAATCTTTATCCTTTTATTCATCTGTGTAATATGTTAGAGAATCCCGGTTGAACTTGATATAAAAAATTGGAATATTTAGCAATATGTACATATACACATTTGTATATATGTACATGTGTATATACGCATATCTAAGTATACGTATGATGGACAACAGAATTTTTTGTGTCCTCTGCTTTTTGTGGAATCATTGATACTTTTTTCGAAGGAGATCCTATTTCTTTACTATAGTATCACGTGTCATATCATTTTAAACAGGTATTTCTTCCTAAATATTAGTTGATGATAATAGGCATTGCAACACCCTTTACAAAACTGTGGCTTTGTGGTGTGCAGGTTCGTTTAGCATGAGTAACCACAGTAACGTGAGTGCATGTTTCTGTAGATACAGAAATCACATGGAAGTTAATGTTAACGGAGTGATGCAGCAGAGAACAGCAGAAGAGCGCTTAAGTTAGGAGAGAGGAGTGCTGCATTAGATATTTCAGGTGACAGGAATTGTATCTTGGTGTTTAATTTGCTTCTTTTAGCTGTGTGCTGCAATGATAAAGGCTGCTTTATCATTTTAGAATTTTAAAAATGTATTTTAGCTGCGAAATGTAGCTATTTTTCTAGTATGGATTTATGGGCATTAACATCTTGCCACTTCATTCCTAATAGGATAAGATCAATCTGTTTCTGCCTCTTATAGAAGTTCAATTTTTTATACCATACATGGTGGTGTAACTCAGAAGACAAAGAGGCAATAGGTACAACAAAAAAATTCCACAAACAGTTGCCCTTTTTGGTTAATATATAGATTATACATAGTTTTGCAAAGTATTCTTAGGAGACTTTTTACCCCTGTGGTCTGAGTTGAGTGACTATAATGTTATCTCATGTGTGTTGCATAGTGAGACTACTAGGAACTTGCATTTATTAAAATGGAAATTTCCTACGGTTAGAAACACCTTTGTACCGGAATGCTCAGATTAAAGTTGTGGGAGAAACCAAGGCCACTCTTGTATTATTAGTTCTTGAATCAGAATGAGTGGGGCGAAGATGCAGAGTAAACCTATGAGTAGGCTGGTGGGAGAAAGCAGAAAACCGTCCCCTTTTTGCACTAAAGAATAAAATGCCAATAGAGTTTTATAATCTGGGAAGAATATGTAGACTGGTATAGTGCCTTTAGCTGCCAATTCTTTTGAACTACTGAGTGCTGGGGGGATGCTGTGATGTTGGAGGTGACGCTCTTTAGAGGAGAAACTACCAGTTGCAAGTAAATGCCATTGCCAGTAAGAGAATGGGAGGAAAATGGGGATATAGCTATCCAGTAGCTTCAAATGCATACATTTCCTTAAAGATGTTATCTTTCATTATACAAGTAGTGTCATTGCAGCAGTCCTGCAGAAGTGAATGTTGTAGAACTCAGTAATGTCTTTGTCTTTTGCATCCTTTTCAAAGGCAGGTTGTTATATAGCCAAACTCTTACATGAGTAATTCTTCCTGTTTTCTTTCATGTCTAATACTGAATATGTAACTGAATTTCCATTCAAGACACAGAGAGCTGAAATCTAAGAAATTCTGGGATCAAAATTCAGTGTTATGAATATCTATAACGTCAAGTATTGGAAGGATGTAATTAAATCCTTATGTACAGTTGAATACCTCCTGAATTTCATTTCAGTTGCAATCAAGCATCTACAAAGCAGTTGGTGTAATCGCAGGTTTTGTGACATTTGATAAGGATTTTTATTAGCAATCTAAATCAGCTACAAGATTTGAGAATACTTCTTCATTGCAGCTTTTTCAAGTCCAGTAGTAAAAGATGGGGTTTATTTCATGGGAAGCCTAGTTGGTAGGATGTTTTAAGAAAGGAATTTGTTAAAGGAATAAAGATCCTACAGTTAGCATTCAGCAATAATAAAACAAAAAGTTAAGATTTAATGCTTGAGTTTTTTTCTGCTTTTATGCAACTGCAAGAAATCGGACTCATATTTCCATTTCCCTGGGGAACTGTGGGCTCCAAAGTACTTGTATCTTTTAAACAAGCCACATGTCTCCAAAAAAGGCAAAAATGTCATAGGAATGACATTTTAAAATAAACTGTGTTTTTCCGCATTAAAGTTTCTTGTTGAAAGGCGTAAGTTCCCTCACCCCCACCCTCTTACAGTAGAAATAGACACGGTTTTGCATAACGACTTCTGCATGATAACTTATCATGTTGGTCTTGAATACACATAAAAACGTGACTACAGAAGAACTGAAGAATTTAGATTGTGCTTTTTGGTCAATAATGAAACTGGAGAGCTTTGGTTGCAGATATATCCTGTTTATGTGAAACTAAAGCAGTTCAGATGTGGTTAGTTTCCCTGAAGAACCCTGAGCAATGGTAATGCCTTAGAGAGATAGGAAAGATTGGCTGTACAATGGAAGTGTATTGAAAAGACAATGAAATTAACAATTCAAACTGCAGAACCTTTCGTTTCTCTACTTCACTGAGGTTTTTACACTGATTAATTCACTCCCCACCTATGATTCATTCAATAGCGTACCCAGGCATTGCTTTCATGTTTTGGAGCACTGACTGCAGAGCTACTATTTTGGTCTCCAAAGTAGGCTCTCAGTTTTATGAAGTGTGCACTATTTATACCAAGTTTCACCCCTAGACTGACAAAAACAGTGTTAGTTTTCACTTCAGTAAACTTATGTGCTTAAAGAAAATCAAAAGCACTCCTCTATAATCAAAGATGTGAAGATGTGTTGCTGAACCAAGTATCTCTGATTTTAATTACTAAGGAAATGTTGACCTTTTTTTTAGTACATCTTAATTGAGGATAGAAGATGTACAGTCCATGTCTAGAATTTCCATTCAGATTGTTTAACATATACTATGTCTCAGACATGGGTGTTTTTAAACCAGGCTTCTGTTGAAAAGGGAGATCCTGCCTTCCCTTTCATCCTCTGCCATGCATTTTGCCCTGTCCTTTGGGCTGTTGCCAAAGGAGCACACAGTATACTGGAGCAAGGAACCATGCTGATTGAAAATGAATCAGTTTTTATGGTTTTTTTTGCTGGCTTAGTTCCAGCCAAATCAGTTTTCTGATAAGCTCACCATGTGGCCGCACAAATGCTTGCACTAATACAAGGGAAGCAGCAGTAATACAGTATTTAGGATAAGGGTAAGGTAAGCTTGCCCCTTTAGGTAGCAGTGTAGTATTAGATCAGATTCACGTGGTCCATTAGATCAGATCCACGTGGACAACACACAGATTCTGTGTTGTCTGGCATTAAAAAATGAAACAAACTCAAGTGGTTGCACTCACGTGACTGTTACCGCTTATGTCCAGGGTCCTTCAAACGGTTGGAAGCATCTCTCACCTTTTCTAGTTTCCTTGCTCCACTTTCCCCATGGGGTCCATTACAAGAGGACTGTGGGGTTGGTGCATGGTGAAGCATGGCAGTTGAAAGCTCCTTCCTTTCCTAAAAGTAAAATCTGCTGTTGTTGCTGCGCGAGGGAGCGGGGTCTCGTGTACACAGGCATTTTGCTCTCTGTCTGCATCAACAATTAGCCACTAATATAGTGATGCTGATGGAGCTTCAAGTGAGAGAAAGCAAGCCAGCTGGCTTCCAGGAGAGGTAAGCACTGCTGTCAACAATGTTAGTGTTTGTACTGTTGTTGTAGATACTATTTTTTGTTTACATCAGTAGTTAAATGATTGGTTGCTGTTACCCACACGATTTCCTGTATTAGACATTTTTCCTGTTTAATTCTTGCTCCTTGCCATCCTCAGTAAGCTTCTCTTCTAAAAATATCCATCTCTAAAATGACATAATTTAATATCTGTGTTTTAGGCATGCAAATTGTCTTCCATGGTCTAAGCAGCACATTCAAGTCAGGGCTCTCAGTCCATCTGCCAGTAGAGATTCTTGCTGCTGATGATCCTTTGTTCAGAAGCATTTTATCCCAACTTCCTGATTTTCTTAGTGGGATTTTAATTTTTTGTTGACGTAGCAGTAGCCTTTAGGGGTAGCAAAGATGGATCCAAGCAAGATGCAGAGATGGAGCCTCCTTATTTTTTAAAATAGACTTGGTCACGAGCAAGTCCCAGCACTCAAACTGATACCCTCCAACCTCTTGAATATCTCTTTATGGAGAAGTGCTGCATCTAATCTGGCTAATTTGAGGCCGGCTGTGTGATGGAATAGAGCAGGTCTGGGAGTGAAGAGCTGCTGCCTTCTGTAGCAATCAGTTATTACTACGTTCCTGCTGACCTGTGACAGCATTTACTTGCAGATGCTTACCTATGGCAGGTGCAATGCCAGGCAGAGTTGCTTAGTCCTTGCTTGGGCTGCTGATTTCCTAGGAGAAGCAAAAGAAGCTGAGAGGTTTGTTTTAGTAAAGTCAATGGCTGTTTCTGTTCTCAGTGTATATTCAAGTAAGAAGTTGCTGAGTTAACATTTGTTTTTTAGAGCTTAATTGTGGTTTGTTTGGTTGGTTTTTTTAATGTGCAAAAGTTAGAATGTTTTATGGAGGTCTTCATCCCTACATGACGGAATGTGGAGAGAGATGAATTCCAAGTAAAGAACAGGTAGAAAAGAAGCAAATCCTACCAAA
Source organism: Fratercula arctica (assembly GCA_947846985.1). NCBI lineage: Eukaryota > Metazoa > Chordata > Aves > Charadriiformes > Alcidae > Fratercula > Fratercula arctica. The sequence continues at coordinate 32,912,138 of CANTUZ010000008.1, forward strand.
CAGGAAGTATTTACTGTTTTTCTTCTTTCAAAACATGTATGTAATACAAGTATGTGACCGACTTTTTTTTTTTAACCAGCAATTTATTGGTGTTTGCAAATCCTTTAAGACTTCCTGATTCTTTGCCAAATCAATAATTCATTTGATTTATATATTTATTCTTATAACATGAGCTTGCTAAGGGATATAAATCATTCCTGTTTTTGAGGGTGAGAAAGACTCATGTTTATGTTTTGGTAACCAGAATAATAGGACCTCAATTTAACCATAGGAGCAATACAAAGCAGCCTTAGATGTACTTGTTTTCAGGCAGTATTTTTAATACAGTACTCCATGTAACTTCTGATAATTCTTTCAAGTAAGAAACCCCTAATCCCATATATGCAATAACATTTTTACAAAGTATATAATTTATCGCCAATCTATGTGAAATACGTGTTAGCCATTAACACAGCTGTTGCTAGATTATGTTTCTATTATTCTCATTTTTCAAACATAGGAAAGGTTAGACAATCCAATTAACAGATGCGTGCTGAAATGCAAGCATTCTGAGCTTGCTTGGCAGTGAATCTTAGATTACGTTTCATATCAGGATGCTTTTCTCCTATTTTCTTCCTTTATACTCTCTCCAACCTATCAGCTTTTGCAGTCGTGGGATTAATGTGAGCTTTGGATGTTTTTAAGGGGATGGGGAAGGAAGAAAGACATTTTAGAAGATTAAGTTCTGCATTTTCTCGTTAGAATTGCAGAATTTCTGCAATAGGAACAGCAAACAATGAAATAAGAGTGCAACAAAAGAGAATGTGAGTGGCATCTTGTTGATGATTAAATCCAGGTACTTGAGAGACAGTCACTGCCAAAACTGATATAGTTTAAGGGTCCTTTGTATCTTAACTACTTGGAAAAAAGGAATGGTCATTTGCATGGTCTCCACAACCATTCTCTGAAACGTGAATTTCAAAGTGCTGCTAAAAATGTATCCTTCCTGCTTGTTCATACCTTTGAAGAGATAAACTTAGGCACATTTCCAAAGAACTACTTAGTGTGGGGGTTTTTTTTTTTATTTTTTATTTTAAGTTTTAGAGAGTGTGTGTGTAATGATATTTAAAAAAAAAATAAATACAAGGAACCTTTTGATGAATAGTATTTTGAGGTCAAATGAACTGAAATGCACTCATGGATTATTCTCCTTTCTTTGGCCATTTGTTTGATCCTTATTTTTATAATCAGTTTAATGAAAGTAAATGTAGGAACTACTAATTCAGTCTCATTCTTTGAGATGGTTGAGAAATTAATTTAGTGGGCAGAGGATTAACAAAACCAGTTAGTGTAGGACATAGAGAATTTTTCACGCTGCGCAGTTTCCATTGGCTGTATGCTCTGAGGAGGCAAGTTTGTATTTGCATGTTTCCTTGCGAGCACATGAGCACAGGCTGCTTCTTAGAAATTTTGAATCATAATGCCTAAGCTATTGATAATGGCCTCTATGAAGTACACAGAATGAACAACAAATGAAAATAAATAAATGGTGGTTTTTTTGGGTTTTTGTTGTTGTTGTTGTTGAAACAGTTTTGACTTTTATTTTCCTGCCTTGTTTATTTTGCAAACATTCAGATGCTACCTGATTTTTTTCGTACTGGGGCTATTGTAAGCTTTGAAAGTTTCTGGAGGATTTTTACTAAACGCTTCTTGACTAGTTACTGCTTCTGCTCACTTGATTTTTTCCAAATGTGAAACTGTTGTGATTAGTCTTCAGTAGGATATGGGTATGTGTTAGGATTCCCAGCTGTTATGCAATAATTTGGTTTTACATCTCCAGAATAATCTGTCCAAAAGCAGAAGCACTTCTGGTCCTGGGCAGAACATCTCCGTCCCGTTCCTGCTTTTTGCATTGTGTTTCTCTTGCGCTGAATGTGGTTTGGCCAAACACAATTCAGAAAAAGTTTGCTTTAGTAAAGATGTTGCTCTGATTAATACCGGTGTGGCAGAAGAGTATTGGGTTAAGAGTCCCTGTGGGCCAGACTGCACATCTGTTTGGACCAAGAAACCTTGAAGCCTGAGCCTTAAAGTCTAAGCCATATAAATTGCTTTATTGCCGCAATAAAGTTTCTCATTATGACAAAGGATGGCGTTTTCTAAAGCACAGAACTGGTATTTCAAGTATGTCCCACAGAGTCCAGTTGTGCACAAATTAATTGGGATTCATTGGCTCATGTTTATATGCTGTAACAACCACCCAGGAATTTTCATAGTAGTTCAGAAGTGTCTTGAACCCTGAGTTATCTGTTGACCTCGGTGCTGGCAGTTTCAATATATTTTTTCCAGTTCAGCAGTAGATTGTACATCAGCTATACTTTGGCAGTTTGCCAGTTTCTCTGCTGATATACATGTCCCTCAGAGGAGTCACTTGCAAATTTAATTTTGAAAAAATTAAACTGGATAAAGCCCTGAGCAATCTGACCTTATAGCTGACCCTGCTTTGAGCAGGATTTGGGACTAGAGACCTCCTGAAGCCCCTTTTGGCCTGAATTATTCTGATTCTAAATGGAAAGTGTATGTATCCCAACTGGTTTTTTTTTTGGTTTTGTTTGGCTTTATTGTTGATCTGTTCTTCCCCAGAATGGGACTGCAGGAATTCTGGTTTAGGAAATCCTTCCATTTGCAACAATTCCACAGTAAAGAATCTTGCAGAGTACCAGAAACTGGAGTTGTTGCATAGGTGGACCTGAGAACTGACTTCTACCCCCTTTGACAACAGAAATATATATTTCTTCCACTGAATAGTGCAATTCCCTTTTCCTTTGGTGTTTCATTGCAGCTTTGACATGGATAATATTAGTTTAGAATCATGGTCAGAAAATTGGATCCTGTGTTACCCAGTGGCATTTTCTACGTTGTCCTGTCGTTTTCAGTTTGGGTCTGTGTATCTTTTTAGATAAAAGCAATGCATATGTTTTATGCTCATAAAGTAACGATCCCTTGGGACCCATTACCAGGTATTGACATCTCCTGTCCTTCTTCATCCCTTCTAGGTACAAATATTTTGGTCAGAGATTGTACATATAGATTGCAGATGCTCCCTTTATGTCTCCAAAGACCAGCATGTCAGAACTGGCCTTGACTACTTCACAATGAAGAATCAAAATTTCCCCTTTGAAGCTACATGAGAAAAGATCTGACAGTACAGGCATGTATGGTTTGTCTTTCTTGAAAAATACCTTTGTCCTCACTTTGGCATTACTTATATGATCAATTCTTAATAGGAATAGACATTTTAGTAAGCACGTCTGTCATGAAAGTCGTGGTCAAACACTGGCACAGGTTGCCCAGAGAGGTTATAGAGTTGCCATCCATGCAGATACTCAAATTCTGACTGGACATGGTCTTGGGCAACCTGCTGTAAGTGACCCTGCTTGAGCAAGGGGGTTGGACCAGATGATCTCGATGGGTCCCTTCCAACCTCAACTGTTCTGTGATTTTTCTAGATGTTCCTTGCAACAGGAGAACTGCAGTTCCTGTATTGGACTGTGTTTATACTGTCAATAATCCTGTCTTGAATGATTTTCATTCAAAATTCCTGATGATTCCAAGGGGAATTGATGGCAGACTATGACTCTGGAGAGATCAATCAATATTATACTCAAGTCTCCTGACACCTAATTTCCTAGATGACTGAAGCTCAGCACTTGTAAAATTTACTGCCTGGTGATATTTTTAAAGGGCCGTTTTGATTTTATAAACCATCCCTCAGTAATCAGGGACTACTTTGAAATGAATTACATTGTGCAACTGGGAACTCTTGTTGTATGTTTAGTGAAATATGAACAGTGTTTAGCATCTGGATACTATGAATCAGTCAAAAAATGTAACTGAAAAAACGAGGCGTCTATTAAAATTTATTCCACTCGCATGGGGAAAAGTCAACACTTTTACCTAGAAATCCTTTTAGTCCTTTTAATAGGCTGCTGAGTCGGTTCACAACTGAAATTCAACAGCAATAACTGTGGGTTTTATATTAAGTTCCTATAGTGTAGTAATTCTGTAGTTGATTTTTTTCCCATTGTATAAAATATTTATAGGAAATAACCAGCAGGTAGAAACACCCGATGAAAGAACAAGGTGTAAAAACCTGTTAGAAAATGTATAAAAATAGCCCCAAGTGGTCTATACGGTGAGGAGGAAGAAACCATCAATGTAATATCTTACTCCTTGCAAAAAGGAGGACTCTTCCCTTCCTCCTCCCCCACCAACATCACCTCATCACCATCATGCTCATCCTAGCGAAGATTTGGGACACTGAAATCTCACTCTAAGTTCCTGTAGGCTGAAGTGAAATGACCTTAGGAGCCGAAGGGCAGTGAAAGGCTGAGCACAACACCAGAAAAGTGGGTCGATAGTAGAAAGCTTGCCCATATCAATTCTAACTCAGTAAAATTTTAAATATAAATGTTAGCATCACATTTTAACTGGACAAACAATTCTTTGATTTGACTGTTAAGGCTTTAATTAAACTAATGTAAATTGTAGCTTTGCATTTAAGTGGTGTTCCCCCTTTTGCCTGCAAGGTGTTGAGTACAACGTGAGTCAGCAGCAGCCTCACGCATGCACTCTGCTCCTTCCCCATCCAGTTCAACAGTGGTGTAGGTACGTTCACATCCTGCGTTTTGGGGCACAGTGGAGGGAAGAGTTGATAAGTCCGTGAGATACATGGCACAGAACCGAGTGGACTGAAATAATTTGTACCATATTTTTCCACGCTCCTTTTTTTTCTAGGATGATCTGTGTATGAACAAAATCTTCAGAGACAAAAGATTCTGCTTATGACTATGCATCTGCTATCTCAAAGGCCTCAAGAGGAAACATTTGGCTCTTTTGTGATTATAGTATTTTTCTCTGATAATTTCTGTAACATGCTAGCTGGCCTCCTACATCAACTCCTGAATGGCAACTGACAGCATTTTTTCTTCATGAAAAGAAATTTTTAATGGGCTGTACCATAAATAGCTGGAACTTGCTGTCTTATGTGAAAAATACAGGATGTGAGTCATTATCAACAGTAGGAGACCTTAGATCTTCTGTAGCTTTACGTATCTTCTGTGGCCATATCAAGGACTGCATTTAATCTGAGCAGCACGTGTTCATTTCAGATAGCTCTGGGAGGCAACTTGGCTCCCACTGGCTGGTTTTGTAGTACCTGTTCTCTAGTAAAACCTACTCCACTCTTTAAAGAAACTCCAGTTCATTTTATAGTCACTCAGTTTCTGGTACCTTAAAGTAAAAGTGAGGAAAATTCAGTAATTACTGGCTTGTCTTTGGGACGAGAGAGAGGAACGTGCCAGATGAGGCCAGAGAGGAACATCAGGAAGCCAGATGTCAGTTCTTCCAGGAGTTTCTGATGTCCCCTGTTCTGCCAGAGGGGTCACTTTTGGGATGTAGATGATGTCTTTCAATGAATATTTAAAGATTTTAGCTAGGCTAACATTTTTAGCAGTCAAAGAGAAATTAATTGTTATTATGACAGTTTCTGTAAATCTCTAATTATTTCTAACATTTTAAACACACAGTTCAAAAGCAATGTTATCTGTTTTTCCTCATTTTCCATTCCCAAGAGTTTCATATGGATTTTGAAATTCTTGAATACAGTTTTGGAGTGCTTTACATTTTGGTCTTTCATACATAAAGAAGCCAAAGCACAAATATTATATTTCAGTTTAATGTAGGGCTCAATGGGAGAGTACAAAAGCAATACCTTCCAGATCTTTTGTCCCCCAGCACTGTAATTAATCAGACACCATACTTCTGGATAATTTAGCAGTAGTCTGCTAAGCAAACCCAAATTCAGAAGACCTTATTCCTTGAAACCAGGGCTGAAAAACCAGCTTTAATGATTCACATAAGGCACGTCAATTCCCAAATCTTTTAAGGTAAAAAGTTAAACGTTTGTTTAACACAAGGTGAGACAATAGCACTGACACAATGGTAATGTCTGGAAAGTCACAGTTCAGGTGGTCAGCAGAAACTTCCAGTGTCTTTTGAAGACTAAGCAAAGTCTGCCCGAAATCTCTTCCACTTGTTAATATTTCAGCAGGTTGTGTTAGCTTGTGTTATTACAAAACACAGGATAGTTGGAACACAGGTGATAATACAGGTGTCTGTCTCCAAGTTAAATAGCCAACTACTTGGCAATAAAATTAGGCAGTTCTTGTGTACATTCTGTTTCTCATTTTTTTACACAAAAAATGCAACATCTTTAAAGAAAAGCACTGAAGGCTTGGGGCCACCTGTTCCTGTTAGCCTGGTGGGTAAATAAACTTTTGATAAGTGTGACCCATGAAGATCACATTTCTATATCCCTTTGTGGGTCCCAGGCCAGAAAGACTCTTGGAATGAAAGACTGAAACCGACCTAATAGCTGTAAACTGAAAAATCATCTGAAATTTTCTCATCATGGTTGCTGTGTTTTTTATCGGCAACTACATAAGGTATGCCTGCAAATAGCTCGTGAACTTTGTGGCACATTAGGTCATATTGGAGCACCTGTTAAGCTGATTTCTGTGGCTGTGACAAGAAATAACGTGGAGGTTTTGACTATGGAGTTATGAAAATCTATATCGTACTTACAGTAAGGTAACTGTGCCGTGACTGGAAGGACATACTCATATATAAAGTGACTACAGTGAGCTGAGGATTAAATTCTGGTCTAGAGTGGCACCTAGCAGACCCTGTTTTCCAAATATGTTTAATTCCCGTAGAAGCTACATCTTCAGCTCCGAGTGCAAGTATATCTCCAGCGAATATTGTTCTGCTAAAGCTGTAGAATAATGCACCTCGGGGAAGGCTGCTGCAGTCACTTGGGTGGAAATCAGCAAGACTGTAAGAGTAAAGACAAAAAACTTACAGCTGCGTCTGACTAGGCTGCTTATGACATTAGTAAGTAAATAAGTAGGACAGGGCTGATAGGCCCTTGACTAACCTTGAACTGTCAGATGTCAGGCCAGAAAAAGGACGGGTGGCTACGCGCTTTGTATTTTTAGATGTCAGCTTGAAGCTGATTTATAGTAGCTTTCCAGTCTCAGAGCAAACTGCTTAGGGCTTCAAGGACTGGATTGGATGTTACGGACTTTCCAGCAGCTCAGAGAGGCTTTCAGCATGGAAAATGGGAGGTGAAATTAAGGGATTGATGTAAATCCACACTCTGAAGTTAGTTTTTTTGCTATCTGAGATTTATGATTCTAAAAGATGAAGTGCATAATCCTGAAATTTGGCAAGTGCCACTGAAGATGAGTAGCTGTTGCCTTCTTTCTGCCTTGATTTTACACTTTTATTGGAATAGGTATAATGTGCAAGGTTACAGATTTCTGGCATTGCTCACAAGCCTTTAATGAGCACTTTTGCTTTGGTAGCAAAATGCCTATGTATATTTAATGGCTAAAAAGTTACCTGCAACAGAGCAGACATGACAAAATCTTTTTCATCTCCTGAATTTTTATTGACTACCTGTTAGAGCTGTGTAAAAGTTAAGACATGAGCCTGATTTGGATAAGGCCAGTTAGCATCTGTACTTGCTCGGTAGCTAAACAGAGATGGAAGTCATATTCTAAACACCTTTCCTTTGTGATACACTTCGAATGGGGGACTAGCCAGAAGGTGAAGGTGTGTATTGCTTCTGCATCCATCACTCTGTATGCTCCCTGTTTTGTGGCAGGCAGTGAAGCTGACTCACAGTCCAAGCAGTAGTGGCTCACGATGTTCACCAAGTGGCGGTCCCAAATTTCATATATGCTTTTCTCCCATCTGGTAAGTGGATGAGTCATTTATGACTCAATTTTCTCCGCTGAGCTTAAGAATAGTTCCTAATGAGTCAGACAGAGTGTTTTCAGGGACTCCTGCTGTTGGAGAGCACCTCACCTCTGCTACCCTCATCTTCTCATCTGTCCCATTCTGTGGGCTATAGTCTAACTTCCAGAGCACAATCCTTTTACCTGAAACTCAGGATTGGTGAAATTGCTGCTTTAGTGAGCCATTTCTGATTTAAGTGTGACTTTTAGCTTTGTCTATAGTACTGTCACTTAGTGAGGTGGAGGTCAACCTCATGGATTGTAGTGAATTAGACAGTGTATGTAAAGCCCAGGTACTGGACCTCCTGGTTCTGCCTGTGGCACACACAGTGCTTCTGCAGGGCATGCTGATAAGGGGACAGGACCTGCCCTTTCTGGTGGCCGTGTCCACCAATGCCAACAGATGCTCATGCTTACAGCTGTCTACTGCAGTGCCTCAGCAGCATGGGTACAGGTGTGCCTTCAGCTGGAGGACATTTGGTGGGGACAATTAGGGTCACAAGTTTGTTATTCCTTCTCACAATGAATAGGGAGAGTTGGCCTGGGATTTTGCACTAGATCTGTCTGAATTCTAGGCAGATCTTTGTATGTTGGCTGTGTGTTTGGAGTGCAAGTTCAATATAAGTCCTTGTCATGGCTGACTGTACTCTAACCCAAGAGACAGTGGGAAAGGGCAGGTGCCAGACTGCTGGCAGGCTCCTGACAGTCACTGGCAGGCTGTTGCTCAGTGACAGGAAAATTGTTAGGACTGCCACATTTGTAATAATAAAAATTGGGCAAACTGATCTGCTAATATGCAGCAATGGTTGGCATTGCATGGCATGCAGAGAGCTTCAATGATATTCTTAAAATTGCTAGTAAAGTCTATAGATGATAAAGAGGAAGTAAAGGGATGGCAGAGAACTTTTGGAGGACTTACCTTCATATGTATGTATGTGCTTTCTTGACATACTGCAGTTAAAAATGTATGTAAATGTACACTTCCCATAGAGAAAAATGCAGATAGTGTATCCATGCAAATAGCAGCTCATGTCTCTTACTGTTTTCCCAACCATATGGCCAGTCCTATAGATGTGCTCCTTATGTAAGAGAGACCCTGGTCCACACTTTACTGCTGCATGACAGTTCACTGGAAAAGGAATTTGAGAACCACCAATTAAAAGAAATTTCAAGTTTCTTTCATATTTGAATCTCAAAGCTTTTTAGTTTCCAAATCATTCCGTTAACAATCGAAGTTTGTACACTTAAAACTGAATTTTCGGAATGTATCTCCTTTTACTTATCTTTCCATTTAATTAGAACTAAATAGCTGTTTCTCCTCAGCTCATTCTTTTGCCCCTAAAGCAATTTCTTACATTATGTCCTCACTAATTAATAAAATCGCATCTAAATACCATACGTTCCTGATGGCTCCTTGATTAAGGATTCACCACAAGAAATAGCACTTGCTTCACAATCTATATCTGAAATTAAATGCCTCATAATAATGTCATTTTCTGCTTGACATTATTCTCTGTTAGCAGATATTTTCTAATTGGAGATTAATGATAATGTGGATATTGCCCCCAAACTTAAATGAATACTTGTTTCAGTTTTAAGTAAGCTCAATAATATAGAATGTGGAGGCAAAAAAATGATGGCTAAGAAATAACTGCATGAACATGAGGATTCCTACATGTGGAAGGAAAACCAAAACATTTCAATATGATCACCTGAAAGGGATCAAATTAGTTCCTCTTCAGATATCTGATAGCCATGGAATGTGAAAGGTTTTGTATTTAATTTAGTTGACACCAGAAGACTGGAGAATGATGCTTAAAATAACTGGATTTGAAGAAAGGGAGTGAAACAAACAAACTTCAGAGGCTTTTGTTATCAAAATAACGATAAAAAATCCTCTTAAACACATTTTTAAGGACAGAATAATTAAACAATCACATTTGGAGACAATCACTTATGGAAAAGACAGACAAAAATGAGCCAGGACAAAAGGAGAAACAGTCAGGGTGGAGTAAGATTACTAGGTAATATTCCCAAACATCAGCCTACAGCCTGGTCTTGGATTTTGGTCTTAGTAATAGCTATAGCACAAAAAGTAGGAATGTGTAAAATGCCACAAAGTCAGGAGGTACAAAATGGAGGGGATGGTGATCAAAAACATATCGCATAAAAGCAGTTGCATGACTTTGTGAAACAAAATAACAACAATAGGAAATTTAATAATGGCAAAGGTAACGTTATGCTTCTAGGAATTAACGTTTGTATTAGAAACTGGAGGCCCTTCACGTGGAAGTGGTGGAGAAGATAAAGAGTGTTTGTTGACTGCAAGGCACAAGAAGATGTGTAACCTTGAGAAAAGCAAATGTGTTCCTAGGAGCATCTTGGCTGAGGTCATTCCAGCAAAGATGGGTTCAGGGCTGTTGAACAAGGGGATGGTTAATCTTTACATGATTCAGTGTGCTGAAGCCTTGCTTGTCAGAGCAAAAAAATGTATGCAAACTATAACTTTCCAATTCTGCATGCTAAACAATGTATATGGATTACACGCTTCTGTGACTCTCACTCAACAACATTAGTTACTGCAGAGATGGTTTTTGCATCACTGGAGAGAATGCTACTGGTTGCAGATTTTATATTTTGAAGAAGGTTCTGTTCTCTAAAATGTAGTTTTCCAACTAAGTACTTTGATTTATCTACCACTAGACAGAACTACATTTCATTATTGACTTAATGGAATTGGGAAGGGACCCAAGAATATCCTTATTGGTGTCTAGTGTTTTGTAGATGCCTTTGGAAAATCTGGTATGCAGAACTGACCAAGAATAGCTATCTTCTTTTATGAAGTGATCTGGAAATAGAAGCAACTGTGAAAAAGATCTCTGAACTATGTCATTGCAGTTTTATTTAAATTAGAAGAAATGGTAGGAGAAAACAGTTAATTTCATTCACACACACTACATATTATTCTTTATTCATCATTTATATTTTCAATAGCACAAGCTGCCAAGTAAAAATACATATGTAAAATAAATATTTGGAGAGTGTCCAGCAACAGGCTATGCCAATGGATCCTCCTGGATTGTTTTTGAACTCTAAACAGAATGTAATAGATGTTTAGACTCAGGGATGGTTTAGTTTGAAAAGATTTACTACATTAATTTCTTCCATTTGTTTTGCTGTAAGAACTGATGCAATAAAGAAATGGTGCCAAAACTCTCGTCATTTTTGCATTTCAGCAGGTTGATAACCCAATTATTTTGTTGTCGGTGAAACATGCATAGGTTTACGTGCCTCACATCGTAACTAGTATCACTAATGAAATAAATAGGAGGAGTGGAGCGATGGATATAAACTTAAATGTCAGTAGATAATTCCCCAATGGACAGTGGATGTGAAATGAGGTGAGGTAGGGCTGAGCTAGAGTTCGATGAATGCTAACCAGGATCTGTAACTTGAAATCATTTTTACCTTAGATAACGCTTATTTTTGGATTCATGATTACTTTTTCCCATAGTGTGTGTCCTGCTAATGTGTTTCAAATAGTACAACAGAAAATCTCCAATAAATTGTCACTTTCCTCAAATGAATTTGGAGGTTTATCAGGTTTATCTGGAGGTTTATACTACTGTTAGAGAGCTCCAACTATTCAGGCAGGGACAGTTGAGCTTTGCATGGATATTTTGGGTGAAGTCACAAGTTACCGCAAGTAATGTTGGAAGAGTTATAAGAGTAATTAGCAGCATTGGAGAGCTGCAGTCCTCAAGGTATTGAGGGAAGAAGGCTTCTGATACGTGCAAGTTACATCTAGTCTATGAGATAATTCTTAAAACTGCTGTAACTGATCTATTTTTTACTTTGAAGAGTTGAGCAAGTGCATTTGCAGTTGTCTTCACTTGGTACTTTTGTGCTCACCTCTACAGAAGAATAGTTCTAGGATGCCGCAGGGTATAAACCAGTCAGTATTTTTTAGCTGTATTAGGCCCAAAGAAATCCCTCCACATTTAATTAGAAGTGTCAAAATAAGTTGCTGTGTGATACTTTGACCTGTTGTGTCTTACAGCATTTTAATATTGTTTGCATGACAGGAACTGTAGAATAAAAAAAAACCACAAGAAAACCCCAAACTTGTCTTAATTCAATTCATTTCAGTCCTGTGCACTTGCATATTTCAAGTAATTTTTTCCAGTCATCTTTGTGGTGTTAGCTATTCTCCATTTCTTTTGACAATTAGCAATAACCTCGATGTTGTTAGTAGGGATTTCCTTTTGCATGTAGAGGAACAATTCTCCAAGGTATTATTGCCATCTCTGTCTTCCTTTGAAACATATAAACATGTACTTAGCTCACTATACAGAAGACAGGTGGAATGGTAAGTCATTGGATAATAATTCCTAGTTCACTGATTAGTCCTTGCTTTAAAAGTTGTGTTTGAATTTATTGCTCCGTTGTGCCCAAAAGAAAGTATGAAGTTTGGGGGTTTTGTTGGGTTTTTGTGTGTGTGTGTGTGTGTGTGTTTTGTTTTGTTTTGTTTTGTTTTGTTTTTCTACGTAGCAAGCACATGGCAGGCATCACCAGCATTAACTTGTCCACATTGCTCTGGCAATGTACTTTACTCCTCTGCAGGAGCCATTCCCTGTGTGAGATAAAGCACTTATCCCTGTAACCATCAAGTCTTACCGTTTTAGGTGATAGCCAAAATGAAGGGCAGCTCTACTGATGATTTGCAATCCTCAAACTAGTTAAGAATTTTCATCCTCAGGAAAGCTACTAAGATTTGTTTTATATAGACCAATGCAGGCCAAATTAAAATTATTGCAGGGATATGAACTGAAACAGTGTTCTAAAGTGAACATAATTTTTGAAATTTTTTTTTCTCAGTATTGAAAAAAAAATCTGCAACATGATTTTCCACCTAATTATATAAATTTTATTACAAATTACATACCTGCATTTTAGAAATGTACTAAACCTATTTTCTGTTTTATACTGAGTTTTGCAAAAGAAAAAAAATGAGCTGCCTTTCTGTTTTATTCTTTTTTCCACTTTGTATTGTCATTCTTTATTTTTTATCACAAAGACAGCTTGTTTCCGCATCGCTTTCCCAATTGAGTGATCTTTTTTGGGTGTGCTTAATTAGATGACTCCAGACACCATGAACTGCACTAAGCTTAAGCAACATCAGCAGCTGATGGCATTGTGTTGCCTAACAACTTGAGAACAGTTTCTCCAATTGTGCTGAGTTGCCATAGTAATATCTGCCCACTGGTGGTGGACTTGCTTGAGAAATTTAAATAAAAACAACTGTCAGGTTAACATCATGACAGATACATTAGCCACAGCAACATCAAGAAACTGGAAATTATTTCTGTCACAAACATAAATGAAGCTTAATTTCGCTTAGGACCATCCCTAGTTATGTATCTGTTTTGGGAGCTCCAACATTCTGCTGCTTTATTTGACTATATTTTAAACTATATAAATATTTATTTATTTATATCTACATTCATTTACATTATTTATTTGACTATATTATTTAACTCTATAAATATATGAGATCAACACAGATGAGTCCACGGAATTACTTTTTATCCATGACACCACCGTCTCCTCTTGGTTAGTGTCGGTTGGATTTCCACCTTAAATTTGTGCTTTATACTGTGGAATATTCCAATATTGGACACCTCGCATGTTACTTGTCTTCATGTGAACACTACTCGGGGAGGATTGGTTTTAATACTGTGTTTCTGCAGCACACTTTCTTTTCCCCTCTTTTTGATATGGAACCGTGATTTATTTTATTTCCTCAATTTGCTGCAAATATTCTTGAGATAATCTCATTCTCCTTTTTAAGCAGTTCAGTTATTTGGAGAGGATAAAGGAGAGAGAGAGAACGTTTGTCGATATGATTTTTATGTTATCTTTTTTATTTTAAAATACCTCTGAGTTCTAAATACTTCTGAGTGTTCCCACTTCTTCAGAGTCTTTCAGATACTTTAGTGTATATGCTACAGTTCTAGGGTTGAGGTTTTTCTGCCCTGGAAAGCTAATGTAGCAACTTTAGCCCAGTAATAATTATTAGCCCATCTGTTTTACTTCACTGTCCTATTCAGACAGACAGAAAAAACCCTGAATCACTGTGTCTGCAAAAGGCGCTGGAGCCTTTACTTTGGATGTTTGTTTCCAGAGTTGTTCCATTTAACTCAGTAGATTGAGATAACCCTTTCCCCTCTGCTGTTTGGTCTGTCTGTTTAGGTTTTCTGGGTTAAAATTCAATTTAGTCAAATAGTCAAATACTTGGATGAAATGATGCTTTAATTTGGTCTCCCTGACAGGGATTTTTCCTCCCCTAAGCAGCAACTGATTGCTTTCCTCAGTACGCTCCACAACCATGGTATTAAGTGATAACTGACCTAGGTTTCTGACTTGAACCGTGGTGTCAGAACCTCCATTTAGAAAGTATCACATTGTCCCATCCCACTCTGCTTTAACTGTCTGAAATTAAATCTGATCAGAGTCGGACACTGTTTAAACAGACACAGCGTGGAATATTAACTGCTTGCTGATGCTGTGTTTGCTTAACAATTTGCAGGCTATCATTCTGATTAATAAAAAAAAATTCTCTGTATCTATGGAAACAAAGTGTGGAAAATAGCTTTTACATCTGAGGAATGTTCAAGGAAAATGGTTAGGTGGTCTTAAAAATCATAGCAGCTGTCTTCAGAGCAAAACTCAGGACATTGCTGGTGTAAAAATGTATGTAGCAATGTGCAACATGTAGAACCCTAACATTTAAACTTTATGCCAATCAAAAATTATTTTAGCAAATTATATTTATGCAAATCACTGCATGTTTTTTTTTTCCTGATGCTTTTGTGAATTGCCGTATCCTAATTAAGGAGATGTCCCAACAGAAGATTTAAATTGTATTTATTATTAATGAATTGCCTCTAGATTAATTCTAAAAGACATTAACATTGCTACATGAGGGTAATAAACAGTATTTGCACCAAATTCGCCACTGCTTTTGCTCTCTTGCAGAGCCTTTGTGTGGAATGTGTGGAACTGTGTCTTCTGCCTGGCTTCTTGCTGTAGAGTTAAGGAAGCATATATGTATTCTTCTTTCTTTCCCATTTTATTTTTCTGGCTAAAAAGAGTTGGTCAACAAACGACAGTTTCAGGAAAGCTCCTGGCATTAAAAATTCTAGCCTTTTAAAGATGTGCTTTTCCCTCAGCTTATTGACTCCTAGAGGTTATTGTTTGATGTACTCAAAGTATCTGTTGTCACGTGCCATTGTCATAGGAAACAGAGGAAATTTCTGCACTCCTTTTATGACAAATAAAAATAGGTGACTGAGTTTACTCACCTTCTCTGATACTGTTGATGGACACGGAGGGACATCATCTTCCTCAGTTATCACGCTTCCATTCATATTACAAATATGTCTTGGAGGACACAAGCTCGATTCCATTTGGGTGAAGGTAAATAAGATTTGCTCCAGGAACACACATGGTGCTTTCCAGCCATTAAGCAGTGGTTGATCCAAGGGACTGGAGTAAATCCCTCTGACACACATGTAGAAGACACATCGTGCCCTCAGCTTTATAGATTTACTTTTATTGCAATCTGTTATTGAGGTAATTAACTGAGATGTGAGCAGACTGGAGTAAAACCCCAGCTCTCCCAGGGCGATAGCTCTGAACAGGGCATTTTTCATTAGAAAAAAGAAAGGAGCTGAGGGAGCAAGTGGATTTTATATTTCACTATCTTCACTGCTTTATTAACCATATTCTTTAACAAGTTATTGTGAAAGAAGAAAATGTCAGAAGAGAATACTCAATTTTGTTAGTAATATATTAGTATAACATATTTTATAATTCAGGTCCTTTATTGTAAGCTGTTTCCAATGTGGAGTTAGGCCAAATGTCTTGCCTGTTGATTTGCTTAAAGGAAAGGCTAAAATTGGAAGGATAAACAAAAGCTCGTCTCGTGTATCTTACCTTGGTCAGCATTATGCAGGACACAGATCTGAAATCCGGCGTTGATAGTAATTGTCAAAGGTTTTGGGCAAAGGCATAAGAATGGCGCTTTACAGCATGTACCCTGTGTGGCCCAGCTGTAGCTGGCAGGTGTGGGTGACACGAAATATTTAAAATGAGAAAACTTTATTGAGGCTGGGGTGGGAGGGAACCCAAAGCACAGTAAATAATACTTTGTAGCAGGAGCAGAAGGGAACAGAGTTTTTTCCAAGTTTTTTTTCAGTGAAATACTGTTCCTCAGGGGCAGTAAAGGCGTTTGAATATGATGCAAGTTGAAGTGAGATTCAGGAGCTGTGTGGCACCAGAGCCCCCTGTGCGCCTTGTGAAACCAGCCTTGGCTGATGGCAGAGAGTGGCTGCAGGAGCTCTCCTGCGACTGTGTCCCATTTAGATTGATTGCAAAGTTTGGTTTTCATTTAAAACTCATACTTCTCACCTGTACTCTGTGCTCTAGGGGAAAGGAAACTTCTAGAGGTAAAATACTACTAGTGAGAGTCATGCTCGTGAGCTTTTACTTGCGTCCATCTCGTAACCAGAATCTGGATGTTTATTTAGAGGTTTGGGGTCCTTAATCTGACCTGGCCTAGACCTGCTTGTAACAGCAGTGGATCAGTTAGTGGGTGACAAAATGTAGATCGAAAAAAGGAATTAAAAGAAAATGTGATGTAACACAGAAGGCTAAAATAAATGAACAGGCAGATAATGATAAATATTTAAGATATGTCTCAAGATATTTAAGATGCATGATATATTTAAGATGTAATGCAATATACTTGAAACATTAATTGCCAAAATATACATGGCTGAGCCTTTGAATGTTGTAAGGCGTAAAACTTCAGATGTTTTAAAACTGCTATTATTGCATTGATGGACTATGAATGTTTATTTGCTTGAAAAGAAACTGAGCTCAGTGAGGAACCCAAGTAAACTGCAATAGTTCTAGCTGAATTTACACCTTTTCACTACGTGTCAAAAGAGTTGTTTACATGGATTAAAATATTTTAGCAGTTAAGTATTCTAGAATTTATGGGCAGCTGAGTTTGGAAAACATTCATGTAGAGGCAGTGCAAAGTGATATAACATCATCTGCAAAAGTGTTTGTGAAGGACTACACTGTGTTTTAACTAGCCATAAGCAGCAAAGTGCTCCTTAGTGAATGGTACAGCAGAATCTTTCTGCGAGGAAAGATTTGTTTTGTTTTGTTTCCATATGCTTCCAGATATGGTAAGAGTTTACAGGAGTGTTTCCAAATCATCCTTGTGAGCTATACCGTGCGTGCAGTTTGGAAAGTCAAACGTGTCTGGATGTTCCAGACAATGTTGAATTGGTTTTGCAGTGGGATTCTCTTGGACGGATACAGATTGAATTCCAACGAGTGAGACAGGCACTTGGAAAAACTTGGTGAACAATCCTAGCATTGAGAGGCTTTAATTTTCTAGCACTGAGAATTAAAAAAAAAAAAAAGATTAAAATACACCCCCCCAAAAGCAACAAAGAAACTCTACCAACCAAAAAACTCCAACCCCCCCAAACCAGAAAAACAACAATAAAAAAAACAATATAATAGCAGAGAGCTGCAAAAATAACTATTTTTTGTTTGTTTGTTTTGACATCCTAATTTCCCCTTTTCGTCTTTAAGAAAGATGTAAAGGAATAGATGAAAATGATAAATATTACACCAGCAAACCTGTGATGGGGGACACATGCTTTGCTTTTGCTTATGAAAGGGGAGTCTGAGGTATGGGGAGACTGAGGAAGTTAAACAAAGTCATAGAGGCAACCTGTGACAAAAACGGACCCTCCCTCTCCAAATTCTCAGCCTGGTGCACTTACAGCAACGCTTTTTTTCAGCACGGCCATTATTAAACCAATTTCATTGAGAAGATGGCATCGATGATAACATGTAAAAGTTAAAACGATGAAGTATTTGAGGAGACTCTTAAAAAGGTTCCTGCTAAATTACTGGTGTTTCTGTAACGAAGTTTGGCCAGAGACCAGAATATTACTTACTTAGTTTCTAGGAAAAGTTACATCCTCAGTATATAAATGAACACGACTGCAAATAAATAGTACTTTATTTTAAATCTAGCAGATATGACCAATTTACTGCAGTATAATTTGTGTAAATTGCCCTATTCCTTTGAAAAAGTGAATCACAGCAATTAAAAGTTTCCAGTTCAGGTCTCTGTATCAGTAAGTATAAAGGAAGTTTTATAAAAAAATAATCAGAACATATTCTTTAGGATATCACATCTATTAAACAAATTATTTCAAAGGCTCCTCAGTGTATGTGTATATATATATATATGAATTAGAAAAGTTTATAATTGTACATTTTATGTAGTACTGGTAAAAGAAACTGAATCTTCATCTGCAAAGGCCATACTTAAAGGCACAGTTCCAAAAAAAAAAAAAACCACCACGCAGTTTGCTCTTGTTAGCTCTTATTCATAGTGTTGCTCTAAGTGGAAGTGTACTAAGTGGAAGGAAATTCCCCTTCATTTGAACATTGAGTATATTTCCTTTTGTATTCACATAATCCAGAATAAACTATATTCTGCGTCATGTGTTATTTAAATGTCATTAATAATTCTGTTAAGTTAATGAATCTGAGCTGTGATTTGGAAAAGAGAACACTGCAATGCCTTCAAAAAGCATCTTTTTATCAATGGAAGATAGATACAGGAATACAAAAATATAAGAATAAAGAATTGTTAAAGTTTGAATTTTATTTGAGTAGTTAGTGTCTGTGGAGACAAACAGTTTACTTACAAAATAATTTGACTTTAATATTACAAAAAGATATTAAAAATAAAGAGGAATACTTTTTCATATTCTCTCAAGTATACGTCAATACAGAAAATATCCCATGCATTTCTTTTAAATTTTCCTCATAGACTGAACATCCTCACAGGTATCCTCACGCCCATGTTTCTGTATACCAGAATGAATTCTTTGTGAAATATAACAGTGGCTTGAATGGGTATGTGATAGAATAAACCATCTGAAATTAATACATATTATCATCCCATAATACGCATCACAATAAAAAATGTAATTAAAAAGAATGGACTTAGGCAGAACTTGCCTTTGCGTACAATATAGCAAAAACATGAAAATGAAATTTTTGATTACAAGTAGGCTTTCTTGGGATGACCTGATTGAGTGCAAGCAATTTAGAATCATAGAATGGTTAGAGTTGGAAGGGACCTTAAAGATTATCCAGTTCCAACCCCCTGCCCTGGGCAGGGACACCTCCCACTAGACCAGGCTGCTCAAAGCCCCATCCAGCCTGGCCTGGAACACCTCTGGGGATGGGGCATCCACAGCTTCTCTGGGCAACCTGTTCCAGTGTCTCAGTGCCCTCATTGTAAAGAATTTCTTCCTAATATCTACTCTAAATCTCCCCTCTTTCAGTTTAAAACCATTACCCCTTGTCCTATCGCTACACTGCCTTATAAAGAGTCCCTCTCCATCTTTCCTGTAGGCCCCCTTTAGGTACTGGAAGGCTGCTATAAGGTCTCCCCAGAGCCGCCTCTTCTCCAGGCTGAGCAACCCCAACTCTCTCAGCCTGTCCTCATAGCAGAGGTGCTCCAGCCCTTTGATCGTTTTTGTGGCCCTCCTCTGGACCCGCTCCAACAGGTCCATGTCCTTCTTTTGTTGGAGGCCCCAAAGCTGGATGCAGTACTCCAGGTGGGGTCTGAGGAGAGCAGAGTAGAGGGGCAGAATTGATTCGTCACTTAATAGATGCAGCAGTTTCTTCACTTCTCAGTTGTCAAATGAGTATTGAATTTCTGCTCTTATTAAACCTCAACAGTGTATTTGTGTTAACTACTCAGAATTACATTACAACTTTAGGGTGCTCATACAGATGATTACACATATAAATTTAGTTGCAACTGCTGTAAAGTCTTTTGGGATTTTGATCTGCACATTCATAGAACTTCCATGCTGCATTGAAAGGAAAAGGAGATGTCTTTTAGTTTCAACCACTGGAACTTACTTCTTTTCAAAGCTACTTATTTTAAGGCAAAATGAACAGTGCTCCAACACATTGATTATTAAATAGTCTGCTCTGTAATATAGTGTGAGCAAATGTTATCTCCATCTGTGGTCTTCACTGAAGACTAAATAAGGGAGAACTTACATCTAAGAACATTTTGAATATGATGCATTTGCTGATGAAAAGGTCAAGTTTATGGAACTTTTGTATTGCAATATTAGTACTTGGAAAACATGGAGACTGTATTAATTCATGTAAATGAGACTGCAGATGAGGAAGATGGAAAGACTGACAACTCAGCAGTTAAACTTGGATATGAACGTCCCATTGCTATGTTAGAATGCATTTCACTTAATGTCTTTGAATCCTAAACGTCTTCTTTAGGTTAAAGATACACAGAATATATTCCATGCTTTACTGTAATTTAGTTTTGAGAATTCTTCTCATGTCTTTGTTCCTTCCTGTTTTAAACTCTATGGGGTAACAGGATCTCATTTTTTTTACACAGAAAAACAAAAAAGCAGAAGTACAAGTCCCAGTTTTAATGGTTTTGGGAAGTATGAAGCATCTTCAGTGATACCTAAAATTAATGTGATTTAATCAGTAATTCCCATGATCAAAGGTTTAGCTAAGGACCCAGATTGCTATGGCTTGAATTAAGATAACATTTTGAAATATTTTTTAAGAAAATTGGAATTTAAAAAAGCAGAATGTAGATGTTCCATATAACAAAATTTAAAAAAAAAATTTTTTTTTTATTCTATACTAACTGAAGAGAGTCCTAAGTCAGGTTCACTCCCATGTACAATGTCTGTCACAGAGAACTCAGCCTCAAGTGAGTGCACTATATAATTATGCACCCATGCTGGTATTTCTCTGAAAGCCTTGCAACTGTCCTTGAAGGCTTCATGATCAAGGAGTAACAGGTTCATAAAGTGGCACATGAAGGGGCTGACTTGTCCCACTGAAAATATAGCTCTTTTGGATTTAAAGGACCAATCCAAACTAACTCTAAAGAATTGCTACTTCCTTATTTTACAACATATTAATTACGTCATTAGTAATAATACCAGTAATATTGTTACAATGATATTACAATGAACAATCACTAAAATGCTACTGGGATGATTAGTTCTTTTTCTTATTTCCTTTTTTTATTTCTGTAGAGGCAAGCAGCTGCACCCCTTGACAAGTGGCTCTGATTGCATTGTAGGTTCAGGCAGAGCATAAAGATACTTCATAGCATCAGAAAAACTAGCAGAAGCACTGGATGCCTTCAGCACGTCGTGTGCAAGCCCACTTACCTGTCCCTGTGCACCGTCCATGCATGGGATGTCCATGGTAGCTACTGGCTATTAGTACCTGCATCAGCCTGCTCACAGCTCGCTTCGTTAACTACCCTGAAACAACTACTGTAGGCAAAGCTGCCGTGCTGGGTTAGCAGGTCTGCAGTTCAGACTATAAGCAGACATTTGTCTGTGTAAGCATCTTCAAATGGATATTAATGTATTTAAAATTCTGCTTTGTCTTAAATACTTTGAAGTAGGACCACAGTTATAGTTTTCATTATTTGCTTTTCTAAAATTCAGTGTGTAATTTATGCAAATTTCCAGGATGTTTTGTTTATCAGTCAATTAAAAATCCAAAATACTGTTTTTCAAATTTATTCTCCTGTTTACACTTTCTGTTCAGCAAATGGATTCTTGGCTTGGAACCAAATAAAAGTGTTCTCTGTATAATTAAGTCCTAAATGTACATATATGAGAAGGACAAAAATGAAAGGAATAGGAGGGTAAAATGCAAAGATTTAATTTCTTTAAAGTGGCAGTCTTGTAAATTCATTATTATTCTTGATGCTGTTCTTGCTCTTAAAAAAATGCCAAGTCTGATTAGAAACTTTATTTAGAGAGCGTACATTCTTCATCCAGGAATTCTTTTTAGACTTAACTCCACGTTATTTCTGGGATTTTGAAGACATTTATGAGCTGCCTGACAGTGAACAGACTACGGGTAAAAAATTATCTCTGTGTTAGTGTGATCAGAGTGATGAGTGTTTTGGTTTTGTCTCCTGTTGTTTGTTTTCTTTGCCATTGTCAGTTTATTTTTCCTTTGTTTCTTTTCAACTTGAGCTTTCCAGCATGTCTGTAAATATTTTGCGGCATCCTTTGGGATGCCATGGGCTTACACTGATTTTGGATTATGTTTATGTTTACTTACACTGAATTTGCAGCAAGAATGTTGAACATAAACCTTACAGAGTTATTTCCCTATTGTTTTTGGTGTATTACAAAAGATCTTTCTAAGCTGCTGCCTTTATCCAAATGGCTGAAACCTTGTACACAAAATGAAACAAAGAGCTGCTTTGGAAAATACAGAGAGATTATGAGAAACTTGAGATACTGTGTATTTTTTAAAATTCTAGCAAAAATATTCTGTTTAATCCACCAGATACTTGCTATTAAAAGTACGAGGAGAACAGGAAGAATCAGAAATTCTGGACTAAAATGATTCCATGGGACAAAATATTTGTTAGTTATAAAAGGCCACATTTGTTTGAAATTTACACCAGTACCAAGCGTAATTTTGTCTGTGCAGGACTTGGTGCCTTGATGCCTGGTGTTATTTTACTGTATAGGGCTATACTGTGAAAGCTGGCCATCGTTTCTTCTCTTCTGGATTATTTTGTGCCAGAGATACAGCCCTTTTATCACATGCTATAGTCTCTTTCATTTGCCTGAGCTTTATATAAACTGTGGGATACCAAGTATTTCACATTCATAAAGATTCAGATTAGAATAATAAACTTTCACCTCTGATAAGTGATATGAAAAAGTGTTAGAAAAGGGTTTAAAAGGATGTACTTAAACTAACTTCATGTCCTGAACTGTGTCTTACAGATGCACAAACAAGCATTAAATTACAGATGGTGTGAAGTTATCCGTCATGGCCTTGGTTAACTTCTCCATTTATGGCTTACCATTGTGTCCCCTTGGCACTGCCCCTGCCTTTCCTTATGTAAGAAAACGCTGCTCCGCCTGCCTCCAGCTGCCAAGAAATCTCTATTTGGCAAACTTTTAAAAGGTGGGTACTATCGTCTTTTAAAAAATCATGACAATTCTAAATCTACGACTTTTAAAGGAAATCAGTTGTTTCATGTCTGACGTGGTTGGGCTTTGTTGTTTGAAAAAATAATTTGGAAGAAAACCTTCTGGGGTTTATTTGCCTTCAGCAGAAACTATAACCCAATTAAAATATTTCTGACCAAGCGGATCAGGCTTGCTTTTGAAACTCAGTCTCAACTATCATGAGGAGCTTCCTAACTTTCATGATTTCCTGAGGAAATCTAAAACCATGCATGTTTTATCTTCTTTTTCTTCTCCTCCTCCTTCTTTAAAAAAACCCCAATGCCCTCCTTTTCCCTCCCTGAAAAAAAAAAAAACCCACGAAAAACCAGACAAACAAAAACCTCACCCATATTATTCCTGCCGTTGGCAGAGGTCACAGCTGAAGAAAATCTGTGCCCTTTTCTTTATTAGGAAGTGACAGATGAAGACTGAAGAAAGGTAATGGGGAATAAAAAATTGATCAAAATAGATGCTCCAGCTTGTTTAGGAAGTACTTGCAGTGTGGGTAGAATTCTTTTTATCTGCTAGTAACTGTGTGGAGCAGTGTTGAGAGATGACATTTATTCCATTAAAACAAGTAAGAACTGGTCAGGACTTCTCAGTGCTCATTTTAACTAAGTTCAACAACTTTGTTAACACGGAATTTTTTGGGCATATTCGTAGTCCACAAGAGGAATGTATCTATTATTGTCTCTTTCAGATTTTTTCAAAAATAACTTTTTGTAATGTATAGTTGACTGTGGTATTCTTACAAACAGAAATTTAATTTGAAAATATTTATTAGTTAGGAATGTAAAACTAAGGAAACATACATAAGTAGATTTTTCACTGATAAGCACTTTTTTTTTTTTCAGAGATAAGCACAAAGTTCGTGGACATGTTGAATAACTTGATGTTCCGAGTGAGTTAGCAAAGTTTTTTTTTGCATGTTCTCTAGCCTTCTAGTCTAAGGGGTAGGAAAGCATTTCCAAAAAGGCTCCTGGGTATGGATTTTATCTTTATCTAAGTTTTACTTTGTAGTGTACTTATTTCTTTAACACTTGCTTCTGTGAACAAAGGAGTTGAGGAACTGAGAAGGGAATGGAGAATGATTTTAATATTATGTGTTTGGCACCTTTGTGGACTTGTTTTTAAATGCTGTAAGTTAAAAAAAATAAGTAGAATAGAGTATGTGTATGTTTCATTGCAACTGAAAAGTATTTACTCTCTCAGATACTTAGAAACAAAAAACCTAGCAACTCTACAAATTCACATTAATGAGCATTAATGAGCTGTTATGTAAGTTAGTATTTAATTGATTTGGCTAAATGTCTGTATGACAAATGTATTTTTTTCATGCAAGTAATGTGTTTTGCATATGCAAATATATGCACTTGGAGCTCTTTCAATCCCCAGCAAATTCCAATGTGGTCTTTTGTGAGATTATAGAAGGCTCTGCCAAGTGTACTTTCAGATAATTTTTCTGAGCAAAGTTGGAATCTAAAAATTTCCCAAGAAAGCTTCAACTCATGCAATTTCCTGCCAATTTTGCAAAGTCAGTAACAGGGATGAGCTAACTGCACTTCGATATCTACCATAAAAAGTAAAAGAAATAAAATTACATTTAATCTTCCTTTCACCATTGTCACAAATTTGAAATTGTGCTAAATATCATGGAAGTAGGCCCACGGTAGAGCTTTTCTCCAACTTGGATTTTCCTTATCTCTATTCTGTACTTTGCTCACCGTGCCATACTTCTGTGTTAAGTAGTAAGTACGTTTCACCATAACAGTATATCAAAAGTCATCAGTTTGTGACACAAAGCATGTGTTTATCTAAAAGAAAAAATGAATTCAAAAGAACTCTAAAGTATGTGCTGATACTTACTTGGAAGGGCATAAACCCTAATAGTAAGCAAAATCCAATAGAATGTTGTTCCAATCCAATAGAATGTTGTTCCAAGCCAGTTTAACATATATTTCATCTATCCTTAATTTTAAGAACTGTTTATAGACACCATATTTGGTTAAGTTACTTTTTATTGTCATCAGTAGATAATGTCAGTCAGATGGGTCTGAATCTGCAGAAGGCATTACTTTTACTAAAGCTTCACTGAAATTAAATCTGGAATTTGAATGGATGCCCAGGAATGATGTCAGCTATAACAGATTAAATTTGCTAAGGTCTCTTCATTTTAAATGTGTTTTTAAAACAAAGCAGATAATTTGTCCAGACTTCAGCCTTTTAATTTTTTTATCCTTTGTTTGGGCTAAATGAGCCATTATGCTTTGGGTTATTGACTATTAAATTGTAAATCTATTTTTTAGTACCTTTGCATAGAAAAACATATGTGCATATGTTTCAACAATAATTTTTAATTATTAAAAATTCATTATTTAACTGTCTTTTGCATACTGTCATAATTGGTTCTCAATATTTTGGAGGAATGAGTAAAGGAAAGGCAGAGAAATAATTACTGATGAGCAATATCGTCTGTTACTTATCCTCCAAAATCAGATACACAAAGTAGTTCTTCAAATACTTAGTAGTGAAAACAGTATATAGCATGTAGGAAAATAGTTTAATAATTCAGTATTCTGTCTCTGATAGTATTGCATATTAGGTATACCTGGCCAAGATTTTGTATTATTGTAACAGGAAAATTTTGGTTTCATTCCGTCTGGCGATAGGCTTATGATCTGACTAAAGCCTGAAAATTGCTAGCCTTTTCATTTGTATCCTATGTTACATTAATAGCAGTTGTCATTATTTATGCTTAATCTGCTAAAAATCTTAATAGCATAATGAAATCAATTGCATCCTGCAGCAATAAATTCTGCAGGTAAATTATATTGTCTGTATCCTGCTATTGGAGACAATGTGAAGTGTGCAGATTTCAACTACTTCTTTAAAAGAACTTTCAAGTAATTGGAAATGAGAAGTCCCAGCTTACTGCAGTGCAAAGTGCAGCTTTGCTAATACATCTTTATCCATGGTGGCAGTACTTTTCTGTATGTTAGAATCATAGAGCCCCAGTTTTAGTTGGAAGGGACCTCTGGAGGTCATGTAGTCAAACATGATCAAGATACCTGGGGACTTGTCCAGCTGAGCCTTGAACATCCCCTGGCAATTCCACAGCCCCTCTGGGCAATCTCTTCCAGTACTTAACTACCCGCATGGTGAAAATTCTTTTCAAAATATTGGAATTTCTCATGGTAATTTTCCCCTCAAGTACCATTAATTTCTCATGTTACTACTTGTCTGTTGCCTTTTGTCCTATAAATGTGCACCTCTGAGAGGAGCGTAGCTCCATCCCCTCTGTATCCTTTGACTAGGTAACTGTAAAGAGTAATGAGGTCTCCCCCGAGCCTTCTCTTCTCCAGGCTCCCCAGCTCCCTTGATCTTTCATGGATGATAGAGAGCACCCTCACAACGACCTTGTCTGGCTCCTTCAGCACCTTTGGATGCCTCCTATCTGGTCTCATGGACTTGCTTATGTCCAAGTTGCTTAAGCATTCCCTTCCCTTTCTCCCTCTTCAGTGAGTAATGCTTCATTCCCACAGTGTCTGTGAGGAAGCACAGGTCTTTGGGAAGCCTCAGGACAAGCCTTTCCAGGGAAAAATAAAATGCTCTTTTCTATTCTTTTTTAGTGCCTTCCAAAGAAGATACTTGGGAATCTTCTTTACCATTCCTTCTGTTCCCCTTTTCCAAATTGTATCTTCACCTATGTGTGCACCTCTCTTTCACGAATGCTAGTAACTATCTCAATACCATGAGAATTTCTTGTCTGAGACCAGTCGGAGAAGGCAGGGGGAATAGGTTTGCCATTTCTGAAAAAAAAAAAAAGGTTGGCTAGGTTGCATCTATGTAGTTTTAGTCTCTATTATTTCTGAGGGATATTAAAACTTGAGGATTCATTGATGCATAATGCTGAAATAGGGAGGTACTAAAGTAACCTTTATCTTACTGTTGTATTCTTCTTTTTCTGGACTTGGTCTTATACAAAGGTCTTTATGTGATCTGACCTATAATTTTTTTAAGAACTTCAGACATAATGTTACTTTCTGATGTGAAAAATATCAAGCAGTAGGTTGCTAATGCTACAAAATGTTTATTAGTTTTCCTCATGTCATTAATCTCTGATCTCAGAAGCAGTACGCGAATGCTTTTTCACTCTCTTAGAAGAGCAGAAACAATGTTGGTTTGACTAAAGACAAGTGTAAAATGAAATATTTCTAGCATGTTCTGTTGTTATACTGGTGCACCTACATTTTGTCTTGTATACTCATCATAGCACTTGAATAAGTTATATTTCTGCTTATTTGTCTGTTTTTCTTCTATTTTCCTCATAGTTTAATACAATTTCCTACACCAGCACAAGTTATTTATGAAATTCAGAAAGCCAGGTACAAAGTTCTTGTAAAACTTCTAGCTGCCTTTTTTTTGTTCATAATAGCTGCTCTTTTATACAAGGTGAGTATATATCTTAAAACTGTATTACAAATTGTGTTATCCACTATCCTTTAATTTCTCTAGTCTTCTTTATTAAGTCCTTCAAAAGAAAGGGGAAGTTACATTAAAAAAAAAGTTCGTGTGATACATAAGAACTGTGTAAACCTTTGCTAATTTTAGCAACACTCTTGAACAATCAGCCTCTATAGCCCCAAAAGCTCTTTCCTCTTCAGAACTCATTAGTCAATTCAGTCAAGTTTTAACTGATTTGCAAAGATGCCATAGCACGGTTAAGTTCACAGTGAAGAAATTTTACTCTGACCCCACCGTTTGCACAACACTTGAGCAAGATTTTGGCACTGCTTAGTTACCTAAAGTGGAAATTCTCTGCTGTTGGACATTTGACCTGACGAGATGCATCCCAGAGTCCTGAGGGAACTGGCAGATGTAGTTGCCAAGCTACTGTCCATGATATTGGAAAAGTCATGGCAGTCAGGTGAAGTTCCCGGTGACTGGAAAATACGGGAAACATTGCACTCATTTTTAAAAAGGGTAGAAAGGAGGATCCTGGGAACTACTGACCTGTCAGCCTCACCTCTGTGCCTGGAAAGATCATGGAACAGATCCTCCTAGAAGCTATGCTAAGGCACATGGAGGACAGGAAGGTGATTTGAGACAGCCAGCCTTCACCAAGGGCAAGTCCTGCCTGCCCAATCTAGTGACCACCTGTGATGGAGTGACTACCTCAGTGGACAAGGGAAGAGCTATGGATGTTGTCTGTCTGGACTTGTGTGAGGCCCTTGACACAGTCTCCCCCAACATCCTTCTCTCTAAATTGGAGAGATATGGGTTTGATGGGTGGACTGTTTGGTGGATGAGGAATTGGTTGGACAGTCACATCCAGAGAATAGCAGTCAATGGCTCAATGTCCAGATGGAGATTGGTGACAAGTGGTGTCCCTCAGGAGGCCGTATTGGGACCAGTACTGTTTAATATCTTCATCAGTGACATAGACAGTGGGATCGAGTGCAGCCTCAGCAAGTTTGCAGGCAACACCAAGCTGAGTGGTCCGGTTGATGCACCCAAGGGATGGGATGCCATCCAGGGGGACCTGGACAAGCTTGAGAAGTAGGCCCATGTGAAACTCATGAGGTTCAGCCAGGCCAGGTGCAGGGTCCTGGGTTGGGGCAACCCCTGGTATCAATACAGGCTGGGGGATGAAGGGATTGAGAGCAGCCCTGCTGAGAAAGACCTGGGCATACTGATGGATGAAAAGCTGGACCTGAGCCGACAATGTGCGCTTGCAGGCCAGAAGGCTAACTGTATCCTGTGCTGCATCAGAAGAGGTGTGGCCAGCAGCTCAAGGGAGGTGATTCTGCCCTTCTACTCTGCTCTGGTGACAACTCAGTACAGGAAAGACATGGACCTATTGGAGTGGGTCCAGAGGAGGGCCACAAAAATGATCAGAGAGCTGGAGCACCTCTCCTGTGAGGACAGGCTGAGAGAGTTGGGGTTGTTCAGCCTGGAGAAGAGAAGGCCCCGGGGAGACATTACAGCAGCATTTCAGTGCTTAAAGGGGGCCTACAGGAAAGATGGGGACAAACTTTTTAGTAGGGGCTGTTGTGATAGGACAAATGGTAATGGTTTTAAGCTAAAAGAGGGTAGATTTAGAGTAGATACAAGGAAGAAATGTTTTACTGTGAGGGTGGTGAGGCACTGGCACAGGTTGCCCAGAGAGGTGGTAGATGCCTCATCCCTGGAAACATTCAAGGTCAGGTTGGGTGGAGCTGTGAGCAACCTGATGTAGTTGCAGATGTCCCTGCTCATTGCAGGGGGTTTGGACCAGATGACCTTTAAAGGTCCCTTCCAACCCAAACTATTCTCTGATTCTGTAATCTGCGCAGGGAATGCTTCTTTTCCTGTTTTATTTCACTCTCTGCTGCAGGTCAATTTTTGACCCCAGGAGTGGTCTGTTTTTCTTGAGAATTAGGTGGCAGTGTATACCTTCTAACCAGTAACTGTGAGCTCTTCTATAATAAGTGGGTTTATGGAGAACAGCTTTTCTTGTCTGTTGAATGGGAAAAGGAATAATACCTTACCCAGCTGGGATGTGCTGGATAGTATTGTTGCTTAGGTATTGTGTCACCAAACAGAGCCACTTTGGATACCTACCTTTTGAAATGTCATGAGGGCTGGAAAGCTGCTTGCAGTTGTCCCAGTGACAGTCTCACTCCTGAACTGTGTAATTTTAAAATACCAATACCATTGACAGAAAAAGAAAAGTTTGTAATTTGAGAGGTTTAAGCTTCCTCCTGTAAAAATCTCCCAAGTCAGCATTTTTTCATAAAACCACATTGTTTAGTTTCAGTTACATTCACTATTACACTTCTATTTTCAAAGAACACCATTCAAACTTTTTTGAATACATCTAGTGTTTTTGCAAAGTAAATTTATGTTTATCTATGAAGTACGGTCTTTCATTAAAAACTTAGTTGTATAACTATAGAAAAGCATAATTTCCAAATTCTATGAATAATGCATCAATGATTCAGGGTTTAAACTCTGTAAGAACTGATGATAATTCAGGAATAGAGCTAAATTCTAATACTGCAATGATCAGATTATATCAGTTTGAAATAGGGTACAGGGACCAATCAAGGTTTTCCTAATTCAAGGACCAGATACCATATGTCATTCATGTTCTGTGAAGGTTTGTTGGAATGCAAAATGAAACAAAATCCGCATGATGGAATGCTGAAAAGGCTGAATTAGAACAGTGTGTTAGAAGTAATTGATAGCTTTTTTTTTCTTGCTAAAAATGAGCAAAGAAAACAATGTTATGATTTCTGACAAATACTAGACAAATGTTAGACAAGTTGTGAATAAATGAAGACTCATTAATGTAGGGAGGGAAAAAAATCCAATTGTGAACTTAACATACACAGTAATGGCCTCTGTAATATTTTTATCACTGAAGAAAGTGGTTTCAATATCATTTTGATACTTATCTCAAAATGCCAGCTCAGGGCTCAGCAACTATGAAAAGACACATGAAAAGTTTGTGATTCTTAGGAGGAGAACTGAGAATAAAATGTGAATTTTACATGAAAATTTACATGTGAATAGTATGAAACTGTGAATACTGTGGACAATGTGAACAGGAAATAATTATCTAATGTTTCTTCAACGCAAGAATTTAGGGAGATCATATGCAATCAGCATGTGTTACACTCAAAACATACAAATGACAATATATTTGCTGTAATGGGTTATTGAAGTGTAGAATGAATTTCACCAGGATGTTGTGGAGAATAATGAATAAGGGATTTGAAGAAGGTTTTAGGCAAATTCATATGGAATAAATCTGGCATGGGCCATGGGACATGGTATCAAATGTAATCTCTGGCTCAAAAAGTCCCTAGTTTGGGAAGATGCTGGAGAAGGCTCCTTTTATGGTTACCTAATACCTAATTTCATATTTGTTCTCTAGATATGTAACGTTGGCTGGTTTTGCAGACAGGATATTGGCATGCAATAATGGAGTCAAAGGTCTTTATAGCCCTCATATTCCAGAAACAGGGCTGTTTTAATGAATGAAAGGAAAGATATTATTCGGGCTATATCCAGCATTTTAGTGGTCTTAGTAATATTCTGTCAGGTGCTTCAGTTTAAACTTGTGCTGTGACTGTTTAGCGTAAATGTTAGCAAGAATTTCAGAGTTACAGCTCAAATCATGCTGATATTAAAAGTTTAAGATTAATCACTGGAGCACATTCTTTCTGTTTTATCTGTCAAACTTTAATACCTTTGCTGAAAAATAGGATGACAGGCGATATTTCCTGTTGTGTAAAATTCCTGCTCCGTGACACAGAGGCCAGATCCTTCATAATGCTTTTACCACCCTAAGACCCATTTGTAAAGGACCCCCCAGTGCAAAGGATTGTGTCATTCTGCGGCCCCTATTTTGCAGTTTTCGTATCAATTGCTTTTTGTTTCAATGCTGATATGCTCAACAGCCTTTCATGAAGAAAAGTCCCCTACACCTCAGTAAGAGCTAAATCAGGCCTTATGGAAATAGTGGAACCGTCCATGTTATATTACCACTTTCTGAAGTAAAAGAACACCTTAGCTTACACATTCATTAAAATCAGTATGGACTCACCAAAGTTTTTCTCTATATGAAAGGTAAATTAACTGCTTTTTGCATGTATAAATACAAGCTAATGTCATTAAGTTCACTGAGATAATTTAAATGTTATTAATTACTCGGACCATTTTTATAAACAATCAAAGTATATTAAATTACATTTGGGTACTAGAAAAATTTTAAACTAGGTTTGTGGTTTGGGTTTTTTTTTGTCAAATGATGGCTTTCCTTCAAATTTTTCAGGAAGGTATGTAGTAATGAGGAAATCCCATTAATCCTTAAATGGGCTGCATTTAGTGAAAAAATTTATAGTCTGAAATAAAAACCTATATTCTTTAAGATCTTCACCAGACTAAAAATGTTACATGCGAACTGCAAAGATTTTTTCATGTCTATTGGAACCTATAATGAATGTTCATGTTAAAATATGACTTCATAAGCATCGTATTTTATTCCCGTTGTTTTCCATCACAATATGATGAATACTTTTCATATCCTAGTGTACAATTGTCTTTAAAACAAAGTAGCAAAAAACAACAACAAAAAATCCCACATCATCATGTGATGTTTGATAAAGCTTGCTGTTATATTAGAATAGAAACACTGCACCTCTTTTTCTATCTAAATTGTTAATTATGTGTTTGACTTGAAATATTCCCTGAACTTAGAATTTGGAAACTTTTAGAGGATATACTGTCATTTTTTTATCAGAGGAAAACCAAAACATTAGGTTTTAATTCCATTTCTAGCTTCTCCTTTTCTGCAATGATAGTCAGATATCTGTCCTAATGGTCATCATTTAGGCCTCAAATGCTGGCCTGAAAAGTGGTTAACAGCGTAAAGATGCTTAAAGTAGTTCTGAACTCACAATAAATCACTAATCCTTTATGCTCTTTTACTGGTTTTTTTCTTACACATTCACCCAGGCTATTTTATAGCCTGAAATAAGAAAGGGATTATTTTCTATCTTTTACTCATCTTTTATTAAAAGTCATATAAATAATCTGATTGATGAACCCATCAGTGTTGGAAGCTATCAAACATGATACTTTTGCTAAGCACTAGTTATTAAAAAAATTGCATGAGCTTAATCTTTCTGATGACAAATTAAGTTACTTCACAGAAAACAGCTGTGGCAGCACAGAAAATAGAACTGTTTGAGAGCTCAGCTGGGACACTCGGGCTGATTTCACAATGAAGTTATTTTAAAAAACACTGAAAATCGTTTTGATCTTGTGAAAGAGTGACAAATGTACCTTTTTGTTAGAGATCTAAGAACTCTGATTTTTTTAGTTCATCAACAAGATTATGTGGTGATTGGAATATAATCTGTAGGTATGGACAAGAAGAAGCAATGTACTGCAGAGAGGGATTATAAGGCAAGAGATGAAAATGGAAAAAAATCCTATTATTTGAAGTTGGAGCTAAAAGAGTTGAAAATGAGGGACAAGTTTATTAGTAAAGCGAATAATTAAACACTGGAACAATTTAGAAATATGTACAATTCTTTCTTAGTATTATCTATTACTCTAATCTGTAAAATAAAAGAAAAAATGTTTTGGTAAAGATATACTTCAACAATACCATTGCTTTTGAAAGTGATGTGGAATTGGTCAAACTGGTGTGCTGATCAGTGTTCAGCAATGCACCTGACTGGGTAAAACAAAGCACTTTTTAGATCACAGAACATGCACATATACTCATTGCTTGCCATGGATACTTTCTGGAGAGTCAGAAATATTTTCATTTTGAGAGAAGTACAAACTGCTATTTGTTGCTAAAGTGCTTCTAGAATATTGATAGCGTGGATATTTTTAAGAACACTTTCTCTCATTATAAGAAAATGACTGTACTTTATTAATGGAAATGAAAATTAGATTTTGCCAGCCATGAGAATTCTGCTGTGAGTAGCTGTGTTCTTGTGCTTATGTGCTATCCCATTGCTTCTCCGTGGGACACGCTGCTATCTTCTTTTTCATGGGATATATTTGGATATCTCAACCCAAGCTAATTAAAATGCTTATTTGCAAAATCAAGATTAAAAAAACTGAAATAGCAAAGATGCAGGGACTGTCTGTATTTCTGATAGATTTTTGGCTGTCCTATTCTTAAACTTCAGTGAAAAAGATTCCATTATCACCCTGGGTATCCAGCTCTAGTGTTTAACTATCATAATTAGAGAATGTTTCTTAATTTCTAGCCTAACCTTTGTTTGTTACAAATGAAACTGATTACTACTTCTGCTACCCTAACTATATATTGACAACCACTGACTTTTTTTTAGTATTGGCATCCAATATATTGTTAAAAAAGCACCATATGTCACCAAGCTCTTTTGTTTTATAGACTAGTACATACAATTATTGTATCCTTTCTTTATGCTGACTTTATTTCTATTTATCTATGCTCATGCTATCATGGTATTTTTTATTGTTGTTCGCCTCTGGACTCATTCACCCAAACTATTAAAGCTTGGTTCCTAAAACTGGACAGAAGAGTTTACCTGAGATCTCCTAAACACTTCCTGTATTTTGCATTTACTTATTTATATTCTGAAATTTGCCTTTTTTAGCAGCATGATTACCTTGTTGACTTAATAATGAGCAGGGAGAGCCCTGATCTGGTAAGGTAGCTGTGTCAGATCAAGCAGAAATTCTTCAGCTCTTTTCACTTCTGTAAGCTGATAAATTCATGCTTGGTTTGTGCTCAGTTTGTGTTCTATTTCAAGGGAAACCACGTCACTGTTCTATTAAATATTTTTAAATTTTTTAACACAATAGAGTGAGTTCACTCCTCCATCTCCCAGAGCTTGACATAAATTCTGTCTGAATTAATCTCCAGACATTTTTTTGGTAGTGCTAGAATGTTTACAACTATTTACACATGCTAAAAATGGTCAGAAATTATGTTGATGGAGATTAATAGAGGCAGGAAGCATTATAATGATAAATAGACAAACAAACAGAGGAAAAATAAGATAGCCCCAAAAAGGATTCTGATGAGCTGTGTAGGGCTTACTCTTCCTTTACGCTCCTTTTTTGTAAGTCTTTATCGCTAGTGCAACTTCACCAGCCGTATCAAAGTTTAGTCATCAGTGTTAGTAACGGTACAGAGTGAATAAGACAAGAGATGGAGTAATGGTGTTCTTCAGTTCCCACTCTACCCAGCAGTCCTGTCAGTGGTCTGAGAATAATGTCAGGTGAAAGAAAAAAAAAAAAAAAAAAGAAAAAGAAAAAAAGTCTGTGGTGGAGGAGCTATAGCTATTCTCAAGGTAGAAAAAGCTCTTTTTGTTGTATATCTGACAAAAGATGTGAACTTACTGCTAATGTACTCCTCCATCAGTAATGCATGTGGCATTAAGGATGGTTCAGTTGCTCCTCTGGCCTCAGGTTTCAGCCTGTAAACGCAAGTAGTTTCGCTGGCCTCCACTAACAGTCAGTCTTTAAACATATGTTTAACATTCAGTTGCTCAAGGATCAATAAGCAAATTAATAAGGTAGGTAATTAAATCATGCTTTTAGAACCTTTC
This sequence comes from Fratercula arctica, assembly GCA_947846985.1. Taxonomy (NCBI): domain Eukaryota; kingdom Metazoa; phylum Chordata; class Aves; order Charadriiformes; family Alcidae; genus Fratercula; species Fratercula arctica. The sequence continues at coordinate 32,947,247 of CANTUZ010000008.1, forward strand.
ATTCTAAGCAGTCTAATATTTAAGAAAGAAACAAATGTTTTATTGGAAAACGCATCATTTTAGTTGCTTTTAGACTTGAATCCACGTATTTCTTTCTTCTAATTTTTGTTTGGAAAATGTATGCATAGACATTTATACCAAATCATGGTATGGTATGAAAAAATTGACAGAAAGATATTTTGCCAGCACAACTTTAGAACTTACCTAAACTTTACCTTTACACTTTGGTTGAACTTGCATGTTCCAATGATATTAAACACATTTAAGTGATACTAAACATCTGACTGTCATCAGAGTTTTGCTCTTGTCGTTAATCGTTTTGCATGCTAGACTGTTGAACTAATTTTTAAATGTGCTGCCAGCTTTTACCCTCGGTTTAATGCTCCACTCATCTTTTAAGATGTTTAAAAGCCAAAAGCTGGAATCCGTCTTGCTGGATTTAAGGTTAAAATGCAGACTATGTTAAGAAAAGGCCCTTCTGATTTCAGCTGCACTTAGTTTTCAGGTTAGAAGTGTAGAGGTTCTAAATAGATTAATTCTGAATCAGATAATACTGTGCATATTCCAACACAGTCGCATCATGTACTTAATAATATTCAATACAATTTTCTTCTTTTTAAAACTGACTTTTGGAGAATATTAATTTTGTACAGATTGAATTTTTTGAAATTAGAGGCTGTGAAGATTAAGCTTGCATTTGCTGATTTTTCTCAGGTTCCTTACGTGTCTTCTGTAGGTTTTCTACTGTATTGCAAATTATCCAGGCTGGGTTGAAGGATGTGTGGAACATATTCTTGGTTCTTTGCTGGGGACTCTCTATATATTTACTTTTCTATCATGCATATGCAGTACCAATGACTCCATCAGCTTGTTTACTGAAGCAGAAGGCATTCTGCAAAGGTTTTATGGGAGACTTTATAAATTCAGGAGGAAAGCTACTGCATCTACAGATACTTTTTTTTTTAATTTTAAAATTAATCAAAAGTATTTTTCTATGTCATGAGAAGCACTTTTATATTGAATAAAGTTTTCTATCACTTAGTTTTCTGTTCCCAGCAATGGGCAGGAAAAACTACTTGGGAAAGGAATATAGCAAAGAAGAGGTATGTAGAGTGATCCTTCTTTAATATGCTTTTTTAACCTTGTAACATCCCACAGTTTGTTCACATCCTGAGCTGGAGGTTTCATGTGAACTGTTTTGTTTAACAGCCATTGTTGGATTGTGGTTAGTATCTTATCTAGTCCTTTTGGAAATAATTTATATTTCTGGTCTTCACCATTGCTCCATGATGTCAAGTTCCACATTTAGTAGCACAATAGGTGCAGAATTACTTTCCTGGAGAATTTTAGTTCTGTTCTGTTAACTCATTAACACTTATATAAATTAAAGTAGTTATCAGGGATGTTGTAAAGTGAAAATACAAATTTTCCTGTTAATTGTTTATTTGTTTTGTTGATTCTTATCCTCTGCTTTCCCTATTGTTTTGCCTGCCAGTCAACCACTACTGAATGCCCTTTTTCTCATGTTTTCTCTGAGGATGAAAGAGATTTGGTGTGGGATTGGGGCTTTCTTCTCTCACTGGTAGGAAAGGTCCCAAGTGAAGTCTGACAACCCAGGTCAGGCTTTCCCCAGACTATGTGAAGTAGGAATGAAGGTGGTACAGTATTCAGTATTAACTGGTTATTTTTTGAGGGGAAAGCCATTTTCTGATAACCCAAACATCAGATCCTCTAGCAACAGTTTAGATAGTCATGGTTTAGCTTTCTGTACACACCTTCTGAATTTTCTGATTTTTCGCCTTCGATGGGATTGATACGGGCACCCAGAGTGTGAGAAGATAGGTTTGAAAAACTCCTCATCTTTATTTTGCACTTTCTTCTGATTGTTGGAGCATGATCTATAGATGTAAACAGCAACACAATACTTGTGACTGTCTCCACATTCAATAAAATACAGAGAATCAGATTTCTTTTACTTTCTTCCCCCCCTCCAAGTAGGAGTCAAGGTGGGTCCAGGTAATATCTGCAAGAAAGTAACTGTGCATTTAGGGCATTTAAAAATGAAAACAATCAGGTTATGTGTTTAGTTATTTTTATTGCTTTCCTCTCTTGATCAGGTTTCATAGATGCAATATCCTGCCATTACTAAGTGGATTTTTCCCTCAATATTTTTATAACCTGGATTGAAGAGGTCATGATCATCTTGTTTTTCTTTAAAGCAAAAGCATACATGAATGAAGACCTTGATGCTTTTGAAAACACTGTTTGATCTATAATCTGCTTTCAAGGTATCACATGCAATACTGTCTATCACCTAGAACTGCACCAAACTTACAGGAGGTGCTTGGGTTTATGATGCAGAAGGTCTTGTGTCTCAAAGGGAATGCCTTTGCCCTTCTGTCCTGAAAGCTCAGATTTGTAGTTCAGGTTTGGAAGGGACTGCGATGTGGGGTGTAAAGAATTGATTCCACCTGTTTGGAGTCAACTACTAGTGGAAAACTGGTTTACAGTAAAAACAGCTATGGTAAGGGTAGATTCCCTAATTTACATCTTCAGTTTGAGATGAAGAGACTTTTTTTTTTTTCTCTGCTGGCATCTGTTCTGTTACAGTCTTTTATAAATATCAAGAAACATTTTCTTGTTGCCATGGTCTTGGTATAAGTAACGTATAGCAAAAGGGAACGATTTTCTTGTTTTCTTTGTTGAGTAGCTCAAAAGGAATGCTTGAAATAACCTCTTTTAGACAATAATTATCTGAAACAACTTTACTCCATGTTGTCTTTGTCTACACACATCTTGCCACCATGGACTAGTTAGTTTCTTTACATCTGATGTAGTTCAGTGGGTGTAGTTCAGTGTAAATTCAAATGCTTTGCCAAATCCAGATTTCCTAATTCCTTTTGCCTTGTATTCTGTATTCCCTCTCTGTCTTTCCCTAGTTATATGCTAATACCAATAACTTGGCATTACATTTTTCACAGCCAGCCACAGCTTTTGTGGTTCAAATGACTTTTACTTCACTGTTACCTCTTCTCTGCATGATTATCAAAATTATAATGGCTTCATAAGAACTCCTAAAGAAGAGACTGAAAACAGTTGAAGTGTGATTAAATGGGCAGTGGCCTCTGATGAAAGGAACACAACTAACCTGGAACATTTATATTCTACAACACTGTGGGGGCAGTCTTACCCTTTTTGACATTGAAAGGTAACAATCTCATGTTGTTATGAAGTTCACTGTTATCCTTGCGATCCTCTGTGGCAATTTCAATCCATCGTATTTCAACACTGCTGCCAGTTCTAGAATGCTTTCCTCTCTTTGCAAAAATCAGCATATTAGTTTTGTAGCCAAACTGCTTCCTAAGGAGTTCCTAAAAGTTAGTGTTTGTTTCATGAATGTTCCTCCTCAACTTCAGCTGATGGTTTTCAAAACCAGTTTGCCAATTAATTCTAAATAAAGAAGTTAAAAGCCACCAAACCTTAAAAACCTGTAACCTCTATTTTCTTAGGTTGTGTCGATTGTCCCATGATGCTGTATAAGCTACGTGCAATTGCTAAAGTTCCTGTTTTCTGAAACTTTAATCCAGTTTTCAGTGATTCTTTATAGTCATGTTTTGAACAAGGCAACCACAGCCTCTCGCTTTCTTTCTGAAGTATTACAATTAAGTACTGAAAAGTTATGAGAGTCACTTTTAATGGCAAGTAAAGCTAAAGAAAACTTAGAACTATTCTGTACTCTCCATTTTTGTTTCACTCAACATTCAGTTTGTTTCCTGTGTGTGAAACAGTTGTCTTTCATCTTAAATTACCAATGAATTTCTGCTGACCAATTTGCACATACCTGGAGAAAGATGTAGCATGCAGCGGCCAACTAAGCATCTGTCTTACAAAGCAGGTCAAGATGATCCTTTTACTACCCTGCCTTGAACAACTCTTCTGCTTCATTTCATTCACTGATGTGCAAGATACTTTTCGGTGAACATTTGATTTCTTCTTGATTGACAGCTGTCTGTCTTTGTTTCCAACACTTTTCAAACTCTGCTTCCAAGGCCTCTTTCCAAGTCCAGCCGCTCAAAAAACAGTCCTCTGTTTTCTGTCTTGCTACTGATGATGCAGTAGCAAGTTTTCCTCTGTAGTTCATTTTTGTTTGGATTATCTGTAACACACCTCTCATATATTCCAGATCTCTGCAATTATTCATTTTTTGCCATCTTTCTGTCTCCCGGAATTTTTCAGATTGTTTGGTTCACTGAAGTACATGAGTGATTCCTTACAGTAAATTGGGAGAAAGATCGTATTGAAAGTAAACTTAAAAATAGATGTGCCCACCTAAGGCACCTGGCCATCTAAATTCCATTGACTGTAGTGAGGTCCTAGACAACATTAGTGCAGATTTAAGACATCTACTTTAATCAACCCAACTTCAGTTGGCGCTGAACTGGTCTGTGAACACTCACACACAGCCATGACAGACTTTTGGAGCTGGTGACCTCTGGTAAGGGGCAATATTGAACAATCAAATGTGACAAGGTCTTAATATGTCATAAGTAGGCTTGCAAATATATGTCTATTTGTGCCCTGAGGTTTATCAGCTAAGTTGTTTGCAAACTTTCATGGGTATTCGTTTTTATTTTAATTGCCTAAAAGCTTCAATAAATCTGACTCCACGTTCATTACCAATATGATAGACCATGCACATAGCAAACAAATAGAAGATATTTTTTTTCTCCCTGCTATACATAAAGCTTGGTACTTGCAAGACACATGAATGAATATACATACTTTAGTGATCGTATGAAGAAGGCTCAAATACAATAAATCAGATGCATGAGAAAATACTAAAATAAAAAAGAATAAAGGGAAAATGCTCCTCATTGGGTCTTCATATTTAGATCATCTAATCGTTGTTAATACATCTATCTCAACTATTTTACCTACTTAATTGAGTCAGTGCCAATGCACTGTGTAGACCATACATGTAAATCTTTAAAGTTGCTATTCCTCAATTATGTAACTACGAATTTTATTAATATATTCTATGGAGAATCTGAAAATCCAAGATTACTGTAACATCGATATTTTGCCATTGCCAGATTGCTGGAGATGTATGTATTTAAATAAAGTCCCTGAACTTTAATAAGACCAAATATTCCTTTTCCTTTGCTGCGCTTCTTATTGATTAATAATCCACACATTTGTGAATTATTTCACAAATGTGAAATATTTGGGCATTGCAAGCAAGCTGGAAACTCTGCTTGTGAAGAAGGTGATTGCACATCACTTCACAAATGCAAATGTAATAGACAATGGGGAGGGCAGAAGGAGACATGGAGAACTGTCTGGCAAACCATTCCTTTTCTGCAAGGGCAGAATTTGAGTGGTGGGATCTTTGTCCTACCTTAAGTTCTGTTCACAAAGTACATGTAACGCTCGAGTCCGCTGGCAGGCAGTTCTTCCGTGATTTAACTCCGTTATTTACAATAGTGTTGAACTCTGCGTTACCCAGCAAATAAATGCAATGCTTTACCAACTTAAAATTAAATATCTATTAGTGCTTGCTAGATCAGGGCCAGGACAGTCAGCAAACAGATCTAATGCCTACTGTCACTACTTACAATAAATTTATCTTATCGTTTTGAGGGTTTGTTGGTTCTGTTTTGTTTTCTTATGTTTTCAAATTTCTTAATTGGTTCATGGCTCTCCTGCAGTTCCACCACAGGGAAGTTTGTGTTGTCAGCTTTGGAGGGATGAACATTAGTCTGACAAGTCACCCTGCAGGCCTCTTGATACTTCCTTATTCTCCATTTGTCATGAGTGAGATGTTTTGAAGATAACTTCAAACAAAGCAGCGTATTTAATTTCCCTTCAGGAGCAGAGGATTTATTTAAAATAAAGCTCTAATTCTGCTCATCAAAACCTGCACAATCCCTTTCCTGTTTCTGTAGTTAATCTCGAACTGGTCTAGCTGCAGGACTTTCCCAGTTTTAAGGTAAGTTGTTTTCATTGTAACTGTGTGATTTTGGCATAACTGTAAAGGTCTCTCAGTACCCAATATTGAAAAGCCAGCCTCATTTCGTTACTCTTGGGTGTATTTTAAATTTATTTGTTTGTGTTGATATTGCTACTGAAGTAAAGTATTTTTAGATGAAAGAAAAGCAGCCTAGGATACATTATCATAAAGTGTAGCTTCCTATCTGAGGATTAAGTGGCACTGGAACAGTTTTATTTTACCATAATTAAGGGTGAAAAAGTTAATTATTCCTATTTTAGTATATCTCCATATTGACTAATAGAGGCTTTCCTTTAGCGTTCACTTTACTATGGAAACTTTAAGCTGAAATTAAAAAAAAAAAAAGCTGTGGGCAAAGGGCAAAAAAGATTATGGCTTTATAGGAGGAAGATGGACTACAGCAACAACTTGCTGGACTGTAGCACAAACACCGGGTTAGGGAGGCCAAGAACAGAAAAGCAGAACAAGAACAGGAAGAGGAAAGAGAAAAACTATTTAAGATAACTTACCATTTCAGGTGCTCTCTGGTTGATTTGGCTTCCTAAAGTAGGTGCTCATTGTTTAGTATTCTGGATCTTCTCTAGACCAGTTTGTACTGCAGGGGCACAGATGTGTATTTCTGAGCAAGTCAGGTCGTCCCCAGTCCCTCCCCTGATCCTCTCATTGTTACGTCCAGGCTGTAATACATGGTTGTCCTATGTTCCACTGGCACACTCCTGTCCTTTCTGCCCCATGTCACCTCTTGCAGCCAGAGGGGTGTTGGCACTGCTTTGGCTCTGTGGTTCTCAGCCTCTGTGCCTGCCTTCCTCTGAGCAGGAGGAAAGGTGCAGGCTTGGCTGCTTCCTTCTCTGAGGGTTATTCACAGAAGCTAAAGGGAGGCAAGGTCCTTCGTTTCCCCATGTCTCCATGAGGACTTCTTTGTTCACATTTCCAAGATAACAGTGTACCTAAAAGTTGTTTGTTTGTTTGTTGGTTTGTTGGTTTGTTTGTTTGTTTGTTTGTTTTAAATGGTTTGTCTCTCTCCTTAGGGATGTACAAGACCCTTGCTCTGGCTACTTCCTTGACTTTTCTAATACTTTATCTGCTTTTGTCTGTTTCCCACTGTTTCATTTTCAGAGACACAATTTCATCCTTCAGCGTCATCTCTGGTGTTCTGCTGTATTGATCCTCAGGATAAATCTCTGGGGAGGAGACTGCTTGGTTTGTCCTTTGTTTAAGCCATGCCAGGTGCTTTTGTTGTAGGAATTTCTGTTGTTGCAGTGGTGTGGTCCTGCAGGGACCAAAATTTTTACAATTTTCTGGTGAAGTTAGTTCTGGTGAAGTTAGCAGGTGTATCTCTGTTTGCAGTGATATTATTTGGGCAGTTTGTTCCTTTCTCCCTTCCTGAAGGATAATACCTGCTCATAATGCTTTTCTGCGGTAAATCAAAGCAATATGTTTTCAACTACTTATCTCCTTGTGAGGAAGAGAGGACAGCCTACAAACGCCACTATTTTTTCATTGTAGAAATGGACAACAAGAGCTGGGAATACTTTATGAGAAAAAATAGCCCGTTAAAATTCCCCTCAGTCCCTGGAGGTTTATGTGATTTCTATAAATACTTAATTTCTTTGCGTTGCTTCAGATGTCTGGCAGATAAAAGTCAGGGAAGAACCCAGATTAGTGTGAGAGGTTCTCATTAGTTATTCCATGGAAGGATATTTATACTCTTTCTTACAAACTTTAGTTGGACTCCATGCATAACAGGAGTGGAAAGTTTGGAAGTTTTTACGTGGTTCCTCAGTGAAGTTTCAAAGACACTACTGCTGCCTTTAACCAAATAAATGCTTTACAGTTTTTGAAAAAACAGCTGTTTGTATTTCTTCACTGTTGTCTTGTGATGCTGTTTGAAAATTGTAAGAGGTGTCGCTCATCCAGTAACTGTTGTTCAGATATTGCTGGTGAATTTTATGGGACTGACTCTTAAATGTCTGAGTCAGAAATAATTCTGTGAAAATCCCTGAATTAATACCAATTTAAAATTGTGTATATGTTAAATCCACAGAAGTAAATGAAATATACTATTTAATTATCCACCTGAAATCAGTGTGTAAAAGACACATCTCAAACTGGTTTATAACTCTCATAGGGTCAGAGGGTATATTTCAAGTCTATAATGTGCTTAAAACATATCCTAGAGAAAGAAAATTGATTTGGAAATTCTGAAGTGTTACGATTATTTCAAAGCAGTGAGCCTCTTTTTTATTTTTCTGTAAGATCCTGAGTACTTAACGATATTATCCATTTCTGCCAATTGCATCAGATGGGAACCTCTCATCATCTCACATCTTTGTAAAATTTAACACAGATAAAGCTGTCTAGTTAAAGCTATAATGAGATATGCATCTCCTACCCTTAGGCTACTTCCAGTCAGCATCCGAGGACACTTGTCCTCACTGTTCCATTGCGGACCCAAAGCCCCTTTTCCTGCCTGGCCGTGACACTAGTAGCTGACAAAGTTCAGACGTGCTTCCTCCTACTTGGCACACCCCTCTTGCCTGGCTTCTTGCATAGCTCTTACTCTGATGGAAACAAACGTGATCACTGAGATAGGTCTGTGGTATGTTTGATTATTTGGCTGCTGCTTCAGAAATGAAAATTGTTACTGACTTACCTAACAAGACAGGTGCTATTTACAGAGTACAGGAGCTGCTCTGCAAACCCATGTCTGTGGCTGAGCAAGCAGCAAGGGAATCCTCTCCTTTGCCCTCTCCAAACCCCAGGAGAGGGTACAACTGTACAACCAGGTTCTGAGGGTTGCACTTGAAAGGCAGAGCTGGCAATGTGCTGCACGGCTGGCGTACCGATTAGTCCTCAACCCTTTTGCTGTTTGCATGCACTTAATTGTTTTTTGCTGGCAGACACACACAGTTCAGCATCAGATTTTGACACACGCATGCTGTCCCGAAGGATTCGCTGAGCGGGCTGTCTTGCAGCTGCTGCATTTTCCACCAGTTAAATTGACAGTTACCTACTGTGTGGAGTTGCTAGGAGAAGGTGAATAGTCATCATTACAGCCTATTCCTTCAATAACAACCTGTAGAGCTCTCTGATTTCTCTTCTGCAGGGATTTATACATGTCTTCAGTACCGACTGAGCATTCGTACAGTCATATTTTTATTGAGAGGCTGGTAGATATTTATTCATTAAGAATCAATTCAGGATCAACTAAGGAGAGGAAAGCTCTGGCATTTGAACATGCACTCTTTTTGTAGGGTGATGTGGCTGATACTGGCTTCTACCATCTGCTTTCCTGTTGCAGCCTGTTTCTCCAACCTGCAGAGCAAAAAACAGCCTTTCTTTCCTTCTGGATTGTTAAAGCCGTTCACATTTATCCTGCATGAATTATAGTCCATTTTAAGGAATCTTTTGTGCTTCTGTGCCTATTCCTACAGCAGAAAAAGTGCATGAGAGAGGAGCTTGAGCAGTCAGTAGTATAGTAGCTGGCTCACCCGTATGGATTAGACTCGTGAGGTCAGAGGAGCTGTGTGTACTTGCTCTGTGCTTGGGGAGGGGGGGGGAAGAGTGGATTTGTCTATCAAAGTGAATAGCGATTCAGGCAGGATCGTCCCTCAGCTGTTTTAATTCTAACGTGTTTTGATATGACAGCAGCTACTGTCTAACATGCGTGGATCTTCTGACATTTGTAGTGGACTAAAGAATGCTTTTACTTGCTGGTGAGCCTGACTGTAACTGTATTGCTGTAGGACAATAACGATGGGGGCTCGAGCGACGGAAACAACTCGGGAACTGGAAAGCACCTCTATAAAGTATCAAATAGGAGGACACGCAGAGAAAATGTGGCAACGGCTCAAAGGAATGTGAGTAGCTCTCTCCTTGGCTTTTGTTCTGTTCCCTGGGAAAGATCATTTTCATCTGTTTGTTAAAATGACTAATTAGCAAATGGGAGAGTTATCTCTAAGCTGTGAATAGTATTTGCTTTCATAATACAGTACATCGCTCTCATATACAATGGTACTTAGGTTAATGTCAGACTATATAAGGTTTGATCCCCTCATTTAAAAGATATGTAGCTAGTGAGAGTTATCCAAATAACTGCATATCCTTATGCAGGTAAGTCCTTTCAGGTTAACATTTCCATAGCTCTGGTAGGATTTTGTAAATGTTACCTTCAGAACCAGCATTGCTGAAGCTGTTTCATCATTCCTGTCAGGAATAGGTAAGTATATTATTGCGGTTCCATAGGAGATATCAATACTTTGGCTTTTGAGAGTGCAGGTAAAGAAGTCTACATAAAAGGTACTTAGCTATTAGGAGGATGCTATGTCTCTATTTTTTTGTCAATTATTTTGGTGCTCAGTAATGCTAAAAACTGATTGAAGGACTATTTGAAGGGACAATTATGCACTTGCTGTGTCTAATTCACTCCTCTCAAATACAATTTTCAGTGTAGACTTTTGGTGCAAATAATCAGTAAATAAACATCTGCAACCTGTCAGAGAGAAACTCCATCACACTAGTATGTTTTAAACCCCTTACTTAAACTTTGACACCTCCTTATAAGTATTTGTCTGGTTTTTACTCTGAAAACTGATGTCAGGATGTTACAAATAAATACATGTTATATTTGTTGCTTTGGAAACAAGGAAATGGCACTATTATTTTTGCTGGAAAGATTTGAAATACTGTGTTTCTAAAGGTATTCCACAGATGCTATATAGTGCCTCAGCTGTTGAATGAAAATGCGTTACTTTCAGTGCTAAGAGGATTAGATGCATTGGCTATGGCACTGCCTGTTTCCCCTGTGCATTGGGTAGAGATTCAAGCTGGCTGTGAGGAAGGGAGTTTCCACCATCTGCTTTCTTTCAAGAGAAAGTTGATTTGCTTCATTGGAAAGTCACTTTTCAGTTTTGGCCAGGCTTTTACCCGAACTTCTCTGTGATATGCTTTTGAATATTTGCTCTGAATCCTATCATCACTCTGTTTAAGATTATACACTTTGGGAACCACTTTGCCCCTAGAAACTCCAAAATGTATGTAGCGGAGCAAATATTTTGATCAGTTCCTGATGATACACATCTTGCTTCTGAGTTTCCGCTACTAGAGACCTCCATCAGTTTGTGCAGACTTCCATTTGTGTAGGGTCTAACCTGCTGCTTTTGTTCATTCTGTAAGTTCTCTGTTACCGTTAGGCTCTTGGGTTGAAACATTTCCTTTCAACTGCCTCTGGAATGGTTCATTAAACAAACGAATGTAAATAACTAAACATTAGTGACAGTCAGTACAACAGCTCCAGGAAATAAGGTTCATGCTTCTTTAGGAGTACTTAAAACAATAGTTGGGGTTTGTGGTGTATCAAAATCAAATGGAGCTTAAGTGTTTGAAAACCATGCGTCTTGGTGCCACCCTCATGGCTGTTGTGACTGCAGGACAAAGATAGTGCCAAAATACTTGTATTTAAGAGAAACAGGTTATATTATTAGATACATGCTCAGCTGACTATTTTTCAGACTTCCCAATGATTTCATTTGATTATTCACTAGTCAATTTGAAATCACTGACTACTCACTATTATGAATATTGTATGAGGAAATTTCAAAGAGTTGAATTTTTCAGAGCAGGGCTCTGTGCTCGGTTTGTAGTATAAGCATCAGTCATTAAGTTGCTGATGCACAGATATCGAAGTAGAAGTACGTTTGTGTGTAGTAGGGGAGAGGGACAGATAAGTGGAACTGCCACAGATAGTCTGATTTGGGAAGGATTCTTTTATAAATTGTCTGTCAGGGGAATTGTTTTGTCTTAGAGAGGGGAGCTGTTAAAGAAACTAGTGTGTGAAGCAAACTACTGAGTTTTTAAAGGAGTGTACAGTAGTATATCTACATTGAAGTGAAGACTTGGTGCGAGTTATGAAGCTGAATGTATTCTTGCTGGTAGAGTCCACAGGCCTGCAGAGTTTTCACCAATGTATACATGTGATTTTGACACAGTTTTACTGTATTTTGTCAGTCAGAGGTGCTGATTATCTTCTTGCCAGCAGGTCATTATTTCTGAAAGAACATTGGATTTCATTTAGGTAACTATCTGGATAGCGTTTAAAAGTTACACAATAGGTCCTTACTTAAAATAAGCTTTTCTTTTCTTTTAGCGTTTCAGTGTTCACATAATAGGCATTTAAACCTGTATTTGGCTGCAGAATTCCATATACATTTAACCTCATATGTCTTGGGGTGGTTTTGTTCTTGGTTTTGTTTTTTTTTAATTTTTGTAAATGCAGGCTGTTCTATAAGATAGTTGAGTTGAATATGCTTAAGGATAAATTAAAATCCTTCTTTGAATGCCCAATGAGAAAAGCCGGGTATTGTGGAAGCTTGAATGAAAGGGCATTTCTATGGGTGTTCTACTCTATAGGCTTGTGTTGACCTTCCTAATCTAATGCTCTCCTTAAGTGCTGCCATAAAAGCTTGGTCAAGCTCTGCCTTCTGCATGGCAAGTCAAAATCCAACTCTATTTTCTTTACATTACAATTGCATAAATGCTGCAAAAAAAGGAGGTTCTCTAGCAGAGAAGAGATTAATTTGAAATTAATAACTTCATTAGCATTGGTGCTGAGTTTATTGATGGCTGAGTATGTAAAACACAAGCTCACTGAAACAGGCCTTACTTGAGAAAATGAGTCATGTACATTTCTGTCTTGACTTGGGCTTCTGATCTTTGAATTAAGACATTTTCAGTATGCAGACTGTGAGTGTCTGATGTTTTGTACTTCAGGGAGAAAGCAAAAACAAACAAGTGACAACTAAATAAGTCGTATAATAGTGAGGCTTTTATAATTCTTTGTTATGCAGAAGAGTAAAAGCAAAAGCCATTCAAGCCACTGCTGGAATTCCAGCTGCCTGACTGAAGGGGTGTTGTACACCTGCTGCTTCAGGAGGCATCTCGTCACAGCCTGGCCAGGGTGATCTTTCTCAGACTGTTTTCTCCCTTAGCCTTTCTTTCTGTATTGGATGGAATCTTACTTTAGACAGTAACTAATTCTCCAGCTTAAATGTATTCTGGTGTCAATAGGACCAGAAGATTTGCTGCCTAGGAGAGTTTCTCTTCAGCTGCTGATAGAGCGTGGCAGTGAGCTCTGAAAGAGAAGCAGCTTCTTTGAAGTGTTTTGATTCAGAACCCGGATAACCAGATTTAAAGCAGAGCTCTGTACGCTTGGTATTCTGTTAATTCGTGTTTGGTATTCTGCTTAATCTGCAGATAGACTTGACTTAACTCTGTGTTCTTCATTATTCTGTGAAATGGTGTGCTGTCTGTTTACGGTATACATTGTCTGGCTGACACTTCACTCAGTGTCACCCACAGAGGAGTCAGACCCCCTCCACCTTACCTTATTGTGCAAGTAGGCACTTCCTTGCAGGTAGCTTCTTGTATCCCCGCCACTGCTGAACCTAGTATTAGGAGTGAGGTACATTTCTGAGCTTTGAATTAATTAGTGAGAAAACAACTTGCTTTTCATAGATATATTTGCTGGAATTGTCTCTAAGACACCAGAAAATCTCTGAATGGAAAAAGTTAAAATCCAAGGTCCCAAGAGTTTTGGGGAGTAGAGTTCACATGTGGTTAGAACAGGCTACTTTACATAATTGTCACTGATTTAAAAAGAGAGCTTGTGTTACTGCCATCACTGTCCTAAAACTAATTTGTGCTAACTTGGATGGCAAAAGGGATTTGAGGAAAAGCATAAACTTCTTTCCTTGCCTTCTTCCCTTTCTTTTCATCCACATCCAACATAATAGACCCTAATTTCTGCAGCGAGTCTAAACTGTTTTAGATACTAAAAGGGACTGACTCATAGACCCAGTTTGTTTATCCTGCAGTGCTGCAGTGACAAATGCCTGTCATTACATTTGCACACATTTTGTACAGGCAAAAAGGGGCCCTAGCCACTGATTTGAGGAAACTTGAAAGTAGACATACCTTCCTCCATACCTGCTGAAGTATAAGAAGAGAGAATGCTTTGAAATGCATCAAATAGAATCCAGATTAGCAGACTGTCAGGTCTAAAAGGGACCAGAATGGGTAACTTTAGTTAGGGAACCTCACCCAGTCATTCCTTCACCGGATCCGTGGATACCGGTGGCAGAGCTATACAACAGTTTCCAGAACAAAGAAGTCTTTCCTTTGGTTTTCTGAGTTCCTTGTTCACATTTTATTTTATACTGTATTTGGTGCTTGTGTTTGCTTATTGTCCTTCTTTGTATGCTCAATTTGGCTAAACTATGAATGTTCAGTAAAGATTAACTGAAAAGATTATCATTATCAAAACTTAACATTTTGTGATATAAAGGTTTATAAATTTGTGAGTACTGAACAATCAAAGAGAGGAGAAGAACTAGAATTACAGGTGGATAACTATGGTAAAAAATGGCAAGACAGAAATTGTCACTTACTGCAAACTACATTAGGAACAAATGGATATACAGTTCAAGTAGTTTTTACTTGCAATGTTGCCTATATTTACTGTTTCCTAACTTTTCTTTAAAGGAAGATCTTAAGCTCTTGAAAAAATTCAAATGACAGCTATTTCTAAAGGGAATTTAAATTAAAGCTGTTATTTATCAAATATGATTTCATAAATGCTCTGAACAGAAGTTATATAATGATTTACCTGTTGATTGATATGTATCCCATTAGTGCTATAATTACAGTAAGAATTGTTCCATTATAAATTGGGAAGAGCTTCTTTTGATTTTGAAACCAAAGTCTGTTTCTGTGCCTGAGTAATCAAGGTAAACAATTTCTAATGATAACTTTGTAACCTAAAAATATGTATCTAATTAAATTTATAATATGATAAATGTTATAATTTTCAATAACTATAGATATTTTAGCCATACTCAGCTACTTAGCGTTAGCAATTTAGAGAATGCTTCTATCCAGTCATATTAGAATAATGATATTATTTGGCTGTTAGAAAGGTATTTCCAGTATTATCATGTATAGGAGTCACAGAATTAATTTTTGGGTTCATAATAACTTTTTACTGCAATTTCTGGCACATATCAATGCTTATGATGGATTAGAGTAAATGCTAATCCTCCACTTTGCTGTGGGTAGGTGAATTGCTGTGCTTATAGAAAGCTCTACTAGAAATGATTGCAAATTGAAGGAGTGGTGCACAAGCCGTAATTTGCCTATGATATCACCAAGAACAGCAGCAGTGTGTCTTTACAGGTCTCTCAATCCCTGAATAATAAAATATCAAAATCCCCTATTTCTAGACCTTTAAATGTACATGTATATGCACTCCTCAGATATGCTACCAATTAAAATTAAGTAGTTTATCTAAGAACACTGCAAAGGAAATTAAAGATAACATTTCATGAAGCTGACTGCTAAACTGCAATTAAATGAAGTCTCAAATTTCTATATTCTGTATTTTTGTTTGGCTTAGACTTCTGACTCTACTTATGCTACATCAAACACTTCTAAGATTTCCTAAAAGATTCTTTTTGTGACTATTTAACTTACAAATGTTCAATTCAGGTCTCTGCCTAGAAAGACATGGTATATAATCCACTACACAAATAATTACTTTCCTCCTGTTTTGAACTCCTGCCAGCTACTTGTGCAGGGGCCCTTGTTTGCCCTGCAGACCAACCAGTCATTATAAACGTCTCTTTCACAAACCTCATTCTCCGATTTAGCTGGTACACACTGAAGCCTGCCACCAAATGGTTGGCAGTTTCTCAGAGCTACTGGTCAAAACCTCAGAGCTCATACTGCCCTTCCACATGTAAATCCCAGTTTCTGCTCCACCTGCACAACAGACTGAAGTCAAAATATCTGAATAGGCAAAAAAAAAAGGCTTTTGTCTTGTTAATTATATAGAGTTGGGAAAATGCAAATGCCTAAATACTGAAATTACATAGTTACCAGTGGAAGTTATAATAAAAATAGGCATCAGTTTCATACAACCAAAAGAGAAAGATAACCTCTGGTTTATCAAAATCATTTCTGACAGTTTTCCTGTAAGATGTCAAATTAATCATTTAGGAGTGAATTAAGCGTTTAGCACTGTTCCGTTTTGTTTGCGTTTGCCATCCGATCTGGTTTACTCCTGATATCATCGCTGGAGGAGGGCTAGAGCAAAATAGTTGCAATTATTTCTGTTGCCATTTACTGCAGTCTTTAGAAAACTAAGACTGCAAAAAAAGGTTTAAGATTACTGTGTGGCAGCAAGTGCTCCTGTGCTACTGTATCGTATCTAACATGTGTGTTTTCTTTTTGTCAAACAAAACATCCCAAGTGCCCCCAAAAGAAGCAAAATCAATCAACCAATCAACAAAATGGGCTAAGCTTGACCGGAAAACCGTGGAGTGATGAAGTATTTTCCTTGTTCTCTGGTGACAGTAGATGTTCGGGAGATTTTCTGTTTTTCTTCTACTGCCTTCCCATACAATTTCATGAAGAACTTGAGGTCACCAATGCAATTTATGGAACTTGTAAAATAGGGTCTCGTGGAGAGGAGCTATAATGGCAGTCAGAACTTATAAAGTCAATCCTTTCATGTTACTAAGGAGATATAGAGAAAACTGAGCAGTCGTGACTAAAATAACAGAAAAAAATTGCACTCTGCTGTGGTTAAGGGAAGCTGAACAGAAATTGAGTACATCAGTTATAAAGTTACAGCTGACAATGAAGTGACTCAGTTTTCACGGTCCATAAAGTTTTACAATTAGTCAGAGTGTTGTAGACTGAACGAGCCAGCCTTCTCCCGAACCTCTCTTTTCTTTTAGAAAACTGCTTGGACTTGCTTGTAAAGAGCTACTGAAGGCATTCACTATCTGTTAAAGGCTGCAGCTGGCTGCAGAGCAGTGTGTGGCTCAGACCGTAGACACACATTCTCTGAATACATGTATGCAAGGTCTTAAAGGAATATGTGACTTACTTCTGAAAGTTTTCGTGGTTCTGACTGTTTGCCAGCATGTGTGATTTCGCAAGTGCAAGTCAAATACTGTTATTGTGACTTGTTGCATTTATTCCTCTGGATTCTGCTAGAAAAGTGATTTCCAAATGGGTCTTCTGTGATCTGAGGGAGTTTGTCAGCTACAAGGCCCCTAAAAGATGACCTTTTTCAGCAGCCATTGTGAATTAAGTTGTCTCCCATGATTCATTCTTGCCTCCCAACTCTCATTGCTGCCTCCGTGCTATCTTTCTTAGCTGTTCTAGTATGACTGGTTTTGATGCCATGCAGGAAATTCTTCTGTGTTAAAAATAACCTGTAATAACTTGTTTTTACCCTTACTGTAAATTTAAACTTGAATCAGTTCCTAGGTTGGACTCCTTCTGTGTTTTCATATCTAGTTGCATCCTTACCACGGAGGTTGTCTGACGGTGGGAATAACTGAAGTTTAAGTGAAAGGAGATGGTCCTGCTTGAGCACCTCTCCAACGAAACACAGTCCTAAGTCGCTCGTATTAAGTCCTTGATTCTGTGATACTGTAAATCCTACTCTAGGGTACCTAGTATTAGACCAAAACGTGACAGAAAGTGTTGATCCAATATGAACTTATTCTGAGGGTTCAGTTTTGTTCCAGTATTTTTGAAAGGTTAACTTTGAACTAGCAGATTTTATGAAGATCAAGTATTGCCCATGTCACTCCAGCTTTACGATGCATCAGATAACATCTGTGCTCCTGTAGCCAACAGAAAGCTGGCCTGAAAGAAGGCCAGTGTAAGCATCCATGTTGTGTACTTTGGCTAATTCAAGACAATTGTAGTCACATAGTTGCACCTCAACTGAATCAGTTAAGTACGGCTAGGTAATCTACAACTAGCAGTTACAGAACTGTAATCTAAACTCCCCCTAAGCCTATTGTTTGCCTTTGCTGTACAAAGCTCTTTGCCACCACTGGCAATATTGTGGGTGTTTGCAAATGAAAAAAGGTGAAAACTGCTGTATTAAAATTTTGAGTCTTCTTGACCTGAATACCCTGAGGATGAGTATTCATTAGTTGCCGTTGTGCTGTTTATGGTCTGTACAATGAAGCTGGACAGTCATGTGATTTAATATGTGTTCTTTAGAATGAGTAAGAGAAGTGATGCTCATCTGAGTCAGTGTCGTAAAATGACAAAAAAAAAAAAAGTATTCCTAAGCTGCTTCTCTGTTTGGCAATTTAGGCAAATACACCTGACCTTCCAGAGAAGCCAGTATGCCTTGAGGAATCATCTGCTGGAGAACAGGAAAATGTGAGACCTACATTAAAGCTTTACTTTTTCCAGAACTAATAGTTCTACAAATATCCCTCCGAAGTTTAAAAAAAAAAAAAGGAATGCACTTTTTCTCAAGTCTTCCTCGCTGATCTCATGGCTGCTGCATAATGGCATAACTAAATGTTTGTAATCATCGTCATTCAGCATTTTTGCCTGGTTTTGTTGCTATTTATTTAATGAGTTTTTCCGCTTTAGAGACTCCTGAATTACAGCGGTGCAACCTTCCAAGTATAATGCAGATAGTATTTGATGCAGTGTTATTTAACAGGGAGAGATCTAAAGGAAGAAGTTTGTCTGTGCAAGTGCTTATACTCCATTATCTATTGTTTGACATTGGCTGCAGTTTGTTTGACCCAACCCTTCTCCAGACTTTTGGCGCCCCCAGGAAAACAAGTAGCCTCCATAAATATTATACAGACATTTAATTGTTGTGAATTTCTCTGATAAATAGTGTTTGGAGGCACTTACATTTGAATGGTTCACTGTGAGTGTAATTTATGCCAGAAAGACACTAAGAACAGACGACTGGGTAGTATTTACTTCTTTTTTTTGTTCATCTACAATACAGAACTATTTTTCTGCCTGGGAAAATTGAAATGAAATACTATTGTTGGGGTTTTTTTCTGCTGTGTTGTCTGCAGAATTTATTGAAGAATCAACATCTAACACCATGCTGACCTGCAGTTATATGCTTTGTATTTTTATTTACTGATTGTTTTTAATAGTTTTGTGTGGGGTTTTTTTTGTAATACCTGTGACACCACTCAGTCATATTCAGTAGCTATCTTTTCCAGTTTTATTAAAGGCTTGATGAAGGTTTGAGATTTTTTCCTCTAAGCTGTAGATTTTTATTAATATCATTGTATTTCCTAACCCTGAATACTTTCACTTACGATAACGGAGACACCTGTTTGGCAGAGATGCCAAACATGCCAAGCTCAGCTGGAGCTGCAAATGGTTGTCCCTTTTCATAGTCCCTTTTTGTCATCAGTGTGTTATTTTCTGATGCTCAGAGAACTGCACTGCAAAAAGCATTACATCATTGGCATTGATTTCCATTAGGGTGGGCTGGAGTGTAGAATTCCTGCTCTGAAGAAAATTAACTACATTAAAAAATCTTGAAAAAGGCCACCAAAATTAAATCCTCATAAGAATGAATATTCTGAAATGCATTTTAAAAAATTTGAGTCAACATCTCTTTCTGACCTTCTGTACTTCCAGGACCACAAACTGAGGTGGCAGTAAACTGATTATTTGAAAACCGGTGTTTCTAGTCCCTGTGCTGCCAAAGATGATCCGTGAGCACAGCTCTGAGCAACCCAGTGGAATAGTTACCTACAGTCAGGAAATCTCCGAGATAGATATAATTTTATGAGCAAAGTAAGCTGTGCACAAAATCTGAAATTTTCCATCAGAGAAAAAGTTAAATTAGAAAATTACTGACCAACTCTGATTTAATTCTTCTCAACTTAACTGGAAAGACCCTGGATTTTATGGGTAATTGAAATTAGGTATTTCCCTTTCACAGAAAACTGCTAAAGTATCACAGAAGGTTTTCTCTGTTCATATATTCCTTCTTTGGTAATTTGGAATATATGTTTCAATGGCTACTAAGACACCTTCACCAGCTGTAAGGTCAGTTAAAGTTTACAAACAAGTTTTATGGGATAATACTGTAACAGTCAGTGGCAGTAAGATGGAGGTATATACGGCCTTTTCCCTGCCATATACTGCTGTGACAAGGAAAACCTATTCTGGTGTTATATCTCTTTTGAACAGACGTTATTGGTCTTAATTCTAACTAATTGGAACAAAAATGAGACTTCAGATTAATTTGCCTGTGACTATTTTGCGTGTATGTGTACTTAAGTTTTTTAAGTGTGTTTTTACGACAAATACTTCAGGTTTTGGTTTTGTTTTGTTTTCTTCTTTTTTCTGTGAAGCTTAGCTTGGTTGCAAGCCCAAGTTAATAATGAGAATAAGTTCCACTTGATTGCTAGAACATCCCTACTGTTCCAGAAATATTTAAATATATCATGTGTAGAAGTAACTACGCATGAAAGTGTTAAAACATTTTGGTTCAACACACTTCTGAACCTTTATAATTGATTATTTTTCTGGCTTTGTAATTAAAAAAAGTATGATGTGTACTTAGTAGCTTTTGGCTGTTAAGTGGGCTGTGTCCTGTGGTCTTTTTGATAAGAAATGAAAGATTGGTAATATATTTCTGACCCATGAAACAGAAATTGAATTTCCAAGAATACCAAACAAATAGCTCATGAACACTTCTGGCCTAGGCCTTATGATTCCTAATTCTGGTTTAATATTTCAAAACTTTCCCCTTTCCTTCACCAGTAGGGTATTGTTTTATTCTTCAGTATTCCAAGACCACGGGAGATCGAATGTGGGTCATATGCTGTGTGAAACTGAACATTAGCTAAGAGAAGAATGGTTTGCGTACATAGTAGATAGGGGCAAAAAGGTTGAAAAGTGAATGTACAACAGCTGCAAGTCTGCTTTAGAGCTGGATATGTGGTAAACACAGGATACGAGCATCCCAGAAGATTATAACAGTTTATAGCTCAATCCAAACTTTCTGAGTTGCTCCTGTCACTGTTACAGCCTAACCCAAAGTTTGTGTTCAAACACTTAGAGCCTTTTAGAAGACTAAATTGTGATAGATTTAATACAACTATGACAATGCATGTCCTGATGTTTAAAGTAAACACAGTATTAGAATTCTTATAGAAAATCTTAGCTTTGATTTGGTTCTCTAATTGTATTACTGCTTTTTCATTAGAACTTTGCATATCTATTAACATCACATGCTAGCTCTGCTACAGTCTAATTAAATTCAACACTAATAAACATGCCAGAATATGTTAATATTATCACTTCCTGGAAAAATCAGGTGTCTGAGGTGGGCATAAGCCATACGGAGCCATCTCTGTCACCTATTTCTCCCTTGATTTACACTCAGCTTTGGCCAGATTTATTCTGGATACATGAGAGAGTGGGCCTTGTCTTAGCATGAGGTCATATAGAGCCATCTAGCACTGTGCTGATCTTTCTTTATGACAAAGGGCTGTATGCAGAATGCCATTGTGTGTAGTTTAAAAATATCCTTGTGTTCACATACAAGCTGAAAGCAAAATGTAAAGAGTGGGTAATGAGTTAGTGAAAGTATATAATTTCCTACAAGTTTCACTTAAGACGTTTTAGTTTGAAAGTTCAGCACATTTTAATCATCAATTCAGTGCTCAAATCATCTTGGTTTAGGAGAGGAGGACTCAGAAGTTGCAGAGTCCTTGAATCATGTTACTATTTAGGGAAACATGGTTATTAATAGAACTTAATTTTTAAATACTTTTCAACCTTTATGTGTTAAATGTAATCTCAAATGGCGTCCTTAGTTTGAATGAGCAACAGAATGGAATGAAACTTTATACTTTAAGACATCACCTTCAGTAGGAGATTTCAAGGGGAAGGATCTGAAGGAAAAGGTAGATTTCATAGAAGTTTTAGAGATTAACTGTATTGTTTTCATTCCCAGTAATGAAAAACAGTATTGGAGCTTTACATACGGTGACTTTGCATTGAAATAGCCTCAGAAAGATACTGTGTAAAGCTCTATAATGACAATGTAAAGTGACAACAGATGTGATTTCTCACACTAAAATGCATTCTTATCATTTGACAATGATTAACATTATGATGATCCTCTTGGCATGGAACTGAAATTTTTCTACATTGTACAAGCTGCATTAAATCTGTCTTTAGCTGGCACCCATGCCTTACTGAAGCTGGCAGACTACCACATGCATGGGACCAGTTCCAGCTTTATACATGGGCATGAGTGCAAAAATCTCCATATGATGCTTCACTGCTGAAAATTAGTTGATGATTTTCACAAAAGGGCTGCTGCATAACGCAACTCTGTATCTCAGCAAAAAGTGCTTCATGGCCCAGCTATGGGTTCTACTTTGCTCAGTCATCTGCTTTTATCCAATCCATTAGGATCTAATAATATTTAAAGGCACTCCAGTTCCTGGCTGTACTGGGACTTTGTGGTTCAATCTGAAAGTTCTGAAAATCTCATAGCTCTGCGAGACTGCTGTTCAGAGATATAAGAAAATATAAAGGTCCAACATTCAGTTCATTCCTTCAGGTAAAATGTGGTGGATTTTTCTGAAATGAACACTATGAAAGAGGTTTGGGGTTTTTGAATGAGGAAAAAAAGGTATGTAATTGTTTTTGTGACATAATTAACATAATACAGTTGATGTCATGCCCGTAGAGCATAGACCATAGAACTTCAGCCTGTGATTTCTCCATCAAGTCCATAATTTAATAAAATTAGCCTTGTTCTGGTCTCACACCAGCATAATTGGAGGCTATTGAATTACGACATAATAAATGAGACCTCAAAACAGATTTACTTTATTGTGACAAAAAGAGCACAGTATTTTATGGATGCAGTGGAATTTGCCTAAGGTTTATTTGTCACTCCTTTCTTTGAACACTGGGCTATGTCAAGTATGTTATAATTTTTCAAAGTTAGTTGTTACTGGATGTGATTCTTCTTTTCTTAATTGCTAAGTGAGCAAGTCACCTGGTAGGACAAGAATGAGTCCCTGAAGCTTCTCTCTTTTTTTTCTTTCCTTTTTTTTCCCCTTCTCCCAAAGGAAAGAAACATGTTTACCTCCCTTTGTCTATCACTTGGCTGCAGCTACAGTAGTAACACAGAAACAGATTGCAACAAAGTCGCTATTTATTGCTATGATGTTGGATTTTTGCCACTCTCACTAATGAGATATATTTTTGCAGATAGACAAACTGAGGATGGGCTCCTCAGCTTACATGCACTTTATTGTATCCCCGTTTGTCATGAAATTTATTTTTAACAATAAAATCAGCAGATTGTAATTTGTATTATGATCGTCACGAATAGATCTCACCATGTTTAATACAACTGTGAAGCTTTGACTATGCAGATGAAGGGAGTTAGACGTTGAAAGGAAAAACAGTTGCACATCATCATCTAAAATTTTATTTTAGCAGTGTTTCTGTAGTAATTTGGGGAATGGGAACAGTGAGGAAGGGAGAGAGAGAGTTTTATCTAATGCCATGCCACTTAAACCAAATGATTACATTGCATTCCTTTCTAGCACAGCATGCAGCTACCATGATATACACAATATTGTACAGCATTTGGTATAATAGTAGAAGTATATACCATATTAATTGATGAAGTCTTAAATGTTGTGCTCACATTTTTATAGGTAGCTGAAGGCTTCTCACTGTACACTCAGCACCACTAAAAGTATACAACAAATAAAAGTTAGAAGTTTTGGTTTTTCCCTGCTGAGTTGCCTCAGAGGAAAGTGTCAGTAGCACAAAAGCCTTTGTTGCTTCACTTCATGATTAAATCCAGCCTTCCCCATTGAAACAACTCTTTTCTTCTGCATTATTACCCTGTTACAAAATGTCTCTCCCCATCAAAAATATTTTAGTTTCCCTATGCTTCTCTTCCTAATTAACACTGAAAGCCGTTCCTAAAATTGTGAGTCTAGAAGCTGCCATTCCTTCATGTGTAAAGAATTAAACTCAGCAGTTACACATGTAAAAGAGATGTTTTACTCAGTAAACTATCTCTGTACCAAAAGTAGACTGCTAATGAGCAAATGTACGCTACCATTTTTAATTTCATTAACCACAAAGCACCAATGCCTACATGTGTGATTGCGGCTACCCAGATTGCCTTGTCTGTGTAAATGAATTATGAAAGTGAAAATGAACAAAGGCATTATCTGAGCAGCAATATACTACCAGTTATAGTGATGTGATTATACAATTACAACACTTCCATTCAGGCACTTGTACTTCAGTGGAATGTAGCTTTTTTCTGTTCACATTAAAACTTCCCTAACAAATTTAGTAAGCATAAAAAGGTCGCATTTATACTGTGGGAAAAATTATTAACACCAGAAGTTATCCCACTTATCTGCGTCAGCTTCAACTCACAGCTTTGGATACAACGACACGGTCTTGCTTCAGTAGTCAGGCTAGTTTCTTGTCTCTTAATTCCCCACCTTTTTTTGGGAAGAAGAGTTACCTTTAATCCAGATTGTTTGTGGGAATCTGGATGTGGTTTATTGGCATGGTTAAAGGGATAATGGATGTGGCATGGAGTGGGAACGAACTCTCAGAGCTGGGGTGCAAGTATTAATTCAGTGCTGAAACTGGTGTATTGAGAAATGAAATCCCTAAAGTGTATGGAAAAGATTGTCCTTCACTGAAGCTGACAAACACAAGCAACTATTACCCAGCGCCATTCACAGCAATGCTGGTGCTGGAGCACTGTTAACAAAACCGTGAGTTTGCTTCCCTCTCTCCCCCAGTGCAGTCGGAACAATAGAAAACACTGAATCAAAGATTCAGTGTTTTACATTTGCTTGGCACCATGCTAACTTAATAAAGAATGAACTTGCTCAAGGATTTTTTCCATAGAAATAGGACAACAAGACGTTCTGGTACCACTCCCAGAGCATGACTCACAAAGAGAAGGCAGCAGAGAAAAAGAGTGGTTTTTTTCCTTTCACAAAACCACTCACTGCCTTTCAAGGTTATGCACTTGTTTTTATTTCTAAATGTGCTGTTTGATCCTCTTCCTATTAATGATTGAAAAAAAATAGTCTTAAAGGTAGATGACAGCAATATTTATGGAGTGGGTTGTCATCCCCCTCCATTTTTGCTGAAAGATGCTTGCTACATTCCTTCAGTGTTTAGTCACTTCAGTACACCATGAAATTCTGACATGACTGCAAGTTCTCTTGACTCCTTACTAAATGGATTTGTTCTAGCGAAACAGACCAAACGATACCAATGAATTCTCTCAACATTCATTCATTAGCTTTAAGAAGTCTTGTGACGGGCAAGACTTCTCTTGATGGTTAAGGTACTTTTCACCCAAACTAAACCCAAAGCCTAGCTTCTCACTTCCCCACCCTCCTCCGCGACAGTCATGTTTTATCAGTCAGCTTCTAAACATTATACTCAAATAATATGCTCAGATCGCCCTCCACTTAAAAACGCTGATCAATATTTTTGTCTTACTTGTTACAGAATGATTAGGTTGCAAAGTCCTAAACTCACGTTTAGTTGCAGTTATTTGGTATAAATTAGGTCATTGTTCCACTTTCTTGTTAACGTCGTGTTTCCCATCTGCTGTGGTTCATTATGACCGTGTTGCTTATACTGTCTATATACACGGCAATCAAACAACTTCTCAAACATTTCAAATAGTTCTTTGAGCTCCAGTAGCACAAAAACTTCAGTGTATCTGGGACTATTAAGCAAATACCTGTTGTTCTGAGAGCAAGAAAGTGAACTAGTACCTGACCTAGAAGAAAGGCTTAATTTTTAGTTTCAATTGGTTCCGTTTTGGTCATGTCACTGTGTTTTGCTAGCAAAAGAGTTTCTTTTAACACTTCACCTCTCAGGGAAAGAGGCTGAAGTGATATGAATAACTGGTGGTGCTGAGGGACTTCTTCAACAGTAAAATCTGGTAAGTAAACCTAATACGTTTCTGATAAACAAATTTTAACGGGGCTTTGGGAAATGTGCAGGTTTTGGGTTGATGGCTCATTGCTATTTCTTTGCAAGAACAAAAGTATTAAAAAGGTATTTAAAAGAAATAGTTAAGACAAAAAATGGAGAAAGGAAGGTATATTGTGGAATCATGAAATATATGTCAACGCAAATTATCAAGATTTATTAATATGCCTAATATTTTGCTTTAGATAAGAAAGAAAGAAAAACAGGAAAAAAGTGTTACACACTTTCATGTTACCACCATGAGGCACGTCTCTGTGACTACTGTTGATTCTACTCATACGTAGAGAGCTATGAGTGGGAGTAGGAGCTGACGAGTAGTGAGGACTATAGCTGAAGGCTATACACTCTAGGTGATTCCAGTATCTGTGATATCAGGGTTGATTTCTGTGTTGGGTTTTCATTTTAAAGGTACTTCCAGCTTTTTTTTTTTTTTATCTCATCTCAAAGGCAGCAAA
The DNA here is from genome assembly GCA_947846985.1 of Fratercula arctica. Taxonomy (NCBI): domain Eukaryota; kingdom Metazoa; phylum Chordata; class Aves; order Charadriiformes; family Alcidae; genus Fratercula; species Fratercula arctica. Next base: position 32,973,599 of record CANTUZ010000008.1, read on the forward strand.
ACCAGCTAACCAAATCGCTTGACTAGAAAGTTATATTGAATTCTCCTCATCTCTACTCCTGCTTGCCTCTTTGGTTTTTGATTATTCAGTGTTTCCCCTGATACATGCCTGCAGGAGACTTCATTTCTCTGGAGTGACTTCTGAGGCCTCTGAAATCCAGGGTCACTGGTAAAACTGATTAAAAGCTAGAATTCCCATTCCATAAGAAATGTTAAATTCTGTAGGATTTTTCCCGGATTGTAAACTGTTCCAGAGTTGGAAAGTTTATGCATCTTTTACTTTACATCTGATATTTTATGCAATCAGCTCATCTGGCAGCTCAGAGCCCCAGACAAATGATTATTGATCTGTTGAGGTGATTTATTGTGCAAAGACGTGGGAGAGGTATCTAGTTAAAGACGACGATACACAGGGTGAAGAAGTTCTGAAACCTCTCCTTATCCTCTTGCCCCTAATCTACAAGCAAAAGATTCTGGTCAATGGCCAGACTTGGAAAGTAGCTCTGCGCAGGGTTCACAAAAATGGTATTTCAGTTTGATTTATCCTGGTTTGCTAATAAAGGCAGTCTTTGCAACGGCGAGGTTTTACGGGTGCACCACAAACTTCCACCTTCCGCATACTCACGTAGACTTACATCTCATTACTGTCTAGCTATTAATTGTATGTGTCTGTGAACAATGATGGCTTCAAGTACTAAGCTGTCAATATGACTTCCCCAGATGAACACCTGAGTAGGCGTAAATGTCATGATAAGCATGCTGCCTTCATGTATCACAGAAAGTTATTATCTCCTTTTTGCTGATTCTTATGTAACTATACTTCTGGCTGATAAAATAAAATAAATACTTACTTTTTTTTCATAGTCAGCTGTGTTAAACCTATACATATATATTGGTGAAAATTCCACTTACTAATAGTGATATTTTTCCTTCAAAATACCTGTCAAATCTCACTGATACTTTTTCACGTGTTGTTACTTAGGTGACCTTGAATGCGTTAGAGCACTTGGATATGCGAGGTTAAATATACCAATATCGATTCAAGTCACCAACACCAGCTGGCCCTCAGAAACTGTGGAGAAAGAAATGAATTGGGTACTTCCTTTTACTTAACAAAATGTAAAAATAATCTTTAGAAGTTAACAGCACTACGTACCATTGCAAAAAAAATGTATCATCTGAGGGGTTGGAGACAGGCAGACTCATCCACAGGTTTTGCAAGTTATAATAAATTTTAAAAGTACTATTTGTATTAATTTCGGAATTTTTATTTTCTGTTAATTTTCCAAATGGAAATAGTGTCAGTCCCATAATAAATATCGTATAATAAATAACAGGAAAACATGGGAATAATAAAAAAACATGACATGAAATGATACTTTAGACAAAAACTGGAAACTAAAGAGGCATCAAAAGTAGGGCAATGCAGTCTCCGCATTTAATATAGGTATTGTTAATGCAGAATCTCGCAGAAAAACATGTCCTTGCAAAAAAAAAAAAAAAAAAAAAAAAGCAAGATCGTTAAGCTTTTGTAGAAGTTTTATCCTTATAAGCACTTGTTGTTATTATTTACAGCACAGCAGCTAAAAAAGATTTTAGAGGTTTCTGGGCATTATTCTCTGGGCTGTTTAGGTTCCAGGCCACTGGTGTTGCTGGTAGTGGTGCTTCTTCCCGGGAGTCACAGTCTGACCAATATGATGAAATGCAGAATACTGATAATCAGAAAACCTCCCGAATTTAAATGCAACAAAGGTTTGGAGCAGTTCCTATGTGAACTTATAGGCTGCCAGTCCTTGTTGTATTTAACATTTACCGCTACTCCAAGCAGACCTTTTTTAAAAAGATCTTTATTGTAATTTTGTGTCTTTTTGTGTCAGGGTCAGGAGCAGATGCTTGAACTTTCTAATCTCTTCTTGTCAGATCAGCACATGGAAAAATCAAACAAAGCTGCCTGCTACTTTTAAGCCTTTCAGAGACCTTCTTTTTCAGGGGCTGTTGGAGAACATGAGCGTGAAAATGTTCAAACCAAATGTTTGCCAGACATGTCTTGGTGTTCATGTAATCCTCAGTGCTCAAAGGCTTTGAGAAAAAGCATGATGAGGAAAGGATTTATTTCTTATTCCTCTTTATACTTGTCCATTAATGCCATAATTGAATAAAACAGAAAATGCTCCTTTGCTTCATTTTTACTATTCTAAATCAAAGTTTCTAAACATTTTTTTCTTAGTTTACCTCTGTGAAGAGCAAAGTTGCATGGAGGAAGCTATGCTCAGGAGTGACTGACTTTTGTCTTAGTTTTTAATTAAATCTCAGGTAAAATGGAGGAATGAAAGCTGGACTTTTAGAAAGTAATTAGGGTGTTTAAGTGCCCAGCCTGTAACTTTTGATGGAAACTAAACAGAGGGCTTTATGGCACTTTTGATAGTCTTGCCTCAATCTGTGATAATGATAAATTCCACCATTACAAGATTCTGCTCAGATAATGGACGTAGCACTAATTATTTCACTGGAGTATCAATGTATCACAAGAAACAAACTCTACTCTTTGTCTTCTGAGCTTTTCTTTTCTTCTTAGGTCCATTTACACGTAGCTGAGTTTCATCATATCCCATAGCTTAAAACTCCTCTTGGTTCTCATACAGCATTTTTTCTAGAGCTTTATTCCATGTTTCCTCCCCCTACCAGTGTGGAAAGCTTAATATTCTGGCAGTTTAAGTACAGCCTCAGACCACATATCTAGAAATTCTTGGACTTCTGTTGTCATTGGCTTTTCTTCCTTTCTTTTTCTCTTCTTCGAGGAGTTGTTTTCTTTTTACATGTTTCTGTGTGTCTGTTTTAACCCTCAGTCTAAAGAAAATATGCTGCAGCTTTTTGGACATATCTCCAAAAAAAAAAAAAAAAGGTGTAAGTGCCAAGTTGTTAGTTTTAAAATAAGACCAGCAAGAGATTATGAAATGATTCATCACTTCCTGGCAAGAGTAATTATCACTGCAATCACCATTCGTTATCTGTTTGCACCCTTAAAAGATGTGCTAAATGTTACTGTAAGTTCAGAAAGTTATCATTTCAACTGAATCAACTGAAAAAAATGAAAGCGGCACAGGTGTGTGCTTTAAACAGGAAACAGAACTGATCTCCAGGACTCTCAGAGCTGTCTGCCTTAGAATGACCTGCAAGAAATGTGTGACATCCGTGTAAAAATGGTATATGCTGAGGTTAGGATGGTGGCTATAGAAAAGAAAGTATTTCAGACAGTTTAGCCATTGTGTTTGTCATTGTTGGAGGCTGACTGCTGAAATGTGAAACCAGTTCCACCTCTTAACTGGGCATTTGTTCACTGTCTAAATTGGGACACTGGAGATCCAGTAATTATGTTTAGTATTCAGTTTGTGTATTTATATATCTCTTTTAAGCAAACCACTTGTAGCTTCACTCCTATAGATGCTACCTGGCAGTTATCTATAAGCAAACAAGGAGTCTTATTTTGAGAAGGTATAGTTGTAATTTCTCAGTATTTTGAACCTTCTAAAAATGACTCAAAGCATAGTTGATTCTGCCTATAAGTAAACTACTGCAGGATGCAGGTTCATTCTCACCAGTCATTGCAGAAAGTTTAAAACAAAATTCAGACTTGGTAACATATCAATGTACTCATGTGTCAGATAACTTATGTTGTGAGATCTTTGGGGTAGTAATTAGCTTTCTGTTCTGTTTGTATAGCAACTGGTACAACGATGTCTTTATTTACCACTGGGAATTTTGGGTACTGTCATGGCAAACAAACATTTAAAATACATTGTTTAAAAATCTTACAGTGCATGAAAATTTTTCTAAGTTGTTACGAATGACTGCTGTGTTAGAGAAAAATCTTTACCTAACAAGTAAATGCTTGTATTTAGTATTTCAGCATTTATTTTTGCATATCATTTGAGCTCTGTCCATACCCAGGGATGTTAAGCACAAAGAGCTGCCTTTATTTCCCTTATCTGGTGGCATTGAAGTCTAGCTGAAGATCTCTCCTGTGACCTTACATTGTTGTGCATTAGAATCAAAGCCTTGTAAAACGTGTCTCATGCTGGAGCACTACTAAAAATGGAGGAATCAAATGGTGTGTAACAAAAGACGTTTTAAGAGTGGCAGGAGGGGAGGAGGGAATGACTTAAATGGAAGTAGTAGGGGAGGGAGAAGACCTAGAACTCTTCAGAACTGACGTGTGTGGGAATGGGCCTAACCCACATTATCCTCTTAAATTCTTTCAGTCACTATGCCCAGCTGCTGATTAATTATGATAGGACAAAACAGCATTTCAAAGTAGGTTTCAGCTTTATAATGAGCGAATACATTGTCTGTCTAAGAGAACTATGTCCAAGTATAGACATTTCGGTACTTTTACATCAGGAAAATAAGTAAATTGATATTTTGTGCATTGTGGTATTCAGTTAGGACCTTACAGGAATTTGCCTTTTTAAATTTTATAGTATGAAAAAGTGCTAGAGATTAAAGTTGATTTAATTTCATTCTCCAGTAGAGTAATTTTATAGCTGGGAAGGACGCTGAACACCTCCTGTGTTTCTACAAGTTTTTTAGAGTCCAGAATATTTATGTCTTTGACCTCTTCTGTAGGCAACCTGTATGAGGCTGACTTGTGGAATTTCAGTATTATTCCTACTTACTCCTGCCTCAAGTCAAAGATGTTAGTGAAGAGTACTTTAAGAAGCTGAAACAGGATAACCCTCCTTGGTTTTGTATCTTCAACTTAAGGGGAGTTATTGACAGACACTGTTCCTGCATTATAATGTTGTTTAACTTGAAGGATTGCATTGTACTGATGGGAGAGGGTAGGTACGTTTGCTGAACTCCAGACTTCATTAGAGATACTTTTTTAGTTAAAACCAAGATTACGATTATGCAACAAATTACTTGTAACTCTGTGATTTAGTGAGTCAGCCTCGTCAAGAGCAGTGGCCGCTTTCTACAAGGTTCTTCAGTATTTCTCACTGTGATTTGAAGTTTTATTTGCATTACTGACTGAGCAAAAGTCTGATATCATAGACAGGGTTTGTCAGCAAGCTGGCAGAACATAAGTTTTCCTTTCCTGGCACAGATCACATTAAGAAATTTATCAGGGAATATTATGCAGACTCAAAATCTGTCAAAAATATGAATGACGGTGTGACAGAAACCACCTGCATAGCTCATGATGTTCTTGGATCAAAGTAGCAGCAGGAAATTGCTGCAGTATTCCAAATAGTAAGTGGGGTTTTGGAACAAAGCAGAAACCTTGAGAACAAGTTGATATTTGCCTTTTGTCACTTTAAAGCCGTTCCTTAAAGCTTAAACCAAACGACATACTGAATTTGTGGCAAGTGCTAGGAAGAAATAGTGAGTTACATATCCACAAAGTGACAAGATCTGTATGAGACTAAGGCACCTGGTGCATAAGAGGAGTGAAAAAGACATTGTTAGATATTACTGAACAGGAAAGGGGTTTGAAAACTATTGCTACAAAGTCATGGAAATGAAAATTTGCTTCATACAGGAAAAGAAACAAAGGAAGAAAGAATACCTAGTTCTTACAAAGAATTTTAGTCCATGAAAATCAAAGCAACTTTTGAAGGGAAGAAATTTCATCAGCTCCCGGCTCCTTGAAACTTAGGCAGTCTGAGTTGAAAGTGACCTGTCCAAGATCAGTGAATGGACTAATCAAAAGCTCAGAGCTTTTAGTTCCCAGCCCAGAGTCTTATCTATCAGTCCACATTGTTTACATTTGTACAAGAAGGAAAAATAACAAGGTTATTTTTGCCATTAATCTAGTCTAAATGCCACTCACTTCACTTAACAAAGGACATTCTGTGAAGCGATCAGCTTCCACCATCAATATGGCATTAACTATATGAGGCTTCGTGCAGTATTAGCAATAGCAAGCTAAATCTCTGTAAGTTAGAATCGAAGCTGTCTCCTGTGCATTCAGATGTCACTTAAACATCATAATTTTAGATTAATCTAAGAAAAACTGTGAGAGTAACGTACTTACCACTCATGATACGTGTAGTTTCCAAGGTGGTTTCATAAAGTTGGTGAAATTGTTTTTTATCCAATTTATATTTTACTTGTCAACATCACTTTAGGCAGAGTCTGAGGAAGGGTTATCACTTACAACAGTTACCGGTAGAAGGATATTTGCTTTTGATACTAGTTGGCTGAAATTAGAGTGTGAGTTTGATCTGTTTGCTGTGTGGTAGCTTTGCCTTTTAGACTTAGTTTTTCCTCTGCCATTGTCACTGTGAATGAATACAGTGACTTGCTTCATCACCTCTTTTGTTCTATGGTTCCTTGAGAAACATATCCATATAATTGCTTTTAGGCCTCAGAGGAACTTTCTAAGAATCATACACTGGCTGGAAACTATTATTTGGCAAAGAGATTTGTTTTCAGAATAGAAAGTTATATCCACTGGCTCTGAAGTGGTCTGACACAGGTACATTTTTGTTCTATAGTTTGGAGTATTATTAACTTGCAGCACGAGCTGCAAATACAGTGAGAACAAAATTAGAATTCAAAATGATAGTTATGGTCCAAAAAAACGGTGCGATTGCCAGACTTTTGCCACATTTAGGCAACAGTAATCAGCTGTATAAACACAGGATGGGGAAAAACTAGGTACATTGCAATAACACAGAAAAGGATCCAGGAAGTAATCACAAACTTGAACAAAATTCAACAGTGTCCTGCTGTTACGAAACAGGTAAAATATCATGGTAGGAGATATAATCTCTGGTAGTACTTGGGAACACTGTCACAGTGATCTAACTTCTGCAGTTCATGCATCTCTTTCCAAACACTGGTCATTGTCTTGGCTTGTATTGTTACTGTTGGTTGCAAAGTACTACTTGCATATCTGATTTTGAGCTTTGCCTGCCCATCACAGTGTTATTCTTGAGAGGTTTTGTATTCTTTTTAATGTTCACAATGTCAACCTGAAGTGCGAAATGTTCTTTATTTGCAAATCTAAGTGGTCAAGAGCAAATACAGTCTTTCAGCAGTATCCTTCTGAGATATTTGTCCCAGATCACCATCGTAATTTGTTTGGGTTTGTTTTTGTTTTCAGGCATTCCGACTGCATGTTTGTGTTAATGGAGGATTAGGGCTCCCACTTTTCACTCTTTTCAATGATATGTGTTTGCAGTTTTAAAATTCTTACTTTTAGCTGGAATGCAATTTTCTTCAGTGTTTGCAATACAGTTTCATAGTTAGTCTCCTTGCCTGATCTAGCAGGAAAATACTGCGATGTGAAGTGCATCAGAACCAGTTACTCTAAGAACTAAACCTACTTTCTGGCTTATTTTCTCTCTGCTGGCAGCCACTGTTGGAAGAGACCAATGAAGCATTATTTAAATCTGCAATTATTCCTTGTGTTTCCAAAAAGCCTCAGCTCTCTGGGAGCTTTTAATGGCTCCCTTCTTGCAGTCATGTTTCTTGCTTTTGATACTCTCAGCCACTTGTAAGTCCAACTCATCATTATCCCCGATCATTATCCCCCCGTGGCTTTGTAACATGAGCTTCTGCACAGCACAGTGACTGTTTGAACTCCCTCTGAACTCCTCTGTGAAGATATGGTTCCCCAAACCAGAGAAATCCGAATCACAAACCCAGTGATTTACACAGGAATAGGAGAGACAGATATTATCAGAAATAGAAGACAACTTGTTTTTATATAGACATATTCCTGGCATTTCCATGGTCTTCCCTTGTGTTTCGTTTCTAAAAATAATCACACCAAAACAGCCTTAGCAGAGCTGACCTGAGTAGCCCATAATGTTTTCCTTAGGCTATTTGCTTTTGTGAAATGTTTTCTTAATTGTGGTTTTTGAGTTGGTCCTTATAGTATCACTAAAAGAATAATTTCCTGAGGATCAAAGGGTATAATGGAAGAATTCATATAACTAATCTGGATAAAGCAATGTTTAAATAGCGTTGTATTGATCCAAGTGAGAAAAATTCTTAGTCGTAACTGACATTTTACTGACAGAAGTCATGTGGGCACAGATTCTTGCTTGTATAGAGTCAGGGTGAAAACCAGGTTCATAAATGTCTCAAACGTTCTGTAAGAAAGGCTGTTAAATGAACAATTATATTTTAGCACCTGTCATGTAGTCATGAATTATAACATGCTCATTTCATTTTACATGCTATTTAAATGCTCACCATCGTTAAATACTTTCTTGATTATATGCGTCTGTAGAGTGAAGTCAGTCATCGTACCAAACCAGAATCATTCTATGTCATTGAATTTAAAGTCTTTAACTTACTATAGTGGCCTTGCAATAAATATTGTGGGTTACTTCAAATAAAACTGAAGAATAGGAGCAGCTGTTAACCAGAGACTTAGCTGAACACGAGAATCTCAAGCAGTGTGCCTCAAGAAACTGAACAGCAGTATCGCAGAAAAGGGTGCAAGCTCAGTCTGCATAGTTTGCAGTGAGACACAGGGCCTCGGCAGGTGAGTGTCAACTACAAAAAGGTTGATTTGACCCATGCCTGGTTATCTCAGTCGAAGGCGTGGAGGACATACCATGCTAAGTGCCCTGCTCAGGGCTGAGCGGTAGTACTAGAGGCTGTTCTCTTTAGCATTCCTGTTTCTGAGCTATACTAGTGCTGCAAACAGGCTATCCGGAGGGCTCGTATTGTTCTTATTGAAAAATGGAAGTGAGCTTCACTAATGTTTCTGGAAGCATGTCTGACAGGTGTTGCTCAAGTTCAGGGCCCTTGTGGGGGAAGAAGGTTAAAATTCAGTGGAGAGTGTGTTTTGCCATAAGTTTACTTCAAGATCCTCTAAAACCTGTTTCTTTAAAGGGATATAAATAGTTCCTAAGGCTATCTCAAATTGCATTTTTTATTTTCCACTGCAGATGTCCTGATTAGCTATCCTAACTGGATAAGTCTTTTCATTGGGAGTATGATTTACCACATACAGCGTATTTAATGAATATTGCTCCATCTGCTCTTTGAGGACCACACTGACAGTGACTTTAATCATGCAATGAATGCTATTGACATCAGTGGGACTGATGTTATAACAACTCCTCTCTGATGGGAATGGGACGCTCTCTGTTTTTCAAAATGTCCAAGATGAGACTACTACAACTCATGGTGGGAAATACTGAATTCATAGAATTTTGCTTAACTGTGCAAATTAATTGTAATGAATTGGTGTTGTTAAGTGTGTTCAGCTGTGTCTATGTTGGTTGTTTGGGACTAGTTACATGACCATGTGCGTCATATTTCTTTTTTCTTATCCATGACTTTAATTCTTGTACCAAGCGGTCTGGTCTGACTGTTCAAAAGCATAGAGGAGTACACAAAATAAAAGACTTACAGTAGCAGAACCACTAAATGCTTGACATTCCCCATGGCACACCTGCTGGGCTTCAGCAAAAACATCGGTTTGTGATACATGTGGTGGTATTTGTTAGACGTTGTTTGACTGGATTGGATATTGTTATCTTGGACAAGTTCATTCCAATTCTGGCTTGTCTTGTCAGGATAGTAGCGGAGTAGCATTAATGAATGTACAGATCTTCCTGCTTTATTATAAATTCTGCAACAAGATAATTAAAAATCAGCTACCTTGCCATTTGTATCATTAATTTCAAATTAGTCTCATTATGCTTTACTGCTTGACAATAATCTGTGTAACAAAAGAGACTTACTGTGCTTATGGCAGTGGTTGAGAATATGTATTTTATATTAAAGGGAGAAATATTAAACATTAGCGGAGAGCTGATTTGGTTACTTACAAAAATGAGGTTAGAAATGAATTTCTAGTGTCAAATATTTGATAGATGGGAGCAAGAAACTGAATACTGGTGTGAAATATACTTGCCAAAGAAGAAATTGATGTCAAAATCCCCACTGTATTGCACAACGCAATGGCAATGTTAGCTTTTGTCATCAGAATCTGTAAAAAAAAGATGATGAAAGTCCGCAATATTTCCATGTGCTGACTAAGGGGAACCATGAAGCTCCTGGGACTCAACAGAAGAGTCTTACATCTTTGCATTAGTGATTCTCATCTGAATTGTGTTTCGGTGGTTTAGTTCAAATTGCTGGTTCTGATTCTAGTCAGATGGTATCCACATAACATAGTCCAGAATCATAACAAATAACAGTAAGTTGGCACATTTTTTGACAGGTTCCAGAGAAAAAGGTGAGATAGAATGACTGTGGAGGATGAGAAGGAGTGGAACTGAGTGGTAAAATCCTAATAAGAGCTACGATATCGACACCTCTTGGGAGGAGGGAAAATGCACCCAGTCTTCAGTACAAATAACATAAAATATTATACAGTGTTCAGTTTTAATCTACATCACTAAAATTATTTTTGAGCTGATGACAAGATGTTTTTAGATACTGAAAACCTTTTTCTTACTGAATATTGTGTTTTAATTTATCATTCAGTAGTGATTCATGAGAAGTTTAATAGTTCCGTGAAAGACATCAGTACACAGGTTTTGTTAAAAATTCTGTTCTTTGTTGCTTTTAGTTCCATTTTAAGACTTTAGTATGAAAAATACCAATTCATTCTTAGGTCCAGGTACACCTACAGATCGTAGGTAAAGAATTTAACAAGGTCTTAGTGTGTGCTTTGTCTTTTTAGTGGATAAGCAAAATGGTGCATTCTCTGAGCTGGGAGCATAGCCCATTACATATATGCTAAATTCATATGTAAAATAATGGCATGAGTAATAAAGCCAATTATATTGTACCCACATTTAAACATCTCAGAGGATTTAACTAGCAGAATTAGTCTGCCTCGGCCTTGAGTTCAAGCAGATTATGGTATAAAATGAATGCATATTCAAGTTTTTTTGCAGTTTGTGGTTCTAGTACAGTTTTGAAATTAATTTTTCAGAAAGGAGATTTTAAATGTATGAATGAAGAAAGATGTATTTCCACGAAGAAGGGGAAGAGAAAATAATCTAGGCAGAGACATTGCAGGAAACCATGACTCATTGCTTGTTTATAAACTGTAACGTTTGGTGTGTTTCACATTCTCCAGTCAGGTCCTTTTTATATTATATTGCTGGCAAACTTTTGACCCTTGATAAAAAGTGTAAGCACTGAACTATTTTTGATCACTGTTTTTATTTAGAAAAATCATTGACTAAATAAGTGATATTCTGACAGGCTCACTGTAAATTAACAGAGTGTCAAAGTTTATCCAAAGAAGTAACAGGTCCTGAACACAAACACTTTAATGAACCCTGTTTCAGGATCAGTACCAGTGATTTCAGTAGAAATATGCTGTAATTCCCACACTGATGTGATTGTACTCACTTTCTCTAGCAAGAGGCTGAAGGATTCTTTGTTGATTTTGCACACATACTTTTTAAATCAAATGAGCTGATGCATTTGAAATAGGTTTCAGAGTTCTCTCATATCTAGACTAGAATTAGTGGGAGAGCATTGTTTTACATAGTTTAGTCATACTAAGAATTAACTTTGCTGGGAGGAGAAAGAGAAATATTTGATATACAAAAAGTCCACATTTCTCCTTGGCTTGTTTTTCCGCTCTGAAAATGCTGTTGACAAAAAACGGTAAATTTTGGTTTGGGTCTCCTTAAAGTTTTGCTAGAATAGATAAACTTCCCGCTAGTCTTCTGTCATGAGTGCACATAAACTTGGCACACTTGGAAGGGTGTCATCTCAGTAAACAGAGACTTGGGAAGAAGCGTGTGTGGTGTTGGGGAGACAGTGAGCTGGTATAAGGAGAATAATAATGTAGGTAATTTATATGTAGAATAAAAGATATAACTCTCTGCAGTCTTCTTATCTTTGAAAACCAGTACTGAGTATTGCAAAGGCCATAATAGAATCTAGATAGAAAGAAAAACAAACTCAGATCATTACTGTATGCGTTACGTTTTATGAATATCTTTGCAATAGAAAGATAAGAATGATCAAAATGTTATTGTGTTAGAATAATAGATTTCTGAGTCATGCACAAGACACTTTTTTGTCTATGGCCATGTTACATATCTGAGGATAGAGCTGAACTCAGAATTTCATTTATCACTATTTCTAAGACTTTAAAATGATGAATGTCAGATTTCAAGACATCTACGGGGAAACTGTTATTTAAAGCAATTTTCGCAATCAGAAGGCAAAGCTCTGGTATGATTAGTATTGCTATTTCAAAGAAACAGATTTGTAAGATGATATATACTCACCTGTAGAGTTTTTGCTGTTGTAGCTTCTTTGGTATCTAACCAATGAGTAATAGCAATGTGACCAAAGAACAAATAGTTGGTAGAAAAGACACTGCAACAACTCCCAGATACTGCCATTCCCCTAGGGAAGTGCATGTGTGTATACTTTGAGATAGTTTCCATGTCTCTCAAACTGGATGCCAGAAATCTAATGATGAAAACCAGAAAATGTCAATAACTGTGAAAAGACCAGAGTATTTTAACAAATGAAAGTGAAGTAATTTCCAGAAAACAAAGAAATAGCTGAACTTGGAGACCATGATGAAAGGCAGTGCATTCAAAATCTATAATGAAAAAAACTTACTGTATCTGAAGCAGATTTGCCTGGGAAAAAAAAACTGTAAAAAGTATTTATTTTTTATATACCATTAAGCAGAACAGGCCTACAGTTCTTCCTGTTGTCTTGCAATGGTTTCTATATTATGTATGACTGACGGTTGTTTAAATTCCGTTTCAAGTTCATACTCTGCCACCTACACAGAAATTTAAAACAGGATTTGAATGCGAGTTAAGAAGTAAAACTTATGTAGTGGAGGGGTAGTTATGCCTCCTTCCTGCCTCTTTATTCCAGTCTTTCAGATGAGAACTTCTACTGTATCTAGAGAAAATTAATACAGCCTACCGTGTCTTTTCTGATTCCTTTTAGGTCTCTTGTCCTATTAAATGCACATGTATTTTCCATGGGGAAGTGCAGTTTAGCAGAGAAATTCTTTTGGTTGTGTTCTTGCTGTTGTCCAATAGCCATTCTTAACATTTGCCACAGTTACTCATGTTTTCCTTTCTGGGTAATTTTTGAGCGTTAAACTATTTTTTGCTATCTTTAATTATTGCTCCATATATTTATACTGACACACATTTTAATAATTATCTTTAAAGAGTTTAGCCACTATTTTTCGCTTTTTATTCTGTAGCCCATCTGTACTAAGTCCTGGGCATTTTGTTACCCTTCTTCCCCTTAAAGTACAACAGTGTGCTTAGTCAGTAGTTGCTCTATTGTCCAGTATATAGTTCTCATTATAGGTATACGTTTAGAAAGCACATGGCACAACAATTACAGTGTTTTCTAACAGAGACTGAAATTCCATCCACCGTGGCCAACAATAATATTGCACTGGCTCAAAACCAAAGAATGCCATGTTTTGAGTTGTGTATTTCAGTGCTAATTTAGCATCATATATCCCAAAGGAATTTCTTTCTCCTTCATCTTTCCCCTCCCTTCCTCTTCTTCTCATCCCCCTCTTCTCCTTCACTGAGGATGCAGAATATAAAATCCTAATAATATCAGGTAGAATCAAACAAAATACAACTGTGATACTGGTCATGTTCTTCAGAAAAGTTTTATTAATCGAGAAAATTAATGCCCCCTTGAGAAACTGGTATTTGTATTTTTTGGTATTTCTACTTATTTGCTTTGAGCTTTGCAAGGACTCTTAAGATGTAGTAAAATATAAAAGCAAAAGTAAAGGACTGGGAAGCTTTTTAAGCCAAGTTCCCGTACTCCAGTCTGAGCGGGAAAGTCTTAGCAGGGAAATTAATCTCCTGCGTGACGGCATTGACGTAAGTCTCTGCTCAGTTTGTGTGTGCATGTAAACAGGGAAAGCAAGAGAGAATAAAACAATTTTATAAATATTCTTACTTACAAGAGGTAAAAAGGGAAGTCAAAACTTAAAGACCCGCACAACTGTTTGCACAGAGCTTTACCACATGTACTATAATAGATCCAGTAACGTTTGCCAACATTTCTATCTGCACTCTGAATGAGTCACAGTTATCTTCAGTACTGTCTAGTTTTTCAAGCTTGGAGAAGTCATTAGGTTAAGTTTTAGAGTGGATTTTGCTGACGTCAACACAAAGAAATAAATTGAGACTGGCCTACACGTTTATGCACGCAGAGTGCAATACGCTTAATGCAAACCTGGTAGAGCAGTTGGTGAAAAAGCATTCGGCCTGATCCGTGACAGGATGAACTGTGCTGAGGAATATGGCTACCTGCATGGAGAATGTGGGTAACTGTAATTTAGCTCTTAAATGATTACACAATCACAGTTCTAGTAGGTAGTATTCTATATTAAGCATGACATGCTTGTGATAAAGATTTGTATGGCAGGCAATCCCAGCACCTCCTATAGCGTTTAACCTGTGTCTGGAGACAGTACGAAATGTATTGAACAATTTTATTGGCTTGATATAGACAGTTAGACTTGGAGAGCCTGCATGTGGACTGGAAGCTGGTAAAAGAGGTGCTGAGAGACATACCCCTCTCAGTATCATGAAAAGACTATGACAGCTATTCTGTCTTGTAGAGAGCCTTGGAAGACCCTCTTCCTTGCTTAAGTGACAATGATGGCAAAGATGGATTTCACATCATCCCCTCCAGTTTCTCATGCATTGACTTTAAATGCTTAGCCTGTTTGCAGCCTTTATGGGGTGGGTTTAATGCACCATTCATATAAATACCTAAATAAAAATCTTGTTAGGAGTTGCACAAGGTACACTGATTTTCTACTGTAAAAAATTTCCTATTCATGCTTTAGTTAGTGATTTAATTGCATTACAAATTTCTTAAACAGTGAACCAGTGCAAGGTACTGAACTTAAAAGTAAAATAGTATTCTCGTCGTAAGTCCTGCTTTAGATTTTTATATTTCAAACCTGTACATTACCTGTACATGTAAGAAGAGAAGCATGTAGAAGTATGTTGTCTCTTTTTTTTTCCCCTGCTTCAGTTAGTCCAGAAAATAAATGGATGCATGACACCTAGCTCTGCACTTAATCTCTTGTTGCTCATAGGGAAAAGCCTCTAACCCCCTGCTTTCTTATTGAAGCAGAACAGAGATTATGGCATTTAATTGATTCATTTTGAGTGTCACACTTGATTGCCAAAATTAAGGACCAGTTTTGGGTCAAGTGGCGAATAGATGAAACAGTCGAAAGCCCAAATGGTACAGTTGACTGGTAAATGGTTTCATGCACACAGAAATCCCAAACTTAACAGCAGATTCATTTAGAAGCTGATGATTACCAAAGAATTTTAGAATGATAAGGTTGAATGGTGTATTTGGAGATTATTTACTCTATTTTCTCCTCCAAGGCAAGGCTAATAATAAAAGGCTATATATGCTTATATAGCCTTTTAAAAATCTACCCTTAAAAACCTACTCATTGTGATTCCATGAACAGATTCCCTCAGCAATTAATATGCTTATTATTTGCCATTGAAGACTATTCTTTTTGCCATATTACTGCAATTTACGGACCTATAAGCTATTTTGCAGCACATTATTTCTTGACCAGAAGAATAAGGAAAATAGTCTGTTTCCATAAACTTACATGGCTACACTTATAATCTGGAAGTGTTTTAATTATGTTTCCTTTTACTTTTCTTTTCTTTAGGCTACATTATATGTGACTTTGTGCCTTTCCTCATACGAGATGTTTTCTAGTTTTGTGTTTTTTCAAGGTTTAGTCCAGTGTGTCTCTGCTGAATCTTTTGCCCCAAAGCAAGAAACAATGCTTCAGGTGAGCTTTAGGAATACAGAGAGAATGGGAGGTTACTCTTCTGGATGATACTCCCTTTTAAATGTCCCAGTGTGATGCTTGTTTTTTCATAAGACTGTGTTAGTATGCTGAGTTTATGATTCACTGCTACTTCCCATGCATTTTCTGAAGAATTGCTGCCTAGCCAATGGCCCCTTCTCCAACAGATTATTCCCATTTGTATGTATAGATTGGTATTTTTCATATATTCTTTTTTTTCTGAACATTTCTGAAGTTTGTCAAGGACATTCAGGAGAGCTTACTAGCTTAATATTGCCAGTGCTGGACTAAGTATATCACCTATCTCCATCCAAACCATTGAAGAAAACATTGAATAGTGCTGGCCCTGGGACAGCAAGCTTCTTAGATAAATTATCTTTCTACTTTGCCATAATTACTACTGTTTCAGTAGTTTGCCAGTTATTTTTCTCACTTATATTCCAGCAGTTTCATAATTTCTTTTTTCCCATATGTGGTTGATCATGCATTTGTAATTTCTTTGCCTTCCTTTTCTGTTGGTCCTCCCACCTATCTATCTTTCTACAGGGGTAGATGAGCCCTTAAACCCCGACACGTATCTTCATTAGCCAGTAGGTATTTTTAGCTAGAAAGTAGAAAGAATCTGTCTGACACATACAGATTACTGGTTTTCAAATTTACCATCTTAATTGCTGATAGCTTTGAAATTAAAGTAGGAAAGGTAACTACATTTCTAGACTTCTGGCAAAGAGCTACAGATCAATAAGAAGTATGTGGCGTTAAAACAATCAGAATAAAATATTTTGGGTTCTAGCTTACATGTAATCTTTTGACTTGAGACATAGTACTAAATATCAAATTACTTAACTATTGCTATCAATCTTGAGGTTAGGGAAACTCGTGTTTTCTGAGGGGTAAAGTATTACATACTTTTGGTCCAAAAAGTCTTCTTTCACATGAACATATGCATGGGAGGTGAAATAAAAATAGCATGCATGACATGGAAAGAGCAGTGGTCGTTGGTTGTGATGGGCAAACAATAGCAATGGTAACTGGAAAATAAATTGAAAAACAAACAATTCAGGAGTTTTCTGCTTCAGTTCAATCAGTGTCGGCAAATTAAATAAGATAACCCTAGGGCATCATTGAAATAGATTTTTACCATTCTAATTACTGCTGAAGGAATAAGTCTGAAGTAATAAATATGATTAAAATTATCTACAGAGGACTTTTAAAAATTGCAATAATGCTTTCAAGCAGAATACTTCCTCATTCTAATAAAAATGCACCTCTTCAGTGCATTCTGTGTACCGGGTGTGGGTATATCCTACAATTTACTAATATTACTCCAGTATCCTCTGATACTGTAATCTGCAAAAAGTTACATGCAGGTTGAGGGAGGTGATTCTCCCCCTCTACTCTGCTCTGGTGAGAAGCCACCTGGAGTACTGTGTCCAGCTCTGGAGTCCCCAGCACAAGAAGGACATGGACCTGTTGGAGCGGGTCCAGAGGAGGGCCTCAAAAATGATCCGAGGGCTGGAGCACCTCTCCTGTGAGGACAGGCTGAGACAGTTGGGGTTGTTCAGCCTGGAGAAGAGAAGGCTCCAGGGAGACCTTATAGTGGCCTTCAGCATCTGAAGGGGGCCTACAAGAAAGCTGGAGAGAAACTTTTTACAAGGGCATGTAGTGATAGGACGAGGGGTAATGTCTTCAAACTGGAAGAGGGTAGATTTCGATTAGATATCAAGAAGAAATTTTTCACTATGAGGGTGGTGAGGCACTGAAAGAGGGAACAGGTTGCGCAGAGAAGCTGTGGATGCCCCATCCCTGGAAGTGTTCAAGGCCAGGCTGGATGGGGCTTTGAGCAGCCTGGTCTAGTGGGAGGTGTCCCTGCCCATGGCAGGGGGGTTGTAACTAGATGATCTTTAAGGTCCCTTCCAACCTAAACCATTCTATGATTCTATGGTTTTTATACATGTGATTTTTCCACTGAATAAATACAGGAAAAATCTTAGTGAGACTCAGGCTTCAAGCAGTGTAGTTAATCTGTCGTATCTTTTTGAAATGCCCTTTCTTGAAGAATTTGTGTGAATACTTATTCAACGTAGACGTGATTTCTGAATACTATAAGAAAAAAGTCAGTAGGTTGTTGACATGCTGAATGAAAAAGTAGATGAAAACCAATGCAATTAAAGTGAAGTTCTGTTACCGTTTTAAATTAATATTTTCTTTCCCTGTCTTTCTTTTTAACAGCTCAAAACTCCTTGTAGCCAAATAATTACACTGCAGGAATTTCAGCTCCCCCATATAGTGCTTTATACGGTGTCATGCTTGAATGGAAGTCCCATGAACAACAACGTGCATTGGAATAGGCCCAGAAAACTTTACTTTTAAGATGCATACTAGTTTCAGGACCGATAAAACTGCTAGATGAATGGTTGGGGAGTTCAATGGAAAAACATATTTAGTATAGGTCTCACTGAGACTTTGGAGATATATTTTTTTCTTTCTTGAAACTCTCAGAATATATCGGGATTTTTACCCTGAGCTACAGGTGATCTCTCTGAATAACAGAAATATAGCAGTCCTATGCATGTAATGTGAAACAGAAAGAAAAGGGAGATTTCCTTGTGATTTTCAGCTTTCTGTATAGACAGTGAGTGAACACACTTCAAAAAGCAGGTAATTATTTTGAAATGCTGAAACCCAGAGCAGGAGAACTGCATGAAGAAAAATGGGAATGTTGGCAAACAATAATAAATAAGATCATGACTACATGAAAGTCTTTAAAAATATGACAACACTCTGAACACTGCGTATTGTTGAAGAAGGATCTTCAGATCCTTCAAGATCACGGCAAAAACTAATCTGTGATCTGATAAAGATAATTGTTTTCCTGACCGAGGTCTATTTCTCTCTACTTCTCAAAGGAGTAGAAATGAAAAGTGGTGCAAGGTGAAACTGCATTGACACAAAATACCTGGTGATGTCTGTGGCTGATAATTCTTCCTTTAGATAATTGCTCCATGTCTGTGTGAAGAAAATAGTTTATACAGTGCGGGGATTAGTTTCTGTGTCCTTTCAGGCTAACCAAACTTGACACTGTCACTCTGTTGTATAAGCTATATATATTAGCTCTAGGAAGAGATTTTACCTGTCTCAGTGAAATCCACTAAACTGCTAAATTTTCCTTTGTGGAAATACATGTGACTGGAATGTTCATTATCTCTCTGTTTGTTATATAGCATTATTTCATGGAGATTTTATGAATTTAATAATAATTTGTGCATAATGTAATATGAAATTTCTTGGTCATATACAGCCTAAGACACATCTCAATGTTACTTACTCTGCTTTTTCTGTGGACTTACAGTGCCCCTCAAACTTAATTTGATAATGCCAGTGTGTATGCACTTAACTGTGTAAATCTACCACTCTTCTGCTCTCCCTCCAACCAATAATGCAATTGCAAAGGATGCCCAGCCTTCCTGATCCAACTCGTCGGGCACCAATAACTTCACCTAGCACATACCGAGTGCTTTGCAAGAGTTAAGCCAAGAGGGAGCTGCAGTGCTGGGTCAAGGGAAGAAACAATTGCAGGCAGGTCCTTTGCTGCCTCGGCAGGAAGGGGGCACACGGTTCCAGGGTACCGTGCAGCCAGAGTGTGCAGCTACATGCATGGTGATGGCTTGCAGCTGGTTCACATCTCCTCTGGCCGGCTTCCATGTTTCCCGTCAAGCCCTGTGACAGCCCAGCTTTGTTATGGGCCCTTTGCCGTGCCCGGGAAATGGCATCTCACCTGAACCGCTCATGACTTCGCTGAGAACTGAAAGCCGCTTCTGCTTTATAGCTTTCTTGACAGCCTGTGTTCGCTGCGGTTGAATTCTTCCTGATTTATGTCAGCGTGATGTCAGAGCAAGCTTTTCAGTTTGGATCTCTGTTGAAATCTTATCTTGCAAACAGTAACAGTTTGCTACTGTCACTATCTGATCTTGGTCATTTTTGTTTTCCTCACTCATGTAGTGTCGGTTTGTTTTATGTAGTTGTGGTCCTACCAGCTGCAAACACCATATTATGCTTCAGCGAACTCTAGGTTATTAGGTTATGAATGCTAAAAATTATGAGCAGTACTTCAATTTGCATAGTTATATCCACACATCATCCAGCGTGAATAAAAGCCAGATTGTAAAATAATTACAATCTCTTGAAGTAGAGCCAGCCTCACAGACCAGATCCATCCGTCTTCATTAATTTGTATACAGTTCTTTTACCAGAACAAACTTTCTGAAGGTACTCGCATGGGAATGCTGAAACAGCTGCACAACTTTTATTTTGAAGAAAAAAAAGTTGAGCCTCAGAACAGCGTGTTTTAAAGAGAGAGGGAGAGAGACGGACTCTGCATTTAAGACTTTGACCAGCATGTGTATGAAGTGCTCTCAGGGCTGGAATAATCTAACGAATTTTTACCTGGGTAGCACTTGGCAAAGCTCCCCTCTTTTCTTGCACAGTTGAAAGGAATCCAGTACAATTCCGTGCTTCAATCAGCCTGACTCCAGTTTCGCACAGCCTGCCCGGTTTGGTAGTGCACGGCCGTGCCTGGCTTATGTGGCCTCTATGGCCCTTTTCTGCTCCACTGTCAGAAAGAGGGAGGGAGGCTTCCCCCAGCACCAAAATATCATTCTGTGTGCTCTCTGCAGCACAGTAGCTAAGAACAAGTTTCCCGATTACTGCCTGGTCTTTTTGGAGCTATTTGCTGGAAGAAGTCTTTTTCCCCACTTTAAATGGATGATTGTGTTACAATCAAGAAAAAGCATCTCCAAAGACCAATCTTTAGGTAAGTGATGTTATTATTACTTTGAACTGAAAGTGTTATGAACTTTACTCTCTACATCCTATTTATTAACTTAAAGTTCATATGCAAACACACAAAAAATTGTTCACAAGAAAGAGTAGCCTAGTAACACATTATTTTGGTGCTCAAAATGTATTTTTTTTCATTTGAACTGAGACTTTGTAGAAGTTCTTTTTCCTCTCCTCTCTGTCATCTGTGTTCTCTAAAGTTTTGTGTGGGATTGTCTTTATTATGAAAGTGGAGCAGCGTAGCTCTTTTGAAAACTTTTTTGTGTGTTTTATTTTCCTACAGCTCTGCAGTTCCTCGGTGTATTCTGGAATTATAAAACTGTTTAAGTTTGGAACGTGGTTCTTGGTTGGTTTAGCTAATTATGTCCGGATGGCAGAATTGTAATACTTGAAATGATACACCTTTCAGAGTGAAGTAGCTTGCTTACTGGGATGGGCAGACAAGTGCTTAAAGCGTAACTTATCCATCAGACTCTTCTGCTGAGAAAGGTTCAAGTTTAAAGGGTAATAAGTTGGAGTTTTGGTGAGGTGGTTCTTCACTGCTTCCTACATATTATATTAGTTTGATCTATGAAATGTCTTTATGATTTCTGATTATTTTACATTATAAAGTCCATTATAAAATTATTTTTACAGATCAGGATTAGATCTAATTTATTTGTGCTTTTTACCATGGGAACCCCCTTCCTGTCCTTTGGCCAGTCCTAGCTTCAGACCAAGTGACACTGAGCGGGAAATAATGTTTCTCAAACTACTATGGATAAGGATGCAGCGGCTGTAAGATTAAACAAACCTGCAATAGTTCACACTTCTGTTTGCGGCTGGTGACATCTTTAACAAAACTCCAGTTCTTACTGGGTGACATCAGTAGGAAGGATATTGTAACCACAGTGTTGATATGACAAATAAATATAAAATTATAGATGGTCCCAGCGCAAATACAGTCTTGTAATTTATGGGATTGTTACTACTGATGTCACATATTGTGGGAGTACAGTAAGGGTTGGTATTGCAGCTCCAGAGTAAGGTCAGACAGGTGGTCATGGCAGGATTATGTACTACTAATGTTACCTGTGGAGAAATCTTTCAGTAGTTACAGTTACGGTACAGAAAGAAAATCTGGACGTTAAAAGGTTACTACGGGAGTGAAATGACCTAACTGTTAACCTTAAATTTTAATGTCCTGTGTGGATTTGCTATGCAATTTATATCATAAATTAAGCATTTTGCACTTTGCTTTGTTAAAGTGGAGTTAAGAAGTTATTTCACAGAAAGCTTTTGACTGATGATTAAGAGACATTTGATATTTTTCTGAAGGGATGTCTTTCTTTTATTTAAGCTAATAGTTTATTAGCTTATTTCTGTTTAAACATCAATAATTGTTTTTAAGGATCTGTGATAATTATCCCATAGGCTGTAACTTTTTTAAAAAAATATCTTTTAAATGCACATTCCTCACAGTCTTTTGGAGCCATTAGAATTGTGGGTGAGTAAGTGCATATTTCCTGATGTCTTTAGGAATCTGCTATAGAAATCTGCTGTAGCTAGTGTAGTACTGGATAGTTCGCAAGAGCTTTCTTAACGGATGTTTCCCTAAATTGTTTTGTGGGAGTGAACTTAACTCAATGAAACACAAGAAGTTTCAACATTTCTGACTGAAATCCATTCCTGCAAATCAGTTCTAAATACAGAACGGCAACTAACTACTGTTGGCATGCTTAATCCAGAGCAAGAAAACCCCTAATATGGAAAGCCCCCTAAGAGTCCACGGCTCTGCAGTGACTCTTCTGGCGAAAGATCTCTGTAATACTACAGTAAATGCTTAAGAAACGTTTCCAAGGTCAAGACCAGCATAATATTTTAGCCAGCTCAAACAGAAAGACAATCTCTGCGTGCCGTAAAGATCATATCATGTACAATAAATACAGATGCTATCGAAGTGCATTAAAGAGCTGTTTTTTCTAATGTGTGTTCATTTTCCTTATGACTTTGGAAAATATTTCTCCAGTGAGAAAGTGTTCTTGTACAAGAATTGTGAAGATTTAGCCTAAGTCCCTTTAATCCTGTAGTTTTCTCTCCATGTAGGTGAAATGGTTCTACTGGGCGCATTGGGGTAACTGAATCAGCAGTCTAGTCAATTTTCCCTCAAAAAGAAAAGAAAAAGGAAGAAAATATCAAATTACTCAAATTTTATATATATTCATATTTATTCATGTTTCACCTACAGCCAACACTAACTGTGATTACTCTTAAAAAATCAGGTCTTTCCTGGGAGCTACGTCAGATCTTAATAAGTACATATGAATGTCTTCCTACTTAGCAAAGTTACATTTACAGTGGATCTATACTTTTACTTGAGTTGTCCTCCCAGTAATGTAAAAAATAGATTGAGTATCTATTCTAAATTATCCCTTCAATATCACCAATCGTCTACATAAGAATGGGATGGGTATTATGTTTTGAGATGGGAAATTCAATAATAAAAAGGCATTTCTGATGAATTTTCAGATTTTTTGTAAAAGTCCTGAATCAATGAAGTAAACTCATGGTAATGCTTGGAAATAACTAAAAAATTCATTCAGAAATATAACTGTGTGAAAAAGCCAAGCTTATGAATCATGTTGAACTGATTACCAAAGCACATCAATTTGGATAAAATTTTGTAATTGCATCAGAAACCGACTGCCAAATACTTAAAGATTCCTGTATTCCTTACTATCAAAAGAACAGTCTGCTATATGCAAAGATATATTTCAACAGAACTTGTAGCTTGGATATTCACTGGCTATTTTAATGCTGACATAAATTACTGAGGACATTCCATATTTTTCTTAAGAACAGCATCTTCAGCATGTTTGCTGTAACTGGAGATGGTGAAATTAATTCAAACAATAAACAAATCAGCTTTCTCAAAGAAAGCAGTGGGAGCTTCATAGCTCTGACATTTAAAATTGGACTGAATAAAGCCATATAAAATATGCTGTAGGGAACAAATCCTTCCCTGCCAACGGCATAGATTAGATGACATAATAGGTGTTTTAGTTCTCAAATTTTTATGATTATGATTTCTATTAACATAAGAATCTACCACAGTCGTTAGTCAAAGCTTATACTGAAGCTAACATTTTTCTGCACTCTACTTCAGTCTTCGGGGGGGGGGGGTGGGTTGTATGACTTTGGTCTTCTTGGTCTTGACTGTGAGTGGAAGCAAAAGGATCAGAGTATCACAAAGGAAGTTGTTCTTCTGATGTCTCTGCCTTGGCAGGAGCCAAGAAAGTCTGGAATTATTTCAAGAAACCCATGGTCTTTTGAGATTTCCAGATCAATGGCAGTTGGATAATTAACAAAGAATGTATCCTTGCTGTGTAATGTCTTTGATTTAAGGCTCTTAATGTGTTTTAAAAATACTAATGTGTTAGCTGCAAAATACCTCTTTTCTGTTCTGCACATTTCCTGTGGTCTCATGCAATTTTGGATCAAGGGTTCTGCCTTAGAGCAGTAGGGACAGAAAAACAGGGCTTATGGTGCTGAATGCAAGTGAAAGAACAAGGGTGAAAAACACTTGTTTTCCTGCTCTTCAGGTAGCTCTATTATTATCTTTTCTATGGTGTCTGCATATGAGAGAAGCTCCTTGTACTGCGGCTGTTGTTCCACTGTCTTTTTTCATTGTATATATGAATGTTATATTAACTGCAATTAACTAGGCTGGATCTCTCTGTAACTTTGAATTCTCCTTTACTGAGAAAATGACCCAGTCCAGTCCTTTGGTCTCTTGCATCTAGTCTCTTAAAATATATATGGCTGATTGATTATTTTATTCTGTACTAAAATCAGCTCCAAAAATTGAATGCTGATCCTCACTGTAATCCACTGGCAGAAACTATTCCAACAGGATTTTTCACCACTACAGGGCACAGAGGTAATTATATACTGTATATACTGTATGGTATATTGTAAATGTTTACAAAGACCTGGTTTCCAGACAATGTTTATGCTGCTGTGATTTTTGGAATAAGAGTAATCCATATCAATAACTTCTTGTTTTTTTCCCACTTACATGCAGTGTAATAAAATATAGAAACAGCATGTTCTGTGACTTCTAGATATTGTAAGTTTTTGGCAGAGACTTTCTTCCTCTTGAAAAAATATGCTAACAAGTATTTTCTAGCAAAAAATAACCATCACTGTAATGTCCTTACATGTCTTGTCTTTCTTTTCTTTTCTTTTTTTTTTTTTTCCTCCTGGCCATGGATGCTCAAAATATTCAGGAGTCCTACCAAGGACAAGGAGATACATCCTCATACTATTCTAATGCATTAAGTTTTTTCCCATTTGTGAGTTCTATCTTGCTCTCTTTATCCTGTAGCTTCAATATAGTACATAGTGAACAGGTGTATTTGTGTTTTCCATGGGCATAACTGGTGTTTCCACCTTTTCAATTAGTGTCTGTAGAAAAGGTACCAAATCAGAACAACATATGAAGAGGAAGCAACTTACTCAGTAAACATGAAAAAAATTGTGTACTTGTGGGCAGCCTAGAAAGTAGTAGGTTTTAGCTGCTTAGAAGTTCGTAAAAAAAAAAAAAGGATGTTTTCTCCCTTTATTTTGTAGTGGTCTTCAAATGGGTCCAAATTATCATTATCTTTATACTGTATGTAGGGAATAAGCAGACGTATGGGAAACTTTGCCAGGTTTATGTTGAATTGTTCACTGCAATTATGATGAATGTACATTATATATCATTATTGCTAGTGATAGCTTAATTGTAAATTAATGTAGCATATTAATTTTATGAGTGACAATTTATTCCTGTGGTGTAGGAGGAAGGTGGGCAGGGAAGAAAAGATGCAGTCATCCTTTGCTTTTTGCTCTAAGGAAAGGCTAGAATGTAAAAACACAGCTCCATAAGAAGACCCTGAAATCACAGTCTGTTTCTTGGTTGCCCCTTGCCCTAATGGCAAAGTTTGCTGCAACTTCTGCAAAGCTACATAGAGTTCATAGCCATGGCCATCCTGCTGGTGATGTTGCTAAAGGTATTTTCTGCCCTAACTGCTTATTTCTCCCTCTTCCTGTGTGGCTTTAATGGCTACACTGATGCATAAATACCCAAAGATGTTACACAGTTGTGTGTTGGTTTACAATGTCGATAGTTTTTAAAAATGACAGCACCTTAAAAGAGCTCACTTATACATTGGAATGAGAAAAAGGTTGGTGTAAGAGAGTAATAATAAAAAAATTGGCTTTAGGAGGAGGATTGAGAGGACAGGAGTGTCTGCTCCTAGCATGATAAGAGGCTATGAAAACAGAATTTGATTGAAGCAGGAAGTGAGCACATTTTTGGGGAGTATCCAGAACATTATGGAGGGTGTAAAAAGTTCTTAGAAATTCAGACTAATAAATTACACTGTTTTTGAGAACCGTGTCACTTCCAGAAGATGGTGGAAAGGAAGATAAAATGTAAAGCAGTACATCAAAAAATTTGTCAGTAGGTGGCATTTTGTAAATTAAGAAAGCGAGAGAGACAGAATGGGAGATTAAGTAGGGGGAAAGCATGGAGAATCCAATCTTCAGACAGATGATACACGTGTATTCAATAAGTAGATTGAAAGGAGGCAGAACCAAGTATGTTATAAATGCAAAAGAAAAGGAGCAAATGTCTTACATTTGCTTTTTTAGCTTAAAGCTGTTCAGATACATTTGAACAGCTGTCCAAATGTTAGTATTCAACCCCTTAATCATATTAGAAGAAGGTGAATAAATACATTTTAGACATTTCAGCAAGAAAAAAGCCTGATTGAAATTCATTGAATTGCTCTGTAATATAGGTAGCTTGGCCATAACTAGATTGAGATAGGAAGTTAGAAGAGTGTCCCAGTAGTCTAGATTGCTATTGAAGTGACGAGGGGAATCCTGGCTGGTTTAAAGAACGGACTTGTGAAAAGGACCATTGTTCTGGTGCTTTCAACAGCTGAAAACAAAAGCTTTTGATGAATAAGAATTATTAGATTATTTATATTTTAGTCTACTAAACTTCCTAACTTAAGACAGTTCATTAATGAGGGCACACTTATTTATTTAAGTGAAAAGCATTTTGTTTTATATTGTTGTATATCCAGTTTTGTTCTGCCCTGAGTTACATTCTCTAGGGAGCGTGCCATATGAAAACCAATCTTGCCTATGTATCTCAAGCTTTTTCTTACAACTTTCCCTTTACTTTGTTCCTACGTAATCAAGAGCTGATTTAACACTAACTTTGACTGTAGACTTCTGAAGAGCAAATGTTCAGTGAGAATTGATGTGCATTCACTGATTAACTTAGAATTAAAGTGTCATTTGCGTGGTTTGGAAGGACATTCTCAGAAAAGTCAGGTTATGCCTCGACCAAGATCAAAAGGAGGTAATTTTTCACATAGTACCAGAAAAGCAGCAGCAGATCAGGCATAGTTAGTTGCTTTTCAGAAGGGTTAAGAAGGAAAGAATGGAAGCACTCCCTGAAGAAATGGGAGTGCTGAGCAGTGACTGTACAACTGTCACCTGGCTTTGTGGCAGCACTCCTTCAAGAGGAGAAAGCAATGAATAACGTACAAGAGAAAATTCAAAAGAAGACTGAATTTTTTGCACATCCTAGAAAGTAGAGAGGACAATAAGGCAGCAAAGAATTGAATTCAGCTGAGATCTAAGGCTGAATTAATTTTTTCCCTGGTTGTGAAAAATTTTTTTCTCCTATTTTTCTCTGAAAACTCAGGAGTGAATATGTAGTTCTTTCTGGGGTGGAATTAATTTATTCTGGAAGCAGACTGAAGAAGTAAATTATATATGCAAATATTTGCGGTCCTGGCACTGTGAAACATTGTATTGGAAATATGTTTGTCAGACCTAATAGCCATAAAAAAACCCTGTTATACTGCATTCTTCAGTTTTTTGAGACAAGACCAACAAGTGAAGAAGAAACACTGTAAATGGAGATGGTGAAAAGCACTGGCCCACCACACAGATTAGCAGTGATTTATATTTTCAAACTGGTAGGAAAAGGAGCTGTAACAAAAGGTAAGGGTCACTCTAATTTCACAGACCTTGCAGCCTTCAGTTTAGTGGGAGAAATTTATTTTTGCTCCTCCCCTGCATTATCCTTTTGTAGAAAGTCGTATGTTTAAATCACCTGATAAGAATACTCATTTCTGCTTTCCTGAAGCATTAGTTCCTTCAGTTCCCACAGAGTACATGGCATCTGTCTTGTCTCAGGTTAGCATGCTTTGTATCCGTGTAAGAAAGCCCATGAGGAAAACTGTAGCTTGTCCATTGCAGCAGCTCCATCAAGAAAACTTAAGGAGTCAGCAAAGGAAACATGCCCCATCTTGCATGTTTAAGTAGTAGTCAGGTTTTACATGTTGTAAACGCAGATTTTTTAATTTGTCTCTGTGGTGGTGAGAAGGGTCCGTTGGAGCATGGCTTAGCATCTGTCCGGGGGCAGGGACTGGGGTGAAGGCAGGGCTCCTGCCTCTGTACCTGGGAGTGGGAATTAGTAGAGGAGGGAGGGGAGGCTGACTCCTGCTAGAAGCAGCAGCAAAGAGGGGAAGTGAGGTTCCTTTATACAGTTTTTAAACAGTTGCTTCTATCAAACCAGGCTGAATATCTTCCAGTATAATCCTGGCTAGATCATAGGGATCTCATGACCATTGGTTTAAAAACCAGACTAGGAAGACTTTCTGGGTTTCTAATTTGCCTGTGCGCACGTAAATGCACTTGAAGCAAAAGAAATCCTGATTCATTCATGTAGTGGATCCATGTACATTGGGGCTAGTCACAGTATTGAGATGCTCATTAGCATTTGTTCATTAAGCTGCTTGGAAATTATCTTCCCTAAATAGGAGAATGAGAATGGAGTATCTCAGGAAGACATGAAATTTCAAATATTTTTCTTTTTTTTTTCGTGTTATAGGCTTAATATTTCAATGTATTCTGTGTTTGTAATATTTTGGCTTGCCCCTAAGGACCTATTGGATAATGTTAAAAATCGATTTCCAAACCAGGAAAGAACAGTAAAGAACAATCCAAGCCAACACTCTGTTTATTACTGGATGTTACAGGAATCTTGACTTCTGAAATTATTAATTTTCTATTAAACAAGCTTATACTTGCAAGCATTCATTTTAATTCTTCAAAATTTCTCTTTTATGTACATAAAATAATAGATAATAGAAGAAAATGACAGAAACTGTCTACCAACCTAAGAATGATAACTATCTTGATTTACTTTTTAAATTAATCTGAGGGTGAAAACAGGATTTGGCAAGGCATTAAAAAGAGTTTATATTTTAAATATTTCTAACTTTTTGACATGACTGTGGTGCCTATGAGGCAATAATGACAAAGTCATGAAGAAAATTAGTGAAGCCAAAAGATGGACTGGGGAACAGTTTACATAAAGCTTCAGAACTGTTACCCCAAAGTGTTTTCTGAATTCTGCTCTCAAGAATGATTTCAAATTTGTTTTAAAAAAATGAATTTTGATGACCTTGATAGACAACTGCATAGACTGCACTGGCATAAGCCTGTGGTTTTCTGAGCTCAGCTGCTGGTGTGCAAAATTGGACTTACTGGTATGTTCTTTGATAAGAACTTAGTTGGCCGTTGTGACGTTACACTTAAAATTATACCACGTGCTTTAATGTTCTTTTCTGGCAATCTGGTTTTATTCAGAGTTTTGAAACCTGAAATTCAGCAGGAAAGAGGGGAAAATAAAAAGG
This sequence comes from Fratercula arctica, assembly GCA_947846985.1. NCBI lineage: Eukaryota > Metazoa > Chordata > Aves > Charadriiformes > Alcidae > Fratercula > Fratercula arctica. The sequence goes on from CANTUZ010000008.1 coordinate 33,002,989, forward strand.
ACTTGAAAGCCTCATGCATAATACAGGATCATCTAGAAATACTAGATCATCTAGAAATACTAACTCAACTAATAGAAGCAGTTCACTTATGTTAGCCTTAACTAATATCTTAACTCATATACCTAAATTTGTACATAGCCTTAAATAAAACTGTCTTTATTTATATATCGTGATGTCAGTGTAAAATTAGCTTGCCCAACGTAAAACTAACCAGAAAATGTAGATTTTCTTTCTAACCAGAAAATGTAGGTTTTCTTCTTTCTATGGTATCAAGCATAACTCATTTTCAGCTTCCCTATGTGTCTCTGCAAGGCATTATGTTGTGTTGTGGAGACATAACAAAATTTTTATTTTTAACAAGAAGTGTGCATGGAAATGTAGAAAAAGAAATATTTTCCATTACTTCGTATTTAAGTTTTGAAATTATTACTGTAATACTAGGAGTTGTAAGCCAGGAATGCTGGATGATTACAGAAAGAACAAGCAAAGAAATTGCAAATCGTGGAAATATGATTTATTGATCAAATATTTCTAAAGATTAAGTCCATCATGAACTACTATAATAGGTGCTTTTTAAGCATGGATATTTATAGATCGTTGTACTATTATGAAAAAGCCTGCCCTCAATTTGTTACTCTTGAAGATTATGCTTTACCATAATAAGAATAAATCCAACATTGTCTATTACTACTTTTGTACTATGTTACCATTTAGTAGGCTCAGTCCAGATTGAGAGCCTTTTCTGCTAAGTGCCGTATTAATAGAGACTCCTGAGTGCATTTTGATGATAGATTCACAAAAAGTTAAAAATATTAGAAATCTCATCAAAAGGAGAGGATAACTCAGGGGGATGTCTGTGGATGGATGGTCAGTGATATAAGGAGGGGGAAGGCCGGGCATGTCGCTGATGCTGGAGGTGGAGATCGGTTCATAGTGAGAGTGGAGGAGGAGTCAAGCCTGGCTGTTCTTAAATGGAGGAGCTCACTGCACACTGGTAGTGGGAGAGGAAGAGACCTGGGTTTTAGGAAAGGTTGAAGAAATAGCTGGTGATTCTAAGTGGGAAAGGACAAAGGAAAGGAGACAAGTAGGAGGATCGGTCATGGTGTAAGCAAGTGAATCTATGTTTACATTGTAAATTAAGTCTGAAGAATCTTGTTCCCTTACCTCCACTTACCTTGCAATGGAGACAGGGTTCCTCCAGCACCGTGTGTGCCCATTGCTGCTCTGGGAGCCGCTGAGGCGCCCCACAAGCTTGTGCCGATGCAGGTCTTGCGATGACTGCACGGTAACTTCTGGCGCTGTCAAACCAGATTTTGAGTGCTGCTGTTTCCACTCCAAGGTCTCTCCCTGCTGCTCCAAATTTCTGTGCTTCCTCTCTACTTTTTTCAAGCCGACTCCTTTGTTTCAGAAGTCTCTTCATAATTCCCCAGTTAATGTTTAATGTGGCTGGTGATCATCTTCCTCTTTAACATAAACAGTTTTGGGAAAGCACCCTTTCAGAGAGTTTTGTGTATCCCATCCACACACGCTATTTACACTCATGCTCCTGTTTTAACAGCTGATGTTATCTGGCCCTTTTGCTCTAGCTGGACCCTGCAGACATCCCCACAGATGCAGATGAAGAGTCAGGATTTTAAATATGGGATGTCGCCATCAGAATTGAACTTGATGATGATTGGGGTGAATATGTAAACATATACAATGCAAAATGCAGTGGCTTTAGTGGCAGGGGAACACTGAGAAGTTGGATAGGAGTTTGTGGAATTGAAAAAGGAAGGATGATGAGAAACTTTACAGCGATGATGTGCAGAAAAAAAAAAGAAAAAAGAGAAAAAATGGATAATAAGTTACAGCAAAATTAAAAGACGAAGAGATGAGTAACAGAATATAATGAGAAATATGTAAATGTAAAGATAAGCAGGTGGTGAGCTGACAAAGAAATTAATGAGAATATGGTCATTTGCAGTTTTACATGCTTACTCATCCCTTAATATACTAAAACATAAATTGTGTTAATTACTCCATCTTATCTGTAGGTAGACCACAGATAGTGACACTGGTGAAATATATTAAATATTTAACGTCAGCCTGATGGTCTGTTTGGGACACTGCTGGTGTGCTCTTTTGTACTATTCTAGGCAAACTTTTCCAAGGTTAATGATGAATTCAAGAGACATTACAAGAACAGTTGTTGAGTCATTTTCCAACTGGCGTGAGTGAGCTTTGTAATGTTTCTCGTTATTAAAAACGTCTGACTCCTTAAGGGACTTTAAGGGATACGAAAAATTCACTCGGGAAGCAGATCCTGGTGGTGTTGTGTTTTTGGTGTGTTTTTTTTTCAGTTTGCAAAAATTAAGTAAAGCAATTTCCTGATCACCAGAAATGTTGACATACAGCTTTCCTCCAGGCCTGCGTCTAGTATTTGAAATGTTGCCTGACACAGAGGAATTAAGTCTGCTTTATTGTTCTGTACTGCCATTCTGATTCTTGAAGCTCAAAGCTTTTCAGTCTATGTTCAGACCTTAAAGAATGCTGCTGTTGCCACGTCCTGGTGGTTGTTGTAGACTTTATGGGTTGGTTGTTGGTACTTTTTGAGGAAATTAGTTTGGTCTCCTGGTGGCGTCAACTGAGAAGCGTTCTGTGCTGATCTGATCTTTCTTAAATTATTAATCTCCTAACTTTAGAAAACCCAGCTTTTGGCACCAGAATAACAGGCCCTATTAACCTTTCATTTGAAAACTAATCATGTGTTTTCTTGCGGCTTTGGATAGACATGTACTGGAACTTCTGTTTTATGTAAAACAGGTAAAACGCATTGGTGTAAAACTAATATACTGCAGTAACCTTCTCCGTTGATAATGGACAATTACAAGGAATTGTTTAAACATTGTTGTGAACCAAATTAATAGCTTCCTTAATGATGGAGAAAGGATTTCAGTGCTATAACATGCTTCATAAAAATTAAAATTAAATGAATATTATACCTGAATAACTGTGATGTTTTTCCTAAATAATTAACAGTATTTTCTTGTTGTTTTGAACAAAAATGAATTACCGACTCCCTGTAAAAATGCATATAGATTTTAAACAATTTTCAGTGAGAATGATCTAGCCAGAATGATTGCCCCTTCAGGGCCCAAATTAAAACGTACTGTTGTGTTACCAGGTCTCCCCTTTTACATTCCACCCTCTTGGAATGTAAAAAACAGCTTTAATGACTCTATTACCTGATGTAAAACCAGACTACATAAAGTTTTTCTTGGGAATCCTGAAGTCTATGCCTTAGCCCAGGCTGAACTCCATTCTGCTACTCTTTCCATGACTTGGCTTGGCTTCTTTGCATATCTGGGCATATCTTCTCTCAGTATCTGGGCACTACAATGAGATATGCCTTAAAAACATTCCCAGTTTGAAAAGTTTGTTTCCTGAGTGTATGGAGGAATAGTTTGTCATCAACTTCTTAATAAGTTTTTCCATGTGTGCGTCTTTGGCTTTCAGTCACATCTTTGCCTGAGAGAACAAATCCAGTTCTTCAATGTTTCCCTTCAGGTGGTGTTTCCTAAATTTCTGGTGTTTATTATTGTTTTCTTTTTAGTCTGTGGTATGTCTGCAGCTTTGTTCAAACTGCTATTCCTCCAAAATGGACAGATTATTCCAGCAACAAGTTATTTAGGGTTTAGTTGATGGAAAAACGGTATGTCTTATTGTACACACAACTCTCACTTCTATCATCTCACCAAGACTTGCTTTGTTATGTTATCCATTCTTACTCATGTTATCATTCTCAATATAGTTTCCAGATCATTTTCTGCATTACTGCTGCCTCATAATTTGTCTCCATCTATTTTCTATAACATTTTAAAATTGTCTATATTAAATTTTATTTTGTGTAGTGAGAAGCATTTCTTCAAATTAAATATCTACCTAACCTCCCACGTGCTTGCACTTTCACAAACTCTTATCAACGAGCTTTATTTCTTCATCCAAGAGAATAAGATCTGAGCTGGATCTTATGATACCCAGCTTACAATGTGCTCCTTTTTTGGCAGTGAACCATTGTTAATTATTTATTCAACCAGACATATCTTCACCTTAGGTAATTTCATCAAAGTTATATTTCCTTACTTTCTTTATGAGAATGTCTCATTAGGACAGCAGGAAAGACTTTATTAAAGTCAATATATTACATAAGCACTTCCTCCTTATACACTAGACCAGTTAGTATAGCAAAGACGAAAATTAAAGAGGTTTGACATGATTTGCTTTGGGAAAATTAAATTTGGCTGTATTTTATTCCTTTTTTAACATGTATGCTCTTATAAATGGATTTATTAACTATGACATTTGATTCTTTCTGTGAATCTCAGTTAAATGGACAGATATATTTCCCAGGTTCTTCTTTACCTCCCCAAAGATAAATATGATATGCCTTTCCTCAGCCCTCTTATACCCCCTCCCTATTAGTTTGTGAAGCTATAACTAATGACTGAGAGAAAGATTCAGGTAGTTCCTTAAGTATGTAACAGTGAATTTCATCAGGCTTTGCCTATGTGAATCTGTGTTAATTTAATCCATTTTATGCCTCAGCCTTTCTGGTTTCTTTCTGATTCATGCTATATTTCTTCTGTTCTTTCCTTTTTCATTGCTTTTCCTATAACTGTGACATACAAAGATTTCATCATTTTAAGAGAAATCTGTTTGCACTTTCCCATCATAGCATATTTCTATTATTGTGCATAAAACTGAAATAATGGCCCACCATCCCTCTCCTTTTGTAAATATCTCTGCTTCTTGAAACGATTAGTTGCCCCCAACTCCTTCCTATATACATTGTGCTCTCTGACATATTATTTTATGAAAAAAGGCTCAGAGCTCTTGTGTCATTATCTTTATGTGCTTTTGGCAGTTTCTGTTCTTCCCTATCTTGGTAATTTTCCGTAAATTCACTTCATTACTTGATCCCTGAAGTAGTCATTTAATAAAGCTACTTCTTCCCAAAGGCCCTATATCTTTCCAGTCTTTTTACTTGACATTATTTGTCTACATATTTATTTGTGATATTTATTTGTCTCTTTTGGGCCTTTAGCTTCAGCTGGAAGTAAGAGTTAGAACACTTGCTGTGCCGCTGATTGCTTTACTGCTCTGAGGATTGTGTCTGGCAGTGCCATCAGTGACCGTGGGTGAGCAGCAGCAAGCAGAGAACTGATCACGTGCCTCAAGCAGAAGAAAGTGTCTTGACCACTATCTTGCACTGACTTCTTCTAGCAGAAGTGAGGTGTGAATTCTCTCACCAGCAGGAATCACTTCTCTTAATAGGAGATTTGGTATCTTGGTGGATACAGGACTTGCACTGAAGGCAGAACACTGTCTGACATGTGAGTAGGCAGTGACTGGTCTTATGCAGCTGCTGATGTAACTGCAGCCTTCACTAGTTGGCTAATTTCCTCAATCCTGCACGTCTGCATTCATCTTGTTGATTAAGTCCTTTGTTCCAGGAAGTCTCACACTCAACCCACACCCTCCTCCTGCTCTCCTGAACTATGGAGGGACTTTTTACAAGGGCATGTAGTGAGAGGACAAGGGGTAATGGTTTTAAACTGGAAGAGAGGAGATTTAGATTAGATATAAGGAAGAAATTCTTTACTCTGAGGGTGGTGAGACACTGGAACAGGTTGCCCAGAGAAGCTGTGGATGCCCCATCCCTGGAGGTGTTCAAGGCCAGGCTGGATGGGGCTTTGAGCAATCTGGTGTAGTGGGAGGTGTTCCTGCCCAGGGCATGGGGTTGGAACTAGATGATCTTTAAGGTCCCTTCCAACCCAAACCATGCTATTATTCTATTACTTCCTTGGCAGACATCTCCCAGACTGCGTGGTGATTCTCCCCAGCTTTCTTTGGCAGGAATACAGAGTCTGGTTATTAGGACATGGGTAGATGTTCCCAGTGTCGAGATCATATTGTGGGCCAAGACTTATGAGATGCAGACTGAAGAGGCGATATTGGTGTTGACATCATTTTTCTTTCCACCCACTCTGATTATTCTCCTCTGTAGCATGTGAAATAACAACGGAAAGACCTGCCTCTGTGACTATTATCAATAGGTGAATTTAGCAGGTAAGTTCAGTTTGTCTCCCAGCTTCATTAGAGTACTTCTATACAGCCAGATTAGTATGACATCAAGACCATAGTAACGCCTTACCTCATAGCACGCATTACAAACTAGTATGTGTTAAAGCTTACTTATCAGGTGGAGAAAGTAGATAAGGAGTGCAGGACTGAGTATAAGCAAAAAGGGAGAACCAGGGCTCTAGTTAAAAGACTGGGAAGACTACATGGTCATTACTGTGTCTTAGCTGTTAGGAATCAGCTCCCAGAGGAAGCCCGGAAGCAGCATCTTCTCCTTCATTCTAGGGCAGTCAAAGAAATTCTTTTAAATAATTGCCAAAGGAGACTGAAATTAATGTATTTGACTTGGCACTGAAAGAACTGCTTACATGGGCAATAGAGCCATGAGTAACCACCTCTCATTTAAACATGAAATGTGACTCCAATTTAGCTTAGTTAGCATGGGCTAACACACCAAATGCAAACTTATATCTGTTGTGCTGGTAAATAAGCTGTGATCAAATTCAGGGATGAATGCAAAATGAATTAACCATGCTCTAGAGAAGTGTCCAGTTTAGTTTCTCTTACAAAATTAAGTGAAATCCAAAACAGTATACAAGCAGCATGGGTTACATACATTACAAATTGTTCGTGTTCAAAAGCACATCTGCTGTTCTACAAGTGTTCATTTAAAATAAGAGGTGGGTTGGTTTTGTTTTTTTTCCATACAATAAACTCTACATATTTTGTATAGTGAATATTCATAGAATAAAGAGTGACTCGATGAATTGGATTGCTATCATCGTTGTCCCAAGATGTTGTGTAGATCCTGAATACATCCATTAATGTGGTATTTTTTAGGCTGCAGCACAGATGTTTGAAACTTCCATGTAAAGCACTCTTCTGAGATTGCCAAATATGCGTTTATAGAAACTTGCAAACTGGTTTGGTAAAGGGATTGATTTCATTATATCCATATTTTTTCCTGATTACCCTTTGATGGTGTTTCTTTACTAAGTAAAGATGTGGTCCTGCAAATAATCGTGCCCATGAGTAGTCATTATAATGAAATCAGTGAAACTGCACATAAGAACACACTGTACTTGACAGAGTTTCACAGTATCAGTCTGTAGAAGGTAAACAATCTATCCAACACTGATTTGTATTGAACACAGAGTTATTTTTAATTCAATTCTTCTACTAATTAAAAGTAAAACATTAAGGCTTCCACAGTACGTGGAGTGATGCTCAAATTACATTTACATAAAAAGGATCATATTTGTAAGAATTCAGAGTGTAAAGCAACCTGGACATAATCATAAATTTTTCTCTTTATGGGAATGTAGTCAAAAGCTTGAGTAAGTGTGCTATAAAAACCTGTTATTAATTCAGTTCTCAAGATAATATTTCTTTAATGATAATATTTTAATTTTAAAGCTTTATCATGTAACTTTACAGAAGCTTTAGTCCAACTGCTGAGACAGATGCTACATATCTCTCAAGACTGATGCTGCTCAGTGTGAAGACCAATTGAGAAATAGTCTGTGCATTGTTGTTAAAGTTATCTTTATCATTTGCATGGTACAGATATATAATAGCAGATGATATATTGCAGATTGAAACTGAATATTACAATTTCAAAGTATGCAGGACATTTAAAAACTGGAAAATGGCTTTTAGAGATTGTTCACTGCTCCAAGAGCAAGAATCAATTATTTCAGATCCTCTTTTATATAAAAATTTGCAACTGAACAAAGCAGGCAAATGACAATTAGGAATGGCTTAAGGATCATATATTAACTTATTTGTTATTTCTAAATAAATACTGGTTTGTTTTAATTTATTCATTAATGGGTTCTAAAAACATGAAGGAATTACTGTACTTACTTGTGTTGACTTCATGTGTATAGAGTACATATAGTTGCTCAGAAAAAATCTCTGCTTCAAATCCAGTAACATTAGATAAACCATATCTTTTAGGAAAAAATATGGTTAAATGATCAGTGATAGAGATTCTAACATACTTTTTGTAAATTATTTTAATGCTTAATTACTTTCATTGTTAAGACAACTCTAGTGTTATTTTCTCTAATTTAAACTTCATTTAATCCACTTCTATAACCTTGCTAGACTGAAATAGACATTGTAGACTGTACGCTAGGAACTTTTTAAACTGGCTCTATTTCTATATAGATTGAACTCCAGAATTTTTACTGTAAGGTATTAATTCCCTTATATTCATGGGTTTTCTCTCCAGCTTTATAGCCAGGTTTCAAAATCTTCCTTGAATTATGAACACCTGATCGGACGGCAGTGTTCCAGTGCTGATCTCACCAGTGCCAAATACAGAGGTATATGACTTCTACGTCTATTTAAGATTCCTTTGTTATATCTCCAAAACTGTCATTTACTCCTTTTAGATACAATATTCAGATAACTCATGTTTGGCTGGTCATCCTTCATGATACCTATGCAAGGCTACATGTGTATATGCATCTTTATCTATTTAAGAGCTCAATAAAAATGTTAAGATTTATGACACTCATTCACTCAGACAAAATGAAAAAAATATGACTTAATTCAAATTATCTGACCTGATATAAAAATACCTAATTGCTGGATCAGAAGATATTGAGGCTTGGCCCCATAGTATCTTCTTTTTCTATTTTACCACTTAAATTAAATATCTACTAGGATACAAGCCAGTTCCAGTTTATGGCTCCCATGCTAATGTCTCAATCACTGAGTTAAATACCTATTTTCATACTCAGCTCAGTGACTATTTCAGTATTCAGCAAAGGAGTAACTAAAGATCTACTTTGTGATTGTCATATGGCATGACAATTAGAACACTTCCATAAGGTGTTAGAGACCCCTTCTATAAATCAGACAGGGGGTAGATTTGAACAATTGCAAGCTGTAATAATCAGGTGTGGATTAAGCTGCACTGATTGTTCTCAGTACTTTATAAAATCTTCTGTCATATCAATTATGTGAATCTTTCAATCAGATTTTAGTAATTAAAATCACAAGTGATTTATTAATTAAAAGAAAATACACGGTTATCAATGCATTATTCCAATTCAACTTATTATGCAGTCTTCTAACACTAGGTAACAGTTAATAAAGAATTTTTACACAGTGTTATTGGACTCCCTTATGTATTTTCTTGATGTCTACCTTGGTGCCATCCAAAGGATCGAGGTTTTATTGCAGTAGTAACATGCTTAAAAGAAGTATTCATCTTCAGATCCTTGTCGCATTTGCAAGGCAACAGAGAGACTTTCCACTCCAAGCTACATAGATCCTGTCTCTCTGTAGTTCCCTGCACCAGACATTCTTAATTTCCTGCTTACAGGGACCCTTCTGTCTGGGCCTCAGCTCTTCAAATGTTACCTCTTTTTGGTCACCCTGGGATATCTCAAGATTCCATAAGGTTTCACCGCAAAGACCATGAAAGATATATTTATTCCTCCTATTGCTCAGTCTGTTACTGATCTGGTTCCCTTGGAAAAGAATTTTCAGGAGGAGGAATAGCAGATGCCAGTATATTTGTCAGCACCAGCTGAGCCAGCCATCCTTTAATCATACTCCTTTATCCCAGATGATTACAAATCCTTCCAAAATCTTATGAGAAAAGTTGCTTGACATCTATGTGGAAGCAGTCCAGGAAAATCCTTACCGTGTTGGATGTATTGCACACAGCTGTGCCTAGATGGATAGCTTTACCCTGGAGTGAAGAACTGTTGGACATGGCAAAATTCCTTTGGCAAGCAACAGATTCTTTACCACCAATCTCCAAGAGAGAAGATTGTCATTAGCGTGGGCCTTCATGTGAGCAGTTCTTTACTTGTCCTCTGCTGGACTTTCTGGTGGTAGAAGCAGTCAGCAAAAGGTTGAACAGCAGTAGTTTTAATCTCTTCCATATGTAAAAGTCCAACTGTAATTGCTCTATAAACTCCAACACAAGATTCCCAGACCCCCTTTACAGACTAATTTAATTAGGGCCTGAGGGAGTTTTAAGTCCTTTATTAATGATGCTCAGTTTGTAAAAAGAACATCACTTTGTGCTGATTCTCACATCCATTGCAACAAGTGTCAGGCTTTCTTCAGCATTTGAGACCATTCTTTGAGGATTTTAGTTTTTACTGAAAAAAATTATGAAGCTTTACAATTTACCTTAAAGGTTCCAGTGTAATGGTAAGGATATCAGAAGTCAGATCTCCATCTTAAAACGACAATTAGGAACATGTCATCAGAAATATCTTAGGTAGACTCTGCATCTGTCCTTGTGTGAGAGAGGCTTCAGTCCCTTAATCATCTTTGCGGCCCTTCGCTGGACTCATGGAGCAGACTCATGGACTCATTCCATTGCTGTGGAAGTATCAAGCACCTACTCAGCTTAGTAACATAAGTACCGGTCCCCATGGACTATGTTCCATTATGTCAGTTACCAGGTATTAACTATATCAGTGATACAGCTCTGTGTGAAATGCTTCTGGCAAAGCGATAAACAGCTCTCAAAAGGACTATTAATTACTTAAGGATTTCATGTACATGCAGAACGTTCTGGTACTACTAAATCTGGACGTTGACCAGACAGATCCAAATTGCATGAAGGAATACAAATTTGTGCACCATTAAATCCAAACAGGGATATATTTTGACATACTTTCTTGCGAATATTTTTTTACCACTGTTTTGTGGTAAGTAAAACTCTCTTTGGTCCCAAACCTCTGTCTCGCAGCATGAAACAGGTTGTTTCAGCTTCACAAATCTAGATTTAATTTTTTGAAGCTCTCGCTAGGTAAAGGAGTCCTTCCACATGCTGTCAAATGTAGAAAGAGTGATTTGTGGTTTTTTTTTGTTTTTTTTTTTTTTTTATTTCAGTTGTTCGATGTTCGGGATGTAAATTAAGGCTAGGCAAAATTGTGACGGTCTTTCTTTAAAGTGGTCATTAAACATGGCTACTGGCTAGCAGTTTCAGCAACAACAATTTTGCCTCCTTGGAATCTTATAACAGAGAGGTCAATTTTATGCAATTTAAAATCTGTCAATGAAGTTTTGGTACTAAAGGCTTCCAGTTAACAGTGTTCCTAATTTGAGAAGAAACTGAAAAAATTATAGATGTAGGAATAGTTGCCTTTTAGCATAAATAAGGTATAAATCTGCAAGGCTAAAAGTTAAAAGTTATTGTTAGAAATCAGTAAATCAGGCTTAGAAATGTGCATTTCATTTTGCATAAAATGCACTTACTAACTTTCAGCAGTTCTTTCCATTTTCTGCTTTGAGAATGTTTGACTTATTCCAGACATTTGGTCCCAATGTTTCTACTAAGCTGTGAGGAGGATTAGTATAGGATTTTCAAAGGTACAAAGGAAAAATGTTCCTTAAAGATCTTTGAAAATGTTTCCTTAAAATTGTTTGTAGAACAATGGATTTCAAGATGCTGAAAAATGTTTCAGGGTCTAATACTGGCATCAGATACAAGATATGAGGAAGCAGATACAAGAGAGCCAACAGGCTTTTGGAATGAAAGACTGGGAGGCATAAAACTCAGAGGTTTTAAAATTTATCTTTAGTCTTGACAGATCTCCTGGAGGCAATTGAAGAAATGTTCACAGGCATAACATTATTTGTGGATATTTGATTATAAGCATGTGGTAGAACATGAACAAGGTATGGGAGTGATGCCCTGTTGGCCACGAGTGAAGAGAACGAATCTACAGAAAATTAAACGTGGAGCGGTAAATATGCTCGTATAAATGAGTTACTTGCTCGGCCCTCATTTAATCTCTGAGACCTCTAGGATTACCTCAGCTAGAGCCATAGTCTTAGAATAGCAGAGGAAGCTGACAGGAGATTTCGATGAGAACCTTCTGACTATAGAGTTTATTTCACATTTCCTTCCAAAATAAGCCTCTCCTGACTACCTTTCAGCAACTCCTACAAAACTTTGTGTCCCTGGCAGTAAGTAACGGTGGTAAAGCAGCTTTACTAGAAACTGTAGAGACCTTTAGAACATCTTCAAAAGTTGAACTTTATATATGTATATGTATTATTGAGAATAATAGATTATTTTTATCACTGTATTTTAATTTAAAACCTGTCAGGTTGTACTTGAAATAAGTAATCTTGCTCTGGAGTTACACATCGAGTTGGTTAGGAACATAGGTAGTTTTTGTTTTCAGAGATTTTTTTTCTTTTAAATACCTCTCAACACAAAGAAGTACCCTCCCTTTTTATTGCCCTTCTTGGGAGGGGCATCTCGAAGCATTCTTCTTATTTAAGCTGGAGTCACGATATGGAAATCTTTGACAATATCTGACTTTGAAAGTGTTTCTTGATGGGGTAAGTGAATAAGTAAAGAAACTAAATAACTAACTATAATGAAGTTAAACTCACTTTGAATCACTAACAATGGAAAATAAGTAAAGAAAAAGAATAAGTAAAGAAAAAATAGTTTCTTATATTTAAAGTATTATCTGTTTATCTTTTCCTTGGTGGTTTCTTATCCATGAGTTTTAAGTGCTCCGTAGATGTCATTAAGTTCCTTTTCTTTTCAGAAGTCATGGAACGTTATGCAAAATACAGTGATTTCTGGCTGTAATAAACTGTGATTGAAATGGATAGGAAAGCCTCGGTTTATTTAAGGGGTATACAGGCTGCTGTCTCTATTCTGCCGCGGAGATGAGTGCTCTGTCTCCTAGTCAAAACATTTCACAATAAAAATTTTACAGGGTGGAGAGCATTTCCAGAAACAAACTGTTAATGTGACTGTTAATGTGAATATGGGCTGGAATAGCACAGGAAAACATGGTGTGAGGAAATTATGTTTAAAGGGAAATGAAAATTATCTTAACTTTAAACAAATTGATATCCTCTGTATGCCACTTCGTGAATAGGAGGTCATAGTCTGCTAAGACAATGATGCCCCATCTGCAGCCCTAACAGGAGGCAAATCCTATGGCTGTGCTCTGTTCAGTGTTAATGTAGTATTTTTAGCATGTGCTGTAGTAGGTAACTGCAGGAGGAGATGGGGGAGGGTGGGCATTTCAGAAGGAGAATAAACTTTTACATGCAGAGAGGCCTCCGGGCAGTAATACAATTCGAGTGGGAAATAAAGACAATAAAGATAAAAATGTAGCAGAAGTAATGGAAATTGCAAAATGCAGTTGGGCTAAAGTTGCCTAACACTTTGATTATAAAGACCTGTTTCCTTCATTTATAACCTTATCAAAACTACACTGAAATTTTCCATGCTAGGTGTCTTTCCCAGGCTGGGGGTTTTTTTGTTCGTTTGTTGGTTTTTTACTCATTTGGAGGTTTTAGCCAAAACAGTACAGCCATTTCTGAAGCTAGGCAAAAAATGTTGTTTTCCGCTTGAACAAAATTCTACTTTAGAGCAGTTCTTGGGTTCCCTGGTACTTGAAATGTAGCAGACAGGTAATTTTGTCATCTGCATTGTACTTTTTACTGACTTAATGAAGTTTTATCTCAAACTGATAGTAATAACCATCTACTAAATTTGAGTTTTAGCTTGCTAGGCTTGTTAAGCGCAGTCCCCAGGGGATTCTGTCCAACTCAGAGAGCGACTGTCTTCACAGCTCCTCTGCGCTGACTGGGTTGGGCTTGAAATTACAAAGCAGCTATGCTGGGGGACTTTCCAAGACAGTCGCATTGTTCTCCGGAGTGCTTTTGTTAGCAATTTTGCTATGAGGTTCCTGCTTCCTGCAAGCCTGAAGCTCAGGGAAAAAATTCGAGGTTGTCAAAATGATTAAAGGTACAACTGCTACATGGAGTTGAAAAGAATCTGCTCAATAAAGCAAATCAAAAACCCTCACACATCCTGGGTTTTATTTACATTCATGTGAAAAAGACAAAGAGAAAAACAGCTTTATTTTGATGCTGGTACAATTTCAGCTTGTATCCAGGTTGTTTTCTTCCTGATAGCTCCATGTACAATATAGTGTAGTTAGTCCAGAAAGCAGGAAGTTGAAATGCTGGCCCATTTTTGGGGCCAGATTTTTCTTTTTTGATACCCTATGACTGAAGTCCTGCCATGCACAGCTCTCATAAAACAGTAGTTACCTAGTTACTTTCGCTGCAGAAGTAAACTTCCCTGCTTTTTTATCTTCTTTTGTAGAAATAGAACAAAGTGAAACATAAACCAGTGCTATTAAATATTTCCACAATCTGTTCTGGTCATGCCAAAAAGGCTATTACAAAATTTGCTCTTAAAGAGAAACAAAAGAAGAACATGAAATTTATCTAGGGCCTTCTACTAAACAATGAAAATATCATGCATTCTCGGGGAGTATACGAATCTGAAAAATACAGTGAAATACTTGATTCTGCTTTTAGTATTTGCTTTAGTTATGCTTCTCTCTGCAGTAGTTCATAGAGCTCTTTCTTCTCTCTTTTGATAGTTACTGCAAAGAAAACTTCTAAAATCTATTTTACTATGAGAACACAGTACCATTGTCAAGGAAAAGAGAGCGTATAAACAGTGTCATTGCTTGGCAAAGTCACTTACTATCCTACCCCCACTTCACTTGGTAATTTTTGGTATGATGTGACCATCTGAGTTTTCTCAGATGAGAAGGTTTATAGCATGTAGGGAGCAAAAAGCTCATGGGAAAATTCCTTTTGTAACCTTTTCTCTGTTATTTTTCTTGACTGTTAGTTCTCTATTCTCATCTGTGTAAAATGTGTCTGCTGCAGTACAACTGTTAATTACTTAGTTGCTGTCTTGATGTGCTAGTAGAATTATTCATAAAATCACTTCAGTACAGTTTCTGACTGATGAAAAAAGGGAACTTGGATTTCTTTAAAAAAAATTTAATAATAGAAAAGGGATATGAACTTAAGACATTTTAGCCCTGGAATCTGGGAATTCATTTCTGTCTGACACAGAATTGGTGATCAGTCTACAATTTGTTTAGATCGTGTTACTTTTTGATTAAAAAAAAAAAAAAATTTCATTTTCCTTCTTCCCAATAAAGTAATCTTAAACCACATTTTATAAAAAGGGTTTGACAGGCTGATGTATGTCATTCTGTGAAACTGCGTATTTTAAAGAGAGATCACAAAGCTTTTGAAGCCTGGGCTGTTCCTTACTGTCTTTATGTTGTGTTTATTATTCAGATTTGAGTGTGCCCAGGGTATTTTAGGATTCTGATATATTCTGAAAAAGGGGGGCAAAAAATTTGTTTTGTGGATTCAAAATAGCACTTTAGTAGAATTAGAATTTCATTTAAAACTGCTGATTGCTCAGGTCCCCTTCAAGGAATACTCGGAAAATAGTGGACAAACAGCTGTGGAGTGTGAGCTGTCCACTGTCTCTAAGTCATATCTGTCTGGGTTCAGGTTGTGACCTAAAAATTGAATATTCTGAACAAGTGCCTGAAACTCTGTTCTTTCCTTCTTAATCTTTGTTAAACATGGATGTTCATGTCCAGTGGTCAGTTTGTTATTGCAGTCTTCCCTCCAAGCATTGATCGTGTCCCCAGATGTGCTTTTAGATATAAGGGCTATAAGGGCAACAAAATGATAATAAACAATGTAAAAAGTAGATATTTTCTGACATAAATATTTTCTGAAGAGTGGCATTCTTCTACCTTTGTTGTTTTTGTTTTTAAACTAACATTTGCTCACGGAAGTGTGAAAGATTGCAAATAGTTCATATAACGTTACTGAGTCGCTTGTAGTGCTATGCAACCCTCTTCAAAGAAATGTGGGCAAGAACTCCCTTTGATCATTAGTGCATGCACAGGTAAGAAAACAGTTGCATGGGAAACTGTACTAAGTAGTGATTTTCCATGCTGGGCCTGTCAGCAGTTTTTAAATTTTCCCAGGATAGAGGAGAAAGGTGCAAAATGGATAAAGAAGCAGATTTTCTTGTAGATTTACTAACACTTCAAAACACCCTCTACTCCTGCCACTTGGTTAGGATACTGCATGTACTAAAATAGACTTCTTATGGGAAAATCAGGACTACAAGCTGCTTCTGCTGTTTCTTCCATAATTCTTGTTAACTACGTTGCTAAAAGTGTCCCTTTGATCTCATTGATTGCAATCAGCTTTCTGTTTATCTTTTAATTCCTTATTGCTCTGCTTAATTGAAGTTTTGTACACTCAGTTAATATTGAGTTTCTTCCTTAGAGTTTAGCTATTTGCCAGCTTCTCTTTTTCCACAACTTCCTCAATCTACTATATTTCTCAGTGTTACCTTTTGTTACAGACAGAAGTGGCTTAATAGCTAATCTAAGCTACAGAATACACAGAGACCATCTCACGTGTAAGCACATCTCAGGGCTCCAGTGTTTATTTAAACAATCTTTCTACAAATATAGGTACGGAAAAGAAATATGTCAAGACTGTCATTGAAAACATTCACTGGCAAGGTTTTCCTCTTACTGAGATCACAAGGATTACTCAGCTAATGCAGTGTTTTCTCATTCTGACGTTAGGTATGACCTTGTGCAATAGGCCTTTTCAAAAATTGTGTTTCCTTTCAAGACACAGTTTCTGACTGCATCTAAACCTGTTGGCATCTTCACTCTGAGTCTTTGTGTAAGGAGGAAGTGAGCAAAAGAACACAGTAACTTGAACCTGTTGGTGGAAGTAAACAGACTTATGAGGGTATATACAAGGTTGCTGTGATGGATAAAGGTGAAGATGATTAGCTATCAGACTGGGTGGCCCATAAGCCAGAAACATCCTCCAGCTTCTTAGTGTCGGTTTGTAATGTCATATGAATTTAAAGGGAACATAATTCCCCAAAAGAAAAGAATTATTTGGCCCGACCACCATGGGACCTTCATTGTACACACACAGGATAACTCCTAGGATGCCAAGTGAGCTTCCTAACTGCCACGTAACTGGAGGTCACGCTGCGCTCAGAAAAACATGTCCTCTCTGTATGCGGTTATAGGGATAGCTTTGGTAAGAAACAGCCTATTTTATGTTCCACTGAGATTGGAATAACTCCCTGCAGTGTTATTAAGAGCAAAGTTTCACACTACACCTACACTACGCTGAGGTTCTCTTGGCTGCGTGTTCCCTTCCCCCCCCACCCCGTCACAGCAGGATGCAGCAGTAGCCAAGAGGTGAGTCAGTTTAGGCAGGTGAGCTGGGGGAAGCCCCGTTCCCTTTTTTGTTTACCTGGGCTGCAGAAAGCGCTTTCATTTTCTTCAGCTCAGGTTGCTGAACTGACTCACCTTGTGACCACCCTGCCCGCACCCTTCTGTAGACGCTGGGAGGAGCATGCGGATGACAGGGGAGAACAGAGTCTGATCACAGCGCTGGGTATTGATCACCGTTACCTCCATTTGGTGGCATATGAAGTTAGGTCTGGCAGAATGGATATACAGCTATTCTATGTAAAACACTGGTGCAAAATTTTGCCTTGATACACCATGTTCACCATTATAGTCCATAATTCACATAGATACACAGTATTTTTAATAGTAAAGGCTATGAAGAAATTTGAAGAAATTTTTTACACTGAGGGTGATGAAACGCTGGCACAGGTTGCCCTAGATGTCCCATCCCCGGAGACATTCAAGGTCAGGTTGGACGGGGCTCTGAGCAACCTGATCTAGTTGGAGATGTCCCTGCTCATTGCAGGGGGGGTGGACTAGATGAGCTTTAAAGGTCCCTTCCAACACAAACTATTCTTTGATTCTATGAAATACTGATCTCAAGGATCACTTTTGCATCAGTAATTTAATTCCCCTTGTGTGTTTAATTATGCTGATATCTCTGAATATAATGCCAGTTTGTGGTGAAATTAGGGCCAAGGTAGACCTATTACCATCTAAATTCTACTTTCACCCCTAAAGGACAGTCTAAGTTTCTGTTGCCTTCTGCGGAGTGTGTGTCCCTTGTACAGCAAAAGAAATCCAGAAGATGGACTGCACATTTCTTAGCCGTTCAGGGGACATGACCTGTAATGGCAGTATCACAGAATAGTTGTTCACAGTATAGCCTATTCCCCCTTGGTTCCATTACTGCATGTTTTTTTAGCTGAAGAAAGTTTGCATAGTGTATTGGAAATATAAACAGAGCTCTAAAAGCCACAAGGCGTCCTTAACTACAGTGCCATCAAACCTTCTGTTTCACAAATAAGTATCATGTTTTCCTTGGATTTGTTAGCACTTTATCACTGTTACTTTTTCCATCAGTAATATATGTCAGAATTAATTGCAACAGGTTCAAAAGGTACAAAATTACTGTATTGCAACAACGCTCTGCCTTCTAATTTTCATCAGAATGAAAAGCTCTTTCTTATTAAATGTCTTTTTTTTTCATTTAAGGAATAAATATTCCTGTTACGTGATTTGTTTTCTCTGTAATCCTGTTTCATGATAGTTACTGAACAGCGCTTCAAATATTTTGCCAGTTCACATTTGTTGCTCAAACAAACAGGAGGTTTTTATAACTAACCCTGAATCAACCACCTAATTTTGGAAAGCAAAATGTTTCCATGCTACAAAGATTAGCCAGTAAATGAATATTAACTTTTGTTTCTTTGTGACAGAAATAACAGGCGGAACAACTTTGCTCTGGGCAATTTTATTAATATTTTTTTCCCTCATTTAGGGCACACAAGGTAGGTTTGTTTCTTAGTAGTTAACTCAAAGACTTAAATCAGGAAAGTAAGTACCTGCAAAGGCATATCAATAAACTGTACAACTTGTTAAAACATTCTGAATTGGAATTATCATGATGTTTAATGGCATATTAGTACATAGTGTACTGCTTAATTCACTACAGCTAACTTCGAGTTGCTGCTCTGTTGACAGTTACACCTGTGCATTCTTGCTGACGTCGGTTGGGTTTATGTGGAAGTTAAGCAAGACCAGTAATTGGCACTTAAACATAAAATGTTCTGTTTGTAAAGAAAACAATGTGTGCAGAAAGGAATGAGTATCACGAGGGTTTAGAAGGTCTTGGCATATTATTAAGAGGAAATATTTAACAGGATGGTTAAACTTTAAACTACAAATATTTTCCCATTGACTTTATTAAAAATATCTCTTTAGATTTTAAATGAGAAAAAGACACCTATAGACCAACTGTAGTCACCATGACAACAATGCACAAAACACAGAACAGTTTGACTTGGCGGCATAGTTAACTTACAAGCTAGTGGATCAGATCAGCAGAACATAGGCTAACCTGCACCTAAAGTCATATATTTTTATTCTGTCTTAATACATGAGCAAATCGTAGCACAGAAGAAACATGCTGCCTTATGTATTGAATAATGTTGGTGGCTTTCGCTTGAATAACTAAAACCTGTTCTTTTAAAGAAAGGTCTCTTTTGGGGGAACTGCAACTGTCCGCAGTTTTTGCTGATGCTTGTGAAAACAGAGACAGATAACTTTCTTGACTGTGCAGCTGGTGGGGTGGTGGGGGTGGGGGTATGTATTTGTTCGCAGGATTATGGAAAGCAGAGATGGCAATGACCTACCAGTATAAAGTCATGCAGCCATGTCTTTTGCCAATGCAAAAATATTCCCCAAACTACACTGAGTGTTATTGTCTAGTCTAGTTTTCAAAGTTTAAAGCTATGTAGATTCCATTGTTTCCCTTGGGAGCCCAGTTTGTTTCACTGCCAGGAAGCTTTCCTGATATTCAGCCTCAATTTTTCCATGTTTAATTTCAGGCTATTAATATAAGAGTCTCATACTGAATAACTATTCTACTTTTTGTTTATGAACTCAAAATATTTGTAGATGCTGTCAGTCTAGTCAAATATGAAACAATCTATACTTAATTATTTTTAACTCTTTAATTGAGCCTTTTAAGCTCCCAGTTAATGCCCTCTTTGAGCAATTTCTACTTTCCATGGATTTGCTTGGTTACAGGAAAACTTAATTGCATTCTTTCTTATACCAAAGTCATATGAAAAGTAATGCTCTCTTTCTTTTCCAAGATGTAGTTAAACATCTCCAAATTACGGGATTCTTTTTAGTGACATGCTAGCATGAATATTTGTTCCCCTGAAGTCTGTCTCAGTAGTGCTCATTTTCAGCTCTCTCTCCTCTTGAAATGCATATTGAAATATGTTCTCTCACATTTTGCTTAGCCTCCAAGTGTGTGAAATTGTTTTCATGATGTTGTTTTCTGTGCATTTGCAGTACCTTTTAAATCCTCTTTGTTCTCACCTGCCGTGAAATCTGAAGATTTCATTAATGTTTTTCCATTATTAAATAATAAGTAAAAAAAAAAAAAGTTCTAGTCCTGGATATTAGCAATCTCATTGCTAATGAGATACAGCATCTTGTCTTGATGTTACTCTGTTTATGATTTTCATGTCAATTTTCAGTTTTCAAAACTACCTTCCTTTGTGAGCCAATTTGAATTACATTTCCAGGTGTTCCAGTGTCCAAATCTTTCTGGAAATCTGGTGATACAATTTCTGCTCTACCTGATTCATCTACTTGTTTTACTACTCCATCAAGAAGGCACTTGAGATTACTTCGTTCAGTCCTTATAAAAACCAAAAAGCTAAATTGCTCACGATTCCACAATTCCCCAGCTAATCAGTGTGCTGTTCTCTTAATGTATGTTCCGAATTACCAGGGAGCTACAAATTCAAATGACTTCTTGGTAACTGCCAGCATCACAACTTACTTCCTTCAGTTCTTACATTTACTTTTCATAGGTCTCCACTTCTAGATATGTATATTGTCAGTATACTGGCAAGCTTTTGGGGGTTTTGGGTTTTTTTTGCTAATTCCTTCTAGGCAGGCATATTTGGAACACTTATTGATTCATACAAAATTCTTTCCTATGTAAATTCGTTCATGATGATTATTGTGTTTTACAAGAAAGAAAATCTGAAGACCTTGCTTATAGGAAGTGCTTATAGGAGAGTGACTTCAATCATCAGCACAGTATAGAAGTAGTGGTGGACTTAAGGGACTATTTGGATCCATCTGTTTGTATCCTGGCAGATTCATGGGAATCAGCTGATTTAAGACCATGCCTTTAGCAGCTACATTTAGACCACCTCAATGCCCGGAAGAAACTTTGTAAATCTTACCTTCAGAGCACACAGAGGAGTTAATTATCCTAATACTGGAGTAACTCAAGCAGCTGTGCTCTGGCATTCATTGTCTCCGGAGTTCTTGGACCTTCTGAGCTTATGCAAGCTAACTATGGGTTTTATGCAAATCTCTATCTGAAGTATTTGATCAGTTCTTACTATACATGGATACCCTTATCTCACTCCTCAGTCAATACTTCCTTGGAGGCAGAAGAAGTACCCTGTGACTGGATTCTTAATTCTTAACCTGATCAAAACACGTGGCACTGAGGGGTTCCCTCAGCAGGGGACTGGCTGTAGCATTCAGCAGAGTGCATGTATGGACAACAAAGTAGCTTCTTTAAAAAGATGGCAGCTGAAAGTAAATGTCAGGGAACTATTTTGGGAATAAAGGAAGTAGGTAAATGAAAGGCAAACTTGTAGGAGCACCTAGGTCTTTATGGAAGAGGTGTTCCTGACACATGCAAGACAGACAAAGATAAAAGCTTTGTTTTTTAAGGGTATCCTAACTCACTTCTTATAATGGAAAGGAACATACAATTTTCTATTAGGAATCCAGTTTGCAGGATAGTACAGTGAGCTTTATACCCTTCCCTGAAAGTTAAGTGTTTTAAAAAAAAATCAAAAAATTCTTAAATGTATTGACACAGTTCTGTAGTCTGTAGATGAAACCTTTTGATGATTTGCCTAGGTGACTGTGGGTTAAAAAGGACAAGTATTTTTCTTGTATATAGTGCCAACAGGGTTTCAAATTGTGAATTATGAATATGTTAAGAATGACTAGGAGCAAGAAATAAATTGAGCAAGAAACAAGAGATCATCATGACACGTTATAAATAAATTATAAATGGTTCTTTACACAACATAATGTTGTGCTGAGGGATCCCTTGCCAAAGGACATTGTGGATGCCAGAAGTTCACGTGGGTGCAGAAGGAGACTGAACAACTCGATAGAAGAGTAATGTATTTCTAGATACATGGAAACCATCTCTGTGTCAGGGAGTCCTTGATCCCCACATGACTGGAGGCTGGGAGTGTATCCAGTATCACTGTATGCTACTTATGCTCTTTTTCTCTTCCCTGGACATCGGCTTTTGGCCATTTTCAAAACTGCATACTGAGCAGGTGGACTTTTATTGTGATCCAGTGTAGATGTGCTTATGTTACCAAGAAAAAAATAGAAGTATATAATGTCAGTTTTTGCTGAAAAGCTCTGTCCTGGTTTCATCTGGGAAAGAGTTAATTTTCTTTCTAGTGATTGCTATGACAGGAATGTCAATAATGCATATTGGTTTAGTTGTTGCTAAGTGATGTTTGTACTAGTCAATGACTTTTTTTCAGCTTCCCATGGAAGCTGAGAAGGAGCACAGACAGAACAACAGAATGGCCAAGGGAATATTCTGTACCATAGACATCATGCTCAGTATATAAATGGGGGTTGGCCGTAGTGGGGGGGAATGCACGTCACTGCTCAGGAAGGTACCAGTGCACCAGATGGTGAGAGTGATTTGTGTCATTATTATTATTATTGTTGTTGTTGTTATTATCATTATTAGTTGTAATTCCTTTTTTGTTATTGTTTCTATTAAACTGTCTTCATCTCAACCCATGAGGTTTTTTTCCTTTCCCTTTCCCCTCCTTTTTTCCCTCTTCTCCCTGCCCTTCTGGGAGAACTGCGTGAGCAGCTGCGTGGTCCTAGCTGCTGGCTGAGGTTAAACCACAACAAGCTCATAAACTAATAAGATTTCACCAGAAAGGCTGAGGAAAGGAAAAACGAAAGGGAAGAGACCAACGTTGCTTGAGTTAGGAAGACATGTTTGATTTAACATCTAGAACTAATAAAAACCCAAGGCGTTTAATCAGCAGCGTAATCAGATGGGCAAAATTCATTCCTCTCTGTTTGAAGTCTGCAGAAGCCAGTAAGAACCACAGGGTCATTAAAGGAAGTCCACTGTGTTTAATAATTCAAAATTAACTGACTCTTAGTTATCAGCAGCAAAGACTACTTTCACTTCATTCAATTGAGTAGATAAGCAGCTGTTTCATATCTTCTTTTTCAAGATCCCAAGCTTATTCTGGTTATTATAGCTTATTGCAGTCATTTTCCCCCAGTAAAGGTAACTTCACAGTGTGAGAAAGGGAAATTTAGCAACTGATCGAACTGATCGTTCGTAGTCATGATGAAAGAGTTTTTAAATGGCCTTTACTGGGTTGCAGATCATAGAACTGTAGAATAGTTAAGTTTGGAAGGGACCTCTAGAGGTCTTCTCTACTCCCACCCCCAAGGCACAGCCCACTTTGATGAGATTTTTGCGGGCTATTGTTCAGTTGAGTTTGGAAGAAGAGGGTCCATTCTTGGAGTCCAAGGATGGAGATAATAATGTCATTTAGTGTTGTTCTTTTTAAAAAATCTATCATTAGCTAAAAAACTCTGGCTTTGTCACCTGTTTCCTGCTGAATAATAACACATACTTTAGCTGATACGTTGCCATGAAACATGCTTATCAAGGAGAATATATCATGCTTACTGAATTCTGGGGCGTGAACTTTAGGGGGAAGTACAGTAGTTCTCTTTCTGGAAAATAATGTAGCATGGTGTTGAGAAAGCTTGGCCATTTCTTGTGTAGTACTGAAAAAACACAATTAGGCAAATACCATTGCACAATAAAGTGCAAATCAATTAAGTTTAAACACCGCAGTATTGAAGTTTTTGAAATAAAGCCTCCAAAATTTTAAAACACTGGAAGAATTAAGAATATTTCACAATCCACTTGTAGTTCCCCTATAAATTCTGAATAACCCATTCTAATGTTGTGTGGTTACAGCATGATATTTTTAAAGTTCAGAAAGGGATTTAAAGTAACAATCACCAGGGATTTTTAGTGGGTAACACTCAAAATTAAGGCCCTCGTGTCAGGCTACTTGGTTATGTATATCCTTTTATTTGGGGATATATAGAGAGGGCACTGAGGTGCACTTCTAATATGCAAAGGAACTGGCAAGCAGACAAGTTTGTCTGTAAAGATCTCCTGAGACGCCACCAGGTACGTCTGCGTGGCAGCACACGCGCTGCAGCCTGTGGTCCGTAGCTGGCGAGGTTCTGTGCTCTGCCTCCCAGGGGTCTGCAGAAAGTAACCAAGAAAATCCACGGGATATCTCTGCTTGAAAAGTATTGTTGGGGGAGGAAAAATATTGTTGATCGGTGATCACTGTTTAGCTTGAGCAAGAGCAGCTGCAAAATTTTATGCAAGTCATCAGAATAGGTGAGGTCAGCTATCTTCTGACAGTCAAATATGTGAAGTTTAAACATGGAAGTAGGCTGTTGACTTAAATGGGCTGGCCATGATCTTCGAGTTACGCACATGCTTAAATAGCCTGGTGATTGAAGGACTAATTCTGTCTTTTGTTTGCTGACTGATACGATTTACGCATCAGAAAAATCAGTTATGAATTTAAGTTGTACATTTGGTAACCAAACCTTTGAACTCCTCTGTCAAACAGTATGCGTCTCTGACATTGCAGGAAAAATGTGCTTAGCATCTGGGCGGACTGAATTAGAGAATATAAGGCAAGAGGCATCTGCTTGTAAGTACTTCATCTGTTCCTCCTTAGGCATGTGGGAGACTTCTGATAGTTTCAGGAAGCTTCTTCCACTAGTGGCTTCATCTGCCTTTACCATCGCTTGTGGGTGGAGTTTCCCCCATCTGCATGGCAGATGAAGATTTTGGACAAGCAGTCATCACAGGAGCTCTTAACTGAGCTGAAAAATATCATATTTTAGGTACAAAAACTTTTCAAGATCATGGTGACATAAGATGCATATTTCTGGTTCTGTGGAGATTATTTATAGATGGGGACAAGATTTGAGAGCAATAAATTGTGGGGACTTTTGCAAAGAGAAATGTAGCTAAATAATCAGAGTTTCTTCATCAGTACTGTTCAGTGGGGTTCCTATCATTGGCACATAAATACTAAAAGAAAAGTAAATGTTCTTAAAAGTATGTCTTGAAAATGCTCCTGAGGTGGGTAGTATATATAATTGTAATACTGTAAATATTGCACTTGGGAAATGCCATTGCATTCATTGTCTGCTGTAGAGCTCTTTGTCCTGTTTGACAGCAACAGGCTCTTTCTTTCACAGAAGTTTTGTAATATTACATGTGGCCTCTCTCCTAGTGGCTTTCCAAGCAGTTTTATTTCTGCATTAAAAAATTGCTTTTTATGTTGTGAAAGCAAATCTTGGCATCGATACATCTCCAAACATCTAACCTAAAATATGGCAACCTGTTTAAGTCCTTAATAAATAAAAGGCAGTAACTGTGCCCCAGTGTTGCTGTTTGCTAAGAAGCAGTACAGCCGGTGATGGGAATTCAATCATTGTGTAGCAGAGGCAAATTTAGAAAGGGAGATTAAACAAAATTAGGATATGTGTCATTTAATGATCCTGAAGTATTTATTTCATCCTGTGCAAGAACTTTGAAAACATCAGACAATTATTCTCATGTGGTTTAAGAAAAATGAAACATTAAGCATTATTGTGTTTTTGAGCATACCACGTATAAAATGATTTGTAGATGAAAAAAAAATCCTCTTATGCTTGCTTATTTTACTAGCAAAAAAAGTCATTTTGGTAATAAAAGCAGCACTGAGTTACATAGTTAAACGTCACTTGGAAACAAGGAAGGTCTCCAGTTACTAGCTCTGTCTGTGCACATATATTCAAATGACCCCAGCTTTCATGAATATAATTTGTATTTTACAATATTGGAGAGGTATCATTAGTGCCATGAATTTGTTGAGAACTGAAGTACCACATCATGATCCTTTTGAACATGATGCAACTGAAAATCAATACCTTTTTGTCAGACTGATTATGGTTTCTGGCACTCTAGAATAATCAGTCTTCAATTTAAGAATTAGGAAAGATAATAAGGGTAATTTTCTTATAGTGAAAAGACTGACTTCACAAATTTATGACAGATCAATGGTTATGTGTGGCTTACCTATCCCGTAGTTTCCAATAGGATTATTGCCATGTACGTTTGATATCCTTCGAATTCTTTAGCATTGAGTAATAAATTTGCCTTTCTTGGACTACTTGAACTACTGCATTTTAAACGAAAGGCAGAATGCTAATGAGGAAAGTCAAAGAAAAAAATGACAAATTTTTTTTTTTGCAAGTTGATGCACTTTCTGTGTTCAATGATCCTTGATTTAATTATGAGAAATTTGCATTAAATAACTCCCTTTGGAGTGAAATGATTATTATAATCAAGTACCTTGCTCAAAATTTCAACCTTTTTTCTCAATTTTTCATACTTAGTATTAGTATTATAGTTTCTTCAACAAATATGTTGGTTATGGATCCACTGTATTGTAGCAGTTACAATATAATCTGGTTTTTGTCATTTGCCTGTGCTATTCATTAAGGAAAGAAGATATGTAAATTATGTAACTGAATTTTGTTGAATTTTGCAATGAAATGTGTCATTTTAAGTTAGCTCATCATTCATATTTAACCATCTGATAGGTTTGGCGCAATCAACACCTCTGAAACCGTTATTATTATTTTTTTTTAAGCTAGAGAGTAATATGACCGTGTTCAGCAAATTAGAGATAATTTACCTGAGATTATGGCAGAAAGGTGATTTAAGGAGTGGAATGCAAACATCAGGACCGGAGCTTATAGGAAACATTTTAAACTTAATTTAAAAGTTAGGTTTCGCCAGGCAGGTAGTTTTCAGTAGTCAGTCGCTGTGGTGTCCTGAGGCTGTAGTTTTGGGCAGCGCAGCTGAATCCCTGCTGGCTTTTCAGCATATGGGAGAACCACAGGGCACAGAGTGGCAAGAATAAGCCTGTGAGCCAAGAGAGTTGTGTCTCTTTCCCATGACCCCTGGCACCTATCTTCTCGTGTTCCTCAGTAGCCCTATTTGTAGAACAAAGATAAAATTTGGTGTGTAAGTCTCAACTCGTTTGTAAAATGTCACAATATCCTTGGATAGAAAGTGGCATGAAAATATAATCTATTCTACCAAAAACAACCCCACACTACCAATCTCTTGTACTCGGTATCTTAAAGTTTTAGCATAGCTAATTTCTATGCAAATAAAGCGTCTTCACAAAAATGAAGATGTTAACTCCCAAGAAATAAATTAAGTACATTGTCACAATGATAGAAATTCATACAGCTCTTTGGCAAACATGTTTATATATACTTTACGCCTAGGTTAGTTTCCAAACAAGATGCCTTGGGATTCAAACTTTTAATAGATTTTTTTTAGATTTCCAACAATTAAAAGGAAAATAAATTAGGACATTTCGATAACCTACTGGTTACATCTATACAGCACAGAAACTCTTAATCATGCATTCATTATAAAATGTGAAGAACCACTCATTACTCCATGTATATGAAGTGCTGATTTTTGCTCAAGACTTAATGTAGAAGCCAAACGTATATGCAACACTTAAATTTTGAGAAGTTAACAAAGCCTCTGTCTTTAACCAGGAATAAGACATTGGTAGGATTCTGTAGAATTTTTAGTAAACTTTTAATTGAGATGTGACTAACTTGAAACAGAGTTTTAGATTTCATTGACAATAGAGCAACACTTTCCAAGGTGGCATAGTTAGGGTGATGGCAGAGCAGAACGTGCAGGTTATAAAAGGAGATCTTACAGCTCGTTGCTGATTCTGTAGGGCCTTTTACTTGTAATTCTAAATGAGCAAATGTGACAAATTGACTGCGAATTTCTTCTGAAAGTATTTCTTTCAAGCCATTTAATGATAGTTAGATTTCTATTTTTATGAAAGATTTCCACAAAATGGTTACTTTCACATAACATATGTCTTCTATGTGAGCTTATGCCTTTTTTTTTTTTTTTTAAACCATCTTTGAAATCAGAACTTATTTTTGATTTTGGAAAATTAAAAAATGAGACTTGATGTTCTCCATAAAATTCTAGACTATTTCTAAAAGCACTAAGTATCCTAAAATCACCATATTTTTACCAATACAGATGTTCTTGTTTATTATGTTTTTCATTCACATGAATACTTTCTAAAGTTAAAACCAAGCACAAAACAGGTTTGTATCTTTTTATTTGAAAATCAGTGGGTCAGATTTATGGTTTTAATGGCATGACCTGTCCTTGTTGAAAAGGATAAAAATGACAGGATGAGGTTTTATTTTATACTTTAAAGTTCAGATTAAGACAAAATTTAAACTATTGGCATCTGGACATAGTGTATCTCCCAGCTTAAAAGAAGAGTACGCGAGTTATATAAATATCACACGATGTGAAGGTGAGAAGGAAAAAAATTTCCCTTGCACTTAATTCCCCTTCTTAGTTACTACAAGATATGAACAGCAGATTTTGTAGTTTTTTTTTTTTTCTCCTATTCCCAACATAATTTTTTGTATTTTACCTTCCTGTGAAGAAATTCTTCTGGCTGGGGAATGTGCAGGGCATGAGTGTCCCTGACCTTGAAGGGAATTCCTCTGTCAGGACTCATGAGACTTCAGCGCTTTCAAGCCTTTGCAGCTGCCCTGTCCCAGCGTACTCTGAACTGAACTGTTTTCTAGGCAATCCAGCAGCCTCAATCACAGGATATGAATAAATGCATCTCTCAATAGAAAGTATGTAAAAAGTGGCCAGGCACTTAACTATTCATTAAACAGCAGCAGTTACTTGGGATGAGACTGTGGTCTTTTCAGGTTTTCCATTGAAAATAGTCAGGAAAGTTCATGGAGTGGGGAACTTTCATGCAGTTTTGCTGCTTTTGTACTCCTCTGCTGATGTACCCCTCTTTTTCCGTCTTTTGCCTCTATTTTCTTTTGCTACCTGTTGTTACGACTAATTTTCAGTAATGCCTGTAGCATCACATACATAAACAAAACTTAAATAAAATGAGTATGCCAGACAGATGGATGGGGCCTGACATAAAAAGGGTGGGAGCGTTTGATCTTATTTGGGGCTTTTTGACCAAAGAGAACTCTGAAGTATTTTGTACAACCTTCTAGCTCTCAAATGACTTCCTAACCTCTAGAAACATATTCAGAGACATACTGCTGTGGAGAATCTTCTTCAGAGGTCATAGAGTGATTAAGAAGCCTTTGTATAATTATTGAGAGTTTGGTGCCAAGGCAGAATCACAAGTAAAGAAAAGAATATCTGTTAACCTTTAGCTCTACTCTTCAACGGGCATTCAGTGAGATGCAGTTCATGTGGTGCGCAGAGAAAACATATTGTTCCATGTTGCTTCTTATGTTTACCCCAAACATACTGTCTTTTTCAAAATCAGTTTGACTATAGGAATTAATAGCCAAATTTAGATAAAACGATTTGCTTGGAATAACTGTGGAACCTCTTAAAATTAGTATTATAGGGCACTTGGGTTTCTGGGAAGGTTTTATTTTAGTCTGCAGTGACGTGATATGGTATGCTGTGCAATTCTGCAGCAAAATAGCTGGCACTGTGTGAAAAGTACAGTTTAGTAGTATTTTCCATTGTTCACAAATGGGGCTTTCTGATTTAACAAATGGTACTTCTTTCCTTTGGAAAACTGTAAATATTACAATTATAGATTTGCCGCAGAGCCAATTCAAAGTGTTCTCAGAAATGCAGGCTAAACTTAATTCTGCCTCAGTGTTGGGACAGCCGTGCTCAGGTCTCCACTATGCAGCTACCCCGGACTCCGTGCTGCGTGGGGCCGGCGGCATTTCTGACGTCTTTAAGAGGGGTAGAAGTATGAGAGGGTCACTGGGATTTTAAAAGAGCTGAAACAGGTGTCTGAATTATTGCCAGGCCAATATTTTGCTCTGTCTTATAGGCGCTTTATATGTTTTGGTGATTTCCTAAAAAATAAAGCAAGCAGTCCGTTTTTAGTTGAATAGATTGTGCGTAAAGACAGAAGGATGTGTTTATTTGTATTACTTCTATAATGACTTTTTCGGAGAAAACTTCTTCCACATAGCTATAGGAGTGCCATAGGCCAGGGGCAACGTCAAATAACTTCTAATGGCTGGAAGCTCTCTACAGCAGCGTAAGATGGTTGCCTCCCACTTTTTACAATGTTGAGTGAATAGCGGTAAAAGAACAGAACTGCTGTCTTCTTCAATGAGAGTCTCAAAACCAGAATAATGTCTTAATTTGAACATATAAGACTACTATGTTAATTACTTTCATCCATACCACAGATGTTTTCCACTGTCTGAACACATTAATTTTCTGGTTTGTCATAGATAAAATGGCATTGTATTAATCAATGTTGTTTTCTTTAAAAAAAAGAAAAAAGATACTAGAAGTTTACATATCAGGATATTGTGTACAGTGGCCATGAATCCATTCATACCTGCATGAGTGTATCATACATTTCGAATGATTTTCAAAACCTCATGAAATGGAAATGTTGTAAGTATTATTGATCATCCCTTTAAGGACGATATTTGTGCCATGATCATTGCAAAATGCGAGACTGTTGAGATGTCTGTAAATTCTGCAAACAGGAACTGCCTGGAAAAGTTACTTTGATTCGTTTAATAAATTCAATCTTATTGGCCTGTGGTATAAACTATTGTGCGTAAATTATAGTCCATAATTGTGTAGAAATGAAACAGTGGAGCAAAGGGGAGCTAAGACAGGTACCTCCTGTCAGGTAAATGTTTTGACCTCCCTGTAGTCCTAGTTACAGTGGGAATGCATAAGATACAGATTCAGTAAATCCAGCCAGGATGCTCTGGTAATTATCCATTTAGACGATCATTCAGTTGCTTCTTGTCAGCTGCCGATTCCTTTTCTCCAACTGTAAGTGTTACCTTAGTATCCATCTTACACATACAATTTCAACTCTCTAAAAATATTCTTGTTTTGTAAATTAAATAAGGGTTTTGGACCTCACATACAATCGTAGAGCCTAGAAATGTGATTGAACATGATAAACTGAATTTTTAAATTACTGTGTTTTTTTTTTAAAAAAAAGAGGCTAAAGTGATAAGCTATTTTTAAAGATACTATCATTTTATTTAGCCTTTTATTATTAGCTC
This sequence comes from Fratercula arctica, assembly GCA_947846985.1. Lineage (NCBI taxonomy): Eukaryota > Metazoa > Chordata > Aves > Charadriiformes > Alcidae > Fratercula > Fratercula arctica. Next base: position 33,034,197 of record CANTUZ010000008.1, read on the forward strand.
ATTTCTGAAAATTGTCTTTAAGATAATCATCACTTTTAAACAAGTTTGTCCTTCAGTTCCTTTCCCATCCTCACATAAAATTATCTGGATGTGATTTGGAAGGAATTTAAGGTCAAATAAGTGGATGCCATGAGAAGGACAGGTGAGAGCCTGGATTCCAGCTTCGGTCGCGATGAGCAGTGATGTCAGTCCCGTTCCTCAGGGGCAGGTACCGTCTCACACCACTGATGGAAAAAAAATTCTCAGCCAGTCTCTCCCTTGGGAACCACAGCCTGTGTCCTCGGCTCGGAGGGACAAGGCGGGGTACTGGGAAGATTTATTACTGGGAGACAGGAGCAGCGTGGAGGGAGATCCTTACACTGCAGCACTCACACATTCCCCAGGGTAGCCGGGTAGTCAGACCTCTAGTGACTAATGAATTGGATTAGGAGCATAGAGTTCAAGCAAGGACTACAGAGTTGATCTCAAAAGAGAACAACAACAAAAAAAAATCAGCATATATTTTACCTGATGGGTTTGGTTCCCATTTACATTATGGCCAGTGCATTATTTGCCCAGCAATGAAGGCGGATTTAATCTGTGCTCCTTTAATACCGTGCTGGTGATGTAAAAAGATTATGGTGTTTGTTGTTTTCCTATGCATGTTAATCAGGCGTCACACTTGACTGAGAAGCAAGGTAAAACCTGGGCTCAGTAGTAAACGAGGAGGCCTCCTTTTTTAAACCAGGTTATAATCAATTGCAAAAGGTGAAAAATCATACAGAACAAGGGATGGTTGTGCTCCCAGCACCTCAGAAGGCTGCAATACGTATGTGCTTTCTTTGTCTCTGTCTCTCTGGCTTTCTCTCTCTTTTTTTCTGTTCTCCTCACAACACATGTACGAGACCAGGCTTTTTATGTCATACTGCAGCAGTAGCACCATCCCACACACTCTCTGTCTCTGAAGAAATGTAACCCTTCTCCCGTTTATCTTCAAGTAGATTTCAGTGATTTCTGAACTGAGTATCTTCTGTCTGAAGGAGCGTATATCTGCTTAACCTGTAAAGAAATGACAGCCTAGGCTTGAGTCAGTCGCTCAAATACAGGCTTCTAGTGCCATTTGAGACACCTAAGGGTGCCCGAGACATCCACCCAGGGCTGGCAGATATGACACAGGACCTGCAGGACACCTGCGCTCTTCTGGAGCAGCAGCTGGGGACCAGGTGAGATACTCCAGGGCATCTCCAATGGCGCAAGATCTGTATTAGATAACTGATTTGAGCCTCCTGTTTCTGGGCATAATGTATATTTAATGTATAAGATGACTGATCAGAAATTAAATTCCTGGTTTTGTTTTTGTTTTGTTCTGAGGCCAAGTTGTACAAATCTGTAATTACATCGTCTCCCTCTTGATGCTAATGGAACTGCTTATACACGTAATTGCTACTGTTGCGGGTAAAATGTACATGACTGAGCTCTCCCGTCTCCAGTTCTGGCTATGCAGCAGCTCTTCTTGACAGGAACTTTGATAAATGACAGACAATTCAAAATTTGTCTTGTTCACAATATTAAAGGAGCAAAGCCACACAAATTTTAGAGCTGATAACTAAAAATTAACGTATATTTACACAGAAGGCTTTGCACTTTAGGGCTTGTAAAATCTTCTGTCAATTCTGGCAGTGTACAATTTGTGAAAGAAGCAAAAGATTATATAGCATCTCTCTCTGAGACCAGATTTATCTTTTGTGTGCCAAAGCAACATTAAGCAAATCCTCTTCTTCCTGCTAAAGAAGCTAGCCAGTTTGTAGCTCTCAAGAATTTTCTTTTTTTAGTGATAAACACTACTTTGAAAACTTTTCCATGCACCTGGGTACTGACCAAAGACAACAAGTAACGGAACAGGAAACCATAATTCAGTTCTTTACTATATAGAAAGCTTTGCAGATGACCTAAGCAGCTACATTATTTATATGCACTGGCTTTTTAAAGAGGTTGATATGTTTTTTTGGCTGATGGAAATGGAAAATCTGTCTCTTTTGGTGTATTCTGTGTGCATTTAATTGGCTTTTAATCCTCTCCATAGTTACGTGCCTATACTGCTTTTCCTCCTATTTCAGAGAACAAGACAGAAAAACAGGCATTCCCAGTCATATGCCTTTCAACATGCAAATGTTGCAGAGCAAACTGGCTGCATGGCTTTAAAAGCTGAGGATTTAGAGCAAAATCTCTATAAGAGGGATCTTTCTGTTGTTACTTAAACATTTCCTTGCTCGAGATGGGCATTGGTAGCAGTTGTGGTATATTAGAGTTTTATTATGAATGCTGCTTTTTTTTAATCCTTTTCCATATCTAAGGTTGATTACCCATTTTTTAAAATACTTTTTCAGGTCTGATTTAAGGTTTTGTTAATAATTGAAATTTTCAACATGATATCAGAGCTGAAACTTATGCCAGACCTCAAACCTGAAGACAGACTGGATCGCTCTGTAGGTTGGCTCCTTTCCTTTGACCTAGCTTGAGAAAGCATGCAGGCAGCAAAGTGACTTCTGGCACTGTTTGTTGGGTCATGGGAGGAAGCCAGTTCCTCCAGTACATCAGGTAGATGCAATTCCTTGGAAGTGCTTCTTTTACAGTGATAGGTAGAAAAACAGGGATGGAAAGAAAAAGGATGGAAAGAAAATTATTCATTTACTGTTTTCCTTTTTTTTTTTTTTTTTTTTGCTTGGACAGATCCCAGACATTTTTGGCTGCATGACCTCCCTCTCCAGCTGATACTGATGGCCAGCTATCTGTATTGATAGGCAGCTTAAAGTTCAAGGGATCTTTCTTTTGGCATGATGCCAGTTATGATTCTTCAAGCAATTTAATACAGTGTTTCTTTCTGACATTTGTAGATATTTTCAGTTGACGCGTGTCTCTCTCGAGACAAAGAACTGAAGCTGAAATTTTCTATCATTCTGTCAAGAATGATTGAACAAAACAGGAAGAAAAATCTGCATTCTGCCTTCAGGAATTTTTAAAACTTCTGTGTAGTAGATATAACATGCTGCAGTTCTCTGGAAAATTTATCTTTTCTTTTTTTTTATCCATCCAATAATCCAGTCTAGAAAATTTGTCTTCTAAACATACATTGGTATATGGGATCAAAACCTGCTAAATATCATAATTAACATTTATCGCAGTTCCTGGCAAAAGGCATAGAATGCAGAAATCCAAATCTGTTGGGGTGAGCAGATCTTTATAGCAAGTACTTTTGCACAAGACAAAAGTCTTCTGCACAAGACATCTCTCCTGTTCCAGAAAGATGACAATTATGTGTCCAGTCTAGCTGGCTCCATAGAGTCAATTGGATCACTAGATGAAATCTTGAATCTGTTGATATAAGTGGATAATTATTCCTGTTCTTTTGGAAGTGGAGCTAGCTTAGATTATTATAGTTATATGTATATTTATGTGCAAATAGCTCTTACTAGATGGTCTGAGTTTAAAATGTATTATTTTTCACCCTTTGTTGGAGCTGAAAACATGTCCACAGTGGCTTAAAATAATGTTGATAATAATTTATTGATTGGCTGTAAGATAAAATTTAATTTTGTTAAAATGAACATGAATGCAAACTTAATAGGTTCATTGATTCTCCTTATGAATTTTTACGTATATGATTTTTTTCCCTCCTTCTCTGTCGATGCTTTCCTACCTGCTCCTCTCTGAAAAGATGGGTCAATTGCCTTAAGTGTGCACAAGAAGAAATGACAGAATAATGAGTTAATATCCTTATTTTCATAGCTGGACATGCTGGTTCTTACTCCATCCTGGTGTCCTTGTCCGAGTGGCCGTGAGTGAACTGGATTATAAAATCATTGAGACTAGGAACTAGGACCAGACTGTTGTTTGTTGTTGGGCTGCTGAGAGTTCCCCTGATAAAACAGACATTCGGGAATTGGCTGATATATACTTACGTCAGCTAAGCAGAGGTCTAATGTACTTACTGATTGAGAGGAGCAGAACAATCCTTATCAGATGGCCCAGAGGCTGATGCATGTGAGAACTGCCGAAGACATAAAGCTGTTCTGTCATGTACCACTGTGAACATTTAGAAAAAAAGCAAAGTGACTGCAAAATGCCTCCACTGTTCTGTGCTGTACTGATAAGAGGTTTTGACCAAATGCAGGCAGCTTTTCCTAAGAAAATGCTAATTATTCAAACCCAAAAGCTCTTCTGATGCTGTATAATTTTCATTGAAATTTTGGTAGGGAAAAAAATCCACACTCATAGCCTACTTGATAAACTCCACATTACTCGGAAACAGCTTTTTTGTTTTCTTTCTGGGATATATTGAAAGATCTGAGGAAGTTCTTGTGCTTTTGTTTACTGTGTTAAGTGATATGAATGCCTATAGCATTACATGTAAACATAATTTAATTTCAAATATTGAGATTATGTCAAATCTGAATGTGGAATACGTGACCTAAGGAGAACGACTGTAACGTATCGGTTTACTGTGATCACTACAAAATTAGACATTCTCATTTTGAATTTCAGAATGATAGCTAAAACTAGCAGCTAAATAAAACCAGTTCAGTTCTATAGGTGGATGCTGGTAAATGGTCTAGCAGATCGTGTAATTATACTGTCTAATCCAAGAGTAGAGGACCCGCAGGGACATTTTTTTATTAATAGAGAAAACACACTACCATGAATACAGCTTACAACCATGTTTATATTTTTAATAATTATGAGCAGCTAGTTAAATGCAATGACGGGTCTAATAAACAGAGATTCTATAGGCGTTGTGAATAGGATTATCATGCTATATTTATCTTCATTTCTTTTAAAACTCAAAATCTCTAAAAGGTCTGAAAAACCTCTGAACTGACTTTTATGGGTTCCTGTAGTCCTATTTATAAAAGAAAAGTTTCCATGTTCATTCACTGATGTGGGTCCGCAAAATACTGTTTAAAGATTTTTCTGTTTAAATAAGATTTATGAGACAATATGTTTTGGAAAAGTGCCACAGTTTTACAAATGTGGGATTGAGAAGCGCTGACAAGATTCAGAAAGGCAACTCAAAAACTGCCTTATTCATCACAAGCAAACACTGGAGCAAGTCTTAAGAAAAAGTAATTATAATTTCCAAAACAAACCTAGGCCTTACATGTATTAAATTTACAGTGTTATAAAGGATGCTCCTGAAAAATGCAATGATTCATCTATTCCACCACCATCAAAGAAAGGAAAATTTGTATCGCTTTGGAAGACACCTAAACCTAGTAGTTTAAGACATAATTTTTAAGCCTTCTGCTGGTAGAAATCTGGTAGAGTTAAATGGAGTGTGCGTAGGACGACTGCAAAATCAAATAATTATTTTGTTAAAGGTGATGTGTTTCCCACTTAGAATATTTCATGCCATTTCAAAATTATTCTGCCATGTACCCAGTTTATAATTTGGAGCCTGGAAGAGGCTACATCATTGCTGAAAAAAAAACCCCAGCATTGCAACAGAAACCAGCTGGTCAACTCAGTTCTTGGTACGTAACAAGAACAGCGGTGAGGAAAGGAAAGGTTATTCTCAGTGAACTTTAGTGCTAAATCACAATTTCCAATCTGTAGATGTAGATATGGTTATAGTAAAAGACAGCATGGTACTTGTGTTGTTTGAGAAATACTTACATCATGAATCCTTCTGCTGTGCGTGGGAGAGCTGTTCTGTCTCACGAGTCCCAGAGTCCCACCTTAGTGACACCAGTCTCTTGGCTCAGCTGCCTGCTTCTTTGGCTCTTTGGGACACTAGCTCTGCTCCTGCTGGGCATTTGCGAAGGAGTCCGTCTTGAATTCTTTGTCAGCCAGGCCTGTAGTGAAAAGAAGATGATACACTACAGGATTTACTATCTCAAACTGATATATTTTATGTATTTTCAGGACGGAAATGTTGCTGGAGAGTATTGCAAATGAATTAAGGGCAAGTTGTGCTTCACTGGGGACAGCAGTAAAATATCTTTCATGAACTACTAATCCGTATATCTTTATTATAGGCATGAGCTATTAATGTATTTCTAAACAACTCTTCTTATCTGTCTTCATAATTGAAATTGTTCAATGGCTTTGTAATGAAACTTTGAATATATGCTGAACTAAAAAAAAATCAGTGCAGATCGGTTTCACCTAGAAAACACTGATTTTGTTTCTTCATGTCATTATACCAAAGTGCACTGGAGAGAGAACATGTGCTCATGTAAACTGGTATAACTCCACTCTGTTCTGTGACACTCATGCCAACTAAAATTCTGGCCTGGGATGACTAACACTATTACTGACATCAGCATTCTATTGCAGGGTGATGAAGATCTAGGAAACAGTTGCCTTTAGTCTTAGAGAACATACGATGTTTCGTATTTACTTCCTTTGCATCAGTTAAATATTGAAAATAAATACCTGTTTCATCATTAGAACAGGACTCACAAGAGTAATCTATAGGAAGCTGCCTTGCCTAGTGACTCAGCTGTAATATTCTTGCAAGTGTGTTAGTTTCAAATCGTTGTAGATAAACATTTGAAAAAAACTGATCAATTCATACATCTAAACTTAAACCCTAATTATGTATTAACAAAATTCCTCACTATGTGAGCCGTACAGTTATGTGTAGTGTATTTTGTAGATGAAATGTAAGGGGAGGGAAAATGCCCTCTCAATGCCAGTACTCTTCAGTTCACCTCTTTGGCATATGTATTGGAGTGCAGGGAGTTCAGTGGCAGGAAAAAAACGCCAAAACCCAAGACGCAAAACTGGAAAGGACCAGGCTCAGTTTTGTTGACCAGGCTCAACAAAAATGTTGAAGGAAGGTCTATAGGGGCAAACTTTGTCTTTCATATGCCTGGCCCCAAGAACAGGGGGAACGCTCAAGAGGTTAAGGATCACAACTAGAACATTAAAGTGGACAGCAGGCATCCATGAGTCCTGGCAGGAATACATGGAGAGAGCAGGAAAACGCCTGTGTTTGGTCAAAGGTGGAAGCAACCAGGAATGAATGGAAAGATGAATGGCAAAGTGGAGGAAAAGATTCAGGTTTTATTGCTGTAATCTTCGCACTTCTATTTATGTATCTTTGGGCTAAACTGAACAATGAGTACTGGTGTTTAAAAAAATCGGAGTCACTTTACTCAGCTTTACTTTACTTTCCTTCTGAAAGAAAAGGGTCTGTAGGTGCACAATGCAGTTAGACTTGTGAGGTTAATGCAATTAATGAAAGAATTGCAGCCTGGATTTTCAGCATTAAAATGTTAGGACAGACTGGTTGTAACCAGAGGTGATAAGCAAAAGAGGTAAAAACCAGAAATCTGCCTTGCAAAGGAATTATTTCCATGATTAAATTATTTGTTGTCAGATTTGGGGGCTCACGTTAATCTACGATCAAATATGTATCTGCATGTCAAGCTATTCTGCCTTTGAATGGAATTCATTAATTCCTCCTACTACAAAAATAATTGAAATCCATGTCAGGCAACTAGGTAGTATAAATGAAGTCATGAAAGTTTAGTAAATTTTTATGTCATTTCTGTATTCATGTTTGTGGTTGAGGTGCCAAGATCTCTTTCTTCAACATCGCAGAATCTAGCAGAATAGCTGTGGTTGAATAAGCGCCTCCAACTCTATTAGCACAAAATGATTAGATCTTTTGATTAATCCTCTTCGAGAGTTATTGTTGTCATTTTGTGAGGTCAATTTGGAAAAGGTTTATTTCTTTGTATTGTAAGAATATCTTACTCCACTGTTTTGTGTTTGTTCATTTGATGGTACTCCCGTTTGAACCTTAGTAAGAGTATTCCAGGAAAGAGTCCAAGATTAAGTATTCTGGATTAAAATTTAAACTAAATGCAGCTGGCATGACCTCAAAATAATAATCATAGTGAATGAAAAGCTTAAACAAGTATTTATGTACTAATACGTTTTGAAAACAAGAGTAGAAAACAGTTATTTTCTGGCAAAGCATACTTTAAATTACTCCCTGGATTAACTTCACATTAAATCCGATTCACTGTAATACAAATGCCTTTCTTTAATACCTGATCTAGGATCTACAGGAGGAAAATTATTACATTGATCTTACTTACATTTCTTCTTCATGTAAAATACATTAACATGAATCCAAAAGTAGAATATTAGCAGTATTTTAAGATGTATTCTCATCTATGCAAAGCTAGGATCATATTTGTCAGAGAGCAAATTTCAAAGATAACAAAACCTGAAGATTAATAGAAAAATGATACAAAATACTTATAGTCCTTTATTCCCCAAACAGTTATGCCATGGATCATATCTTTTCATTTTGGGTGCACATATACCTGCTTTTTTGTAACTGTTAACTGTTCCCGCATATCTCACTTCAATTTCACATTATTGAGCCTTCAGCAAGTTTCTTCATAAAGATACATAAACATTTTTGCTAGTTTATTTACTGTATTAAATGTCAGTGTCTCTACTCTGACTTGTTCACATTTCATTTATATTCCTTGGCTGACTGTGTTAGAGGAGGGCTTTAACCTGACTTTCTTGCATACTCTCAGTTAATCAATCAGGCGTTTCAGCACAGGTTTCCTAAAAAGGAAGCAAATCCATCTTTTAACAACTGTTGCATTTGCCTTAAATGTTAAAAATGTTAAAATATTTAGGTCTCTTCATTGCTTGGTTGGATCCCTCACCTCATGGTGAGTACACCTTTTCTACTTCAATGTGAATTTAATTTATTTATATATGCGAATACTTCTAACAACGTTGGCACTACAAAGTTTTTGATAAGCTGGAGCAAAGTTTCCAGCTATATATTTACCTTCCAGTTGAGTGTTTTGCAATCCTTTTGCTTTTCCATAATTTTTTTTGAGGTGTATCCTCACTATGGTAAGAAATGTAGTTTGGTTTTAGTCTCTCTTTCTTTGTGTGTGTATCACTGCATGAAATGGAAATCTCTGGCCAACGTTAACAGTGAAATCTGTCACACGTCTTTCAGAGTTACATCCTTGAATCCTTGAATTGACTTAAAAATTGCTTCCAGTCCACTAGTGCCTTTAATGTTCCTTATAATTGAATTTCTAGTCATCAATAATAATAAAATACGGCATTAAGAAAACACAAAACCCCACAGAAATAATGAGCTGAGGTAGATAGAAAATAGCTTCGAAGACTCACTTCCTAGTACAGTCAAATATAGTGTTATTGAACATTGTATAGCAGGATGCCAACCAGGGTCCTGACCCTGGTTTTCAAGCCGTATAAGCACATGGACATTCTTTAGCAGTTACTGTTGTTTACTGACCTAGGAAAGGATGGTGGTCTCCCTAAAAGGTGATATCCATCTGATTTGCTGTCATTTTCACATTACCTTTCCAGGATGAAATTGCACTCTAACATGACTGTTCTCAATCTGTAACGGCAATAAAATCTTAGAGACTTTTCATACCAATGACCTTGATCAAACAGGCTGTAAACACTCTCAGTTAAGCTTGAGCTCTTATTTTGGTGATTTGCAAGGTACACATGCAAAACCACATTCACCAGAACTGAACTGGTAATTAGCTTCGCACTTAGTTTTCCTTTTACCAATATCCATACAAGAATGTCCTGTATTGCATACTCACGATAGTATGTAGATATCTGCAGATGAAAGCAATATATTGATAGGAGACTACTGAACAGGGCTCATTTGCATTAATTAGTACTCCTGCGTACTTTAGTATTTCTCTATGGTCTTTATTCAGGTAAGCACTCCCTTGTGATCAACGCCTGGGTTGGTCGCTACTGTATTAAAGCTGGCTTGATTTTCTCGGGCAAACTACTGGCTTACTTCTCTGAGTAATGTTAGAGCTGAGCTATGTTAGATTAAAGCGAATACTTTGATTTCAAAACTGAGAATTCCATAAAAAATATGCTGCATTAGGAGAATTTGAAAAACAATGGAAAACAAAACAATGTATTTGAGAATATGACAGGCAAATCACAGTATGTAGTTACTCTTTCTAACAGGCTGGTTTACTGCCTATCTTGATTTTTTATACACACAAGCTTTTCCTAAATCATTAGTTAAGTGTGTAAACAAACATTATCTTATATCATTGAATCAAGAACTTTACTAGTTTTCTATTTTGGAATAAAAATGTAGCCAGGTTCTTACTTGAAAGGAATGTCAAGGCTTTGCAGAGAGACTGAAGGATAGTGATTCATTCAGTAGAGCTATGAAAAGTGAAGCACAATTTAGCAGTTATGTTAGTCATGACCATAAGTGAGCTGAACTTTTCAGGTTAGATTTCGTGTCCCTAGAGGAGTACATTTAGGGATGTTATACTGTCATCCCCTTGAAGAATTCAGATTTTAATTTCTGAGTCCTAGAAAGGCACAGACATTAAGAACAGAATTTTATGTTATTAAAAGCTGATTTTGAAAATTTCATAAAAAAGCACTGCTTGCCTAGAAGCCCAGTAATTTTCCAGCTGAAAACACTTTCTGGTACAGTATTTGTGTAGATAAAAACCAGGACATTTATAAACAACTTCACAAGTAATTAAATGTAGCTGGATGAATATAGTTATGCGGTTCATTTTGAAATTGGTGTAGGACTTTTTTTAGAAAGTAATGGAGCAGTGCATTATTTAAGAATTATTTTTAGTGTTTTTTTGCCATAAGAGCACAAGAGGTGCTTTATAAGGCACAGCCCATGTATGTTGCCTTAGGAAAGGATGCTGGATGTGATGCTCTAGTTAGCAGGGACGGTAGTACAATGGTGTAGCTCCTTAGAACAGAGTGATAATTAAATAAAGAACATTCTTTCTAAAATAAAGAAGCAAACGCGTCTCTTCTGCAGGAAATATGGCATATTCTGAAAAATTCTTCTACACTCCATTCAGGCTGAGAGATATCTTTTGTGTTATGTTTCTTTCACCTGGAGATACAGAGGTTATTAAGTGAAATGTTATCTGCTGCAAAATTCTTGATGAATGAGTATAATTTCCATGTTATTCTGATGATGAATATTCTCTGAATATTGTCATGATCAGTTTGAGCAGTAGGTTCTGAATTTTCAATCTAGTCTGCTTATAATATGTGTGAAGTGTATATAAACAGGCAAATTAAAGTCAGCTACATTCCTGATGAGGAATAAAAGATTAAAATAATATCTTGGAGGTAAATTAAGTCTGTGTTTGCTAAATTTTCTTAGTTTAAACAAAACAAGACAAAAGTAACACTTTTGAAGATAGATTCTGGACTACACCTTCTGAGGGGTGCTCCACTTCAAACCTGGAACATCAACACATTGGAAGGTATGAAAATATTGTCACTTTTTAGTGAATAGGCTGATAATCAGGTTGGTTTAATAGCACGTTTTCACATCAGGCTAGACAATGTGAACAGCCGTTGGGGTTAGTATGTCTTATTGGGACAGAGGAGTTAAAGCATGTAGTGGGATGTGTAAGAATTAAGACCCGAACTCATCAAAGTCCTTAGTGCAGTAGAGAATTCTGTGGTAGGGACAGTGGCCTGTCCCATCATGGCATCCTCTAGGTTAGAGCAAGGCTGCAGTTTGCTACTTTCTGCATCATACTTTCACAGTCTATTAGTCTGTTTTTATTAAATGTGGAAGGAATAGGGGAGACCCTTAAGGGTAGCATGAATTAAGGCAAAGGAAAACACCAGCAACTAAGGAATGGCCACTAATCCAATTTACCTTCCCAAACCTGTAAAGCCTGAATGCTGTATACTGAAGTGCCAGGAACTTTGTAGGCTGAGGAAAATGGCAGCTCTTTACCAGGCATTGACTACAAATGATTTTTCATTTGGTTTGCTACAATTCCGGTCACCACTGTTTCCAGAATGAAAACCAATATGCATACAGCACATATATACTGTATGCCAGATAATGGGTTTAATGTGATATTGTTCAGTATCTTTGAACAATTCTTTGAAATATGCTTTGTGATGAGCTTCAGGGACTTGTTTCTGTTTAGTTCTACTCATCCTGAAGTATTCAAAGATGGAGCTCTTCAAGGACAGATAGTGAATTTCAGTTTCTTACCTGACCTTAATTCAAATTTAATTTCTCATGTAGATGAATCCTAAATCAAGCTCACGTGTGTAAATAAGAATGGTCATGTTACATTTCATCCTACTTATGATCATTCTTAAAGAATATAGGGGAAAAGTTCATCCACTTGAATCTTTCCTCTTTTAAACATTTATACAGCTCTCAAGTGTGTTTAAGCTTTTCTAATGTTCTACTTCTCATTACCAAGACCTACTTTGAAGTACTTTGATTTGGCAATTCTTCAGCAGAACATTTATTTTTAACAGTTCCAAATGTCTGAAGTTAGTTTCACACATAACATAGGGTGCTGGATTCTAGCATCTCCTGATTTTTTTCTTTTTTCTTCATTTTAATTGCAGTATTGCAATTTTAAATAAAAGCCCTATTCATATTTTTTACATTGTCATATACATTACACATACTGTATCCTTTCTTTGGAATCACTGAGATGGTAATGATTTTACAGCAAAATTGTACTGTAATTACTACAGCTGTTGTACTAAAGCATTTATGTCTTCCTCTGTCTTTTGAATGAAAAATTCTTTAGTGAAAATAGATTTTTTGAAGCCATTAATTATTCAGTAAAAAAGACATCTGAATTAAGATAGTGGTATTTTTTCTGCAACATTTTAGGCAGACTAAGGTACCTCTTAAATGATTTTAATATTTTATTCAATAGTCTGTAATCGTTCATAATGCAAACATTTGTATTTTTTACATTTCACAATTTTATCCCAACAAATAGAGATCTGTACTTTGTTCCTCAGAACCCATGATACACTTTAAAAACAGAATTCAAGATAATTGGCTCTGTCATCCCATCTGGAAGGTGTGATTATATATTAAAAGTATAACTTCTATATTCTGGTACTTCAAGTGTTTAAGTTGAAAGTAGGACTTCCAAACCAAATGACAAGCTAGAGCTTGGATCAAAGTAGGATTATATTGGTTTTTCTGCTGGTTGTTATGTTGAATAGCTGAACCAACTACCCTGATTTATCTGGTAGCATAACTGCACGTACACATGACCCCCTATCTTGTTCTGCGAAATGAGTTCAGTAGAAATCCCCATACTGTAAAATATCTTGAAGGTGAATCAAATTGTTTCGGCAGTATCAGGTTGAAGATTTATTGTTGCACATGCACTTGTGCTGTCAGATGTGGAGAGGCAATAATTTCTAGAAAAAACGGGATGGAATGGGGCACAGAGAGATGCACCACGTCTAACTGTGTTCTTAGACTGAATACGAGGGACTGCCATTTCAAAAAAGTCTTCTTCCATGATATATTTTTATGTAGGTCCTTATGTAACCTCTGTTGACTTAATATAACATGAGTGATAAGCTGTATGTATGTTGAGAGAAATGGAATAGAAGATGTCATACTAAGCAACCAACGGTACTATATTTCATGCTCTGCCCATGGAAGTCAACAGGTCAGAAATAAATATAAAATCCTTTGGAAGTAAGCACAAAGGACCCAGATTACTTACCAGGACCCAGATTCTACAACTTCATGTCTCAAAAAATCTGTAACTATTAATGAAACAAATTTAAAAGTTGCCAGAAGTGTTAGCTGTAAAGGTTTGGCCACATTTGTATATGGTATACCTGTGGTATTCAGCAAGGAAATTCTGTCCTGGTTCTAATTTCTGTCTTGGGGAAATCAAAATGGTAATTATATACAGAATATGTAGTATTTAATGTAGTTTGATTCCACAGAGAAATCACAGAACAGTGTCATCATTTTAATGTTAATGAAAGACATTTCCTAGGTTGTTTGCTCATGTGTGACTTTATCAAGTGGAGGAAAGGATACTCATGGTAAGTGTCATAGATGAAGATTCTTTGATCGTTGGGCAATGACTTTATTTTTAGTGTCTAACACTTACCAATCTTCTGCCTTTAACAATTGCAGAAATTGCACCAAAAAAGCTTTCAAAAGCCTTTACAATGACAACAACGTATTTTCTTAGTAGTAGTCTAGAAAATATTTTCCGTACAAAATTACCAATTCTGGTTAATGCAGTCTTAAGTGAAAGAACATCAGTTGACTTTTTGTATGATAACTTGTTCTTCACATTTCTAAAAGGACTTTCTACCTCTTTGCATGCTGTTTTCAAAGGATGAGTACCAACATTCCCATTGGTGAAAGAAATTCACATTTGTGAGAATTTGTGCTGATGACATACATTGACTCTATTGGTGAAAGTTACTTTTGGGGAAGGATGAGTGGGAAAGGCGAGAGAGAGAGAGAGCAGGGAACAGTAGCAGCAACAGGATCCCAGATGTCTCTCCAGAGCTGCAGTGGTGATGATGGAGATGATGATGAAAGGTTACAGAGCTGCAAATGGCACACCTTTAGAGTTACTCAGGTTAAGACACTAAGGCTTCTCATGCACTTGCAATTTGTTTGACCATGTTTGTTGAGAATTATGCAAAAACTCAAAAATGCTTTGGAGAGCTTGGATCAGTTTATGGTTTCAGGTGGAAACCAAGTAAGACTCCTTGGCTTTCTGTGATTTCAGCTAGGTGCTAAAGAAAACTTAGGAATTTTGACTAAATTGTGATTAAGCCTTTAAAAACACTTAAATCTGTTACTAAGTGAGACCCAAAAGGTAATATTTATACAGAATTAGAGTGCTAAGTAATAAGTTTATAGGATGAGTAAGGTAAAATTAATTGAAGCCTGATAGAGAATGCCTGCCTGAAGGAAAACCACTTCATCTTGCATAAACATGATCAATACTTAAACAGCCAAGGCAATTCTATCACCATGAAAATGCAGAGTTTTATCATTAAGAAAGTGTAAATTTCCGTATGTGTTATATAGCTGGAGAACTTCTATTTTAATTCTTCAATATGGGATTGAAGTTTTGGTATATCAAAATCTTGGCTGAATTACCAGCATATTCAATATTTGTTTTCTAATGGCTGAATCATAATTACAGATCAGTGTGTACCACTCATCGTGCCTAAAATAATCATGAAATGAATGTGATTCGTGAAACCCTTAGCAACCACAAGGCTTCCTGTGCATATGCTCAGACGCAGTGGTGACTGAGAAGCAATTTCATAAAACACTTTTGCAGCACTGAAAATGTTATATATCTTTCTTGTGTTTCTCAGTATCAGAGTGTTTCTCAGAATCAGAATGTATTGAGGCACGGTGCCTCTAATTAGAAGAAATATTAGGTAACTGCATTTAAAACTGCATTTTTTGTGATTCCAGGAAAATGAAACGCACATCAAGGTCTGAGTCAAGAGCTGTCGGTTCTAATCCTTGCTCTCCATTGATATGCTGGCCTTCCCTTGACTGGCAAAATGTCCCTGTATCAGCATGTTTTTTGCCTACCATGATATAAAAACCTTGAAGTAAAGGTTAGCCTTATTGAAGCCATGTTAGTTGTCTACTCTGTAACTGCAGGTAAAAGCAGGGGAACAGGAGTGTTACCCAAAGGGGTCACTCCTCAATCTTTATTACCATATTCTGGATATTTCACCAGTATCTCTTACCCATTTGTATGATCAGGTCTAGTCTTTTTTAGCCATATATTACAAATATTACAACTGTGTCTGGGATTTTCCTTTTTCATAGTCAGTATTTATCTTCCATCTTGCAGAAAACACAATAAAGGAATTATATCCTTTGTCATAATAAAAGATTTCTAGCAATCCATATATTATAATTTTTTACTTAAAAAAATTAGAGAATGGACTTTGTACATGGTTGATTGTTATGATTATAATTTGGGTTTTATCTCTGATCTACATTATCTTAAAGTATTCATTGGAGGGACCAGTGTATATAGATAAAGATTTATTTTATACGTGCATATTCTTAATAGAAAATTGTAAAATTCAGATGATACCAATTCGCATTAAAATAATTGGAATATGGGCAATTTATGTAAGGAATTTTAGAATTCAAGTGAAATACTGACATGTTGTATTTGTTGTGAGTTTTCCAACATGAAGTTTTGCTATTCCCATTTTGGATTTCTCCTAATTCAGATATTTTCCTGAATCTCAAATATGTAGGTATGTAAAACAACTTGGATTCTGGAATTGGCCTGTTTTAAATAGATGAGCTGAACTTCCCATGCTTAATGATTTGTAATTGCTGGGTATTGTCCCTTTTTCAGAGTTTTCATGTTTGACTTCTGCCTTTGAAAGCGGAGGAACTACTGGGTGAGGAATGCTTTCTACAGATTGTAAAAATTATTCAGCTGATTATTACAAGAATCACTACAGGCAGCAAAACTGATTTCCAGTTTTACTTCTACATAGTTTTAGGGGAAAATTTCCCACTTCCTCAAAGATTTTAAAAACGAGTGGTGTTTAAACTGTAGCTAACAATATTGTCAGAAAATGGTTATTCTCCTCCTCTTTAATTTCGCATTACAGATGAGCCCATTTTTAGTTCATAATGTTCATTTAGAGGGTCAAATCACTTGTATAATAAAGATTACAGTTATCCACTTATCTTTCTTATTCAATATTAAATACTGCAAACAAAACATGAAACAACTGTTTACAGAAAATAATCTTTTGTTCTGTCCTTAAACTTTTTAACACTTTGTCAGTATTTGCTCATGATCTTTTCAAGGAATTAATACATTTGGCACACAGATAGGTTTTTCTCAACTAGTTCATGGGAACATAATGATTTACAACTTGTAATTGCAGTTGACTTCACCACCACAGATAATTTTTAGACTGCCATTGTGATTATTGAATATTAATATGAATAACTTTTTATCTGTAATTAGCATTAGCATGTGTTTATTATTTTCAAAGAATTACTTGTGTTCATTGCCCATCTTCAACAGTGACTTCCATTAATTTCAAAATATAATAAGCAGGGTTAGTTTACTTTTTATAGTTTATTTCACTTCCCCTTTAATAAAATCTGTGGCAAAAGCCAGCTTTTTTTGTACAAAGTTTCCAAAACAGTCTTAAGTGAAGTCCAGATGTGTAAGTTAGAAAGCTGTTTCTTTGCAGTGCTCGATGGTGGGGAGACTCAGATGGCAGATAAAGGCAGTCTTTGGGAAAGCAGACAGAGGGTCGTCTTCTCAGGTTCAGAAGTTAACTTCAGGCTGAATTTTCCTCTTCTGGGTCTTGAAGACTGTTAAGCTGAACCTTTAACTCTGATTTATTCTCAGCGATCACTGGTAATTTATTTTCCCTTGGAAAAGGAAGAGGCAGTCTTTAAAATCTGAAACTGAAATTGTCCAACTCGTCTGCTTCCCTACCTTTCCATCTCCCTTCTTAAGTAATCCCACCCCTGGCACCTTTCTTTATTATCTTTTTAGTCTGTGTTTAGGACAATTATTCAGTATTTCCAAACATATTTGTCTTGTTGAACTTCGCTTGATTCCATAGAAGAAAACATTTTCTCATGCCGACATTGCAAAAAGTCTTTTTTAATCACTGATTCCTTATCTTCCTTTTTTTCCTGTAGTTACTGAAACTGTCATAGGAAGCCTTCTCAAACAACCTAAAATGTATCCTCGGTTAATTTGGTACAACCCCTGCAAGTTACAGTAGATTTATCAAAACTTTAATTCAAACATGGGAGAATTTTAATGAGGAAGGAGGGAACAATTGAGTCATGATTTTGATATTGGTAATGAAGAACATGCTACTTTGGCTCCTAGTAAAATTCCTTTTTTGCCTGTGTTGCTGGGTTGGCCTCAAAGCTTATTGCCCACATTTGGACACAGGCATCAGCTGCACGGGGTGGTGAGGGAAACACTGGTCCTGGAAACCTCACAGACGGCACTGTTAAAGATAGGTAGGAGCAGAGCGCATTTGGGTTGTCCATAAAAGCATTTAAAACCACAGCGCTGTTAATGGTGTTTACCCAATATGACAGAAGATGGTTCTCCACCCACTCCCTTTATTAGTTGCAGATGTCTCTTTCTCCCTTACAAACCAGGGCTGCTAGTTTTAAAATGCAGTTTTCAGTTGTTCTAAGAGAAATAATCTATGTCTTTTTCTCTATAAATCTCTTTCTTTGGTGTTGCGTCGTATTAACTCTGCACACAGTTCTCTTTGCATCCTAAAACAGTTCAAAAAGTTCATTTTTCTATTTCACAAAATAGCCCCTGCAGTTTTTTCTTGTTGCTGTCATTATTTCTTAGTAGCACAGTGCACAGGCAGGGTAATACAATTAGCTCCAATTTTAAGTAGCATTTCAGGTTTTCTAATGGCATTTCTGATGTTTGTTTTCAATTTATCACACTTAATTAAAAGAAAACAAACAAACAAATAAAAATCCTGCCCAATACAGCTGGAGTAATAATTCTTTTTTGTTACTTTTCCTTGCCCTTTTTGTGATTTTCTTTGTCTCACAGAATGCTGGGCTATGAGTATTTTAACTCATTTGTTGGTTTGTCTTATAAAGTGTCATATTTATTCTTTACTAAAATGTTAGTTTCATTGCTGAGATGTCAGCTCTTAAACTCTGTGGCTATTTCACTTTAACGCGTCCTGTGTTGAGTATATACAGGCCATTCATATACTGTCGTAACCCATTTAATTTTGCTGCGTTTGAAGTCCACTTTTGTAACTTCTGGGGTATACCTCATGATTATCACCTGAGAAGTGTCGGATCAGCAACACTGTGGAGGGATTTTATTGCTTTTTCCAGCTTCCTAGTAGGAAGTTGTACTGTAGGTAGAGCCAGATTTTTCTTGGAATTGCACAGCAAAGGTTGGGCCCAAAGGACATTACAGTTAGGTATTGGGAAAAAAAAAATCCACCCTGAGGCAGGTTAAATGTTGAAACCGGTTGCCCAGAGAGTTTGTGAAATCTCCATTCAAAACCCGAGTGGAAATGCCTCTGAGAAATTTGACCTAACTTTGAAGTTATACCTAACTGTGAGGTTGGCTCATATTTGAGCAAGAGCTTGGACCAGGTGGAAGTCACTTCCAACCAAAATTACCCCATGGTTCAAAGGTAGATCTGCACTAAGTCGGTTACAGACATTCTTGAGGACATCTCCACAAAACGTGGATGCATGTGATGACAAGGACACTGGTCATCACTGAATTATATGGATTTTGCCCTTTTGTGATTCTGTAACCTCTTCAGAATCACTTCAACTTTGCCTGAGCATCCCGGTCTGTTACTGTGTTCTGCATTCCTTCTAGAATATGAACTATAACTACAGGGCAGGTTACATCAGTTGACTGCCACCTATGCAGCGAGATATCGCAAGGTCATTGTGGCTTAAAGACTCCCCCAGGGACTCCTTTCCTCCTGAAAGTGTAAAAATGATTTCACATATCTGTCATCTGGTCTATACCCTGAGAAAACATTGAACCACTAGAAGTTGTAGCATTTTAGAATCATAGAATCTGTTGGGTTGGAAGTGACCTTTAAATGTCATCTAGTCCAACCCCCCTGCAGTAAGCAGGGACATCTTCAACTACATCAGGTTGCTCAGAGCCTCATCAAGCCTGGCCTTGAATGTCTCCAGGGATGGGACCTCTGCCACTTCTCTGGGCAACCTGTTCCAATGTCTCACCACCCTCATTGTAAAGAACTTCTTCCTAATGTCTAATCTAAACCTACCCTGCTCTAGTTTAAAGCCATTACCCCTTGTCCTGTCGCTACACAAAATGGCATTTTAAGCCATTTTGAGCTAATACTGTTGTACCATGGCCCCTCCCCGTGAAGTGTTGCATTTTTGACTTGATTTATGCTTCCGCTTTGGAAAGTGTGATTTGGAGATGTGCTCAGTCAAACACGGAGGGAACAGTGCAAGTGGCAGAACCATCTTACGGCTGTTGGCAAGTCGAGGCGGTGGTGCTGCCCGTCTACCCTGGGCATTTTGGCATTGGTGCTCAGGAGGGGTTGTATGTGTGTTTGTGTGCATCACTGAGGAGCAGACATCCCGGGAGAGTTACGGTGTGTGTGCTGGGTGCTGCAAGGTGAGTGTCTATTTATGAATTAGCTTCTTCAGTCTATAGGTACCTCTGAAGTGGAAGGAGTTATGGAGTGGAACTGCTTCCCCATACATAAGGTTATTTCTGTGTAGGAGATGGATGGACTCCCACGGTATTTCATCCACCCACTGCATTTCTCTGAGAAAATTTTTTAACACTAACTTTTCCATTCCATTGATATGCAATGCACTGTGTAATACACCAAGTAAATATGGTAGCTAAGAGCCTTGTTTGTTTTGTGTTCTATGCTAATTTGCATTGAATTAAGGCTTTGGAGAACTGAGGAGACTGGCCTTAAAACTCTGTTTGCTAAAATTATCTTTGCAGGCTTGGACGTAATTATACTTGGGTTCAAACAAATATAAAGAAAAAAGATGGAAGTGGTTTTATGACAGAACAGTACTTTCCAAGTTTATGAGGGATTTTTTTGAATATCACAGAATTTTTTTAAATTTATACAGTTTAAGTAAAATCAAATATTGCATATGCCCAATAAAAAGTGTATAAAATATTAATATGTAACATATTATATCTATTTTTATATATGCTCTTTCATGTCATAAATATGATTTTTTCTGAAAGTAAAGTCAGCTTTGTGCTGGCTCAAGTTCAATCCACTTTTTAACTAAATGCTTCTTTCACACACTTTTTTCACATTTCATACACATAAAAAAGATTATGTCGTGAAAGTTATGTTAAAATAATGATGTATCTTTAATTACAGAAATCTTTATCTTCTATGATACAAAACTGTAGATTATTTCAACTCTGAGATACAGCACAGAAAGAAGGAAAATACCCTTATTTCTTTAAGCATCGATTTAGTCACAGCTCTACACAGTTACTGATAAGGTTTTCATTTCACTCCAGTGCTATGACTACTCTGTATAGTTAAGCAGTGGCAGAAGTGTTCTTGTCATCAGAGAGTTTAGGAAAAATCTGGTATTCAAGGAGTTTATTTGTATAAGTGTATTGCTACAGAGGCATGAGTTGATGCATTACAAAATCCCCTTTGGGTGTATCCATGTTTGTAATGTAAAAGAATGTTCTCTAAACTAAAAGTAAAAGCACACTTGGGAAAATATTTGGATTTTTCTAATGCCATAGGCACCACCTTTCATCTGGTATAATGATGAATTTTCTGTAAACACAAAAACAATAGAGCTCCACATTAGCTCACACTAATAAGAAATACAAATTCTGCAGCAAAAGCATACTGGAAGCCTAAATAAAAATTAAAAACCTTTAAATGAAGCAAATTCAGTATGTAGCGGATATTAAATAATTATAATCAACCTCCTAAGCACAGAAAAATTATATTAAGACAACTTGCAAAGTTTTATTTATTATTTAAATGCATAATAGTAATGTCACAAATTAATATGATATCACTCTGATGGTAGTTACTGAGTCCTCTCTGACTTACTGGAATGTACGTGTCTTTTCTTAATAGACCTTACACAGTTAGCAAGCTGTAAAAACATACAACTGGTCATTGTTATGCTCATTGTAAAACCAGGGTTTTTTTAAAACAAGACAAGTGATGCCTCTTACCTCTACATTGGCTCTTGTGTTGCTTACATTATTTCAAATTGAAAACGCAGATGCTAAAATTTGATATAAGCAATGCACTGATATTTTTGTTTTCTTTTTCACAGATTAAGATGCTTAGTAAAGCAGCTGGAGAAGGGTGACATTAATGTAGTGGATTTAAAAAAGAACATTGAATATGCAGCATCTGTGCTGGAGGCAGTTTATATTGATGAAACCAGGTAAGTCTGAGGGGGAAAAAATAAAGGGAAGAATGTTGGGGATCACATTTTAGGAATTTGATCTTTGCCTGCAACTGTAACTGACGTGAGCTGAAGGTCTCTGCACATCAAAAGATTTGTATGTGGCTTTTAGGTCTTTTAGTGACAAGGTTAAAGCCAGTAAGATTCCAAAGGTCAGATGTAACCATCGTCTGGAGACTTTGCTTAGTTCTCATCTCTTTCACTTGTCAAATGTCCACAGTATAAAGTCATAAGAATTGTCTGAAGGATGGATTTTCTTTCCCCCACAGGCCACATACCAATAATCATGCTGAGGACTGTATCACTGAAAAAAATGGGCTGTTTTGGAATGAAATGCCCACGGAAATGAGTCAGAATATTGTAATCTGGCCTGTAAATACATAAATTCATGAAAAGCTGTGATTTATTTTATAATGTTTGATGCTTTGTTTATGATTATTGTTACTGGCAGTATTACTGGCAATCATTTTTAATGTGGGTTGACTCCAATTTAATTAGAAGTTCTAAGTATTTGGTTTCTTGAAAGAATTTTAAGATACATACTATATTGAAGTTAATTAGCTAGTTTGCGGTTTTTATTTCAGTGTGCTGGTCTCTTAAATTTTTTTCTAAGCAGAATGGTCTTGTAAAGATGTTTGCCAAAACTTCTTCAATACTGCTGGAGCATACAGTGTATGTCTCGGTTCCATACTACATTCAAGTCTGCCATCGTATTGATTATTTCATGGACCCAACTCGCTCTCCCTCTGTGTCTCATCTCACCCCACCCCCACCCTCGCCCCTTGCGAATCTATGTATTTGATACGGTGCTTAAAGTACTGCTCTGATTTTTTCCTGGTTTTTTTTCCCTTTGATGTGTGCGATTCATACACCAAACCTTGCCAGTCAGGAATTTGGAGCATCTACTATTGGGCACTAAAAAGCCTACCCATTTGAAAATAGAATGAAAATGATAACAAATCAAGTTGGTACCAATGGCCCCTTTTTCAGAGATTATACCACAGACTAGGTTGGCAGGATCATTTATACTGATGTCCTGCTCCTAGAGTGCACGCATGTCCAATTCTGTAAAATCCGACAAAACTGTTGTAACAGGGAAGACTTTACTGAGCAGTATCCAAGCTGCAATGCAGTTCTTACGGACACTTTCAAAAGTGTTGCTAGCGATCCCAAATTAAATACAGAGCTTGAAAACCATCAGGGATCTCAGTGGCTTCAAAAGGGCTCACGTGTTATGAACACATTTACAGACTCAGTTAAATTAAGCTTAACTGAACAGAATTGGGCAACCATCTTGGTGACTTGCAGGGGACCTGGGCTTTATTAGAAAACGGAATGAATTTAAATTAAATATTCTAAAATATTAGTGGTTAATATGCCGCTGTGTATATATTTTTATATATATATTTTGCTGTCTGACTTAAGTTAATCAAGCTTCTTTTAAATTGAATCTAGAGTTGAATTGTGGATTTACATTAGTTTATAGACGTATTTATAGTTAAATTGATACATGTCCTTAGGGAGACATATGAGAAATGATCAGCAAACTTCTCTTTGGGCTCATATTACCACAATACAGGCCATAAAATTTCATTTTTTCAGCAGTTGTTCTAAACATAGATCTTGTTGGCACATCTCACGTGCTCAGAAAGCTTTGCAAGATCACAGTCCTCTCTCCCCTCTGTTACGGGATACCACATCACCGCCACTGGACAGAGCGTAAGCATGTATTTTGCACTAATAACCGTGGCAGCTCTGTCAAAGCTGCAGCGGGGACAAGGACATAAACCACTGATTATTCCTTCCATACCCCCCCCAAACACTGTGGTTAAATGAGTACAGTGTTCATGGCTCTTTCTGAGTAGTAGCACCAGGACAATGAAAATAAAGTGAGATTTACTTAGTTTCTAAGCTGAGGCGGCCTCTGTGGAAATGAATAGTGTCGTTACAATGAGGTATCCAGTCTTTCTGGCTCTGTGTGGGAGCATCAAGACAAGTATCAGACATTTCATACACAGAGAAAACTGGTACACCTGAAAATCCATAGGCTTTAGCAGCAGCAGGTGTGTTATTTTCGCTCTAAGCAATCTTTAAATAAGCTAATGGCCTTCATAGGCCTTGACAGCAGGATTATTAGACTGCCCAAATGAATATAAATGTACATAATTTTATAGTGGTTTGGAAGATTTTCATAGTCTGCAGGCTATTTTCTTGATCCTAGGGACATTATAACCTCATAATGGTAACTACTTATTTTCAAAAATTCTACTTCAGTATATGGATAAAGCTTTCGCTCTTCCATAGCTTAATGCACAACAATGTTTAATCTTATCTTTTTATTGCACCCAATATTTTGCAGAATAATTTGTTTTTTTACTGTACTAAGTCAGAAAGGAAATACCTGAGACAGGTATCTTATTTTGCTCTTATTTATTGTATACTTCTGTTCTCCAGTGCAACCTCAAGTTTGTCAATCTACCAAATTTTGGTAGCAATCCTTATATAAATATGTATTAAGCATATGGTATATCTTAATAATATATCTTAATAATGTATATCTTTCCATACTTATAGCAATATTTTGAAAATACGTAGACATATAAACCAAATTTTCTTGCCCGTGTTACTTCTGCTATAAGTAATAGTTAAAAATGAAATTACTTTAATGAAACCTACTTTTCAACTTCTATTCTCTTATTTTTAGTGTTTTGCATTCTATACCCCATATTCTTCATTTTGGTTTATAGTGTTTGATTTTGGTTTTAATTTCTCTTCCCTGGACTAATGCAGTCTCCATGAAATTCAGACTCAGAGCATTTTTTGAACCTGGTGGTCTTTGTCTTAAATTTATGCTAAAAATATAGGCTGCGCCTCCACTTCTTAGTTGGAAAATATTATGTATAGCGCTGTTTTAAAATTTGAAATTTCCCCATTAAAAAAAATTGTAAATTAAGATATTTTTTGTGTAGCAGAGAGAGACTGTAGTTGCCACTGGTACTTTCACAGTAAACTCTTTTGCATGACAAACTGCAAAGATAATCACATTTTAAAGAGCATGAGCGCTATTCTGTAGTCTAAATCTACACTCAAGCATTTAAAGATAAACACACAAAGAAGGTCTCTCCAGCTTCTGGGAAGCTAATCCTTAAGGAACAAAAGCAGTGTATCATTGAGCCAAATGGCAATGGAGGTTGGAATTAGCTTGTGTGGTTACATTTGTCCTCATTCCCACCAAAGAACACAGGTCCTTCGTCCTGCACAGAGCTACCGCTGTCGGGAGTCTGGAACTGAGTTAACTGAAATCATTAGTAGATTAGAAATAATAGTTTAGATCATAAGCAGAATGGCCTGTTCCTGCTGAGCCTGAACATGCACTTCTATACATCACAAAGTTCAGATGATTTCAGTAAGCTTCTTACATATGAGTTGCTATATGAATAAAAGTAATTGCTATAGTATAGAGCCGAGTAAAGTACAGCAGTGAGAAAACCATCTGAGTACAGATTACCTTTATTAACTAAGTCCCAGAAGGAAGTTGCTTGCTTTACAGGATATAATAGTTCCTGAGATTTGGCTTATAAGATAGAAAATTTAATGATGTCTGGTTCTACAGGGTACAAAGTATTGCAGGCTTAGGACCAAAGGTTCAGTACAGAGTTTCGGCAAGTCACATGAAAATATCTGTGCTTTCTATTTTAAACCCATTCTTGAGCCCTGGATTTTGTTCTTATGAATTTACTGACCCATTGCTTACATATCCAAGCAGAGGAAGACCTTGGTTTCAACCAGCCACCTAAAACTGAATCCTGTCTTTGGTGTTCTCTTCTTCCTCACCTTTCTGGGTGACAGACTTCCATATCATCTGAGAGAAAGCCCTCTTAAATATCTTTACAGTAGGATTAGGAATGGCAACTAACAGAAAGTTGGTTAGGAGAATCCTTCTAACTCATCTTTCCGTTATGACATACATCCTATTAAACAGCATAATAAAATGGTCCCTGCCAAGGATCCCTATTGCACCTATTGCAGATGGACCTTCTGCAATTCTTCACAGGCACAGAGATGAAAAAAGCAAAGAGAAAAACCAAAACTAAGGTCAACAGAGAGATCCAAGTACAAGGCATCTCACAGAGAGTGTTCAATAATGTAACCAAGGGATCAAGAAAGAGCCTGGTCTGTCCCACAGGTCCGTGGAACCATTTGTGCTACTTAAAAATTGAATCTCAGGTGTTAGTCTAGCAAAACCACTTTTCTGTTTATAAGCCTGAGCTTTTTTCAGTGATCAGTTCCAATTTCTTACAGTAAGAGATATCCTTTTTTCCCCCTGTATATTGTTACTTCATTTGAGTTGATTGGGAAGCCTGTATCACTCTATAAAAGTGTGTGTGCACATAGAAGTACGTGCAGACGTGTAAGCTCACAGCACCTTGAATCTTTATACTGCAACAATCAGCTGGAAATGGGCTGTAGAATTCAAAGCCTTTAGCAGAGTATGAAGTATTTTTCTCAGGTCCTCTTACTTTCCTTTTGTCTGCTCCTCTTTTGCCTTTTGTCTAAGAATAAGCTAAAATATTTTAAAACTATGTACACATACTCATTTCCATACATGCTTTTTCTAAAACTGTATGCAGTTGGATTGAGGAAAAGGCAGAGGAATAACACAACAGGTTTTATTTGTGGAATTCTCAGAGTAGACTCCTTAAAAACAGGGATAGGCAGTAGGGATAAACTTCCAAAATTATGAAAAATAGGTTTGGGGCAATGACTGTCAATATCGCCTATAAAAGGTTCTGAGCTGATGGAAAGTTGGAAAGCACAGAGAAATCAGACATACGTAAGTGCTGCTTTCCTATGAGCTTAATTATATGTGGCCCCATGTCAATTAATAAGCTTGTTTAACAAGCCCTTTTTAGGACTTTCTGCATCTCTCAGTGCTGAATAATTATAAGCAGCACTAAACACTTCCTTGAAAGAGATTTAGTGCTTTGGTAGCTGAAGCAGAGGTTCACTGGCAGCTGAAAATAATCAGTGAAACTCTCACAGTTCCAGCCCCTCAGCGGATCTCCTCTGTGGAAGAAGTTCAAACTTACTCAGTAGGTGTTATAAATAATTCTGACAAATCTTGCAGAGTTTTCTCCGTTAATACCTGCCACTTGGCTCAAGGTAGTGGAAGAAGGATATTTAGAGTCAAACAGGAAATAAGTACAGCCTGATAACTCAGTCATGAAAGCTGTTCCGTTCCTTGTAAACACAGCTCTCTATTCATGCTATCTGAGAAAAAAAAAAGTCAAATAAAATCTAGATGGAAATTACAAGATTAAAAAGAAAAAAAAAGTATTCCAAAGCCAAATAAAATGAAAACCTTAAACTTCTTGTGCAGAACATTTTAAAGTTGGTCTGGATAAAATCAGCATATTTTAGTCCAATTATAGTCTTCTTACATTTTTAAAATGCTGTAATATTTTAGAAAATATACTCGTTTTCAGGAGGATATTTATCTGTACAGTTTCAATTCCATATATGGTTTTTAGTTGGTTTTAGGCTCTATAATGCCCTTTTAAAAGGCTTTAACCTCTTGAGAACTTTTGACTTGGAAGAGACCGTGTTTCAGTAATGAAGTAGATCCGTTGTATATAGCTGGTGATTGCTTTGAACCTCTTTGACTCAACAAGACAAAATAACAAATAGAGGTTATTGCTGGATTCATGAAGCAAAGGGAAATCTCATTAAGGGTGAGTGGTGTTACAACAACATATGTTTGCATAAGAGCTCTGGAAATAGTGAAGGCATTTCAATTATATTGTTATGGTAAACACAGTCCTTCTTGAGAAAAAGCTCTTATTTGAAAAGAAGTACACATTCTGATATGTGTAATGTTGGCTAAAAAGGACGTCCTTAAACCCAAACTTTGTGACTGCTGTTGTAATAAACACCTTGGATCATACTGAATGTCCAGTGCACTACCCCAGTAATGCACCAAATATTTCTGTGGTTTCTGGAATTAAAGCAAGGACAAACATATCTTCAAATTGTGGACAAAAAGAAAATAGTTTCATCTGTGATTACGTCAC
This sequence comes from Fratercula arctica, assembly GCA_947846985.1. NCBI lineage: Eukaryota > Metazoa > Chordata > Aves > Charadriiformes > Alcidae > Fratercula > Fratercula arctica. The sequence continues at coordinate 33,062,061 of CANTUZ010000008.1, forward strand.
TTGCAAGAGAAAGAGTTTTGTCATTTCATCTCACCAAAGGTCCGTGTGACCCTTAAAGTGCACCACAGAAGTATTTGTGGTGGGAACATGCATGTGTGTATCTTTGTCTCGTGGAGTCTAAAGAAGAAGGAAGGAGCAAATGCTTGCCTGGATGCTGGTGTTCACAGAACTGTGTGTCGTGGAAGTGTGAATGGAGCTTAGCAACAGCCCAGCAACTAAATGAAATTCTCCCATTTCCAGGAGATCCTGAGGTGAGGAACGGTCAGCGTAGCCTGTTCTTGGGCAGCTTTCAGTACAGAGTTTTGGCTATGTTTGCAAGCCGGAGAAGGATGTTCCCTGGTGTTTTCAAGTTTTTCAGTACTGCAACAGAACCCTAGTCCATGGCAACTACTCCATCTTAAGCTAGTAATTATCATCTCCAAAAATAATGAACTAGGATACTTCTTTGATACCCCTGTGCTTTCTTTCACTCTCTTCTAGCCATCAATATAGGTTTAGCGGCTTCTCTGTGTTTTAAATGAGAACGAAAGTCAGTGAAGGCCTCATCTTTTATGTTTCTTGTATTATTTCATTTTCACAGGCCATATTTTAGTATCAGTGTTGCAAGGCTCCAAGCTAGCGCTACATCAGCTGCTGCTGAGCATCTCGCAGCAGGAGTCTGTTGCTTGACGTTACAGGACTGTTTACATTCTGTTGCCACCCACAGCACACAACATGTAGCTGACTTGGTGAATCATGTAGTTTCACTGACTGTAAGGTTCTGGTTATGGAAGAAATTGTGCTAATTCAGATACTGTTGTCCATTCAGGGTAACCAACAGAGGTGGTCACACCATCAAATCTCCTTGCAGGTGCAAGGGCTGAGAAAAGTAAATTCTCTTACAGCAAAGAGATGTAGATATTTGTTAAAGTTTTTTGAAGGATATATTCCCAATCTCTCTACTTGAAAAGACAGATTAATTTGTTCTTTTGTGCATGAAGGTAACTTTCATACACAGAACAGTGGGGCATTTGGTCAATGATGTAATTTATTTTGAAAGATCTGTACAATATTTCTCCTCAAAATGAGCTTTTTTGTAAAAAAATCTGGGAATATTAAAGAAGACAATCTGTCTCATGATACAAGGATAAAACAAGTGGACAGGGATGCCCTGCTTGGTAATTATTTGGCAGATGAAAAATACGGTCGATATGATTCCTCTCTGAGCTGATTTAGTTGAGGAGAGATTGGAAGTGGCAATTATTGAAGCATGAAGTTAAATGATAGTCTTGAATATTCCGCCAAGTTTCCTGTGAGTGTGTATTGCTGTCCTCCATAGCCAACCCATGGTTAAACGTACTTTGCCTGAAGTTGCTTTGTCAGCAACAAATGTGCCATTTTAAGAAAATCATTCAGTTCATCCACTAAGGGAATCTACAAATGATACTTCTGTAAAAGCTGCTATTGATAAAAAGCTTGTTGTGTTGGGATTATTCTACCCTTATAAAAGCTTAAAATAAGCCTTTAAAATCTTTTGTACTAAGCCAAAGGTTTTTTTCTGAGAGGGAAGCTTACAACAGCATCAAAGTTATATAAAAGAATACACATGAAATCAGTGAAAATCTGTTAAATTCTGACTAAAACGCTTCAGTTCGGTTAGGATATTTAGTAAATGGCCTGCATCCCTTTTCTGAAGTTATTGAATTTTTCTATCTCAAAGTTATTGCTGTTAATTTATTTATGAGTCATGCCCTGAGATAGTCCCTGCCCTGTAGAGCTCCCAGAATACCACGTTAAAGTGAATGAAAAAAACCTAAACATGAGCTCACAGCTGTACTCCTGAAAAATGATATTTTTTAATCATGAATATCCTGACCTGAATTTTAAGATTGTTGATGGCCCTCAGTATGTACATCTGTGTTCCTGAATAGGCAGTACATGTCAAAAAGTGAATGTTTCCAGTAACAATGGTCCTTACTCCAGTTCTTATCTGCTGTTGTAATAACTGTATTTCATCCAGGGTCTTTGCCATTTATTGTAATTAATTGGTAGTTCTTAATACGAGGACGATTCTTCTGAAAATATGCTATATTTTAAGAGTACAACGTGTTGGTAAATTATCATTTCCTTTAGAAAGACCATTATGTACTAAAAGTGCACCTCAGTCATTTCTGCAATTTGTTTATCCTCAGCAGGAGTCAAGAGAATCTTTTAGGGAATGTTAGCGGAAACAGTAGTGGACTATAGAGGATGTAAATATTGATTGAATGTATTGATTCATGCTCATGCAGGAAGATAGTGAGTCACTAGAACAGAATTAATTGATAAAAATATGAATGGAGGGTTTGGACTATAAATTCTTTGCCTTCTGCATTCTAGACCTAGAACAGGACCTTGATCAATTCATTCTTAAGGGGTTGATCATTAGCTTGATTGATTCACTAAACGGTAAAGAGCTAATAACTCCTTCTCGGTCCCTCCTCTGGAAATCTTTCACCATCTCTGTTAGGCAGCATGACTGATAAGCACTGACGGATTTTTTTTCCCCGTAGCCATTATCTAATTACTTTTTTTTTCATTTTCTTTTCTTTCTTTCTTCTTCGTAGTGCATCTGATATATTCCTAACGGAAAAGAAATATACTTCTGACTAGTCCATTACTGTATTTAAAATTCTGATTAAATGAAAAGAGAGCTAGAAATTATCACTACTTGAATTTTGAAAAATTATTCTTGGCAAAAAACCGCAGTACTGTGACAAGAAGATCAGGTTATTAGTTACTATGACTGCAATATTAATTGATTGCTAAGCTGAAATGCCATGGGCCATATCTTACTTATTCCCACAACTGTCAATGGGAGTTCCAGTCATGGAACGAATAGAATTAAATAACCCAAGCCTCCCCCTCTCCTTCCCACGCATATCTCTTCCTCGTATTGCATCTGCTTAATAGGCTAATGATATATGAGCAAAATAAGTGTATGTAATCCTGAAATTCTGACTTTGTGTTGAAAAAAAGTACTTTCTGTGGCACATTGTGTTAGAGCTTTTTTCCTTTTGTTTAAAAGCATTTTTAGGTATTGCTTAGCTTTAGGGAAGAAAAAATTAAAATGTGTGCCTTGGTATATTAACATTTATTTAATTCAATGAGGATATTAGAGTTCATGCCTCCCAGTTGAATGGGATTGATCTCAGTAGAGTTGTGCTGTAAGGCTGACTTTGTGGAACAACTATGTAGCTTTAAAATAGAAAGTAAATGCCCACCATCTCTGATCTTTGATGCGATTGATTTGGAGGATGGGGCAGTCACTCCACTCCAAGTATTTGCCTAGCCTTGAGTTTGACAGCTATGGTCACTTGTTATTTTGCTCGTTAATTTGTCCAATGGCATTTTTGTACCTATGTAAATGTTTAAATATTTCAGAATGTTGCAAAATTATATTGCAATTTACAAATTACATTTTACAATTTACAATTACAAATTATATTGAAAAATCTTGCAAAAATCCTTGTAATATTTGGCAGGAAGTTCAGCGATTTAACTATGTTTGGTTTTGTTTTGACCCTGTCTTCTGATACTATTTCACTTTTCCCCCCTCTTTTTTTTTTTTTTTTTTTAATTTGAAGGCATCCTGAATGATCACCTGTAATAAATTTACCTATTCACCTGTGATTCATAAAGTGGCAAGTTAGAGCAAGAAGTCTACGTAACAGTAGAATTACAGAATGCAGAATTTATAAATATATTTTCCATTTATCTGAGCAGTAATAACTTTCATTAGGCAAAACCCAAACACCAGTAACTTCCTATCGATTCACTGATTTTACTGAAACTTTTGAAAGTTGTCAGATCTAAGTGGATATAAATTAAAATAGCAGTAATACAAACACTCAAGAATGTATACTTCTGCATGCATGTATATTCTGAATGTATACTTCGCACTGTTATGTGTTTTCCCAGTAATTATAAACAATGTTGTGTTGTAGAATTTATTCAAAGAAATGATGATGTTACAATGGTCAGTGATTGTATCAGGGTGATGTTATAATACATCTGCTCAAAGAGTCAACCTTGTTGCAGTTAAGTTCTGAGCAACAGAAGTGGTAACAGCAATAAGGACAGGCATGTAGGGGCTCTGGGATTTACTTGGTGCACTCGCTGCAGTGATGTACACGACAGACTAGAGGCCAGCAAACAGGCTGCAAAATGGTTCGACATAAAATGATCGAGATCCTTGTAAAAAAATATAGTGGTGTCCAATCAAAACCTGGTTCTCTGAAGTACTGTTTGTACTTCTGGTTAATTTGTACAAGTTCTGATACTTCTGCTGAACAGTCTTTTTGTTCCATTTAGTGAAATTTTTATATATATATATATATTTGTGTGTGCATTTTGTAAATAGTAAGTAAAATTACTGATGAAAACAATTTGATGTTTTTATGTATCAACATATAAACATGCTTTATTTGGGTTATTCTAAAGAAGTGTGTTCACAATCGGCAAGTAAAAGGTGGACAATCAGATGTATTTCCTAGAATCCACAATATTGTGTAGGTGTACCTATATATGCACACCCATGGAAACAGAATGGAAATACTGTATTTTTTTAATCAAGGTATAAATAGATGAATAAAAGTTGAAAAAAGTTACAAACTATGAAATGAGTTGAATATTGGATTCTAAGAATTTGTGATAATTAAGCATAGTTTCTGTGGTGCAAGATACAGCCAGATTTATTTCCCTTCCTAAATAAAATTACCATCAAATTACATATCTGTCTAACCATCCATTTATTCAGATGTGTAGACCCATATATGAGCCCTTTCCCTGTAATTACAGAAGAATGGCAGTCATTAGCAAATTTATTCAAAGGCCATTTCTAGCAATGCATATGTCATGAGTAATTTTCCACAGTATGAATCTTACTCTTCAAAAGGTCGGGAAAATGTAGAAAATAGAGTTACGAGATGAATGACTAGCCCTTGTATCCTCTCCTTAAATGTTTCAGTTAGGCCTCTGAAATTAACTAATTCTTTCTGAGAAGCTGCTGAGGTTATGTGTAAGAGCTTGTACTTACAAAGGATTGTGCTTACAACATAAATCTATGTTGCAGTTGCTTTCCCAGTCATTTAGGTAAGAAGCAGAGACACTGAAACTCTCTCTCCCATAGCACATTGTTTAGTCACCTCTCATCATAGAGAAAATTACTGGTTAAATAAACACTTTTTTCCAAATTCTCTTTTCTCTCTTCTGTCTTCATTACTATCATTTACAGACTGAATAGTGCTCCTGTTTTACAAAGGAATGCTTAAAAAGATTAGAGAAACTGCAGTGTGTCTTGCTAGCCCTAATTTGTATTCCAGCCGTTTATATCTGCAGAGCTCAAGACTTGGTCCCAAATTCAGATCTGCATCAGACGGTAGCAAACTGATGTAGAGCTCTGCTTCGTGCTGCGCAGGTGATGTGGGATATCCCTGCTGGATGCTCTGAGGCAGCCTAATGCTCATGGTCCTTTTATCACTGGAATAATTTCACCTCATTTGAGTAACAGTTGGAAGAGCTACAAAAATATGTTTTAGGGATTATAATATTTATTCCTGATAATACTACAAATACATCAAATGTCAAATATTCCTCAGAAATATAAATGTCCTGATCTCACCATGGATATTTAATAACAGTGTTAGACTTGTAGGGGTTTAAGTGGACTATAACATAGTTTTTAATTTAGGGAATAAAATCAATTTATTGCCTTTGACCTATGGCCAGTCTCAGCCTTGGTTCTGTTTTGCACGATAATTTACCCAAATCCTTTCCTCTACACAAGTCCTGCTCCTCCAAAATAAATTACTGACTTTTGGCCTGTGTCCCACTGTCAGAAAATCTCATAATTCTTGTCCATTCTGCTCCGCTTGCACTCTGTGTTAAAAAGCCTTCCTAGTCTGATAATTCTATATCCCTAAAAAATAGGAACGTTTCTGCTCTTCTTTCAGTAAAGGTGGTGTTGGGGGAATTGTATGGATTTTTTTTTTTTTTTAAACCTCAGTTGAAAAGTCTCACAAAATATGCTACCAGGCAGATGAGCTGCTGAAGCTGAGAACAGGGCAATGAGCACTAATACACTGCGCTCACTGTTCACCAAGAATTTATGACACTTCTGGCATCATGCTTCCTACTAGGCATCTTCCTGTAATCCCTCGGACAGTATTAGATTTATACAGGGATTCCACTGAACTGTAGTGTATTCAGGCTTTTCTTCATCATCCATGTTGCTGCTCAGTTCCTCTATATGCTAGGGAAGACCTGGATTAGGCAGGGTTTTGAAAATGCTGAAGAAAGTGAAAGGTGTGGCAGAGTCACTGAATAAATAGGAGAGAATGCACAAATAGGGGAAAAAGTCAGCAGAGTTACGCTAAAAGTAGAAAGAAAAGCCAGCAGCAGAGGTGACAACATGAAAATGGAAAAGGAAGGGATAATCTTCCTCTCGCAAATATCCACCTGCAAATGCTGTTAGCCGAATTCCCACCAAATATATTTCCCAGGAATCCTGTTCACTCAGGAGAAGAGACCCAGGTTTTAACTTGACAGGCGGATTGTCTGATGAGAAAATCACACTCCAAAGCGCTTTGTCCATCATTGTTTTGTGTCAAATTCACGCAAACTAGAGGAGTTTCAGACAGATCAAATAGTCAAATAATGCCTGTAATTCAGTTGGTATCACTTTTAATGTAACATTTCCGAAGGGTGGCATGCTTTACTTATGTTTCAGTCATCCTGACTCTGGGGTTTCTTGCATAACTGCGTGAAGGAAAACTTGTTATCTGAGTAAATAAGGGATTTGGTTCTTGGAAAACCCCAGCAGAGTGAGTGATATGGGCAAATAACAGCAAGGAAACAGTTGTGTTCCTACATCTGGTAGCTTTACAGAAGTGTAGAATTGAAGTGTTGAGTTTGTTTTAAGAGAATATTTAGTTACATGTTTCTTCTAAATAAACTAATGTCCTCCAATTCGGTTTTGTTGAGGTGAAGTTTCATTTTAATACTTTTTCTATTTTACAAGAGGTACACATACTTTTCTAAATTTTTTAACAACTAAGAACTATGAAAGCTGACTTGCAATCCAGTCTTCTATAATATCTTTATGCTATGGTTTTATTACCCTGCCTTCAACAGGAACACAGATCTCCACAGGGAAGGACTTAATTCTCTTTAATACTTTTGTTGCACTGGAATAACATGATGAGCGTGTATACAGGCTGTTCACTGAAATGCATCCACCATAGCCTTGCTATGTAATATCATTGACTTTGCATATCAGTATCAAAACATTTTTTGTACCATTTTGGAGGACAGATCAAATGGACCACGGGTGTTCTCAGTTACAGCAGCAACCCCTCTTTCTATAGATGTTCATGTCAGTCACTGTTTTAGACGTCTCCTCAGGAGTTTATAACTCATTGATTACACTTCAGTCCACCAAAGCTGTTACATCTTTGTAGAAAAATCTTCACTTGCCTTTACTTGAATATCTTGCATTTGAGTATCTTTTACCTTCTGGAACGTGAGCAGCGGGAGAGAGGGAAAATATCTACTGTGCCCGGCTTCCCGGTGGCCCCCGTATGTCCAGCAGAGAAGACACTTGCTGATGTGCTGAGTCAATTCTACAGATGACCTCTACTCATGTTAAATTTTGTTAGCTGTTCACCTGTCCATACTCCTTTTGCTTTAGTCTGCCATCTTCTTGTATTAATTTTTTTTGTAGGAAGCTTTTGGACACTGAGGATGAGCTTTCTGACATCCAGTCGGATTCGGTCCCGCTGGAAGTGCGGGACTGGTTAGCTTCTACATTCACGAGGGAAATGGGAATAGTGAAGAGGAGACCTGAAGAAAAGCCCAAATTCCGAAGCATTGTGCATGCTGTACAGGCTGGGATTTTTGTAGAAAGGTGAGAGCTTGGTTTTCTCATTACAGCAAGTACTGCGATTAACCACCGTGTCTCTCATTGAAGATCCCTTAAGTGATGGGATAACCTGAAGCAAAACTTTGAGCCGGAATTTAGGTTTCAGTTTCTGCAATTGCTCTATTTTTCTAATCAGAAATCCGGATGAAACCTCTAAATTTGTGTTGAAATCTCCTGGACTTTGGAAAATTCTGGGAATGAACTTCATGGCTTTGAAACTTCTACGCTAAAATGTAACAAGGACTGCACTAACATAAAAGAGTAATGTACCAGCAGAGGGGCTTTTCTCATAAGTTCATTAAAAGGCTTATGTCGTCTTTGGGATCAGACCCTTGAATAGCTTAGTGTTCTTTCACAAACTGTGAAAGGTGAATTACAAGAAGAAAAATTGCTCCAGTACTTTTTAAAGGAGTGCTATTCCTTAATATTTTATTTGTTCTTTCAGGATGTACCGAAGAACGTCTAGCATGGTTGGCTTGGCTTACCCAGCAGAAGTGATAGTAACGTTTAAGGTAAAATAAGTTTAATCATTGTGGAATTTGAATGTATTTGTACTTTTGTTTAGTGGCTTTTAGGGTGAAATTAATATATTTTTCTACTGAAACTACCCTAGCCGTAGTTGTTACTACAGAACTGAGCACACAGAAAAAAGAAATTAATAGTTAAAAATTCACAAAAAGAATATGATTCTGTTTATTGTTTCACTGAGTAGTTGTGATTTCATGTCATCATTAGAGCAATAGGATGAAATTTGTACAGAAATTTTTATAGAAAAGTGAGACACAGTTTTATCAGCTCCCACTGGTATGGTAATCAGTGTCTCAGACAGCAGCATTTGTTTCCTTTTTAGGAAAGAAAAAGGAGAAGTAGTATTGGGATTAGAGCTAACAAAAGAAGCTGCAGCTTATGGAACACGTACAGTATTTGCTGTGAATTTAGGGCATTACTGTAGTTCACCCAAAAGGCTAAGTTTTATAGTGGTAAAGTTCCTATGGCTGTGTATGCAATTCAAAATGGTATTTCCTGAGAATGTAGTACCTCACCTTTTCCCCTGAAAGTTAAACACTGTTATATTATTCTCAAATTGCCATATGGCTATCGTGTTAATGACATTGCTTAATAGCCTATTTAAAGGATGGGTATTCACATCAGCTCCACGAGGTTCTATAGACATTTGGTATGCAGAAAGTTAAATTTGAAAGATTGAGGCCTTTGATTCGAAGCATAGGAAGTTGCATAGGTCATGTTACAAGTATTTTATTCATAACTGGCACAACTATTTTTATCATTAATATTGAAATAGTCATTAATGTATTATCTACAGTAGATGTTTGAAAGAGTTGGACAATAAAAAACCACCAAACTCTCACCCGTCCCTCCAAAAAATCCCAAAATATCTTTTCCACTGATTAACTGGAAACCTACTTAAATGCATGGAAATTTGATGGTTTGTTTTTTTTTTCCCTCATCTACAGGATGTTGATAAATGGTCTTTTGATGTATTTGCCCTAAATGAAGCAAGTGGAGAGCACAGTCTGAAATTTATGATGTATGAGCTGTTTACCCGATACGACCTTTTGAGCCGTTTCAAGGTCAGAAACTAGCCACAAGTAAAAATATGTATGCGAAAATAAGTATGTTAAATTTAAAATACAAGAAAGCCAGGATATGTTTGAGATAATTTTTTATTGTACAGTGCAGTGCAGAGTTTCAAAGAATATGGCAAATCAGACACTGTAATATGCCAATAGTTCTACCAAGTGGAGCTTCACCTAGAGCGTGCACATTTTTCTGCAACCCAAAAAACGGAAAGCTACGTAGAGGCATTTCAAGTGAGTTTGGGATGTTGCTAGTGAGCAGCTAAATGCTGTAAGCACTAAATAAACAGATTATGTATACAGCCTATTTACTCAGCATTAGTGAATCAGTGTCCCAGCTTCACGGAACAAAGATTCCTAATAAGGCAGAAAACTGTAGTTATTCCTAAGTATTTTTTTTCATGGTCTAGACCATAGTATGTTCCCCACCAGTGTGCAGGGGTTTCAGCTGAACCTTCCTCTCCTAACCAACTTGGGGGATATATAAAGAGACGGCTACGTTTCCGTGATGTTTGCAGGGTGTTGCAATACAATATGGAGTACTTCTAACCAGCTTTGAAAGCCTGAGATAAAAAATGGATTGAAATGCCAAATCTATCATTATAGTAGTACTGAATGTAAGTTTTATTATAATTTCAAAATCTCTCCACTGCAAAACTCCATGCTCCTTTCGAAGAGCCTGCCTCACCCTGAAACCTGTTTTACTATTTTAATTTTAAAATTTTAATTTTAAAATTTTAATTCATTTTAATTGCAGGACTTTTAAATAAATTTCATTATATGGGAAAATATATGGGACTAGATAGTGCCTGTACTTCATAGATTGCCTGGAGGAAGAGAAGGAAGTGAAGTCGTGCTATCAGATTCAAGAAAACCTTGTCTCAGGCAAGGCAAAACTGGTGACGAAAAGGAGATAATCCTATTGTTAGACTCCTGTCTGTCATACCTTTATTACAAGAGCAATCTGTGCATTGCTGGTACAGACAGACAGACAGATATGTCTTGAAAACTATTTGATTGATGGCTCTGCAGTCTCTTGTATACTAACCACATGCTGTGCATGGTGTATGTAGAGGGATATAAGATCTACAAGAATTCGGTGAAGACTGCCTGATGCATGTTAGATATTAAATCTTTATATTTTAAATTTTTCTTTTGTTGTTTGTTAACTGAATTCTATGGTATATTTATTTGTCGTTTATTTATTGCATGATTAACTTTGCAGCTGTTGCAGGAAAAAAACATTTATTTTAGTTTTTGCTTCCCCTAGATCCCTGTTCCCAACCTTATTTCATTTGCTGAAGCTCTTGAAGTTGGTTACAGCAAATACAAAAATCCATATCACAATTTGATCCATGCAGCTGATGTTACTCAAACTGTGCATTACATAATGATTCACACTGGTATCATGGTAAGAAATACTGCAAAGTTCAATTTACTTCTTTTCTCAGACGCTGCTGTTTTGGATAAATGTGTACGTGTGTCTTTTCTTAGGAAAAAGCTCCTGTGAAAACTGTGCAGAGACAGATTCTGAACTACCGTTCAGGCTGTGAACTTTACGTCATTTTAGCAGTTCTTCCAGGCTGGAACTCTCCTGATGCAGAGGAAAAAATGAGAAAAAATATTCTCCTTAAATTCTTTTTGCTTTGCATTGCCTGGGCTTGGGTATTATATATCATACTAAAAGAGATATATTTGCAGGAGTGGGCAGGTGAGAATTTTTCACTTCCACATCAGAGCCTGGGAGGTGTGATCAGGCAAGGAAGCTTTAGTATCTGCTGAGGTCCAGGCCATTGAAAGATGTACTGAATCAGTGCAGGTATGCTCAAATACTCTGCAGCTGCTTTTCTTTTAATTTATAACCTTATTTAGGACTGCTCTTGCATACTGTATGTGCCTATAGTATGCAGGAGGTTGCATTTGCCTTGCACTATTGCAATATCCTAATAGTTTTTAGTATTTGCTTTTGGAACTGAAGTGAGCCTGTGCAAGCATTTTTACTCTAAACACTTAGAGTTCATACCGGCAGTGGGAGTCACTATCAGCTTGCCAGACAAAAGTAAATACTGACTGAAAGAAAATGGACATTTCTGTCAATGGCCTTTTGATGATTTGTCTTCACTGAGATTGCACTTGTTTAAAAAATAAGTAAATAAAAAGATGGGAAGTGATAGTGTCTGCTTTCTGTTTGCAGAGCTATGAAACAATTCCATAAGACTTTCAGAAAAGAAAATTTTAGGGCTGACTCTAGAGGATTGTGCTCCAATATATACACAATAAATGACAGTCATTCATTTATGTTAAGCCTTTTGTCACTGAAAGCTTTGCCTTTGGCTTCAGTGGAGGCAAGAACAAGTCCCTAGGCATTGCAGGGTTTGATTCTACTGTTTGAAGGAAGTGTTTTGCTTCTAAGCATCAAGTTTTTAAAGCTATGTTTTAACACATATACACTTCCAGAGTGAAGCCTGGAGTCTTCACCAGCCAAGATTCCTTTTCACATTGAAATGTTTTCTTGAGAGAGAACTTCCATATTAGACTGAAGAATAGGGCAGACAGCTCTTGCCAAGATGACTCCAAACCAAAGTTGTTGTATATGGTATTCACCTGTCAAAATAATATTTTAATAAGAGAAAAAGCCTGAAGAGATGAGATCATGGTTCTTATCCTACCCTTATCTTCTACTGAAACATCAACTGCAAGTGTTAAGTGATGTGAGACACGTCTTTGTTGCAGGTATACACCTCGCTCAGCAACTTAACAGGGAGGAAAATCCCTCTGTTGTGTTATACATTATAAACATCCCTTTGACCCATTGTAACTGTGCCCCTCTGCTCTTCAGAAAAGATGCCAGGACAAGGTTCAAACTTCCAGAGCTATCCTAGTCAATTTGGATTGCTTAGCCTTTGATTAAACTACTTTGCAACACAGTTTGTGTACCTCCGAACACTCAATGAAGGAACCTGTTTCGAACTTGAATATCTGGTATTCCACCGGCTGCACATGAGAACGAAAAAGGCCTCTCTGACTCAAGTTTTACGATATTAGCATCTTAACCTTGTAACTGCACATTGATGTGATTTGAACAACTATTTTCAGAAAAGCTTAGACTTTATTGCTGTTACTTTGCTGTAAAACCTCATTAATGTTGCAATGCTGTTACAAAATATTCCTATAAAAATAGGCCACATTTTAAATATTCACATTTGAATTGCTGAATTATGATATTGGAAAGTTCTTGGAAAGATATCTAACTAGGACAACACTTAGTCAAGAGTGCCTTCAAACAGATGTAGCTTGCCAGGCAGAAGGAACGTTTATAGAAACCAGTGTTCGAAAGAAGGCCTAGTGATTCTGCAGCTCACAAAGTATTTCTGTCCCAAATGTCATTTGCAGTTTGAGAACACATCAGTATCATGCAAATGTTCTATTTAACTTGTTGGGGTTTTTTTCCGGTTGCATGGTTAACTCTACAGAGCCATAATCGATAACAATTTGAAGTTTGCTTCTCTAGCTAATAGCTTTCAGAGTATGTCCATTGTAATGCCTCTTTTAACTCTTCTGTATCTTCTAACAAATACCTAGATTGGAGTCAATTCGATGCAATTTTATATCAAATTCCTGTGTGGTTTTTGCAGACTGGCATGTGATTTGAAGTTCTTGTGCTTTCATTGTATCTTAAGGAACTGACTCCCAAATCTTGCAAAGAACTGCTGTCTTCCGTATTCACTTCTGAAAGACATACTGAAACAAATGTTCCAAAAAGCTGGGGTTTAGAAAATCCTTTTCATGATTCCTGTTGTTGAGGTCATACATTTTGTACCTTTTATAGGAACCTGGAAAACAGCCATATTTCAGCATTTGCCAAAAAATCTGTCTGTTAAGAGTTTATGCTTCTCCATAAGCCTTTGGAGAGATTCGTGAAAAATTACACATATTCATAGAATCATAGAATGGTTACAGTTGGAAGGGACCTTAAAGATCATCTACTTCCAACCCCCTGCCATGAGCAGGGACACCTCCCACTAGACCAGGCTGCTCAAAGCCCCATCCAGCCTGGCCTTGGACACTTCCAGGGATGGGGCATCCACAACCTCCCTGGGCAACCTGTTCCAGTGTCTCCCCACCCTCGGAGTAAAAAATTTCTTCTTAATATCTAAGCTAAATCTCCCCTCTTCCAGTTTAAAACTATTACCCCTCATCCTATCACTACACTCACTCATAAAGAGTCCCTCCCCATCTTTCCTGTAGGACCCTTTTAGGTACTGGAAGGCTGCAATAAGGTCTCCCCGGAGCCTTCTCTGCTCCAGGCTGAACAACCCCAACTCTCTCAGCCTGTCTTCACAGGAGAGGGGCTCCAGCCCTCTGATCATCTTCATGGCCCTCCTCTGGACTCGTTTCAACAGATCCATGTCCTTCTTTTGTTGGGGACCCCAGAGCTGGATGCAATACTCCAGGTGAGGTCCTATGAGAGCAGAGTAGAGGGGCAGAACCACCTCCCACGACCTGCTGGCCGCACTTCTCTTGATGCAGCCCAGGATGCAGTTGGCTTTCTGGGCTGCAGGCGCACATTGCTGGGTCACATTGAGCTTCTCATCAACCAACACACCCTAGTCCTTCTCCTCAGGGCTGCTCACAATCCATTCTCTGCCCAGCCTGTATTTGTGCTTGAGATTGCCCTGACCCACATGCCCCTTGACCTTGCACAGGCCCACCTTCAAGCCTGTCTATGTTCCTCTGGATGGCATCCCTTCCCTCCAGTGTCTTGACTGCACCACACAGCTTGGTGTTGTCAGCAAACTTGCTGAGAGGACACTCAATCCCACCGTCCATTTCACTGACAAAGATGTTAAACAGTAGCAGCCCCAGTACTGACCCCTGAGGAATGCCACTCGTCACTGGTCTCCACTTGGACATTGAGCCATTGACAGCAACTCTTTGGGTGTGACTATCCATCCAGTTCCTTATCCACTGAGCGGTCCATCTGTCAAATCCATATCTCTCCAATTTAGAGATAAGGATGTCATAAGGGACAGTGTCAAATGCTTTGCACAAGCCCAGGTAGATGATGATGTCATTTGCTCTTTCCTTAACCACCAACACTGTAACGCTGTCATAGAAGGCCACCAAATTTGTCAGGCACGATTTATCCTTAGTGAATTCATATTGTCTGTCACCAATCACCCCCTTATTTTCCATGTGCCTTAGCATAGTTTCCAGGAGGATCTGCTCCATGATCTTGCTGGGCACAGAGGTGAGACTGACTGGTATGTAGTTCCCCGGTTCTTCCTGTTTTCCCTTTTTAGAAATGGGGGTTATGTTTCCTCTTTTCTAGTCATCATGAACCTCACTGGAGTGCCACAACTTCTCAAATGTGATGGCTAGTGGCTCAGCAACCTCACCCCCCAGTTCGCTCAGGACCCAATGATGAATCTCATCGGGTCCCATGGATTTGTGCAGCTTCAGGTTCCTTGGATGGTCTCGAACCTGATCTTCTCCTACAGTCACATTTAAAGATATAAAATTATCATTGTATTTTCCAAAAGTTACTGTCTATCTTAAGAAACAAGATCCAGCCACCTCAGATCAATGTGTTAGAAAGTTAGATATCACAGATGGCACACAATCTATTAACCTTCCCAAGAGATTAAATCCCAGATGATACGACTGAAACATATAACTCAAGCCTGCATTTATGAAGTCTTCATCTTTATAAAGATTTAAGAATCCAACTCCCAGGGAATACATCTTGTGAAGAACTTTTGAGTCATCGATCATCTTCCCACCATCCCTTTTCTCCTCCCACGTACCTGTATTGCTCAAACTAAAGGAAGAGATGTCTTTACTGTCAATAAGTGCATTGTGAGACTCCTTTTCTTACTCATTTTTTAATCCATCATTGTTTAAAAAAATAGTTTGAACCAGAGTTCATGAAAAGTTGAATTACAAGCAATTTGTAATACTGGAAAACATCTGTCAATAATAGAGATCTTTTCCAGTAGGTGTTACACCTGCATGGCATAGTGTCTTTCAGGAGGGAAGCAGGTTCCAGCTCTTTGCACTCTTGCAGACTTCCAGATACCTGCTTTTCCCTCCCCCTTTGAGAAAAACACTTGTTAACTGTCTCTCTCAGAGCTTTCTTCTGCTTCCTTAGAAATCCTCTAGCTAAAGTAGTTCTCTCATTCTCTGGTTTGAATACTGATCTGAATTTTGACTGTACAGCTACAGTCTCTAGAATACTTGCTCTCATATTGTGCCATGTTAAGTTTCTGCGTAGCCCATAGATATTGTTTGTAAGGAATGCTCTTCTACTTATAAATGCATTGTCCAGCAACTATGTTGGTTACTAAAAAAGCTGATTTTTGAAAAGGCCTCTTAATGAAAAAATTTATGTTTAGCTTTAGTTACTAATAATTTCTGGGTTTCTGTTCTATTTGGTATGTTGAAAACATTGTGAAAGCCAGGACTGCTCATGGCCTGGTTTCTTGTGACACACAATATGATGAAGGTCATCGTTTCCATTTTTAGAACTGCTTACAGTACATTCTCATTCCTCTGTTGTGACCTTTTTTAATATATACTGCTTCACCAACAACCAGTACTTGTTGTTCCTCAGCAGTCTTATTTTGTCGCTGAATGACCCATTTCATTATTCTCACATTACTTATGAATCTTGACTGTTTCCTTTCTTCTTCTTTGAAAGAAGTACTACTACTGGCAGCTTATACTACTTCTGGCAGCTTATACATCTTATATCCATTCATATACATGTATGTGCGTATATGGGTGCAAAAGGATGAGATCATTCCTCGAACCTTTAGTACAGAAGCTTAATTCTACACTAAAAAAATCTGAAATATGTGTGGAAATGCTTGACTGGTATTTGACTTAATCAGTCCTATGACTGCGGGGGTTAATTGTCATCTGATTTTTCTGCCCCCATTTTTAGATGGAGTAAATTTTTTCCTCGAGGATGATTTATCATTCAAGGAATAGAACTTGAAACATAAAATAACGGAGTTTGTTTTACAAACTGAGTGATACAGAACAGCCACAGTTAGCAAGAGGTATAAAAGTGCACAAAACTCTAGGGTCTGCATTATTTTGTATACATGACCTGTATTACCTTTTGTTCTGTGTAACTGTATACTAGCCCTATGCACCCTTTTTTTGCATTAGTACAAAGTGTGATAAAATTTAGAACAGAAAAATCTCCCATGGGCCTAACTTTAGTGCTGTGTACCCTGTAAAGTAAAGTTAATGCAGATGTTGTACCTAGAATTTATTGTGAACTGTATATATTGTTCACAAAAAGACAAATTATAACCTTAACTTCATATCAGGTTTTTAGATGAATGTACCATGATTTGGCAAGTGCCATGTATGGGCTAGCAGATTAGATACTTCCTACTCAACGCAGCTGCACAGCATACCGTCTAATTATCTTAACTTCTTAGATTTTTGGCTGCCAACGTTTACTTTGCTAGTGACTGTAGGGATGTTAACTTGGTCTTAGAGAAATCATAAAAAGTACAAGGAGTTATTTTACTGTATAATACTGAAGTGTTGTGGATATATATTTACCTGGAATAAGAGAAGAACAAAGTTTACTTAAGTTGAAGGTAGTGCAAAACATTTCCAGTACTGTAAAGTTTAATCTGAATTCGGCTATTATAGGAAATATGACTAATTTTTTTTTTTTGTTTACCAGCACTGGCTCACAGAACTGGAAATTTTAGCAATGATCTTTGCAGCTGCCGTCCATGATTATGAACATACTGGGACCACAAACAATTTTCATATTCAGACAAGGTAAGCGAAATGGTCTCTTAAGTGTCATATCTGGAGTTTGCTGTTCATTGGTCTGAACTGTTTCATTCCTCTTACTGGTACAGCCAGGAAGTAGCTAGGTCATTCCTGATTTTACAAATTGCTTCCATGACCTCTGCACAGTTAATGGGACTGCTCACATGAAAAAGACAGTGTGGAAAAGTAAGGAGTTAGCTCCGTAGTGTTTGAAGTCATTATATTTTGGAGCTGATATGTCAAGAGAGGTTTTAAAAAGATTCAAAACACAGACTTGAAAATCCCTCACCCCTCTATTTGCTCACTTCGATTCAGATACTTTCGACTCAAAATTTTATTTCTCCCCCAGTGTCCCCAGAAAAATACCACTTCACTTGCAGCAATGTGTCTGCACTTACTCCAGGTGCTATGCTTTATTTCAAGCTGTGTATTAAACTTACAGGGTCCTAGTACAGACAGAGAAATGTTCAAGTACAGCTTTAGAAATCCTTACCAAGAGTCCTCTCCTGACATGTTTTGACAGCATCTGCAGTAGTTACAAAAAAGAAATCTAGAAAGAAATCCAGAAAGAAATCCAGTTTGAAAATCAGGCTAACTGTATTTTCATGCAGGCACAGCATGTCATGCTAGCCGATGGTCCAGAACAACAGCATATACCTCTCTCCCTTAAAATACTTACAGCATATCAAAGGAAAACACTGACCAACCCATTTCTGGGTGATAAATGGTACACCTGATACTTAGCCTAGTACAAAGCATCTTATTGTTCTCTCACACTAGGCTATATTTTGTTTTTAGTATCCTCAGTTGAGGAGTCTGCTTTACCTGCTCTTGAAAAAAAAGTTCAGCAAAGCACTGGCATATTCTAGCACAACAATTCTGTGCTAGAAATACTACTACTTTGAAGAGAAGCATCCTCGCACTCACCTATACAGATAAAGTGCCTAATGGTTACATTTAAATTTAATCCATAACATACTTTTGCCCAGACATGTGCCCTTCAACAATGAAAAAATTCTAGATCTGCAGTTGCAATAAAGACATAATTCTTTTTTTCCCTCAGCGCAGTCTGGCTAAAAATAAACTTCAGTTTGTTGCTCCAAGTTTATATGACTTTTCTATTTTTGTCCTTAATATTTTGCTCTGAAGTATTGCAAAAGTGGAAAATGAATTAAGCTGTTAGCCTTTGAATTTTACTTGGACATACTTGCAAACAGGTATTTGGTTTGTGATGGAGCTCATTCTTCCCTCCTAGTGGAACTTGGCCCTGATGTGGCATCCCAGGGCTGTGATTCCAGGCTTCTTTTGCCTGAGAAAAGCTGATGAAATGGCTATCATAGTCAGAGCAAATCTTAGCACTGTTTAAAACTAGCCATAAGCAGCTATGCAAGTCGAAGTGTGCTTCATAAACATATGTGATTGGCACATCACAGATTTTCCCATGATTTTAGTAGGATTATGGATGTAAACATATTCATTATTTAGGTAGGTTATGTTTTGTTCCCTCTAAATAAAGTTTCCAATCATATTTTAATTTTTTAGATTCCTTGGTATCATACCATACACGTGGGTGGTTGCACTGAATATATGCTATTGCTCAACAGAACAAGCGGTTGAATTTACCTTATTAATATCATAGTAAGATGCGCTGCTAAATCATCACACCTTTCTTCTAGTACAGACTTTTCAGTTGATCAAATTGAAATACTCTGGAATAGTTTCATAAGAACAGAAATGTAGCAGAAAGGGGAGGCCCAAGGTTCCTTAGCAAGTCAGATCAGGTCTTGGGGAAAAAAATGTCCCAAGAATCAATGAAGTTTGAAGCTAAGTACGATAAATCCATGCCACATCAAAATTTGTGAAAATCTGTATGTAACTTTGGTATCGTGGGTTAGTCTTTAATTAAGAGGAGAAAGATACTGTCAAGGGTGCTAATGTCTGGCTTTAGGAAGCACTTGAATACAATCAAACTTTGGCTTAGCATGTCTTCCATTCCTTTGGTGTGAGGCTCAAGGTTTGTCTGTTTTTCTGAAAAAATATGGTATTTATTTCAAAACATATGAAATTGAAGTTTTTCACTATTTTATTATTTACAGCTCCTTCTGATTATGAGTGACATGGACAAAAGCACATCTCTCTCAGAACAGGGGTAGTAGCTTCTTAATACCCGTGCTCTGCCTGGAGCCCCCTCTGTTGGTGAATGCATGGTTGTATTGCCAAAGAGTACTCTCCAGTAACCTAATTAGAGCGCGTCTGCTGCTCTACGATCCTATCTAGAGCCAAGAAGCTCAGAGATTCTCCTCACAAATTTTCGTCACAGTTATATCATATAAATAAAACATTTCACATTTAAAAATATGACTTTCCAACAAACAGTATATACAATGGTATAATGATAATTTTTTATGCATTTAGGATGGAAATCTTGTCAGTATTTGATACAATAAGAACAAATAAACATAGCTTGATATATACAGTCAATAGTTTTCATAGAGAATACACAGTCCTACCTTCCCCAGTGCCATCATCAGGATGCTATTGCAAATTCTGCCTTTTTTTTTTAACACTAGGTCAGATGTTGCAATATTGTACAATGATCGCTCTGTTCTTGAAAATCATCATGTGAGTGCTGCTTATAGACTCATGCAAGAAGAAGAGATGAACATCCTGGCAAATTTAACCAAAGATGACTGGAGGTAAGACTTACCGTGACTTTCAAACTTAATTCCACTATTTAAAAATAGTAAAAAACACCAGGCCTTCCACGTGGAGTCTATTTTAAGAGTTCAAATTACAGGAAGAAACTTTGGCACTGGAAGGAGTAATGGATATTTAAAGTTTATGGAATGCTGCTGTGTTGTGAAGAAGCACTGTTTGGGAGACTCCGTATAATTTTCCAAGTGAGATTGTGCATTTATGAGCCACAGTGTTGGACTGTGTGGACAGTGTCTCAGGTGAAATAGCGGTTCAGGAAAACTATGGTGCTGCCCCTCTTGAGCTAGGTTACCTTTGTCTAACTGGGTTAAAATCTCCGTGCAGTCACTCTCTGGTGCCACCTTGAGCGCTCCTGCCCCTGGGATTTCTGCTCTGTACCATATCACAGCATAGTCGCATCTTGGTTAAGCATTAAAAAATGAATTATATGGAGAGTCCCAAAATAATAAAATAAAGGCCCAGAAGCACTACAGAAATCTCCTTTTTCTTCTTCTTCTTAATTTTAGTGTAATTCCTGAAGAAAATTTGACCAGCTGAAAGAATCAGCATCATAATTGCTAAATCACAAATACTAAGACCTGTAAAACCAAAATGAACGAGTGTTAGAGATAAGATTTTCTCTATTATTAGAAAGGACGTTATGTTTGTATATCTTTGATTACTACATATAGCACTTTAAGATATGAGTCTTCTGTGTGTTTCTGTAAACATAGGTATTATTCAGTGATCCTAAAAATAACTTCTAAGTAGGTGGACTGTGAAGTCAAGAGAGAGATATTCTGCTTCCAGGGAGGCGTCCCGCTGTGAATGATGCCACCACGAGTAACAAAGCTATACTCTGCTTTGTTTATATTTTCACAAAACTATACGTTTATGGAGGAATACGTGAATGTCAGATCAAATTTTGATGTGGTGTATTTTTACAGATGAAGGACTGTTTTACATGGTAGATTTACATGATTTCACTTATCTACATGATCAGAACACCCCTAAATAAAGTGTTTATTGAATGTAAGTCTGCCGACCCTTTTGGTTTTCACTTAATTATTTTTCTGTAGCTACTCCAAAATGCTCAATATGAAAGTAAGTTTAATTTTTTATTTAATACAAAGTGAGAGAGGAAGCATACACTTTTTCATTCTCATAAAAGATTTCTTCTCAGAGGATAGTCATTTGGATTTAATTATCATAAAGTTTGTGTTGTAAATTTAGTTCTTGAGAAATATCTCTGGAAGTAAACTGTAAGCATTCAGCATTAATTGTCACATAGACCTAGATTTTCATTGCCAACATAAGTTGCCCTTGCTCTGCTTGGAACTATTTTGGGCCTGATAGTTTTGGGCCTGATAGGTTTCCGACCCTATTTTTGCTTGTCCTAGCTATTGAGTATGGAGAAGTGATTATGCCAGTAGATAACCATCAGAGGCTGGTATTGTGTCCTTTAAAACCATCATTGTGGAGAGGTAATGATTTTCAAATCTTCAGACTTGTTGCCTGGAGTATGCTTTTTTGAAGTGTTTTGTCCTACCAGAGAATATTTCCAGGTAGAAAGGGGCAGATTTTCTTCAATTGAATTTTGGTTCAGGACTGGATCAAGGATGGGTTGAAGACACTTATGTGCTTCCTCGGTCCTGGCTCCTTCAGCACTGGAGACCACCATATATATGGCGTTGCTCCAGCTGACAGAAATCTGGCTGCCAGCTAGTAAAGTGAATCCCAGCTGTTCCCTTTTGTCATGTCACTGGGGAAAAGAGTGACAGGATGGAAACTCCTGTGAAAGAAAATATTCCCCAGTGGAAAGAGGAGCCTATGGTTTCCAAGTGTGTGATGTTTATACATATTGCTTTGGTGGACTGCAAGAGAGTAAAGGGAAGAATGGGACAGATTGTCTTCACATTTATGGAGCACACTCTTCTCTGCATAGATTGCTCGATCTGGTCTTACCACAGTTCTTTTTCTTTATATTATGGACCCTTTGCTATAACTTCTGTTGCATTGCATTTCTCCGTGGTTTTTGAACCCGTGATAAACTACCACGTTCCTTCAGAAGTTGCTCAATCACAGATGAGGTGTGTTTGCACTTGCTTTTCAGTCTCCTCTCACTGTTACCCAGTTTGGATTTCCTGGAGGATTTTATTTTAGTTTTGCAAATTTTGTTTGTATACAGTGGCTGCACAGATCCATTCCACTATTACATGCAGCCAGTTTGAAGTTGGTGGGATCTGGCAACAAGAGAAAGTAGAATTTATGGTCTCTTGTTGGGGCTATTCAGTACAACTTAGAAGAGATGTATGAACTGACTAATAAGCTCAAGTAACTAAACTAGGACACTCAGTTCCATGTTTTGTCACTTAGCGAGGCAATTACGGTCTGTACTTTCAAACAAACTGGTAACTTCCAAAGTGCCAGTCTGAGAACCTAGACAATGTGTTAAAGTCTGATACTTAATTTAGAGGGTCAGTCATGGAAGTGATGGTTTCCTGGTATTCATTTCTAATAGCCAAAAATACCTGTTACCCTGTCATCAGATACAGTTATTCAGTGATGCAATGACAGATCTGTTAGCCACTTAAAAGAGGCTCTTCAATTTTCTAATTATTACTAGAGTGAACTTCTTGGATCTGTACTGAAATTCATGCTGTTAGACTAACAGTTTTGAGGTTTGCGCTGAATCTAATTGGCAGTAAATTGAAATGATAATTTGTTCAACTTTTTAATGTACTTCTTGGAACTGATTAATTTCTTGACTACTGTCAGATCTGTTTTCTTGAGTTGCAGCGATTTCATTTTTTTGAAGTTTAATACCCCTGCCTATTTAAACTGTGGTTCTGCTAATTATTTCAGCAAGATGAAGCAAAGTGACTGAGAATGACTTTATAGTATTACATTTTCTTTTCTGCTTGTTAACGTTAAGAAGATAAATGCACTACCAAACTGTCAGCTTCAATTAAGTTTAAAACATAGGGTTTGGGTCTGAGCAGGGAAACACTGCCAGCATTCTGAGGAGGATGTCCTTTGTGGATAACGCATGTGACATTCATTGTCATTTCTCCCTGTTTTCTCAACTCTGAAAATATATTCCTGTCTTCCATATTCTCTTGTTTCTCTCACTTAGCATCCCTAAGTAACTAAAGAGGGATCGCTTTTTGTCCCTCTTTCTCCTTTGGTTTACCAGCCTTCTGGTATTCTAGCAACCAATGTGTTACGTCAACAGTTATGGGTGGTCAGGCAGTATTAGTGTCTCAAAGCATTCCAGTCATAAGGCATACAATGTTATATTGTCTGATTATATAAAAAAGACTAAGAAAATAATATGCATTATGTACAATGCATAATGAGCAGCTTTTCTATAACAAATTCCCTTGGGAGTCTTCTGTCTGAGGAAAGCAGGATTGCACGATGAACCTTAAATCTTCAGTTCCCAACTTGCTTTTGCTCATCTTAGCCTGTTTTTTCACTAGCCTGCATTTTTTCATTAGTTTCCATCTGACTAAATGTCCTTGTCATGGACAAATCCAGATAAAGCTGGTTTCTGTTTATTGGTTAACTTTTCCGATAAATTCATGCGCCGCCCCTTGTCTCTTGTTTATTACAGCATTATTCATGTCATTTTTTCACATCATCTTACATCTATTTTTTTCACAGTATCATATCCATATCCAGAGCACAGGACATGATGGTTTACTTAAGAAAAATGGAGATTGTATACTCAAAACAAGTAATCTTCCAATTGTGGGCCCCCAAAAAGTGCTACACGCTGTACATGAACACTGTTGCCACTTCCCATCATAGAATTAAAGACAACACCACCTATGTATCTTTTTGCCACGGACATGGTAGCACGAACAATGCTAACAGCATTATCCCAATGCCTGTAGCTGTGAACTGCTTAATGAAGGGAGCAGAGATTTCTGTCCAGGAGTTACCTATGAGACTGGCTGAGGTCTCTTTCAGTATGGAAGTTGAGATGGCCTTTTTTTCCCTGTGAAACAATTTGGGAATGGTTTAAGTCCGAGAGTAATCTTCTGTGCAATGGTAGTAGACTGAGCATTTGTAGCTCTGTTAGAGCTTTATTTAAAGTTTTTCCATCATTTCTCAATTTCCCATCCCTGTTTTGACGATGGAAGGGGGCACAGGCAGAAAACAGCTGCAGACTGTAGGTGGAGAGCCTCTCCTTTGCTATAAAGGAGCTTTTTAGTGGCCTGAAATCTTCAGAAGTGTGTGAGAACAGTGCTACATTGTTTGATCCTTATTCAGGTGATGGAGGTAAGAATTAGGGTTTGTCTGTTGCCATGAAGCAGCATTTAGCTTCTCTGTGTGTCTTGTGTAGTAGGGGTGAGCTTATTTCTGATGACTCCTGAAAGTTCAGACATGGCAAGTTCCTGGGAAAATCTCCCATAGAAAGGGAAAGTGACAACTATTTCAGTCTTACAAACAACAGGATTTAACAATGCAGAGCCCTCGGTTTTCATGTTGCGATGCAAATTAATTAGTATCTTACTATGAAGTCAGATAAGGTAAGGCATTTTCTAAACACAAGTTGCTATGGCTGTGTATTATTGAGTAGAAGTGAGAGGACTGAGTCTTTATCCATTTACATCAAAGCAAATCAGGAATAAATACACAAAAATCAATGAGGAGTATCAGCTTAAATATGCAATTAATTTGGCTCAAAAGCAGTCTTGATAGTTTTTGTAACAAACTATTCTAACACCCCTAAAGAAAACCGCAATTTAACTCTCTAAAACATAGTGGTTTGAAAAAACTGCATTGTTAAGCAAATCAAAGGTATTAATACAATATGAAAGATCAGTGAGAATGACTAAAGTGGATTCTACTCTTGTAATGGATATTTGTACATCCTTAATATTGGGGATGTGCTCATGAAGATATATGATACATAATCAAAGATTTTACGTGGTGAATTGTCCCGGATATACATGTAAGCAACACTTGCACATAAATCCTCCTAGAGCATTTAGTAGACTCCTACATGGTCTATATACAGTCCTTCTACATCAAGGAAACATAATTTTCCAAATCAGTAATTATTGTTGGCAAAATTAATGTACTTTCATATGCAATGAGAATTAATACACACTTTTACATGACTCATGTTTTACTATTTTCATACTCAGTTTAATAGAAAGCTGATGGACAAGCCAACATCTCTGACCATAGTACCAAGGTATAGATAAAGTATAAATCGCAAACTTTATCTGACTCATGAAATAGGCATTAAGATATTTTTTGAGATGAAGCGTAGTTTGTCATAATTTTCATATATTGTTGTACTGTTGGTAGTGTTTCAGATACAGTATCTCTTGCTCTTCTGAGTGTTTCCACAGCCTTCTTCCTAGGTTTAGTGTTATGCCTGCTCTGCACTAATATGAGGGTGGTAATAAGAGACACAAATATATCCTCTTGTGTGGTGGTAAGCCCGGAGACCGACTGGTTTTTTGGATACTCTACTGCTGGAAAAATAAGGAAAGACTTATTATAGGTGGCAGAACTGCATGTATTTTTAGTTTAGACACTAGAAAAGAGGAATTACAAAACAGTGTGACTCTGAAATAATGGTTGCAGAGTGCATTTTCTGAAGTGCATTGCTTTCATAGAATCCCTTTAGGATACCACATTCAAGTTGTTAATAATTTATTTAAATGCTTTTAAAAACGTAACAAAACCCGTGATGTTTTTTAGAAAGTTATAAATTAACAAGTACTGCTTAAACAAATGTACCATACATAGAATAAATGAATTGTAATCAGTCATTTTGCTTTTAATTATTCTTAGGGAGTTGCGTAGCTTGGTCATTGAGATGGTCTTGTCTACAGATATGTCGGGTCATTTTCAACAAATTAAAACGATGCGACATACTCTACAGCAGACAGAGGGGTAGGTTATTTTCCATTCTCTTCATTATCTATAGTATTTCAATGAGCTCATGTACAAGAAAAGAATTTAAATAGTTGCTTTTGTTTTGAGATAATTGGAGCATGTCCTTGAATTGACAGGGTAGACAAAGCCAAAGCCATGTCTTTGATTCTACATGCAGCAGACATAAGCCATCCAGCAAAATCCTGGGAACTGCACTACCGGTGGACCATGGCCCTGATGGAAGAATTTTTTCGACAGGTGCCATTTTTAAAGTCTTTTAATAAATCTAGTTCAAGAAGCAATGGTTATACAATTAAATTTTTTTTGTAAGTTTACCAGCAAGGATGCTGTTGGTTGTGATTGACAAGCATTGTCAGTAGTATATATTCCTTACTCTTCATGCATACCACTGACATTAATTCAACTTTTATGTGTGTGAATAAGATGAAATTGTTATAGCTCTATATCTATTTCAGCTGATATCAGGATTCTGAGTGTTGTAGCCTTTTTTTTCTTTCAATAATAATATAACTTGTCAAGCTGTTTTCATTCTGTAGACAGAGATTTATATATGCTTTGAGTTAAAAAGAAGCACCAGCAGGGTAGGATGAGGGACTTGGGAATAGGAAGAATTTATGTTCAGCAAAGAAGGCAAAACGTTGTCTCTGTTTCACATTTCAGAAATCCTTCCTATTTCTTTTCCTTACCAGTGCTTGTCATGCATATGCCCCATAGATCTGAAGGTTTTGCTTTCGTAACAGCATGATCCAAAACCAGAGGTTAGACGGTATCATTCTGTTAACACCGTGGCCATATATCCTAAAACAAAAACGAAGACACACCTTTGCGAAAGAAAGACACTTAATTTCTGTGAGATACTGAATTCAAAGAGAAGCCTAGTAGCTGTTGGTGTCACTACTGCCATTTTTTCACTCACCTCAGCAGGTGAAAAAAACCATTCCTCCAAAGGGGGAATACTCTCCTTGTAATGAATATTTGTGACCATGCACATTTTTAACACAACAATTACTGAGGTACAATTGATAACCAAAATCCAGTTTAGGTATTGCACAGTTTCTACAGTTACACACAGATTTTAAAAATGATTAATACAGAAAATGGAACAGTGTTATGTCTTGCTCATCTTAATTGTCACTATTTTGCTATATGCTGACATTGTGAAATTAATTGGGTCACACTGGAAAAGGGGGTCAGAGAATAAAAAGTCAGTATGTTAAACCATGAGGTTGTTAGTCCCATCTGCCCTAGAAGGTTTTTGCTTGGTTCCTAGAGGTTCTTTGTACAAATTCACAATAGCGAGCATCAGGACATCCTTGACTGTGGGCTCTGCACTGGGGAGACAGGTTGAAGAGCTGGTGCCTGAATCTAAATGACGAATGAACTAAGTTTTATGGAAATACTGAGTAGAGTCATGAGTTTGTGTCTGCTTCTGTAAATAGAAACGATGAGGATTTTGAACTTGAAAGGGAAAAGAAGGAACAGATTACCCCAGATATACATTGCTTGCAAAGGTCAGAAATGACCAACTGTAAAAACATTTTAGACACAGAGAGACAGACTACACAGAGCCCATGGGACAGTGAGGCAATGTGTCCAGTCAAGTGGATGTAGCTTTAGCAACAAACAGTACCACACTGGTTGCAGAGTGCATAGAATCGGCTAATGTCTTAGTTATTCCTTTATACTTTCATTAGAAGAAGTAACTGGATCCCAAATAAGCTGCTGAAAGACTTGAGAAGGTATTTAACAATGGAATCAAATCACCATATATGTGTTTCTGCAACTGGGCAGTATAAATTGTGGAACTCTTTAGGGCTGTAGAGAACTGTGCAAGGAACTGAATCTCTCTTCATATGTACTACTAAGAACGGTGTATGTGGAATGGTTCCAACACATTTAACGTGTGATGAAGTAACTGTACATATAAAAAGGCACTGAGCTGTGCAGACACAGTAGGTCTCCTGCTTCCTAGATGCACTGGCTTGGTTGTGCGTCCTCTGGCCTGTTGATCTGGCATGTGTGGTGGAAACCTCTGGGATTTCCAAATCTATGTCAGCCAAGACAAAGTAGTCCAAATGTATGCAAATCCCACTAATTCCTCCTCTTCTTTTCTTTAAAAATAGTAATTCAACTACTTCTATCGCCTTAAAGGAAAGAGCAGCAGAGCCTGAAACTGCCGATGCAAAAACAATACTTTAACAGGCAGCGTTCCAAGTACTGAGCAGTAGCAAAAAATGAACATTCACCTAGACAAAAAACTTTGTTAACTGCAGCTAACAGTTAAAATATGTGCCAGTGTTAACTTCAGGGAAAAAGCCAAACAACGCTTTAAGTTTAAAAGCAACAACTACAGAAAGTGTGTTATAATGCCAAGGAAAATCTGAGCTACTTGTTTAAAATAGAAATACACCCACCCATCTCAAAACCTTAAAAATAAAGAAATCCATAGTTCAAGTCACTCAAAGAAGTATCACAGTTCCTGTAGCATTCTGCTCTCAGTCTGAATAGATCCAAAAGCAGAAAAAGAGAATTTGTCCAGTGATCTTTTACATGTTTTTAATTTTAAATCTCGTGAAATTCTAATGATCAATTTAAATATAAATGCTGTGTCCATTATCACAATTTACAATAGACATAGACTTATATGGCATTTAAGCATTAATTGTGTATTATATTAATTACAAAGTAATTCATAATTAGGGTAAAGAGCTAACTGAAACCTAAAAAAATTCAAACTGATTCTTTGCTAGTGTGGAGTTTTCTCTTTTTTAGTAGTTAATTAATATTGCTTTAGAAATCCTGTATTCAACAATGGCTGAAATTGTTAGACCTACCCCAGTTTATATTATATCACAATCGGGCTCCTGCATTTAGATGGAGATACCGCTAGCACTGCTCCTAGTAGTAAGTGTTCCTGTGTTCTACACTTGGGTGTAAAATGTAAAGGCCATAGTGATAAAACTCTCCACTTCCACACGAAACACAATCTGCAACCTACATCTGTTCCTGTGGCTGAAGTGCTTTTATTGATATTGTAGTCCTAAACTTTTCCCAAACGATACATGATAAGAAGACTAAAGAAGGTTGATACTGCGCCCTTCATCCATCAGCTTCTAATGAGATTTTTGGGAAAACAGTATGTTCATGTACTGCTCCCCACTGAATGATCATGAAACAGTGCTCTCCATGACTAATGTAGTATGTAGAGCCATTTTACTTGAAAGACTAAGTTTTCCTCTCTCTGTAATGTCAGTACTTCTGGGGGCCAGGTTTTTCCAGCAACACGAATTGTAGCCTCCTTTGAAAGATGTCTCTTCAGGATTTTTTTTTGCACTTTTCTTTTTGAGCTTTTGTAAGTCAGTTAGTCTACCGTGCTGAAAATGGAGATAATACCCCCCGTGGTAGGGGCTGACATATTTTCAGAACTAGGTTTGTACAAGTCATCTGAGTAATGAAATTGAGCTTGTGCTTTTTTATGACTTCAGCAGCAGAGAGACATGCCTGCTAGTGAGAGTGAGTTCGGTTCAGATCATGCCCTTGATCTGTGTAAATCCACTGAAGAAATTCTACACGTATAATAAACCAATGTAATAGAAGGAAACACTTAGCATTTGGCACACTATTACAAACATGTCTAAATATCTCCAATCGCATTACATCTGTGATCGGCAGAACTAAAGTGTGAATATTGAAGGACTTCATATATGTTAAGTCTCATTGGCAGATGTCTTGCTCTTGAGGAGAACTTCCTTGCAATAAGGTCCTTTATATAAAAATTGTCAACTGTAAGTTAGAATTTTGATTTTCACTTTTCCTGAAAATTTAAAGATAAATAACGAGAGGTTTTTTGCCTGTGGCTTGTTTTTATTTAGGAGTATAAGTAAACAAAGTAATCTGTTTAATAAATACCAAAAATGTTCGAATTCCTTTGTCTCTCTGTCCCTCTATCAAATACGTACTTATAATATTAAACCTTGTTGTTTGCAGGGAGACAAGGAGGCTGCTTTAGGTCTTCAGTTTTCCCCACTCTGTGACCGCAAGTCTACTTTGGTAGCTCAGTCCCAAATAGGTAATGACAAGTTCTGTTTTTCTTATATATGTAGGAGCATGTAACATCATGTGGACATTTCTTATACTCATTTTGAATTGTAAATGTTCCAAATGCCATCATACGGAAGGTATTTCTTTGCACCTATCTTTTCACCAAACTCATGTGCTCTTACAGCAGAAATGCACTGGTCTCAAAAGAACTTGAAGTTATTTCAGCATATGTGTTGCCAAGGAGGGTTAGGAGAGGGATTAACCAAAGTACTGGACAGTAGCACAACTTTTACTGTACATGCTTTAGAGTTTGGTAGATCACGTCCTCAGACAGATTGACTCTTGCTCAAGCACTCACAGATGTGTCTCTACTACAGTCTGAAAGCCTGGTACCGTTCTGTAGATGCATCTCAACTTAAAGCTAATTCATACATCAGATTTCTGGACTGCAGTTAAGACTGTCAGTGTGGCCAGTGAGGCAGGGTCAAACTACACAGGGTCAAGCCTCCTTGGGTTGCCAATGACCACTGCATTCCGTTCCTGTCAATCCTAATTGCATTTTGGTCAACAGTGACCAAACTTCAGAACAGTGGCCATTTTCTGAAATGCAGGTCTTGGCTCTCTCTAGCTCTATTTCCACCAGCAATAATAAGGAAATAAGAATCGGTAAAGATCGCTGGGGCTGGTTACAAGGAGATACCCTAGAAGCATACTGAGTAAAACAGTATGTCTTACCAACAGCTGTACCTTTTATGTGAGTAAACACAGTACTCAGGGAGAGATTTCTATAGGTGACAGTGTCTTATCCTTGAGCTGAAGCATGTCACCTGGTCTGATCTTGTCGTTCAAAATGTCCTTTATTCCATTTCACTGGGACTTAAAAGGCAGCGTGCTTGAGCGTTGTACGGACTGCAGGAGGGAAGCTGGATCCTAGGCTGAAGCGCTGTTGCTCCCCTTTGTGCTGTGTTGCATGGTTAGAGTATGAAGACATCTGGAAATCCATTGCTAGCTCATCTTATAGCATTTTTATTTCTTTTTTTGTTAAGTGCTCAGAAGAGAATAATGCTTCTTTCTCTCACTGTGTCATTCCATACCTTGATGAGCACTTTAAAATGTAAAAGACATTGTTCAGAGCTGACATCTCAGAACTGTGGGATGAATGCTGTCTCCTAAGGATATTACTTGTTCTCTTCACTGATTTGACAGAACACTCCTACACACTGTGAAATAACACTTTACCTCCACAGAATAATAAACAGCAGTTTGAAATATTAACACCTTGCCAAGAAGATCTGAATGGTAAAAGAGACAGTATGACTTCTAGCCCTTTGGCTCAACTGTAGCTTCCCTTCTATTCAATAATTAATATTCATTTCAAATAGTAGGTGTGTTCTGCAGTGTGTAAAATTTTCAAGGAAAAGGAATGAAATGGTATAATTATTAATATCTAGTTATATCTGTATAACTTCAGGTGGTTTTGGTTTTAGTTGTGTTTTTTTTCCTCAAGATTATACTAGTGGTATCTAGTATATTGAATTAGGACTACAGCCAAAAAAGCAGCCTAATATCAGGTATTTATTTCTAGAGTTGAGAGCTGTGAAAATGTAAAATCTTATTTTCTCTCCTTTTCTTCTTTAGGTTTCATTGATTTCATAGTAGAACCAACATTTTCTCTTCTTACGGACTCAATGGAGAAAATTGTTATGCCTCTTATAGAGGAAGCATCAAAATCGGAAAGTCCTGCATTTGGGACACCCAGGTATTAATACACTGCTTAGTTATTGAACTAACATAAATTAATATAACAATATAATTCTCAGAATTATCACAGTTACTTTAACAGTTTGGAACGTAACATAACTAGCTGTACAGTATTGCCATCATGTGGTGCTCCGTTGTATTTGCAATATGCTATTACTCCATTGGCTGTGGACAGTCATGCATACAAAAAGGCAAAGACACGATAACAAGCAGAATATACATGTATAAAATATAAAATCAATTTTCTACAGTTTATCTAATATTTTTTTTTCCTTTGACTGTAATCTTTGCAATAGGTAATTGAAGATCCTGGTTCTCTTATCTTAAGCCATTTTCAGTATAATTTTAATTGACAGTACTAAAAGGCATTCTGTGCTTTCTGAGAGACAATTGGAAGTGGAAGTGGTAAAGGTGGTTTCAGGTATTTTTCTGTTTTTCATTGTGCTATAGGTCACTTCCCTTCTTCCCCTTTCCATTTTAGTATTATTTGATATATACACTTGAGACAAAATTGATTCCACTTATATTCCACTTGACAGATCTAAAGACAGTAGTCTAAAGACATCTAAGTGAGACGCAGGGGGGGTTGCCCATCAAGCTCTTGATTTTTGCCCCATGGTAGAAGTTGTCTATAAAACAAACTAGCTATGGCAGACAGTGTTGTCTGAGTGACTCCACGCTGAAAGCATCGTTCAATAATCATCTGATGCTTTTGCAAATGTTGCCTCTGCTACCACATCTTTTCATTTTAAAGCTATAATTTGAGCTTTCGCCGAGGCTACTAATGTGATAACTCTGCAGGGCAATTTTTCATTTGCTGTTCATTAGTTAGATTTTAACAGCAAAATGATGAACCTAGGTCTTTTATGATCATGAGTTTACATGTATTTCAGTTACTAGAAGTAAGTAGAAGTTACCAGAAGTAGGTATTTATGACAGTGTTCTTAGTGTTTTGGGGAGCAGTGCAAATTAAAGCATTATTGATAACTTGTTTACCTCCTCACTTCTTCACAAATGAGTGATTAGCAGCTGCAGATGATTAGTAGCTCCAGGCTTCATTTTCGATTGACGTTCATGACAGAGTGGTCGATGAACAAAGGCTTATGATCCAGCAAAGCTTCCTCATGTGAGGTGGAGGATAAAGCGATTTTTTTCTTAGAATGGAATCAAGAGCTACACTTAGGAAGAGAGTGGAGAGCCTATAGCATGATACAGAAATGTCTGAGCCTGCAGAATTGCTCAAACACTACTGGGTGGATGCCTTGAGTATATGGTGTGACATTCACTGTGGTGCCTGGAAAACATTAGAATTACAGCCTATTCTTTCCATTCTATCCCATTCAACATCTCTGGAGCAGACAGAAATTACAGTTAACTCTTCTTGTGCACTTCTCGCTAGTATGTTCACTGCAACTATATTTTCTGTTTAATGGGAATCCATTTGTACGCATGTTAACATCTGGTTTTGTTACCAATGAGATAAGCTATGCAGCATAATTGGGTAAACAAAACCTAGTATGACATGATTACCTGTACAAGGCCAGATACAGGTCTGATTTTTTAATCCTAAGAAAAAAAGACGAGTTCATTCTTTTTTTCCCCACCTTTACATGTACCTGCATATTCACATACGAATAATCAATTTGACTTCTACATTACCTTACGTGTAAGGTAGCTGTGGTAGCTCTCATGTGGATTTAAAAGCCACTGTATTAAATTCTGCTTTAACTACACTTGAAGGCATATACCTTGAAGAGAATTTTCAGCAAAAGCTAAACTTACCCATCATATACTTTCGTGTCTTGCTTTTTTCAAATGAGTCAACAAATAACAATCAGATATCTTTCCTGTGAGCCTCAAAGATACCATTCACTGTTCAAAAACACAGCTAAGAAGCTGCTCCAAAATGGCTACATAAACATTCTTTCAAGAACCAACTTAGAAGTAATGTGTTTTCATCTGTCATATTTTTTTCAAGAATTCCCTGGAAAAAGGTCAGTAAGAATCCGTCCCAGGTTACAGCTTCATGAGCTGGAGAAATGTCTTGTATCTTAGGCACTCTCTGGTGAAAATTACTATTTTGAGATACAGAATGATTACATGTGGGTCCTAAGGAATGCGATTCAAATTAACCGTGTTTATTATTAAAATTGCCTGACTGTGTTCACAATTTAGGGTTTTTTTCCTTCTTCAGCCAAAGTACTTTGGGAGCAGTAAGCAATGCTGAAGCACAAAGACGACCCAATTTTAAAAGTACAAGTGACGGAGGGACTCACACAGAAAATTCTCTAGCAACTGTTGACCTGATGAGCTTTAAGAACAACTTGATGAAGATCATTCAAGCAAACAAAGAAAGATGGAAAGAACTAGCAGTAGAAGGTATGATGTACTAAGGTGGAATGTTTTCATAGGTTACTCCCTCAGATCTCCCCTACTTTCATTTTTTACTTTCCTTCAACCTATAAAAATACATGGTTGTCTCGTATTCATATATTTTGTGTCTTAACGTTTGTTTAGATGATCCTGTTTTGCTCTCCTGGGAGGGTATAAAAAGATGTAGGTGGTCAGGAGATAAGAGGAAATCTTACAGCCTGTACAGTAAGGCTCTTTGCTGCTCAGCTTATCTTTAGAGGTCTGATTTTAAAATGTGCATTCTTGCATGTTTAATCATAACTGATACTGACATCTGCTTTAAATGCCAAAATCAACAATTCAAAGTAGTATGTGCTGCCACGTTTCTTAAGAAATGTAAAAGTTGTACTTTGCTATTAGAAATGCTATTTGTTCCCCACTGTATGGAACAAAATCCAGCATTGCGGGCTTCTTGGGACTATGCTGTAGGCAATTATTTAAATGACTCCATAAATCTAAAGATTTGGGCAATCACAGCATGCATTAGACCCAAATAATGCAAAAATTGACTCTTCATTTGCCAGTTAATAGTTAGTAAGGCCAGACCTGCTTCAAGCATCTTAGTTCATAAGCCATACTGGAAGATTATCTGGGGCTACAGTTATATGAGAGAAATGATTTGTGATAATTGTTGAACACAACGTATAACTTTGGTCGAGGTTAAGTGAATGGCATTTGGAAATATCTTGTCCACAGTCTGGTTGTTTCCGAGTTAGCACCTGGAATATT
Source organism: Fratercula arctica (assembly GCA_947846985.1). Classification (NCBI taxonomy): domain Eukaryota; kingdom Metazoa; phylum Chordata; class Aves; order Charadriiformes; family Alcidae; genus Fratercula; species Fratercula arctica. The sequence continues at coordinate 33,096,960 of CANTUZ010000008.1, forward strand.
TCAGTATAGTGTTTCACTGCTGGGACTGGTCTCACCGTAGATGACCTGATACTGACTGCAGGGAATGGTATCCTGGAACCCAGTGCCAGCCTTGTCTTTTATCCCATCATCCAAAGTAGCATCTTTTTTCTCAAAGAGGTGTCAGACAAGACAGAAAAACACTGCTGAGCAGTGCTAAGGTCTCATTTAGTGCTAAATTGTGAGTGAATATTCTCATTAGGAGAATATTGAGTAAGAACAAGTTTCCATAATCTATTGCGACAATGACTTGAGAGTTAGGTAGAAGGGGCAACTGAAGAGGAGATTTAATTAATACTGCCACTTCTTCATGAACAGCTTCATATGATCGATTGCCTCCTTTGGTATTCTCCAGCTAATTCTGACAGTTCAAAAGGACAAAGCTGCTAATTTGCGATGATCGGTAGTAATAGCAGACCATCGGGGTGCCCCAAACCACTTAACTACAGCCTGCAGAAATCAAGCAGCCCTACATGCAAGGTCCTTCAATATGGAAGAACAGAGAACTTGCTATCTGAAAGCTTGCCGGCTCCAGTTACATCTAACTACCCAGTTTGATTTTGGTACATCAGCTTTTTGGTATTTCTTTTTGAGCTGTACAGTGCTATCAAAAAGATAATTTCCCCTTCATTTCCAGTGCTTTGTAGTGCTCTATAAATTACCAACAGATTTAGCCCAGTTTTATGAGGCTGTTGACAGCCATTGAAAACACAAAACTTCTCACAGCAAGAGATTTAAGAATTGTTTCTCTATACAGTCAATATTAACGTGAGGCCCAGCAAGATTCAGGAAAATCTGGGCATGCTTTCTACTGTGAAAAACAGAGCTGTTAATGTTCAAGACTCCATGGACTTTGTTGAGATTGTAGTTGTCCATGTTCTAGGTTGCCCTTCTTTTCTTCCATCAACTTAACTAATGAAGGATGTCTAAAGTATTTCCTGAACATAGTTATGGAATATACAGTGGAAATAGCTGATGTTGAGGCCAGAGCTTGACGAACAATATCTGCTTTGTGTGATTGTGGTTGAATCTATTTTGCAAAACCTCTGTGAGAGCAAGGAAGAGATTTATAGGAAACTGCACCCATAAAGAGACTACTTGCAGCAACATCTGCAGTTGACTGGAACATGGCATTGAGACCTTCAGGGTGCCTGGTTAGAATGTAGAGGAACCTTGTGAATAGTGCAAATACTTTTGAGTGCACATTTATACTTTGTCATATAGTAAGTTTTTTAACAAAAGCTGTGGGAGGATTATATAGGTTTTTTGAAAGGTAAGATATTTTCCACTTTTTGCAAGAAATGTGTGGGCACTTACTCCATATGTGGGCACTAAGGGCTGCTGGAAAAGAGGTTTTCAGTAAGTGAATGTAGCCCTCTGTAGAGCACTGTCTGAGGTAGCACGTAAGTTCTTTGTGACATAATGGGAGAAGGAGTCTTCCCCAGCAGGTCCAGATCAGCAGTATATCTGCTCTGAAGCTGCACCCTGCAAAGGCTGAAAATCCTTAATCAGACTGTGCAAAATTAACATCTAGTAAAGAATGAAAAATATTGAAATATATCCCCTTTCCACTTGAAATTCCTTTCAGATGGCACTCAAATTTGCCTAAGCTTGTAAGTGAATAACCTGAGACCTCGAACTTCAGAGAATTTGTTCCATCCTATCTGGGTCTCACATTGCCTTCTCTGACTCTGTTCCTTGATGAAAAGTCTTTAAATTTCTCTGAGCATATGTATGAAGTTGTGTTTTATTCATGTGTTAGTAGGAGCACGTACCAAGGGAAGAAATACCAGGGGTAAATCACTGCTAGGTGAAAGCAGTTTTGTTATTGCTATCGTTATTCCTAGCTAGTCAATTGATGACAAACTGCAAAGACCGCGTGCGCTGAGAAGGTCATGTATGAGGGCAGCGTGCCACGGTAGTAAGCAGGCTGGCTGTTAGCGTAGGTCTCCAAACACACTTCCTGAGCTGACTATGACAAACAGTACTTCTGCTGCTAAAAGAACCATCTGTATTCTTGTCAGTGGGCTCCACGAACACTAGACATTGTTTCCGCATTAGTTCACAGGCTCGGGAGAAGTTGTCTCTACAAAATGTGGTAATACAGATACACAAGTTATATAGAAAGGAAACCAACGACAATCCATATAATTTCCTGAGCATGACTTGAACTTGTCCCACCTTCTCACCTCTTCAGGATAAGGCTGCACAGGTAGCACTGGTTGGGAGGCAGTTCAGCCAGAGGTGGGCGAGGGCTGAGGACCATGGTCTGACTCCTATACCTAGAAAGGCCAGAGCAGGAGACCAAGACACACTGACAGTGCTGTTGATGGGGCAGCTTTCCTGGAGACGTAGCAGGTGCTGGTGCTACCCCTCCCTGAACGGGTAGGTGCTGCTGAGACTTGATTCAGAGCAAGCAGCTTGTGCAAGGAACACTGTGCTTTGTTTTGGAAAGGTGTATGATTGTAAGGAAAGCATTTTATCTACCTAGGCAGCTGTTTGAGAGCTTCCTTAACAGAAGGCTCACTAAAAAAGGTGTCTCCATTTTGCTAAAAAGGCCATGTCTTGTATAATTGATGCAGAGGAGCTCAATGCTCCATAGCCTAAGGGTCCTCAACCTTTCACCACTGGAGAATTAGAGGAATGTTTCTCAGACCTTTCAGGGAATGCTGTTAACGGGGAATTACCATAATGATCGAACATCTGGGATTTTAATTTGAAAGCCTTGATGTTTAATTAATATTCCAAACCCCTAATCACCAGATAATCTGTCTTTGTTCAACTCAACACAGTGATAAAGAGACCATTCCATCCTGTGCTTTTTTCAACACATAGTGGTGATGGCTGCTGCTATTTGCAATTGTGGTAGTTGTAGCAAATGTAGTAAAGATGCTCAGATGAGTCTGAGAGGTTGTTTCATTAGAGAAAATGTTTGCTAAATGGATTTTAACATCTGGAAGTTATTGACCTACTGAGAAAGCTGTAAGAAACACACAACTTGTTGGGAAAGATTTAAATATCCTGTAAGATCCTCCATGATGCAAGTCTTAGAACATAGAGAAATTGTAACACAATGATTTAATATTTAAAAAATACAATATTTATTCCTTATGCCTACAGTGTTTATTCCTTCATGCTTATTTTGTTCTATAAAAATGTTCTGAAGATTTACTAATCAAAAGTTGGTCAGGGCTTGGCAAGCTCAGGTACTCTTAACAGAGTATGCACGAGTAATCATGCTTACCATCTCTTCAGTAAACGTTGCTGTAAATAAAGTTACAGGGATGAATAAGTATCGTTATCTTCACTTTACAGTTGAGCAAAAAGAGGCATGAACATCTTAGGACACTCATCTCAGGTCATATAATAAGAGGAGGGAATGCAGCATGGAGACCAAGGGTCCAGCTGCCATCCAATGGGCCCATCACTGACGCACGCGAATGTTGGTCATCTCCAGGGTACTACAATAGCAGTGTTACTTGTTGTTCCCACTTTATGCTCATGTAACTCTTCTGAAGAATTAGCTGTTACAGTGCCTGAGCAAAGGTCGCATTATTTGTATGGAAGGTGATCAGCGATAAACCTTGTCCTCAACGCCTTTTGGCCATGCGCTGTGCTGCATGGCTCTGAGGTGTGTGACTGGGATGACTGGGATGAAAAATATGTGAGGCTGAACAAGGCTCTCGCACTGTCCTGTGCTTAGTTTTGATTGTAAAAATAGGAAAAAATGAAAACTATTGCATCTTTGGAGTAGAGATCAGCTTTTTGGTGGTTTTTTTTTTTCGTGGGCAGTAACTTTGAATAACAAATGTCTCTTCTCAAAGACCTCTGCATCGTACCTGCAGGCCCCCCTCAGGCACTTTCAGTCCTGTATGCTTCCAGTCACAATAACCACAGGGTTCGGTTCCATTTTGTCTGAAAGATTTTCTCTGCAGACTCACTAATAAGAAGAGAGTAACAGCTGCTGAAATGCAAAAATCCGAGAGTGATGATCTGATAGCATGTTAATGTGATTTAGCAGCCACTAGGAAGGGCGGGCGGTGGGAGGATGTGTGTGACAGTCGCAGAAACCGACTGACAGTTTGGCACATGAAATCTACCCTAATGGACTGGAGAAAAATAAATTCAGGGGGCTAAAGGAGTCCCATCTAGGACCAGCGACAGGGATTTTAATTGCAGTGCTAAAATGTTTAGGTCGTAAGCAGTTTTGGAGCTAATCCAGAAAAGTGTTAAGAATGGTGGGAAAAGGAGAATTTTTCACCACGCTCTGAGGAAGTGCAATGAATGGGTTGAGCTAAGAGTAGCAAGAAACGTTTTGTATCGGCAGTACCTGGTAAATCACAGGCTAAGGAATGATAACTGAACCTGATAATGGAATGTGTTATATATCCTCCTGGAATATACACCAGAGAGCTGGCCTGCCTCTGCACGTGACAAACTACATGACTTTTAATACACCTTTTCCCTCTAGTAGGCTCAAAAGCAGCATGTCCCTCTCTTCCCCTGTCCCGAAAGTCCCAGCTTACAGCTAAACAGCAGAAGAGAAGTAAAAGGTGGAGATAACCACCTTAGGAAACCATAAACTCACAAATTATTTTTAACCAAACTTTTTAGTAAAAGGTTTTGGTAGCTAATTAAGCTGTTGCTACTTTCTCTATATGATGTAATGCTGTGCCATCAAGTGCCACTGGTTTGCAGTGGTGTTATATACTCCTATAGCTGTGATGAAATTTGTGTGAGGAGTTGAAAGGGGAAGGAATCAGTGTCTAAATAACTTCGTAGGTTACTGCAATGTGTTCTTGGGTTTGAAAATGGCAGATTGTTAGGGAAAAATCCCGGTTGTTTGGGAGCTCTTGGATATGTCTTTAAACTTACTTGGGAGTCCCAGAGACACCAGGATCAGTCCTCTCATTTTCTGCTTATTGCTCATCTGTTCCTCTCCCCTTTCAAATGGCTGATGTGAGAACATGTCTTTTAGAAATATGCAGTTCCTTCCCGTGATCTCCTGGGTTTGGTCTTTTGTCTGCTTTGTGGAATTTTGTTTTCCAGTAAAAAAGAAGGCATACAAGCCTAGAAATCAAAGTTTGTGGTAATCTACACAGAGAGACCATAACATCCAGCAGCATTCTTCATTACAGATTCCTCAAATAATGTAATTCTTAGTGAGGGTGAACAGCTTTCCTCTCTAATTCAGTAGTTTGCTAATTCTTAATACTTCACCATCATTATGTCTTTCTGTAAGAGTAAGCTATTGTAGCTTATTTTCAACACAGCCAATGAAAATAGCAATGTGATTCAGCAGACATTTGCTTTGCTGGGGCTCAGCACTGTGGCAGTCGCTGCCATTAGCTGATTTGAGATGTTCTGCTTACACGTGGCTTTTGTGTTTTCCCTCTCCATGCTTGTTAAGTCAGTACACACTCAAGCGGTGCAGTTGCTGGAGACAAAAAGGTATTTTATTAGCCCCGCACTGTGCAGATTATACTATTCAAATGTTCTGTTTCTTATTACAGAAAGGCCAGGAAAAGAAAATCAATGGACATATACAGAAGAGAAAGTACCGAAATGTAGAAAAGCTTGCTCACCGCTTAGTAAACCATATCCTGAAGGTGTTGCTGCACACACAGGCAGTAACGAGCTGGTGGAAATCAGTGTTGTAGCTGCTAATGCAGACTCAGCAGAGCTTCTGCAGCAGCAGAGCAGCGATACTTTGGAGACCAGAGAGTCCTACGGTATGGTGCTATAGATCGAGCTGCGTGACAGTTTTAGTGTTCCGTGGACAGTTTAGTCCTCCTTTGGGCTGATAGGAGTTTAGTGCTCCCATTCATTCCAGCAAATAATGTAAAAAAACCTTAAAGAACTCACATCAATTTTCAGAAACATAATGAAAGAGGTCATTTAATGGAAGAAGAGTAGTATCTGGTGAAAAGGAGAGAGGAAAGAAGTCACCTTCAGTAATTAACACATTTTCTGCAGGCGCAAAATTACTAAGTACCAGAATTTTTCAACTATTCTGAAATTTGGCTGTTGCCTTATGACTCCTGCCAGTTTTCCAAACAATATAAGGCAGTACAATTATTTTGCCAACAACCCAGTCTAAACACAAGGGAAGAAAAACACCACTTCTACCATGTTTAGGTATCAAATGCCATTGTTGCTTCTCATGAAGGACAGTGATTTAAGGCAGGAGTTCAGAAACGGCACAGAAGTACAGAAGAGAGGGATAAGATTGAGTCACCCCTAACAGACCAGTTAGGAGAAGTCATTTGTTTTACAGATGAACTCACACAAGTTTCGCTGAATAACGCTTGGGTTCTTGTAAAGAAAACAATAGCAAATAGCTGAAAATATGTAAACAGGCCTGGCTCCAGGCACTTTTACTGAGTTAAAACAGAGAGAGCAAAACCAGTAGCAACAACAACACATAGCCTGAGTTAACTGCACTGCACAACACACTTCTGTCTGCCTTTATCTGAGTGGATATGATAATCCTTAACCTGTTCAGTGCCTAGCTAACCTCCCCCAAAAAAGAAGGGAATTTTCTAAAGGACCAAGAAGGTTGTTTAATCCTATTAATCTTATTCATCTGTTTACTCTTATTAAATATTGTCAGTGTTGCAAATGCCAAGTGACATTGTCCATTTCCATCCCCAGCTGGCCATGGCAATGTGTGCCCACAGGGGAGGAGGAACGTGCTTGCAATATAAAGGTCCTATGTAATATAGATTACAATTATTAGCTGTTATGGAAAGCAGAAATCTGTATTTTCCCAGCATGTACTGCATATTTCACAAGTGCCTGACATACCATAAAAATCCAGTATTTTTCCTCTTTTTGGCAGTGGATTTCACAGGGATTGAAACTGAGTGGAGCAAAGCAAATCAGAACATAGACTCAGATATCCGGCAGATGAGAGACTTAATACCAAGAAAATGGATTGGGGGTCTTAATGAAAGCTGTGATATCATCATAGGGGATGCTGCCCTTGAGGCTTCTCAGTCTCAGTCCCAACTACCAGCCACTCCTCATGGCTGCCCTGACCAAAATCCTCCCAAGTGGACAAGATACTTTTCTTCAAGCTTATTTAACTGAGAGTGACTTTGAAATTTTATCACCATGGAAGGGTAATCACAGATACGATTACAGGCGTAAAAAGACTAACGTTTAGCAATAGTTTTATGTCCACAGATTTTAAAATTCCACAGTGTTTTTCATACTTAGAGAAGAATCATATTTTTCTCACATATTCTTTTCCACTGACTTCTGGAATAAATAGTATCGTACCAGTTTAAATGCAATAGGTATGACATTTAACTAGTATGTTATCAGGTGTAACTTGGTGCAGATACTCCATTTCAGATGTGCATCGACCTGAGTTAGAGTTTGGCTGTGATTTGGATATCCTTAAACAGACTTGCTTGAGATCATCTCAAGGGCAGTCATAGAAATAAGAGACAGGCATGACAGAAGTTAAGAACAGGCCATCAGCATTGTTCCGATTAAGCTTCATTTGTGAGTTTAAGTTCGGTAGGGAGTGAAGGAAAGCAATTTTAAGTTTAGATATTCAGCTTTATGAACTGAAAAATAATAGTGGGTTTTGCCTATATGAATATTCTGAGACTTGTAATATGAGAATAAAGTGGTCAGCCACCTAGTTACACCAAGAAAAATCTGAATTCTTGTTAGCATTGTCCTAAAACACCATTCTGTGAGAAAAATACTGTCTGTTCTTACCAACTTTCAGGTTAAAAAATCCACCATTTGTAGTGTGAACTAAGTTGATTTTACAGTTTTGTGTGTGATTATAGTTCAGCTTTGCTTTCCTCAACTCACAGATGCATTTGAACAGCATCTGAAATGTTTTATCTTGGGATTTCTGTGGCTTTTTTATAAAGTTAAGGAAAAATACTTGTAGCTCTGCCATATGGAGGTAAATATGGCACATAAATCAGTTTCTTGGGACAAAAGCCTTAGGTAGATAGATTATACCATGAGTGACAGATGCTTTAATTAACATATCTGGATTGAACATCAGATTTGCTTCCAGTTGCATATACATATTTCTTAATGTCTTTAGCCCAACCAGTTCTTTGTAAGAGCCACATTGAGATCTGTAGAAAAAGAACACCTGTCCGCATTTCAGAAGATTTGGAGTCCAAAATGAGCAGGTCTCTAAAGTTTGTAAAAAAAAAAACTGGCTTAAAAGTTTAGAAATTGCTCAGATTTTTTTATGACAGGAATTATAAGAGCTGACAAAAGAAGGAAATTATTTAACTATCCCATGCTTCTGCACATCAGTTGAGGTTCAGAGGTGTTCCTTTCCATCCCATTTCACAGGTCAAATTCTACTTCAGGGGTAACTTTCTTTGGATTCAGAACAGTGAGGTGACAAAGATGGCAAATGCTGACTGTGGCAGAAATGTGATTACAGACTGGGCTATCTTTCGGTTGTCATATGCAATCACTTTTGGTCTGGATTTGGACTGGTCACTGACAACCAGAGTTTCTGGGAGCTGCCAGTTGAACTCAATAAATATCTCAGTGCTTGGTTTCCTTCCGTAATACAGTGTGCACAGCCAAATTAGAAATGTTATGGAATATCACACAGCTGTTTTGTGGAGGTGTTGTTCCAACTGCAATGCTTGCACTTTTTAAATTTATAGTGTTTTGTATCTTCCATAGTAGTATACAGATTCTAAAATCTGAATTTATGAAACAGAGACTCTAATAGCAAGAAAAATAGGTCCTCCATGAAGATGGTACAGTTATTTTTTATCAGACTTTTCACCCTTCATCACAAGTTTCCCATTCTCCATTTTCTTCATCTTCTAGTTCCTCCTGGTACCACCTCTCTGTGCTGCTCTGTTCTGTCTCCTTTTACCCTGGACCATTTCATTTCTACTGTTCTCCAAGTCTCTGCAGTAGAGCAAGGAACGGAGCCTTCCACAAACATTATTTAATCCTGTACCTTCTGTCCCCTGAAGCACAATTTCCCCCATGTTTCTTCCTTCCCATCCTGTATGTGCCATTAACCATAATGGCAGCAGTACTGGATTGCACGCCTGTAGCCCTCTATAACTTGTTCCAGCTGAAGCTCTGTATTAGCTGACTTTTTGAACTTTTCCAGGCTGATAGGCCAACTTCCTTCAGGGCTTCCCTTCAGTGCTGATGCCTCCCCCATCCCCAGCAAGGTACTCCCCTCCGTGACCTTTCTCTGTTGCAGAACTGATGAGCTCTGCTCCTCCTAGTCCTGTGGTGGTAAACACCACTGCTGAGGGACGTGCCTACAGCATGGGGTCCTCCTGCTCCCGCCCTGCAGCTTGCAGTGTGTCTGATGATGCTCCTTGCTCTGCACTATGGCAAAAAAAAAAAAAAAAAAAAAAAAAAGAGGTACAAATTAGAACTCAGAAAGTGGGCCGCTATGGTTCAATTGCAATAGTGTAATCAGGAGCAGAATCTGACCCATATAAAACACACCAGTGCACATGTCCTCATGCAGAAAGTCCATGTTCACAATGTTCCCATGTCCAGCTCTATCAGTCACTACTCTGAAATCAAAGAATTGTGACATATCCTTCTTATCTAATTCACATATTTTGTTCCCTCTTTGTAGAAGAACTTGTGAAAAATGTTGGTGAACAGGAAAAAGACCAAAGCAGAAATTCCAGAGATGCACAGTTGCAGGAAGAGACAACAAGGATACAAAATGAGAGTAGTCAGGGAAGCGATGGTACAACCTGTCCTCCCAGATCCATCGTCCTACAAGTAGTCTCTTTCGACACTCCTCTGAGTGATGAATCCAACTCAGAAAAATGCACTAACTCTGATCCGAACCAGAAAGATCTCACCGATGCCCAGCAAGAAACACAGAATCCAGACCCTCTGAATGGTAATGCTTCATCACAGAGCACCAGTCAATCTAATGAAGCTGTCCAGGGTGAAGCTGCAGCAGTGTCTGCTATCTTCCTGTCAAACATCGACAGTAATGAAAGATATCAAAATAAGGTGTTGTACAAACCATCAGCGTAAGAAAGTTTCTTCAGGCACGCGTAGAAACAGTAGGGTCCTAAAACCATCAAATAAAAGCTGTTCAATGTAAACAAATATCATCTTCTTGATATCAGCTATGTGGTACCTAGTAGAAAATTTTTTACATAAAATACCAAGACCTTTAGTTGAACTGGAAGAATGATTCTAAAGTAATTTAAAGATTCACATTTGCAATTAAATAGCAGTTTGTTATTGGAGAATGAGGTAAACTTTCAAAACACAACTATCTAACATTTTCTCTTCAAATAGGTAATTACTCATATCCTATTAAAATGCACCCTCCTTAGTTTAGGCACCTAATATTATTTTGTAAACCACATCCTTTATATTAAATGTAATGTGAATTTCAGAGTTAACTTTAAGTGGATGGAATTTCCTAACTGTAGTAAGCATGGGACTCTGTCATTCTCTTAATCAGAAAGCTCAGTCTCCTGACCGTAGTTTGCAGGACAAGCAGAGCAGCCAGAAAATCCCTATAATTTCAGAATATTTTTTTAGAATGTAAGTATTTTATCACAAGCTGACTATGATTTAGCATCCGGTGATTGTAAGACAGTATCAAAGGCAAGATGCCCAAGCACTAGGAATAGATGCTATCAAAGTGAGACACTGTGCATTTACATTTTAGTTTCCAAATTTGCTTATTGTTAGACTAAGCTTTGAGGTATTAGGGTAATAAGAATAATCAAGGCATGTAACGACACTTCTATTCCTCACTTCTAATCAAAATGCTAAACTCATTAATGCTTTTATGACAGTGAGCCTTGCAATATTGTGCCAGAAGTATGGCATTGTCTGAGCAGCAGCAGTGAAGTGCGTGTAAGACTTAGCTTATACATAAGTATATGACTTGGCATATTTCTCAAAAATGCTTTTTATGGAGAACTCCCACTTATTCTAGAGTTCCGCATTCCAGTGCTCCATGCTTTTATTGTTGACAGCTTTTTTCCCATCAGAAATAACAGATGGCTAATTTAGGGTCCTAAATCAAAATATTTATACTAAAATTAATTTCACAGCATTTGAAGTTGTCTAATAATTGACATTTTTGTCTTTTGACACGTATTTTTTTACACCAATTTTTGTATTAAAGCCCAACTTGAAATTTCAATGCCTTAGAGACATTTCCTGTCTCCTGATGAGGAACACAGTGGGAAATGCTGCATCTTTTATTTTTCAAATGATGCAGAAGGCAGATGTGGTGTAGCTGTCCTTGGGGGGTCTTTAGAAGGCTGACCAACAAAAATGCCGTTTGAGAGGTCAGTTACAGCTCCGCACACAGTTAATGCACTCTGTTGCCTTGTCAATCTTTACGTTCCACCTCTCCTATGAGAAAAAAGATTTCTTATTTTAGAAAAAAAGCTAATCCCATTCCTTTTTTAAGGCAGGGAATTTTCTACAGAATGCCTTGTATTTTAAAACTTCAAACTGCAAAATGTATGAAAAGGATAAGAATTGGTTGAGTTTGTAGTAGTGTGTTTCCAAAGGTAAACATGATCTGGAAGCTATTTTTTTTTTTTTTTTTTTAAGATGGTAAAAAAGCTTTAATAACATGAATTCCACCAATGCAAGGATGTTCCTTCACTAGAGATGGCAATGTTCGAAAAGACTGCAGATAAATAATGAAATAGAAATAAGAGATTGATTTAATTATTTTGTGGAAATAAATAGTATTGGTAAGGTCCTGAACTAAAAGCCAGAGCTCAGACGAGGACGTTGGTCAGTTCTTGCATCGCTGAAGAGGCAGTAGTACTTAAACCACGGACTAATAATAGGTCATGGAAAAAGGGGAAATATACCAGGAGACGTAACCACGTCAAGTGATTAATTGCACAGTAAGAAAGCAAGCAAATTATTTTTAAGGCAACTCCAGAGGCTGAGTGATGCACCAATACTCCCTCACTGGGATTCCCCAACTTACGTCTGAGCCATTGTTAGGTTTTGTAGCACACATCTCAGTTGCTGCTGATTGCCATGGAAAGTTTTGGTATAGAAATGTGTATTTCTCTACTGAAACTAAACAACTGTGCCTGAAAATCTTAAACCGCTGTATAAAGATCTTTGGAAATGAAATGGGACTAGAAAGGATTTTTCTCCAAACCCTCCTTTATTACAAGCTGTGCCCTTTCCTGCTGGCGAGAGCTTGTACAAAGTAGAGGCTGCTGCTCATGCCATTAATCAAACACACGCCCAGCCATTGTAAAATTCTGTTCTGAACAGGGCTTCAGATTGGTTTGAAAACTGTTCATCTGATACGGTTTGTGAACAAAGGTAGTCATCAGTTCTTGGTGTTGTCATGGGACATTATATGGTCACAGGAAATTATATTGTCAAAATGCTGTTGTCATGGGAAATTCAGAGAATTTATGCGCTCCCAATTCTTTGGATCTTGCATTCTAGAATAGTGACTTTTCACCTCTTTAGACCTGTGAATCCTTAAAATTTTTCTAAGTGGAAATGTGCATCCCTGGTCAGCTAACTTAAGCCTACAGAAAGTAAGTTTGCATTTCTTTTAGTGTCATGAACATTTCATGGATGCCTTCACAAGTAATTCATAGTCTCTCAAGTCAGAAAACCACAAGATGAAGCTGGATTTCTGATTTACATTATCACAAATTTTTAGTAGAGTGCTACTATGCATAGAATAAGGATATTGGTTAGGTGTTATTTTTAAAGGCATCTGATATTGAAAGGCATTTTTAGTTGTCATTTTACGTGAAACTTCTGTTCTTTTTGGTATGTCGAATTGACTCTCGTCCATCTCCTTCAGTGATTATTTGCTCATTTTCCAGCATAGGTAAATACCCAGGTAAATAGAGAGCTTGATGAATATTTTGCCTGGTTTCTGTAGCATATTCATGTCAGAGTCCAGTACTCTCTGATCAGGTTCTTTTAGATATTCCATGTGTGAAGGAAGTAATGTTAATGTCAAATTTACCTATTTCTGAAGAGAGTTGATGTTACATGGAATTTCTGATTTAGCAGAGTGATACAAAATGTACTGAAAACGCACTACAAATGTAAGTCACGCTTGGCAAAATAGAGCAATTGCAATACATGGCTCAGTGACACCGCCGATGTGAGTCCCATTACCAGTCTGTAGAATGTGCTCACTGTCAGGACGCTGGGTGTCCCTAGTCACCAACAAGGCACACATGGGTTAAAGCCAGCTCAAGCTCATCGCTCTCTTCTAAATTCTTTTGCTAGTTGTTTAGTTTTTATACTCTGTATTGGGCTGAGCCATGTATTCACTCCCTCCATGCTGGCCTGGCTATCTCAGGGAGACGGTCACACTCCTCCAGTGAACACAGGGAGAAACACCTACACCACTGGTTGGTCCCCTCAACTGGGATACAGTCAGTGGATCCGCTGAACTGACATAAGTGCTTTCTAAACCAAAGGCCACCCTCCGCTCCCCTTTGGGCTGAGGTTGTCAGCTTGCTTTGCAACAGCTCTGGTCAGTCACCCCTTGCGTTATCTCCTGAGCTTGACGGGCACATCCCCCTTGCCCATCTCCACTGAGCCTTCTCCCATTCTAGGGGTTTATTGGTCAGTCATGGTATCACTGACATTCTGATTTTATGTCATTAAATAGTTCGATTTATACTTTAATGACATTTCATTCTTGCATTTTCCCTATTTTCCTAATATTTAAATATCATAGAAAAATATTTTGAATATTTTATGGTCTTTTGAAATGATTTATGGAGGGTCTACATCATCGTATTCTTAAGACTTTCTTTCCTACAGACAAACCAGCCATGTTACTATATAGTGAGAGATCTATCCATATATTATTTAAATACTGTAGTCTTTTAAGTCAGCACTGACCCTTCCACAGAACTTCATGCTTCTAATAAGCTGCAGAGGAGACCTAGAATTAATTTCTAAACTATGTCATGGATGATATAAATAAATGACACGTATGGTGGGGTTTTTCTGTGCCTGCCGATTAAAGAAGCATTGTGCAGATATTTACATCGCTATAATGCTCAGGGCCAGGGCAGCAGACTTGCTACAGGCACGTGGTGAGTCTCAGGTCCTGGCTCTTTGAGGTGAAATTAATTAATATTGGGTTTCAGCAGCAGCTTTAAGTACCTCTGCAGAGATTGTGCCACCATGTTAAAGATAACTGAAAAGAAAGACAGTGCAGGCATTTCGTGTTGGAATAGTCTGGTATATTCAGTACCAAAGGGAAAACTCAGGCTAAAGTGTTTCGCATTTTTCTTTCACAGTGGTGAAATGATTTAATATCATTGTAAGTGGAGGGAATCCATTAGACTGTCATTGTTGTTGTCTAAATGTAGATAACGTAATACTAGTGGGTTTGCTAGTTTGCATTGCTGTGAAGTGTTAGAAGCCTCATAACTACAAATAGCAGAGCAGTCTCTGTTTTCTCATTTCCCCCCTCCTTTTTCTCTGTGTAAGTGATGTTTGAGGTGGTCAAGAGTGAGTGTGTTGTGCATGATGCAGTAGCACTCAGAACCGAAGGGAGATATAGCACAGGTAGAATCCCCACTTTTCACTTTTGCACCTCTGTTGATGGCCAGCGGATCCAGACAGGGCTCTTTTAAACAAGGTCAGACATTTTAAATGCAATGTCCCTTCAAGCAAGCAGAAGGTAGCATACACAGGACCTTAGTTTTTTTCCCTGCTTCCCAAATTAGAGTTGAGTATTCTAAGAAGCACTGTACACCTATCAGGGCATTGTTAGCACTCTCCATGCTTTCTGTACTGAGGGCTGGGGGTAGAGGGCTAAAGCGGTGTCCAGAGTGTTTGCTGACTCCCGGGGCAGAGAACTAAGCACCTGCAGGGGCTGGGGCTGGGAGAGCGAGGTAGAAAGTAAGAAGAAAAGCAACATAATTATTCAGATTGAAATGTCATATGTTATCTGTCATTGTTCTGTCCTTTATAAAAAGCAAAAAACTCAGTTTGGTTTCCTGTGAGTAAGCGAGTGAATTATAGCAGAGGTGTGGAACACAGGAAGATGCTCTGTTTGCATCCTTGGGAACTGTCACTGCATGTTTGGATGTACTATGGTGAGGGGGTTCCCCATTAAGAAAAACCAAACAAACCAACCAAAAAAGGACTGTTTTCCTCTCCTTGTATCACATCTCTTTCTAGGTGTAGTTCTTGCAGACTATTGCATTTCATTAACAGGACTAGCTCTGCCCTGGGCCCTGGTCAGTGCGAAGGGAGAACCGCAGGGTCGCTATTACAAGAACTCATGTTGTGACTGAATGTCATTTTCCTCCACAATACCTTTTGTCCTTTCCATCATCTCACTTTCATTTAATTGCATGTAACAAGATTAAGTGGAACTATTATAAGGTGATTTTTTTAAGTGGTGATTTTCCTTTTCTCCTGAGTGATTTATTAATTAGAACATTAATTTTAAAAACTGCTTATGTTTAATTAAACAACTCCATGTTTCAATGATTTATAAATGCTAATTGGCATGCTTTTAACTTTTCACTCATGATGATCGCCACATTAATCCTTAATATCAAAATGTAAAGGAGATAATAAATCTGTGATAAAACGGATTACCAGTAACTTCACTCTGTATGACAGTAGAGGACTTACCCAGTTACATCAGTTACACAAAGCATTCAACATCACCAGCAGTCAGTGGCTGAAGGCCTCTGGAGGATAACCAGGTTAAACAGCACTGGAGAGATCCACATCAACAACACACCAGTTTGATTTATGGTAATGCAAGTGGCACCAAAGAATCACCGGCACCATGCAAATGCTAGTGACCGCTCAGTGCCACGGTGGCCCCGTGGTGCTCAGGCGAGCGTGGAGCCCTTCGCATCCATGCAAAGGGGGCACAGATCGCTGCGGTGCCTGGTCCGTTAGAGTTCCTTGTACACACTCTGTGTGGCTAAACAGCAGCAGTAAATCAGGATCCTGGTATTAAGAGAAGGCGTCCCTGTTCCTACTTGGGCTGACGATGGAGGGAAGGTCATATTGAGAGAGCAAATGATGTGTTTACAAAAAGGAGAGGGATTAGAAGATAACAGCCATTAGCAACCATTCAGAGGGCAGAGTTTATCACGTACAAAAACTGATGCATTGGCAGGAAAAAAAGTGGTTTAGACGTCAGTGTTTAGTTTTTATGAATATTAAGCACACAAAGTTTTTCTTCTACGAGGCTTTCACAAACCACTCCTATCCCACTCCTAAAACCCTACTAGCCACTCTAAGTATAAAATTTAAATATTCAGATCAATTGATTTTACTTTCATGCCCTTCCCCACACCCTTTTTTGTTTTGATGGATAATAATAACAGTTTTGCTAAATCCCTCCATAAACAACTGCAGTCTGAAAGAGCTGGAGAAATTCTTGTTCTAATTCATGTTAGTCCGATTTCGAGACTTTAAAAACCTTTGGCAAACGGGTTGTCTATATTCCACCCACACCAAATTTATGTAAAGTAAGGGGGGTGGGGAGGAGTGCTGCTCGGGGGAATGTGGCCCGTCTGCTGGTGGCTGGCGCCCACTCTGCCACCGTCCATGGCAATGAAATAAGGGTAAAATCAGTAGCAATTCTCACTTGTTTACAGTAATACCATGGTGAATTCATAGCTATTAATTTTCTTCTTTCCTGTTCTCATGAGTTCCCTTCCCTCTCTTTCTCTTTTTGAAACTGTGAGCCTTTTCTTCAGCTTCAACTCACTGTCTTCCACTTTTCCTTTCAGATCACACATCATCCGTGTTCCCTTTCAGCTACTTGTACCTTTGTTTTCCATCTTTCAAAAATCCTCCCCTGCCTCTGTTTTTATAAATTTTATGCTTCTTCAAGCTCATCTTCTCTGCTTTTGAGACTTCTGTGCTTTTCCTTTTTCACATTTTCAGTTCAGCATTATTAATCGCTGGTGGGGTCACTCAATCAGCTGGTTAAAACTGAGAAGTTACTGTATAGATACTAAATAACACTGTAAATTGTCTACATTCTCCTCTGTCTCAGTTCATAATTTCCTCAGCTGTACTCATTCAAAATTACTGAAGGGTTTAAGCAACAGCTTAATATTATGATTGTTGGTTTGAAATTCACTTAGTTTGAAAGCTGCTTCTGTCACTCGGTGTCATTTCTCCTATCTGACTGAATTAATTGAATTCTTAGAACTTGACACTGGCATCTTTCATTATCTAAGAGAAGCTTACTCCCAATTTGAGAGCCTACATTAAAGAGGATTTAAACAGCACTTCTCTGTAGAGGGTGAATTTTGACTTTCACTAAGTTGGAAGATAAAATAAACCAAAACCAAACCCACTTTATTAACACTTACTCATGTAAATGCCTTCATATTTTTGTTTCTTGCTGTGATCTATTGCTTTCATTCTATCTTTTGCCTTATGGATAAACCGTAATGATTAGTTAATTCAATCCTTTGCTTACTATGCTGAGAAAGCAATTAAAGAAAGCAGTGACTGAAACCTCATTTTAAAGTCAGGGAAAAAGTTCCTGTCTGTCTAGGGCTGCTCTTAGCTTGGGTAACTTCCTCACTCAGGTTCCAAATCACATTTGTTTTTTTTCAGGTGAGCCTAAACACTGTAAGAAGTCAGAAGATATAGTAAAAGCCACCGAGCAGAAAGAAGCACTGATACAGAACTAGACCTGCTATTTCTTTAAAGCTTCTGACATTTCAGGCAGGACAGGTAATTTTGTCATTTCTTTCTTATGATGGGGAGAGTTTTATACCATAAAAACTCGCTTATTGCTATTATTATTCTCTTTGTTCTATTCCAGTTGTGGTTTTATTACAAACTTTTGAAATGGCCGTACAGCCCACTTCCTATTTCCCCTTAAAACCCATGCAATATAAAGAAGGGAAAAGCAGTACTTTTACATCTCTGAATCCTTAATGTCAGGCTAAGTGGTCGTGCAATAAAACATCCTCAAATCAAGTATATTAAATACTGAAAGTAATAGTATTAAAAATCTAAAAAATTAAAATTGCTGTGAATTTTCATTTGACCTCTGTTGCAGGAGAAAAGAAGAACTCTAGCTATTCCTACCCCATGCTCTCAGAGGCTGATATCTGTCAACTTGTTCTTGGATCATCCTGTTTCTGTGGACAGTGATTGGACAAATGATCAAAAGTGTAAAATGTAAAACCTCGAGCTGGTAACTCAAGGCACTTAACAGCTCGCAAGATTTCAGTTGTATTTGTTGTTGCTATTTTCTCTTCTATTTCGCTTTCTTAAACTAGCCAAAATACTTTTTTCAGCCAAAGTTGGACCTCGCTTTATTGCATCACTGGCACCAGACATCTCCGGTTAACCATGAGACATGTGAAAACACGCCATTTATCATCTGCCCGGGACTGCTGTAACGTGTCACTGCTACTGGCATCCAATGGAAATGGATAGTCAAAATGAAACGTTGTTATAGATACTTGTTCATGCAACCACGCTGCATGCGACATTAAAGTCCTACTTGTTAGCTTCCGTAAAATATCTGAAAATAAAAATATGTCGTCTGTACAGGGAAGTTGTAGAGTTACACTGACCAGCCTGCATGGATGATGATTCTTCCCCACTGCGGTGGCTGCCATATGGAGAGAACTGGTGTTTAACAAATCCGTATTCGAAGTATCTCTTTAAAATTAATTAAAATTATTTAAATAGCATCCAGTATTAAAGATGAAAGCATTCTCAGTCCTGTAGTATTTTGGAAGACATCAGCAATGGTGTCAGCCCTACCGTGAAGCTGGTGCTTAGCGTTTTGTAGGGCGGGAGAGAGAGCTGCAGGAATACACAAAAATTGCTTCACTTCATCAAAATAGCGTGTTGCCTCTCAGGCGGAACTGGAAGGTGACACTGAGGCCTTATATCACGGTTTGTCTCCAATACAAAGGTGACAACAAGGATC
Source organism: Fratercula arctica (assembly GCA_947846985.1). Lineage (NCBI taxonomy): Eukaryota > Metazoa > Chordata > Aves > Charadriiformes > Alcidae > Fratercula > Fratercula arctica. The sequence continues at coordinate 33,115,909 of CANTUZ010000008.1, forward strand.
CAGCAAATCCTTGCTAGTGTTTGTTCCATTGAAAGAAAACACCAGACCACCTTTCTCTGAGAGGCAGTGAAAACGGAGCACGCAGGCGGTTACCTCTGCAAGAAGCCTCAGAATGAGCCCTCCAGCCCAAACTGTGCCCTGAAGGAGACTCCATTTTCATCTCCGCTCCCCTCGAGCTGCACGTGACCCCTCCTGGCTTGCCCAGGCGTCCGTCCCACGCAGCTGCAGCCAACCTCATTTCCCTCTGCTGGAACCTGCCAGGAAACTTCCACCCTCCCCTCCACGTTGTAGGCGCTCGGGTGGCTCAGGTCGCTGCACTCCCAGTTCTCCTTTTCGGACCCTGTGGTTATTACCTCACTGACCAAAAAGTCTTTACAATCAGCCATGGTCCGCTCTGAAGAGGACTGGTGGGGGCGGTGGCACTCCCCTCTATGCAGAGGCCGATGGACAATTGAGACCTATGTTCTATTCATCTGCTGCTTCAGGGATCTAACCGGAGCTCAACAGGCGTCAGGCTCAACCTCAGCAAGGGCACGCTTTGTCCCGATCGAAGAAGGAATCATAAACCGGTCACGCTAGACTGAGGGACCCTTACATGTCCGTATCCTTTGACTGTCTCTTTTCTGACAGCGGAGCAATCGAAATCGAGCTGGGAACAGTGTGAGCTCCGAGCCCCCGGATAAGGGCATGCCAAAAGGTGGAATTCCTGTCATTGAATATGTAAGCCATATACATGCTATGCATAAGTAGTGTGCATAGTTTTAACTTAAGAAATGTTTGTGCATATAGGATGTAAAAAGTGCATTTAAATTGTTTTGTGTATCTGGTCCAAGGCTTGTATTTAGCATGGACAAATTTCTGTACAGTGCGGTTAACGGATGAAATGTTAACGAATGAGATTGTATCATATATGTTATAACGCAATCGATATTTTTTGCTAAGAGTTAAGAATTTATATATTCTCTGGTAGTGTTTGAGGAGATGATTAGTAACCTGGACCACTCCGTGCACCTTTGCATTTTGGGAATGTTGGACTCTTTTTTTTTTCCTTTATAATAAAACGTAAACCATACTTGGCTTCTTACTGTCATTATGACAAGAGAAGAAACATAATGGTCATATCAGAGTTTTTTTTTTTTTTTTTTAATTGTAAATTGCCATATGCTGTGGCAGTGGAAAAATCTTCTTATTTAAGATCTGAGAACTTGGGACTTTCAGAGATGTTGAGCATCTGCAGTTCCAACCAAATTTGAAAAGAACAAAAGATGACTGATATCTTTATCAGCTAGGCCAGTTAGATATTTGTTCGTTACAGAGTGTTCTTCAGCATTGTAATTTATGATTCACTGAGACTGAAAGTCTGGAGCAATCAGAATTTAATGCTTTTATTGTATTTTCAATTTCAGACTTTTACCATAGTTGAACTTGGCTTTTTTTCCCGGTGTCTGTATCCCATCATGATTTATATACTCTGCAAGAATTTCCTCCTGGAAATACAAGCAGAAATTGTGACAGATTCTGCAGAGTACTCGGAGCATCCTGTGGGGCTCTCAGTGTCCTGTTATTACAGCAGGCACCAGGATGTCCCATGTTGGAAACTAGGAGGAGCTCCTGATCTCACAGGAGGCAATCATTACCTGCAGAACTCATTCATTAATACAGAAATGTGATTTGTGTATAAAAAAATCCTATTTGCTTATTTGTATTCCGTTTTGATCACTATGGTAGATGTTACTGAAATACAGGAAGAAGAGTCCTTAGTTTAATGCCAGCTGATTCTCTTTCTTTCTTTCTGTCTTTATTCTTAGCAAGATTTTACCTGGACATGACCCAAAGCTTAGTGTGTTTTTTGGATGAGGACAAATTTTCTTTGGTGGAGAAGACCGATATAGCCAACACATGTTAGTAAAGTCTTTGACCTTGGGTGAAATTCGCGTTCGGATGGCAGAAAGGCTTTTTGAGAGGGCCTCTCCCTCAACAACAGTTTATCTCTGAAACCTGTAAGGCTGCGCTGCCAAAACACTGCATGGGGCCATAAGAAATGGTGTTTGTATATGCATCTCTCCCACAGCATTACGGGCATGTACGCCTGCATTGAGCACACTGAGGAGCTGTAGTATAGATTAGCCCTCAAGAGTTTTATTTTGTATTTTTATCTTGAGATATCTGACAGATATATTATGTAATATTGCTATGGGTTATGATCTAGCCGGTATTTTTTTATTTAATTTTCAACAAGGCAATCTACAACTGTGTGTTTTTATTCTGCTGTATTTGTCCGTATTTCCTATGATGATATTCCCAAATAAATTTGATTTGAGGGCAAGGATCGTGAAACTCCTGAGTGTTAGTTACAAATTTGCTTTCCTGAAGTGAGTTTGCTTATCTGCCTGTGGTTGTCTTTGAAATATGATGGACATAAATGGTTTTTTCCAACCCTGTCGCCTGCTTGTGGCTCCACACTGTTTCCATACCTGTGCCAGTTTGCCGTACAAGCTCACTCGCATCCACACAGCACTCCTAAAAACAGCTTATTTAAGTGAGTCCTGCCTTCTTAGCCTTTACTGCTAAAATAGCCCGCACATGAAGAAAACCGTAACCAATAGAACATTTTATTACCGCAAAAATTCTTACCGTGGGTTGGTATTGATGGAGTCACTGGGACTGTTCATGTTAGCAACAATTCTTCAGGAAGGGTACGACTTTCAGAGGCACCTCCATGGCGTGGTGTAAACTTAATCATCCAAGTTCAGTGGAGCAGGGAGTAAACAGGGCCATTCCGACTCAGATTGGAAATGAACGGAAAGAATCCCATTGACCTAGACGTGTATCAAATCCTAACAAGGCACATGATGGAAATAAATCAAGACAACTACTTTATATCACATTCTTTGCAGTTCCTTTTTCCCAGATGCTATCCCAGCTACATGCGCAAAGGACCTTCTTCTGTTGTATAGATGCCAGAAGTCAAACAAGCCCACTGCTGTGACCAAAATAACTTCAAATTAACAAATAAATCAAGAGCCCCAGTGGTGTCTAAAATGTATATTCGTAACAGACTGTACAGTTATTACATGAGAGATTTAAATTTACAAGAGTTTAGCAGCCAAAGGTTTGTCTGAGAGGGGAGTGCATCCACTTCTAAATAATTCTTTGAAAAATCACATCCTTGAAAACTAGTTTGGAAAAATTAGTGGAAATGGCATTTACTGCTATGAGGAAAGGAGTGTTGTCTGTCAAACACACTATGCAAACATTTAGGCCACTTCCCTGGGATAATTTTACTTTCCTGGTCATTTAACTGTGTAATGGATCTCGAGAGACCCCTTTTCCATGTCCCAGGGCAAACATTCAGAAGTTTTATCAAACCGTGGATGTCTAAGTAGTCCCTTGGGAACAAAGCAGCAAGTCGTAACTGCAAAGTTATAAATGTGAAAAATGTCTTATAAAAACTGGGATTTTAAGTGTTTTGGGCTGAACTTCGCTGCAAAATGCTTCTCTTGTGCTTGGGCAAGTCCTTTGCTTATAGCCCTTTTGTGGAGAACTGTTGGAGAACTTTCGATTAGCTGAGCTTGAATAGATAATATCTTAACCAAAACTGCTTTTCTGACAAATTACATAATACATCAACTTTAAAGCTGATGAGTTTTATGCATTTGTAACATCCTGTATAGATCATTATTGCAAACCTGAAGTGATATAAAATTGTACAAAAATAAGGTGGTCAAAATCAAAATGGTAGGTAGAATCTGGGCCTTGAGCTGGAACATGGCTAAGGAGAATAGATGTTTTTTCACTTTTGTTTGGACTGTGGTTATAAAGCTATCTCATTGTCACACAGAGCCTAATGCTGACACACAAGCAACACTCCTGAACCTGCAAGAAGGACTTTCATTAGAGTAAGACTTTGGGACTTGTATCATAATGCCATGAACACACATCAAATAACATGAAAGTATTTGCTGTTTATTTGTATAAAGCCTGATATGAGTATCTTCATCCAAATTCAATGAGCCAAAGGGTTGAATTCACCTATGACGCAATTGCATGAAAGGCAAGAGAGCTGGTGTCATTATACCAGGAATTAATTTGATAATGGGATAGTAATTGGTTGTCTCTTGGCGTTCTCTGTGTTCAGCTGGTTTACTGATTGTTTTCTGCAGTGGAGGGTACTCTGAGGGTCTAACGACCCTGTAAAAAACACTACTCAACTTTAAATTCTTTTATAAAATTGTACTTCCTTTTCGTTGAGACCTCTCTCCTTTGAGAAAGAAGTGGGTTTTTTTCCAGTCAGTAAAGGAATGTTTATTGTTCCTTTATAAATGCCTTTATTGTTTGGGGTACTCCAGTAGATTCATAGAATCGTAGAATAGTTTGGGTTGGAAGGGACCTTCATGTAGTCTAACCTCCCCTGCAATGAGCAGGGACATCTGCAACTAGATCAGGTTGCTCAGAGCTCCATCCAACCTGACCTTGAATGTTTCCAGGGATGGGGCATCTACCACCTCACTGGGCAACCTGTGCCAGTGTTTCACCACCCTCAGTGTAAAGTATTTCTTCCTTGTATGTAGCCTAAATCTTCCCTCTTTTAGCTTAAAACCATTACCTCTTGTCCTATTGCAACAGGCCCTGCTAAAAAGTTTGTCCCCATCTTCCTTATAAGCCCCCTTTAATTACTGAAAGGCTGCAATAAAGTCTCCCCGGAGCCTTCTCTTCTCCAGGCTGAACAATCCCAGCTCTCTCAGCCTGTCCTCACAGGAGAGGTGCTCCATCCCTCTGATCATTTTTGTGGCTCTCATCTGGACCCAATCAAACAGGTCCCTGTCTTTCCTGTGCTGAGGGCTCCAGAGCTGGATGCAGTACTCCAGGTGGGATCTCACCAGAGCAGAGTAGAGGGGCAGAACCACCTCCCTTGAGCTGCTGGCCTCCCTCCTTTTGATGCAGCCCAGGATACGATTGGCTTTCTGGGCTGCGAGCGCACATTGTTGGCTCAGGTCCAGCTTTTCATCCCCTAGTACCCCCAAGTCCTTCTCTGCAGGACTGCTCTCAATCCCTTCATACCCCAGCCTATACTGATACCGGGGATTGCCCCAACCCAGGTGCAGGACCCCTGTTGAACCTCATGAGGTTCACACAGGCCCAGTTCTCAAGCCTGTCCAGGTCCCTCTAGATAGCATCCTGTCCCTCAGGTGTGTCAGCTGCACCACTCAGCTTGGTGTTGCCTGCAAACTTGCTGAGGCTGCACTCGATCCCACTGTCTATGTCACTGATGAAGACATTAAACAGTACTGGTCCCAATACGGCCTCCTGAGGGACACCACTTGTCACCAGTCTCCATCTGGACATTGAGCTGTTGACCGCTACCCTATGGATGTGATCGTCCAACCAATTCCTCATCCACCGAACAGTCCACCCATCAAATCCATATCTCTCCAATTTAGAGAGAAGGATGTTGTGGGGGACCATGTCAAAGGCCTTACAGAAGTCCAAATAGACAACATCCATAGCTCTTCCTGTGTCCACTGATGTAGTCACTCCATCATAGAAGGCCACTAGGCTGGTCAGGTAGGACTTGCCCTTGGTGAAGTAGTTCACAACTGGAATGAATGGCAGCATATTTGTGCCAAGCATTGTAATATGATGCACAATGCATCTTCATTTTAGCATTCCTGTCTGAGAAAGACCCCTATCCTGTTAGTCACAAGCTGGTTTGCAGTAGGGCAGAACTATGACTGCAGCCAGAGTAGTTCTGGGGGACGTGTGTATGTTCTCAAGTAAATAGTAGGTACGGGAGCAGGGCTACAGAGTTGATATTTCCAGTAAATTAGAGAATAAAAATGGCATGAGCAATTTAAATATTATTTATAATTGACCTTCATGTCTGTTTTTAATATTCAATCTGCTGAGTGTTTAAAAAAGCAATTAAAAGTTCCATATAATGTTAAAACCCTTGATAAATGTAATAAACAAATGACATATTCAAAAGAGAGAATCTATGTCCCATTAGGAGAGAAAAAGAAAGATGAGAGCAACATATGGCAGTATAATTAGCATGATTAGGGAAGCACATCAACAGAATTTATGCTGCAGGGAAAATGTAATAAGAAACCAACACACTTTCCTCACTGCCTTGAAAACTGCAAATATCGCTCTCTGAAAAGGAGAAGATGCAGAAAGGCTCTCTGGCATTTAAAGCTGTAACTTGTGTTCTTCTGTCGTTATTAAAGATGCACACAGCCATCTGCAAACCATTTATTTTTTGCAGAGTTCACATTGTCCCATTGCTTTGATTAATAAGGAGCAATATTACACCTCAGCTGCTTTTCAGAAAGATGCTATTTTGGAAACCTAATTAATACTCATTCCACAGTTAGCTTGAGGTGTTCGTTAGTGCCAGATACTGAGTTCTTATTTGTTTCTCATTATGTGGAGAGTATTGCTTCTCAATGCCAACGTTTTTGTTTTGCATTTTGGAATAACCTTTCGACACCCTCGCTTCCCACAGCCCTCCCTTCAGGACAGCTAATAACACCTGTCATCATTATTTTAACATGCCTGTTATGTCTGTTGGAGACAATGTGGGCTATTTACATAGATAGACTATCCTGATGCACAGCAAATATTCCTGCCATTTTCTGAACAGTTGGGCCAAAGAGAAAAGCAAAATTCAGAAACTTGGCAATGCGATTCAAATCTCAGCTTACCACTAAGGGTCAGTATATACTAAGCAAATGAATCATTACAAAATTGAAACAGAGTCTCTTTGGCCTAACGGTATTACAAAATATTCTTTCTCTCCTAAAAAGCCCATATTATTTAATAAAACAAAACGAAACAAAACAAAACAAAACCTCAAAAAAGCCCTATAGCAGAAATACCCCTTCTATAGACTGTATAAACTCCATCAGCCGATGTTGCTGTAACTGGAAATTAGTAGCGTGTTACCAAGTGGCTTGAGGCTTTGTAGAGGGTGTGCAAATATCTTGCTTGAGATTTGCCCAAAGTGCTGCTCTTCTCACTGGAGGATAAAGGAGAGAATACAGCAAAGCATTGGAGACATTTAGCATCCACTTTGTCGCCAAGTATAACGCTGTGCGTGAAAAGGTCGAATGTAATTGCACATGTCAGGAACCAGCAGAACAGCTGAAACTCTTGCCGCAACTCACCATTGCACTGGGCTGCTAAAGAAAAAAAAAGAAAAAAGAGAAAGAAAAAGAGAAAGAGAACAGCTGTGGGCCTGAGCACCAATGCGGATGCCGTAGCAGAGGAAGAAAGGGGAGCTTTAGGAACAACATGTTTTAAATATGCCCTTACAATTGTGCCCCCAGGGCTAGGGGATAGATGACACCTTGTGTACCGCAGGAATAAGGTCGCTCATAAAACCCCCTGTGTCTCAGTCTGTGAGAGAAAGAAAATGAGAGCGGCACCCTGCAACGAGGTAGGGACACTTCATTGTACGGTGCCGGCTGCTAGGCTCGTACAAAAGCAGCCCCGCAGCCTGAGGAGCCCGGCTTAGCTCCCCCCGCAACCGCCCCCAGCACTGCAGCCTACCCTGGCCAGCTTGGAGAGAGCTTGGACAGAGAGACACTCAACAGTTTGCCTTGTGGAATGCAATAAATACAATTTTTTTAAAGAGCAAAACTGCCACTGACCTGGCCCTCGGTATTGTAGTCTGTTAGAGGATGTGCAGGCAGGCTGGAAGTCCCTCCCACACTGACCGGCCTGGACCTTGGACACCCTGGGAATCCCTGGCCCAAGCACGGGCAGCAGGTCCCCTGCCTGCAGCCCTGCCTCAGAGTCAACACAATGGTGTTGGAGGTGTTGGATGCGATAGTTTCAGTTCAATAACACCAGCAGTGCAAGAACTAACAGTGATTTTTCAGTTTAAATTACTGGGGACAAATAATGACGTTATGAGAAGACAGCGGGGTAGTCTTTGAAGACTTCAGCAGCATTTATGGCAATCTGAAAAAAACGCAAGAAATTCAGTAATTAAATCAATAGCAGGATAAGTGACACTTTCCTGTACACTACACACCGTATTTCCCCAAAAGAAAGCATGCTGTTGGCCAGAATCTGTGGCCATTCTCAAGTGAAAATCCTCTGACTTCAGTGGAAATTATGCTTTAGAAATTACTTTTAAATCTTGGCTCTTACTTTGTATCTATTTATTATCTGGTTTTGCACCTGGAGAATAAACAACATATACCATCCTGTAAGTCAAGCTGTGGAATTTTTCCAAATAACGTATTATCACAATGTCTCCGTAAATCTCTCTGAAGGGAAGAACCTGTCATGACATAACAAGTATAGCATAAGAAAAAGAAACAAGGCTGTAAAATGCAATAACAAAACGCCTTTAAACTACTGTACTTTAATGACTTAAGGGATACTGGGAAAAGACTGAGATCAATCCGAGGAGACAGCTTCCGTTCAATTCTGCAAATAACATTTCCTGCAATATCTTGGAAGCAAGAACAAGAGCAACCGTACCGCAGCATGGAAGGGCGGTAGATTTGAAAATGTGGAGGAGAGAAGGGGAAAAAGACAAAAATCAGAGTTGCTCATTAGGAAAGAACTATGTTCATTACTTGCCTGGGTGGATTTTCTCTGCTTTCTTTTTTTCTGTCAGCCTGTTTGTGGAAAATCATAGAATCATCAAATGGTTCAGGTTGGAAGGGACCTTAAAGATCACCCTGTTCCGACCCCCCTGCCCTGGGCAGGGACACCTCCCACTAGACCAGGCTGCTCAAAGCCCCATCCAGCCTGGCCTTGAACACTTCCAGGGATGGGACATCCACAACTTCCCTGGGCAACCTGTTCCAGTGCCTCACCACCCTCGCAGTAAAGAATTTCTTCCTAATGTCTAGTCTAAATCTGCCCTCTTTCAGGGAATGAATACAGTCCATCTCTAAAAATCCCACTGCCACCAAACCCATAAGGCTGCCCAGCAGGGGCAGGTATTGTGAGAGGAGACAGCTCAAACAGGAAATGTGTCACCACAGTTTTCCTTTAAGGTATTTTCATATTGCCATTTTCTTTGAGACACTTGGTGTTCACTAACTTTTTATCTACTTGCTCAATCCCCTATCGATTCATTTATGCTAAAACAAAAGACAAAATGAATGGATTTTGTTTTTGTTTTTGTTTTAATCCATGCTTTGGTGACATGCACACCTTGGGCAACAATGATTGACCACTGACTCCCACAGAGAGATCTACAATCTTCAAGTGTACCCATATGGAGCTCACCATGCTGTGAGACATCCAGAGCTTTCAATTATACACCAAAGCATACGAGAGGCTCTCTGTTTAGGGCTGCTGTTTTTAAATGTCAGAGGCTGTGCCAAAACCCAGAAAAGACCTAGTTTAGGAAGCAGACTGCTTTTTCTGACCTTCCTTTCTGATTTCTCCACACCAAGGCATTTCTATCATGGGGTTCGCTGACAATTCACTGCAATGTTTCTACTCTGCTTCATGACAAGCACTTCTTTTCTGGACTCTGTTGTTATCCTGATTTTTTCCTTATAGCTCCACTTGCTGTATGCCTCACAAGTGGAAGATCAGACAAAGAGGGTTTGCTTATCTTTTTAAGCTAAAAATGTCTGATGTATAAAAAAACATGCATCCCAACTTCATCCTTCAGATGAGGTCCCACCAGCAAATGCTGGCAGGATGGATCTATAGTAAAATCTCTGCAACAAGTCCTGTCCCTTTGCTAGAAAGGAGCAGACTATTCCTGTACTCAGACATGCTGCTTGCATAACCTTGGGTCAAGAAAGAGAGAAAGAAACCGGCTTTTAAAATTATAAGACACAGCTGGAATATTTAGAGATGGGGAGATGATAAGACCTGGATTTAGAGACCCATCTAAATAGTGGCGTGGCTATCTGAGGCTTTTATCGGACCTTGATGTTTCATCCAGATCACGGCTGTAAAACTGAGTTGTTGTCCTCTTGTTGCTGCAGTAACAATCCTGGAAACACTCAGATCCAGTTCAAACTAAATCCGTCCTTTATTTTTTCCTATTATTTAGAAAGTGTAATCATCCTCAAGTCCAACAGTCATCCTGAAGCAGGGTGTTGTTGAATGATGAATTCTCCAAGCTCTTACCAGGTGTTTTGTGTTACCTTTGAAATGTTGAGATTCCAAAGTGTTCAATACCTTGTCTTGGTATCAAGTATTATAATTCATCTACATTTTTCATTTGTCCTGGACAGTCCTCATCTGGCCTATAAGTACTAATAACCAGGAAAAAGCCATTAATACCAAAAGCTCTTTATTAACTAGCCACACAGATAGACGGTGCGAGGTTAAACACCGATGACTGTTTTACAGGTGGGAGTACTGTGGCAACCAGAGCCTGGTTGCTGTGTGAAAGCAAAGCTGTGGCAAAGCCCAGCTCTTCTTGCTGCTGTTCCAGTCTTAATTTTGGTCTATTCAAATGTTTTCTGAAGGGTCACTTCCTTCTTTTTTTTGTTGTTTGTGGTATAAAAAGCCCTCAGTCCCCTAAGTTCCGTAGCTGCTTCTGTACAACTGAAGAGTCCTTCTTTTAGTCCGTCTTGCACACCCATGCTGAGCTGGAGTCACAGATCCTGTTTGCAGTCTTTCTACAGAAAACGGCAACAAAGAGGACAGATACAGACGTACAGATGGAGGGCAAAAAGAGGGCTCCCAAATATAAAGAAACTCTTGTTGACAGATCCTGTTCCCAGCGGGTCTTCATGGAAGAGCTCAGATTGAGAGTGAAACCACCACGCAAGGCACAGACAAAAGGCTCTCTGTGTTTTTATACACTTCCTCTCTTTTTTTTTTCTTTTTTTTTTTTTTCCTAGCTCAGCCCTTTAAAAACGACTTTAAGCATTGGAAAGCTAAACGGAGGCTAAAACTTCATATCAAAGGCAAAGAGTTAATACAAAAGGACAGTGAATTGCTCTAAAAATTGACCATTGATAAAAAAGGAACTGATCTGTCAAGTGTGACTTTGAAGAAACATGGTTTTCCTTCTCCACTTTATTTCATTTGACGCCATAGAGTTTGCATGGTCTAACAAATGACAACGTTGGTATGAACCATGCCAAACTTAAACGAAAAGCCCTAGGGCTCAGACAGAACATAAATCACCGCAGCTTGATATACTGCCATTTACCGGCTGAAACTGTGACAAAGGCAGGGCAGTCTGTCCCTCTTTCTCGGCGAAAGCCCTGCCTGGACTTGCTGCAGGCGACAAAGGCGAGTATCAGCATTTCCCGCGGCTCAGCTGGTGTGTGGGACCCCCCTCATGGGGCGTTTCCTCTGGTTCCCAAATCAAAAGAGAAACCGTTTTGGCTGATGTGACTGGGCAGCCTCAGACCAAAAGCAAGACAAGCGCTACTTTAAGTGTTGCGTATCCAGGGAACAGAGGGAAGAATGTCTTTGCACCCTTCTTCACTAGACCAAGAGTCCTCTCTGCTTTGCTTCTACCTACATTAATGTAAGTAACTCAAACAACACTGGTAAAAGCTGCCCTTAATGGAAAGGATTATTTTATATGAACATTTCTCTGCACGCTAAACAAATCCATTGTACACTATACAATCTTGTCTAAATGAACATATTATTTATTTTGTAGCTTTTAAATCAGTTTTATTTACAACAGGTCTCAGAGTACAGCTCACGCAGTAGTTAAGCTCTGGCAGTACTGACGTCAGGTCGCTAGCACATTTGCAAATTACATTTCTAAGTCATAGAAAACGAAAAGAAAAAAAAAAAAAGACTTCAAAATAACTGGTTTTTCTTCGGGTATACGGATCACAGAACACATTTGCAGGCGGCTGTAAAACCCAGCCGAGGGCGGTCCCCAGGGATCCCCAGCGCCGCCGGCACGCCGAGCGCTGCGGTGCGGGGACACAAGCAGTGGCCGGTGGTGGGACGCACGCGCGGCCGCGCAGTTCGGTTACTCTCCGTGACGGGGCCCGAGGCAGCGCCGAGCTCTTTAATGGCCCCACTCCTCTTCCCTTTCACTAACTCCCTCTTCTTCCTCTGGAAACGCTGAATCGCTCTGACTCTTCAGATGCTTAATGCCTGAAAATACAGAAGTCATGGTTAAAGCTGTGTTAGGTCGCGTCGGGCATTTTTTTCCTGAATAAAGAAACAAACAAAAACCAGAACTAATGGCAAGTTTTTTAATGCCCATACTGACGACCTTTTTCACAAACCTCTTAGTTCAAACAATACTATGGTGAATTTCCAAGGGAAATATTCCCTTCCTTGAGTACAGGCGCTGGAAATTTATCATGTTTTATTGAAAACACTGCTGAAAGATGCCCTGTAGAACAGAACAGTATTTGCTTCTCTTTTTTCCCTTGGTAATCCTTGATCTGATCAGTATTGCCCATCTCAAGGAAGTTAAAAGTTTTCAAGGCTCAGACAGTAGACGTGGGAATTATTCCACCAGAATTTCAACTTGACCCTCTTTCTGAGACTGATCATCTGAAGGTCGTCACTCACACGGTGCCCCACCTGCACCAGAGGCCTTCTCCAGCGTGCGTCCCCATGGACTGCGCATGACCTGCAGAACTGTCCCGATGCAAAGAGAGTATCGCAGCTGACAGAGAGGGCACTGCTAGCACCAAAGCTGTGACAAGATCGCACCATTTCTCCCATGGAGAATGTGTTCTGTTGACCTCCAAATACCATGTGGGGATGGATGAACAGGGTGACTACATATCACGGGATATTTGGAAGTTTAGGTTTGAGGAAAGCTGTGAAGACCCTGCTGCTGGCTGGTTTCATCAAGCAAGTGAAGTAAGCTCTATGAAAATTAATCAAATTGTAAAGTTATTTTCCCTGTCCCATGTTCAGTACAAGCCAGCAGGCCTCAATCAATGGGCCTAATGCCATATTCTCAGCTCCACCTTGGTGTGATGGAAGAATTCAAGCTGAAACAGGAGGCAAAATCAAGCTAAAAAGATGACAGAGAGGAGGGACCAGAGATGATGGTCTGTTATTTTCAAAAAATCTAAACACTAAATCAACAAGATTAGTTTCTGGGTCCCCTAGTTTTGGACACAAACTGTTGTAGTGGGAACATAACTGTTAGTCAAAAATGCATGATTTCAACAAAACCTAAGACTGAATTAGGTTTTCTGGTGGCATTACTGCTGTAACAGTTTTGGTTTCATTACAGATCACACATAGTTCTGCTTACCATTTCTAATTGTCAGTAAAAAAAGCTTCCCTTAACCATCAGTTCCTCTGCTTGTTGAGGAGAAATTGCATCCCAGATGCTTTAGACAACCACAGCTGGATAATCAAACACCTCACTGTCATAGCACTTCTAGAGGCACAATTTTCAAAAGGAAATGCACCCTTAAGGCATACAGGGCAAGATCCAAATTCCCTCAGGCGGTGAGTAAGAGGAACTGATATGTCCAAGAGTCATGGCCCCAGCGTCACTTAACCTGGAGGTTCCTACACTTCACTTTTTATGTCAACACCACTCCAAAATACGGGATAGTTTTTTCCAAATACATCACTTGAAAAAAATTTCAACATAAGTTATTCCAGCTCAACAAAGTTACAAATAGCTGAAAACAGGATCTTACAATGGGCCGTACACTAGCAGTGCAGCCAGCTCCACCTCCAACAGGAGCCCATCACTGCTCTGTGATGGGCTCTGGGCTCCTCTCTCTTTTTTTTCCGTGCAAACGACAGTACTCGGTTCCCTGGGAAACTGTTGTTCAGACGTAAAACAAGCAAATAAATTAATGCTCCCAAGCCACAGTACTTGTAACTGTGCCCTGCAATAATCAAACCATTTCCAATTAAGTAACTGTGAGACATGAAGAAACACTTAGGGCACTCAGCTACCACCAAGCTGGCCTCTTTAGCAGCACCCCGTAGTAAGACAAGCACTTTAAACATGATTTCACCTAACTATATGTTAATGGACATTCATTTCAAAATGTTATTTTGTTTGTAGGGCAAATTTGCCTCCTGTTGTTTTCCTCTGGACTTACAGAGGCATTTCTTGCGCACTCACAGTACCTGCCTAACAGTTACTATCCAGTACTTCAAACAGGAATTGCCAGGAGTCACAATGCATCATTTTTAGGGAGTTTTTCAAAGATGAAAAAGGCAAGGTTATGGACAGAAAAGAAGGCATGTGATATGCAGTTGGTATGATGAAGCTTCATGGAATGGTATTTTTGTTAGGAGTAAGGCTTTTGGCTATGTGGTTTAACTGCAATATTCAATGTGAAAATTACAGGAAATGGAGAGAAATAACATCAATAAACGTTACCCATTGATTTTCATGTAGCAGGCAACTATGAGTCTTATTTAGTGATTTTTCAAAACCTCTGTTCTACAGCCTGCCTTCACCTCTGCCAGTCATTTAATACCAGAGTGTCATTTGCAAGTAAAGAATCACAGGGTTTCCTGCACTGACCAATAAGTGCACAAGACTCGATGTCCTTATTCATAAGCCTCAAGATGTTCTGACAGCATCAGGTTGTCAGAATTAACTGACCCTATGTGTGGCATTATGAAATAAGACGCTCAGCTATACAAAGAAATAAGTTAGTGTGAATCCTGGGCTGTATCAAAGAAGCGTGGCCAGCAGGTCGACAGAGGTGGTTCTGTCCCTCTACTCTGCTCTCATGAGACCCGACCTAGAGGACTGCGTCCAGCTCTGGGGCCCTCAGCACAGGTAAGACATGGACCTGTTGGAGCGGGTCCAGATGAGGGACACAAAGATGATCAGAGGGCTGGAGCACCTCTCCTACGAGGACAGGCTGAGAGAGTTGGGGTTGTTCAGCCTGGAGAAGAGAAGGCTCCAAGGAGACCTTATTGCAGCCTTCCAGTACCTAAAAGGGTCCTACAGGAAAGATGGGGAGGGACTCTTTATCAGGGGGTGTAGTGATAGGACGAGGGGTAATGGTTTTAAACTGAAAGAGGGCAGATTTACACCAGATACTAGGATGAAATTCTTTACTACGAGGGTGGGGAGACACTGGAACAGGTTGCCCAGAGAAGTTGTGGATGCCCCATCCCCGGAGGTGTTCAAGACCAGGCTGGATGGGGCTTTGAGCAGCCTGGTCTAGTGGGAGGTGACCCTGCCCAGGGCAGGGGGGTTGGAACTGGATGATCTTTAATGTCCCTTCCAACCTAAACCATTCTATGATTCTATGAATCAACTTATAGGTAATAAAATACCCGTCAGTAACATATGAACATGCATGACATAAAAGGCTGGTGGCTTTCCTGAAAAGATACTCTTCATGCACAAAGTGTCAGAATTTTACAGTGCAAAAAAAAAGTCCAGGCAAATAAAAATACTTAGTTAAATCATAGCAATCATACTCCTAGATTAAATGCTTAGCTGACCACATAACATTGCAGCAACCCACAGCGTCTGCCAAGGGCGGTGAGAAGCACTGGAGCTGGGCATGCCCAGGAGCACGCTGGTGCATTCATCCATCCACAGCTCCTGCTCAGCTAAAACAATTCGAGAGAAGAGGCTGTTACCGTGGCTCTCCAGTGTCACTCCAGCAGGGTTATTCAAGCCGTGTGTCCTGCCCTTTGTCAACACGAAGCAAATGTTAAGCAGGTAGCGAGGTGGAGCTCTATCCACAGAGATACCTTTTTCTAAGCAAGTTGGGTCTATTCATACCCAGTGTCTCTGTTTAGCAGTATCTAAATTGTTGCTGAAAGGTTACATTCTGGATAGACACTGAGTGAAAACTTATTACTTAGGTCACCCCAACTGTTTTTACAGCTGCTACCATGGTAACGTTAATTTATTAGAAAGGATAGTTCCTTCTCATCTTCTCAATCTTCATACACCGGTAACACAGTTCATGCCCTCAGCTTTCTCAAACAGCAATCAAGAGACACCAGAATGCTGTTGGTTGGGGTTTGTTTCTATTCGCTGGTGAAGCACAGATGTAAAGATGAGCAACAAATACAGACTCTAAGATTTTACTCATAGAAAAAAAAAAAAAAAACCACCACAAAACCCAAAGGCAGGATATTTGGGGGGATATATGGGGGATACTTCAGAAGATACTGTTCATACATACAGCAGACCCAAGCTAGAAACATCAAGTTACCAGTTCCGCATAAACTACACAAACTGCCCCTTCTCACTGCTCCCTGGCAATGATTTCATACCCACAACGTGGTCAAACTCACTCTTACTCTGCCTTAAACTGTCTGAACACTGCCTCTTGCTGCCTTTTTCCTCCCTGTCCCCCTTCCCCACCCCCCCTCCTTTTATGCTTCTACAGCCAGCAGGACAAGAATTGTTTTTCCTCAAAGGGCTCATATTTCACTGCAGGTAATTCAATCCAATTAATGCTGATGAAGAAACCCTTAATGCCAAGCCATATTCAGCAGCCGTACACTAATACACTTTGAACTGGTAATTCTTTTTAGATGAAGTCACTGCCTCAAAGCATATTTCTAGATTACTTATAAATTATGAGTGCAAATGGGACAACTTTCTGGCATTTTTGCAGTCACATAATAACATCTATGCTGTTTAATCAACATCTGTCTTTTTGCTTCTCCCCATCTGACCAAAGCACTAGATTAGAAGGCTAAGCAGTGTCACAAGATATGAAATAACCAAGTGTTCCCGAATTAAATATCTCCTGGAAAAAAACATAAATTGATTCGAGTAATTAAGGCAGCTCCCCATCTCAAGTAATTAAGGCAGCTCCCCATCCTATTTAACACTTCTTCCTTCACTCCGCTTCACTGCCCAAGGAACGGTGTTGACATTTACCAAACACAGGATTGAAGTCTGGTTGGCAATTTGAATTCCCTAAAGTTTGAAGGGTTATTTAGTTTTATGATTTGGAGCTGATCCTCCCTCTATCAAAAATACGTTTCCAGACTTTCAGAAAGCAGTGAAAGGCAAAGCTGACCCACAGACAAAGCAGCCTGATTTTCAGCGTTTCAGAACTCAAATCACTTCAAAATTATCAAGCAAACAAACCTGGCGAAAGAGGATA
Source organism: Fratercula arctica (assembly GCA_947846985.1). NCBI lineage: Eukaryota > Metazoa > Chordata > Aves > Charadriiformes > Alcidae > Fratercula > Fratercula arctica. Next base: position 33,132,909 of record CANTUZ010000008.1, read on the forward strand.
ATGGCTAAATAAAAATGTCTACTTTATGCCAATCCTAAATGAAATATGTTCTGGTTCACTCAGCAAAAATGAGAATATCAAAACAAAAATCATGTATTCGTGCGACTAAACAGGAAAAAGAACTTTTCTTTTTTAAGGAACATTTTGTTTTGAATTTAACAGTCAAATATATTTTGACTTCTCTGAAACTCCTTCCTCATTTTTTTTTTCCCCAACTGAAACGAATTTTTGAATTAAAAAAAAAAAAACCAACAGAGAAAAAACCAAAACTAATGTCATGAAAACCAGCACCCACCACAGGTCTTTGGCTACGTTGGAAGCAGTGAGTGGTGGTTGTGAAGGTGATGGAGACCAGAAGACCAGGCAGGTCTTCAGGGGCAGCCTCCTCCAAGCACAGGGGTGGCCCATGCTGATACAAGGAGAACAGTAGCTGTATCAGAAGACCATCCTGGTTAAGCAGGACCCCATGATGGAACTCTAATGCCAAAAAGATGATGCATACAATGGATGAAAGTCAAGACAAGGTAAAAATGAGGAATATAGGAAAAAAATACAGGCCCACAATACAGGGATGGTGTTAGGAAAGCTCAGGCTTGTCTGGAGTTGAAACTAGCAAAGAGTGTCAGGGGCTACAGGACGAGTTTATTCTCCCACCTTCACAGTAAAAGCAAACAAAGGAAAATGTGAGCCTGTAGCTGAGCGAGATGAGTGATCTAGGCATAGACAAGATACTCAATACCTTTTTTGCCTTGGTCTGGACTGAGAAGGTCTACCAGGCCTTTGTGCCCACAGACAAAGTCCAAGCAGGAGAGGAAAGGTTGAGTCAGCAACCTCTTGAGAAATCTTGACCCACAGAATTCCATGGGTCTGGTTGGCTGCATGTGAGAGTGCAGAGAGACCAGCTGGTGTCAGTGTAAGGCCATTCTCCTTCATCTTTGAAGGGCTCTTGAAACCAAGGGAGGTCCTCGATTGCTCACTGAGGTTAGGCTGTGCCTGGCATGTTATATTTGTCCGGTCTGTACAGGAAGACTTTAATAGACTTGTTCAAATCCAGCGGAGGTCAACAAGGTGGTGGGGGCTGAAGATCATGACCTGTGAGGAAAGGCTGAGGGGCCTGGGCTTGCTTACCCAGGAGAAGGGGAAAGTTTGGCCCTGTGTCGGGCCTGGGGCACAGCTCACCCGGGCTCCCTGCCCGGCCCAGGGCACCGTTCCCTGCTCCGGGGAGCTCCCCGCTCCGAAACACAAGAAATGCTTCCTGCTGTTACCACCTCCAGCAGAAGCTGAGGACTGTCAGAGCCCACAGGAGCAGCTGCCTGGCAGAAACCGCCTTCCCCAGGAGCTGAGAAATTATGAAATGCTCTTCCTCTCTGTGACTTTCATCAGTTCAACAGAATACAGCTTAGCCAGCCTCCATTCTCAGCATTTCCTGCTTCATAAGAGTTTAGAAAAAGCAGGTTTAGTCATCTTCAAATGCTCATTGTCAGGTGCATGCCAGCTGCACTGACAACTTTATGTAGAAGTAAGAAATACATGTCTTGCCTTCCCTCTGTCCCATTTGATGAAGGTATCAGAAACATGGCTGTCATTACTGGCCACGGAAAAACTCCAAGCTTACCCCCTGCACAGGTACTGGACACACACATCTTAGGTACTTTGACCTTCTTGATCAAAAAATTAGGTTTTTGGACAGAAAAAATTAGTTCCTATTATTTTTTTGTTTGCTTTAAACAGCTGAAATACAGAAGCGTATACACCCCATGCAAAAGCAGGACAGTAAACCAGAAAGAAAAATACTGTAGTTTCCCAAATGCCTATTTTGAGCTTTCTCTTGTTTCCTCTTTGTGTAAATGACCTGCTATCTACCTCCCTCATCTGTACAATCAGTTCCTGAGACCTTTAATCCATTTTTACTTAATTGGTTGATTTAGATAAGCTCTCCTTGCATACAAGTCAGAGTTCAGTGCATAAGCTTTTGTTAGTAACCCTTAAAAAACATTAACCCCACCCTTAACCCTATTTGCCACCCCAGCTGCTGCCCAATGCTTCCTTCTGCCACCCAGCTCACGAAAATGATGCCCACTGTCTACACCTTACCATTTTTATTTTCTTTTTTTCCCCCTCTCACTACATCCTCCACTTCCTTTGATCAAGTTGCCCTTGGACTCAGTCTGAAAGCTTTCTGGCAAAAGTACTTGTGATCTCTGTCTTCATTTTTCCCACCTTGTTGATGTCTTTGCCTCTGATCCGTTTGTCATAGAATCATAGAATCATAGAATCATAGAACCATAGGGTTGGAAGGGACCTCTGGAGATCATCTAGTCCAACCCCCCTGCCAGAGCAGGGTCACCTAGAGCAGGTTACACAGGAACACGTCCAGGCGGGTTTTGAATGTCTCCAGAGATGGAGACTCCACCACCTCTCTGGGCAGCCTGTGCCAGTGCTCTGCCACCCTCAGGGTAAAGAAGTTCCTCCTCATGTTTAGGTGGAACTTCTTGTGCTCAAGTTTGTGCCCATTGCCTCTTGTCCTGTCCCCGGGCACTACTGAAAAGAGCCTGGTCCCATCCTCCTGACACCCACCCTTTAAGTATTTATAAGTGTTGATAAGATCCCCCCTCAGTCGTCTTTTTTCCAGACTGAAGAGACCCAAATCCCTCAGCCTTTCCTCATAAGAGAGGTGTTCCAGTCCCCTAATCATCTTGGTAGCCCTCTGCTGCACCCTTTCCAGCAGTTCCCTGTCCTTCTGGAACCGGGGAGCCCAGAACTGGACACAGTACTCCAGGTGTGGCCTCACCAATGCAGAGTAGAGGGGGAGGATGACCTCCCTTGACCTGCTGGCCACAGTCTTTTTGATGCACCCCAGGATGCCATTGGCCTTCTTGGCCACAAGGGCACATTGCTGGCTCATGGTCATCCTGTTGTCCACCAGGACTCCCAGATCTCTTTCCACAGAGCTGCTCTCCAGCAGGTCAGCCCCCAACCTGTACTGGTGCATGGGGTTGTTCCTCCCCAGGTGCAGCACCCTGCACTTGCCCTTGTTGAATTTCATAAGGTTTCTCTCTGCCCAGATCTCCAACCTGTCCAGGTCTCTCTGTATGGCAGCACAGCCCTCCGGTGTGTCAGCCGCCCCCCCCAGCTTTGTGTCATCAGCAAACTTGCTGAGGGTGCACTCTATCCCCTCACCCAGGTCATTGATGAATATATTGAAGAGGACTGGACCCAGTACTGACCCCTGGGGAACACCACTTGTCACTGGTCTCCAACTAGATTCTGTGCCCCTAATCACAACCCTCTGAGCTCTATCTTTCAACCAGTTTTCTATCCACCTTACTGTCCGTTCATCTAACCCACACTTCCTAAGCTTCCCTATGAGGATGCTGTGGGAGACCGTGTCAAACGCTTTGCTTAAGTCAAGATAGACCACATCTACCGCCCTCCCCTCATCTATCCATCCAGTCATGCCATCGTAGAAGGCTATCAGATTAGTCAGACATGATTTCCCCTTGGTGAATCCATGCTGAGTACTTCTGATAGCTTTCTTTTCCTCCACATGCCTTGAGATGACGCCCAGAACAAGCTGTTCCATCATCTTTCCAGGGATGGAGGTGAGGCTGACCGGCCTGTAGTTCCCCGGCTCCTCCTTCTTACCTTTTTTGAAGACTGGAGTGACATTGGCTTTCCTCCAGTCCCCAGGCACCTCGCCTGTTCTCCAGGACCTTTCAAAGATGATGGAGAACGGTCCAGCAATGACTTCTGCCAGCTCCCTCAGCACTCTCGGGTGCATCCCATCGGGGCCCATGGACTTGTGAATATCTAAATGATCTAATTGATCCCTCACTCGCTCCTCCTCAACCCAAGGGAAGTCTTCTTCTTTCCCTGTTACTTTATTCAATGCCTGGGACTTCTGAGGGCTGGGCCGAGCAGAAAAGACCGAAGCAAAGAAGGCATTCAGTAACTCTGCCTTCTCCGCATCCTCCGTCACCATGACTCCTGTCTCATTCAACAGTGGGCCCACAACTTCTCTGGTCTTCCTTTTGCTTCCAATATACTTGTAGAAGCTCTTTTTGTTGTGCTTGACGTCCCTAGCCAGGTCTACTTCCAAGGCGGCCTTGGCTTTCCTTGTTTCATCCCTGCACGCTCTGGTGGCATTCTTGTAATCCTGGTTCTTCTTCCTCTGTAACGCTTTTTCCATTGACAACCTCTGAAGGTCCTTTTCCCCTCACTCCATCCTCTGAAGATGGGTGGCAGAGGCTGCAAGTTTTCTTCTACTCTTACCATATTCCCCACCTTTGACAGTGTTCTTCTCAAATACAAAAATAATAAGCACCTTTATAAAGGCTCTGATGGAGAGAGTTTGTTCCTTCAGTCCAAATTAAAACTCTAGAGTGCATCTGTTGCCAAAGCTTGCAGAAATCTAAATCATTATCTCAAAGTGGTCAAAACCAAGCTCTTGATCTACAGTCTTTTCCAAAATAATTTGTTCATTTATTATGGGCAATGCCATCATTTTTTTCCTGATGTTCAGGCTTACACATTTCTGATCTCCACTCTTCTCTAGATCACCATATCCAATTTCATCTAAGTCTTGCATGTTTTTCTTGCTTAACATGTCCAATATGGTATTTACCATTTATCCAGTGAAAACAGTTGTGGAAGCTCTTCTTATCCTGAGGTCCTCACTACTGCCACATCTCCTTCTCTAGGCTTTATAAATGTACCTTTGCTCCTGCATTCCAGTTTCTGCAGTTACAATCACCTGAATCTTTTCCCTGATCACTTCCTATGTCACCACTGAGCAACTCAGTCTCCATCTTGAGTGCCTTCTGCTGATTCCCTCCAAGAGTTTTCAGACTAATGGTGGCTATTTATGCTTTTAAGGAAAATTAAGTTTCTTTGCGTATTACAAGCACCACCTGCTCCCTTCTCAAATCAGGAACTGAGACACCTTCATTTACTAAGCTTTTAAATGTGCATTTTCATCCTTTCTCCCACACTGTGCTGAATGCTGGAGAGACACAACTATCAGCCTCCGTGGCCACTTCCAAATCCTCTCAAAACTCTCTATTGTGGAATTTAAGAAGCAATCTGAGAACATTTCGGTTGCCAGCATGCTGAGACAAAGACCGTCACAGTCCTCCCTAACACTCTGTATCCCTTCCTGGGTTTGATTGCTACAGCCCAGCTGTGAGTTCCCTGGTGCAACGACCGACTTCTGTTAAATGTTTGAAGAAGATTTAATGCAGCATAGTCCTAATCGCTGGTGTGGGTTCCTGGGTGTTATGTTAATATCAATACAATATGACAAGAATGGTGGCATACAGTGATCATCTGGGGATTACTGAGTATGAACCAAGAGCTAGACCATGGCTGGTATTTGTATGCAAAGAGAAATGTGTTTTACATACCTTGCCTTGTGTTTCTTCATTCCCACCTACAAGAACAGCTTCAGTCTGCCAACCTGGCAGCAGTTATTTCATCTGCTGATGCTCGTGTTCATAAATCACGTCAGATCACACGTGGCAGGAGGTTAGCCCTGCTTCCAAGCAGACCCAGCACAAGAGCAGCAGCCCAGCCTTGCCGAGGGTGGCAGCCCTGGCACCCTTGTCCCTTTGGAAGTCCCAAGGCAGCCAGTCTCTTGGGTGACTCCTGAGCTACCAGTGGTCCACAGAACATCAAAAAAGTAATCTGTGAAGTGACAGCAATAAAACACACAGACCATTGACCTTGGCAATTCCCATGTGTGTGAGTGAGCAAAGGGAAAAAACGTGAGGGAGAGAAGACAAAACAGAAGTAAGTGGAAGTGGAAAATGTTGCTTTATGGATATGGGCAACTGTAAACAATTCTGGTTGATGCAGCGTTTGGCAGTTTCCTAAAAGTTACCTTGTTCTTTGTTGAGAAGGACTGAAAAATGCTGCTCTGTGGAACTATCTCAAAGGACTCTGAACGGTACTCATGCCTGTAAGCTTTGGTTAACCAAGGTTTCATGGCAATGTAAAACTAATCACTTGAAGTTTGGTAACCAACATGCAAAGGTCTGCCCTTACTCTTGTGGTCAATGAGTTTGAACACAAGGTCATTCGTTATTACACAGAGCTTGGTCCCACTCCTCCAGAAGTTAACGAGACTTTCCCTTACTGTTTTCAAAGAAAGAAGGGTTAGTTTTTGTAATTGATCTTAATTCCCAGTTATAAAGAAGAAATAACTTCAAACAGCTACTGTTTATTTACAATGAATGTATGTAAAGTACTATAAATTAATGTTGTACGTGGCTTTAAAGTTTGAGGTATGAGATAAACAAAGTGACACAGAAAATTGGCATACTAGGTATTCTCAAACTCCTGTTTAGATTATCCAAGGAAAAGCAAAGTCAGGCTGTCACTCTTTCCTTTATAGCTGATGGAGTCTTCAAAAGCAAGCACCCCTGGTGGGCCTTCAATGTTTAGAATAAAAAGATTTTGAACCACTGATGTGGCAGCTTAATCTATGTTGACATTTTAGCAAGCTATAAATCAGCAACAGAACTTGTGTACTACATTATTTTATATCTAAGAGCAGACTGAGGAGGAGAAAAAGATTCTCATGTCTGTTGTGATTATGAGGCCAAGATATTATTCAGCCATGCAATTTCATCTACTTTTTTTCCCCCCTCTACTGTGCATCTCTTTCAAAAGCACTGATGACTAAATCAAAACAAATGATCTGAATCACTGGCAAATATGATGAGTTTATGAAGGTCACACATCTGATCTGGAGCAGATCAGATCATCAGCATAACCAGCAGGTCACCATGGCCTCATAAATGTTTGTGATTGACTAATTTTCTAAATGTCTGAAGGTTTTTACTAACTCTTCTCCTAGCTCCAGCCATACAATACTCAGTCCTCATGGTGAACCTTTTAAATGACAAATTTTGGGGCTTGTGCTACTTTCTCCACAGTCAAAAGACTCGGTGTTACACTATGACAATGAAGACTGTATGAGAGCAGAAAAATCCATGTTGCAAATGTCTGGCTGCTTTCCATTTTGCTCTCTCACACAGCACTTTCCACTCCATTTTTCCCCTCTCGGAAGTCGCTTGAAGCATCACTGGCTCCATAAGACTCGTGTGAAGGAGTTGCTTCAGCACAGAAAGGCTTTTGTCGGTCCTCCACAGGCTGGCCAGAACAGGCACCGGAGACAGAGGTCAACCTCACTGCGGCTGAAGGGGCTGCGTCTCCCACTTACAGTAGCCAAAAGAGTAAACAGAGAGGCTTTTGTCACCCCAGGCAACTTCTGATAGTATATAAACATCTCATTTTGCTGGTTCCTTCCCTCACTAGCTCTCAGACTGCAGAAGTCAGCCAGTCTTCAGAGTTCAGATGAACAGCAGAAGCCCCTGCAGTCAGCTAAGTGGATGTTCCAGCCTGTAACAATCTCAGCCCAAGGCTAATTACCTTTTGGAAAGCCAGAAAACATTTCTTAGCTGATTCTGTGGAGAATGGCTCTTGGTCAAATACCTCAACAACAACAACTTGAGCAGAAAAACATGCAGAGATGACTTCCACGTTGGTAATGAAGCCAGACAGTACTGCAAGGCTCTCCCACACGGCTCCGTGTGCTGGTCTGGCTGGGCAGTTGGAGGCTGCAACCAGAAGAGGATTAAAGTTTTCCAGCTGACATTTTTCATCTCAATTTTTCACAGTTCAGACATGGGCTTAGAGCTGTTGATAAGTGTGCTTGAATTCAACCAGTGCAGGCAGACCTTCAAAGGTGCTGTGCTCTGACGGGTCTTGGGAAGCTTGTGAGAAGGTCAGAATCACCCCCAGAAAGCGGCTGTCTGGATGCCAACTTTTACTGGGCAGTGTGTTTACTCACTGGAATGGCTAAACCCTCACTTTTAACACCAGACCCCCTCACAGCCAGGCAGCTGTCTGCCTAGAGCTGATCAAAATCACAGGACTGGCAGAATTGTTCCCTTATGTCAAAGGATTACAGTAATTCCATCAACTAAAGGGCCACATTTTCAAACCTGAATAAGCTGCTCCATAATAACAGAAGCCGATAGCTCTCCTACTGTCACAAAATTTGTATTAGAACTCACTGGCCTTAAAAGTTTAACAAACAGCAGCATTTTCAAACCATGGCTTCTCTAAATTAAAACATCTAACATTTTCCCGAGCAACTTCTGTCATTCTTATAATTCCCCACATGCTGCTCCCGGCTAGTTTATCTTTCCAGTTTGAGACACTCTGCAGGTCGACCACCTTGCAATAAGCCGGGAGGGAAAAAGCAGGAAATAGGTTTTACAGCTGGAAAATCACATCAGTCAAGATGTGGGAAAGCTGATGCTCAAGCCAATATGACACTATGCTCAATATTTTGACTGCAGCATGTAGGTCTGTTTGGAGGTAGGGACAAGATAAATATTAGTCATATAGTCTGCTATGTACAAAATAAAACATTATCATCCTACCTGCCATGAGAAAAGGGAGGGAAAGGTTGAGGATAACTAGATAAATCTTAACTTTCATAAGAATTCTTAACTTCTACATTCTAAAATACGTGCCATCATTCAACATAAATTATGAATCAAGTGTAGAATTAAGTTGAAGGGTGTGCTTTATGCCAGAGGTACAATTATATAAAAATAATGGTCCTTTCCTAGCCTTACGGTCAATAAACATTTACAAAAGTGATCCTCCTCTTGTCTCTAGGAACAAATGCTTTGTTCACAGGTACTATTCCTTTTGCTGAGGACAAAAAAAAAAAGAAGAAAAAAAAAAGACAGTTCTGCTCCCAGTATGTTAATATAATAAATGGTGATTTATATGAGAGAAAGCAAATTCAGTCCAATACCAATTTAATTTCCTCTGACCTGTGCCTGCCAATAGTGGCAATCAAGAACATTTTCTCTTTTTCTTAAATTTTTCCTTCACCGGGGAAATCTCTGAACTGCTCTCCTGTTCACTTCCCTTACTACAGCACGTTTATTCAAGCTTTTATCTTTTCTAATGAAAACTAGAGATGCATTCTTCTCCAAAACTGCCATTGAGGATGCACAAACTAGTCTTCAAAGCAAATGCAGAAGTATTTCTAAGGGATTTTACTTCCCTAATTAATTCTTGGGGAAAATGCTGCATTAGAGAAGCTGAGCTGAAGGAGCCTGAGCTGTTTGGATGTCAGGCGGGCTGAGACGTGCAGCCAGTTGGGATGCCAGGCAATTACGGTTGCCGTGGTATGGCAAAGAACACCGTGAGCGGATAGTAGCATGGCTTCTATTTTCGTACTTTAACTTCAAATTAAGTTGCTTCTATTTGAATGGCAATTTCCATTAGGGTTTAAAAAAAAAAAAAAATGTGTTGCCTATGAGAGATCTATTTATGGTGGGAACCAATGAAGGAGCACACCTCTGCTGAAATATCTGCACCGAAGGTAGCCCGTGGTGCTGGCGGTGCCTCCGATGCTGGGGAGGGCTGAGACAGCCAGCCCAGAGCAGGGCAAAACCACAGCACGCCGCTGTTCGGGCGGCACACGCAACAGAAGCAAAGTAAAAAAGGAAACTGCTGCTTAACTGCAAACTTCTGAGCGATAAGAAAAAGGTGCAGCATTTTTACCTATCTTTTGCTTGTAGTAGTATTCTTCCAAATAAAAAGAAATATGTGATATAAGCTTTCATTAGTAAAGTGGAGGAACGCAATCTTACGCAGCAAAAAAAAACCTCTCAATGTGTGACACTGATATCGATAACAACCACCTCGTCACTCCCCAGCTCAACCCTTTTTCTGAGAAGGTGATTTTGTAGATTTCATTAAAAAAAAAAAAAAAAAAAGCAGCAATGGCAAAAATAAGTGTACAAAACCAAAAGAGAATAGCTCCATAGGCTTTGTGAAAACAAATATTTATCTCACCATACGTTTGTGTTTGGTTGGGTCTCTGGATGACAAGGAAGGGTTTTCTTAATCCCAGGGCTGTTTATAGATGTAAACTTTAATCACATGAATAGGATTCTCTTCCTGATCAGCTCTGTTTGTACTGCTCAGGTGAGCCTTTGCACCACAGTACAGCCACAGTTCCCACCCCTGCGCGAAGGTAAGGTTTACTCTGAAAGTTTCTCTGCAAAAATTAACTAACCTGTGTAGGAAGAAATGTTTTTATGTATAGAATTCTGTTAATGGTATAAGGCGAACTTTAAAAAGTAGCGTATAAGAAATAAGGGGACACAGGTACTTCTGCAGTATTGAACACCATGGCAGACGAGGAGATATGAGACATGTAAGACCACATCCGGATTCAGTGCTCCAGGTACCTGTAATTGGGTTATCATACAAGGACCAGCAGTTAAATTTAGGTCCTGTCACAGGATGTAGATGTAGACAGAATCTGGGGTCGGATTTCACCAAGATTTTACTTGTGGCCCCTTTTGCTCAAATTGGAAATGCTCATCCTTAGTTACATGGGGCCAGTGCCACCACAGTCTCACTACTTTTGGCCATGCTGCATGGCAAACATTTTTGCCCGACGCAGAATTCTTTGTTAAACATTGAAGAGGTTTCATTTTGGTTTTAAGTGCAAAAATATGGGATTGTCCTCCTTCTTAATAATGACAAAACATGTAAAAAGGTAACATGGTCAAAACCATCCTTGCTTTACCTCTGCTTCCTAGGTCTTTATTTCCCTTGTTTCCTGCTGGCTGCTGTGGCTACATAAGAACTGTCTCTGCGGGATGTCCAAGGGCAGCCTGGGTTTGTAGCTAAGCACAGATGCCCGCTGACCTTTAGGTACCCAAATAATGAAGGGAGTTGCCTGTGATTGCTTATACAGGCAGCAGAGAGAGAGAGAGAGAGAGACTTCCAGGACTTGGTTCTTCACTTGGCAGCCTCTAAGAAGCCCAGGGTAACTCCATGCCTGACTTGGTTTAAGCAGGACGGATTCAGGCCAGAGCATTTATAAAAATGACAGTAGCAGACTTCAACAGCTGAATATTTGCTCTTGCTTGGAGCCTTACAGTTTTCATTTTCTTGTTATTAGAAAAACCCTGAAATTTCACAATTTCCTTTACGTAGAAAAAAAGGAAAAAACATTTCACCGAAACATTTCATATTAGCAGTACCGAAACATTTAATTTTGCCTAGTTTGTTAAACATAAAAATCGAGACGTGCTATAAGAAAATAAATTTGTTCAAAACACAAAGGAAATTAAGTTTTTTTGCATTCAAAACCATACTGAAAATGCTTTATGAAACTTTTTCATCTCTACAACTTCACAAGCCATTTCCGAGCAGCTGTATTTCAGTTTTCTTTAGGCATTCTTATCTGACTTCAACCCTAACGGACGGCGTTACCCAGCTGCTCCCTTTTTCCTGGACAACTGCACTGTGGCTCTACTTTTTTGGATTTTGGCTGACATAGGGATTTTTCTGAGGCTGTGAAATCTAAATAGAGGGGAAAAAACTTACTGCCTCATCCTGAGGGGAGAGAATCCTTGACAGAGGAGGGGAGGCAGAAACCTGAGTACATGACAGGGTGAATGGTGTCCTGCGTGTAATGCCTGAGCAGCTTTTGCTGTTTCATAGCTTCTTCTATTTCATCCCAAGGTCTGGCATGGTACCCCAAGCATTCTCTTGGGTCTAGATTCCAGTTCCCTTTTTTTTTTTTTTTAATTCTTTTTGTGACTATTATTTCTTTCCGTGGCCTTGGGCAGATACAGCACAAGACTTATTAGTGGCAGATTTAAATCTCTTGCTGAATACTCTGTGCAGCCTGAGATTTTTAGGGTACGGATAAAAACCTTTCCATTGAGTTATAGTTTTTTAAATGAAGACAGGAGCAAAATCTTTGCTGGTCCGCCAAAAATCCAAGGTGGTGTTTCTCTGTCATACTTCCATGTGCTGTGCGGCTTTCATTTTTAATTAACCCAGTCTGTTTGGTTTCTGTCAGAAGTTTATAAGCTTCTCTGTTAATTTTCTGATGAATCCCCTACTGAGTTATAATTATAATCTTCATTGTGATCCTTCTTACGATGACAAAGGAGATAGAATTTTGGCATCAGCGTAACCTCACATCAGTAATATTGTAAACGTTGGAGTGATCTCTTCTTTTAAGTATTTTATAAACACCTTCAAAATTACAAAAACATTGTGATGATTAAACAAGTGATTGATAGGTCAGTGTGTATGATAAATTATCCTTATCGCAGTCGCTTCATGGGTGGCATATGAATAGCAGGTAATTACCATTTATTTTTATATTATGAGTATTGTAGCTGTAATCCAAGCAGGAATCTGTCAGGAAGAATGAGCCTCTTCAGTTTTTGCCACCCCAGTGTCTCTGAGATGCTGAGATCATCTCAAGCAGCTGAGGTCCACCGCAGAAGAATAAAGCTGAAGATGGCTTGAATCCTTCCCCCCTCCCTCTGCAGCAGGCATTTCACGCCAACCCAAGCAAAGCCTACGATATTAGTTACAAATCAAGTCAGCTTAAAAGGAGCACTGGAGTATTTCTGGAAGATCAGAGCCAGCCCCTCTTCTGCTTTCATTAACACCCCCTGGTGCTGGAGAGGTTTTTCTCGTGTTAAGAGCTAACTTGGGGCTTGCAGTCTGCCCTAGTGCTGATCTTTGACTCTGAGGGGTTTTCCTAGGACGCAGCATCACCCAGACAAACTGACATTTAGAGAACGCTCTTACAGAAGTAGGGAATGTACTGCCACAAAATAAGATGTCAGCCATCAGAGAGAAAGGAGAAATTCTGGTATGTGCAGCTGCAGGTTGACACTTTTACTGTGCTTGTCACTACCACGTTATGATTACTTACATTATATTTAAGTAAAGCAGCTATTCAATCACAGAATTGCTGGGGCTGGAAGGTACCTCCATGGATTGTCTAGTACAAACCCCTGCTCAATGCAGGGTCAACTGGAGCAGGCTGACCAGCACTTTATTCAGAATATCTCCAAGGATGGAGACTCCACAAGCTTTCTAGGCAACTTATTACACTGTTTGACCACTCTCACAGTAAAAAAAAAAAACAACCCACAAGTTTTTTTTCTTATATTTAAGTTGAATTTCCTGTATTTCAATTTTTGCCCATTCACTCTTATGCTTACATACAGGCTCCTTATTTTCTAGCACAGAGAAGCGTAGCCAAGGGAACTGTGCCTATTGCTACTGCTTCATAAGACATAACTGTATTTAAATATAAAATTGCATCTCCAGTCTGGAAAGCAACTGTGTAGAAGAGGCAGTGTGGATGGCACATAGATTTCCCTAATTTTCAATACCGTTCACAATGTTCAACATAGGCTTTTCCAAAGAATCCGTGCTCCTAACTCCTAAATGCATGCTGGCCCCTGAGAACTCAAGGCTTGTAGCTGCAGCTAAAAAAACGCACTAAAAAGCATGAGGAGGCAGCTCTGGGCACTGACCTACTCTGGCTGTACTGGCTGACCGTTAACCAGGTCCCCAGTTTGTCCTGTGCCAAGTAGCTCTTGCCCAGAAAATTCCCAGCCTGGTTTAGGGAGTGGCATAGGCCGCAGATCGTTTCCACTGGGTATTTTGGATGAGCCCCATGGTTTGGGAGCATAAAAGGGTCTGCAGCATGGATGTGAGCTGTGCGGAGCCAGAAGGTCTCAGGAGGGAAACAAGCCCTTGCGCAGATGTAGCTGTGGGACCTTTCACTGCTGAGCATTTTGCAACTTGACTGTCTACTTTGTTCTCCTACCAAATACTCGCTTAGGACAAGAGAAGCTTTTCTAGTTCCTTTTTCTCATGTAACGATTTTGTAGGTTTTAAATGTGCTCAGAAGTGTTGGTGTTGACCTTGTGCCCAGCTAAAGCTCTTCAGACTAACTGATACACCCTGCGTGATCTCCCATCATTTCTACCTACTTAACTTCACCATCAAGTGTGAGGCTATGCAAATATTTTGTGTGCTGACACCTTCTCAGATACACCAGGCTGCTCTGAAGGAGCAGGGAGAACACAGCTCCCTGTAGGTTGGTGCAGCCACTTGGTGGGGCTGAGTTTTGATATCAAAGCCGGAGAATAAACACCATGAGGTCCTGCAGCACACAGAAAATTCCAGAGACACCCAAGCTCACGTACGATCCTCACCAACCTGAAAGTGAGGTGGGAAACCAGCCTGGGCAGCGAGGTGGCCTTGTCCACTGGCCAGGCAGGCAGCCTGGCAGGGTGCTGGGAGCGTAAGGGGCATATGGAGCTTGTCCCCATGGAGCTGGGCTGCCCCAGCAGCAAACCAGCAATGAGCCAGCAGCAAACCAGCAGGTGCTCGAATGCCCACTCCCTGGGGCTCCTGATGGAAAGTCCACCTAGATGCAGGCTCACGCCTTTAACCATTAAGAGATGGCTGGCAATCCGCTAAATCCATTAAGGGGACAAAGTGGGTACCTCTGTTAGTCCTAATCCAGGGCTGAGCTGTGCACACTCACACTTGCTGGTCAGCTGGCAAGTGGGAAGGAGGTCACCCAGCCCCGGCATCTGGGAAAACAAATGACCCTTTCCCACACAACACCAAATCAGAAACATCAGGTGGAAACAGGTTCTCCAAAACTGCCCAACCACAGTGACTTCAACAAGGGGTAGCGAACAGCATCACTTTGCTGCAAGGAAGAATTTTCACAGGGTAAGTGTACAAATCCCTTGAATCAAGGGAGACAAAGCAAAATATGGTGATTTATTGTGTTTTGCACAAAAATATAGGTGGTTTTTCCCACCCCTAAAAGAAACGCAAAGCAATTTAGTATTTTAGAACTAAACACAAAACAATTTTAGCACATTAATGCTTATGCACAAGCAGGGTGCTTCTCTGTTTGGAAATGCACAAATGCAGCAAACCAGAAGTCCTAGCTTGGACATCAGAAGGGGCCTGGGACAGTGCCTCTGCACTGGGCTCTTGGGAGAGGAGAGAAGAGAAGATGAAAACAGTGAAAGGCTTATTTTGACATCTTCAGTAATACTTTAAATTTTAATTTTTTTCATTTTAACTCATTAAGCTTACTGACAACTGAAAACCCACCATTTAAGCTTTTTTGATTGCTGGCAAATTAAAACCCGATATTAAGAAATCGGTTGTTCAACATAAAATGAAGTCACCGCCAACTATTTGCATTACAGTAGGTACAACCAGGCTCACTTTGCAGTTGCCAAGGGCAGCAAAACATCAGGGGCAAAATCTTTAGTGGCTCTTTATTGTGTGAGTGACTTGAGCTTGTGAGAAACCTATCTCTTCTGGTTTGCCTAAGGCATCGAAATACCCCAGAGCCAGCATCCAGTACGACCAGAATGTAATTACACTGTGGAAGCACACTATCTGGCACTCATATTAACAGTCAGAGCCTGAAAACAAGTATTGCTCTCAATTTTCCTGGAAAGCACAAGCAAGAATATTAGTTTACTCAATTTCATTGTGGAAAATACAGACAAAGTACAGAAAAGGTAGATGCTCCTCTAAAGGCTTAGACACATCAGAGCCATAGATTCTGTAAAAATTATTTTTAACACTATTCTTACTTTTGATCTTGCTAAGAGTGGGAAGGAAAGTCAGGGTCTAACCACGCCAGGGATTCGGGTAATACCGGTGGCATGCGGGTGAAATGTAGTAATAACCTAACGGATTTTGGTTGGAAATTATAAATTGCGGTCAGACTTTAATGTAATTCGACTCCTTCTCTTATATACCTCTCTTGCCTATTTCCAAAAATTTTTCAACGTGCTTCTTTAGATAAAAGCCTTTAGCAATTAATCAGAATTAGTGGCAAGGAACTACACCCACGCGTCGCCAGGGGGAGCTTGCATGCCAAAAATCCCGTTGACTTTTTTTTTTAATCACTCTGCTATCTTGCGCATGGCAAGGAGATCGCAAGCTGAATTTATATAATTTCTCCTCATTTCTAAAAGAGAATAAAAAACCCTGCTGCCTCCCTTTTCCTTTGGGAGGGGGACAGCTAGCCTGTGGGTACGCTGTTACTGTGGGAGACAGGCAGCCACTTACTCTGCCGCCCCGGTCATTCACCCCCTCTCTTCAGTCGTGTTCTCACTGCCTCCAGCTCCTCTCCATTCAACTGGCCTCCTCTTTCTTGAGTGTGATGTCTCAAAACGTGCATGGGTTTCCTATGCCTTACCAGCTGCTCGCCGGGTACGGGTGCAACCCCAGTGTGTCCTTGTCACCTGGAAAGATGCTGTTGCAGGAAGTAGCCCACGAACCTGCACCGTTTCCAGGGTTTACCAGACACCTGTTTACATGTACATCTTGCTGTGTGCACGACATAGAATCATAGAATGGTTCAGGTTAGAAGGGACCATGATGATCAACTAGTTCCAACCCCCCTGTCATGGGCAGGGACACCTCCCACTAGACCAGGCTGCTCAAAGCCCCATCCAGCCTGGCCTTGAACACTTCCAGGGATGGGGCATCCACAACCTCCCTGGGCAACCTGTTCCAGTGTCTCACCACCCTCAGAGTAAAGGATTTCTTCCTAATATCTAATCTAAATCTGCCCTCTTTCAGTTTAAAACCATTACCCCTTGTCCTATCGCTCCACTCTCTTATAAAGAGTCCCTCCCTGCAGTAAAGGTGCACCTTGAGCTGAGGGAATCACAACAAACATTTTATGTTTCTTATTCTGCTTCTGAGTGGTCATTAGATCCCTCAGTTCTTGTAAATGTATTCTTAAAATTAGTTACTGTGTAGATTGCCCAGAGCCTGCTGATAATCTCCTCTGGCTATAAAAGACCCACGGAATAACATTGGTTCACAAATTGTGTGAGCGCTGAAAAAAACTGAAAAATCCTCCCACTGTTTCAAGAAAAATTAGCAGCTACACCAGCTGAGAGCTTTTTGAACAACTTCCTTCTGGCCTGTGCAGCTCACAGGAAAATGAATCCCTTTTCAGATCCATATGCTTGCTGCAGTATTTCCTGTGTTTTTCTGGTCACATTCACACGCATATTTCATGCGAGTATTCAGTCCTAGCTGTGGGCCTGAAAGGATGTGGTTGAAATCTTCAGGCTGCTCATGTTCTTGTCTCCATGCCAAAGCTCTGGTGGATGGTTTTGGGAACTCTGTGTTCCTGCTAAACTGGGCAGTGTCGCATCCCAAGGGGTGAGGGAAGGGAGAAATTATGGAAGGAAGGAGAACCACATGGCCGCCTTTAGAAAAGTTTTGCTTTTCAATAAATTCAAACTACTAGGCCTCTACTTCAAAAGGAAAAAAAAAAAAAATCAAATCGTAAAAAAACCAAACAGCATCCCCACCACAAGAAACCCAACACTGAGAGTCCCTGAGAGTCAGAAGCAAGGTTTCTCTTAGCCTAACCGCAGAAATAAGGACCACGTTGTTCAGAGACAGAGCTATCACAAAGCTAACATACTCCTTGGACATTTACTTGGGTCAGAATGAAACCTGATGGTAACAAGTTACATAACTAATGGTTAGCTACTGCCCTTGAGGAGCAGATTGTGGGCAGGAGCTGCTCTCGAGGAAATCATTGCATTTTTCAAACCTCCCAGCCCTGACCCCGGGAGAAGAGGGTGCGGGTGGTGAGAGCTCTGCCGAGGGGCTGTGAGCCTGTGCCAACGCACACATGGTCATAAGGAGGAGCACAGCTGATGGAGTCCCAGCTGGAAGGTCGTGGGATGATTTTGCTGTACCAGTCACTACTCAGTGCACGGTGGTGCCATTCATGCTATACAAATTCACTGTGGACCTTGGGCTTGCTGTCTTTTGACAGCTCTGCCTTCTGGAGGTGGAGATTTTTATAAATTGAATCTGACTTCGTGGAGAGGAGACGTTAATAGACATAGAGGAACGACAGAAATATGCAGTTAGATTCAAACGCAGGGAAGAATTTTCTTTTAAGGGTAAATAAAATGAGACATGAGTCCGCATAGTATGGAGGCTTTTTAGGAAAATACTACTTAGAGAGATACCTCTGTGTTTATACACTGTACCCATCTCTATCTCCAGAAGACCCCGGTATAAACTGAGCGAGCTCCCCCACTGTGTCCCTGGTGGGGCTGTAGGAAGATCGTGCTCCCCCAAGTGGGGCTGATCTGTGGCAGGAGGGGTGAGGACCTAACAAATGCACTTGATCCTGCAGCTCCTGTCCAGGACCCCAGGAGATGTCAAACACTGAACAGGAGCAGCATGTAGTCTAGGTCTTCATTTGGTCATCTCGCTTGGGATCATATTCAGGATTTTAAATGCTTGAGATGAAACAAAGGGGTAATTATTATTTTTTACACCAGGGTTCACTGGAGTCTGTGTCTGCCGTGTGGCTTGGTTGTTAACCTCCAGCATAGAACATACAGCTAAAGCCAGGAAATAAAATTTAATGCCCTGGCAAATAACTGGCTTCATAAGAACCTGACATCTTCTCCTACAAAAATATTGTCTTTTCTTCAAAAGCTGTTTCAATTCAGACCAGAACACTGCCAAAATCTTTGGAATTTCGCTATAAATACATCTTATGATATAAAGTAACCAGAACAACAAATGTTACCCTTCCTGGACTTTCTACTTTATATTTTAAAATAGGTACTAAGTCTCCCACATTCTCTTTCTGTAATATTTTATGGTGTTATCTCTTAAAATGTTGACTTTTTAATGTCATCTATTATTGCCTAGAAGCAATTAATAATACTATGATGTTTACACTGCTCTATATTTAGTACAACAATGCTTAATAACACTGTTTTCAAGCCATAAATGCTGTTTCATGGACTTTTGTAAGATTATCCTTCTGTCATAAAAATAAAGTCATACCCCCCAAAAGAGACCAGTTTAGTATTCTTTGCATGAAGATTAGAAAGAGCCATCAGATATGTGGCCTTCACACTGAACCGAATAAAGTCAGTGGAAATACTCCCCTAGGCTTTGGTCGGTGTTGGATCAGGCCCTTAAACCGCACGTGGTAATTTAGGGACCCATATTAGCGCTCAGCTCAATCTTTTGTTTTTTCACACGCCAGGTAATAGTGGCAGATGACAAGTTTTAACACAAACATCCCAGTTTTGCTGTAGAGCAGATGTCAAGCTTAATCTCCACTGAACACCTCGGTCTCTCTAAAGGTACTGTGGTATTTATTGCAGCCGGGGCCAGAGCCATTTTGAAGCAGAAGCCGCCAGCTGTGTGAAATGAAACGTATTCAAAGCTGCCAACAGTAAGAAATTAAATCCAGACTGCGGGGGCGTCTGCCAACTTTTTGGGCAGTAGCAGAACCGTAGCAGCCAACTGAACTTGAGATGGCAGCAATCTAATGTACCCATTCACCAACCCAGTGAGTCACTAATTAATTTAGCCCAATTTTTTTTCTTTTAAATTGTATCTACTGTCATACTACTGTACAAGTGTGACAAATGAGAGAGGAGGGTAGAGAGAGTGAGAAAAAGAGACCAAGCACGGGAAGGTAGCATCTTGGAAAAGAACCGTACCATAGCCAGGAAATTTGTTCAAGGCCACACTACATTACGTGGTGTGTTTGCATCGAGGTGCAGCCTGACTAAGACGTGGGACAGAATGGTATATAAATGAAGAGAAGAACTACTTATGAAACCAAAGTTGCACCTTTCTTTAGTGACTTTGTTACGCAAAAGGAAAAAAAAAAACAACTATAATGATACAAGATTGCAGCATGAATTTTCTAATCCCATTGCTTCAGGAGGCCCGGGCAGCCATGGGAATTCCACCCATGAAGGTAAACGCACTGATGGAGCTTTGCCATATCACAACGGGTGAACAACCAAGAGCAGCGCACGCAAATAGTGAGGCAGAGCTTTGCTTTCTGCTACTCAAGGAACAACATCTTGAGATAGATCTTGTACCTAAAAAGAATGGATTGAAGAGCGGGTGTCACTAAGCTGAAGAGAAGATGCTGCTCCAGGAACACGGCAGGTTTGCTCAGGGATTAGAAGAGGACTTGGTCCTGACCTTGGGGATTGCTGCAGCTACTGGATGGTGCCTGCTTTTGTGGAGCAGCCCTAGCATCTGCCCAGTGTTTATTGCAACCCTTTAGCCCACTGGAAAAGCAAAGGGGTCTGAAATACACACTCAGGACTGAACAGATAGTTGAAAACCATCTCCTTCTCTTGTTCTGGCCTTGTGGCTCATGTGCAGCACAATCACATTTAAAAAAAAAAAAAAGAAAGATCATCATTGGAGAGACTGGGAAAATGTAATACCTGAACCAAAGTGGTTTACCCATGTAAGAAAAGTCTGACTGAGCACCAGCTCAGTCTGTGAATTTTCACAAACCTGGGCTTGATGTTCAGAAAACTGCGTAAGACGTGTTACATTGCGGCTAATATTCATTTCCTAAAAAACAAATTTAAACCAGTGTATGAAGCAGAAATCACAGAAAGACACAGTTTTTTTTTCTTTGCAGTATAATATGATGTTTCTTGTTCTTACTCTGATGTGTTTAGTTACTGCTAGAGCTCTTCACAGTTTGCCATATAAGAGGACAGCCAGTAAAATTATACAAGTTTCTGTAGTCACTGCTTAAGACTTACAAACTTCATTCCTCTGCCACATGGAAATAAATTTAGCCTGAGATTTTTGTTCCACGATGATTCTCGTGGGCTCTGAACTCGGTGCTTACCACACTAACAATAATCCTTTATGTCTCCAGACTCTGCCCGTGTTCCTTGTTAACCTTCAGTCACAAAGTAATGAGATGCATCAGACATCATCAAGCTGGCCTAAGGGGTTACAAATTTGGATGAGGGCCACATACTGTACTAATTGCTTCTAATAAATTACATATTTCAAGAGGGACATCATGATTTTAATCATTTATTCTGCATGTTGTTTCCTTTGGAGACAAGAACAAGCAGGCACTAAACAAGCCGAGCATCTGAAATTCATGGCAGAAGCTAGAAAGAGCTCATTTAATATCAACCATTATTGTAAATACTGGAATTATGCATGTATCAAATCCCTGGGTCTGAACACTTTGGGAACAGCCAGTGAGTCCTGGTTGTTTTAATGAGTCAAACCAAAAATGATGTCTTTGAATGTTCCTTAGATTTATAACAACTCAGATTTAATCCCATTTCAAATGTTGTAGCTGGGGCCTAGCTCAAGAAAAAAGTCTTTGTTTCTATGCAAAGAAAAATACATTAATAGGGGAATTTAAACGATGTATTTCCCAAAAGACTGAGAGGGAAAACAGTCAAACGTACCTTTCACCTCTGTGGGGAAAGACTTTAATTATGATTTGATGGCAGCTAATTGCAAAGGTGGTCCAGCGAACACAGAAAGCTGCGAGAACTTTCTTTAAAGCCTGCTGAAATTAGTAGGATCTTGATGCTGATCTAAATAGCCTCCTGCAGGGTGAATTAGGATGAGTGAAGGTTTCCTATTTCCCTGACCTCTAGCACACCCACACCAGTAGACTCACTGTTAATGAAACCCTCAAACCGCTCAGGAATGTGCACTTCCTTCACGGGGGGGACCTTGGTGGTATTTAAATAGCTGCTAGTATTAATAGCAATAGCTGGTAGATAATGTGGACACTTGGGAGCTCAAGGGAGCAAAGCAGGTTTGGGAACAGCTCAGGCTGTCTTCTGTTTGTCTTTGTAAACCGTGCTTCCCGTCACTTCGGTCTGTGTTTCGTTTCCTTTCAAGGATGAGCTGAAACACCAAAGAAAACGTGACTATGTAGGTAAAAGGAAACCTGCCTGGGAACAAAGTATGCCTTGGGATAGAAAGTTGCAGTTGTAGCTCTGAGACTCAGATGTGCTCTTTTGATTTTCAAGTGGTGACGAGACACCAAGGAAGCACCATTACCTGGGATAAGTGCTTCTGCCTTGGGAGTCTAAGCTGCCTTCCACTTTGTCGCTCTCTACCTGTGGGAGGGTTATTGGCCCATTTTAGCCTTCTTTGGCAAGTGTGAGGGGAAAAGAGTGAGAATCCAGCAAGACTTCCAGTAGCTACTCTAACCCACTGACCAGAATAATGAAAATATCTCTAAAGATGCTATCTGTGGATGGATGGGTGGATGGATGGGTGGATGGGTGGATGGATGGATGGATGGATGGATGGATGGATGGATGGATGGATATTTGTGCTAGAACAGTTGGACATCTAACTTCAATACATAGGAAAAGGACCAAAGGATTCTTCTTGGTTTTGTCATACGGAATGAGAAGCAGCTTAGTAACTAGGAGAAACAGGCGTTACACAATGAGAATCGTGCATGGAGAATGGAAAAGATTGCCCTGAGTTAAACTGGTGACTATCTGGTGACTCGAGAAACCTTCCTCTGGTTGTTTTTATGGTGTTTTTTCATAGGAAGGTTCAAGCCAACCTCTGCACATGAAGAAGAAGAGCTTAAAATGAAAGAAAGTGATGGAGATTCAAGATTAGCGTATTAGAGCATTGGCTGTTATAGAAGCACAAGAGAATTTGAAGTTCAGACATAAATACCCAAGAGTAACAGAAGAAAAAAGTGACACAAACAAGGGAAATAGAGCTGACGAATCCTCAGTTAAGAGTGCTGCTATACATAGAAAAAAATGTCGAAAAGAGGTAAATCACAACATACTGAAAACATGATGCATTAATTTGGTGCAATCTTCAGATACTGGCTTTTGCCAACATTACATGCTACATAAAAGCGTGGAATTAACAAACACTATTTTAGCAGGGCTAGAAAAAGAAATATTTTTGAAAGCAAAATGGAAAACCTCTTTGACATCCATTAGGTTTAGTAACATAATACTAACAAGAACCCTGCACTGAGTTGTTATCTGGTTTGCTGTCTGATTTGCTCTCCAGATTACCACTTAAATCGATAGCTCTCACATTGATTTTTCCAGCCCACTGTATTCCAGTAAAAAGAACAATGCTCTGAGATGACTCAGCTATTTGCTCTGTCTTTAGGGACTCTGGTGCTTTTTCGTTTAGGAAAATAAAAGCAGGAGCCAAAGTACACACAGATATATAGTAATAAGGATCTGCCTGTTGCACCATAACGTGACACTGGCTCTGCAGACACAGGGGTTTGCTACAGCTTGCCGCAGCAACTACAGACCCACCTCCAGCTAGAGCAAGCTGTTGTAAGGATGGAATTAAAATATTTGGGGACGATCTTAGATAATAGTATTCTTTCATTTAGGTGACTGCTATGGCAGAGGGGAAAAATATGCCCACATGTAACTACGAAGCTGATCTTCAGATATTTACCATGACATGTAGAACCTCAGCAGTATTGCATTTTCATTTACTTCATATATTTACATGTATTTGCATATTCCATGTAACTTTCACGACAGTCCTGGTACTGTAACTAGTCATCACTATTGTCTGATGTTGCTTACGCTTCTTTTAACCATGTTAACAATTTCCTATTTTGTTTGTAATCACAACATGCAGGTTCATTTACTCTTGCTTTCTCCCTCTCGCTTAGCCTCAAATTTAATGAAACCAACAACCTTTCTCTCACACGGTTTTGCAATTATTTCCAGGAACTTGCAAGTCTATTCAATGGTTGGGATGGAATTATCTCTGTTATCTCAAACTCATAAAAGTATCCAGGCTTTGCACAAAAAAAAAAAAAAAAAAAAAAAAAAGGTGTTTAAAAAAATGAATTTGCCACTGCTGCAAGATTCTGTGGTAAGGTTCTGTGGTGAGGACAAATAGGCGGTTAGTACCAGGCTGATAGTCACTTCAAAGTGTGAAAGTCATGATGGCTGAGCATGAACCCATCACGGCTGTGCTGCTCGTGGGCAGAGAGCCATCGCTCACGCCCCGGTGATTCCTCCGGGAGAGAAGACCCCAAGGGACGTCGCGAGGGGCGCGTGCCCTGCCAGGGCAGAGACAGTACCTGCACAGTACCTTTGAGGGCAGGCGGGGTGAAGACGCTCTGCTTCCTCTGCTTGGGAGAGGCGCTCTGGCACTGGGGAGGGACAGAACACAGAGAGAGGCGGTAAGAGACGGGCACGGGGAGAGTTTTCTGGTCATGGCAGCTCTGCGTCTTGCTCCACAGCTGCTTTCAGAGGGTGCGCGCCCCAACCTGAGAATTTTCTAAGAAAAATTAAATTGTATAAATCTGATTCCAGCTCCTGAGCTTTCGTGAATACAGGGAAAAGTACAGACAGACAAGATAGACAAAATACGTCTTTAACGGACAACCTTTATGGCTCCCAGGCAAAACAGACCCAATACTACTGAAAACTACCCTTCACGCTAAAAAAATATTGTTAAGTGTAAAATTAAGATAGCCTGTGCTTTTAACAGTCAATGTAATTGATTCGCATAAGGCAAATAAAGGTTTACACATATTAAAATAGTTTCAAGATTTACATTAATCAGTACAGTGTAATGAATTATTGTATGTACAGGTAAGGTACCACTGAAGTTGTTAATATATAATTTTTTACATAAATAAATGGAAGATTCCCCCCTCTGCACTTTTTCAATATGTTCTATTACTCCTAAAATAATGCTTTCAGCAACCAATCACTCAGCCTTTAACTGGGCCTGATTTAAGTAATATATTTAGACACAGTTAAATGTTTTATGGCCCCAAAATCACATCTATGCACAAAAGATAAATTATTCTGAATTAATGCTAGTAAAATTACACATAGAGTAATAGTATTATAATTATACCAATGTATAGTTAGCAAAATCTAACTGGAATACACTCCAGTGCTAAAGCAGAGCAACTTTTTCAAAATCAAAGCAGTTTAATTGGTGTCCATATTATACCAACATGAAGTATGTCCGCATACAATGGATAATAAAACTACATAAGGTCATACACATATCTACTACCTTTTGAAGACAAAAGCACCATATCACATTCCTAAGAAAAAGGTTAAAAAAAAGCTGTGTGTAGGCATGCTTTTTTTTTTTTTTTTTTTGCATCTAATCAATTTCTAGTTGTATTTGTTCATAATGATGTCGCCTTTTCCCAAATATTTGCTAAAATGCCTTTTTCCCTGAGTATTAGACTGGTATATAGTCTGTGAATTTTAATCAGATCTATTTCTTCCAGAAACATTTGAGACAGCTCTTAAGAAAACCACTTTCACGCAAGTTCGGCCAATCCTATTGCCTTACCTTATCACAATGGATGGAATGATAACATTTATAAATAAAATATTGTCTTCTTTTGAAAGAGAAAGCTATTTATAAACACTGTGGGATAGGTTGTTGATCCTTACCCCAGTAAATCTTTATAGGCCTGTATTTGAGTCCAAATTTGAACCAATCAATACCTCCTACTGCTATTTAAAGTGCTGCCAGCTTCTCTGAGCAATGGGTGAAGGAGAAAGAGATCAGGGAATTGCAGGAGCTACGCAAGGGGAGGATAGGAAACAGGATCGGAGGAGCCGACTTTTAACTCTTCTGCAAACAGCATCAATGCACTGCCTGCTGTGGGCTTGGCAAGAGACGGGAAGAGGGGAGAGGAGTCTGCAATGCTTTTGTAGACCAGCAGTGGTCCGCAGACCCAAAGCGATGCTGGATGAGGTGACCTGGCAGGGTCACCGTGGCCCAGGTTTGCTATGATTTGCCAGGGAATGGCAGCAAGGCTGAGGGGAAATTCCCTGCTCCAGAAATAAGGGAGAGCCAGCAGAGCTGAGGCGCAACAGAGCTTTACACAGCCCTGGTTTGAAAGTGATGGGCCTTAAAAGGCTGTGCTACTGACCATGGTGTGACAATGTAAATAAAACAGTAAGCAGGATGAATCAGTGAGTTTCAAAGGCGTTTTAACAATAGGCCTACTTTAACAATAAATAAGTTTAAAAAAAGAAATTCACTTACCTCTGCCTGTGAGATGTTTGGTCTCTTCTCATCTTTTTCTAGTGGAGGAAAAGATACAGAAAGAGAAAAGTTAGTACAAAAGCATTTCTCAGTGCTAACCCTCGCGGCTCTGCCCTGGACCCTACAGCACTATTGTAAATAAGAAATTACCCTTCTGATTTACAGGTTTTCTCTCTTCTGTGTGTCTCAGAAAACCAGAGGCCCTGACTAGCATTTATAGACATAAGCACTATGTCTAAATCCCTTAACTCCCATTTTTTGTCTGTGAATGAACAGCAAGCGATGGAGCGGCTTTAGCAGCAGGTCCTTTGGCCAGGCTGGCAGCAGGGCTCTGGTGGCCACCAGGATATGTGGCTGCTCTGCCCAGGGACTGCACTTTCTTGTATGCTCAGAAAAGGCTTGGTTGCCAAACCGCACACAGCAAACTCACAAAGGGCTCTACTGGACTCAAATAATAGTCAATACGAACCTTGCCTCAGCTAAGTTACTAATGTACTGAAGAGCACCTAGCAGTAATATGCAAAATTAGCAAACCAAAGCTTACCAAAGTCTGATCTTCTATTTTAAAAGTTTCATGACATTACTGGTGTAGTTTCAGAAATGACTGTGAAATATTTCCTGGTACTGCTTGTTTTTGTTGCCTTAATCTGCTTTGGACTATAGGCATGGCAGAAATGGTCAATACTAGAGATTTCTAATGAAGATAAGCATCTGAAAACCTGCCTGAACAACTAAGGAAAATTGTATGAAGCAGAGGAGGGGGTCAAGCATCTTCCTAATCATTGCCCTTAACCAATTTGTGCATGAGATTAAATTATTTTTCTACTGCTGTCTTGACGTGCTTAATGGTCAGAAAGTGCTTGTCTTCTGATGATGCCTTCCCAAATATTTGCAAAGATCACGTAGGACCTTTGACACACAGTAGTTTGGAGCTCTAAAATAAAATGCTATTAAGAACAGAGACATCAATCTCTCACTGTACCAACGCCCCTTCTAAAATTTTCCACTTGCAGATATCACTGCAATTTCCACTGAGGTGTGGCACCTCTGCAAACGTAGGTCTGAGGGAAGAATTAGGTCTATGTAATATCACTTCATCTAACTTATTCTCGAGATATTGGCTGCTTGTGGTGTGCTGCGTGTGAGGGGAAGAGCCAGTCCAGGCAGACAGATTGCATTTTCTATTGTATTTTTTACCGTTGTATCTGTGCATCTTACACACATTAATTGACTTACTGGATTTTTCAGTGTGTATATTTTCCATTACCTTTACATGAAAGACATTCAAATGACTTAAATTTTAAAAGTGTGGTTGAAAACTGTGCTGATTACTAAAGTATGGTCCCACAGATGATACAGAATTAGACAGGACAATCAGGAGGCCAGTTCCTGCCATTGACATTTATATGAACTTTGGTAAGGTGACTAATCTCTTCCTTGACTTCCCTACCTGTAAATAACTACAGCAGTACCTATTTAATTATAGCGGTGTCTATTCTCCTTTGTAAAGCATTTTGCATATGAAGCTAGGCTGGCTAACTGGGAGATTATTTTCGTGCTTATAGTCTTTGGTATTAGTTGCATACCAAACAGACACCGGCTTCAATGATTCAACACCAGATTGGTTTTCTTTTAGCTCAAGATCCTGGATTTAGTTTGGAGGCTGAAATTCAAATAAATCAGGAATTTTCAGCAGAGAACAATGAAAAGTAAGTTATGTCCCATTCCTTCCTGGAACTCTAAACTTGCCCAGGTTAAAAATATGTTTTGTATATCCAAGATGAAGCTTGCGTAAGGAACGAAACCTGCAATCAGCAGCTTTGCTGGGTTTCGGGTCTTGTTCCTAAGGATGTTCACAACTCTAACACTTTGGGCTTGCACTTTTAGTGTTCTTAGTGTGGTGACATTACCAGAACTAGAAATTTTCCAGCCTTTCCTTTCTCACCCAGTCTTTATATGACAGGCAACTTTGGGAACAAGAACTGGTCCTGTATGGAGTGAGAGAAATCATTCATATCCACAGGGCAAATAGTGCCAATGAACAGCAGCAGACAACGTGGAAATTTAAGAATGACTTACAAAATCCCCCACACAAACAGATTTTCAAATCCAGTAAACAAAGATCAGAAATGAACCTAAAGGACCAAAAGAGACAAACTTGAGGAAATTAAGTGTTTCAGGTGAGTTGTGAGATGAAGGCAAAGGAAGAACTGGTTGGAAACACAGTTTGACCAATGGTACATTTTGGCATGCATTTGTTTTTGAGGACAGAAAGACCATTGCGTCTTTATTTTTGACAGGCATTTTGCTAGAAAAGACTCAATGGAGAATACAGATTTTTAAGGAGATGTGAAAAGGAATGGGAACAAGGGAAGCTGAGATTACTGAGCGCCATAGACTGAGGCAGAGAGTAGAAAAACAAAAATTATTTCTTAGAGGGCAAGGAAAAGATGAAAAGGCAAGGGATACATGGAAGGAAGACAGAATTGCTTGTGTGTATCTGAGGTAGTAATGAGAGACAAGGACAGTGGGGTTATAGCAGAAGTAAAAGGGGAAATTTAGTGATGTCAGGGAGCAGAGCTGAAATGCAGCGTGTGCTGGAGCTCAGTCAAGAGCTCTTTGCCTGGGGAAACACTCAGAGCCATATTGGTCTAAGTGAAGGATTACATTAATAATTGTGTGACCATTCTTCCTTGGACAAATACTGTTTTTTCCTGTGTAACTTAAAATGTTTTGAAAGCAGTCTCAATAAATTCACGAAAGCATGTTCTTGTAACAGTCTTAATAAGAAAGTGTCTTTGAGAGAGTCAATGCGTGTAGGAATCGATGCTCTCACTACAACAAGTCAGTTCTGGCATCAAGAGACTTCACGTAGAAAATCTCTCAGACAACAAAATTTATTACGAGAATGCAAGGTACAAGGTAAGAAAGAACATCATCAGTTAGCTATTGCAAATCAGACATATCCACCTGCAGAAGTCAAACAAGCCACACATCTCCCACTCTTAAGCCATCGACCATTAGAAGCTGAATTTCTTTACTGAACTCTTTGAGCATAAATTCCTCTTCAGAAGGGTCAGGACATAATTAGAAACCAAATCACAAACACCAGATTGTGATATCACTTGATTCACAGGAGAAAATGAAATCCCTGGTTTCTCAACATCCTTTAGTTCCCACTGACCACTGTGCAGTCAGGATTCTGCTCACAAAAAAAAATCGTAGTTATACGGAATGAGAAATTTCCTTATCATGTTTATAACTAGGCAATTATATCACAGAGAATGTTGAATTCAAGTGATCAGCTATTTCTCTCTTAGGTGAAACAAACCCCAAGCTCTCAGTAGATAACTTCTCCCTACAGATTTACTCTCTTTTTGGGGCCAGGAAGGAAGGACACTTTTTAATGATGCTCCATTTTTGTCTCTCACAGACCATAACATTTCCCACAGAACACAATACAGCTGTACTATATTCCAAATCTGAACATATGGCATTTTTCCAGTTTAACTTATTCTTGGCTGCTCTAATTAGCTAACAGGAACCTAATTACTCATGTCATTTCTTGACAGTTTTTGTGTTTTTGTTTTAAAGTAGTATAATAGAAATCACGTGAAGAGCTGAGAGCAGATTTGTACGTACCCAAGCCAGGGGAAAGCCGAAGTACATAAAAATAAGACTGGAGCTTTGTTTAGAGGTTTGTTACAGCTGTGCTGAGGAAAAAGCCATTGAGGACTTTCCCCTATGCTGGGCAAATAATGTCTGAGGCTAGTGTGACCCTTACCTCATGTAGACTGGAGTAGGACCTGATTTCCATCAGTCCAGTCATGTACACAGACTTTCTGAAATGAAGCCTTACTTCTTTAAGGAGCGACACCTCTAAAAGTCCATTTACCTGCACAGAGACCGTTTCAGCATTGCAGCTCTAGGGCAAAATCTCACCTACTCACAGGGAAACCTGCAAGGTAAGACCCAGCTACATATTGCTGAAATATGGAGGAAGAAACACCAAGGGATTTATCTCCCAAATGCTCTTGTTAGCAGAGCTCTTTTGTATGTTTATTAGCACATCCACCCAGCCAAGCTGACGTAATAAGCTGAGCTACCCCAAAGGTGTCATTATATGAGGTCGGAAACGAATGGAGCGGAAGGATGCTGGTTATAGCCAGGATGGCAACCACTTGACATTGCTGATCGCTTCTCCTGTGAATCTCCACTGTTGGGCAAATGGCATGACCATGCTGGGGGAAGCCTTATGGTGGTTTTAGAGTAAGATCAAAATTCATCTGCCTCTCTTCTCCCACTGGGTAATGTTAATGCACTTGGAGTAGCTACGCAGGGCAAGAGGTGACCTATTTTAAAAGACTTGGCCTCTGATATCACCCATGGGCTCTGCAGCAGAGTCATCCGGCAAAGGCCTATCTCATCCAGCTAAGTACCCGGCTTTCTTTCCCCTTGGCAAGAGCAAATAAAAGCCTTTTCTGCAGGGTTTCAGTCAGGCACTGGAGGAACGGACCAGGTCAGAGAGGCCGGCTTTTACACACAAGAAACTCAGTAAGAGACTGGTATAATTATTGGAGAAACCTTCGTGTAGAGAGTTTGGAATTTTCCTTGGGAAAACAAAGCTGAGAAGTTTCAGATAAAAATCACAGGGGGCTGATAGGGCTTTGGATTTGGTTAGTTTTTGTCATAGCATTTAAATTTTCCCTTAAAAATAATAAACACAGTACTGTTAATTGCTTAGATGGTGGAAATAGTTCATGAGCTGCACGCCTATAACAGGATTTAGTTAAAGAATGATTTAAACAAGAATGGTTTGAATCTGAAAGAAATGGGCCTGAAGAGAGACTTTCAGGACACAACGTCATTGTCAGCCTGGAGCCTTCTTATAATCCTGCCCCCACCCCTGTGTAAACTGTGCCACTGGAGAGAGCAAAGTAGATGAACAGAAGCACAGACCCAGCCTTTCACGTGCAAAATTTAGTGCAGGACACCCTAAGCTAGAGACAAATCAGATGATGCTACCGCTACGAAATAGTTGAGCCAGTTTCATTGCATTTCATTTCATTTGTTCTGACGAAATGTCTCAATGGCCAAACAGTACCATGTCCATAAGCAAAGCATTCTTTCTCAAAAGATGTGAAAGTAAGGAACCGATGGCTGACTTCTGATCAATACGCTCGATGATGACATACAGTTAGAAAAGTAAAGTAACTTTCTTGGCTCCGGCTCCGCTTAGCCATCTCCTGTGACGAAGAGGAGGAGATGCGGGGGTTGGGGGATGCTTGTGTGCTTGGGCAGCGGGCGGCAGAGCTCTGCTCCCTGCCTTGCTGTGTGCTAATTGTGCAACAAGGCAGACCACCTGTTCCAAAAACTTCTATTTAAATGGCACAGACCCCCACAATTTTAGGAACTAAGAAAAGAAACAGCTAATTTTCCCAATAATTCTTCATTCTCCTGTCACTTAGTGGCAGGCAAACCCGAAATTTTCTGAAAATTTGGGATCAGTCATTTCACATTTTGATTTCTTCATCATAAAATAAGGGTATTTTTAAATCTACTAGCTTGACTCACTGGTATTTTACCGCCATCATTTGTATTTGCCATTGACATTTGTAAAACAAGCTCATGGAAATCTGATTTAGAAATGGACTTTCGTAATATTATTTTGTTTTTTCTGCTATCAAAACTACTTTTCCTTTCCTCTAGAAAACAAATTAAAATAAAAAAATATTTCATGCATTGCTTTTGCCAGATTTCTAACTACATAATGCCAGACCAACTAGCATCTCATCGCTTTTTACTAAACCACTGAGGTAAGAAAAGGAAAAAAGTCCCAAAAGGCAAACTTAAAAAAAATGTTTATGTAGTTAATTGTTTGAATTTTGCTTGCTGGTTTTTATTTGCCTATATCTATCGATGAAAACTTGACTACAGGTATAAATGTAATTACATTTAATTACAAAAAAATATCCTGGTAAGCCCTCCTGGCATGAGTATATGTTTCTGAAAATCTTCACATTGCAAAAGCACCTCATTAAACTCCAGTATCCCACCTGCTGCGGTACACGTAGCTGGAGGGTCTGCTCCCCTCCTCCATCAAGTGCTGACAAGAGAGTGCGTACGTTGCAGTTCTGCTGCGTCTCACGCACTAATTGGCATCTAAATAACTGCCTGGCCCTTTAGGGAACGCTAATAACAAGATTTGTATAGGAAATACTAATAGAAACATAGGGGAGAGAGGAATTTGCTATATACACAAGCATTTGCATGCTTATTCTATCAGGCGTTTGCAGTTAAGGTATGTAGCATGGGCCTGCAGAGATTGTACAGTGGCTTTTCCCCATTAGCTCCTGACTGTAACCAGCCCTTTGTAGTTCACTGAAATGCCACAGGCCAGATGAATCAGCTGTTTGGACATTTAAAATTTTCCTTCCAAGTAAATGAGCCTATTTATATTTACATAGCTCTGTATTTCCCACCTTCAATATTCAATTCGCCACTACTAGTACTGAGAGTAGGGGCAGCAATCTCCTATGTTAGACCAAATCCTTCCTAATGGTGCTCAAAGTCAACCTCTAAATGAAAAGAATGATCAGCCTTTTCCTCCCAACACACACAACAGCATCTGATCCAAACAGCATCTACATCTCTGAACACCATACAGACAGTATCCAAGGACCCACTTTCAACTGCACAGACATAAGAATATGAAATAAAACCACCTCTCATAAATTACACGGATCAAAATTTCTTTGAAACATACATTCTGAGACCATAAGCTGGTTTGGAAGAAACTGGAGACATTACAAACCTCAAATGTGAATCTAAATGCATTTGTTTACACCACATGAATCTCGAAAGGGAATTATAGTGCCTGATTCACCACCTTGTTATTCCAGTTTTATGCCAGACTCTTGGAAATCAGTCTAGTTTCACTGGCATTAAACTAGAATAGAATGGTGATGAATCAGGTCTGCAGCCTTACCACAGAGCAGTCATGAATTATTGCAAGCACAAAAAAATCATCCTTCTCTGTAGCATTTTGTTTTCAACTTTTGATTATCCCTCCCTATGATCACTGAATCACAGAATCACAGAATGGTTCGGGTTGGAAGGGACCTTAAAGATCATCCAGTTCCAACCCCCTGCCCTGGGCAGGGACACCTCCCACTAGACCAGGCTGCTCAAAGCCCCATCCAGCCTGGCCTTGAACACCTCCAGGGATGGGGCATCCACAACTTCCCTGTTAAATATAAATAAAAAACAAATTCTAAATAAGTCACATAAATCAAATATAGCTTCTCAAAATACACACTGGAAGAAGATTCAAATTTAGTTCTTTATTTTCTCCCTTCTTATTAATAAGAACCGAGTTGTTCTGTCTGCCCTCTTGGACTTACACTTCTGCCTGGCTCTGTGGCCTTCCAGCTGCTGCCAGCTCTGTAAGGCTCTTCCTGAGACTGTCCCGGCTTTGACTGAGAGAACACAAAACAGGCCTTCTGGGAAAACCTGTCACGAAAAAATCCTTCCATGCAGAAGTTTCTTTTCCTTGTAGCACAAGAGGCCGTGTTCTGTGGCCCTGCTCCACGAGAGGGTCAGGTGAGCAAGGAGCATGGAGCAGACCTTCCTGACGTGAAGTCCCTCATCCATTGTATGGGGACAATTACAGACTTGGCAGATGTTCCCAGAGAAAGTAATCAACCCAGGGAGAATTACGCCTGAAATAAACGTTCTGTTTGGGTAACTGATGTAAAGACTGACCTTAAATCATGATATAAACAATGCTAGGCTCGAAGTTGCTTTCTTCTAGTTGCTTTCAAAGCAGCACAAACTCCTCTTTCCTGAAGAAAATGGAGATTGCTTTCAAAGAACAATGGACCAAAGAAGAGGAACGAGACGAGGTAAGTAAAAGTCTTTTTTTTCTTTTTGTCTCTCAGATGAGACATTTTCTGGACCAAATATAAATCTCTTACTAGATTATCAGGAATGATGCCGAGATTAACTTTTCGTATAATTTGCAGCTGACCCATGTGGACTCATGACATCAGAGCCAGGGAGAAACCTCCAGCCAGACCACAGGGTGTCACTGTGTGCAGAAACTCCAGGTCAGGATCTGCCTCCACGTCGCTTCAGAGACCCCTTAAATAACTCGTTCCAAACGAACACCATTTAGTTAGCAGCAAAGTACCACTTTCCACTTCCAAAGTTAATCACAAATCTGCGCTGCCTGTTACATCCCGACCCTCCGCAAAGAGGAGTTCCGTCAGTGCCCGGCTCGGTGTTGCTCCAGACAAAATGAGTCCAGCACAGGAGGTCAACACATGTGGAGGGCTGCTCAGTGCAAATAATCTATGGTCTGGATCAGCAAAACAAATCAGGCAAAACAGAATTTTTGAGGGAAGTGAGAGACTGAAAATTATTTTACCACTGACTTTATTAGGCCAGAAGCAACAGGAAGTTTTGCCGTTGACTTAAAAGTCAAGATTTTATCCTGATACATAGCATAAGGTAAAAAATTAAAAAAAAAAGAAAAAAAAAAAAGAGAGATAAAAGGCAAACTACTTTCTCATTTAATGAACTAGTTCTAGAGTTAGTGCAACCGGGAAAGAACTTCAGCAATATGTAAACTGGCTTCTTAGCCAGAACTACTCATTATCTAATCATACTAAGTAATGACAGCCACATTAATATTCACTGCATCTTTGAAAATCCAGGTTAATTCGCTCAACTAAGTAAAAATAAGTGAGACTGATGGAAACTGCTGTGATTGGTGATGTGAAATTTAAAATCCTTGGCCTATTGGGAAGGTTGGTGGTAAACTCAAGTCTCAAAATGTACAAAGTGAGACTTAAAAGATACATGATGATATAAATGTGACTCTCCTTTATGCATATCTATTTAGGATGATTCAAATATATCTTTAAGATTGAAATATACATAACAATAACTCCCTTATTCTTGAAGCAAATAAACGTAAACCAGGGTGACGCTGATTTTCGGGCGTGAGCCAGAAGGGGAACGTGACAGCCAGCATTTCTTGGTGCCCCAGGTGATGCTGGAGGGCCAAACTGAACTACGAGACAACCTTGGAAAAATAGACATTCACAGACATGTGGAACAAGGCAAAGGACAAGGACTGGGAAATAGACCTAAAGCACGCTGGTGTCTCAAAGTTCGTCCAGCTGTGCAGAAGGAGAACTCACCTCATTATAAGGTTACACTGGCACAGGATCTAGTCTGACACAAAAGCAGTTGTCAATAAAGATTTCATCTTTGCCGCCTGGAGTAAGGGCAGCTTCCACACTCACAGCATAACCTCACCTGGCCTGAAACCCGACAGCGAAAGAAAAGTCTCGCCTGAAGGAAATAGGAGGGCAGCGGAGATAAAGCCAGCTTTGGAGAGGTTAGAGGAGGGCCAGAGCTGTTGAGTGACTGCCAGCAAATACTCAGAGAAACAGGTTCAAAGAGCAGAAATGTCCCTCTGAAATGAACGTGCCCAAGCAAAACAGACTGCCAGACTACTAAATATTTGCAAATAATGGTTACTGTTTTACCAAAGGTTACCAAAGCACTTACAGAAAACCTTCACAAATAGGGTGCAATTACTTTGTCCATTGACTCAGTCATAACAATGTATTAGTTTGTCAAAACACCAAAAATGTTCATTAAGTATTTTCAAACACAGAAGGAGGCTAAGTACCTTGAGAAGGCAGTTACCCAGAATCGTGAATTCATCAGTAATACTGAATAGTGTTAGTAATCTGCTACTTTCCAGCTGCTTGCTCCCTTTATGTTCAGTCTATGCTCAAATGACATATTGAAGAGGTCGAAGATCTAAACACAACTGAGGCAAAGATCGTGAAGAAAAATCCATGGTTACCAGAAATATAATACTACCTGATCCCCTGATACACATTTAAACCATTTCCTAATAGCTCTATCTGCAGGAATCAATCGTGATGGAAAATGGCCCAGCATTGACCCACCGATGGCAATCTCTGTATGGGAGTTACAGCTGCAACAGCTATCACTGCGAGCCGCTCCGTTCGCAGCTGTGAGCTGTAGGAGCATTCTGCCGCTAAAATAAAAACCAGCAGCAGCAGCCAAAACTAAAAAAGTCAAACATTTCTTAGCATGCTATAGCTCATAAAGCCATTTAAAAAAATATCGTAGCTGAACTGTTGTGTATTGTACATTCTGGAAAGTGACATTTGCCAGGGGAGAAGAAAACAAATACAAAACAATAAAACTCTTCCTTGGACAGTGATTATTATTGCTGCCTTTGCAGTTTCCTGCCTTTTGGAATAATACCTCAAGGATTTCAGTAAGAATGTGTTGTAAAGCTAGTCCTGGCCAACTGCTCGCGGCTTGCTGGTGGTTAGAATGCACATGCATAAAGCTCCTCACATACATGCATCATCCCGTGCATGAATCAACTAATAACAGTACTTCTCGGGGTTTATGATCCTTTTCACAAAAAGAAGATGCAAATACCAGTTTCTTTAAATTCATTTTTTGCTTTTCTAAGCTTTCAAAGAGTCAGCAAAATGAGGTTCTATAGTCTCATTCTCACCATCAGCACAACTAGGTGGGATGGAAAAGACCGGGCAACCCTTGTTAGCTCAGACTAAGTCAGCTGTAATTTCCAAAGGCATTTTTCAGAATTTCTACTAACCTCACTACATACCAGAGACAGAGGGGACCCTGAGTTTTGCTTTATACATCTCCATCCGTACTGTCACAGTCAGAAACACAGCACTGTGTTTCCCATGGAATGATGGAATGAGCTGTTCCACACCCTCCTATGGGGTATGCTCTACACATTAAGGCCTAAGTGACACACTAGCATCAGCAGTTTAGGGTGCTTGAAAGCACATTTCTAAACAATTACAGCCCTGCTGTCTACTTACCGTATTTCAGAAAGAGACAGTAAAAACCTAATATTGATCTGGATCAAAAAATCTTCTGGATCAAAATTCTTTAAAGGGAAAATTCTTTTTTCTCCCTTACCACCCCTCACTCCGCCCCCCCCCCAAATCGCCTTTTAGTTCATCAGTACAATTCCACTTCAAAGAGAATAGGTTATGAAATGGCACGCAGTAATACAAACATGTTGCATTCAGACCAGCCGGGCTTGTAGGTTAAATTGCTCCCTGGTTCTGTGGCTGCCCTGCAGATCCTAATATAACAAGGAGAAGGTGAAGCAAGTGCTGCAGCTACACGGAGTTATTACTGTTTGGTGGTGGCCAAAGAAAGAGCAGGAAAGTTTCATCCAGATCTTTGCTTTCTGCCACTGTCTGAGAGCAGCTGTGGCAGGGAACTTCAGAAAGACTTGAAGGGAATACTGTTACCACGAGCCTTTCTCTTTTCTGAGCGGTGGAGGCTCAGTGCTGAGATGTTTAGGCTATGGGATGTCTAGGTACGAGGGTATGGGGTACTGTAGGATGCAATAGAACTCGCTGCTTTATTGAACTTTCCGTCTGCTTCACTCAGGCTCATGTTCAGCCCTGTGTGACTCTTCTCTGCTCGTCTCATCAGAATGAAGGACACGGCCTCAGGTGAAAAACATAACCTGTAAAAAGTGCATTTTTCTACTTAACACTGCTAACTCTGTAAGTGCTTTTTGGTTCCACAAGATGAATAATGACAAGAAATTAACTCCCTGTGGTACTTCTGCATCCTAGGTATCCCAGGGAGGAATAAAGTGTAAGTGTGTAACTGTGCTTCATTCTGCTACTATGATAATATATTGATCCCCCAGTAAAGCCATTTGAGAAAAAGATTAGAAGCGATGATTTTATATACATGAATAGGGTTTTGAGGGAGAGAAAGGGAAAACAGAGCTCTTTCCAATAGACATACAGTCTAATTCTACCCTAGAACTGCTTTGATTACTGTAAAAAGAGACTTGTCTGCTCCAGCTGATCTCATTTCCCCCCGCTGATGACACAGGCGGCTCAGACCCAGCGGAAAGCCAAGCTAAGCTCCACACCGCCCCGCGCTCCCTCTCAATTTCTGCAGCCCAGCCTGGGGTAGTTGGCAAAAACTTTCATGATTGATAGCTTCCTTTTGTGTAGAGTCTCTGCTAGCTTTTGGTCCGGATTCATTGAATTTCCACTTTCGGTGTATTTTGAAGTGAAGCTTTAGCTTCAGTTACTCCGTATAAAGAGTTAAATTTTGCCTCTGAAAGCTCAATAAATGGGGCTATCTTGATTGATGCTTTAAGTGCAACCCCTCCCCAATATTCTGAACATAATGAGGTTAGTGCTAAAAGCTGGATTCTCTCTCATCTGTCTGCATTATCTATTTATTCCGCACACGTCACCATGCTAAATGAGTGCTGCATTAAGTACTAAATAGTAGAGGTCAGACAAACCCTGTGTTGTGTTTTTTTCCCTTCAGCAAGGCTAAAACATTTATTAATGGATTTTAGTTTATTACCTTATGTAAAAAAAAAAAAAAAAAAAAATCAGTATTATCACATTATTGAAATATAATTTGAACATAATCTCAAAACAAACTAATTTGATATTCTTATTCAAAACATTTTTTCTTACAATGTTTAAATGGACTTCATTTCAAATAGTCTCTAAAATTTTTTACCATTCTAAAAAAAACACTTAAAATACAAACAGAACGTTTGCTCCAGGCTAAACTGGACGTATTTTGATTCAAACCTTTTTCTTAATGCCACTAACCTCCCAAATTGTATATTCGTGTAGCTCGATTACACATAGCTTAAGTACTTTGGCTATAAGAAGTAGTTAATTACACCTAGGCATTTTTTTTAATAGAAAAACTCACCACCTACTCAGAATTCTCACCAAAACAAACTGTATGAGGTCTAAAAGTATTTTGCACAGTGCGAATCTGTTAGAGTTCCTCTAGCAAAATATTAAG
Organism: Fratercula arctica; assembly: GCA_947846985.1. Lineage (NCBI taxonomy): Eukaryota > Metazoa > Chordata > Aves > Charadriiformes > Alcidae > Fratercula > Fratercula arctica. The sequence goes on from CANTUZ010000008.1 coordinate 33,171,573, forward strand.
CCTTATGAATGCAATAAAGTTAGAAGCTTTCCAGCTAACTTCCCCAGCAGGTTAGGCAGTTGTGCCGGCTGCTCTCCCCAAGGCACACCTCTCCGTCATGCTAATACCCACGAAGGCGATAACAGAGGTAAACAGTCTGAGAGCTTATCGGTCCTAACGCTGAATAATCAAGCAGCTGGAGAGCAGTAACGTGAAGCCATATATATTAGAAATGATTTGCAAATAATCTCCTGGGGTGGAAGAAAGCTGTTTCTATGGTGCTTCTGTATAAGGAACAAGGAAAACCGGTGAAGAGTACAAGGTTCAACTCTAAAAATACCTCCTTCACTTCCAGATAGTTTCACGGACGTTGACCCTTCCAACACAAAACCAATAGGAGGCCGGGAGAGGAGGAACAAGTAATGTCACGGTACACATCAGGAGCTTACCTGAACTGATAAATAAAAAAGTACGTGACTAAAATGTTCCCAGGAAATTTTTATATTTGTGAACTAATATGTTCATGCCCTCAAAGAATAGTGGATGTGCATCTGGCTGCTTTGGTGATCACCTCTGGTGTAGGCACAGCAGTGCCCGGTGAGCCCAGCCGACTCCGGCTTGCCATCCTTACGTACTGCAGGGGCCACGGCAGCTCTTTTGGCAGGCGGTGATGGTGACATATAAAATCCTCACCCTCTCATGGAGGGTTTTCATGAAAGACGCTAAGGAAAGCTTTTAAGCTTTTTTCCTTTTTTTTTTTTTTTTAATTCATTACTTCTGTTTGGACCCTATGAGCTGTCATTTCTGGGCTGCGTAAAAACCAGCTCAAGCACCATTTCCTCTCTCTTTTTTCTTTCTAAGTCCCTGAACTTTTCTTTTTATTTTCATGGATCAGCTCATGGAGTCTTTATCACACTGCATATGTGTGAGGAGGTTATGTTTAGCTTGTCCCAGGGGCTTCTGTGAGCCTGAACTGCAGAGTAAATTCAAAGTAACCCAAACAAAAGAACACCCGAGCGCAGTGTACATCGGTAAGAAAAAGGGATGCAGTTTGTCACTGAACATTTGCTGTCACACATCAGCCTGCAAACAGCAGGGTATTTCCAAGCACAGACACTTTCCTCTCTGTTCTGGAATCCCTATCACCTGACAAGTCTTATGCAATGTTTATTTCATATATTTCATTGTTTCACTGTGTCAGATAGTCCTTTCCAGCACAGGCCTCAAGAACACGAAGTCCTCACTGCCCTGACCAAGGGTGCCTGATCTCTGAGCATCCTGGTGCCATTGGTAAGGTACACTGAGCTCTACTGCTCCCGTGGTGGAAGGGGACACCAACCTTTTTCATTGCTTCTTGCCTTACCTCCACGAACTCCTTGACTGAAATAAAAACAGACAGCAAACTTAAATGGTATCCACATTTAGCATATAGAAAGGCCAACTAGTTTGACCAAAAAAAAATAATACAGTTAATGACAGCTTTTTATTAATGTACTTCTTTTCTGAATGCTTTATTACCACATTAGAAGCCTCAATTTGCGATTGAAAACAGCTACTGTTTGGCTTATTCACCTTCTTTTTCCTGAACCAAAATAAGCAGCATGTCCTACCAGAATCTCAAGCTTTTGAAAAACATATCAGTTTTCATGAACTGTGAGACCAAGAGTTCTCCGCTGATTCAAGTTTCAGTGAGACTTTTGCCTGAGAGTGTGTCACAGGACTGCTTTACAACGCCCAGAAACAGCTGCCTTCCACCTAGTAGGGTTTTTTGATCCCAGTTTATTTTGTCTTGGCAGAAAAAAAAAAGTCACCATTAAATACAAAACGAACACATTCATTCACCTAGAAGCATAATCTAACAAACATTGGTCACAAACTTTAATGCTGGGTAGAGCATATCGCATTTATCCCCTCAAAGGTGTGGTGCTGGTATAGTTTGCATCATTAGGAAAGCACTTACATGGGAACGGGATTTATTGTGTGGGGAAAGTCTGGGAGTGTCTAGAATCAGTTTAGCAGGAAAAACCTAATCTACTTTGGGTTACCATGGGATTGCCACAGGTGTAAGAAGAGGTTTTCCTCCCACCACCCATCTGGCTGTGTTGTTTGTTACTGCACTAAATATTGAGACTGCTCCTGAGGCGTCTCAGCAGACCTCTGGGAACTGGGAGCCGGCTGAAAGGCGTGAATCTGGACAATGGAAAATCAGCTGGGAACAAGACATAAAAACCTGCTAATGCCTAAAGACAAGCTGCAAGCAAGTTCCTTGTCTGGAGACAGGTACATCTTGCTTATATCTTCAAATTATGATTTCCAGCCTTCCGAAAACTTCAGTTGTACTTGGAATATATGTTTACATTGCTTTTGCAGTGATAATATACCCTTTCTGCCTTGAAATGAGATTTGCACAATACAAAAAGGCAGCTCTGGAGAAGAGTTATCAAAACACGTTGCTATGTTTTTCTTATTTCCAAACACCGAGTAACATTTACATTACAAGCAAGGAAGCCAGAACGTGCAACTGAGTAGGAAGGACAGTTGGAAACAGCAAATACATAGAAAGTTCAGAAATGCAGAAGTTTATACGAATGTTTACCCATATTCTAACACTTCAAGAAGACCAAACACTCTGACACAAGTAGAACAGCCTTTGCCAGCCAGACTGCCTGATGTTGCGTTGGCTCTGTGACAAGGCCAGGCCGTGCAGGAACGCCGGCATTGTTTTCTGATCATAGCGAGACCCGACGGCATTAAACCTGAGTTGTGGTCTGACATGCTTTCCTCCCTCAGCCGGCGCTTCTCTACATTGCCATCAGCTGCGTCTCGAGCCATCACAGCTTGGTATTCGGCTAGTTTAAAGCACGGTTAGACTTTTATTTCAGATAACAAGAACTGATTTTCATACCTATTCTGCTGTGCTTGGTGAGGAGGCGGGAGGTTGTGAGTATGGTATGGCAGTGCAGAAAAGGTTGCTTTCAGGGTATGGTGATTTTCGGCTTCTGGTGGCTCCAAGGATATTGCAGGAGAAAGAGGAAGCAGGAGAGCTTCCGCACTTTTTGGATTAAGCTCTTGGCAGCTTAATAGTTAAATGTATCTTTAAAACTAAGCATCTGCTTATGTTCCTTTTTTAAAGCACAGACATGGAGCAGCTGTGGCCATAGCAGGGTACGAGATGCTGCACACTGTTGTAGTTCTGTCCACTGATATTTGGTTTTGCTTTCACAGATAGTGAAAGGGTCTTACAGTTTCAAGTAAAAGGAAAACTGATGAGATATCATGAAATCAAACATCAGATGCTCACATCAGCTACCACTGGCGGTAGCTGACACACAATAGAGTTAAGTAACTTCATAACTCAAGTCTCAACATTCTAGCGCTAGCTTCTCTGCTCAGATGCGACATAACCCATCACGGAGCACTTTACAGAGCATTTACAGAAAGCGTTAAGGGTTTGTTCATTGCTACATTGCTTCCCAAGCCCGTATTGCCCAATGCAATCATTGTTGCTGCTGCAATGCAAATTTCTCTTCTGTTGACTTTTATATTTAATGTCAACCAGAGTGAACAGGAGAAAATGCACCAGTCAATGATATTAAAGGCTGGATACGAGCTCCTGCAGTCACATCTACCACCTGTCTTTAAATCATTTAGTGTGGTCTAGCCCTTACTGTCTCCCTGGAAGCAAGGAAGCCAAGCAGACTCTTCTTACAGCTTTTGAGTAGCTGTCATCAGATAAAATGACTTAGGCTTAGTAGATATTCCATCTTCACTTTATAGCACAATGGACTTGACCTAAATCAGCAAAGACGGATTCCTGTCAAAGCTGTACTAGACATCAGGGATGGATGAGAAGACTTAGAAGAAAACAGCTATTTTAGATCTTCGTACAGCACAACCCAAACTGAATTTATTATAAAGTTCTGAAATGTCCAAACACATTTTACCTCCTTCTGGTTTCCAGATGGGTCTGCATCCAGAACACCAGAATACCACAAAAATGCTGCTTTTTTCCTGCTGCAATCAGAAGCAGCTGCAACAAAAGGCTATAGAAAAGTCTGATTCTTAGAAAATGCCTGTCTCTGTTTTTCAAAATAAAAGAAGTTTAGATAATTTGAGTAAACTTTGCAGGGGCATCCAAACATTTAGAATGGCATTAGGGGACACATTTCAAACCCTTGGAAGCATATCCTTCACTAGCTGTTTGCTCCTAATGAGGGAACTGGAGTGCTCCAGTGGGTAAAATTCAAGAGACAGAATTCTGGTCTAGCCCAGCTCTAATTTAATAGGTGGCTTTGATCATATCACTGCAAATTCTCTGCTGCTCAGTTTCCCCGTTGACCTCGGGAATCACGCTTCTAAAGCAATTTGCTGGAGTTTCCAGTTCGTACACTTTCTATTACTATTTTATTCACTGTAAACCTGTACAGTGGTGAATTTAACATTTTTGGAGACAAATTGTTATCCGGCATCACACTGAATTCTGTTCAAAATCCAATAAGAGACCAACATTTGGAGTTTAATCAGCAAGGCGTCAGGAGCCCCTAGGACTAGCTGACTCCTCTGAAAGTTGAAGGTATACAATAATTTCAGAAAATACACAGCACCTTGCAAGATCAAGCCCATAAGTACATTCAACTTTAAAGCTATTTTCTGCCTTTCCAATTCGGCTTTGCAGTCCTTGCGCTCCATGGGTTCACGCAGCTACATGTGCACACCCCATTCAAAACACTTGCCCATATCAAGCATACCATATGGAAACAGGCACACGCGTGCTCATGCATAAACCACAGGGTGAGGTGCAGGAAAATGAAGGTGCTTTTAAAGTTTTTATTTTTAACCTGACTTTATGGAAAATTAAAAAACAAGACAAGATTATAATTTAACCAAGAATACCTTCATTGATATTAGTTTCCAGTATCTAGTAAGAGGGGATAATATCTAAATGAATAAATATAAGTAAGTGAACTTGAATATACAAGCTCTTGGGCTTATATGGAAGTTGACTGATACTTGCAGCAATCCTGACTCATAATAAAAATGATTTATTTAAAGGTTTATTATGAACATTGCAGGAAAGGAGATAACAGACATGCACCACGTTGTTTACAGTAAAATTTCCTGTAAATTAAAAAGAATTCTTATTCTCTGTTTGGTTTTGATTTGGTACAGTACCAAGTATCTGTTTATAAAAGGAAATATGACGGTACAAAGTGTACAAAATGAATTGCAAAAGACATTACCAGTCAAGGTGAATTTGCTTTAAATTAAGGCCTAGCAACACAGCCACTGTAGATCCCATTAAGGGAAGGAAAGTCAGGCCAAGGCAGATCTTCGTGCACCATTACTGAGAGCTGAACTGCCTGAAATTCAGGCCAGAAAGCTACTCTCCAAACTGGGACTGGTGTTAGCCCCGCAGCAAGACTGACTCATGGGTCACTCTCAGGGTCAAAAGAACATAACCCGAGCCATATGTCAGGCTTGAACCTCCCGAATCCGTGCGCTGTGCTGTAATGATCTCAACCCCCAGCGCAGGGCTCTCTAAATGTTTCTTTCTGCACTTTCTGAGGAACTTCAGCTATTGGTGATGTTAATCAGAAGTGGAGACCTCCAGCACAGTGCAGCAAGTGGAGATTCTAATGGAGCTAAGGTGGTTTTGTTTCACTGAGGTGCCAGTGCATACAGTAATGGCCTGAGAGACACATCAGTGAGAAAAAGACTGAACTGCTTTTAAAAAAAGATTCAGGTGATGAAGAGATAAAGCAGGAAAAAAATGTTGCAGAGCACTATATAAAAGTTTGATATAAAGTAGGTAGTGTGTTTCAAAGGGATTATGTCTTGAGGACTTTTTCCTACAATCCATTTTTGCTGAGCTTTTTTGCTTATAATACTCCCTAAAGAGTTTATTAAAGAGTCTTTCTGAATTCACATTTATGTGACAAAGTATGTTGCAGCCTCAAATTGTCCCATCCCACAGAAAATCTTCTGGGAGGAGTCTTCATGAAGATAATGTAGCCACAGTCGAAAAGGAATAATGAAAACAGACATCACATGTTTCATCAGAAAACTAGAAAACAACCTGTTTTGCTGAAGCAATTCACTTTGTTGAATTAGCGCTAGCGCCACCCTGGTATCTCTAGAGATCGGAAAACCAAGACTAGGACTTCATGGATCTCCAAAGTATCCACTCAGGGAAAGAAAAAGTTTGTGGATGGAAGGGTTGGATCAGGGTCATATTCTCCTTGTACATACAACAAAAGATTTACATGGAGGATAAAATCCTGAAATTATGGACATTATCTGGAGGCCAAGAGTTACACGTATTCATGGGGTTTACTCCAAGATCCATTATTTGATATGTAGTGCTACAAAATTAATGCTGGATTTTAAAACCATGTAGTTAATAAAACCACTTTGCAGACAATCCTGTGCATACAAGTTCCATGGTTTAGAAGGTATGTTGGCACTTACCTGGGGGCACGTGTTCATTCATGATGACGAGTGATGCTGGTGTAGGCCTTCTTTTCCTGATCTGTAACATGCATAAACCAAAGAGAGTCATTGGGCTCCACCAACTGCCCCACACCCAAAGCAAAAAATCCTTCTTGTGCACTCCAGAGTATAGACCAGGCAAAGTTAATAATGAAAATATTTAAAGAACAGCAGCACGTCACTGTCTTACTGACTGCTCGTCTGGTCTGACAGTGATCAGGGTCATGCTGCTGCTTGTACATGGAAAGCAAAGGCATGGGAGAGAGCTTTCCAAAATACCTTTAGGATTTGCAATCATCCTGAATAAGTTTTTGGACATGTATTGCTGACATGCATCAGTCATATCTTAAAATACTAACATTTAGCTTTGCTTCAGAAAAATGAGCTTATGTGTGCAAATACCTAGTACTGTCATAGCTCTCACAAGTAATCATTAATATTTTTTAAGTGTGACTGAGAGTTGATAGTGCATGTATGCCTTCCAATGAATTGATGATATTTCTAAACTGTGGCCAGGGGTGTTACTAGCGTTCTTTAACTAAAGAAAAACAATACTTAAGACTTTCAGAAGAATATTTTCAAAGAACACTATACAATAGATCTTTACATATCAATATATAATCCTGAATTGTATGCAATTCTTCTGATTCAGAGTGTATTTCCTTTTCCTTCAGAGTTAAGTCCTTTTGTTCCATTAACACTGGTTGAACTACATGATATTGGACTACCCTCCTATAATGCACACACTTGCGTTGAAAGCTTTGTGTTACTTCACTGAAGCCTCCAGGCTATTGATATTCTATTGAATTCAAGAGGGGGACCAAAATTATTTAAGCTAGGAACCATTCTGACACAAAACCTCAATGTCCGTGCGTTTGTTCTTTTTCAGTTGCTGAGCCAACATCTGTATTTAGCTGGGTTCAAATTTTGCTTTCTGAGGTGTAAATGGAAAATCACATCATCAGGGTTAGTGGGTTTATTCCAGATTAGCGTAACTGTAGCTGACAGCAGAATTTACTACTTTAATTTCACCACACACCCTCAGTGAAACTGCATAGCGCTTGGAATTAAACTCACAACATAAAAAAAGGACTGCCCATAAGTACTGGGCAGAATTTGGGCTACAGCATTTCAAAAGCCATGGGAATTCCAAGAAATCCTAATCCTGTGGTTCTCACGGATTTCAGAAAAATATCAGAACATATCCTTCTTGAATTCATTGCAGGACTGTTCCATAAGGTACAGACATCTCGCAGCTCAGAAGTACCTATGGACAAAATGAAGACCCGCAGAAATTCTCTCCTGCACCCTTCTAGTATTCCTTCATTCACTGGTCACTCACAACTCGTCATTTTCCGGCAAAGGCGGCTGCCTTGTAAGAGACACGACATCAGAATATTCAGGAAACCAGATACCTGTCCTAAAGGTGCAAATAATTTCATAGCTAATGGCATGGAACTGTCAAGGTTATAATATTCCCCTGGTATCACCTAAAACTAGACTTACCGAAATAGAAGCAAATGTCAAGAAGGACTTGCACTGAGAGAAATATACTGGGTCACCTAATTATGATTTAACCAGCTTTTCTCATAAGACTCCCTGCGTCCTCCTTTATGCACATCTAGGCATATCTGTACGCAATAATAGATATTTTTTCCTCCTTAGACGTCTGTATTGCTATATATATTATATGTATGTGTATGTTTTGGGAGTGAGTCAAAACCTAAAATAGCACTCACATAATTTCAATGCAGATGTAAGTCAGGGATATTTCTACACGTATATATATATCAAATATATAAAACAATTTAACAGTGACATGAAGAAGACTGGATAAAAATTCAGGAGGTAATGGAAGTGATAACAATTGTGCAAAACATAACTCGCACTCACATTTTCTCATGTTAAAATGAACAGTAAAAAAGCCGTCTTCTGTGCAATATTTCCATTTGGTACCTACTATCAGCTTCATGTTTTGCTTTATGTACAAATAGTATAGTTTAGCTGATTTGTTGAGAGTGTGTATCCATGTGAAGTGTATGTATTAGGGTGCAAGCCCGGTTATAGAAAAGGCACAACAAATATATACTGAATAAACCTACCCAAGGTAAAGCAGCCTTGTTCTGGCTAGAGGACTTATCCTCCTCCCTCTTTGGGTCTATCCGGACACCGCTATAACCTCCAGAGCATTTAATCTATAGTTACACTACTATAAGGTAGAAAAGCGTTTAGGCCACAAGTATTACCTGTTCTCACCCCACACCTTGCCCCCATTCTTACCCCATTCCCTCAAAACACCAAAAGAAACTCGTCTTCCTTACCTGCTCAGCTGCCTCGGGATCTATTTGACTCTGAAACAGCGGCACAGCAAACTGTATTTTTTTCGGGCTGTTGGGCTCCATCGTGATGCTGAGGTGAGTCAGGCGAGAGAAGAGCCTGGAGCTGGAGACTCGGTCTGCGCCTCTCCCCGGGCACCCTCCCCACAGCCAGGCTGGGTGCTCCTCAGTAACAGCTGTAACTCCCGACTTAGCACGGGAATCTGCGTGAGCCGAGCAACTCCCTTATTCCACATCCACGGAGATGCCGACGGCTTGGCTATATATTTTTTTTTTTTTTTTCCCCTCCCCTCTCCCCTCTCTTCTGCAGTCCTTCAGATCCTCTCAGCACAAAGCTGAAAGGAACAATAAGCTAATTGTGTACCAGTTCACTTCTACATATGCCAAGCATTCACTCACAAGCTAATTGAAAATGCAATACTAGCATTGCATGGCCTGGAGCCCTGGGATTTGAAAAAGAGGATCTCTCCCCCGTACATTACTAACTGGCTGCTCAGAAGTGCAATGCAAGCTCCCTCTGAGTATTGCTGATGGGCTCTTAATTATTGATGAACACAAATCAGGAAGTTTACAGATTTTGGGGGTGGAGGTAGCAGGAGGGGTGGATGCAATAATTCCATCTCTGTTACAGTCTGCCAGAACTGCTCTCCTGTTCTCATGTATCAAACAATTGCCTTTGCCTTTCAAATCCTTTTCTAAACCTCTTCCAGGAAGATTTTTGATGATGATGCTACACAGACGCCTACATTTTCATGAAACTTATCCAGTATGCTAAGTAAGTTTGCACCTTAGGGTGGGTTTGCAGATTTAGACCACGATTCCTTCTGGTGGGCTCCATCTCACATGATTTCAGATACTAAGAACATCCACGTCTAAGCCAGCTATCTGGGCTCCCTCATGCTAGACACATCAAAGGGCACTTCACCCTGTCCTAGTTAAGTGGAATATAGTGTTTACTGGAGATGACAACTTCTCTCCATTAACCCTAGAAAAGGTAAAGAAGACTCAGACTGATTACCTCACTTTTAAATGGCTAAAATTCAGTGGGCCAAATTCTACATTGGGGTGCAAAATCTGTGCTTTCTTCCAAGACTAGGAAGAGAATTTGGTCAATCATACCAATAGTACCTTTTGGCAAATATAATTGATTTCTGCTTTTTATTAATTCAAAAGACATGTATGAAATGATACACAGCGACCACTGACTTAACCTACCTCGTTGCTTAGAGCACCTGACTGCTGCCAAGCAGGAGAGCAGAGCTCCTGCGACAAAGGTGTGCTTGATGCCAAAATTGCATCCCCAGATGGAAAATGCCCTAGAGCCAGTTGAAAGGGGTATGCTGAAAGCGTTTCTCTAATCATAGAATCATAGAATCGCAGAATCATAGAATGTGTTGGGTTGGAAGGGACCTTTAAAGGTCAACTAGTCCAACCCCCCTGCAGTAAGCAGGGACATCTTCAACTAGATCAGGTTGCTCAGAGCCTCATCAAGCCTGGCCTTGAATGTCTCCAGGGATGGGGCCCCCACCACCTCTCTGGGCAACCTGTTCCAGTGTCTCACCACCCTCATTGTGAAGAAATTCTTCCTAATGTCTAATCTAAACCTACCCTGCTCTAGTTTAAAACCATTGCCCCTCGTCCTATCGCTACATGCCCTTGCAAACAGCCCCGCCCCAGCTTTCTTGTAGGCCCCCTTCAGGGACTGAAGAGCATCAGGCCAATCTCCTGTTACACACTACCACAAATTGGGAAGAAAGGGAAAATGAGGTACAGCAGGAAAACCCAGACTGGCCCAGGCCCTCACAGGGATGAGGCTACCTGCAGAGACAAAGTGCATTTTGGCCAGGTTTTTGGAGGGCCTTCTCTCAACAGGGAAGGGAAACACAACCAGCCAGAAGGAAGAGCAAACAGATGAAATTCATGGAGAGGAGTAATAAGTTGAGTCTGCCTCTGACAGACTGCAGTAAGGAAACACAGAAGCAGCTGAATTCAGAGCTGAAGGTGGACATCAGCAAAACTCAGAGGAATTTGAAAATGCGTTTCTTGTTCAGGCCACTGAAAGCACTAAGGATTTTCACAGGTTTATTCAGAGTCACTGCATATTTTCCCACCTGCGCCAGTGGAGGAGGCAGGGAAGGAGTGGGGATCACAGCTAAGAACAATGCACAGGCCGTACACAGCAGAATAAACGAGCAAGTCGGAGATGGAATATTTGTTTGGCTTTGATTTATACAAATGAAAACTGTTAACCTATTATCGGAATACCAGGGTATTCCTGAACAGAGGCAAGCACAGCAGCTAGTTGGTTTATGAAGAACCTGATAAAGCTCAGGAGATAAGAATAATCTAAAATTTAAAGACCTAGTTGACTCCATGATCAAAAATAACTCTCAATGAGGGCTGAAATTTCCCTCCTCATCCAAATCAAAACTACTGTGTACCATAGTGGTTCCCAGCTGACAGCTAGTAGCTGGCGATTTTCCTATTAGATTTATTGTGGTAGTTTAGGTGGCACTATCTTAGAATTGTAGAACCAGAGAAGAGTCCCACTTGGAGGGGACTTCTGGAGATACCTGGTCCCACCTGCGTCTCAAAGCAGGGCCCAACATCAGGTTATCCTGGGCCCTCTCAGGTTGAGTCCTGAATATTTTCAGTGCGAAGGTGAAATGCTCAGTTTTATTTACCACAGCAAGCAAAAGGGGTGCACAGAATAGTGATGTTCAGTGTTTTATACAATCATTTTTAAGCCTTCACTATTCTTACAAAGATGAATCATTATTTTCCTTATAGTCTTCCACAGACAATTAGAGCTTGAGCACAATTGCAGCAGTTCTGCTGGTACAACTAAGAGTCTGAGACAGTAAAGTAAGAGAGGCACACGCTGTTTTCACTAAGGACAATTAGAGAGTTGCTTTCAGGACAGTCTAATTATCCAATTTCAAAAGACCTTCATGAACAGACATGCCATTAACTTCAACGGCAGCTTCAGACATAGCAGATATACACAGGGATGCACCTGGGGGGGAGGACATACACAGGGATCTGAAGTTGGGGCTTTTCTCTGATAAATTTTCATACTTGAAAGAAAATAATTTTTCTTTTCTCAGTCCCTGATAATGTGAGAAAAATGTTTTCCAGCTGTTTTGCTATTATATTTAGTAATAAATAATATAGTTTAAATATCAGGTTTCTCTATGAAAAAACTGTTCGACATAGAATATCTTTTACAGCTGCCTATGAAACTTCATGCATTAAATTATGCTACAATTACAGTGTATGTTACTGTATTACAGGAGCTGTAATTCTCATTACAGACGCTTAAAATTTCTTTTGTTAATGGTAGAATCAGTTGAAAAAACACACGCAGAGAGTGAAAAAATATTAAATCATTAAATGATCAAAAGATTATAGAGGTGTGCTTCAGCTCGAGATTGCCAGACATTGCTGTCTAAAGGAATCACGTCTCAAAGTCATTGCTAGCAACGGTATCTGAGAAAAAAGCTCAACAATCATATGAAGAAACAAACCAACAAAACCACTTCTTGGCAGGTTCAGAAGGGAGCCAGATGCCAGGACAGGAGAAGACACAAGGAGAAATCCTTAATGGCACCGCTACGCCTCGGAGAGAGGCCCACGGACGATGAGATGTGGAGATAACTTGCCTCTGCAGCTCTCCTCTCTGTGCCTATTTGGAGCTGGCTGCCCAGCAATCTTCACATGCACTATAACAGGAAAAGTATTTTTAAAATAGTATAAGAGGCATATTTCAGAGCGCACTTGGATATAGCATTTCAGGATTACTACATCAGCTCACTCTTACACCTAATTTGCAGCACTAGATGTCTCCGGGCAAAGTGTGCTTGCATTTTCTATAGACTGCATCATAGTCTGGGGAAGAGCTGAAATGCATTTAAGTACTGCCAAATCCTTTTAGCTCATCTTCTGTTTTTAGTGCACTCCCCACAATGTTTCAAATTCCTTCATGATTCAGCTAAAACTATCATGGAAGGAAAAATAAGAATAACTTGTCTATGGCCTTTCCTTCCTATGTCATTCACTAGGTTGTGGTATGAAGCGCCACCTTTTAATATATCGTACTGCAGTGATGAGCCATCAGAGTGTTCACAACAAAGTTCCCGCTTGAGGTATTTTCCCTGTTGTGTTAGGGGAGGTTTTTTTGTTGGTTTCCGCCCCCTATCCCCCCCCAAGCCAAAGACAGAGGCTGCTGGGAAGGGAATTCAAGGGTGTCTGCTCTGCACCCTCCTTACACAATTTCTGTTGGCCTCAGCTTCTCTGCTGTGGTCAGGGACTACTGCAACATCAGCCTGGCAAGGAGAGGAGAGAGAGCTGGAGCTGCTTGTGAAGCCAACCTACTTAGGACTTCGGCTCCTAATTTCACCAGTGCAGATGCAGGGAAGCACTTGGTCACAGTTCTCTGATCCACCAGGCTGCCTTCGCTGAGCAAAGGAAGTGGTACTCCTTCCAGCGTGTCTCTTAGGTCATAATTTTAATTCCCGTTGTCCCATTATAGCCACTGATACGTGAGAACCTTTGCAAAGATGTGTTAGTCCATGCTTTCCTCAGGCTCTCCAATGGGGACCTCTCCTCTCTCCAGCATCTCCCCAGCAGCATCGGGGGAAGAACTGCTGCAGAGCACTTTGCTTCCTGGCTGCTTTCTGTGACAGCCAAAGCGGACTTTAGCGTGCCCCTTCTTTCTGCCCTTTTCTAACAAACCAACAACCTTTTTACTGCCTTTGTCCATACAGAGGCACCAGTTGGTGTTGGTCATGAATGCTGGACACAGTCTTTGCTGTCCGCACCATAACTGTTGATGGACAGGTTTTCCTCTTGGGGCTCTACACTGGACATTGCTCATAGGAGCTAAAATCACATGCAAGCCTTCCAAGACTAAACAATGACATATTCAAAATGACCCTGAAAGTTTCCTTTCAGAATAGCTAAATACAGGCGTTGCAAGGAGGGCGGCTCCCACTCAACTGCTGGAAACACAGTTTGCTATTTATATGCAGAAAATGCAAAGAATTTAAAATCTGCAAGGGTGGGAGAAAGTAGAGTGGATCATGTCTGTCTCGTGAGCAGTTGAGTGCTGCTGCGGGCAGGTCAAGAAGAACAGAAAGTCTTGTTGAGCAGCAGCAGAGTAGGTGGGACATTCAGTGAGAGCTGTTGGCCTAGTAACCAACTAACCCAAACTTCCATCGCCATACTCGTCCACCGAACAGCAGGCTTGGACATGCTTACGCACTAACTACAGACATGGATTCATAAAGCCTAGATAAGAAAAAATACAGCTATTTCTATTTACACAAACCTTTAGTTGAGATAATCGTTCCTTAGCAGTATAATTTTAATCATAATCAGTTTTAAAGTTACCTAAAAACTGGTACTATAGTCTTCCTCCAGGACTCGCAGCTCTCCAATCAAGTAATGTACAGACATTTACTGGTAGGTGCTATCCACTACCATCCATAGAATAGACACATCCAAAACATAGGAAATGAGCTGGATTAATGGGACATAACCTGATTAGACAGTGAAAAGATCCATATTTATTGTGGGCTATAGTTCAATAGTGCAGAAATCAAAATTCTGGTACCAATTTTAGGGAGGTATTTCAGCGGGAAGTCATGCTAGAATTTGCTTCCTTACGAAGAAGAGGGTTAATCTAATAAACTTTTCAATAAACAGAACTACTCTTGGCAGTTTACATAGACTTCAGAATGACATTATATTATTTCCATATTAGATCTTTAATGCAAAAATTGACTGTCTATACCATAGAATTAAACAATTTAAATATAAAATTGTGTTTCTACTGTAATTTTTTTTGAAAGCAAAAGTTAAGATACAGACCACAAAGAAGCTGAACAAGGAATGAACTTCTACAGTCTCAGAGTCTGAGTTAGAAAACTCAGTGTACAAACACACTCTACCAGACTAAAAATGGAAAGTCACCAACTGGGCTATAAAAGCTGAGCATGCCAAATTCAGAATATGTTTTTAAAATGCTGATTTTCTTTTAGTTTGAGACTCTTTTGATTTCCCTTCTTCCTTGCTTCCTTCCCTTCCCTTCCTTCCTCCTCCATCTCAGAGGATAGGCTAGGTGTTTGGTGACCTTGAGAAGGTGGTTGGGGCACGTTTGTTTGCTATTTCTTATACAAGTGTCGGGAGCAGCAGGAACGGGGCTACTCCGTGAGTAGGGACATGCCAGGAGCTGAGGGTACCCCAATTTGGGCTGTGCCATCTCTGCAGCCCCACAGGGCCTGAAAGCAGCAGCAGGGCTAGAAGGCATCATGCAAAATTAGGCAGGGATTGGTCCAAACAAAAAAAACCTTCTCCATGCAAGCTGTCCTTACATTGCGGAACTCATCGCTACAGGATGCTCTGGACACCAAAACATTACAAGAACTAGAAAAGCAATTAGATACATTCATGGAAAATAAATCCATTAAGGGTGCCACCACTGGCCAGGAAATCCCAGAGCCACCGCCTGCTGCGAGCAGGAGGGCAGAGATGCTCCCCACGCTCCCCTGGGGCTACGCTCTTCCCAAAGAGCAGCATTTGCTGTTGGCCACTGCGGGGGCGAAGATGCGGAAGGGGCTGGACCTTTGGTTTCCTCTGCTGTGGCTGCTCTGATGTTACTAACTGCAACAGGACTCCAAGCGTTCCGTGAGCCTGCACTGCTACACTCCTTCTACTTAAGAATCCCAGAATCCCAGAATGGTAGGAGTTGGAAGGGACCTCTGGAGATCATCTAGTCCAACCCCCCTGCCAAAGCAGGAATAATGAATCCCTTTGCCAAGCTTTCATTCCATACTTATTCCAGTGCAAAAATATGTCTAGGTGTTAATTTTCCTGCACCTCCCCCCCCCCCCCCCCCCCCCCCCCCAATAATAACGATACCTAATTTACTAAGTACATATTTAAAACCTGCATTGTTCAATCTTTAGTACAGGACATTGCCCTTCAAAATCACTTCCCCTGTCCTTGTGATACTTTAAAAACAAAATCTAAAACTAGAGCTGAACACACAAAACTAAAGAGAAATATTTTTGTAGATCTTTTCTTTAAAAATTGACTCTGAAACTCCCTAATATGTTGTAGCAAATAGCAGACGGAAAACAGGGCTACTTTAGAAAACAAAAAATGGGAAACTCTACATTATTATACAAAGACTCACAAACGAAAAATACCCGTCAAAGCAGGTGTCTGTACCAAAGACTTCACGGTAAGCACAACAGCTACTCACTCACTGAGGCAGCTCTTGCTTTTCATCCTGCTGCTTCCTCATTGCTACCATTTAATTACTTAACCATTGTCCATGCTTTCCCCTTTTATCCTGTCAAAAAAAGAGAAACATGTTTCCGTATATAATATTCACCATCACTCAGCAACCATCTATGCAGAATTGCTAGATATACAAGGTGCTTGGAATCACCAAGTGATTTTGTTTCTTTTTAAAAAAAAAAAAAAATTATTCTTGTCTCTTATTGTTACAACTTTTGTTATAACAATCTTGATCATTATTATTCTATGGCACGAATATGAAGGATTACCATCACATCTAAAACAACATAGGAAATATCAAAGTAAATTTGCATTATGCCAAGTTAATAATATGAGTTTCTTGTTTTTCTTGAAAATAAAATCATGTATTATTTTGGCATTATCATAATTCAGAAGAAAGTGTTCCATTGGACTGAAGCCATCTAACCAGCAGTTACTCTGTTTTATGACATCATGCAAGTTTCAGAGTTCTGGGTTTGTTTCCTATTGAAAAAAAAAAAAACCTCCAAAAGAGAAATTTTCCAGTAGTTCAGGCATGATTTTGTTTTACACTGCTAGTCATGTCTTGAATTACTCCGGTTACCAAATTGGGCTCTTCTTCCGTCTCCCTAATTAGTATCTTCCTGTGGCCAGTTTCATCGAAAGAGATTCACCTGTGGAATAACTGAATTGAACTGTTCTGGCCTATGCTGTATTTCAAGCGTAAGCCATTTGCTCACGCAAAATCCAAAGGCAGCACAAACACTGCCCCTCAAGACTCAGTAGAGTAATAGTGGCGAGCATCAGTGGCTGGACTGTATCAGCAAGGCTGTAAATTCTCACCTTAAAAGAGACGGCAATCAGAGCAAACCGGTCCTTAGGAAATGCACAGCTTGGAGCATCTTGGGCATCGCTTGCCTTCTAAAAGCAGGCTGCCAAGGGCTCGCCCACCACGCAATTTGGCAGGAAGCAGAAGATGCAGGGCAGCCTTCCCTCTGTGAAGGCTGTGGCCAGCAAAAGTGCCTGAAAGAGCTTCAAGCGCCCATCAGTTCCTTCAGGAGGGGCAGGGGCGCTTTGAGCCCTCTCTCCAAACAGCGTTGCGGACACTGCTAGCAGCAGGGGCTTCTCCTCCTGCGTACTCACCCCTGGCCACGTAGCTGGGTCCATGGACATACTCGGTCCTTTCCTTTTCAGGGCACACACACGGCGCTGTGGGCGAGCGGCAGCAGCATCTCGCGGGCATCGCAGCACTAACCCAAGCGGAGCGGGGGGCTGCTCCTGCCTTTCCAGCCATTGCCTCCAGCTGCCGAATGCTGAGATGTCTCCACATCATCTCAGCAGGGGTCGTTTTTGAAGCTTTCTGCTGCAACAATGGGGGCTAGAAACATGCTTTTACTCACCTTAAAAAAAAAAAAGAAAGAATAAAAAAAATCCAAGTACTAGGCCCCCAAACCTCTGCCTGATTTGGGCTGTCCCATAGGCACATACTGCTCTGCAGAAGGATAAAGACAAGTCTATTTTGCTACCAACAGGGATGTAGCTGTCCTGTACCCACCCTGTAAGCTAGCTCTTAGGGTTTCCAAAATACGGCCCTCGGTTTTATACTCCTGCAGCCAACTGGCAGCCACAAAGAACGCTACAACAGTGAAGTTTAGAAAAGCATTCAAAATCTCTCTGGCATTACTGCTGGCTTTATTCACAGCAAATTTTGATCGACAAATATTTATCAGCCACTAATAAAGCTGTTTTAATCTGCATAGAATTCATGTCAAATCGCAGGCTGGCAGAAAAAAAAGACAACCCTAATTTGCAAGGAAAGTAGCAGTTTCAATCATTAAACAAGAGAAAAACCGTCCGTGCTCAGAAAATCGTTACAGCTGAATTGACATTACTAAAGGGCAAGCCACCCAGGTTAGGCCTGTGTCCAATAATAATGACAGTTGTTCCTAAGGCACAAGCAGAACCATCAATAGAGGTTGATACCAGCTCAGCTTAATTTATGTGACAGCAGTGCACGACCATTTCTTTTATTTTTTTCGAACGGGAGTTTATAGACCTTCTTACATCTAGATAAATGTCACTCAGAAAATATGAGCTGGAAGTGTCTTTAAGAATGCCAAAAATCTGTTATAAGGCTTATGGAAAAATAGGTGCTTGTATATTCATTAGTTTCAGTACAGTTTTTAGAAATGTCATTTTGAAATGTCTTTATTTTAAATTATGCCAGAACCCCACAAATCTGCCTTCCATCAGCTGGATAAAAAATTGGCACCATTTTTCATTTCTCAGGATATATTAAACATTAGGCTCTGCACTGCTGAGATCAAATGTTCTTACACGCTACAAGCTGAGGTGGCCCAGACGCTGCAGGATGTTACCTCCGAGTGAGTTTTCTGGCCGGAGCGGCGAGGAGCCAGGCTGTCGCACCCGCGCAGGACGCCGCTGGGCAGCCGCCGCTCGACGTTCGCCGGCTCCTCCACTGCTTTCCTCCGTCGCTCCACGAGAGCCAACGTCACCACCTTTCTTGGAATTTCACTTTGAGTTGTACACGGGCACAGGACCTACATTATCAGCCGAGTGTGCTAATTAATCCGGCTGGGGGACAGTTGGAGAAGGCTTTGGGTTCGCACATCTGCGAAGGAAGGTTGCGGGCACTCGGTTCTGTCCGGTTACTCCTCAGTAGCATTCTGGGGTGGAACTGTGTACTCACACAAGTTGCAAAGGAAAGCAGAAACCTACTGCAGCTTACCACCTCATACGGACTGCCGGGCATTAAGTGCTGTCGGAGTTTATATTGCAACTTTTAAATTTGTAGAATAAGATTTTCAAGAAAGCTCTGGCTCTACTCACAAGGACAAGCTCCGAGGAGAGATCAAGCCCAACCAAATTCTTGGAGCCACAACAGGAGCCAACAACTTTAAGAGTTTGGTTTTAAGTGCCGACATTTCTCTCAAATTTCTCTCACCCATTTCCTAAGCGTATAGGGGTCCCCTGATCATCTGAAAGCTTTTGGAAACCCAAGTCCTGAGCTTCCCTGCTATTCTCCATTCTGTGTACTATTTGATCAAATCTATGTTACTTACTTTGCTTAAGAGTAAACCATGCACAATGAAAAACACTGACACAGATTATAGGCAAAATAAATACTTTATTGGTTTAATATACACCTTTTTTTTTTTTTTTTTTAAGAAATCAGCCCTTGTGTGTCTTCCTAAGACAATTTAAAATCTTATAAACTTTTTTCATATAATATTGCTATATTGGAAACTATTTTTGATTAAAGACTTTGACATAGTGTAAAGAGTTTTAGTAGATGGAAATGGCAAAGAAGTCAAGAGATTCCAAGCACAGCAAAATGGGATATTACATATCCACTAAATGTCTATTTGACCACATAAAACCTCCAATGACTTCCAATTTGCTCCATTGGAACAAACGCATGTTCACCAGGCTAACTGAAAATACACTCAAGTGAGGGACGGGGAAGGAAAAGAGATTTTTTTCCATTTTCCCCATAATACAAGCAAGGTCATTCACCCATTCCAAGTTGCACATCCTAGTTGCTTTCAAAAGATCAGTACTTTTATTGTATTTTGGTTAATATGAAGCAGAAGAGAACTTCTCTTGGCATGACTGAGAGCAGTCGATACAAAGACAAAAAACACTGCTTAAAATAAGGCACTTTTCTATAGAGGGATGGGCAAACAGTAAGGAAGCAAATAAAATTAGTTAAAAGTTTTCCTCTACACAAAGATAAGGCTTTCAGTGTCAGAACTTTAAGTAGTTTTAAGTAACCGCATGTCATTCTACCACTCTGCTAATAGTAACCACCCCAAGAATTAACAGCAATTTTTACATCAGGATTTTTTCCTTCTTTTGAAGTGGCACTAAGTAACAGCAGTGGAAACCATTATTGGTTGTTTCAAGCTCTTAAAGTGGATCAGTTATTGCACAATAAATACCTCATAGAGGTCAGTGTTTTGGGGGTTTTTTTTGTTGGGTTTTTTGTTTTTTTTTTTTAAAAAAAGCTAGACTTAACGCATGTGTGTTATTTATAAATTGGTTATATGCGGAAATCTTCAAGTTTCATGACGCATCATTAAACAAAGAAATTAGCTACATAAAAATTTACAACAGGGACATACAAATAAATACAAAACCTTTCAGAGAGCCACAGTTTTGTTGATGCTTTAAGGAAAGTAACGAACTAGTTAAAGTGTCTTAGTCTTTATAGATGAACTCAAGGAAAGGAACACATCATAGAACCAAGCGTCGAATACAGTAGCCTATCTCAGCAGCTTTAACATCTCCTGAAGCAAAAATAACTTGACACTTTCGCCAGTGTACGCCGCCCAAAGTAGAATCCCACAGCATTTCGGACTACATCCAACCTTACAGAAAACAAAAAGCAAGACGAATACCTAAATTAGATTTTCGAAAGTCTGTTTGTTACGCTTAAACGCGTATTTTGGTAATATTCATATCTAAGGCAGGCAAACTACAGAGCACACCAAAACCAAAAATCAAGGACCGCTGCATGAAAGCTGGAACAGAATGGGCCAAACTACAAACCAGGTGATTTTCCAAAGCTATCCAGGACTATCAGTATCCTCTGTATTCCACTTTGATCACTTACGTTTCAAGGGGAAAATGCAAACAAAGCAAGGTTTAAGTTAACAATGGTATTTCACGTGACGAAAAAAAAAAAAAATTAAAATCTGGTTGTGGCAGTTTGCCAAAGATTACCTGCAGTACCCGTTTCAGGGCTGCGTATCTTGTTTCGCCGTCGCAGATCTGCTTTGGGGTGATACAGCTGCTAACAATCCACTTACTATTTCTCGTCTTATTTCACCAACAATAGATTCCTTGATCTGAAAGGGATTAGCCAAAGTTTTAAGGTCAGGAAGTTATATAACCAACGGATAAAACTAAATGATATTGCAGATATGTTTGACATTATTGACATATAAAAATGTACAATACCAAAAAAGTCAACTGCCAAAAAACACAAAAAGGAAAAATATAAGAGGGTTTCTCTTGGAAAAATAACTGTAAGTAATTTCGAAGTTCTCACAAATTGCAAAAATGCAAACCAAAGTACTTTTATTTTTCCAGATGGCAAATATATCTGTGTTTTACTGTTAGAATTACTGGCTTTATGTTAATAAAAAAATACATTTCAACTATGCTAAAGTTCTGAAAATGGCATTTCAGGATACGCATCAAAAGCACCCCAATTCAGTGCTTTTTGACATTAGTCATTATCTCTTGAAAAGGAAGGCAGGACTGATCTGCCTCCCAAATGGATTATGCAGTAGGAAAGGTCCAAATCTATGAACATGAGCTGCTGTCTTCATCCAAATCAAAAGGAGACGAATCCTAATTACATACTTTCAGCAGCAAAGACAAACAGAGAACTTCCAACTGTTGCTCCCGTCAGCAGTTGGCCCCTGCGATATGATCTATGCCAGCAATGGCTATTTTTCACAGGATTGTGACAAAGCATTAAGTTTTACATAAACCCAGGAGTCACTACTAGCAGGCACCTGAGTGTGGTTGAGGCTAGAACAAAGAAAGAACAGAGCATTGATGGCTACAGTAAAGGAAAAAGAGAAAAGGAGGCAAACCCCAGTCCTACAACAGCATATCATGCCAGAAAGGAGCAGGGCATAATCACGAAAAATAATACGGTCTGCTCACAGGTATCAGAAATTTTTGGCACCAATTCATTTTTTGGACGGTCATCACTTGGGGAAGCACTAACAAGTCCGATGTGGTTCTAAGGACAGGGGAGGACGATGATGGTGAGAGTGCAGGGCCTGGCTGCCCGGGTCACTCACAGAAGCACTCATCAGCCCAGCAATGTACCTTTTTCTTATGAAAAGGACAAATACATTCCTGGCACAAATAACTGATCTTAGACTAAAAAAATAGTGTTCATAGTGTCACTTCAAATTAGCTTTCAAGTGCCTGAGTAGTGGTAATGAACGTGAGACTCGATGTCAGAAAATAAGGCCCAGTTTCTAATCCTGGTTTTGCCAGTAACAAACCCCTTCATGTTCTGATGCCCCACCAATACCACGGGAATAACGTTTACTCAGACCCAGCCTTCCCAACAGCCTTGCCATGTTTGCGTAGCCCTCTCTTCATCTCAATGATCATCTTGCAATTATTCTTGTAAGTCTCCCCTTTTCCTGGTGCGTCAAAAGGATTAAACAACAACGTCAGAAGGGTGGCAGCAGCGTTAGCAACAGGTTATTTATCCCTTGTTCTCACTGGCAAGCAATTCAATCCCTGAACTATTAGTGGCAAAGTTCCTTGTTTTATTACTACCTTGCATCAAGCAGAAATTCAGAGACTATAATGTTATTGGGAAACAGGTTTCCAGCTGGGTTGTTTGCTGATTTAACTGACAAAAGAAAAGCCGGTTTGTAACAGGACCTGGCTTTCTGATGGCCACAAGTCCTGAGGTTGCCTATGTTGATGCACACACAGACATACAAAGTGTTAGGGCAGCTGTCAATGCAGTAATGGCTTTGGGATTTATAAATGCTGGCACAGGGAAACAGCATCCCAGCTGTCCAGTAGGCCACTGTCATAAGAGAGCCCCGTGCCGCTCTCTCCACCATCCTTCTCCAGTATCACGCGGGGTGGGTCTGCAAGTACGCTACAAAACAGTCATTCTGTGCCCTTCCCTTGCCAAATAGACAAAAATAAACCTCACTTTCCAAAGAAAACCGATAAAAGCTTCCCAAATTAGCAAGTAAATGGTCTAGCATGACAGACAGTCTCGTGGCGAGGCGGAGACTGGAAGGGAAGCGGCTCCGGTTCTATTTTCAGCTCTTCCAACAATTTCTGACTTGACCTTGGTGGATCACTTGAGCCCTCTGCCTCTCACCTTCCCACCCGCACAACAACAAGGCCACCCCCACTGCTCCTCTTCACTGCCACTGCGTCCTCCCTCCTTTCCAGACTCATCAAGGTCATTCCTGCGTGACGAGCACAGCATCGATTCCTGCGGTGACTCAGTCCCATGCGTGTGTCCTGTCGATTGCTAATGTTTGCCTTTTTCATTACAAATAATTTAGGGCAAGGTGCACCTTCCATTTACTCTGCAGAGGGCACAGCCCACTGCCAAGTCTTCCTCCATACAAAAGACAGATGCAGTCAATGAATGCTCCACTGGTATTTTTAGCAGCTGAATGAAAAATTGATCATTTGAAAGAGGAGAGAACCCACTCATTTATGGTACATATACTACATTGATACAACACTAATATTCAATATTGCATTCGTAACAGTACCACATTTATAGATAATTTCACTACAGTAAACCAGTGATCTTTCTCCCTATGAAAGAACTACCATCACTGTAATACTGTGTTGCTGCTAAATAATGAACCCTTTGAGAGTGAAATGTGCCACAGTGGCAATTCTGGAGGCGAGCGTTCTTCACCTACTGATGGAAAATAGGCATGAGGCTTTCACAGTTCTCATACTCCTGATCTGAGGTACGTTTTCTATAATTAAAAGAATTATTTTCTACCCTATTTTATTCTTATGTCACTTCTTCATGGCAGCAGCTGGTGAGTTTTTATGCTCAAGATAGTAAGACGAGGAACCCAATGCCTGCGCAAGGGAAGTATGAACAACAGACAGACATTTTTGATCAGTGTTGAGCTAACATGGATTTGAATGGGAAACAGAGAAGGGAAGATTCCCTACCCAACCATCTCCCTGTCCCATAAAGATACATCACAGCCTCCTAAAACAGATGTTGACAGGAAAATCATACATTTCTTTGAAGTATGACTTCATTTAATGTCATTGACAAAGGAGAACTGTTAGCAAAAACAAAACCTGCATTACTCTTAAGCAGAAAGCTTTTTAAACTATCGCATCTTTTAAAGTGCAGGAGAGCAGGGTGAGAGGGCCTGGTGGCGCTCCTAGCAACACTGTGACCTACGGGTCAAGCAGTAAGCGCTTCATGTGACACTCCAGTGGAGGTCAGCCTGTATTTTCATCAAAACAAGAGGGCCACTGTTCGGCGTTTTAACACTTCACATTGTTGAATACTTTTCCGTGGGAGTTAGTCCATTCATGCTACAAGTTAACACCACGGGTTTTTTTAATGCCAGCAAATAGTTGCAGGTCAAAGCTCACATGCGTTACAACCCACCCAGGCATATTCTGAAACACTGCCGGACTTTTCTTTCCCAACACCAGGTCACGCAGAGAATGGGAGGAATAAGTGAGGGTTTAACATTTGCGAGTGCAGACATCAAGAATGCATCCTACCAGATTTCTCTCTTTTGACAACAAAACCAGAATTCCTTTGCTAACAACAGGGGTACTTAAGAAAGACAAATTTCAATTTATACTCTGTTTTAGCTCTTATGAAATACAAAAGGTATTCCTGACCAGTACTTAATAGCATATTCTGGCTCTGCAAAAACTACCAGGTGCTTCATGCCAATATATCTTCATCCTGATCTGAAAAACTTCTCCTGCTGAGACTCAGAGCCGATCCAAAACAGGCTGCCAATGAAGTTAAACTGAGGGACAATCTCTCTGTGTGCTCAAACATTTACAAAGTGAGTCAAGCTCAGTTATTTGCTGACTGCTCATCTTTGAATAGTAGCCTCTCAGTTCAGTGCGGATTCTTTCAGCATGACAATGTTCTCAGTGCCACACAACCCAAAGAACAATCTCTGTGCAAAGAGCACACAGCTTTATTTGCTATCAATTAATGAACTTAAAAAGGAACTTTCACACAGGCTACCCTCAGAGAAAACATTGACTGAAATAACTCTGACTTCAGCTCCCTTTATTGTCTCTGCTACTTTTACAGTACATTTGAATTACAGCTGTCTCCTTCCTCTCTCCATTTCTCCTTCAGCAACCCCCCCCCACGACACCACTCCTCTGACACGCAGCTTTTTACAGAAGGGCTGGATCCAAATGCAATACCCGGCTTCACTTCAGAATCGGCAGCAAAGTGCAGGGCGTGATAAATATCGCATGTGCACTTCTTCTCTGAGTATTAGGCAAGGAACCCCTTTCAAAAGGCATGAAAGGAAAAAAATGGACCAGAAGGACAGAGAATTTTGGATGTCTGTGAGTATTTTATGACATCTCCAAAACAAGGCCTTTCCCAAGACTCCTTCCAACTTTAGCTACTTCAGAGAAGATGGTGGCAGGAGGCTGGCGGGGGTGGAAAGACATTCAAAAATTGAATACTCGCACCCCTGCCTTGTTCATTCCTATGCTTTCAAAGTAGAGGAGTAAAGCTGTAGCGTTGCAAGCTTGACTGTAAAGATCAGTGATGGCCTGAAGGTGTTCAGCTCCTAATCACAAGCACAGTAACGATGAGGTTGTCGGTCTGGTGGTATCTCACCACAAGCTGACTGCAGTACCCTTCCTTCCATGGGATAATGCCACTTTACATAACTCATCTTGCTGACTCCAACAGGGCTATTGATGGGGCGAAGCACTATTCAGCATTGTGAGGCTGAAAGCTGGTCTGCATTTCACCTCACTGCCAAACTTCATCCTCTTTTAACACCAGCAGTTCACTGATGGTTAATGCTTGTGGCTATCCATCATTCTTTGCACTCTCAGCTCTGGTTATTTATGGAGTTACCCAAAGCTAAACAAAGTAATCTTCAATCTTAATCTTCACATGCTTCCAGCCACCATCTTCTACAAGAAACGCTCCTTAGTAATGCTCTACTGCTTCACAAATCTCACTGTGCAAGTGTAAATTGCCTACACATAGCAAATCCCACAGTAAGTCAGCCAAGAAAACATCTCCACTTTGCAGAGACAGACACAGCAGAGTCTTGTGGTCAGACAATGAGTAAGAGGATACCTTAGAGGATAGTCCACTACACTCTGCCTCTTTCCGCACTGAGAGCAGAGGGGTGAAGGTATGGCTAAAGATTCATCTGGGATCACAGCTCCTGCTTTACCATGAGATGAGCGGCCCGCCTCTCATCTGTTTTAAAGATGAGCTAAAGGCTAAGGGTCCAATGACCCTCAGGTAAAGGCCAAGTGGTCCCTCTCCCCTGAAGGAGAGGGAACAAAATCCACAAGTTCTCAATCCCCACTTCTGTATTCACAGCAGAGAGCTCTCTGCTTTCTCATGGGCACTGCTTTTGAGAACAAGAACTTTCTTTTGCTTCCTTTTCCCATTTACACTACTTGCCATAAGGCTTTCTGTCATGCCACTGACAAACAAAACATGCAGTTTTAGTCCTGTTTTTTAACCTGGCCCATAGCAAAAATAACTCTGCTTTCATTGACTGCCAATAAAACTAATTCAACAGTATTGGTCCAACATCAGTCTTGAAGTCTGAAATAACTTCTCATCTGACTTCAGCTTGCTTCACTTACACTCCTACAGTCCTTAGCGGTGTGAGGTAGAGGGACTGAGAAAGTATTTTTAACATTTACTACGGAGTTGTTCCAGAAACAGTATTTCATCAATCACATTAGCTCCAACCTGTCATTTTAGGAAGCAAACATGACAGAGAAATTTTCACTTGGGAATCTGAAATACTGCTGCTTAAGTAGTAGAGTAGTAGAGATGGTAAATTCTTTCTGACCCAGACGTACAGTAGCTATCAGCTATTAGTTTATGTGCTAATCAGTATCACTGAAAAAACTTCTACTGCTTTGCACAAGAATACAACTGTGGCTTGAACATCTAGTGACAAGCTCTGAGCCTTCAGAAATAGTACAGAAACAGTATGGAGCCTTGGCTTCAGAGGGAAGAGAAAATCCCAGTGGCCAAGAGTTACAGATAGCCTGTGTTTAAGATACAGTAAACACTGTTCAAACATCCTAGATCTCAGCCCCTCCCTCCTCACCTCCCGTATGACTTGCTGCAGCTCCTCCTGCTCCACGCTTTTCTGGATTTCATCAACCGAAGGCACAAGAGGGACTTTTTCAAGTTTGTGTTCCACCTCTGGCTTGGAGTCTGCAAGCTCCTCGGAGCTTCCCACCTGCTGTCCAGTGCCTGCTCTTGCTGGGGGTGTTGGTGTTAAGGCAACAGAGGCTCGGTATAACTTCTTGCTTTGACTCTTAGACTTTCCTGTTAGTTCAGAGGATCCAACACCAGCTTTTCTACCTGCGTGACCGGAGCACACTGAAGAGGAATCAGAGTTTCCATGGGAGAATATGGACTCTGTACCCTCTGCTGGGAGAGTTTCCAGTCCAAGATCTCCCACTCCTAAACCAAGTTCAGACTTCAGAAATGACTGCTCACGAATAAGTTCGGAGACCTAAGGAATGAGAAAAGAACCAGTCCTGAAGAAGCATATTAAAAAAGTCACATACAGACACAACTATGCTTTCTTGTTATTTATTCAATCACTTACTCATTCCCTCCATGTAACAAATACAGCTATAAAATAAATATATGCTTTGCCTTTATGACTGCAACAAAAAGGATCATAAAAAGGAATGGGCTTTTTTGAAAGCCAACATAAATACGAATTGTGGCAGTTCCCCAAGCCACTGACTTTTGCAATAAGGATGTATCCTGCCAGAGCCATTGACAGAGACACACGTAAAGGCTTGATTTTGTTTTCCTTTGCTAAAACAATTCAAGTTTGTTCTTTCCTTTCTGCGGTCTTTGAACTACTTGTTTTCGGTAGCATAAAATGCGCAGAAAAATAAGAAATAATTTTCCCTAGAAAACTCACTATGTAGTCATTGTATCAACTAAATACAAATAATATCTCACTTCTACATATTTCTCTGAAAAAACACAGCTTCTTCACAGCTGCTTAGACCTATGGTTCACTTGGCTTAAGGGAAAATGCAGCTGTTCTCAACAGAACTACTCAAGTGAGTAAAGTATTTCCAAGATTACGCATAAAGTGAATCTCCTGTAACCTTTTTAAAGAAATTCCTTCCTGCACACAACAATTACTTACTGGTTCAATGACATTCAACGGAGAAGGGCATGACAGGTTATCAGCGCTTCTGCTTCCATACATACCCTGAAAAATTAAGTCAAGTTAATGCACTGAGCATTTTTTTTAGAGCTGTCAGAAGCCAATGTATAAACATGCTGTGTCTCAAACAACTTTCTGTAAAAGCAGAAACTTGGAAACAGGAAGCAAAGCTGGTTGGAGAAAGATTATTTCAGTCATTTTTAAAGCTGGCCCTCTTCTATAAAAGGGTTTACAAATAAAAAGATATTTATATGGTTCAAAGAATGCAAGTTCGGCTTGGGATCACAGTAATACCATATTTTCCTGTTCTTGGGTTTCAGTTTTTTTTCCCATGACAAAACTCTGAAGAGGAAGATGCGGCCTGTGCCAGTGCTGCTTCTACAGCAGAGGATTGGCTAAGAAAGAGGAATGGAACCCAGGAAGGACATACGATACTTTTCGTCTGTGCTTCTTTTGTTTGGCTGATGACAGAATTGCAGCAGAAAAAAAGAGGAACAGCCTTCTGCTGAGTGAAAAAGAAGAGAAAGTATATCGCCATGCCACCAATAAACATAAGCAAGTGTCTTTTTTTATCCCCCCTCTCGTGCTTCTGGGGAGTGTCTGTGGGAGCAGAGCTTCTCCCACTGTTTGGCAGGGAACCACACAGTTCATCTGAAGCAGATACAAAAGGCAACGAAGGAAAAAACTGAAGAAGACAACTGGATTTTCCTGTTTTTTTGTTCCATGGATTGGCAGAGCTACAGGGGGAGCACACGCCATTTCTTGGGAGAGAAACACTGTGGATTTCTCATATCTCTCCCCTCATTTCACAAGAAAATCAGTGTAGGGAAAGTCCAGAAAGATCATCACCATCACCCAAGGATTTTAGACAGAAGCAGTACCTACCAAAACTGTGAGAATTCAAGGTGCTGACGAGGAAAAAGAAGAAAGCACTGACAGAAGAGGTCTGAGATCTCAGACCTAAAACCCCAGAAGATACGTATTGATACGTATTAACATCAAGTCCCTCTATTCACACACTTTTTTCCCCAAGATGAAACACTGACTGAAAATAATAAAATATGACCCCCAATAGTCATAGAACGGTTTGAGTTGGAAGGGACCTTAAAGATCATTTAGTTCCAGCCCCCCCCTGCCCTGGGCAGGGACACCTCCCACTAGACCAGGCTGCTCAAAGTCCCATCCAACCTGGCCTTGAACACCTCCAGGGATGGGGCTTCCACAGCTTCTCTGGGCAACCAGTTCCAGTGTCCCACCACCCCCAAATAATACACACGGCATCATTAGATTCCCCAGATAGCACCTCACTGTAAGAGTTTTAACAGTTATGAGTTATTAACATTACACTGAGAAAACATGTAATGTTGTTCCAAAAGTGATACCTACTATGTGTGTCTGAGGTCTGTAAGGTGAAGACATGTGCAGACTTCTCAGCTGGTCTTCCAAAGCAAGTAGCCGTTCTTCTAACTGCATCTCTAACTCCTGTAGCTCCATGCGGACAGACTTTCTCAAGCTCTGTAGCTGATCAGCTTCGTATCTATACCAAGTTCATCACAAAAAGAACAAGGGCATTCACTGCACTCAGCTGCACACCACAAAGAGGGGACTGAGCAGGACAGTCCCATTAGTAAAGGACTTTATACAAGGGAATTCAAAGTGGAACACAGAAAATTCCTCTTTCATGGAAAAATTAGCTGAATGCCTAGATGGAGCAAAAGTCTTTCTCCATTTATAGAAAAACATATGCCACTTCATGGAGAAAAATAAACAACACAGCGTATCGCAGAACATTCTCCAAAAATTTTAGCTTTAAATGCTTAAATATATGCAAGCAGAAGAAATCGGCATTTATACATACATCTAATCAAATCCAATTTAAAACCAGCAGCCACAAAAATCACAGTGCAACGCAGTAATCGCATATTATTTCTCCTGCGTGGTTCTAGATTCCCAAACAGTCCAAGCTACATTTTGGCCAGGACGCCATTGTCTAAGAAGACCGAACCATTTCAAACATGTTTATTTTTAAAGTGATTAGTCAAGCGGTGATTCAACTAAAGTAAATATATAAGCCGTTTCGAAAATTGTTCCAGATCAGCTGCTGCTGCAAACACACAGAGCCAGAATACGAATGCCATCTGTAGCCCACTGAGAGGCCACTATCAGTTGGGAAAGTACCTGAACGCTATAATGTTCATTCTTTATTTACACCTACAAAGATGGAGGAGGGGGGGAGGAATCTAAGCTGAAAATCTTTAAGGCTTTTTCCCCCCCAATATCCAATGTTCAAGTATCCTATGATTAAAGTCCTTAAAATCCACAGTTGTAAAATCACTTTGGGGAAAGGATGAAGAAAAAAAATCATCAATTAATGAGAAATAGGGATTAGAAGAAACAAAGAGGAAAAAACTCTAGAATGAAGAAGTGTAAAGAAGAGTGTAAACAAGTTCTTGGCAAAAAAAATCAGCTCAAACCCTCTTCAAACTGAAACTAATAGATTTTTTGCTCTGATTTCAGGGACAGCGACACATTTCCTGAAGTGCCAGAGTATTTCCTCTCGTTTTCAAAAGGACCATTTTACCTTTCCTCTTCTGTCATGTGCTGATAAACTGTTGTCTGTTGACGTAACATAGTCAATTCCAAATCCATCATTTGCGTTCTGAATAAGTTCAGATTTCGCCTTACCACTTGTAGCTCCTGGAAAGTATTCTGGAGGGGGAAAAAAAAAAAAAAAGTGTTATATGGAAAAAATGAATTAAAGTAAGTCTGGATCCTACAATCTCATTTGCCCAGATGTGCCCTTTGACTCAAGTAGAACCTCAGCAACTTCAGTATACTACAGAGGCTGCATGATGTGAACTCAGATTAATTCAAGAAAACAACATTTTTATATGTATCATACAAGCAAACACATGAGAGGATTTCTACGCACTTAGATTAAATCCATTCTAACATTATTTGCAGGATGGAGTCGTCTGTTCTCTCTTGAGAGCAAAGACAGGGAACTGCCCAAAGTTAGCCACAATCTGTGGCACATTTAGGCTGTTTCTTTGTCTTTTCTTTTGACTAAGTACCACAGTGTCACTTACTTCGTAGAGAGGTAGAATGGATGATCTCTGAGTAGTGTAACCGGTGGCCGCTGAAAGATCGTGACCCCTCATCACTGGGTACTGGGGAAGAAAGAAGCAATTTGAAATGGGAATGTCAGCAATCCCCTTCATGAGCTCATCTTCCCCAACGCCCAGATACTCCGACAGCAGCCGCTGTTAAAACACAACCTTGCTGGCATTGCCATTTCTGCTACCTATGTAACTATTGTACGAGGAAAAGGAAACCTTAAAAAATGGCAGTGCCAGCTCTTAACTGAAATACGTGCACCAAAGCCCTGTAATGCAAATGTGCTGCAGGTGAAAAAACAAATTAATCCTGTCTGACACAGTCAGTAGGAATAAAAGCTAAGATTTTCTGCAGCGGGCATGCTATGACTGAAAACTCAGTAATCTCAATTGTCTTAGCTAATGATAAGAACAACAACTCGGAAAACAGAACCAAGCAAATTAAAGCGTGGCGTTTTCAAAACGCGATTACAGTCACATTTGTTGCGCAGTTTTAGTTCTTAGTTTTGTTTTTTTTTTTTTTGTTCATTTTGGTTTTTAATCTCACTACATCCAAAGACCCCCGTGTGCTAATGATCTCTCATGAAAACAAAAGTGCTAAAGAATTTCTAGTTGCATGTTGCATCAACACACGGAGCAACCAGATAAAATTCAGGGGCTGTTACACGTAGAGACGTGGCACAACAAAGAACAGTGGAAACAGCAAAAACATTCACCTTTTCAAACATGAGGAAACCAGCTTGTCCAATATAATTTTGAAAGAATTCAAAGGACTATTGACAAGCCGTGGAAAATTTGAAGCATGTCCATTCATCCAGAAGAGTTTTGCTCAAACATGACCACATCGAGGGGATATTTTCTTTCCTCTGCCAGTTTTCTCTGTTCCCTGTTCTACCAGGAATTTATCTACTTCTCTTTATTATTATTTTTCTTTAGCAGCTGAGTATGCTGCGTGCCCAACTTGATCTTGGCTGTAGGAAAAAGCAGCACCAGGGAACTGTGTATTGTAAGCAAGACATTTTCATACAAACCTCTGTAATGAGAAGGAGCAAGCCCCCAAAATGGAACTACTCTAGACTAATGACACTGGAAGCAGAACAAGTGGACTAGGAGATACTATTATCCCCTCCATTACTAATTTTGTTTATTTAACTGAACGAGCTTAAGCATGAGTTCTGGACATAATACAGAGACTTCTTCAGCAGGTTTAGTTAGCATGGTGAAAGTGATTAAAGTGCTGTAAGCGCACTGTATCCTTACCCATATCAAGGCTGCAATTCGCTCCCAAGAGGAAATTTTACAAAGAAGGTTAAATTCTGCCAACATTTACTCCCAGGCACACCATCCACTACCTTGAGTAATGGCTGACTCAAAACACAGTTAATCTCAGCTTTCCACTGCAGAGCTGTCAAGGCCAGCTGATGTAAGCCAGGATGGACTAGCTTTTAACTTTTGACAAAATAAAACAAAACAACAGGGGGTGTAAAAAGCCCACTACAGCCTACCAACTGCAATACGGTGCAGGCAGCCGCACGTTTGTTCTTGTGTGAAACTCACAGAAATTGTTGAAGCTCTACAACTGAATAGTTGTTCATGTATTCATATACAAACGAGCAGAGCCTGCTCTGCCCACACAGGCTCCTGCAGCAGCTTGCAGGCTCCTAAATTGGATCACCACCTAAGAGAACAGGAGCACAGGGATGGAAGGGGAGGGACAGCTGGCAATAAGGAAGGAAAGAGCAGAAGGCATGGCACAAACTGGTAAAAAAAGTGCGCTTGCATTTTAAAGCACTTCTTCTCTGAGTGATGAGATGGACAAAATTTCACACGCTGCGACAAAACTGGTTCTTAATAAAAGATGGATGGACTTCAGGATCACGCTGACTAGCTCCGGAGCTGAACGTGCAAAAGGTTGGCATGAAACAGCACAGAAATGTATACGGAACAGACACCACTGACACCATTAGTGAAGCCATGGGACTTGCAATGAAAAAAATAAATTTCTATCAGTTGGATGGGAAGTGTGTCACAGACAAGAGAGAGGTTAAAGGACTGCCGATATATATTTTCAAAGCTAACACTATCACCTTAAAATAATAGCTGACAAAATACACTCTTCGTCCCACTCAAGAATATCCATAAAAGTAAAAAAAAAAAAAAAAAAAATCAGTCTGGGTCAACTACAAAAAGAAAAATTTGAATGCAAAAATAGTGGAGCACTGGAGAGATGATCATTTGCCACTTTAAACAGAAGCTCCTAAAACAGTAGCAAATCAGACTTGCACAAAAGGTCATATTTTCCTGATCTGCTGCACTATGCAAAGGAACATTCAGATTAGCATTTTGGTTTTTTAAGGATAAAATAAAAAGCCTCTTTTGCCCAAGGTAAAAATTTGGCTTCCTCTTACCTGTGAGAGGTTCTGCAGAGAGTTTCTGATGTCGTGTAGGACCCTGCGCAGCTGCATCTCCACGGTGGAGGGTGGGTTGATGGCATGAGGCCGATGAGGAAATCCAGTGTGCCTTGGAGAGAAGGGACAGCTGAAGGGGGAAAGCAAGGCGCTTAAGGAAGAGCCGGAGGTGCTTGGGACGCTGTGGGTGCTCAGCGTCCTCATGTGCTCGCAGAACGGTCTGTCCTGCCACTCGGCGGGGAGGGAGTGGAGGGAGCACGTCGACTGGGACATGTGCGCTGGCGTGTGCAGCAAGCAGCTCTGTACCCTGGTGGGACTGGGCTCCTCGGACAGTCTGTTGGGCCCAGTCTGGGGCACTTCCTTTTTGGAGGACGAAGGTGCAATGAACAGCGTGGATTTGCACACCGGCTGGCTGGTGGCTGCCTCACCCTCACTTTTGTCATTCTCAGACGTTGGTTTCTCGCCTTCCTCCACACGTGTGTACTTGTAGGTGAAAGAAGGAGGACTGCACAGAGTCTCTTTTCCTGGAGTTAACTGGACATTCACAGAGGACACCACTTTCACTGGATTCAGCAATGGAGTTGGGAGAGACTGAGATCGCCTCAGAGGATAGCCTGATTCAGCAAACCAGAGCCTCTGCTTCCTCAGGAGATCTTTTGACTTAAGCAGAGTGCGTCCGGCCCTGGAATCAGATGTGCTGATGATCCTCATCTCGGCTCTTTGCAAGGCGACGTGAACCCTATCCACGGACGATGGGGAGGAGCCGCCACCTTCCACAGACTCCATCGACTTGAGGATATGGTGCGTGTGGTACTGAGGAAACTCAAACACACTGCCTTCCTCCAGCAGGTCCAATTGTTTTCGCTCACTGGAGGTGTCTCCCTCCTTAGAGCTGACCTCTCCTTGGACTGTCTCTGATATATGAGATGACTTGCTTTCTCCTCCTTGATTTTGTTCAGTTTCATGGTCAATAATTTTTCTGTCTTCACTCCTCCTGTTCTCAGAAGGTGCTCCTACCTTTTGTCTCTCTACTTGAGAAATAATATCCTCTTCATCATCGTCATTGTCATCATCGTCTTCTTCCTCCTCCTCAAACTTATCGAAACAGGGCAGTTCCATGGCTATTGGTGTCTTCTGTTCCTCACTATGCGACGTCACGGTTGTCTCACTGTCGCAGCTGTCAGCACTGCTTCCCATGCCCTGCAAAGACTCCTGAACCTAGGAAAGATATGAGCCAGAAAAGGGGTGAACATACTGGAGACTCAACTAGTGCCAACTACTGCCTTCTCAGGGCTCAGGCTGAGTCCAAGTCCTTATTCATTGGGCACTGTGGTATGGAGCAGAACGAATAATACAAAATGCAGTTAGTGTGCAAGAAAAACAGTGAAGGAGAACAAAGAAACCTAAGTATCAGAGAGCTGAGAAGCACATTGAAGTATGGCATCAAAAGGAGATGGCTTAAAAAAATAAGAGCAAAGCATTCACACATTTCTGTGATTTTACAATAAACTCTTTATTGCCAGAAGAATAGAAGTGGCAACAGTGCAAAAAGAGTAAAATGCTAGTATTTTAGGTAGCAATGGCAAGGGATAGCAGCATGAAAGTACATGGCATCTCCCATGGATAAAGGTTCACAGTCAGCACTGAAATGAAACTAGTGTCACAGGACAACATTAAGAATGGGAAAGCCAGTCTGCCTATATGCTCAGCCTGTTTAAGTCACAGAATTGTCTGAGACTG
Organism: Fratercula arctica; assembly: GCA_947846985.1. Classification (NCBI taxonomy): domain Eukaryota; kingdom Metazoa; phylum Chordata; class Aves; order Charadriiformes; family Alcidae; genus Fratercula; species Fratercula arctica. The sequence goes on from CANTUZ010000008.1 coordinate 33,206,888, forward strand.
GGAAACTCAGATTAGGCTGCTAATCTCTACTGAAGATTGCATCCAGTACTATTACCCCCATCCTCCCTTTTTTTCTCTTAATACTTCTTCCCCTTTTCATTCTAAATCACAGCTTAAAACAGAGCACATGCATGAGGAAGATGCTAATTTAATAGGTAACAAGTGGCAGGAAAAGCACCTATGAGAAGGGGGAAAAAAAAAAAATCTATGGATTACAAAGCATATTCCTTTGGCTGTATATTTACAAGCAGACAGGACATTTTCATAAGAATATGTGTTATAAAGTACAGTCTTGCAAGTTTACCATAGTTGATGCATGAACTAGAAATTTAGAAAAGCTTTTCCCACCTCTAATTTCTGCCGTTCTCACTGCCATTAGGACACTAACTATGGGTTTCTTCTAGAGAGATTACTTATGGTGTACATCAGGCATTACTTCATAGAATCACGGAATACCAGGTTGGAAGAGATCTCAAGGATCATCTGGTCCAACCTTTCTTGACGAAAGCATGGTCTAGATAAGATGGCCCAGCACCCTGTCCAGCTGAATCTTAAAAGCGTTCACTGTTGGGGAATCCACCACTTCCCTGGGGAGATTATTCCAATGGAAGCTTTTTTTCATTGTGAAAAATTTCGCTCTTGTGTCCAATCGGAATCTCCCCAGGAGTAACTTGTACCCAATTACCCCTTGTCTTTTCTTCGTGACTCCTTGTAAAAAGGGAGTCTCCATCTTCTTTGTAGCCACTCTTTAAATACTGGAACACCATGATAAGGTCTCCACTAAGCCTTCTTTTCTCAAGGCTGAACAAACACAATTCTCTCAGTCTTTCCTCATATGGCAGGCTTCACAGTCTTTTGCTCATCTTTGTGACCCTTCTCTGGACCTCTCCAGCCTGTCCACATCTTTTTGTACTGCAAGGACCAAAACTGAACACGGTATTCCAGACGTGACCTGACAAGCTCTGAGTGGAGTGGGATAATGACTTCTTTATCTCTGCTGGTGATGCCCTTGTTGATGCAACCCAGCATCCTGTTGGCTTTCTTTTCTGCTGTAGCACACTGTTCACTCACATTGAGCTTGTTGTCTACCAGGATGCCCAGGTCCCTTTCCACAGAGCTGCTCCCCAGCCAGGTAGATCCCAGCCTGTGCTGCACCTTACACTTGCCCTTGTTGAACTTCATAAGGTTCTTGTTATCCCACTCTTCCAGCCTCCCCAGGCCTTCCTGCAGGGTGGCTCTCTCTTCTGAAGTGTCCAGTTACCCACTCAGTTTGGTGTCACCAGCAAACTTCATCAGGGTACACTTGATCCCATCTCCCAGATCACTTATGAAGATATTAGAGAGCATTGGTCCCATTATCAATCCCCGGGGCACCCCACTCGTGACACATTGCCAGTTTGAAAAAGAGCTATTTACCATCACCCTCTGGGTGCATTCTGTCAGCCAGCTCCCCACCCACTGCACAGACCACTTGTTTGTTCTCCAACCATCTAGAAGAAAATTTCAGTCATGAAGGTCAACTTCATAAGTATGTGCTTAACACTGCGCTCACTGGCACAGTCACAAATTAGTATGAAAGACTGTACAGGTTCAGATACTGTTCAAGTCAAAGGTATTAAAAGAAAAAAAGACTGTCACGTCTAGGTGAAATTAGGTGCGCTACATGTGTGCATATCTGTGTCTCTGATCCTCCATCACATTGTTCACTCACAAGTCAGGCAAGCAAAACTTCAAGAACTTGGATGGAGAATTCTTCTCACTTCTTCGGTAACATGAAACTTTCCTGCAGAATATCCCATCTTAATGCCAAAATCTCCGTTAGAAATCTTTATTTTGGGGGTCAAGGATGAAACACAATGCGGTTCTTGTTTTTGATTTTTGTCGTGAGTTTCAGAGGAATGCTATGGCTGCTAGAGTTGATTATTTAACAGTAGATGGCACTAACTTACCATACTTTTAAGAAGCAATATACACCCCTTCATCTTTCCACAGATTCTCTTCACTAGCTGCCAAGTTCTCATTTCCCCTAGTCCCATCATTCACCTGTATTTTCTGACTTCAGCTCAGCACTTGATCTGAATAAAGCAGTGAAGGTGGCAGAAGAGAGCCTCGCGACTCCATGGCACAAATCTCGTGCAGTCTCAGTACATCTTTTCAAAACAGCATAATAGAAAGCAGAAAAATCTCATCCCTTCACAAACGACAAAACTAAACTCCACCAGTCTTCCAATGAAGAGGCACTTAGTTGCAACATGCTTTTAATGGACTCTTAATCAGGTTGCAACTAATATAAAGATCAGGAGTGAGCAACTCTAACCTGAGACTCCTAACATTCAACTGTCAACTTCAGTGTAGTCCCAACTTAGTAGAGAGAAGAACCAGTATCTCAGATTATTATGCTCATTAGAGACTCGGGCTCATGATTCGCTTTATTCACTCTCTTGCTCTTGGAAAGCGTAAGCTGATGTCTAAGGGAGACACAAAGACTAGCACTGTCTTAGCTTCCATTTCAGCTGAAAAACTACTAAACGAAAAGCACAGAATACCAGTACCAAAATGGAAAAGCAATGCTGATGTATGGGGAGGGTGGGAATCTCTTCCTAGTAAGCGCCAAACAGCTTTTAAAATGTTTGGTGTGCCACAAGGAAAAAAAAAATACAGTAGCATAAAAAAAAGTTCAGCAGCTGCAAGAAATGATACCCAGAATCCCATCTTTGTATTCCTCTGGACTGTGGTTTAGGTCCCAGACAGCTCACTGACGGCCTTGAAGCCAGGATCCAACTCAAGACTTTTCTCTGGCTGATTAACAGGCCAACCAAACCATGGCTATGACTGTGTGAATGTTTTAGAAGAGGCAAAAGAAGACCTCTCCTAAATATCAGGATAGCGCTGTGCAAGTGCATGTATCGGGCAGACACCTAAACACCATGCTGGAACAAAAGCCTCCCCGAAGACATGCAGTCTCTGGTCAATATCACGGCAAGTTCTGGGACCGAGATCAAAGGAACTGGAACAAGAAAGACTGTGGGAGCTCAAGATGGACTAAAAGTTAGTATACCTTCACAGTAAAGTTAGTATGAAATTGTTTTCACTTTCTGTCAACTGCTAACTAAAAATACAGAAAAGTATGCAAAAAAAAAAAAAAAAAAGAGTGGGAAGGCAAAAATGACACAAGAAATGAAACGATCAGCAGAAAAGCTATAATCTTTCATAACCCTAATCTCTACCCACTGCAGTCATGAGAGGAATGGACTATGATTCTGGAGCCTCAGTCAAGTGAGAAAAGATACACTAGAAACAGCAAACAGGACGTACTGAACTTAGAGATTATTCCAGGCCCACATATGCCCAGATTATCCTATCAGAAAGCCTTTCATATTTTAAGACAGTTCTGTAAGGGACTCAGCAGGTCCAGCTCTGAAAATGCGAAGTTTTATAGGATTTAGATCGACAGTCACGATAGCAGTGAGATCAACATCAACATCCCTCCTGCCCTGCCCAGGCCCCTACGCTCCCACAGTTACTGGTAATACTTCAACTGCAGTATAAGGACCTTACCTGAAGCTGATTAAATGGAGAGCAGTCTGTGGAGGAGTCCTCAGCAAAGCCACTGCTGTCAGAGTGCTGACTCGCGGTTCGTAACAGCTGATCTGTTTAAAAAAAGCAAAACCCAACCGCAATTACTTTACAAATCGCAACCTTTCAAGTTTAGTCACATTCAATACACGCTTTCCTTTTACATCAAAGTAGCATTAAGTGGATAACACAATTCCTTTTCAAGTTCCACTTTGAACAATACAGAGAAACAACTTGTTTGTTTCAAGCAAAACCTCTTCTCATGCAAAGCCCTACTTCAAGCAGCAGTGGAAGAGGAACCATCTCTTACATTTTTCTTTCCTGTGCTGTGGAAAAAAACCCACCCTGCAGATCTTGCCACTCCTGGAGTTTTCCTTCCACAGAACTGGTTAATTGACATGCAGGCAGTGGAAGAGCTGCTTTTGTATTGACACGTACAGATTCGCCACCCCTCCTGATCACGGAGATAAAGGAGATCACTCGTCTCCTGCCAGCCTCCACCACCCCATACACCAGAGGAACAGCACCACAGGAACACAGAGGGCAACGCACAGGACTCCGCAAACTGCTGGAGTCCTCCAGTGGTTTAGTGGACAAGTACAAAACATCTCTGACACATCAACGGGCAATCTGCCAAAGCACATTCCCAGCGCTCATTTTATACATGCAAGATAAGATCCTCCTGCTAGTTCCTTTCTACTTACATTAGGTAAGTGTTAAAATAGCCTAAAGAGGCTCTAAAATCCTCAGTGCTACCCAGGAGTGGTTTCCTCTGGTGCAAGCACTATACCCACAAAGCTGCTTTTCAAGGAGATCCCAGTAAGCTCCGCAGTACAGTATTGCATGTACATTGTTCCCGACCAGACACAGGAGGCACCCACCAAGTGTGGGGTTTACCTTGGAGCACCATAAACACTTTGCTTAGCCGGATGGCACCATGGGCAACAACCATATCTCACCTCTAGTTCCCAGCTGAAGTGTAAAAGCTTGGAGATGGGATGAGACCACAGCGGCCTCTAGTCCCCAGGCCCTGCCTCCTCCTCTTCCTCCTCCTCACCCTGGGGCGAGAGCTCACTGCTGTCTTCTCGGAGCTTCAACGCAGAATTTTGCCCCACATTCCTTCAACCACTTAACTGTCATCATATAATTAATCCCAGTTCACAGCTCAATGCATTGGAATGCATTATGAAAACTGTTTTGAAACTGCTGGATATTCAGAACTAATTTTTTTCAGCATTAATTTTGATGAACATTTTGCTAACACAAAAATAAAAGCCTGCACAGGCCCAGAAGCTTGTGAACATCAGGAGAGGCAAACTGCCCATTAAAATCCTGTATCAGCGATTTCACATGGCTTTTAGGGAGTGCCTTTCAAATTGTGCTGCTGTTCTGTTATCATGGTAGCCACAATATCCTGCGATGATAAACAACTTTTCTACCTCAAGACAGACATCCCCACCCAGCTCCTAGTACAGACAATGGAAATTACTTTCCTGAGAACTGGACTAGCTCTTATTAACTGCCCGATACAACTAATACGTCTGAAAGAGCACGCCAGGCTGCCGCTGCAGCTGAGGCTGTGGGAACCTGTCACCTCCTCCAAGGTGAATAGTCACCTACTTTGCCCTCCTCTCTGTCTGTTTTCCTATTTGGTGAATTTTAATTTAAAAGGGAAAAGGACTACTGGTGAAAGCCTTAGCCACAGGCAAAAGATTCCAAATAATTCAGATAAAGCAATTCACCAGTGCGTGTACTGGCATCTGGTTTCATGTGCATGAAGTTTATTACTGCTCAAGAAAAATATTGACCTGCCCTTCTATTTCCTTCTCAGCCAATATTTCCTTTTCAGCTATTAAAAAATAATTACAGATATATATATATATATGTATGTATGTATATATGTCTCCTGAAATCAATTCTTGGCCTCCTTGGAGATACAATACTAAAGTAAAAATCAGTGTTTTAGATCATTTTCTATAGCATTTGTTATTTATGCACATGCTTTCACAGCCTTACATGACAGATACTGCCAGTCAACTGGTCAGTCTAGAGCAGAGGCGTTCATACCTGCCTCATCGTCTTTATCCATGGCAAGAGACTAGCATGGCATGAGCAGATTCAAACTGCCTTGTTTCCACCTAAGGAGACATCCCCTTAACAGAGTCATCCCTTGCTTTCTGTGTTGCAGAGCTGCTAGGATTTTTTTTTTAATGTCTTAAAGCAAATCAGAAGACATTTTTTGTAAGTATGAGTAGTTGTCTTCTACCACACTTCACCCTTGTCTCTAGCGAGTTCTGAGTTCTCCGCTACACCACTGCCATGTAAATGCAGTAAAAACTTCTAAAGAACAGGAATCTCTACTACTTCAGTAGTGAAATGACAAGGTTTGGCTCCCTAAAGACTGAAAATACCAACTAGTACATCGGGACATACCGATATATAATGGCACCCCCCCTCCTTGTCAACTACTGATCCAGATGTACAACCTGCTCTATGGCACCTGGACGCCTCTCTGATTCAAGCAGTCAAGGGGAAAGCATAAAAACATTTTTAGAAAAAGCTAAAGAGTTACATTCAGATCTGGATTAAAGTGCCTCCTAGCAACGGAGAGTCTTAAGAGAAGGAGGTTGTGGTGAGATACGGCTCCCCTCTCTTCACCTTGAATGCAGAAAACTCAGGACCAAAGGCTGGGTTGTAGGGGCTAACCTGGGATCATCCCCTGCCCTGCGTATCCCCACTAAGGCAACTGCACCATCCCCAAAAAGGTCACCACATGATGCTGACCCTGAAGCCCAAAGCCATTATCAACACCATGTAAAGGAAATCTTCTGAACTAGTGGGAGAAGGCCAGTGGCAGTATAATAAGGAAAGTGTGGGAAAAGCAACCAGCCAAGATGAACAAAACCAGAAGGAACAATCAAACTCACGTCCCAGTTAAACAGAGCACAAACAAAAATGCCCTTGGATTATTGTTTTAAACTGCATTAAAAAAATAAAAATATTTTTAGGCACTGAATACATGCCAGAGAAATGTGGGTATTCAGAAATACACCAAATAAGCTAACAAAGTTCGAAACAAGAACAGATGATGAAGAAACAAGTTGGCGGTTTACAAAACAGAGAGCACAAATTTAGCAGAGAATCACAATTGAATAATGGAATAATTCATCTATTGTAAAATAATATTCAGCTACCAATGGACTGTCAGTCTCGCCAATCCAAACAGTCCCATCAGGTACTCGTCTTAAACTTTCTGCATCACTCGAATGCTCACGCAGAAGAGGAGGAAAATATGTGGAAACGGCCTGTAAGCTTTAGCGACATCTGTGTGTCTTGTACCTGCAGTGTTATCAAAGTTGTAATGCACTTTGTATTTCACATGACTATTACTAAATTAACATTCCCAACTTCGCTATAAAATATTCCATTATGGCAATAAATGTCTGCTGGCCCTTTTTGCCATATGGATCATACCCTGCACCCCAGCACTGACAAAACCAGCCCAGTAGGGAGCCCTGCTGCAGAAACTCTTCAGAGTCCCTGGGGATTTCCCAGCTTCTGGACAGATTAGCACAGACTCCCACAAACACTAAATCTGTTCCAAATGTTTTCTTCTCACTCCCCCGTCTCCAATCTTCTCTGGAGCTGCACCCACAGAAAGACAGGAAGTGCTGATGATGTGCTTTCTTCACTTTCAAGAACTAAATTTTCAAAATTAATCACTACTTCTGACTATCAATGTCAGATGGCTTAAAAGAAACAAGTTTGTGGCTATTCAAAATTTCACAGGGCCACTGATGACGGCAGGCAGACACTCACAAATTACAGTGGCTCGAGAATACTTTGTTCTCTCTGTATTGCACCTATATTAGTCTTGCTTGTTGGGCATTTTTGGAATGGAGGGTGCTACTGTACAAATATGTCAGGAAGAATTTTGTTTTCCAACTAACAAACCTTCCTTCCAGATAACTTCGCAATAATTTTTCTTTATAGTGGACATTTAGCAGTCCTGTATGTTTACAGTGCAAAGCAACTGAAGCTTTTCATACTTCTCTACTGCGTTCCTAAAAAAAACCCAACCAACCCATGCACAAAAACACATCTGCATTTGAGGTTTGCAACAACAAAGAACAGAATGCCGGTTTGGGGCATAATGGATAAACTAGTTCAGTTCAGTACCATTTGGAAGACAAAACCTAAAAAGTACATCAAGCGAGTCAATACAACCTAGATTTCTTTGTATCCCCTATAAAGCATTTAACAAAGACATTACTATAGTAAAGCAATCATTTGCAAGCCACTTTGAAAATCTACGCGTACCACTCATAAACAAAACTAATCTGAAATGAGAAACGTGCTTTAATGGGGAGTCTGAGCAGCAGCAGACTCGGTGTTTTTCAAGCACATCTCAAGTCTCCAGACTATTTCAGTAGGAAAGAGAATCTCTTTTTTTTTTTTTTTTTCAATTCAAAACTCCACATCTTATTATAGGCCCTCTTAAAATACCTTACAAACTGTTGTAAATGTCAGAGAAAGCATCCATAACCATTTGTAGATGCAGAACGATATTGCAAGGTTTATAACCGTCTGTACCGAACAGCACTAACCCTGCTAATTGACACAGAACTACCCCTACGCGAAAAAAAATGTACAAATGTGTTCCTTCAGGGGAAGCATTCATCTGGAACAACACTTTGTTTATGGGTGCTTATGTCCAGTAGAGCCAAAACCACTGAAAGAGGTGGGTCTGTGCAAGGATCATCAAGTGGAAGACTGGTGCTTCAATTTCATGCTGATCCCACCTCAAGAGATTGCTAGTGAGAGAGGCATTTCACATTCAGACACAAGGGCCAGCAGTTTTAATAAGTGACCACTAACTTTGGATGCCTTCAAACCTGGCGAGCACCCGTTCTCTGAGAAAACAGGCCTCTCCGTTGTCTCACCTTGGAAAACTTGCAAAAAAAACTTGACTACTGTTTCTTTAATGTTTTGGGTAAGTTCTCCACCATATGCTCTCCCTCTTGGCAATTTTACTGAAACCCATACAAAACAAAGCCCTAAGCTTTCCACATCTTCCGGGTGAAAGAAAAGGTTGGTCTCAGACTACCTTTTAGCAAGCATGCAGGCTTACCATCAACATTGACATCCTTTTTAGGTAAGTTACAGAAAACTCGAGGCAATGCGTGCAGGATAACAAAGTGTCATCGCTAATCTATGCCAAGTGTATTCAGAAATAATAATAACTGGGAAACATGAGCCAGCATGACCTGCTTCTGCCATACTGAAGACACATTGCTAGAACTGTTGGTACCTTTCAGCAGGTACACACAGGACCACCTGATCCTTTTTTTTTCCTTGCGTGAAGGAAGAAGAGGATAAGACAGCTGCTAGGAACAGAAAACACAAAATTAGCATTTTAGAAGACGAAAAAATGTATTTTTCTCCTCCCTGACTGCAGCTCCTGGTTCCTTAAGTTGCCTTTCTCTGAAAAGCTCTTTCTGAAACTGCCGAGGCCAGGCAAACAAGAGACCTGACCTGTAAAGAGTGCATCTCTTTATGTGCAATCACGTAAAGCATGCAATCGTGAGCTTTAAAATACAGCCAAGGCAGAAATGCAGGGAACAGTTCAAGATGCAGTTCGCGGTGGTCCTTTTTGGTGGCCTATGTTTGTAACAGAGGAAGGCTAGCGAGTGCAATGCTGTGTTGTGCAAAACACTGCTCAACTAGTAGCACAAGCTATCCCTAACAACCAGGCATTAACCTTCAGCGCTTAGTCCACAGTATTCTCAACGTTAATGCAATTCAACCGACAGTTCACAAAACTGTCAGCCCATTTGTGAAAAGGCAAGTAAGATGATGTCCATTTCTTAAGACGGGTTTTTCTGCCTCTCTTTAGTATCTAGAGACCCTAGTCACGTTTCACCAAGAAACCGCATTGCAGCTAAGCATCTCACTAAATGCAACAAGCTTCATTTCTTCTTTAATTACACGTAACAGCTAGAGAATGGACTTCACTTGATGTTGGGCAAAGTAACAATCACAAAATAAACATCACAAAATAAACATCACAAAATAAACTTAAAGATCAGCTTTGTCCCTCTCCCAAGCCATAAAATACACAAATAAGAATTTGAGATGAAAGCACAAACCAAGTGAGCAACAACAGCCAGTGCGTGGGGTCTGCCATGTGAAGGACTACAACTTCCATGCGGTGCAGACACACCAGCCTTTCGTGCAGCCAGCTTGCAGATGCAGCAGTAGCGCATAGGAAGAAGCTGGACGTACCATGCAATTTATGTTTAAAACAATATAATTTTAGTTCAAATGGGTTATCTTAAATTACAGGATCTGCCAGGGGAAAAAAAAAAATCCCATACAATCTGAACTAACATTTCAGTTCCTCTGAGCTATCATCAATTGTACGAAAGTGAAAACAGCCAGTGAGGTTACAGGGCTGTTATCTTGCCTGTAATTTAGTTGCCACTTTGCAGTACTGTCCTGTGATTTAGGTGAAAAAGAAACCCAGATCTTTTTTATATCTAAAGAGAAAATAAACTTGAGAAGTTTTAAATATCTGAATCATCATTTCAGAGAGGGAAGGACACTCAGCAGACTGCTGTCCCCCAGGAGTTGAAGTCTACTCACCTTTCCTTGACTTGGTCACTGCCAGCTGGTGAGAAGCTGGAACATGCGGTAGATCCCCCTCTGTACTCTGGATCTGTCAGGAAGAGCAGATGAATATTTTGTCAGGACAACTGGAATATATGTTCCTGTGCTTAAAAATGCCCATACAGCACATGCGGGGGTGTGGTTGGTTGCTGTTTTTTTTTCTCCAGTCCAATAGCCTGTAATGATCGAGGAAGTAAATCGTTATCTCCTTGAACCAAAGTATTATTTCATCAGGTACTCAGCGATGCCCCTGTGGGACAACAGTGATCCTCAGGACAGCACTCACAGCGCAGGGCTCCCCTCCGGCTACATTCATCATGCAAAAAGACCAGGAAATCACATCCCATGACGCTACTGAGAGTTCTCAGTTCCTCTTTGACAAAAGACTGAAATAATTGTGTGAAAATACCTTTGACCACCCTTACATTACTACTGTCTTTTCCGTTCAGGACTCTTGGCCCCTCATTTGAATATAAAGAACAAGCAAAATACATTTATATCAAGAGCTCGGTACATAAGGACTGTCATCTGCTGCCCTACCAAATATTTCCCACAAGACACCAATCCTCCAGAAGGACCCAGATCCTGCCAGAACCTACTCCAGACTTCACCACGCCACTACTCGTGGAAATACTTCTTGTGTCTTCCAGTACAAAAAGGGGAAGATAACGTATTCAGAGCCATGAAGATTTCAACTGGGAAACTTAGAACTACATGAAAATTGATCCTATTACCTAATCACTTTGTGAAACACAGCCTTATTAAGAAAGCAGTTCTCAGGCAACCATTCAAACAATGAGAAGAATATGCCTAAAAACTCAACAGGGAGGCCTTTGTTTAGTTCAAAACCTAGAATATGTTTTCTCTTTTGTGTGCTACAGAAAAAAACTCAATGGTTCACATGCAAGTCTACATGTACAAAAACTCCAGTCCAAGTACCCCCCAGCCCTTCCCTCTAACAGGCTGCCTGCCTAATTTAAAAATTACCAAGCAATGAAATTTTCATCTCCATTTTTGATCAACTTAAAAATGCAAAACCAGGATACTGATGGTTTTAAGCCCAAATTAGTATCTGGCTAAAGAAGCAGCTACATTTGCACTGATATCATGTATAGCAGACACAAGGGTGCACTTTCTTAATAACAAGAGCTTTCAGGAGTACTTGGCCTGAACTTCTCACCATTAGTAAGTGAACAGCATTACTCTTGCACAAAAAAGCAAGAGGCTTCTATTCCTTTAGGAGATGAAGGCTGTATCAAAGGGGTAAGTGCTTATTTTGTCCAAATGCAGGGAACTATAGAAGGGTCTCACCATTTAAATTTAGGAAAAGTACCTTTAAAACAATTATTTTAAAAAAAGAAAAAAGAAAAAAGGAACAGTAAATAACCTTATAGGCCCTTTGATCAGACCGGCCTTCCAGGAAAGGTGTCTTGATTCTCTCAAGCCTCCCAGTTTCCAATGGCTACCCTTGTAGCTTCCTAACCCCTAAGCCTCTTCTCATCTAAATACCCTCCCCCTCCTGTCCTTGGCTGGGAGACAGCATCCTGGACGCATCCGCAGCATGGCGCAGCTCGATGAGAGTGCAGAAGCACTCCCCTCTCCTTCCCCGTCCCTTCAGCCAATATTGATGCTGGTACACGACCTTCGGGACTGTAATTGTCCACCTCAGGAGCGGGCGTTTGGGGGAAATCCTGCCCTGACTCACTCCTGCACCAGCTATCTTCACAGCCACAGACTTCCGAAGGGCACTCAAACCTCCAAGGCATCCGTAAGCATGTAAAGAGCTTCCTTGATATATCTGTCATCTTTCCTACACGTATGAATGCACTCCAAGCTAAGCTGGGAAAATGGGAGGAGGAGTTATTGTCACTGTTTCTAATAGAGTTTATTGTTCATTATACCCTGCTTAGAGACACATGAAAATAAAACCACACTGCCAGGTATTGTTCTAAAGTTCCTTCAACACAACCAAATCCCTCTCTCCCAGGGATCTGAAGGCAGTTGATATGTATATGTTATATTGTGTAAACAAAAATTCACCACAATCCCATCTCACATCACATGTCATCTTGCCAAAACAGCTGTGTTTATGCACTGGCATCGCTGCTAAGTGTGTCAACCAAAACTTCACAAACACATCGCATTTGGCTTGTGCAGAATTCAGCAAGTCTTCTTCATGTCATAACCCTTTACAGTCCAACTTACTCCGAAGGAAAATTCCATTCCTTTTTTTTTTTTTTTTTTTAATTAGTTGTTTCAACTTTGCCCAAGTGCACCAAAAAACGGATTTCTCCTCTGGGATACGTGAAACCAGTTCGACTACTAAGAATATAGCAAAAAGCCTTGCCACTCAGACCCCTCCCATTGTGCCAACACAAACAGCTGGGCAGCTACAGAACAAACTGGATCAAGAAAATTATCTGTCTGAAAACTAAGCCAGGAAAAATAAATAAACCAAAATACACTGGGTTCCTTTTTCCCCCTCTCAGCTGCTCCAGTCCTTTGTTCTGGTTCAGTAGATGGCCACACAACATGTGGGTCATAACACACAAGCACAACCAAGTGGCAGGAACTCCAAGAGGCTGGATTACCTTCTACTTAATGAGTGCCTTCAGCTAAAACATTAGTTGATCTACAAGAGCTTGTAATGACAATAAAACATTAGCCACAGTATCTACTAAATCATCACTTCATCATCCGCTGTAAAACTCTGCGGGTTTTCTATTCACTTGCTTTCTTTACTCATTTCACCATGAAATTATGATCCTTCATTTTATGCATCTATTTCACATAGACAAAAAAGTTAACTGCTGAACTGTTAACAAGACCCACTTTGAAATGCGTCCACAAAAACATCTACTAATTTATGTTAAGACAGATCTTAACAATCCAAGGTGCGAGTCTATGCAAAAAAAATGCATTCTTGAATTTGTAGGCTGCACGTTTACTAGCCTTATAAACAAAGCACTTACAGGAATTTTGGAATTAAAAACCCTTTGGGAGAATTATCAATCAAAAAAGATATTAAAAGGCAGCTAGCACAAAATTTGCAACTAAGCCACCACCAAACGCGTCAAACAGAAACTTCCAGTGTGCTAATTTCCAGAGAACAAATCAACATACAGTAGATCGTCATCAAACCAAAAGTTGCACAAGATGAGCACCTCACCCTACATGACAGCCTCTTTCCTTTTCATGCAACAACACTCTTGCTCCACGCACAAAATTATCCTTAATCAATATGAGTTGATAAACTGCATTTACTTTTAGGCCACAAAACCAAAGACTTCCAATAAGTAATTTAAGCAAAGTAAAAATTTAAACCCAAAGGCTTTTATATATACAAAACCTAACCTAGATCTATTTCCACAGGAAAAGTTCCTAGTAGTTTTTCCAGTGACTGCAATTACCTGAGCTTGATGAAAAAGAGAATGAGAACTTTCCTGCTGACCCTCAGGAACAACAGCAGCAGCAGCAGCACCAAGTTATTTCATTAAAAGGATCAATTAGAGCAGCCTACTGAGAGAGAGCGACAACTGTCCTATCACCCGGAGAATTTAAAGTATTCCTGGAGAAAACACTGTCAGCTACACAGGAGGGAACATTCCTCTGCTGGCAGCCAGCAAGTTATGTAAACTGTATGCAAAAACAAAGTAATCTATCTCCACCTACCTCTTCCATCTCAAAGGAGTCCTTCTGCTGCAGCATGAGATTCATTACGGACGGGTTTGCGAGGGGAGCGCAGGGGTCTCTACCTGGCGATGCCGCAGGCAGCCTTTGCGTCGAGGTGCTGCTGTTGGATGTACTGGAGCTGCTGCTGAGGCTCGGCGAGTCCAAAAGACCAGATTCTTCACATGGTCTATCCTGGGCGCTTGCCAACCTGCTGCTCTGCACGTCTGCCTGAGGTACAGTACCCTCTCGCTTATCATCAGTCCCAGCAGGAAGGTTTGCGGGATTATGCGCAGCGCTTATCTGACTACTGGCTATCTCCTCCTTTACAGTAGCCAAAAGAGAGGAAGAGTCTTTCTTTTTAGAGTATTTTGGTAATTTAGACTCGTTTTTAACATCATTTTCCTCACTCCCCAGTTCAGCCGGACTTTTCACTTTTTCAACAGGTGAAGGACTTGAGCAGCCACCACCATCGGCTTGCTGAGTGCTGCACAGATTGAGCTTTGACAGGGTCTTCATTAACCGACTGGCTGTATTGCTGCGATTTAAAGGGGGAGGGCTGGATGCCTCTTTGCTGGAAGACACTGAATTCATGCTACCAATTTTCTGCAAAGGAGTCCCAGAGACTTGAGAATACAAAGAAGAAAAAGCATTGGCCACAGTAGTAAGCACTTCAATCTGACGGAAACGACCTGCACAAGAACAAAACATATGGTAGAGTTCATGAGGACATTTCCTGTCATCACATCCCAGACCTGTTGATCCATCTCTACACAATGGTTTGAATTCTCAGAGACAGCTGCTTCTTTGTATCTGAAGAGCGAATCTTCATCATAATCTCTGCCCACCAGCCTTCCCCCCAACCTTGCCCAAAATCTCCTCCTACTTATATCACGGACCCCAAAGGCTGACTGAACACTGCCTCGTCCTGTAACGTAAAATGATACCACACAGTATGAAAAAATGGAAAAACCTTCGCAGGAGTCTCTACTAAATGCACAAGAACAGCACGGAAAGCTTTCAGAAAGTCAAAAAAGGACATAGGTATGCAAGTGCAAGTTCATTTACAAAGTGCTAGGGAAAAAAAGGGTTACTTGCACTGCCCTCTCCACCTACAACTACAGGAGGACATTTCAGCTATGCCCTCATTTCATCAAGGCTCATTACTGACCTAACAAAGCTCCTGCCCCAGTCAATAGAAATACTGGCCCAGATTTCAACAATGACAGAAGTAGGTCGCTGCCAACATCTTTCAAAAATCCCACCCGGATACTGAAGAACACAAGAAACAGATGGATATTGCTATTTGTTTCAGTGATCTAAAGCTACAACAGAAGACGAGCTTAGGAGCACGAGACAGGAACGATACAAACCAGAAGGCAGTGTATCCTACAGGATGCCTTTCATTTCCTTCCACTATAAACCCCTTCCCCTCACTCCAACATGTACAACACTGATGATCACCTCATCACATTCAATACCAAGCAAGAGTTGGTATGGATCCAAGTTATGGATTCTGAATGGAGTCTGGCCTTTATGCTCTAAAGGGGGTTTGCCAGAATATTAGATTCTTTCAGGGTTGTTTATTTAGTGCAAAAACGTAAAAATAAAATCTGCTTCAAAAACATACTTACTTGTTAAAGCAAAATTTGGATTTTCCACTTCCATGCGCTGTATTTGGGCATTCAAAAACACTTTGATATCTATTCCTCTGGCAAATGACGAAGAATTAAAAAATCTCGCTGGAATTTTTGAAGCAATATCTGGTTCATCTCTTCCAAACCCAAGGTTATAGAGCACTTCTTCAGGATCTTCCTCATAAAGCTCCAGTAATTCAGAAACACTAGACAAATTAAAAGATGTTTACTACCTACTTGTCTCCTTTTCAGACCCAGTCCTTTCTGTCCAACTGCTAATTCAGCCCAGTAGCCATCTTGGTCTATTGAACTTTTGACTCCTACAGCTCAGCCTACTTTAGGAAATAATTGTGGAGATCTCTGAAGTTTTGATTCCCGTCATCAGAGCCATCAGCCCAGACATATCTCAGATCCAACCCTGTAATTTAGAACGTCAGCCCTTATTCTGCCGAGCTCGTATTTTAAAATGTCATTAAAATTTCAGACGTTTCTAACATTTAGGCCCATTTGTTAGTATTTACTGCAAACCACAACTGAAAACAAATAGCAGTTTTTCAAGCAACCGAATGAAAATTCCCTTCTCGGCTACTAAAT
This sequence comes from Fratercula arctica, assembly GCA_947846985.1. Taxonomy (NCBI): domain Eukaryota; kingdom Metazoa; phylum Chordata; class Aves; order Charadriiformes; family Alcidae; genus Fratercula; species Fratercula arctica. Next base: position 33,223,033 of record CANTUZ010000008.1, read on the forward strand.
GCAACAATGCGCATAAATCAAGCCAAGTCCATTTAACTGAGGAACAGAAGAAGCAAGTTTTGCCAGCAAAATGCAGCCAAATTCCACTGAACTGTGCCATGACCTTCAAAGCAGAGTACTCTTTTACCTTGAAACAGTCGCGCTGCTTTTTCCAGACCCGGTGGAGTTCATACTTCTCCCCTTCTGGTGGAACTGCAGCCTCCTCTCCTTCGCCAGCACACCATTGCTGTCAACACAAACGGAGAAGACCCCTGTGATAAACCCCTTTCATTCGGGGACTTGATTCTCCGTCTCCGAGGAGAGCTAAGCCGCCAGCGCTGCTGAATTTCTCTTTTCCCCTTCAGTGTTATCTGGTTTATATTAGCCATGTCATTTATTGAAATACAATAACAAAAGCGAACCCTGGGACGCCTCGGTAAAAATGTACGTAGACGGTAAGAATTTGAAGGCAAATGCAAGCTGAGAAAACAAAAACCAAATCCCCGATCTCCTCTTGCTGCCCCCACCCTCCCCGATCCCACCCTCCTCCAGCGAGGAAGCCCGGCCTCGGATGAGCCGCCCTCCCCTGCCTTCCCCGCGCCGCTGCCTCCTCCAGCAGGACCACCTCCTCATGGCAGGACCACCTCTCCATGGCAGGACCACCTCTCCATGGCAGGGACGCCTCTCCATGGCAGGGACGCCTCTCCATGCCTCAGGTACCCACCTCCCCTCACCCCCAGCTGCCACCCACCCGCAGCGCAAGGCTGCGAGCCGTCCAGGGAAGCTGAAGAAGCTCCAGGCTGGAAGAAAGGGAGCAAGATGAGCTCCAACTCAGACTGCCGGCCAGTTTCTTTCCCAATCCCAAACTATTTCCTCCCTGCATCTGGAGAAGCCGCCTCAGCATTAGGTGGCACCTCAGGCTCAAACATGCTGTTGCTGCCAATCTCTCTGGGGGACAAACCTTCCCAGGGTGAATTTTACTGTACAAATCCTAACACACACACACACCAGAATAACCACCGAGAGAAGACAGAGGATTCACCTAAAAGCACATTTATGGAGCCCGGCGCAGGAGGAGTAGTGAGGATGCTGCCCACAGGGGCTGCGTTGGTATTTGCTGAAGTCTCAATGGGGTTTTAGTTTCAGCACATTTTATTTAGAAGCTCTCCCTGTAAAGCAGGAGCGTCTCCTCTCTCAAAAGTCTTTTTTTTTCCCCCGCTCCCAAAGGACATCTGCTCTGAAAGGTAAAACTAATTTTCCCTTGACATTTCTGAAATGGTGAGGGATCAGTGAGGCAGAAGGTAAATCATACTAAGTTACTTAGATATGTCATTTCTGTGTTTTCCTACTGCTACCCCAAAATCTATGTCAGGTCTGCTGGAAGAATAAAAATCTGTGATTTTTTTCTGCATCTCCTAATGACTGTTTCTGTGTTATCTGGATCTTCTCCTTCCCCCTCATGTAAACAGACATGAGCAGAAGAGCTTTAGGCTCTGAGGTAGCCTCCATGACTTCACTGCCCCCTCTCCCTCCCTCCCTCCCTCTAGTATAAATATTTCTCTGAAGTAAACAAACAAAAAAAAGATGTTTACCATGTTTCCATTTGGGTATCACTCTGTAGATGATTAGCTGTAGAGAAACAAGAAGAAGTTACACACAGACCTCTTCGGAATTACACTTCCCACAACTGGTACGAAGAAGCAGGCAGCGAGCATGTTTACCAACAGCCCCGCAGAAGCCAGATTTTTCTCTTCCCATATAAAGATGACTGTCAAGGGTTTCTAGTATATGGCTGATATAAAGATGATCTGGTTTATTCAGGCTCTGTTTAAAATAAAATCTCACTTGGACTAACGTTTACACACTGTCATTAATCATATTAACTTGAAATTTAACATGCAGTAAGCTAGTAATTGTTATATAAACCATTTATTGCTTTGCAATTGAAGACACGATTACCAGCTGCAGGGCTGTTCCCGGGCGGGAAAGGGAGGAGGAGAAGCGGGCACGCGAGGATTGCTCTGCTAGAGAAAGTAAAGAACATAAGAAAGGCAGCTGGCCCCACGGCCAGGTACTGAGATTGCAGCCATTCCTCTTTTCATCAGCACGGACCGCGCTCAGCTGCCTGCGCTGTGCAATCCACGGACAACAGCTCAGTGAAGCCTGCGGTGACGATGAGACCCGTGGCCGCACTCGGAGCCGAGAGGGCTCTGGAGGCAGGATGGCCGCCAGGCACCGAGCACCTGGTCACCAGCCTCCGACGGGGAAGTCAGCGCTTTCTGCAGCTGGATCGGCCCAGCTCCACACGGGAACATCCCAGGCACCATTATTCCTTCAGAAAATCAACGCCCTGTCAAGCCAGAGGGTTCAGCCCCAGCCTTAAATTATGGGTTCCCCAAGAGACCACTCAACATTAACAAACTTGCCTCAGAAGACAGGCAAGGAGCGCGGATATGTTGTAGCAGCCCTCGGAATCGGCCACGAAAAGAGCAAAGTAATGTCAAACGCGCTGCCAGGAAAACCCTGTATCTCAGCTCGCTGTGCCAGCGGGGGATAGTCAGCAACTGAGAGTAAAACATGGAAACCTCACAAGCTCTCTCTTCTTTTCAGAGGCATCACGAAGAAACTTAAATGTGTACAAAATGCAGATGACACATCTCTTTTTTTTTTTTTACTGTTCTTGCTTATAATATGAAGGTAAACCTAACTATATGGATTAGCTGGTGACTAGTTTGAACAGCTAAACCATGGCTTTTAACAGCTCCGTAGGGGGCTGGGTTACAAGACCCTGCCCAATGCCCTTCATACCATTCACACAGGGCTCCGGCTTGTATCCGGACTCAGGCAGCCAGGGATGCAGAAGGGCAGGCCATTCACACCAGCCTCAAAGGGGCTGTCTGTCCGTCAGGCCACACAGCACGGCTCCAAGCAGCTCTGTTGTCCCCTTGTTCTCGGATGGGAAGCAAAGCCCAGCAGAAACACTCACATCCTTACCCAGGAAAATCAACCAGCAATTCTAATATTGGGACCTTTGTCATTTGAAAAGGAGGGAAACGACCTTCTGCCTAAATCAGGCTAAAGGCTGATAAAAAACCAGAAATCCTTGGGAATGATAAGGAGAAAAAAAATTGAAAAGAAAAAAGTGACATGATGTTCTAAAATGTTACTGACTCTTGTATTCTTAGTCGTATGCTCAGAGCTTGGATTATCGTTACAAAGAAACTTTTCCTATGAAATCTTTGTACTGCAGGCAATCTAACACGCAGGAAAGACTGTCAGAAGGAAAATTTAATCCTATTTAATCTATTGCAGTAAGAAGCTCGTTTACTGCTTCTCCATCATTATCAGATCAACTGTTTTCCCTAGAAGTCTTGAATCGTTAAAAATTAAAGATATTTCCTTCCTCCAGGCCCCATCCCACTACTTTGACAACACTAGCAAGAATGCTGTGGAAAAAAGGGCTTTCTACAATACAAGTTCTGACACTTTGCAAAAGCTGTAGTTCAAAAAACATTAGAAGCTAAAGGGGGGTGAGTGGGTTTCCTTGTTTTTTTTTTTTTTTATATTGAAAGCAGATATTGTTTTATATCCCCTATCCTGCAGACAACCCCAGGACCCAGTTTGTGAGACTTGTTTTTTGCTATTTTATTTCAGGATGCTGCTGTTTGAACAAGATTGACAATGCTTTTCTTTGTTTGTTTATGGACACCTCTAACCCATGATCAACGGAGAGGCTAAAGTCTTTTTCTACGAAGTCCACCACAAACAGCCACATCTCCTTCCCTTTAAAAAACGGAAGAGAAAGAAAAGGCAGCTAGCGACAGCAAAGTGCGTATCGTGGCTGACCCAAAATACTTACTCAGCTTTGGTGCTTTTCATTTTTAAAAGCACTTAGCCCCTTAATGCACTTGCCTCTCAGCTGACAGAATTTCATTCCTCCTTTCGAAAGCCCACACATGCCACTCCCGAGGGATTCAGTGGAAGTGGGGCATGCGCGGCTGCCAAGAGTAACCCGTGGACAAGACGAGCAAGTAGAAGAAACCACTTTCTTACAGCCTGAGTGAGTGCTCCAGCCTGTGCTGCCGCTGTGGGCATTAAAATGTGAAGGCAGAAGCAAATTCAGGGCTGCCTCCGACCTTCGGGTTAGACCAAAATGTTTAACACCAGCAATAATCTAATAAACTCAAAAAAGCAAATCTTCCTGCATTTTTCTATGTGCTTCATGCTGGTTTTCCAGACAACTTTATCAACTGCCTTTGACGAGAGGGGAAACTCTGTCTTTCAAATTAAAAATCAGATGACTGAACATTTTTTTAAATTTTTTTTTCTAGAAAAAGAGTCATAATCCTGCCACACCCACCTTCAGCTCCCAGGGATAAGTCATCTTCAAAACTTCCTCCATTTCTCACCAGCATGCCTGAAAATGTACAGTGAGCAGTTCAACAATTAGAATGCTGCAGTGTTTTCTTTCCAACAGCTTACCTAAAGATATTAGCAAGACACTTCAGTTGATACCACAGGATATAACCAGACTATATCTACAATCCCTGCGTTACTCATACACTAAAAACGCACTAAGAAGTGAGAAGTTACGTTTGAGAACGTAGAAAGATTATTTTGAAAGAGAACTTCTAGAATACTGCTTTAGTTTTGTGCTCAGAAACACCCCAGAGTCAACCTGCAAGGAAATTAATTGGAAGTGGGAACCTGGAGGCACCACCCAACACATCTGTTCCGTCTGCTGCTACGTTACCTGTCCTCCAGACACCTTACCAGGGGGATGCAGTCTCAGTCCAGCTCAGGCATTCCCCTCTCTCCCCCTGTACCGGATTAAGAGTGGAAGCAAAGACTCCAGGCACAGCAAGCAATTCCTCTGCACCCTGTCACTACCTGCACATTCTCGCTGTACTTTGAACTTTAGTATTCGGACCTGCTCAAATAGTAAAATTTTCAGGTGTGGCAACCGGAGTTATTAGAGGCAGAGACTGCCTAATGCTCGCCAACTCGGAGAGGAAATTACAACCTCCCCGTTCTGCACATTTTGGGGTTTATTTTAGGGCTTACTAAACTCTCCAGAAAGACTCATCCAGGATCATTTCCCCCTTCTCCAGTTTCTCCGGCACAACTGCTTCACAGTAAGAGTAACTCAGCAACGCCGACTAGGCTGTGGTTTGTGTTAAAGAGCCGAGGTCTCAGGTGAACATCCATGAAAGCACAGTTCCCAGCAAAAGACATTTCAGTAGGTAAAACCTTTCCTTACCCTTCAACAGAGGGTTGCTTTGCTCATCCAGGGAGGCTCCCAGAGGCGTTCTGAAACCACAGAAGAGATTAATACTACTTTAAAAACTTGCTGCTTCATGTCCTTCCTTACAGTGTGGAACAAGCTTGTGATAGCAGCAGCTGTCCCTCCCTCCGCCCCCAGAAAGCACAAACATTTGAGGACTGGCAATAACTTCCTAAACAATCCCCAGCCCTCTGAACAAATATGCCTTGGAGGGAAAAACAACGAAACAGGTTAATAGTAACTGCAAAGCTCAGACACTGGTCAGTGGCGAAGCTGTGGGGTCAGCAGCCCTCTGTCGAGGAAAATCATGGGCTTCTCCGCAAAACACCCAGAAAAAAGGAGCGTGGCTTTTTGAATGGAGTAATTCAATCTCATTTACATGACAAAAAACTCTTGCCATTTTTCTACACGTTTGAAAATTCCTGGAGAGAGGGATGAAAAGCTGTATTTGGTGATCAGGAACCAGATAAAAATCTTGACAGCTATGTTAGCTGTCACTTGCCAGTTCTGATACTCTACAGACTCTTCCCGTCGGCTCTTATTTGGCTGATCCCTCCTATTGCTGCTCCCTGAAGGGCAGGGCATTTGCTGAACCTCACAATGCCCAAAAGGAGCAGCAGAAAAGGCACAAATGACAGGTCCGTTCCCTCTCTGGGTTCACACTACACTTGTTGACGCAAGCTGGATGTTTCCACATCTTGTCTCTGAGACATGTTTAACCAAGGGCCTGTCTGTCACTATTGAGTAGTGCAGCATTAACTCTCAAAGCCCAAAAGAAATTCAGAAATACAACACTTATAAAGAAGTGGAAAGCAGATGATTCATGTGCCTGTATTATGTATGTTTCATTTGGGTTTTTAATTAGACAAACACATAAACCTGCCCAAAGACCTGAAAGTAAACAGTGCTCTGATACACTATTTGTTTTGGTGCCATGGACAAATTAAGCAAGGCAAGTTTGCATCTGCTTTCTAACAGACCTTACACTTGACAAATTTTTTTTTGTCTTTCCCCTCTGAAAAGAGTTCACCCTTTCCCCGTCTGGCCCGCTGATAGGGAGGAAGCTGACTCCGACGCATCCTTTGCGAAGTGAAGCAAAGCCCCGCCGCGGTGAGAGGCCAAGGGTAACAGCCGGAGCATCCAGGTGCACGAGCCCGTTCCGGGTGACAGGACAGACTCTGCCGAGGCTCAGATCTCCCGAGTTTCCGTGCACCTTTCTTGTCAGGGTTTGAAAAAACTTCGGGGCTATTGTCTAAACCTGTCACGCTACAACGAGCCTTATGTTCTGAGGTAATAACTATGCCAGTTGTTTACTCTCTGGCTTTGATGGGTGCACTCCCATCCTTCTCCCTCTCCTTCCCCAGGAGCTACTTCCACATCCACCTTTCGATGCAGAAACGTGCTGGCAGCGACTCTGGCAGCCAAGGTCAGTGCTGCAGGCACCAGCTGGCAGAAAACGGGGAAAGCAACCACTGAAGCTGGCATTTTCCTTCAGAAATGAAGCCCGTCACCTCTACAGCATGTTACCAGCGACCAGAAAAGCAGCCCTGTCAAGCACCCACCTGCTGCCCTGCTTGCACTGCTGCGCACAGGCACAGCCGTCTTACGCCCCGTGCATTTAAGAACTAGACGCAACATGAGTTTAAACAAGGGACAAGTATCTGCACAAAAATCCTCTCAGACAACAGCATGGACAGCTCTGTTTTTCATTGAATCATAGAATAGTTTGGCTTGGAAGGGACCTTAAAGATCATCTAGTTCCAACCCCCCTGCCCTGGGCAGGGACACCTCCCACCAGACCAGGCTGCTCAAAGCCCCATCCAGCCTGGCCTTGAACACCTCCAGGGATGGGGCATCCACAACTTCCCCGGGCAATCTGTTCCAGCGTCTCACCACCCCTACAGATTTTCTGTGCCAGGCTGTTTTTCACCAGTAAGGCCTACGAGTCGGCTTGGCTGGCTCTGTCTGGGAGCAGCTCCATGCCCTTGGGAAGGTTTGGGCTGGGGACCCTTCCATGGGCTGGGCCCTCAGGATCAGGTCTCCCCACCAGAGGTGCATCATGGCAGGTCCCCAGCACGTCCCGGCAGCCTTCGCACAGCAGCTGGGGAGGAGCAGCGTGGGGAGGCCAACAGCAACAAGCAAGCAAGCATGCGTGTGCCTGGATCAAGGGGTCCTACGGTTTTCCATTTGTGTTCACTCATTTATTATTGGTTTTTAACATATATGGCAATAACTTATCTCAGTCTCGGTCTACAAAAGAACTGAATGAACTCTTGATGCCCGCACTGCCATGGGACACGGATACTGAGCAGGGAACAGGACCGTACGCAGCCTCAAGGCTTCCTCTCATCTCAAGAGGTTGGTTTGCTCGGCTCCCAGTTGTGGTAGGGTGGTCTTCAGGAACGGGACAAGGGTTTTGCACTGTGCTGTAAAAGCGTCTAAACCTCAGCTTTTAAAGCCTTAATTGGGCAGGAGCCATGTTTATTTTAAACTCGAAGCAAAAAATCTCTTCTTTCTGAGGCATTTCAAGAACTCGCTTCCTGCATATCTACTGGAGATGGCTCCTAAGTACCTCCCGCATCCCCTGTATTACTGCCAGATTTTAAATACACTGAATTAAAACAATACATGTCACCGTACAGCTGTCAAAAATTTCTTCTTTTCTATCAGTAGAGTTCAAATACTTGTTTTTCCTGTTTTAGCTTTACAAGAGTTAAAGCTAAAAACCTTTGCAAGTTTTCTTATTACTTCAAAATGCCTTTTGAAAATACCAGGGAGAGAGCAAAGGATGCCTTCTCAAAGGCATGCGATCCCCAAAACATGAATGAACCAGCAACTCCGGGTAACATCTGACATTTCTTAAGCCTCCATAATTCTTATCACAGTGTGATACATACTTGCTTCTTTTTTTTGTTTGTTTGTTTTGCTGTTGGTTGTTTTTTTTTGTAAAAAAAAAAAAAAAAAAAAGAAAAGAAAGTGTCTACCAAGTTAAATAGCACGGGATATTAGGAACCCTCGTCTCTTTTCCAAAGCAGATGTGAAACAGAGATGCCAAGTAATAAGAGCCCCAAACCACTAACATGAATATCAAGGGGCAGCTAGTAATTCTTTTTATCCACATTATAACACTGTTGATGCTTTTGGAAATAAACAAAGGAATAAATCTTATAAGCAGATCTATTTATGCAGTGGGCTGATATTCAGGTTTGGGTTTTTTTTGTGCTGCTGCCAACTGAAAACAGAGAATGAGATTTTAAAAGTGCCAATTTTCTTCTAATGTACATTCCACAAAAGCTTATAGAAACTCAGACAAAATGGAAAGGATTGCTCTTAGAAAATATGTATCAGAGAAAATACTTTATTTTAGTAACTGAATGTTCACTTGTAGTAATGGTTATGTTTTCGCAACAGAGCTAACTTGTAAGAATGAGCTTGTGTGATGGACCAGAAACAGAAGCTCAGTCTGCATATGTTGCCCACACTTTATAGCAATCAAAGCTCCACAGCAAAACCAGCATTATTAAACAAGTAAGAATTATCAGGGAGGACAACGGCTGTAAATTTCACAACTGTTGTTTTAAAGTATTCTTTTTTAAACAAAACACTATAATACCTGTAGGGCTATTCTGTCACCTGTTACGCTGTTCTCTTCTCCTATATACACTGTTATCAAGAGACAATCAGTTGAGGGTTTCTATACACGCACTTTATAACAGTGCAAGTCAAATAATCACTTTACTGCACATACTAGCTACTGCTCGCACGTGTATTAGGTACATAAAAATGAAACCACTCTGCAGTTTCAAAACACAACGGACTGTGCGCTGCTTCAGCTACGGCACTACGGCAGCTGGGATCCCACCTCTCGGATATACAGCGCATATGCACACACTCTGCACGTCACAGAGTCAGAGGCTAACTCCAGGCTGAACAGCTTGGTTTAAGAGATCTTTAAAAAAAAAAAAAAATTCCAAATTTTATATTTCTGAGGAGAACACAAGATTCTTCTGAAAAGATTTACAAGAGTAAATAGCTATACTCTAAAAGACTTCAGTGGAAAGGCCACAACGGGTTTCACAAACATGCATTAACTAAATTTGCATCTATGTATTAGCAAAAGGGTAAACTCATGCTTTATTTCCTGATGTGCAAAACATGGACATAAGAGTGTAAAATTCGATTCCTGTATTTTTGGGAATCAACTGCCAGAGATGCAAACACACTCCACAGAAGCGTTTGGTGCCAGTTTTAACAACAGATAGTTACTAAATAAAACCGCAAGCTTTGTGTTATTGTTCAAGATCTGTGGCCCCCTATTAGATGGTCACATTGTCAGTTTGCAGTTTTGTGATATTCCTTAAATTCTGTATGGAAATGGCAAGGGTGACGGGGACAGGGAAGGTTCTAGACAGAAATCCTGCAGATTCAGAGAGAAGTGGCACTGCAGCATTAAGAAGAATTTCTCTCTCAGGGGCCTCTTCCCCCTCCACGACTCCATTTTTTTTCCCCTCGCCGCTCAAAAAAATACTTCTAATAAAGCACAAAATTTAGAATGCTTATTTTTAAGGATATACTTTGCTACACCAAGAGGACACCAGATTTCAGGTAAAGTCAGAAAAATCGTCTCCCATTTTGGCATTCTGGAAGAGCGGCCTGTCAGGTCTGAACATATTGTATTTTAGGGACAGAGTACGATTTCGAGCCTCTAGCTGCCAACACCCCCTCCAAGGCACAGCCTTTGGATATCCGAAGAAAACTACCAAGGACCACGTAGCTATAAAGCAATCCGCACTTCAGTTACAGGAGTAAGCTTGGCTCAGCCACTTACTGGATCAAAAGATCACAAAGGCACAGCTGATCTCAGAGGTAAATTTTCATCTTAACGTAGCTGCTCTCAAAAGGAGAAGGAAACCAGAAATATCAAGTAGGGGAGGGGAGGTCTTGAAATGTCATTGTTAACTACTGGAAAGCTAATTGTTAGCTTCCCCCATCAACTCTGGCTCCAAGGGCCGCTAGGATTGAATGGAGAAAAAGACTGGACAAAAGCAGCTGTGACTGGATGTAGCATTTATGCTTTTATGATCTTTAAGGTCCCTTCTAACCCAAACCATTCTATGATTCTATGATTTTATGTGACTGAGGATGATGAAAAAAGTAATGCTGTCAGCCTGTTCCAAACACCAATGAATTATTTTGTAACAGTAACAGCAACACAGAATATATATACCATGTCTCAAGTTAAGGACGGCAGGACGTTCACAGCTTGGATAAATCAAGTTATGCCATCACTCCTGAAGACCCCTAAGCACAGTGGCCATGTAAGCTCTGTGTCTTTAAATCTGTAGCAAAAGCCAGGCAAGGCAAGGGGGGGCTGTAAACTGGAGCCCCTCGGTGAGAAAGGGAGCAGCTTCCAGAAAACCGCTGCCTTCCCTCAACTGAGTTCCTCCCTCAGCGGTTGAAAGCCTTCACCCTCATTAATGAGGCACCAAGTAAGGAAAGGTGCCACAAGCTCTTCCCTAGCCATACGTACGTACACTACTGCTCCCCTTGTAACCCCAGCTGAAGGTATAGCCCATACAATACTGAACGGTACCCCAGGAAGGCTCGTGGCAGCGCCGATGACAAACACCGCTCCAGAGCGCAGAGATGCCCACCATAACCCACGGGAGAGGACACCACCGAGATTTCCCGCCCTTTGCTAGGTGGGAGCTGCCCGGCCCGCCACCCCGAGTCGGGGACCGTGGGGCGGAGGGCTCCGGCCCCGTGGGGGACCGTGGGGCCGCGGGCTCCGGCCCCGCATCCGCAGCCACCCGCCGGCGGCGGCCGGAGCCGGAGCGGGGCGGCGGGGACAGGGGCTGGCTCGGAGGGAGCACCCACCTGCAGTCCTTCAGCCATATCGCGATCTTCTCGTTGGGAACGCTGTGGCCTGAAGGGCAGAGCAGGAGAGAAAAGCCGACAGTCAGTAACAGCCCGTCCGTCAGGGGCGGCCCCCCGAGCCTCCCCCCGCTGCCGGCCCGCGGCGCTCCCGGGGGTCCCAGGGGCCCGCGGGCTGCGGCCCCGGCCCCGCCGCCCCCCCGGCACTGACCTGCTTCTGCAGCCAGCGGCAGCTCTCCGCCGGCGAGCTCCTCCTCCTCTTCCTCCTCTTCTTCTTCCTCCTCCTCCTCCTCCTCGCCGCGGGCCAGCGCCGCCGCCGCTGCCGAGAAATCCTCCGCTTCCGACGCCTGCCAGGAGTCCCGGCTCTTGGCCCAGGCCTTCCTCTTCTGGGTCGCCCCTTGCCACTCCTCCGCCGCCGGGGGCTCCTCCATCGGGACGGCGGCTCCGGCGGGGGGGGGCTTCACGCCGGGAGGCGAGCGCCGGAGAGAGCCAGCCTGCCGGGGGAAGGAAGGGAAGGGGAGCCGTGCCGTCTATCCGTCCGTCCGTCCGTCCGGGGGACCGCGACGGGGGACGGGCCGCCGGGGGGCGCGGGGCCGCCGTCCGCGCAGCCCCGCGGGAGCGCCCGCCGCCCCGCCCCGCGCTCGCACCCCGGCCCGCCCCCAGACCCACTCACCACCGCCGCCGCCGCCCCCCCGGTTCCCCTCCCCCCTGCCTCGCACGGCCGCTCCCGGCCCCGCAGGTGCCAGCCCCGGCCCGGCCGCCGCCCGGGGCGCAGGGGGCCGGGGTCCGCCCGTCCGGTGCCCTGCCCGCCGGTACTCACTCACATATCGCGCCGCGGGGAGGCGGTGGCGGCGGCGGAGGCTGCGCCCGCCCGGGCTGCGGACGGCGGCGGCGGCTGTGACTTCCTCATACCGCTGCGGGGAGAAAACTCGTCGGCCACGTGATGGCAGCGGGGCCGGCGGCAGCGCTCGCCTCCCGCCGCCCGCACCGCCCGGGCGGAGCCGCCCCGGGGCAGCGGCGCGGCGGGTCGGGGCTTCGGGGAGGGGGCGGCAGGGCTGGGGTGACCCCTGCGCCACTCGCGCTGGCGGCGAGGCTGGGCCCGGCTGGGCTCCTTGGGCTCCTTGGCCTGGTCTCCGCCAGCCGGCCGTGGGCGTGCAAGGGATGTTTCCAAACCAAAACGCGTGCCAGCGGGCAGAAGAGTATTTGTGATGTTTTTTCCTGGGGCAGCTGGAGTGTTGGGAAGAGGGAAGGCACAAGAAGACAAGTAGCTTGGCTGGGCACATACAGCTAAAAGAGGGTAGATTTAGATTAGATATTAGGACAAAATTCTTCACTGTGAGGGTGGTGAGACACTGGAACAGGTTGACCAGAGAAGTTGTGGATGTCCCATCGCCTGGAGGTGTTCAAGACCAGGCTGGATGGGGCTGTGAGCAGCCTGGTCTAGTGGGAGGTGTCCCTGCCCATGGCAGGGGGTTGGAACTAGGTGATCTTCAAAGTCCTTCCAACTCTAACCATTCTATGAACTTTCTGTCTCGTTTTCAGGGGTATGAAATCAGATAAGCCTCTGCTTGGGCACAGGCAGACATCTGCAGGGGCCCCAGCAGTACCAAACAAGGCCTGTTAAAATATTAGATGCACTTGAAGCCTTTATCGTCTGTTTCAGGATGTACTCAAGCAACCAGAATCAACTGAAAACCCAGCAAAAGATGAGTCGCTATGTCTGGGAAGGAGGTGTTACACAAAAGGCTGCTTTCCCTGTCAGGGACAGAGAGGTGTTTCTCAGCCACTGTCTCCTGCTTGCTCATTGAGATGCCCGCCAAGGTCTCTGCAGTCGGAGCCCTGTGCCGGGCACCCTGCCTTGGCTCTGCCTGGGCTCTGGAGCAGGGAGGTGGTTCTGCCCCTCTACTCTGCTCTCATGAGACCCCACCTGGAGTACTGCGTCCAGCTCTGGGGTCCCCAACAAAAGAAGGACATGGACCGGTTGGAGCGAGTCCAGAGGAGGGCCACATAGATGATCAGAGGGCTGGAGCACTTATCAGTCTGAAGAGGAGAAGGCTCCGGGGAGACCTTATAGCAGCGCAGCCTTCCAGTGCCTAAAGGGGGCCTACAGGAAAGATGGGGAGGGACTCTTTATGAGGGGCTGTAGCGATAGGACAAGGGGTAATGGTTTTAAACTGAAAGAGGGTAGATTTACACCAGATACTAGGATGAAATTCTTTACTGTGAGGGTGGTGGGGCACTGGAACAGGTTGCCCAGGGAAGTTGTGGATGCCCCATCCCTGGAGGTGTTCAAGACCAGGCTGGATGGGGCTTTGAGCAACCTGGTCTAGTGGGAGGTGTCCCTGCCCATGGCAGGGGGGGTGGAACTGGATGATCTTTAAGGTCCCTTCCAACCCGAACCATTCTATGATTCTACCTCACCTGGCAGTGGCCGTGGCTGGACCAGCCCCTGTGGGTGTAATGGGCCAGCCCGTACCTGCCCAGGGGAGCAGGACCCTACGGCTTCCCTGCACAGGGTCAGGCTGCCGCCTCGACTGAACCCCACTCACCCGACGAGCTCACTGCCAGCCATGCGCTTCTGAGAAACGAGCTTTTTAAAAAGGTCTTCTACAGCACCTTCAGGAAAAGATGCTGAATTACTAAGAATGAACAGCAAAAAGGATCAGAATCCTCTGGCAGTTTAGTTGGCATTGACTGGCAGGAGCATGCAATAATTTTTATTTAAAGACAAATCTGCCTATGGAACTACCAAGCTAATGGTGCTCAATAAATACCCTTTCATTTTCCAGCTTTGTAGTTAAAATGTATAAAGGAATTTCTGTGACATTTTTTTCCCTACAAAAAAGTTTGACTTAATGAGAGCAACACATTTCTTCTTTTTCCTAACCTCTCCAGCCCATCCACTGCTTTACATATATATAGCCTTCCTAAGATTAATTTCTCTTCATCGCATGAACCATTTTCCTAAACCCATTCTAATTTTCTGCATGCAGTGTATTGAGATTAAAACAGAAGAGCAGTAGCACAAATAAAGTGCATTTGTATTTAATTTGTCCCTGAAAGCGTTCACTGCCATATGTGTTTTGGATTGTATTTTTAAATGTTGGTATTTTTGGAAAAAAAAAGCAAACTACACTTGAATCTTTCTTGTTGGTCCTCAAAACAATCAATGTTTTCTCAGCATGGCATGTTTCATACGCTATGTGTTTTCACATGAGCTAATACAGAGCGTGTCCTGAGTCGCGGGTGTTTGAGGGGTGAGTCAGTGGGTCAGCACGTGTCCGGCACCCCCAGCACCTCCACCATGGCGTGCTGGGGCTCAGCCTTCGGCTGAAGTTCCTTGCAGGTGTATTTACGGTACTGGAATCTCAAAATCAGATGTTTCTGGGTTTGTTGGCAAGACCCTAGCACAGCATTACTTTGACATAATGACCAATGTTTCTATTCTGTGCAGATATATAGTTAGATGTATCTATTAAAACTGACTCTGTGAGGTTAAGCCGTCTGGCTGAGAGCTGCTGGAGAGGCCTGGGACGGGAGGGAGGACGACCGGGAGAAGTTTAACCCCTGCCATTGTTTTGCTGCCTCGGAGGGAACACAATAGCTTCTGGGAAGTAACAGTGTCCCTGGCACAGCTGAGGGTGAACAGTTGCAAGCTAAAAGCAGCTACTGTCTGCCAGTACCAATACATCCTTAAGGAGTTCTTAATCCACAAATTACTGACATTATTGTCTATAATTGCTTGTCTGTTGTGACAACACTTACTGAGGGAATGTTTGAAATGTAAGCAGCAGCCAGTAGCTTGTTGCAATGAAGTCCTGCCATGTACAGCACTGGACTCTCACTTGCGCCTTTATACCGTCCTGCAAAGTTCACTTTGATTCTATATGAATACAGATTGCACACTCAGTAGAATTAATTCCACTCAGTAGAATATTAAGTACAACTTTTTTTCTAAGGAGAATATCTGACTTGATAGTTCTTCTAATACTTGTAACCAAAAAGTGGGTTTGTTCTGTAATAAAAGCTTCTCTTGCTTCACAATGTAATTTGTTAGTCATACTCGAAAGAAATAAATCCTGTCATCTTGTCATTTAAATAAAAGCAACTTCTTTTTTTCCCAAATTATTTTTGAAACTATTCAAATAAAAAAAAATGCATAGGCAGTAATTAGATAAGGGAGAAATTGTGATTTACACAACACTATAAATTCCTAAAGGAAGATTTATAACCACAGTACCATTAACAGTACTACCAGGCATCACAGTAAAAAACATGCACACGTTTTAAGAATAATAATAAAATAGCTCTCACATTTGTCATCTGGGTGTTGGCCTTGGATATATAAACGTGCATATAAATATACACATACACACAGAGGTACAATTTAGCCCAAGGAATGCCACTAAGTCACTGTCTTTTTGTTCTTAAAAGAGCAAAAACCTTTGAAGAGGACTCAATTCAATTTTTTGCCTGCAGAGGATTCTTTCAGATACAGGATTATCTAGAAAAAAAAAACGTTCCCACATAATTCAAAAAGACGTAAATGAGGTGTTGCCACCAATTCCCTTGCGGACTCGTTCCCATGTCCGAGTGCAGTGTGAGCAGCACTTTCCTGCTATACTGGGGCTTCCCCAGGCTTCTGAGCAGATTGGTTCTCTGTTAGATCTGTGCGTTGAGAGATGCTTCACTGTTCAGGAAGGATTACACAATTTACGTATATCCCTCCATATAGTATGGAGTATGGAGGGGATAGGGATAAGCTGCTGGAAACCAAAGAAATATTTACAGGCTGGGCCCTTGGTAGCATGGTCAGAGCCTGCATGTCTTCCTCTGCTGCCTCCCCAGGAACTACAGACATCCAGTGCAGGAGGAAGATGGGAGCAAACAGGATTGAGAGGTGCTGGTGAGGTCTTGGCTGGCCAGATTTGGAAGCTGTTTCCTCTGTTTTGCAGCTCAGCAGAAGCCTAAGCCCACCCCACCAGGACAACCATCTGCAGTAGGACAACATGCTGTCAACCCAAAACCCCATTGTACAGATCTCGCCATGGAGAGGACACTATGACCGCACAAGCAGATAACACATACAGAAGCTCATAGATAAGGTAATTAGA
Organism: Fratercula arctica; assembly: GCA_947846985.1. Lineage (NCBI taxonomy): Eukaryota > Metazoa > Chordata > Aves > Charadriiformes > Alcidae > Fratercula > Fratercula arctica. Next base: position 33,239,284 of record CANTUZ010000008.1, read on the forward strand.
AATAGGTTTACGCCCCAAAATAAATTTTTAAAACCCCAAAACCAAACAAAACTATGTGCCTAGTGCCTTCTTTTGCCAGAAGAAATGGAAGTGATTTTGAAGGCTGTAGCACTTAGAGAAGTGGTGCAATACGACAAAAGCCTTCTGTTGGACTTTCACTTGTCGGTGAGAACCGGTTCTGAACAAGGGGAGAAACTGCACGCTGCTGCCTAATGTAGGTCTGATCCTGGGGCAGGCAGCTCCGAGTCAGCGACAGTTCCTGACCACAATTGGATTTCCATGTTGTTGGCTTTTTCCAGACAGAAGAGAGGAGGAGCTAACAAATAGCTCACCTTTGCAAGCATTTAACAAAAAATAGTCTTACATGGCTACAAAACTATGATAAATACAGTGCAGTTATTTGCTTTGGCAGGGTCTGTGTTTAAGAGCAGGAGAACGCATGAGGAAACACACAACCCAGTGTCATGTACATCTTTAAAGTTTCCACAGCTCCGTTTTAGTAAATGCACTTTGTTAAATTAAGCAATTTTTTTCTGAGCCAAGACCATTTAAAAAAAAAAAAAAAAAAAAAGAAAGTCTACTGAGGCCTTTGTTATACTATAAACGAAAAAGACAACCTGGCCAGACATGGCTAGTATCTATTCCATGTCAAAGGGAAGGGGCCTGCCACTGCCTTTTCTGATATTTTAGTTCAGATTGCACGCTGCAGGGATGGGCGGTTTGGTGTCCTGACTTCTCCACAACACATCCTGTGTCTGCAAACGAAAGGAAAAGGCTGGAGGTGAGTCTTTGGAGCGCTCCTCCAAGGCGATGGTGGTTGGGAAGGTGCTGCTGGCTCTTCTTCAGGTTGATAGGCAACTTCCCAGCTTCTCCCAGTGTATCTCACCTCCCTGGTCCTTCTGTTCTGGTGACGGCAGGAGACGAACCAGCACCTCTTTCCCCCACAGAGCAACTGTAGGCCTTTTCTCTCTACCAGTGAAAATGCCTCATTTTATATATTCTTTTTCTTTTTTTGTTTGTCTCATACGCCACAGCCTATTGTTTTAGGCCTTTTGAGAACCTTGTCTCTCTCACAACACTGACACCAAGCATTCCAAGAATATCTGCCATTTTAGGCCTTTGAGGATTCTCTTAACATACTTAAAAATGGAAACCTCACTTGTTTCGTATCATCACAGCTTTCAGGAACCAAACTGAGTAACTGTAATACCATATTGCTAAGGCAGAGTATCTCCTTGTATGCTATGAAATACATATGCCATAAGAAAATACATAATAAAAATGATGCCATGAAACAATAATTTTATGCATGTCATATTTTTTCTAAATTCTCATTTTTAAAATTACATATTTGAAGTGAAATGTTGCAAGTCAAAGGTAATCACATCTGGATTGTCATTCAAGTATCTTTCTCCGTAAAGAAGAAAATCATATACTTGATTCCGAACCATCACTGTTACCAGGCAGATGTTCTTTCTCAAATATATGGAGTAGAAAGGATGGAAAATAACCTGGCAGTTTTACTCTAATAAATTCAAATGTTAGGACAGTCTCTATGGCCTTGCCAGTCATTTTGTTTATACATGAGCGATATGCATGACGTTTCTATACGGTAAGAAACAAATGCATTAAACTTCATGCAAAACTACATATCTTTAGGCTCTTTTCAAACCAAATATTGTCTGTTCTATAGGGTGACTCGTATTTCTGGGACCTCTTGCAACAGGAGGAAGGAGGAAAAAACCCACTTCTGTCAGGGCGTTTACAAGAGCTATAGCATAGCAAGGGGAAGTTTCTAAAGGAAGAGCCGGATATCTGTGCTGAAGTGGATTACAGCTGCACCACCAAATCAGATGGAAGGAACTGAGGCCAAGTATACATAAATGTACGAAAACAAACACCACGGAGAAGAGAAGAGAGTAAAAGTGGCTTTAAATCTTCCAAGATGTAAATGCACTTCATGTCAGTGAATTATGTCAGTGGGCAGTTGTAATTTTTGAAGACATTAGAATCTTTGCCAAGAGAGCAGGCTAAGGAAATAAATCCACAGATGCAGGAAATTAAGGTTGTGGTTCGTTTTAATTTTAAAGCTGATTCTGTGAATTTTCTCATTCAATGCTGTCTTTAATTTTAGTGACTGTGTTCATCCCCTTTCTGAACACCAACCTTACAAGACTATGGCGTTGGGACTGTGTCTGTTTATGCATCTGTATCCTATTCTACCCTATGCTACAGGATTCTGTGCTCTACTTTTACAGTTGAAGAACTTTAAGACAGTAACTTCCTTTATAAATACCATTCCTCCTCATGAGGTTTAAATGTTGTGTGTTCCAAGTGGCTGATAAAGGAAATACCCATAAAAAATAGAGGAGAGGGATATTTACTTGCACTTAAGAGGTCGTTCTTTATCTTATTTTTCACATTCAAAAGCACTCTACTAATATCTTGAGTCCTGTTTCTGCTGTCACTGGGGTCACTGATAAAACTGTGCATATTTATTCTAATTAGAATAATTAAACTTTTTAACATGCATCGAGTATGGAGTAGTTGTTACATTGGCCACTGTCAAACAGTGATCTGCAGGAAGACAAAACAAGGGAACCCAGCACATCCAGGTCTGACCGACGTACCATACATTTCCTTCCAAATCCATTTAGAAAACTCACTGGATGCATTTTTTGCAGTGAATTAGTGAAATAAGTGTTTAATCAGCTCCAGAATGAAGGCAGTCAAGTTTCCCATGGATTTAGGTTTTGTGGTTGGATACTTTTATTTCCACTAAGTCTTGCATCGTTGGAACATTTGTAATGTGTCTCTCCTCTGTATATTGCCCATTATCTGATAATGAGCAGTTTCGTGGTGCAGCCTTTGCCAGTCAACTGTCCAACTATCTGTTTCATGAAACATACTGAAAACTTAATATCATCGAGTCCTCTTCCCTCTCTAGAATTGGACTGAAATTGGCCAACGAGTTCAGAAATTACAACAAGAGGAGGAGAGAAAAATAATCAATATAATCTCTATTTTCTTAGAAAATTAATTTTTTTTTAAAAAAACAACAGGGAATATAAGCTTGAGAATCGTTCCTCATCACAAAGTCCACACAAAGGCTGTGTGTGTGCACAAGCCCAGAGGACACGTCCCTTACTTGTCATCTGGAACTAAACAGCTCAGTGTGCGTGACCAGCTAGTTACAAAAATGTGCTGTCAGATGTTTACCCAACGTGCCAATCCATTTGTGGACTTGACTCAGCTCTAAAATTAATGCATTTCCTTTCCTTGGTAAGTACAAGAAATTCCAGAGTGATAATACTATTGACTTTAAGGCGTTGACCAAGTTGTCCTATAGCTGTGACTGGCGGTAGGACAAAAAACATCAGGAGAAAATTCTAAACGGAAAATCATAAGAGTTCCCAAGCAAAACCACAGCTAAGATGGGCTAGACAGTCTCGGCGTGTTCACAGCATTTGCTATAAATCTCATTCACTCAGTGCTGAGACATCAGTTCAAACAATGCAGCTCAGAATGGCATCAGCATCAACCCGATCCTTGGCAGCAGAAGCATGGGGGTAGATGGAAGGGTGGGTGGGTGGAAGAGCCTGCACAGAGGGAGGGGATCCAGGTGTTACAGCTCCTTCGAGCTAACACTTGGCCAACAACAGGCTGTCAATTAAAGAATATTGCAGGAGGTAACAGAAGAAAATTTTATCTATGTTTAAAAAGTCAATTTATAATCCAATTAAAATGAATCTGGACTAAAAGGAAGAAAATCGTGTTTGGTTTTTTTTTCCAGTATGCATAAAGTAACTACTTCTAAACTTAGGGATAGTCAAAGAATTGTGTAAAGGCCAGACTTCCTGCATTGAAGCGGCTTAAAGACAAAAAGGCATATTTTACTTCATGAGCTCTTCCACACTGATCAATAAATTCTAAAGAAAGATTTATTTACACAGTTCAATAATTCCTTGATGAGTCACTATGCTATTTCAACCCTTTTCCGTAGACATTTAATGGTCAGATGGTGTCATGCTAAAGAGGATTTCCCAGTCTAACAACTCCATCTTGTCGTATGTAATTTTAAATGTTTATAAATGGATACTCCGGTGTTTGGAGTACAGGATATTTCTCTAGCTGACTGGTCAGAAGCCGGTCTGATCCAGTAGCAACCAACAGCCATTCCTGGCCTGCAGTTCTTTGATCACTTATGTGAATTCATTTGATGTGGTCAACAGAAGTAGCTCCCACCGGGCAGAAGGCCAAGTTGCAAAAGCGTCGTATTTTGTACTAATAGGGTCCCTTATTGCTGTCTGCGGTCCAGGCTGGCAAACCCTTTGTGCACAGAATTCTCATTAACTTTAAACTTAGCTCCTTAAAGAGCGTAGCAAGGACTGGTAGTGGTAAACATGATGCCAAAAATAAATGGGAACAGAACCTGCACTGCCCAGATAAATTATTACATTACATGGAAGTTCAAGCCTTCTGGTGCTAAATTTTCAGAGGGCTTTATCTGCTCAGACCCTTCTAGATGCTAAATTAATACTGCCTTTGGGAGCACTAATTAATTCAAACTCACGTGGTTCCAAGCCCTGAACTCTGCCAGCAATTTTTCCTATCCATTTAATAGATTAAAATATTAACTGGAAGTCCAAGTTGCAGTGTCCAAAAAAATAAACTCATCTCTTCAAAATTAGCTGTCAACCAGAGGAAAACTTCCCTTCTTTGCTGTACACCGGGAAGAGTCAATGTCTGCATGTTCCCTATGAGGCTGGTTAAATGCCCAGAGCTTGCTCTTTCCACAGTTCCTATTTCCCACTTCCATACAGTCAGCCAGCGCCCTCGTACCTACCCTAGTACCTGTGCCTCTCTCCAGGTACACAAGTACCAAGAACGGTTTGGTTACCACGGGTAGAAAATTAAGAGCAGATATGGAAGGGTGAGAAAAAACTGCCCTGCAAAAGATAAGGACTCTGCCTTTTGTTTAAATAAGTTAGGAGTTAGTTGAATTAGGGGAGGTAGTACAGAACACAACACTTAAAGTATAATAACATGACATACTTTTACCAAGGCTCCTACCATTGCTGTTAGAGGGGGATGCACTGGACTGTGGTGGTGTGTTTGGTGCACGTCCCTCTTTTCAACAGGCTTCTGGCCTCACCATGGGAAGGGATGGGTCAGTGTGCCTGGAATTGTGGCTTCCAGACAACAGCAAGAATTCAGCTCTCAGACACTGCTCGTGTATCAGTTAGGCTTTACCAGCGTTGGAAAACCTGAATTATGTTTAAAAAGTGTATTATAAATGTTTAAAATTATTTTGACCCTTCCATAGGCTAGACTAGACTAGACTATTTCAGTTGGAAGGGACTTACAACGGTCCTCTAGTCCAACTGCCTGACCAATTCACGGCTGACCAAAAGTTAAAGTTTCCAAAGGATAGGAACTGCCCCCAAAGTGGGCAGAGGATGGTAAGAAAAGCTGGTAAGGGATGAGGGAGAACCCCTTCCTTTACCTACCATCCTCTGACACCATCCAGACGGTTTGGCAATAACATGGTACTAAGTAACATTGTGATAATTTTTTGGTAGCCATATTGAGAATCATTCGAATGGCCTGTCCGTGAAATATGCCTAACACAATCACAGATGCAAAGAAATGTCAGAGTGGCCTGACATTTGAAACGACACCAGTACCCTTTTAGAGAACAGCGTGTAAAGATCTGGACATTTTTCCCCTCAGTCATTAGAGAAAGCGCGTTAACAGTGCACTGCCACAGCCAACATCACACGTTAAAATTGAATTCTCCAGAACAATAGCTTGGGATCTCTTGGATCCAAAAGCTTTAGTTTCGCAAGGTGGATTTGATCAGAATGCCAGGCTTATCATGCAGGAAAAATGGCCATTTTAATAACCATTACTGGGCATCTCAAAATCTACCCTTCACAAAAAGTAATGGCACCTCTAATGAGAGAGAGCACCAACACCTCAGTCTCGCTGCCAGGTTTATCGCCCATCCTTTCTGACGGATCTTTTTCAGTGGGAGTGTGCACTCGTGCACACAGGAGAAGATCGCACAGAAAGTCTCATCTGTGAAATGTAGAGGTGATTAACCTCCTGAAGGCAGCAGCGCACCACAGCAAACATAACTCCTTGCTGAAAGGTGGTCTTGCTTCTATGCAGACAAATCATGAAGGAAAAAAGACTGTCCCAATATTTTCACTTATGGCATTCTTTGTTTTAATGATTACATGTGAAGGAATAATTATGCTGGCATTACTGAGCACACCATCGGCTAGAAGCTCTTTATTTGCCAGTTATTGTTTGTATTATAAACACTAAAGTGAAATGACGCAAGTGCCCTTTTCGTTGTCATATTGTTTGCTTTAGCTTTCGTTGGATCCAATCCAACGGTACCTTTACGTAGGCCCCTGTATAATTAAGATAGTGTGCACAGCCTCTGAAAGGAAATCATTAAGAGCCTCTTGTGGAGAACGCACTGATTTCCATGTCTGTGCCTTTTAAGTGGGTGTAGCCCACACTCCATCGATTACCTTCTTGATAGGTCCAGGCATACTTCAAATATTAATCCCGTGTTAAGCTTCCCAACCAGCTTTCAGCTGAAAAAGTTCAAGCCACTTTGTAGGCTCTAATTCATTTGTTACAAACCTGAATTTCTTGTTATCCCTAATTATAAGATGTTCCTTTCTCAGAAAAAAACAAAACAAAACAAAAAAATTGGATTTTTTTTTTTCCCCAGAAACATCTTGGAGTTGTGTAAAGATTTATAAGAAGCATAACAAAACTAAAAAGCAGTTCTCCAAACCCTTTGGTTAGAGGCATTAAATCAAGAAATCAAAAGAATTCTGGGGAAGAAACCTGGTGGTTTAACAACTGAATGAAGAAGATAAAGGAATATACAATTTTGCAGTTTATTTGCTCACTGGCAGTTGCAAACACACAGCATAAACTTTCCCATTGCCTATAAATAACAATATTTCATTGCTACAAACTCTCTATAGCTCTTGTATGAGCTCCCAGGCAGGCGTGGTGCATCCCGATAGCGGGTTATCACTGCTGTGAAGTTTCCAGGCTGCTGCACAGTGTCACACCTGGTCCTCCCTCCCCCAGGGAGCTCCCCCACGAGCGCTCCTTTGGGGCTTCTGCATCGAAACAGCACCATCTCCTAGGCTACACCTCACCATGAAGGATATTCCTGTCTTCCAGATCTAATGGGCCAGTCGAGAAAACACTGTAAGACTAAACCCCACCCGTGATACGAGAGAGGGAAAAGTTCTGTTACTGTTGTGCTCACTACCTTTATTGTGAGTTCAAGTTGAGGACGGATTTCTCTCATCTTTAAAACCTATCAAAAAAATTTAGTAGACCGTGGGGCTGATTTGACATCCAAAGCTGGTTACTTAAGTAAAAACAAAAAAATAAATAAAAAATACAACATACACTTACTATATGCATATTTGTAGATGATCAATATGCAAGAGTAAAAAATGGTTACTGAACAGGTATTTGGTAAATTCTTAAATCTTCAACATAAAACCGAACAGTAAGCGTATTGAAACAGGAACTGCTTGACCCAACACGCTTTAACTAAAATTGTATCCAAGTAATAATAAAACCTGATTAAACAAGGCTTCATTCCCACATGCAGCTCCACCTTACTGCCTTGGCAAAGCCCTAAGCTGGTAACACCCTTTAGCTGGTTTTCACAAGGCACATTAGCAATTAATAAAAGCAGCGTGGAGGAGTTCGTGTTGATGGTGTTTAGGGAACCGTTGCTCTCTGACAAAGGGGGGTGGTTCCAAAAAAAAAAAAACAAACCACTTTGAATCGGCTCCTGTTTTCTGCCTGACTTCAAAGGCAGCAGAGTCAGTCCAGCGCCGGGGTCCTGCGCCAGTCACAGGCGCATCACCAGAGCCCAAACCACCCTCCTCGTCCTCTCCTGCCGGGTGAGAGCTGATTTGCTTCACAAAAGGTCCTAGTGCTCTCAGTAGCAAATTGCTGGCAAAGTATTCCCACTTCACAAGTCAATCAGAAAAGGAAATAAATTGCTCTAAATATAGATGACGATTTTTCACAACGTCCGAACTGCAGCCACTTACAAGTCTTTTGTGCATTAACGTGTGTCTTAATATATCGGTTCTCGAAGACCAATGCTTTCATAGCAGTTACACTGAGAACACATCCATCAACTGAGCTCACTGCTTGCTGGAAAATTAAATGCTGAGCTTTTGACAGCGTGGGCTTCCAGCTGAGCTCCTATTCACCCCGAAGTAGACCGTATGAGGTTTCAAAAACTACGATTAAGACAGTGGAAATAAAGTAGTTAAAAACTCCATCCAAACAGACTTCATCTGTACCACCAAGGACCATCTCAACAATTTAATTTGAATTGTATTCCAACCTCTCACCCACTTTTGGAAAACAGCAAACATTTCTTCCACCCACGTCCTTTGCAAACTTTCCACACTTCTTCTGTTTGAAAGAAGAATGCACAACATTTTTTCAGACCAGTCACAATATCCCAGCCTCAGGAATTTGTCTTGCTGTAAAGCCACCAGGGTTGTAGTGCAGTACCCAAGTATTTTTTACCCTTTGCTAACACAGAGGAAGTGGATTAGAGAAGGCAGGTGAATGACTAAACATTGCAAAAACAAGATACTATCAAATAATTTTTACAAGAATTTATTAAATACAGCTAGATTCTTGTCTCTCCTACCCTTCCTTGACTGCATGAGTTTGCTATATAGAATAATAGAATGGTTTGGGTTGGAAGGGACCTTAAAGATCATCCAGTTCCAACCCCCTGCCCTGGGCAGGGACACCTCCCACTAGACCAGGCTGCTCAAAGCCCCATCCAGCCTGGCGTGGAACACCTCCAGGGATGGGGCATCCACAGCTTCTCTGGGCAACCTGTTCCAGTGCCTACCGTATGTATGAGTTTTTAAGTAATTCAGCATTTCCAAACAGCTCAGGAGAGAGCACTCCGCACTGCTCCGGGGGCTGCAGGGACCGTCCCTACCAGTTTCCAAGGGGCCTCATGCATGCTGGTGCTCCGGAAGGATCTTGGCAAGGAGTGCTTGTCCTTGGGTGCAGGTGAGCTTCGCTCTCACAATGGCCAGGGGCAAAAAGACATCTCAGAGCTCTGGGCACACTCCAGATAAGGCAACCTCAGAGGAAAAACCACTCAAGTCGTTCAAACTAACCCATGACCACGAGCTTATAAAAAAACACGGGAAACCTGGTGGAGTTGTGGTGTCTTTAAGAAATGGATATATTTGTCCTGTGTCCCAGCAACAGATAACAAAACTTTATTAGAAGTCCAAACATCATGAAAATGGTGAACTGCTACCAGAGCGGCAGTGCTGTTCCTGGCTAGAAATGGCAAGCTGCTGTACCTGAGAATAAATGGCACCCCATTAGGAGTAGTTTTAGCAGATGTAAAATGTATCATGTAACTTGATTTCTGCTATTGCTTTTCTCTAAGAAATATGAAAATTAAAGCAATAAAAAAATCAAATGGAAGTCCTTTATTCCAGGTCCGCTAAATAAGTGTAATGGGCCCAATTCTGGTGGGTACGTTTGTTCCCCAGAGAGAATGGCGTGTGTGCTTGCTTCTGCTGAATTTTAAGCTCTTTACTGAGGGCTACCAAACCTGTCAGTTATATGGATTCAGAATCTATTTTCCAACAAAGCATTTATCCAAGAGGAAGAAGGAAATTTAGCAACGTAAGTCCCTTTAAGAATGCTGCAGCATTCACCTCCCCAAAGAGACACTGGATATGGGCAGCAATCTAGCAGATCTCCCAGGCTCTACATAAATCTCAGAAACCGGTGCCCCCATCTAGACTTGTACCCGTGGCGCTGTGGCTTGGGCAGGGGTGCTGGCACCGGCTGTCCCCCATCGTCACCAAGCAGGAGCTCTGGTCCCTGGTGTCAGCAAACCTGGGTTTCTGACCAGAAACACTCAAGGCTTTGAAGGGAGGAAGCAATTATTTTAAAATACCTGAAAAATTGTGCCAGAAGAGGAGGATGTTCAGAATTCAACAATTTGTTTCCTTTTATCACAAGCCAAAATACTGACATCAACCTGTACCATTTAAAAAAAAAAAACCATCAGCTTTCAGTTTTCCCTAATTAGCTATTTTCATGATTAAGTTGTGTCATTGGTACAGCTTCAGTAATAAATTGCTGAAGTTGTGAAGTCAGATGCACGCTCATTGGCAAAGGCGTTTAACTTAGCTCCTTATTCTCATGCTAGTAAAGAAGTGAAAATGCAGAAATAAAAGCTATTAATTGAAAAGTATCGCCTGTTTTAAAAGCATTGAGAGGTAGTTCCAGGCACACAGTTTCCAGCAGTAAGTAGAAATGAACTGATCAGCATCTTCCTAGCAACTTTGGAGAGTTAAGGTACGTAATCTATTGGCATAAATTTTCTTCCCAGGTGGGAGATGCCTCCTGACTCACGGACTGGCAGCACAGCTGCTTTTTGTCCTGTGCTGTGACCTGCCTGGGATATAAAGTAGCTGTTGGAGCAGCAGGCACAGCTGCACTAGGTCTGAATGCTCCCACCGTGAACTCTAAAGCTATCTGACAGTCAGGCATTAGAAAAAGCACAGAACACGAAAATCTTTGGCACAGGGCAAGTCGATCAGCCCCCATGCCAGAGAGCAGGTTGGACACCACTCCTGACAGTGCGTGAAAGCATCTGCAAACAGAGATGTTCCTGCATCTCCAACCCCTCCTGCAATGGCTCTTTGGAAATTAGTAAAAAAAAAAAAAAAAAAAAAGTTAGTTTCTCATTTGGAGGTCCAAGGTAGTTGAGATTGCAGGGTCTCTGTGTACATCAGCTGGTGGTCACATCCAGGAGTCATTAAATTGCAGCAAACCTCCACAGCTCTATCTCACCCCAGGTGGAGAGACTGAAGAGAAGAGCGGCCCTGCCAAGTGGGAGAGAGTTGCGTTCATTTTCTTATTTTCTTTCATGTTTTATGTGACTCCCAGCCCAAACCTTGTCCCTTGGTTTGGTGATAGGTCACTGAAGTCCTATCCCCCCCGCCCCCATGCTGAGGAAGGATGCTGGAATATTCTCTGTTTTGTGCATGGATTTCTTTTTCCAGCAGAACAGTTTGGGGAGGGGCGGAGGGAACCAAATGACAGACCTGAAATAAGTTAATTTTTAAAGTTCAGATTTCTGAGTATTTACACCTAGTTCCCATGTTTGTAATGGTGATGGTTGCTTTGTGGGCTTCTTAATATAGAGGATGCACCATCCAGTGGTCATGAGATCACAGCATCCTGACAGGCAGGCAAATAAAAACCTCATGTTTTATAACTGAAGAGGTGAAATTTCCCCATGAACCTAAGAGCGTCAAACCAGGGTTTTGAGCTTAATCTCCCCTATCCTGCTACACTTGTACCTTCGACCTCTGAAAGTCCCTCCGACATGGACAAATCCCAAAATAGCTCCTGCTGAGTGCAGGGGGTGCTGATGCTGCTGAGCACAAGGACAGCAAGGTCTCTGGCTGCCCAAACTAAGATCATAGCACGTTAAAACATGCGGCGAGGAGGAAGGAAGCAGGGGGCATTTTCCAGTACTACTTTGGAAAAGGAGTCTTAAAGCTGTCAGTGCCATTAGTGCTCCATCGATCACTAACATCACCATGGGCTATTTTGTACAAAAAAAAAAACAAAAAAAAAAAACAAACTTGAAGAACAAATCAACCCTCCTCCCCTTTGATTATTTACCCAGATGAAAAGTTACACAACAAAAACTGAAGTATGCTGGGGTAATGACAGCAGTGTCACATACTCAGAAAAAGATGTCATGGTGTTAAAAGGAAAGCTCCAACATTTTTTTGTGTCCAGAAGGAAAGAGTGATAGAAATGGATTTTAATCATTAACTTGGGTTAGCTATCACAGTACCTGAGAAACTGCCATATGGAACATATTCTGATATAGTTCCTACTTCTAATGGCCTTGAGCCTTCCAAGAAACAAATTTTGTGTTACATAAACTGATATCAAAGTGGCCTTGTTTTCCCTTCCCCTAGAGCTACAAATGCATCAGCCGTGCAAGAGCCATTAATGTACGGTTAATGTGTCCAATAAAATTCTGAGTGAAACATACTGTGGTTACTTGAAGTAAGCACTTGGATGGAATAAGATTTAAAGTAGTGGGAGACTTGAAGGAGAAATTCCAGCTATGTTACCCTCCCACTTTAATTTCTTCTCAACAAAGTCCCGCTGTGATCATGGCGGTGCTTTAGACCAGAGTGTAAAGGATGCAAGGCATGAAGAACTGTGTTATTCAACCCTTTAATAATCCAACCCAGCTATCCCTAAGAAGATGACTGTAGTAACAGCCATTAAAAGATGGCATAGATATCTCCTTTGTATTTTGCACATAAGGAAGAAGAAACAAAAACCAGTACCAATGGAAGCCACATGAACACCAGTGGCACTGCCTTACAGCCTCCATGAGCTGCTATCAAGTTTCAATCACTATTTTTCAGATGAAAATTTTGTTCTGGAGACAATTTTTGGTGCTTGTAGACAGATATTTTTTGTTTCCTTCCCCAGAGATGTTATAAATAATAGTACGTATTTATATGAAAGCACCAGGATTAAAATACCAGGAACTGATTTCCTGTTTCTGCAAAAAGCAATGTGTATGGGCAAACCAGGGCAGAGGTTGCAGAAAGGCTCGTGAAAGCTGGAAGACCGGTGTCCTCTGATTTTGAGAGAGATGCGTTAGAGCAGAAAAGTAGTGAAAGCACAAGTAAAATGATTCTTCAGGCTGCCGTTTGGCTTCAGGAGATCTGGTTTCAACTCTTTCTTCCATATTACTTCAGTAAAACAAGTGAGGAGGTATCACAGGCACAGAAAGTGCAGATACGCAGTCACACATGCGGTTTTGGTTAATGGAAGTACATGGTGGATGTGAGTGGATCCAAATTCCATCTACTCTGCTCTGAGATGATGTAAGTACAAAGAGCTGTAGGAAGCGGTGTGGCTCTGTGCCTTTCAGTTGGTTATAGTGCTAGCAAATGCAGGAGCTCATTGTTTCTTTGACCTCTTTTGGCTCACGAAAAGACAATATTCCTCACTATTTTTCCCTGCAAAGCAAGTACGGGCATTTCAGAAACGGGCAGCTAAAATGGATGTCACAGAATACTCATCAATGCCATGATGAGATTGAGTCTAACAAAGGCATGTTTTATACCAAATGCATCCTGTGTGAGGCCAATGTCAGCCCTAGAATGGTGGAAATACAGTGAATTCATTGGCAGGTTCAGTGCCCCACAATTGTTTCTGAGTAATTGCCATCTGAGGAAAAGCTAAGATGTAAAATAGCAACAGTCCTCAAAGGTTCACACACTTAACACTCATGCATACGAAGACACAATTGGCAACAAATCTTGAACAGAACAGCACCAGCCTGGCTTGTCTTTTTTCCAGAGAGCTCTTACCTCTTCATAAGCCAGGCTGCTCTCAGGACTCTCCACCCCATCCAAGAAAGCATCTGAATCAGTTCAACCTAGGGTAGAAGAAAGGGAATAAGAGAAGAAAGGGAATTAGGGAAAAAAAATCCCTTGCTGTTTGAAGTTTGAGTAAGTATGAACATAGTTTCTGCTATTTTATTTCTATCAGATTTGGCTCTCTGTTGTTCGGTGGCTTTAACAGCTGCCTATTTGCACACAGTTGTGCAACTTTTTTTACAGCTTGTTAATTCAGACTCGAGGTTGCAGCATGTGGTTCCCTTCAGACATAACTATCTTAAAATAAGAAAACCCAAGAATTCCTTCTTAAGAAGCTCAAGGTCATTTGTGTAAAGTTTGAAAAGGATCAGGATCCTGTAATTCCAGGCATTGTTATGAAACGGGTGAAAAGTTCTCTCCATGTTACCTTCCCGGGTGCGCTCAGCAGCTGTATCCTGCTGCAGAAGCACTACAAAAAGTCAGCTTGCTGTGCGTGTGCTGATTGCAGAGAAAACTCGTCACAAACGTATTGCAGCAGCATGTAACACACCTTGGAGGAGGGATGACTGCATGACAAACAGTAACTGAAATATGATGGCCTTAAAAAAAAAAAAAAAAAGAAAAACCCAAAACAAAACGCTGAAGAAGCAAATAGCAGGATGTCTTTCATAGTTTCATAGCCTGGTACTCTCACAGTTTATGGATGTGTTAAAACTTGAAGAAAATGCAATTTTTCTTATCTTAAGCATGGTAAAGGGAGAAATGCCAGGGAGATGACAGTAATAAAAAAAAAAAAGTTTTCTCAGAAGATAAAAATGCGAAAACGCTTCCCCCGAAGGTCTTTGCTCTTGCTGCAAGATGAGAACAACTGTGTACATGATGCACAAGAGCCAGCGACGAACTGTTAGAGCCGAGTGCCAGCCAGGGAGAGAAAGGGACAGGGACAGAAAGGACACGTGCAGGACTGGTAGGACTGGTGCAAGTTTTTTGTCGTACCAAAGTGCAACTTCATGCTATGTAGCTGATGGAAACAAGATAGGTCTTCAAGACGCTTTGATTTGATAAACAGTTCTTTGCTAAGTGAGCTACATTTTTGGATACTTGTGGTGAGTGTGGGTAGACACTAAGAGAAAGAGGGACAGGGACACATTACGTACGGCTCCCTTGCCTGGGAGAATAATATCGGCTTCAAGATAGTGAGTGACAGAGTAAGAACAGGCACTTCTGAGAAGTCTTATAAGCAAAGCATCAAAAAGGCATTCACTTTGACTTACTGTTTCCCTTTAATGGCTGTAGGATGAATGCATTATTTCCAATCAGTCTCTCAGGCTGTTTTTACCCCCATGTATGGACATTACACCTCTTTTCTTCAACCCAGGCCTCTGGAGTTCTTCCCAGTGTTGTGAAGGAGCAAAGAATATTACACTTTTATATTTAGCTACTGTAGATTCAAGTCAAATATTTCTGATTCTCAAGAATGGATACTTTGAACCCAGACCCGCAGCAGGCTGCTTAAAAATTACTTTGGTTAGACGGAAAACCAGCAAACACGACTACTAATACAAAGGGCATATTTCTCTCTTCACCTCTTCTGACTACCAAATTGTCTGAGGGACAGAAAACATGAGAATTTAACCCTGTAACTTACCCAGAATCTGAAAAATATTTGCTCTTTGGAGAGTGATCTTGTGGCCTGATGATACAGGGAAGGGAATTGCGGATGAGTTGTCCAGTAGCTTCTAATTGAAAGAAGAGATACAGCTTATAGACAGCTCCAAATGGCAGTGAAGTATTGATAAAAAGGAGGTGTAATGACATTTGCAGGCACAAATTCATTGCTCACAGAGAAATGCCAAGTTGCAATGTTTATCTCTACAAAATGCCAAGAGCCTTTTCCATTGTATGGCAAGTAACTACATTATCTCCTGCAAATCACATCATCTCCAGGGCCTACTGTATTACAGCCCTAACTCATCTCATGGTTTATTTGAGCATTATGGTGAGAGCCCCAGTTAGATGGCGCTGAGGCTTGTAGGATGGCTGCTCCATTTCATGCCAAAGGTGGTGCTCAGCTACAGGGATGGAATCTGCAAGCAGATCCTCTGTGCAGTGAAAGGTTTCAGTGCGTATGGTTACCATTCACAACATCCATGTGGAAGAATGCCTGAAAAGCTTCTCCAGATTTTAGCTTCATCCAAAAACCAAATTATAGACCACATCTATAGTCCAAAACTGCTTTGGAGTGAATTGTCTACATCATTCATCAGGAAATAACAAAGTTACACCTGGTACCACAGCAGCAACACAGGGAACAGGAGATGGACTCTGGGTCTGCTTAGTGCAAATGCTGGGATGAACTTCTGCTTTCCCAGCATTGACGCAAAATGTAGAAGCAGCCAGAAACAAGACCTTCATGTGCCCCCTGGAGGAATTCTCTCTTATGGTGAGGCCACAGTGCCAGGCTTTCCTGGCCCCATGCATATCTTGTTGGTACATCGTGGCTGCTTTTGACAAGAAGGGTGAAGGAGTCCCCTCAGCAGAAGACCTGCAGAGTTTAAGGTTTCTTGTCCAGGGTAAAACATGACCTCCGGTTCCTTTTAGCTGTAAATGATGCCAAGCTTGTCTCTCACGTCCCAGCAAGGGCCTCCAGGCTCTTCTATAACGATGCTCCCTCCTGCAACCTACTGTAATTTTCAATGTTAGTGAGGCTGCAAGTTCTGTGCTTTTTGCTGACCTCCTTTTATTCACCCACACGTTACTCATGCACTCACATCACACTTCACAAATCAGCCCCACAGGCAGGCTCTGCAGAAGGAGTCCCAGGTGGTTTTATGAGGGGACAAGATGCAGAGATGCTTATCCACAATTGCAGTAGCTCTGACCAGGCTGAGTGCAACTCCAGCAGCCCACATGGCTTGTCTGCAAAAACATAGATACACACCCAGATATCCATGGGTAAGTGGTCAAGCATAGCTCTTGGAGGCTGCTCTCACATGTAGGTGTTATGTTCTCTCTTAATTTGCACTGGAGCCCTCTAGATCCTTTTGTGAATCTGGCCTGGTATTCTCCGATACAAATTCTGTTGTATTGATTCTTCAGATCATTCAGGATAAAGTTTGCTGAAAGTCCAATCATCTTGTTCTCAGGGCAATTGCTACAGATGACTGTGCACATCACAAAAGGAAGCCCAGATACCACTGAGTCAGAAAGCCTAACCTCTCCAAAATGCATGAAGGGACATGGAGAGGTGGAGGTTGGCATGCTTTCCACTAGGCCAACCAGAACAGATTGCTAAAGCAGATTGTAAACCTTTTCAAACTAAACGCTTCCAATGGAAACTTCTCTTGCCATCAATGCTGAAATCCAGGTAGGAACAGAGCCCAGAGATGGGCCACAAGCCAGCAGGCAAGGCGAGCCTCTCCCCTTTTCTCCAGGCATGCAGCCTGGGGGGCACCAGCACCAGCTGCCGCGGGGGCCAGCTGCACCCCCAGGGAGGTGACGTGGCTGGCAGGGCCTGTCCCACTGTACCGGAGCAGGGCACCCCATGGGCAGCCCCCACCCCAGGGCACCAGGCACCTCCATGAGGAGGGGAGAGGGGAGAGGGGAGAGGAAGGGGAGAAGGGGAGAAGGGGAGAGGAAGGGGAGGAGGGGGAGGCGGGGAGGCGGGGAGGCGGGGAGGAGGGGAGGAGGGGAGAAGGGGAGAAGGGGAGAAGGGGAGAAGGGGAGAAGGGGAGAAGGGGAGAAGGGGAGAAGGGGAGAACTTCCTCAGCACACCCAAGCAGGTGTCTCATCCCTTAACACCAGCTGACACCAAGACTGTTGAGGCAGCAGAGGATCCACATTTAGCTGAAAAAAAGCACCTCAAGAACATACTTTCTCCTGTTCATCCCTCAATTCCATGGTGGGGAGCACACGGAATAGGCTTACAGAGCAGAAGTGCCATAAGTAGCAAGCTGGCACTCTGGAAACAGGAAGGTGGCAAGATCAGGATGGAAAAAAGCAGCTGGGAATACAAGGAGGCACGAATGCTTGACAAAAATTATAACTGCAATTTAAGAAACACAAAAGCCTCAGTTACAAAGCAGAATAGTTATAATTGGAAAAAAGAAAATACCATAAAAAGCACACCACATCAGAAAAGGTTATCAAACATCCATCACCCATTCCATTAAACATTCTTAACTCATAAAGCTAATCATAATTCTTGGCTCATTAGTCTTATGAGTTAAAGATTCAGGATTTCCTGGCCCACTTTCTGATGTCAATAATAGGACAGGAACAATACAGCAGGATCACTGGCATCTGGGAGCAAACTTACAAAGTGCAACCGCAGCACTCACATCACATGAGCAAATAATTGTTCGCAGTAGCTGGCAGCCAGCTTGGGGTGGGTTTATTATTAGTCTATTAAGCTCTTCTCTTTTAACAGCAATCTTCACTTAAACATATCTTCTCTTTTCATCTTGAAAATGTAATTCCCTTTCCTGAAGGTATAAAGTCATTGGCAGAACAAAAAAAAGCTTCTCTTTCAATGTTCAACATGTTTGAACATCAGCTATTGCCGTACTGGTACTCTCCATCCGTTAGAGGAGCTGAGCTCGTGCCACCGCTGTCAGGGGTAACCTAGTTACCAGAACATCAACTTCCTGAACCCTGCAGGAGAACAGGGGGACACTGAGGCCGTAAGCACAACACTGCATTCTCTAAGAAAACTCTCTGTTTCTTGGCAACTGGAAAAACAATCTCTCTCAATTAACACACTTAGTCTAGTCCACATCTGCTGTAAAAACACTAGAGGAAAAATATTTGAGCCCTTTCAAATTGCCAATAATGAAATTACACAGACAAGAGATTAGATTGTTCATTTGGAAACCAGTTTAATTAATAGCCTGCACATTTTATTTATACCCTTTCTAAAATCCTTGATTCGACAGTGTAATTTCCTCTCCCTTCTGTAGCATCACTCACTGTGGAGTTATGTAAAACAAAAAAAGAAAAAATACTTGGCTTTTTTTCCAATTAACTCAAGGCTGAGTTTGTGTTAGAACTTCTATTAAAATATACCTATTTGCTTATGTGTTCAGTAAAAGCCATGTGCAGCAGTCGGGTTTGGAGAACCATTTGACAATCTTGTGCTCATAGCTCATTCTGGGTGGAGCACTGTGTTTCATCTTCAGTGGCTCTATTTTTTTTATAGATTTTTTTTTTTTTTAGATAGGGAATATTACTCTACATTTCTGTTCCTTCTTCCCCCCCACCCCACCGCTTCTTATGCACTAACACCTACCTACCTTGCAATTCACAGGCAGTTCTCTCCCCATTTGCATTTTTAAGGTTTAAATCCCAAAGGTAGTGGCCTTTTAGGAGAAGTTCAAAAGTTGGTCAATGTCCCCAGTGAGCTTGTGAACACATTTCTCCAACTAAAAGGAATTATCAGAGGTTTCTAGCAATGAGAGGGATTCACTCTCCTCAATCTACCGAACGGCTCTTCTGTACTCTATAGCTTCTTTGCCTGCAACAATTTTCATATGCTAACTCCATTTTTACTGCACAAAGCGGTCACTATTAGTTTGAGACAAAGTAGATTAATTCACACAAAGGTCATTGCTTAACTAGGAAACAATATTAAGTAAATAGTATTAAGAAAAAAAAAAAATCATACCTTGGGCACAGGAACTCTAAATTTCCACTAGGAAAACACCCATCACCAAGAGTCTATTCTGGGCTCCTCACAGAGCAGCACAGACACTATTACCAAGCTGGCCCGTCCATGAACCTCCTGATATTTTTAGTATGCCATCTAGTAAAAAAGTAATTTGTACCTTAAAAATAACTATTGCTTCCTACTTTGCCTCTTTTGGAGTGAGAGCTAGAGAAAACATCAATTACAAGTGGGTAGCTTTTTCCAGGGCACCATTTAATGAGGCTTCTTTGTTTTCCTATTGATCAACCTTACATACTTATATTTTGTTGAATGACAAACAACGGCACAGGGGAAATTAAACACTGAAGTCTGCAGACACTTTGGGACAATATTTGTTTAACAGCTGCCGAACTCTGGAAGTAACAGCGAAGAGTATTATGTAAGAAAATCCTGTAACCCAAACAGATAATCTTCTGGTTAACATCACATTGAGACTCTACTTGCTTAAAACATCAGTTGTTATAAGAAAACAATGTTCAGCTGAGGATCCACAGTGCAGAACTATTTATTCTGTCCAGAAACGTAACAATCTAGAAATTTTCAATAAGTCAAATTCAGGCAAATATGTAATTGCCTTTTTTTTAAAAGGAAACAAATGTATAATACAACGGATTACTTGGTCTTACTTCATCTTTGAAAAAAATATATCTGGAGTGATAGATTGTAGACTTGGTTCTTCCAGTCTTCAGAGTTAAAACTGAATTCATAAAAATAAATCTGAAACCATCAAAGGCTGTAAATGCAGACCTGGACAAAGAGCTGACAAAAAAAATGAACTATTTTGGCCTGTATTTCTTCGCAGAATGTACCAGATTTCATGTCATAATTCTTTTACGATACTAAATGGAAAACACAGTTATTGTTTAATCTTCATAAAGAAAAAATATTTTTATGAGCGTTAACCCAGAAGAAAGTTGACAGTTTGCCAAATAGGTATGTTTTTCCAGTGCTACCAAGCGTTTTTAACTTAAATCTGAAGCTGGCCAGTAGTTTAACATAGCTTTAAGTGGCCTCAAATTGTGTATTTGTTTGACTGCCACTGGAGAAACTTTAAAAATAACAGTAAAGAATTACCGTTTCAAAAGTGGCCATACAACCTTTATCAAATGACTAATGCTATTTATTCACTCCAGATAGATAACATTTCAGATAATTATCCAAACTACAAATAATAATTCAGTGAAGTCAGTGCGACATTTAAAATCTGGTTGTTAAGTTCTGCACAAGTTGCTTCAGAGGACTTGCAGAGAAAGTCTTGCAGGAAGTCAATTAGGTAGCAGTGCACTGAGTAAAAGTATATAATTTTCTGAATAAAGCAGTATAACATTCATTTTCAACAGTTAAAAGTTCCTATAGAAAAATTAGGGGTAGCTCCCTCATCTAGTTTTACAGAGCTTCACTTAACTACAACCAACTGGAAAGTTTGAATTCAAGAGACTTCTTCATAAATGTGCAATCCATGAAGACAATACATGAAGATCTGCTTGTCTTCTACTCAAACAGAGCACAAAATAGTACCGGTGAGGGAAACAAAGAGCTTATTCAATTAAGCCAAGAGTCACTTTTCAGTCAGCTTTGGAGGAGTCTGGCCTAAATCTGAAGTCCAGTACAAGAGCATACAGCAATAACATCTTCCTACCTCATCCATCAATTGATTTTACTAGGATGAAACACATCAGTTGTACGCTGTTCTAGGGTGGCTATTGTACAGAATCGAACACCTCTTCCTGACACATTTTTCTTTCCAGCAGAAACATAGCTAAAGAGATCTGGTAATTTCAAAACTGGGACTGTCAGTATTCGTCTCACTCTGGCTCCTTAAAACTTCTTGGCCATAGCCGAAAAGACAACTTCTCCCCTTTATGCTCTTCCCAGTGGACATTTTCCATCAGGACAGGGGCTATAGCAACCGCATCACACCTTCCACGTGCAGTCACCAGAGCATGCTGTATAGCCAGACGTGGGGACAGCGAAACACAATGTCCTGAGCCAGCCTTTCATCGCCAGCACAAGCTGGGGCAATGCGGGGATCCATTTGGCTCAAGGAGAGAGTGAGATGGGACAGGGAGGGAGAAGGGAGGCCGTTCAGCAGTTTCTCACGCTGCTATATCTGAGCACTCCTGCTGAAATACCGATGCTTTACTCTAGGCAACATTTTAATTTTTTTTTTTTTTTTAATTAACAACAGCTAAGTTCCCTTTAACTGCAGACCTCAGCGCACAGGACGAGGACAGGAGATACGGAGCTGACTATTCACAGAGGGTAAGGCCAGAGATAAAGATCATAAAATACATACAGTGCTAGCTGCCAACACTGAGGCTGAACAAGTAAGTAAAAAAAAACCCTCTAAATAGAAGGATAGGGAATGTCTTTCTTACTGACCTTAAAGGTCCCTTGAGTTGTCTCTGCATTGTAGCACAGGAAAAAAGATTAGGGCTGGGACCACTGATTTCTCATTTGCTTTCAAGCTTCAAGAATATGGCAATAATTCTGGTGCTCAAAACACCAAAGCAGCAAGAAGAAACATGAGCAGACATTAGAAGACAGACAGGCAAAAACTAACAAAAGCATTCCCCCTACCGCCCCCTTTTTTTTTTTTTTTTTATTTTTTTATTAATGCACTCTCTTCCTCTGTCAGATTAGATATTTTTATACTTTCACTTCTATTGTTGTCTCAGTAATGGAATTTGCCCACGGAAATGCTTAATCAGCTGTGCTGCACCATCTCTTTTAAGCTTCTGCCCTGTTCGCCTTTCAAAGGTTGTTCTTCCCGTAGTACCAGTGGGGTCACCTGGAGGGATGTCTGTCTGTCCAGAAGCCCAGAAGTACAGGACCTGATTTCATGCAACCACCAAGGGAGCGTTTGCAAATTTTGTGGGAACACAAATGTCTTTTCACATTTTATCTATTTGTTGGGTACAATTTAGAAGCATTATAATTATTGTCTTGACGGAATCCCATCCACTAACTGTGATTACTTAAAAGAACTTTCCCTCCTCTGTGCAACTGGACATGCATCTAACCTGGCCTATCTGAAAGGACAGCATGGTCACTGCTGGGTTAAAGCTGGCTCAGTCTTCTTGCAAGTCTTCACTGTCCAGAGGAGAATGAAGCACTGAAGCTTGACCCTGGCAGGTGAGATAGAGTTCAAAGGTAAATCTGCAGGGTTTAAGCAGAAGGTGGACAAGTCCGCCATCTCCCAGCACCTGCTTTTTTAATGCCATGCTGCCTCCTGTACTACTTCTGTCATCCTGTCATGCAGATTTTCTCCCTCTGCTTCTTGAAAGCCCAGCTGTGTGGTCTTCTCCCTCTCTTCAGCCTCCCACCAGCACAAATCCTGCATCCGTATCCATACCTGCCTGCTCCAGTTCTCCTGTGTTGCCATTTTGCCCAGATGTTCCCATAGATTTGTATTGGTCTCCAGTCAATACTATCACTTTTCTGCATCTTTAAACTCATTAAATGGACAAGCTCCAATACCTACCCATTCCTGAAGGGAATCTCTCTTGACCGCTTATACTCTCAACCTTTTTCCAATCCAGCTTTCATCTCGCATCCTCTGTAATTTCTTCTATTGGTCTTAGAGAAAGCATGAAATTCAGATTCCACTCTTATCCTTCTTTACCCATCAGCCATTATCTCTGCTGGCTCTAATATTGACCAGAAATCTTTTCCCTTGCCTTCCACCTCTCTCCTGGTTTTCCCTATAAAACTTTCTTCACTTTCACATGCCGAGGATGGTCATCATGCCTATGCTTATTCATCTAAAGACCTGTTTACTCATTCCCATCTTTTCACCCAGTCCACTGGTAATTCTGTGCTGCTCTTTCAGTTACTTTATTCAGACCTTCCTCCTTCTGTCCAAACTTCAGTCTCTCCCTTGCTTTGATATCCCATAGAAATCCGGATATCAGTTCAATGTGAGTCTGGCTATTCCTCACCAGGAAAGGTTTGATACTATCTCTTGCTTTATAGCCAATGCGCAGAAGCAGTCTTTCTGCTGGATATGCAATGCAGATCTCTTTTGAATGTTCTTCTAAACCTTTACATCTGAGCTACATCTTCTTTGCTATACTTACAAGCTACTTCAAAGGTTTAGCTATCTCTAGCCTTTCAGCACTACAGATAAAGTACGAGGATAAAGGTTGCCCATTTTATTTACTGTAACATGTCTTCACCTTGAAAATTTCCACCGTGATCTACTACAGCCATGCAGAAGAACAATTTCCTATAGCGTACTGACCAAGTTATCCATTACCAATATTTCTCCAGGATGTCTCTTCTATCACACCTTCTGTTTACTTTCTAGACTAATCTCCAACTTACCTGTCTTTTCCTCCTTGTTGTTTACTGTCAGCTCCATCCTTCACTCAGCTCACGACTGCTCAAAATTGTGTTTTCCCTGTGCTACCCCTGGGCATGGGAGGAGGTACCTAAATCATCCACAAAGCTGCCCGATAGCTGCCCTTCCAATCCCTCTCTGGAACACAGAAACTTGAAGACAAGCCACTGGCATGATGAGACTGCTGACAGTCATTCTGATCAGTATTACTCGGCTTCCCTTTGATATAGTACTCTTATTCTAGGTTCAAGGCACATGGCAAAGGGTAGGGAGAGCTTTCAATGGGGGCCTCTCAAGGCCCTCCAGTAAGAATTTTTTATTTCCTTCTCAAATATTTCAATGAAAAACAATTACTCATCTTCTCAACCCTTTATACCATTCCAGATTTGTAAAAACAAAAAAAAAATATGTAATATTATTCTGGCATTTCCTTAACTTTAGAGAAAAATAAGAACAAATGCAGCCCAGGCTCTATCTATGGCCCTGCCGTGATTCTTGACTCTCACCAGAAAGCACTGCCACCTTTGAAATGGATAGCACATACTTGATGGTATTTTCAGACCTTTGCTTCACTCCGCGAGTCACAAGGCTCTGCTCGCTCGCAGGGATGGAGGACCAGCCACAGCAGACAGCCACCGCATCAGCATCGCACGGGACCCGGTACCGCGCCACCAGCGGGCAGCTCTGTTTGGAAGAGAGGTCCCTCTCCGCTTCCCTCTGTAGTTTTCCTCCTTTGTGATTCAGTTTACACACAGCTGCAAAGGACATTAGTGGGAGAGATCCAGATGAAGAACTTTGCTTTGGTTTTGTGACACTGGAGTTTCCAGCTAAGTTTATTTAAGGTAATAATGTATCCACTGATGAAGGCAACTTCCCAGTCACTGCCCTGTCAGCGCTACAGATGCAGCAAAAAGCTAACACTTCCACTCACTCTATTAGCAAAGGCAATTCGAATTTCTCATGCATTCTGGTACAACCTCTGTGTGCCAGCTAATGCTTTTGCATGCAGACATCCCCAGACAGGGGGGTAATTTTACTCAGACTTTGCTGTATGTGCTGGTTGCCCCCCCACGATCCGTGGAATAGCTGGTGCAGGCTGGCTCACAGCTGCATTTCATGTGGATCCTGGTTTACTGCTGCACATCATCCTACTGTCCACACTTGGAAGCAGAGCAGAAAAACCTGCTCCCTGCCCATGCAGAGGTCTGGTTAGTTTAATCCAGAGCAGATCTTGGGTGTAAACCAACATGTATGCGGTGCAAATAATTTGAAGGGACTTGGATCCCTGCATGAGAGAGGAAACATGCCAAGATAATTAAACTAATTTACCCCATTTTCTTTAGATTCCTCTGCCTAATTTTACAGCTTGGAGAGAGTAGTTTCACAGGTAGTCTAACCGGAACAACTCAGTCCAAGACCTGATTACAATATAAACTTTTAAACTCAGGCTAATTTCTCTATGAAACCAGATTTCCTTTCTGAGCAGTGAAAATCTCGCTAAGCTCAGACTGTGACCAAAGAAGCAGTAGCTCTGTAAAAGGATAGCTTACATGTTCCCAGTTCCAGAAGAATAAATATTTTCAATGAACCGCATTCAGCTCCAATTTATGATACCAGAAATCCCACCTGTTTACACAGGATGAGTTTCCCCCAACGTTTTCCTGCTTGCCACACTTGCACATGGCAAAGTCCATACCAGGCTGCCCACGTTGCCAACACAAATTGACCCCCCAGGCTGTGTAGCATTCCCATCCCTGCTAAGTATTTCCAGCGGCACCTCAGTCTGACTCGAGCTACTGAAGTGTTTGCTTTTCATATGTTCTTCTATTATTTTTCTACATCTTAAGATATAAAAACGAAGTGCTTAAAAGTTCTTAAATAAATATAAACTCCCATGTTATTATAGGCCATTCTCCACTGCAGGCAACCCCTGCATTCCCAAGAGAGAAGTAATTTGTTCATCTCACACTGCATGCCTAAGACTGGAGTAAGTTTTGGTACCTTTGGCTTCCGTTTCAAAACCATGAAGGTAAGGAGCAACCCCAAAAACCAAAGTTCAAAATAAAAGCAAGGAGAGATGTACCACACCACAAAGTGAACTCTCTTTGGAGAAGAGATGCTGCTTATCCCTGTGACAAAGCACTACAAACTTCATCTACTGTGTCATGAGCTAAAAAATAATGACTGAGACCCAGGAAGGCCATTTGTTTTGAATTGGAAAAGGTTGGGGGTTTTTGTTGTTGTTGTTTTTGGGTTGTTTTGGGGTTTTTTTTGCAGTTTATGGGCTGAGAGAAAAGTCTGTCAAAGTCAGACTGAAAATTATTTCCATGTGAAAAAGGTCAGTTTGAAATTTGTTTCAGCAGCATCGTAGCTTAACAGAGGCTAGTGGATGAGGATCAGAGAAATGCCTAAGGAAGCAGAGCCTTCAATTAAGTTATCCAGGGTCCTGTGAAGCTGAAGCTTGACTATTTCTTGTGAGAGAGTCCACCACTTCTCTGGGCAACCTGTTCCAAAATATGTCTGTTCCCATGGCGAAGAATATTTTTATGATATCCAGTTTCCTGTGAAGCAACTTGTGTCCATTGCCTCTTCTCCTGTCACTGTGCATCCTGAACACACATGACATCTATGAAAAGGATTTTCCCTGTCTTCTCTATAACTACCTTTGAAGTGGTGGGAGGCTACGGTTAGATCCCACTGAGCCTTCTCTTCCCTGGGCTGAACAAACCCAGTTCCTTCAGCCTTCCTTCATACCTCAAGTCTTTCAAACTCTGACCGTCTTGGTGGCCCTCCACTGGACCTTCTCCAATTTTTCAGTGTCTAGGGGACAAGAAGCAGACAAAAGTGACGAGTAGAATAATCACATCCCCTGACTTGCTGGGTGCAGAGAGGCAGAAAAGAGACACCACTGTACCCAGTAGGGTCCCTCAAAGGAAGATTTTATCACAACTTCCTCTAAGTTGTTAGGGTTTTGAGGGTTTTATTTGATTGGTTTTTTTTTTTTAAACCAAAAATGAACAGACTGACCTTCAGAGCAAACACCAGGTCAAGAAGGAGAGCACAAGGATGCAGGCTGGTGGTCAGGAAATCTCTTTGATCCTGACAGATGCTGGGATGGAGCAGGAAGACCGGGACATTGCGTGCTTCCTATGCCACACACTTTTCCTCAAGCCTTTGGTATTGGCCACAGGTCTAGATGGGACCATGGAGCTTTGCTGTCATTTGGAACAGCAATTCCTGTGTTCACATGCTACCAAGCCTCACACCCCGAGGGCTTTCACAGCTGAAATCATGGCAAAGATGAACCACTGCAGAGTGCAGGGTTTTTTGCTTATTTTCCCCAAAGAGAGTAAATGTTTTGGTGCCGCTTTCTTACAGCATGACCAGATGCCTGATAGGCTGGGCTTGAGGAGCGAGATGTACTCCCAGAAGGTATCTGAAGGTCGCATCACACGTCAGCGTGAGTTAGTTGTACCAGCACAGCCACGGCCCCACTATTTCAGGCTCCTCTCCCAGAAACAACGCGTGCAGCAGCTCCTTTTGCAACAGCTCTCACAGCTTCTAACTCAGCATTTCTGTACAACTCCATTAGTTATTACTCCTACATGCCCAAAAATTTCGGTAGCAACACAGAAATGAATGCAAAAGAGTAGTTAGCACTTCAAGACGTTTCAAACTTAAGGAAAAAAAAAAAAAATCACCTCCCTTTTTAAGTGGAATGGATACCCGTGTTCTTATGGTACTGCTGAAGAGCCGTGCTGATGAGGGGGGTCTCCAGGAGGGGAGAGCACCCATGCAGACACTGGCAGGGAAGGGCAAAGCTGAGGGTTTCAGCGTTACTTGGTTACTTTCACTGACAGGAGCTGGGTTTTACTCAATAGCCATTGAGTACATTCCTCAGATTCTTTTCTTCTGCACTTTGTAAACCGGGGTTGGAAGTCACCGCTGAAAGCACAGGAAGTTAAAAATCACCTTTTTCAGCCTCCTGTCACCTCAGGGTACCTGTGTGATAAACTGACCCAGGCTTGAAGAATAGAGCACCTTTTATAGCCCCATCGCAAAACAATTTAGAAAATAACGAATTACTGCCCCTGCCGTGTCCTCAGCTGGCACTGCTGAGTCTGTAACCAGTCGTGCCCGTTCACAGGAGCACAAGTTGCGCCCCTGGTAATAAGAGAGCCTGGCTGTCATAGGGGCCAAGCGCTCCTCTGGAGCCCACTGAAAACATGCATTTTAAAAAACAGCGTGGTGCATCTTACCCACTGAAATTAAACAAAGGTTTTTCCATTGACTCGAAAGGGAGAAGGATTAAGAAATAAATTTTCAACGCTCACCTCCCTACTTAGAAGAACATTAATTAAAGCTCCCAGGGGAATTTAAAATTGCAATCTGGGCAGCCAGGACACAACTTTGTCCTGCCTTGATTCAGTGTGAAACCCCGGATGATTAAAGTATTTCACAGCAATTGTGATCCACGTAAAAGGCATTTTAAAATATTTACCCTACATAAAATATTTAACCCTACTGTAAATGAAAAATGGTTAAAGTGTTTACTAGCAAATTCTGGAAGAGAAGAAATTCTATTTAGGGCCAGTACCATAGTCTGTGGGGCAACACGCTGGTCACCCCCCGTGATTCAATGCCTGCTCCAGGTGTAACAAGTCCAATCAGCACCTCAGTAACATCCAAAGTCACATGAAAAATCCACCCTCCACTGCTTGCTGAAAGCCAGCTCCTGTCTGTACAGCTTCCAATGTCGCTCTTGCATTACAGAAGCCCCGAAGAGAGGAAGAAGGACCCAAGTGTTAAATGTGAAAAGCCAACTATCAAAGAACAGGGCACCAACCTTCACATCAGATGAGGGACACCATGGGGCAGGACTGAGCTGCAGGAGAAGACAATGCTAAATCAGGCCAGAAAGCAGAAGGCAGGATTCCTCCTGTCTCTCCTCAAGTCAAGCACCATCCTCCCAGAACTTTCCAGGCTGAGGTAGCTATTTCACTTTATGGTCTGCAACATATATTTTTTTCCCCTCTCCATTTTTGCTTCCAACTGCATATTTTTATAGGACTTCTGCCCTTACCTATTTAAATACTGGCTTTAATTATCCCCGTGAATATTTGCTTCTAATTTTCCTGTAGCTACTTAGAAAACTGAACCTAAAAAAGAAAAAAATCCAGAAAACTATTTTTACATTCATTTAAAGGTATTCAGTTCAAGATTAGAGATGAAAGAGTTTGAGGTCTTTTTCCAAGAAAGTTTTTAACCAGAAAGTTACAAGGAATTAAGAGAGGACTGCTAAAGGTCAGCATGCTATAGCCAAATTCCAGTCTGGTAAATTACCGCTATATTATGCTTCCAAGGAAATCTGTATTCAACATCTGTTTTCTTTACACGAGATCATTAGGAACAGACAGGCCAAGTCATAGCTTCATTCTGCACTTACCTCAGGTTTTTGAAAGGACAAATCTGTCCCTTCCTAGACACAGGACTAGATTCAAACCTGGCCTCGTTGGACTTGTTCACTACTGTGATGTTTTCAAGTTGCTTTGGAGTCAGACATTACCCAAAAATCAGTATTAATGAGGAAAACAGGAAAGCGAGCTGGAGACGAGCCGGCTCTGCTTCTTGTCATTTGCACTCGCTGCTGTTCAGGCTAATTATTTATCAAGTCAAAGCAGATTTCTCTCTGTGACATAGTTGGCAAAAAACTTCCCCACCAAAAATCAGTGGCTGACAGTCAAAGTAAGAATCATTGTGGATCCCAACATCCTGCTACTTCTGAAGAGGTCAGTACTCTAAAAATTAGAAACACCCTGAACAAATGCATATTGCAAACCTCTCCACAATTAAAGTTACGGAAAACAACTGTTATTCCCTAGCATGTGCTGAAGGAAGTGTTTTCCAACACCACTGATTTGTTTTTTGAGAGACCAACAAGAAGTATGGACACAGCTGGATGTTTCAAGGTCAGTATGGTTGTGGATACAAATGCTACAGCAAAATGGCATCCAGCTGTGCAGAAGGACAGGCCTCTCCGGACACGACCCAGGACAATGGGACCAGAAGCACTGCATTTTCCTCCCACCACTGCTGTCACTTCCACCTGCCTCCCATCCCTCCTCTTCCACCGTTTCAGTCCCTCTTCTAACCCTGCCACAAATGTGAGGCAAAAAAATAAGAGGAAAACGGGCCTTTCTGGTTGCGGTGAAAATTTTGAAATTGTTCAACATCTATCAAGGTTGTCATTATTCAAATATTTGGTGCCACAAGCAGAGATAAATGCTTTCACAAGCAGGAATCCCAGGACTTACATGAGCATGAGTGTGCCTGCAGCAAAGCACTCACAAATTTGGGGCAACACCCAACCCACGGTCTTACTGTACTTCCAGCTGCTTTTCCAGCCCAGTTCCGAGACAGCAGCACCCATTATAGGAGCTTGGACAAAGGGCTGTGGGAACATTGACTCAAATATATTCACTATCTGGCTTTAAAGACTTAAGAAATTACACAGTGCAATAAAAATAAAAAAGGAGCATCCAAATAGATTATCATGACCATCCAAAATGCAGTGCTGCTTTTTTTTAAACAGTTTTCAAAGGATCATGGTGCTTGTTTCCCTTATTCTTTCCCTGTCATGAACATCATGTTGCTACAATGTAATTTTAAAATTAAAGTTAAGTCTGGGCCTACTATAGGAAGAAGTTCAGCTTACTGTGGATTTTTTTTTTTTATTGCTTATTTTGCCTTTGAATTATTTCTGACCTTGAAAGAAATTTCTATGCCTCAGTTTACCTGCATCCAGGATATTTACTTATCCCGTCAAACAGCTATAAAGTTTAAAGCCAAGAATGTTTTTTTTTTTTTGCAATAAATCTTGAGCTGTGCAGTTGAACCACTGACATTTTGAACCAACATCATTGATCCTGCAGTGTTTTAAGGAAAAAAATGGTACAGAAGAACTGAGGTAGCATAGAATAGAGAGGGAAGAGGTGGACAGTTAAAAAAAAAATGGTAGTGCTTCATTTAGAGAGAGGACACAAAGCAGAACTCAGGAAAGAGCAGGGAAGGGGAGGGAAGAAGACAGGTTTATGAAGCGGTGCTTCAAAGGCGAGTGAGATAAAGAGTTACCCACAACTGCACATGCCCACCAGGATGGGGCTTGGTTTATTTTTCAGTGACAGGGATTATCCAAAATTAGTAGAGCAGAGACTGCAAACTCAGCTACAACTGCCCTATTTCATTAAGTAGCAGCTGCTGAATTAGAGGTTGTTCTACCCAAACGCGACTGTGGTTTCCACACTGCACACACCAACTGGATGTAAAGCAGCCTTCCCGAGGGCCTGAAACTTCCTCTTAAATTTGCATTGGCTTGTATGATACCTTGCTTTGTTTCTCCCTACAGTGGAAAAGGGAGTTAAACCACCCCCTCCCAAATAAAACTGTCATTTTTGATAAGCTAAATTGAAAAAAAGTGATGCCATTTCACTACTTCAAGGCAAAAAGACAAGCAAGACATGACATTATGAGGCTTTAAAAAAAAAAAAGTCTAAGCGCTACTGTGGCTTTCCTCCTATAGCTGTTTTTTATGTAAACTATGAGGCTGTTTGCAGTAACACGTCTCAGAGCATAAAGGCAAAATAAAGACCATTAGCTTTAGATTTTGACTTTAAAGGCACGGACAAGACAGTGGCAGAGCAGTATACAGAAGCAAGGACTTCGAGAAGCAAACAAGCAGGAGGGCCCTGGAGACAGGACCCGCCACACCTCACACTCGCTGGCGGGCCCCTTATTCAAATCCCGGGTCGGCAATAAGAGTTACTGACATTGCACTGACCGTATAGCTCCTTCTGAAAGGAGTATTGACGTTTTTGAGGTGGACTGCTAACAGACAAGTGTTTGCAGTATTACTAACGAGAGCAAAGCTTTGATGAGCAGAAAGCTTCACCCATCCTTTGGTCCCTTTGAGGCAGAGCTGAAGCAGGTTGGGGAGGCAAGATGCAGAAGCACACTGTTAGACCTGCTGTTTGGAGGAAGTGAAGTTTAATGCTGCTGAAAGGACCTCACTTCTTTCATATTACGGCAGAGAAGTTAAAATTCATGACCTCTGAAGAGAAATCCATCTGGAGGCTTGTTATTTTCACACACATGAAACAATTACAAGGAATAGCCCTTTCCTTTATCCCTTCAAGGAAGTTTCAAGCTTGGTTAGCAACATCAGTTATTTCTATGGCAACAGAGAGAGGTATAAACAGAGGATTACAACCTTCAACAAAGGATCAAGAAGAGGAAGAAATAGGACTTGAAGACAAAAATGCCTGGAAGAGCTGCAAAAAATGCAGAAAGTTACTAATTTTCTTAAAAGGTCTTGCTCCCAACAGGTCTGTGAACATTATGGTTTTGGCAAAACTTTGATTTCAAAGAGGGGAAAAAGACAGGGGACTGTCCATTATTTTTTGCTGCAGGCATAATGGAGTCAAAGAGTTGGGATCGCTGACGCTTGGGAGAGGGCATGACGGGGTGCCTTGCCTGGGTTGCTTTACAGCTCACGAAATTAAATTTACACTAGAAAGCATGTACTCTTATTCTACAAATATTGCTATAGGCATGGGATTATAGGCAGATGTGTACAAGTAAATTTAAAATTCCCACGTGCTTATGTGCACTAAATGGACATGAGCAGGTAATTCTAGTGTTGTCAAACCAAACCTGATCTTTGAGGAAGAGCACGGACAACAGCTTTTAAAGGCTACTTTGCTGTGAGCCAAGTCACCATTCCCTTTCACCCATGAACCCAAATGTGATCAGGCCCTACTAACACAACAGCAGCAAATCATTTGCTGCTTGTCCCAGTGTAAATATCTGCACGAAGCCCCACACAGCGCTGAACTGAGGCTGTTTTTCCCTTCCATTTTCACCAGCAGGGTCTGCCAGGGGGACCCAAGAGAGCAGCTGCCCCAGGGTGCGCCCAGGGGCCCACCTCCATCACAGCCTGGCTGGGGAACGCACCAGGGGCCATTTCGGGAGTACTAACCCCAACCCCAGCAGCAGAGTGTGTGTGCCAGCCTGAGCCAAACACACCGGGCCAGGGCTCGATTGCTACTCAGGCAAATTCGTTTTGTGCTGGTTTGGGTGTGTCCGCACAAGCCCCACAGCAGCCATTTCCCAGGAACATCTGTCTCCCTGGGTCCCAGCCAAAGGAAGAAAGGTTGCTTTGTTGGTTGGTTTTTTTTTTTTTTTTTAATCACCACCCGCACTTAGCCCAGACACATGCTTCTACATGAGACAGAGAAAGTAAGAAAGGGAAAGCCCAGCCTGCGCGGAGACCAGCAGCAGGTCTGAGGCATGACCGGATTAGCAAAAGGATCTGAGAAGAGGCAGGTGCGTGGGAAGCTCCCAGCAAGTGAAACACAAGCCAGGCCGTACAGAAACCTTTGAGCCCACACAGCTAACCCAGGGCACGCTGAGAGAGTTATGGTCGTTCATCCCGGGCCATGAGCAGTGAGGTCAGGAAAAGCCTTCATTCGTAGAGACGGGAGGGAAGAGATGCACAGCCCGCTAAGGAGCGATGCAAGAACGTCGGCTGCTGGGCAGAGATCTGACCAGTCACCGCACAGTTTGTCAGGAAGCCAATAACAATGATAGCAATGAAATATAATGCCTAGGATTAGATGCGAAAGGAAAGACCATTAAGCATCTTCTGAAGCTTAAAGTAACTGTTTACTCCCAGAACAGGGAAGGATTGCAGGGAGCACGTAATGCAGCCAGGCCTAGAGGCAGGAAGTTCTCTGCGTCCTTCATCACCTTTCGCCAAGAGAGATGTTGCACCTCATTATTCACTGGTAATACCCCAGGCCTTGGAACATCTTTTTGCTTTTAAAAAGCCCGAGTGAAAGTTCTCATTTCGCTATCCAGGCGCAAAAGTTGCCTTTTGGAGTCAGGTGCAAAAGCCCTGCACAATCTCAGCCACAAGTCCCCTGCTGTGCCGGCAGGGGAGGAAGGCGCAGTGACAGCAAGTAGAGCCAGGCAGAGCAGACTGACAGAGCCCAGAGTCCTTAGTAACGACAATTCCCTGTGTGCCTGGAGTTACTCTCATCACCTGTGAAACTTTAAAAATTAATCTACTGCTTTGCATATAAATAGTCCACTCGGAGACTGATTTACTGTACGACTGTCAATGGGTCTACAGTGCTCACATGCTTCCCCCTATTAAAACAATTCCAGCTGCCAGTGAGGAAGGACATAAGAAAGGATGACTGTTTTCCAGTCCTTTTCCAAAGACGTGGAAGCTGTCATAATATTTAACCTTTCCTCCACTCTTCCACCGACATGCACCCTGCCCCACCCCGCCCCACCATGGGTTCCCACACCCCAGATATAAAGGCAGATAAGGAGGTCCCTGGCTCGCCGCTTCCTGATGGTGAGTCACGGCTCTGAGTCAGCCTTTGTGTTCTAGGGAACCTGGAAGGCTTTGAAACCCGCTGTTGTTTTTGGCAAAACTGCCTCTTCTTGCTTTGAGGGTAAAACAATTTACATGCATCGGTTTTTGGTCTGAAAATAGCTGCCAAGATGAAAACAGCTGGAGAACGACCAAAGATTTTCTTGTACTGGACACCCTGCACAGCAGAAGCAGAACCTCCCCGTCCTGGGCCACAGACGCACTAAAGTGACTGAGCCACGAAATACCCACTTAAGCCCTGAGGATTCAGGCAGGATGTCTTCACAGCTCCTGACTGTCTCTGTTCTATGCACAGAAGGTACCACTGTTTACGACTGCAGATACAACCACCTTTAGAGCAAGTGGTCACCTTTTCAGTGATGACCAAGAAAAGTGTCATCACCTGCTGGGTCACTGTCTGCTTCCCATAGCCAGGCGAGCTGAAGTTAAATAGCATCAATTCCAGTCCTGACACCAATAAGCCAACCTCCTCCTCCTGTTTTCCCTGGTGCATTCGCTCTTGCCAAGCCAGGCCGCTCTCTTTAGGTGCTCAGATATTAAGGAGCTTAGCACGAGGAGATCCAGACTGCAGAAGTGTCTTTTGATAAAGAAGAGTTTGTCCCATCTCAGTTGAGACACGCCAGTAACAGGGGAAAGTCTGGCAAATGCACCTCTCAAGAATCCATGTGTGTCTCTGCCTAGTCCTTCTCTGTCTCCACAGATCAGCACTTTGTATTTATATAGAAAAAAAAAAATCCCCTCATTCTTGGCAGAGAAAAGCTCCCGTATTTTTATTAACGTGTTTAAACATTACATCAGCTGCTCATCTCGAACATTCATCTGCATCATCCACTTCTGTGCCTACTTCTGTATCTGTTTTACAAAACCTTTAATTAAATTAATTATGCTTTAATATATATATTTTAATTTCCTTTTGCAATCATATTTCAGACATCTTTTGATCTCTTATTGCAATTCCAAACTACACTCCTTCCCTTCATGTCTGTTTGGTAAACACCTTTGCTTGGGCCAGATTCATTAGCATTTTAATTATTTTCTCACTCCAGGACTCCTCTGCTGTCCCTTCCTCCCACAGTATGGCAAATTAGGCCATTTCTAGATTAAGCCCTAAATTCACTAAAAAGTCTTAAAGCATAAGCATGACAGCATAAAGAAAACAGAAAAAGTTATCTGTAAAAATACAATTAGTTGCTACACTTCCTTTCGGAGTGTAACTATTGTTAAAGAAATTATTCCAAGGAAATTGGTTTTAATATGCTTTAATAGGGATTTTGCATGATAAAGCAAAGAAACTTGAAACATGCCAAAGCACATGAAAGAGCAATTAAAATATCAGTTGTAACAGTATTTTTTTAAGTTTGCTTGAATGAGTGTTGAGGAAGGGAAATCCTGATGTGCTAAAACTTAGCAAGGATTTATAACCTTAATTTTTAACTTGACTTTCAGAGTGGAAAAGTGCTTCAGTCCTCTTCTCCCAACAATCTCTTTCAAATAATTTCTTTAAAAATAAATTACAAAAAACCCATAGCACTATAGAGCACTTTTTACTACTTTTTCAATTCTGAATATTTTATCTTCAAATTTGTCTACTTTTTTAAACGGCTACACACTTAAAAAACAGTGAAATGTTTCAGCTAACCAGAGATGTCCTCCCCGCCCCAAGTTTGGCAAAGTTAAAAAAAAAAAAAAAACACACCACCACCAAAGCCAACATTTTGCTCAGCTCTGAACATAAACAACTCCAACAATTTACCACGCGTCAGATGCTAAAAATTCAGGTACATGTTTCTCAGTCCGCTTTATTCATAAAGCGAGAAAAATGTAGCTTCCCTCTTTTATTCATGTTTAGACCCCGCTGATTCGTGACTGTGACGTAGTGAGAGCATGCATGTAATCGGCTATGTGGGTCAACTATCAAGTGTTTAGTTGTCTGATCCCTTCCTTATATCATGACGTACATAGCACCATCACTACGCTATAGTTTAGAACAGAAATCCATTAATGCTGATCCCATAAAAAAAAAAAAATGAGCATAGTCAGTCTCATTCAATAAGGTAGCACTCACCGCTTATTCAAAGTAAAGCATATGTGGGGACATCCAGGCAAAAGTCCATTTGCAATACTTTTAGGCTTTATTTTCATTGACAAAAGGACATATTTCACCACTGGGAGGTGGTGGGGGTGTGGGGGGGGGGGGGAAATGGATGTTTAACTCTTCTGTAAAAGAGTGGAGACAAAGCCCTCGGTTTTCACATCAAGTGAAATCAAGGCTACGGGGCTGATAAGGGTCAGACCTACTGATGGCATGCTAAAAAGGGATTTTCATTCTCTTTGGATTTAATAAAGAAAGTCTATATACAACATTCTTCTCAAGGAGGGTAGAAGCAATAGCAGTTCACACCTTTAGCTCATTAGAAATGGCTCCATTAGGCCCCTTTGCTGACAAATTCACTTAGAATGTAAGTTGTTATTTTAGCTCAATTCACTTCAAAACCAAAACCACTTATATTTGGATTAATCAAAATTAACGTCTGAGGGGAATTATTTAAGCAATATTAAAACACAGGCATTGTACAACTGGCTTTCCCAGGCAGAGAAGCTTTTAGCTTGCTAACTCATTTCTTATCCAGGACAATTTTCCTAGCATGAACCTCTCCCACATGCATTCGAAATGCACCTGCTTCCCTCACTGCCAGCACTGTGGGAGCAGCGTGAACATTGCACCACCTTCGTATCCTCTCATAAACATTAGCAGGTATCTCAGGCTGCTCTAGCTGAACCCCTCGAGGATAAACAAACAGAGCAGGATCTGCTATTACAGGTCTGGGGCTGCAATCACTTCCAAAAATTATTGCAAGCAGAAATCCTGTTCTTCTGCAGTCCCTTCCCAACTCAGTTGCCTAAAATACTTCAAGGCATTCTCCGTAAAAAACTGATGCAGGGCAGCAAACAGCATGTAAGAGAATCCCTCGAGGGCCTCATAGCCATTTGGCTATGGCATCCATTCGGAAATTAACATTTCCAAATCTAAGCCCATAACCAGGTTCCAGTGAAAATATTATTTTCTTTCAACAGCTTACAGTTGATTGAAATTTAAAGGAATGCTTGATAGTGTTAAACGTCTTGCCAGGAGGTGTATATTAGACTTACTACAGTGAATTCACTGAAAATTATGCGAGTGGATTAGCATTTTCAGTATAACTTCTATGTGAAGACAAAAATCAGAATTGTATTCTACTGAAGAGCCATCAACTAGGGCTTCTTTCAGGCAGGTAACAATACCACAATTCTGCCACTTCCTAGCAATAATTTCTCTACTTTATATGTTCCCGGGAAATACTCCCACTGGAAATGGAAGAGAGACTAACAAGGGGTGGGAGTGAAGGAGAGCAACAGCCTGTCTTTGCTGGAACCAGCCATGTCCACCAGCAGGAGGTATGACCTTTAAGTTTGACTGAGGAAGACAGAGTATGGGAACCGTGCGGGCTCTGCATCAAACAGCTTTCAGATTCATTTGGAGGCTATTCATAGCCTGAAGTAGGATGTGAAAGCAACACAAGAATGACCAGAAGAAATACAGCGTTACTTCCCGCAACTAACAAGCTCTTTCCAGTTTGGCCTGCTACATCCAACCCTACTTTCCTAATACTCGACGCAAGTTGCAAAAGTGTGCTCAAGACCCAGCATATCTGATTTCACACAGGCACCTGTAAATCTAGGGCAGTGATATCGGGTATCTGTCCTACTTCACCAGTTCCACCTAACTCCAAAAGGCTTATTTGGAGCCTAACCTTTCATTATACAAACAGGACAAAAACAGAAACTCAGCAGGATACTGGCACTTCCATTTATGAAAATAACTCACCAGGAACTAGTATATGGTCCAACACATTATCATCATATAAATCAGGATTTAATCTGAAAACAATGACATGCTGTTAATCTAGTTGGGCTGTTAAAGCCTAACAACAATGATTCTAATGTTAGTTTTTGAGACAAGGAGTGGGGAAAAGGATGGGGGGGGGGGGGGGAAGACCACTCAAGAGTAGGGAAAAGAATAAGAATTAGAGAAGGAAAAGTTACAGTGGAAGGGAAAAGCACCAAAACTGGAGACCATCCCAAAAGTGAATTTCCCTAATGACAATGAATGCAAGGATGAGCTAGTAAGCAACACCAACAAAAAATCAAGGTGACTCTTGTGGGTTCTCACTCTTCTGCCTAAGAAAAGATTTCAGTCCTCAGAGCCCCAGGGCCACCTCAGCAGCTGTAGGCTTTTGGGACCAAAGCTCCTACTGAGTAATTGCACTCAACTACTGAGTATACCCCAAAACTGAAAGTCTTCCCAGAGTTACCCCTTGGGAAACCTACCCCACGCCTACCCCTCATCAGAGCACTGTACATTTTACCCAACATATATCTAACGTGAAGTACTTAAACAGTGCTTGGAAAAGATGAGGAGAGTTCCCTACACTGCAGGCAGAGAAAGAGCTGCTTTTGTAGGAGAGGAAGGCTACCTTATCCCAGAACACCTATGTCGTCTCAGCCTGGCCCTTGGGATCCCTTCAGCACAGGCAATCCATGGATGGGTAAAGAAGATACATTAAGAAAGTCAGATATGTATTTTTCCCAGCTCTTTTCCTCTCTCTCTGCAAGAAAACATACAAGTAGTATAGAAGATACCTTAGTTTATACTTTCATATACCTGAAGTGATTTTTCAGAGTGTGGCTAGCATTGTCTGAAGACAATTTACCTCATATGCTTCAGAAATTTCACAGGTTTGTCATACTAACTGAGATCTCTCCCAAGCTACCAAAGCATCTGTGTCAAGAGACTTCCCCAGTGCCAATAAGCAACACTTAAAATCAACGCATACTACTGATGTGTAACCGGCACCCTTAAAGTTCTCATATCTTTTGCACCAAAACATCAGAAATCCTATTTTGTGGCCTGAGCCCATAAGCTATGGGTGACATTAAAGTTGTAGCATTTATCACCAATAGGATCTGGCACATTCTTAATTTGCTGTGGGAAGGTAAGTCCTAACAAAAAAACCATTCTTCTGCTGCGATATGCAAGTTTCATATCTTAAAAGAAAATAAAATTTCAGCACAAATAAGACGTACACCCATTCGTTCATAATTTCCCCCTCCATTATTTGCTGCATTCTATTGTTCACAAACCACAGACATGTTTGCAAATATATTTATGCAGGCCCTTTATGATAAAAATAACTCCTTCCACAATTCACATTGAAGCGCAGCAGGATTCTTACTCCTCCTTCCAAACCAACCTGTGTGTATTTGAGCTGGTTTTGCTGCCCCTCTACATTTCCCTCCCTCTAACCATTGGCACGGAGGGCCGTGACAGGGCTGAAGGAATGAGCTTACTGCTTCGTATGCACACACAGCAAAAAGGAAAAGTAGGTTGTTTGTTGTTGAGGGTGAATTGAATCGATCTAGGCGTTCCTTTCCAACACTATTATTTATGACAAGCAGTACATATTATTGACCAGCGAACATACAATAATAGTGCAATTAGCTTTCACTTAAACAATTACCTCGTTGTCATTTCCGATCCAAGTTCAGGAAACAGCACAGACTCCGGAGGGCAAGGGGTTGCAATTAACAGGCACAGCTCACTGCTAGAACTGTGTTAACCCTCTATAGGTACATTTTTAGATACAGCAAGCTGCCAAATGCGGGCCACAGCAGTACCCAGAGGAAGACTACATTTCCATACTCATTAACATTTGTGAAGTTACTCATTAAATCCTGACTGAGTCCAGTGGTGTGAACCAGCCCCGTGCCTCAGCAGAAAGATGTTCCATCAGCTCCTGTTTACTGGGATCATAACACCACACTGAAAGTGAGACGCAGGTTTTATAGACTCAGGAGCTGATTCCTCACCTTCTCAACTCCAACT
Organism: Fratercula arctica; assembly: GCA_947846985.1. NCBI lineage: Eukaryota > Metazoa > Chordata > Aves > Charadriiformes > Alcidae > Fratercula > Fratercula arctica. The sequence continues at coordinate 33,279,202 of CANTUZ010000008.1, forward strand.
GTGCACTGGAGAAAGAGCCACCATCGAACTCGTCCCATGCAAATACAGCACCTAGGACTTACGCACAACTGTCTCTCAACAACTGGCATTGGGGAGGCCAATTGAGTTCCAAGGCCAATAACTGCTGCTAAGCCTCCCTATTAAAAATTTCGCTGGCATCTTCTCCGAGTATGGTTCTCAGGGAACCATCCCTGGCTAATCTGTCCTTAAATGTTTTACCAGAAAGCTACTCAGGTTTGGTATATGTGGGGAGAAACCACATCCTTAATTGCTATAACCATACCAAGGATCAATGAGGCATCTATGTATCCAGTCTAGATACAATTATACTAGCTATGTATAACCTATTTTGAACACGGAAGAGGTTAAAAGTGTGCTGGGAAAATAATTTCTTGGGCCTAACCCAAGACAAACATTAACAACATTCAGTAAATAAAAAAAAAAAATCATCCTAAGCCGTAGTATACCTTTTGTTTACAGGTATTGTGTTATGAGGCCAAGAGCACTGAGAACCAACAGTTTAGGCACAAAAGAGACTTTATGCATTGACCACAGAAGAGAGGACAAGAGAGGACCTTTGCGGCCCCTCACGCAGCAGTGAGAGCACTCACTCACCACATGGGGAAATCCAGAGTCCAAAAACTCTTCTTCCAGATTCAGACAGGAGACCTTGTACCACCAGGTACAATATGCTACAAAGGTACCCAGAAGCACATTCCCTCACGCTGCGTGTGCTCCCCCATGGATGCTTTCATCCATCAGCTGGGGACCCAGGTTCCTGTGCAGGGTGCAGACAAAGTTGGATCACCAAACCCTTGTCAATACTTTTCATTTTTTGAAACAGCAACAAAAAAAATCCTCCAAGACCCTTCTCTAAATCCATGTTTCCCCACCTACAATCACTTCTTCAGAGGAGCACGCTACTGACAACTCTTTGGAAACTCAGAGGATGAAATTATGATTGAAGAATTACAGTTTCTAACTTCCCCCTTTTCTACTGTAGAGCCTAACTCCCCATTGTTTTTAATTTAGAGGAGAGATTAGTACCAACTGTGTTTAGCCTCTTATCTTTGGTCAACAAAGAAAGTTATATAATGTTTCAGGAAATGAGTTCAAGTGAAAATAACCTCCCTTTTCACAAAGTTAATTGCTTAGGAAAGCCTCTGCTTTGCCCATTCTGGCATCTTGTGTTTACTCAGGACACACATGGCACAGGCAGAAAAAAAAAAAAAAGCAAAAAAATCTAAGCTGAAGGACCAGGCTAGGGTTAAAAATTATTTTCATGCCTAATAAATTCCTACAGCTCTGTAAAACTGCCGAAGCAGATATCCCTTATGATAGTAGCAATTTTTGTGACGGTGCTGGTCTACTGGCGTCTCAGTGGAGATGATCACAAATTCATCTTTTGGAGACAGAAGTATTATTTCACTGGCATATCAAGTATAATATTAAGAGAACAAGGCATCTAAAAAGAATCGTGATGTTCACGACACAAATAGATCCGTACCGCAGGGAAGATCTCTGGGTGTTTCAGGATGTATGACTAAGTGGTAAGATACAAGGAATGGCAGCTATAGGGAGCACAATGCAAGCGCTCAGTACCATTGTTTTTGAATTTAATGTTTATCAGTTTTCCATGAATCACCACCTGCACTTTAAATACCAGTGCCTGTATTCTTCAAGAGGCTATAAATACACCCAGTTTATTTGGCTGTTCCGGAGAAAGCTGTGAAAAGGATGACATTTGTTCTTAATATATAGCAATGATGAAAAGTTGTCACAGGACTGAAACAACAGATTTTTCTTTTTCTAGATGTGAATGACAAAACACTTCTGCGTGCTGTCACATCCCTTTCTGATGGAAGAGAGCCATATCAGTCTGTTTGGTAGTAACACTCCTGAACTTGTTTTCACTAAGACTTTTTTTCCTTCTAATGACTCCAGCCTACAGTACATCATGTTAGTTATATTGGTTTGTGTTTTGTAACACTTGGTTACCTCCCAAGCTCAATATGATCACCAAACCAATATTATTGGAAGTTTAAATCTGCACAAATCCATTTCAGTTAGTGGAGCTCTAAACTGCTCTTTTTTTTGCTGATATCTTTTGCTGGTATTTCACAAACATCAGTTTTCTTGTACTTAGAGCTACTCTCAGATCAAGGAAACTTTTTCCTCCAAGTGAGAAAAGTAAGAAAGAGTCAAGGGACTTGTGCGCTATTGCACAGCAGGACCAAGCAAGTTACCAATCCTTTCATATACCACTTTCTCACGGGCAGAAAGAGCGTGGGGAGTCAAACTGCTGAGCAACATGAACGCGCAGAGGAGCTGCTGGAAAGCAGACCACTGTCTCGATCTCCAGGACCACTCACTTTCTTCCAGATTTCAGAGACAATGTAAAAAAAAAGCTTTGATCTTAGCCAAGACACCTCTCCCATGCAGCGGGGCGAACCTGAAGTCCACGCATCAACTTCATTGTATTCAAAGGTATCCAGGAATGAATTTGGATTAACATATCCATAACAAACATTTAAACAGAAAACAAGTGAGTTTATGCACAAAAAAGCACAGTTAGGAAACCCTTCAGTCTTGATGACAGGAAAAACTAAGACCTCAAAAGAAATAGACATGAGGCTACATTTCTAGTGTTATCTGAGGTCTACTGATACATTTGTCTATTTCCTAAGCACTGTTAAGAGAAAGAATTTGATGTGAAATATGTAATCTAGTCTTATCTTAAAGACAGGACAAACTCAGCTCTTTCCCCTTCCTTCCCACTTCATAAACAGCCGACTATCCACTCATTTGTCATGTTTCTAATGTGTTAACTTCAGCCTTTCAATTCACAGGGATTTGCAAGAGCTCCTTTTGGTTCTTATTCACATAACTTCATCCCCTATGGGATTTCCCTTGAATTTCAGGTTCACAGCAGCCAGAATTGCCACATCTCCAGCAAACTTCCTATAGAGTATAATTTCAGAAGACTACATTTTGGTTCCTTTGAAGTGACCCTTAAAATGTTTCCCTGCTCAACCTGGCATATCATAGAGCAAATCAATAATACCACTGCACTGCAATTGTTTGATTCAGGTCAGATCTTCAAAAACCTGGAAGATACTTTGAACAGTGATAAAAGAATGCTGTATCAGCCTGTCCTCGATGGGCTGTACCAAGCTTGCTTTGTAGGAGACAGGCACTGGAATCTGGGTCAAAATGAATAAGGAATTACAAGAAAACCGTAATGAATTGTACATGTTTTTCTACCATGGATCAATAGAGCTTCCAAGAAATCAAAGGTTTTGAAGAAAAAGCAACATACTGTGTGCATACCTCTGAAAAAAGTCAGGCAGTAGTTGTATAATACACAGACTTAAAAGACTCAAAGGAAAAAACTTCAAATATTTGTATGTTTCCTTTTAGAGGAATTAATTTATGGGGCAAAGTAGGTTCTTAAATATTTGAGAGTTATGTTCTATTACATGTTAGGTCTGAAGTTTTTTTGGAAAGTGATTGTATTTGTAATAAGAATGGTAACTTGACAGTACAACTGCTTTTTGTAGGCAACCTTTGCAGATTAGAGATGGACTTCCTGAGCACAGACCAAATGCCATCACTTCCAGGCTGCAGCTATCACTCTTCCAAGAGATGAAGCACACAGATATCTTTCCTTCCCGCTGCGGCTGTTGGAAAGTTGTGGGGTTTCTGCATTAGTCAGCACAAGCAGAGCTTGTTTTTCTCATTAATTGCACCAGCAGGGTATATAATAAATAGCTGCCTCAGACGGAAGAGGAGTGAGAAGGAATAACATGAAGAGAGCCCAGTGTAATGAATAAAGTGGTTCTAGTTTAGCCTGTTCTTTCTCTTGCTGGCATTTGTGAACACAAGGAAGTAACGAAAGTAACAGCCTTAGTTTGCATCCAGTCACTAAAAGACTGGTGAACTCTATTAGTAGCAAGGCACATGTATTTAGCCCATATATGAATATTGAATGCATGTTCTTCACAGTATCAATGTAAAATCCAGGGCTATTCCTCAAACACAGCCTTTTCTGGGGGTGTTCCCAAGACTAAGACAGGGACAGAGAACATGTCCAGAGAGGGGCTTGGGTAGTGGTGTACAGTCATGGTCACTGAAGAGAAACACCCAAATACAAGCCCCAGGAAAAGGGAAACACTTTATTTCAGAGTCACTTGTTTCATCAGGAATACGTTTTCCCCCAATTCAGACAAGAGAATATTTAGTGCCTGAAAATATGTCTGAAATGGCTTAGAGGTTAAATTAACTTAAATGCCCTCCTACTCCTACCTCTGCTGTTTATTTTCTTCCCCTACAGCTGCTCTAGTACAAGAGGAAGCTGCTGGAAATGGCAGGTTCTGCTTCGTATACAAACATACTTTCATAAACAGTGATATAAAATCCAGGCCCCTCACCCCTACAGGAGAGGAATTTTCCCTTTCTTTAAAATGAAGCTTTTTAAAGAAATATTAATGGGAAATAAAAACATAGTGTTCTTCTGGGAACAGCAGGGAGTACTTACACCTGAAAGTCAAACACCAAACGCCATTGTTAAGCACCTTGTTAATGGAATTACAGCAAAGGTTTAAAAGAGAGTTCTCCAGATTAATTCAAGGATAGTGGACAGACAAGTTATAATACAATTCAAGTGTGCTTTAGCTCTTCCCAAAAAACCCAGCGTAAGTATGCAATTCAAGGCCTAAATTGCAAGCTTCAGATCCATAAAGAAAGTGGATCAATTTAGGAAACCAAATTGTAAAATTGTTCTCTGCCTTACATTTTCTTTTCCAAAGCATTGGAGAGGTTCAACTTTTCTCCTGGGGAAGGTCTCAACCAGCACAAAAGCAGAAAGCCATGAGGTTTGCTGAAAAGCAGCACCCAGCAGCATCACCAAGGAAATGAGCAATAGTCCCTGGCTGCACTTAAATACAGCCCCCGGCAGACACGTGAGGGGTCACAGGTGGGGCTGGTCAAGGTTGTTAGGGTGGAGCAGGGGCTCTAGCAGATACATGCTGTCTGAGCTTGGAAAATTACGCTTCCATGCTCCATTTTTCCAGTTGTTGAGGGCATTTTCCCTGCTACTGTAGATAAGGGATGTTGCTTTCTGTACCATGGCAATAAAAGTCACTAAGAGGGAAATTTTCCAATAGGCCAGAAGGTTTTAGAAACACGAATCTCACTGCTTGTCAGTGAAAGTTGTACTCTTAAATACATCCCTTAGATACATCCATAAATCTCATCCAGAGTGGAAAAGATTTCTAGAAAGGGGGATGAGAAGAGGGATACTTGAGGCTATTCCTTTTCCCAATGAAATTCCTTTATCTTCTCCCCAGTACCCCCAAATCCCTTGACAAGCTGCAGTTAATCAGCTTGAACCAAGCCCAGCAGACACCAATGGCAGCACGTCAGGATGGCCGTAGGAACCAGAAAGCACGACAATGAAAGGGCAGAAGAATGGGGAGGGAGTGATTTAAAGCAAGGCAGAAGAAACCCTCCCCGATGGGAAGCGATTGCCTGTGCACTACAAAACAGCCTTGTCCTCCACTTGTCATTGGCTTTCATCCTGCAGTTGGGCCATCGTGGCCACTGGCTTGCGTGGAGCTCGTGTGACCAGTATAGCCCTCAGGCTGCCTTCTGCAATGTGTGGCATTTCCTGGCCATATTGTCCTTTTGTACAGCTAAAATAAGCTGTGCATTCTCTTTTTAAAGTATCCCTCTGTCGTTGTGTTATTAAAATAACATCAATGTCCTTCCAGTCTATGGGCTAGTGGTTGAAATCTGCTGTCAATTGCCAAGCAAAGTGTGAATGAAAAGAAGAACAAATTGCCTAACTTCATCAGTGTTGGTTTTCTCTCCTTCCCCCAGATAATAATACCTTAAAATAGAATGTCTTATTAACCACAGACCAGAAGGTTAATAAGTACATCAACAAAGCAAATGTAGTAAATTAAAACAATGCATTAACATTCATTAGCATTTCACTGTTGATTCCCAAACATGCTGCTATTGCTATTGTGTTATTATCAGGCAATAATTGTTATGTCAAAAGATAGGACCCATATGGTTCAACGAGTTCCTCTGGGAGCTTCTTCTGTATGAAAGTCAATCAAAAATACGATTCTATAAGGAAAGAAGTGGGCACGGGAGAGCTGCTGTCAGTATATGCAGCCCATGTGAGAGGCTCAAGTGACTGTTTTAAATAAAAGTTTTTAAATCTAGGGGAAAAAAGTTGAGAGTTAGGAAACCAGTGGTAAAATCAGCAGGTTTGTTCACAGTACGTAAGGCTCAAATGCCAGTCTCTGCCAGACTGGATCCTGTTATCCTAGCAATAGAAAATACCCTCTAAACTCAAACTTTGTATGTATTTTCCTACCCATGATAGGTGAGAATGCTGATCCAGGTGAGCTAAAATGGGCCGTTTGGAACAGAATTTACCCTCTGAAATACCCACAATCTTTAGGTGAAGCCTGAATATATGGACGGTGGCTAATGTACTGCATCGAAAATCCTGACTGAACTTTTCTGACACCAAACATTAAATCTTATCTTACAACTCAAGTCTTCATGCTAAACATTTAATCCATATAATTAGCTTCTAAGGTGTTATAACATACAAGATGTACAAATCTCTCAGCTGCCTCTTCTCATTCAGCTGTCCTCATCCTCTCTTATCTCCTCACCATCCTGCTGGAAGGGGTTAGGACAAGATGTGGTGGCTCGTGGCCCTGGGTTTCTATGCCATCCGATGTCCACCTGGGACCTGGTGTCACAGCGTGCTCCAGATTCCCTTTTGTGGACTGATCCCTGCACAGTGCCGCAGCACCCGCCTCAGGGCAACCCCATCTGCACAGCAGGCATTTGCCTGGTGCTCTCTGCAGCATCTTTCTTTTTCTTCCCTCACAGCTTTGCCTCCTCGTCTTTTCTCCTACAGCTTTTTCCCTCCGGCCAGGAGCAGAGCGGAGCCGGGCTGGGGCCGGCTGGCTCCGAGCTCCCGTGCCTCCGGCCGAGCCGCAGCCAACACGGCTTCCAGCAGCCCCCGCATGCCTTTACCTCTGGCTGACTCCTGCTTCCACCGAGGGTTTATTCCTATCGCTGTTGTGGATTTGTAGGGTTTGGTGGGCCATACAAACGAACAGAAACCGTAGCTGTAGGGTTTTGGAGCAACACTCGGATTACATCACCACCTCTGCATTTTTACATATCCTTCGCAAGTTCATTATAAATTGCTCTATGCTTCTTACTTCACTATTTTAATAGCACAAGCTGTTTTGCCTAGCTCTATCTCGCTGTTATATCTGGTGGTTTGTATTTACCAGGCACACACGGGTTGTGAAAAGAGTTGCGTAAGCTGGTTTCTATGGCAGGTTTCTATTCGCCATCTGCCTGACTGAAAAAAATATCTTTTTCAGTTAACATACTGGGTCTGATGTTTGCATCTTTTGTTTCCTTCCAGATGCAATCTCAGAAACGTAGGAGGGGCTGCGAGGCTCTGGGCGGGGAGGAAAGGCCTTTTGAAATAGCCCTTTTACCCAGCTAAGAAACGCATTGTCCCCGCTTGAACACTGCAGGAAACTTAACGTCCTGAAAAGCCTCTTTCCCTGTGCCCAGCTACTTTCCATGGCACTGCTTTATCATAAAGGAGATAAAACCATAAGCCTCTTTCCATATTATACATCCATCCTGTTTCTGGGCTGGTTTCCTAAGGAAACAGCGTCTGTGCTGCCCATCGCCTTGTTCCCCTCCTTCCTGAGCTGCTGTTGAGCCACTGGCCTATTTCTGCCCCATGCAGAAGAGAGGGGGGGGAAAATTTTGTTCCCACACATTTCACATGAAGGCAGCTGGGAAAGGGGAGAGGCCTGTTAACGACCCCAACGAGCGATGTGCGGGAGCGAGAGCCCACCCCTGGTTAGACACCGGGGAGGCCACTCCGGAGAGGGATGCTCTGAATGTCCTGTTCATGGAAAATTGCTTTAAATGGAACTTGCAGCTCAGCAGACACAAATGCGTCCAAGCAAGTCCATAGGAAACTGCTCACGGGACTGCCTGTTTCCAGCAAGTCTCTCCGGCTAAGAATACCAAACAGGGACCGGGCAAGCGGAGCTTCTCTTAGAAGGGCCTGGATGGGCAGCAGCAACAGCGGCACAAGTGATGCATGATGAGATGTGTATTTTTGGCGGACAGAAAACCACAGTCCTCAGGAGGAAAGGCTTCTGTTTTCCTCAGCTGCATGAGGCAGTGGAAAGGGCAGGCTGTAAGATCACGGGTGAACAGCCGGAGGAGCTGAGAGCAGGCGTGCAGCGAATACACCCCAAAGCAGTCCCGGACCTGTGATTCATCCAACACCCACCACTGTGGCTTTTGCCATGCAAGGGGGATCAGCAAAAGCAAGGGTTGCAGACTGAGTTTGGTGAGCGTTTCTGAGAGCGGCCTCCCGGTCGCCGGGCTGTGTGGAACAGCTCGTGCAAAGGCGCTGGGGGTGGCACGCTGCCACGGCCCCTCCGCGCCGGCAGCACAGGGTGTTCCCCGCACACCACCTCTTCCTCCCATTCAGCATCGCCGTGCTCTGGTGCCTGGCAGCACACCGCCGTCGCAAGGGATCTGGCAGCTTCGCCAGCCCAGCTCCTGGGCAAGGAGCACGCATTTCTTTTGGAGGAGAAAGCTAAAGCGTCCCTCTGCCATGCTCGCCGGGGGAGAACGGGGCAGCCACGATGAGGAGAGGTGCACGGGCCAGCACCAGTCCCCTCATGGTGGCCCAGGTGTTGGCCCAATGAACAGGTCACCTGGAAGGTGAGACCAAGGTGGTGCAAAAAATGCTTCTGAGACCCAACTTATCCCCTACATGAAACAGTGTGGGTGCCCCTATGTCATGTGGCTGTTCACCAGACACAGCGCAGCCTCATCTGTTCCTGAGCGTGTCCCACCGGCAGCTGTAATTCACTGCCAAAAGTGTGCAAGGATGTTCTGATCAAAATGTATTTTCTTCTCATATGCTGTTCCCTCAGCCATGGCTCACTACCATCTCGTTTGCCCTGGGAGAAATATTATATATGCTTTAAGCAAAGCACAGGTACAGGGCCAAATCTTTTATTTTTAAGCTCTAATAAACTCAATTTTTAGAGAGAAACTACCAAGGCAGCACCTACTCTCACGACGTACAGTTTTAAAGCAGAGGAAGCACGCACCTCCGGCAGGAGAGGAGGCTGTTTCCAGGCTCTCCTTCTCCCTGGAGTGTGACCTTTCCCAAAGCACCGCAGTGGGCAGCGGGCAGACAGTGAAACGTGAGAGATCAGGTCTGCTCACATCCCCCTCTGAACCAGCCCGAAAGTGCTAAGCCATGAATCACTGTGGTGCCTTACTGCAGGAAAAGGTGCGCACCCTAAAAGGCTTGGGTAATTTACAGAATTGTTTTTGCAATCTACAGTTTAAAACAAACAAACAAACAAACAAACTTTACACTAGAAAGTAATTGTGTGGTTTTCCCCCTAAAAAGCGAAAGAAATATGGGAACAGGGGAAAAGCATAAATATTTGTTTCAACAGGCCTCTAGTCCTGAGCAGCTGGAGGGGGAAAAAAAAACCAAGAGGTCCAGGATAAGCAACCCAAAATTTACTTTGAGGGTTATAGCTTGTTTACAAGGTTCAGACAGAGCACAAAGCACCTGGCCACAATCCCCTTGGGCACTTTAGCAGCCTGCAAATGAGATCTAAACCAAAAATAATCAAACAAAACAATTTCCAGAAGGAAAGTTTTCTGTTGAAACCTCCTGACTGCTCAGCAGCAGCACCCAGACTATGTTTTAATGATAATTGCCCTTTCTGGGGGAGCTCTTAGCACGAGCTGTACCTGCTTGTCCGCAGGCACCCAGACTTCCTTGTGTCCGTGATTGCAGCCGAGATCCTCCTGGAAACATTAAGCAAAAGGAGATATACAAATACATCCCTCTGTCATGGACTTGACAGCTCATCACGTACACTTTTTGCGTTTAAATACATCAGGGAAAGTTCCTGTGCCCTCCAGAAATCTTCCTGTTGCTGGGACTCTTTTGCTTTTTGATGGAAACTCCGTGTCCCGCAGCCTGTCAGTCGCTGAAGCTGTGAAATCACCTGCCTTGGGAAGTTACAGGTACAGAGATGCGGGCAACAGCAGAAGGTCTTACAGAAAAGTTTAAGTGGGAAAAAGTAATGGTGCTACAGTTAACAGACTAATCCCCTGTGGAGATTCACCTGTCTGCCTTGGTGGTGCCTCGCTGCAGTCTGGAGGAGGCAAACATCATAAACTGAGCCGTACACGCTTCGGTCAATTGCTTTATTTCCAGCGCTGGTTACGAGCATTGTATTCTGTATGAAGCAATAAGAGTCAAGTCTTGAGGGCCAGGACCTTTTAAAAAAAGGCATTTATATGTATTTATGTGCAGTAAGTTATGAAAACCAATTCTGTCATTACTATGCACCGAGGTTGTTAAGCATCATGTGTACGCACCATGGGGGTAGGCCGGAAATTACATTAAAAATCCTTACACCTTTAAAAAAAACAATAAACAACAGCAACAAGGAAAAAAAGTCCTTCTATCACACAGCTCTTCCTTTTGCAGGAGTAAGAGGCCAGACCTGCAATCACAGCGAAGGTCAGCGTGGGAACGCCTGGCAGCTGCTCCCGCTGCAGTGAGACAAGGTGCTTCCTACGTGTCCGCTGAGACACAGTGTCTCCTGCAGCGTTTTTATACATCTTTCATGAAAAGCTTCAAATGAAGCAGAATCCTGAAGTCTGTGCTCCGGCAAGTGGGGCACAACCTAGGGAAACGCAGGTGCTGGGTTTGGGCCACAGAGCCCAGCCGTGCAGGAGGTCTGGGAAGGACAGTTTGGATACAGTGTTTGGATTCCCAAGAGGATCGTGCCACTATATCCATTGTCTGCCAGCCAGCAAAGCTTCAGGGAGCATCCATTTTGGCTCTGAATGGGATTATCCGCTTCCCACTGCCTCCTATATACAGTCTATATATTAGATCATCTGTCCCAGAAGAAGGTTTAGTTCTTCACCGTCGGTTTCTGCTTTGTGAATTAGCTGGGTACAAGCTACACCAGTTTTCTTGTTATCCTACTGAAAGACTTGCACCACCACAATACTAAAGTTATTTGTGTATGTAACAGTGAGGTTCGGTTTGAGGTCCATCTCAGACACTCTTTTGCTGTTCATCTTTATTTAAACCTGAGTGCGTATGTTTTATATTCTTACTAAGTGGCAGTTTAAGGTAACTTTTTCTCCATTCATGATGAAACACACCTATTGCCATGCAGGTCTCACTCAAAAGGGAATGAATTACTTTCCTTTTGCTATCTAAAATCTTTTTTCTAATAAAATTCTATTTTTAATGTGGTTTTTACCTTCTCAAATCTAAACCCATGCAATCTTTAATTTCTTCCCAAATATTTTTAATTACAAATTCAGAGTTATGAGTAGCAATGTATACAAACCACACAACCTGCCTGCACCCAAACCCAGGCAGAGGTGCAAGCTCTCTCCAGAGCATCCCCAACCAAGACAGAGCCCTGCCAGAGAGCCCCAGCACCAGGAAGGTGGAGGAGCACCTTGGCCGTCTCAGGGCTCTGGCTGAGCAAGATCCTGGCAATATCCACTTTTATTGTCTGCTGAGTTGCTTGTTTTGGGACAAGATAGGTATGCACGGGGTACATAGTGTGCAAAGAACTGTTGCTCTTTTTTCTTTGTGAGATTTGTGGCTTCAGTTCCCTTTGCAAGGCCCAGCTTGCATCCAGCCCTGCGAGACGAAAACCACCCTGAGAACAGGCAGCGCCTCAATCAAATCTTCTGAAAAAACTAAACGAGACACTCACGAAAAGAAGAAATAAATGCTTATGCACCTTGTGTTTAACAGGTATATATCTCTCTGTGAATAAAAGTAGAAAGTACATTAAAAAAAAAAACCCACTTCTTCTGGAAAAAAGTAATGGAATTAGTTCTGGAAGCCCGTTCTTAGACAACGGTGGCAAAATCCTCATGGAGTTTTCCCATGCCATGGGAGGCGAGTTTCAGCAGGAGTAACAGGATAGGCAAGTGCATCTGTAAATATGCGTCTGTAAATTAATGACTTACAAGCTACTAGGTATATTGTAGGCTGAAATAAGAGAGTTCAGGCAATGCTTGACCTTGACTTTGAAGCTGATTTAAAATCAACTGGAGCACAATTCTGAAGAAGAGTTCAGCAAAACTTTTTCAATATGTCAGGCAGACTAGGTTTTACTCTCTCGCTTCCCAGAAGAAGCAGGGTTGCTCTCTAATTTCCAGGGGAAAATCACATGTAATACAATCCTTTGGTAAAAAGGACAGACCTCAGGGTGCAAAGGAAAACAAACTTTATTCCACAGGCAAAGGTTAAACAAAAATTCTTCTATTAGAAAATGTATCCAATCTTCAGATATTAACAGAAAGGGGGAATTACAGCTACAATAAAAATAAACCAAGAAAAAACAAACAAACATACAAACAAACATGTTTTTCTTCTGGAAAAAAAGTAAGATTCTGTTCAAATGGTGAAGGGAACTTCCAGATTACTTTTTCCTTTTTTTAAAAAAAAAAATTTAAAGACCTTAAGTAAGTGGTACATGTTCTAATTTCTCCCATTCATAATCTGACAATGGGCATCTCTTATTTTCCTGCCAGCGCATGATTCCCTCCATTTCTCCCAACTCCAAAGCCCACACACATAAAATCGGCCTCTGCGAAGCAGCAGGATGTGACGAGAAGCTCCCTTTTATCTACCAAGACCAATGAAATATGAAGCTTGCATGTTAAAAAGCATTAAAACGTGTCCAAAACCAAAATTGATCCTACCATATGTTTTGAGGCTTTCACCACATGATACCACCAAGTGAGAACACATTTTCCTGCCTAGGAAGGCAGTTTTTCCACATCGGCTTAGTGCCGTCGTCATTTGGGCAGGAGCACATTTGTTGTGCTTCTTCACCTTATTTCTTCGATACGCCTGTGTTCACTCCGTTTTGTCAACTAGAGCGCTGTTTCTCAGAGCCCGTAACCTGAGCGCTTCCCAGGAAGCCCGTAATAGCAGCCATGCACTAGCTCATGCTTATCATCTGTGAACCACCACTTCTTTGGGTCTCTAATGGTAATTAACCAACCAAATAATAAATTAGATTTAAAGGGAAATCTCTGGGGAGGAAAGAACGGATTCGATTTAATTACAACGACATATCTTGATTATTTTTTGTATTAATACTAAGAATCTGCACTTAAACAAGTAATCTTTGTCCTAATAATTAAGAACGTTTGTCCCTACAGGTTATTTCCTGCCTGAAACCGAGGGCTGTTGCTGTGCGAAGGTGGAAAGCTGAGTCAGTGAGAGTGGGAACAGGGAGACAGCTTCTCATCACAGCATTGCCTGCCTCCCACGCAGGAATGCACCTCCTTCGCAACAGGAAAACCTTGTTGATCACCACTCCAGGATCACCTGCAAGGCCTGCTTTCATGCTACGAGCAGCTGTAAGGGCTCTTGGCAGTGAAAAGCCAGTGGGCACGGCAAGTTTCTGGGGTGTCAGGAGGAAAACCTGGAGACTCGCGGAGCAAAGCAGCAGAGCAGGACGCCCGTGCAGTTCCTCTTGTCTCCTACGGTTCCTCCGGCACCTGTGAACTTATAGATGAGCCCCACAGAAATGCTGGGACAAGCAAGAATCTCTGTTCCACTGCCCATTGGCAGATACGACTATTTCTTGCCTGTGAGACTGGAACACCCAAAGCCCGCGTGCCTCGTCTCTCATCTTTACTTAGGCAAAGATCCCACGCGGGAGACGCGTGTGAACAAAAAACACATAAAAACACTTGAGCTATCCCCATAAAGCCTACACTGGTATTCAAGAAGAGGTTGGGCAGACCTCCAGCTGTCCTCGCTCCTGTAGGAGGAGGATGGACTCCATGATCTCTCAAGATCCCTTTCGGAGCTTCCCCTCTGTATTGACGCTTCTAATTACTGGACCATGTCTCTATTTGCACGGTTTCACTAGAATGATGCTTACATATTTTGTAAGGACATGTGCACCATAAATGCAGCTGTATATTATTATTACCATTATTATTATTGTTGTTGTTGATGTTGTTATTATCCCAGTTATTATTATTAACTTAAGAACTGCTGAAAGATGGATCCTCAGGAATGTGAATAATTTTTTTCTCGGGGGCTTGGACGGCCCAAGTAGTATCTGCAAATGAAGGAGAGGAACAAACCAGCCACAGCAGAGAAACAGCTGCAGAAAAATACGAACCTATTAACTGCAGCACCACCAAGTGTCAGCATTGAAAATACCACATATTGGAAAAATACCGATTTTCTACAGGACTTGCAAGAGTGAACATTTAAAAAAAACTTGTTGGCATCTAAGTGAAAACAGTTTAATTTAAAAAGTTTTTGAAAAGCTGTGTCAATGTCTGGAACCTGTAAACCTTCTTCCAAGCGTCAAGATATATTGCGTTGTGTCAAGGTAATATTAGCACTTTCAGAAAGAAAAAAGTATTTCCAATTAATAAGGGAATACTTTAAATAGGAACTTAGATTTAAAACTTCTCACCACTTTGAATGGGTTCATATTTGTTAACTACATATGCACAAGCACACGTACAACTACTCAGCAGCTGTGGTACGCTGCGATGGTTGCAAGAGTCACAGCTTTCAGCACAGGTGGGGATTTGCTTCCCCTCACAGGGATGGGCGCAGCATGTGGCAACCACCAACGGATGCTATTTCAGTGAAAATCGTTCTCTTTCATAAGTGTGGTTTATTATCGGACGTGTGTCATAGCTCCCTTCTTGTATTAGAGGACTCGATTGTACCTGGGTCTCAAGAGTCACATCCTCTGGCCACATTCTGATGTGTCTGGACGTCCCCTCGGGGCTCTGGGTCAGACAAGGTGGGACATAGTCATCGGATCCTGCCAGCGGCTCCAACGGAGCTAGGTACATGCTTTTGCCTTGTCAACAACTGCCAGGAACTACATATCTATGACACCACCACCTTGTTTTTTCAGGGCATAGTAAGCAAAAACAATGATTGATGGCTTTTTTGATTTCCGAGCAGTGCGAGATTCTTACTGTTAGCATTTATCTACCAGGTGCCTTTACGTGCTACACAAGACAAGCCAAAGAAGTGTCCTTCTGCTCCTCAGAGCTGGCTGTGCTGGTTGATCCAAGATCAAAACCTTCAGCGGGAATGGAGAGAGACAGCACTTCCAGGTGAAACAAAGACATCCTCATAACCCATATATTTCCATGGTACATTTTGACAGTAAAACACTAGCTATTTTTTCATGATCTTCACGTCCTAATTTGTCTTGTCTGGCTGCAGCCACACTCTGCTGTTCGTGCCGGTGCCAGTAGCTGTGCTCGCTCCTGCTGAGCATCTCTTCCTTGGCAGAGCCGGGAGAAGGGGGAGCCCTGTGTTACCATGGCTTCCCAGCCTGCTGGGCTCCGGGCTGCTCCGGCTGCCTCACCCCTGCAGCAGGCTGCCACAGGAGCACATCTTTGCCCTTCTGATTAATTATGTCACCTTTGGAAATGGGATGTAGGCTCTCTCAAGTCACTTGTGCAAGTCTGAAAACGTTACCGTAGCTCATGTGTGAGAGCAGAGCTCAGGGCCGTGGGAAGGAGAGCACTGAGGACAAAGCCCCATCCCAGAGTGCTGTGGCCAGGCAAGAAGAGCTGGATGACCATACTCCACGCTTTCCTTGGGGCCTCCACCCCATGGATGCCCTCGGGAGCCTGGAAATCACCAGCACCTGCTGATCTGTGTGTATGTGTTTTCTGGGTGTGGATTCCCCATCCTGTTTTTTCAGAGACAGATTCAGGCATGGACATCTCAGCTGGCTTCATGACTACATGAAACAGGGGGAAGAATTCTCTCTCCCTTTATTTCTGCTCCTCCTGATCATAATCATTCATGACCATGATTTGCTTAAAATGCAACCATATACATGCGACATCCTCTGGTTAATCCCGGTTCTCCTGGTGATTTGCACAAACAATGATCCCATGGCAAACACATATAATCACATTACTTGCCCTGCTGAAAGCCCTCAGTGAAAAATGGGCAGCATGTAGCACCCACTACCAAATGCTATGTCATAGCAAGCCGTTCAACAGCTAACGGCTACTAAAATGATCGTGTAGACCAAGCACCACCTGCTGCTCAAAAAATTAAACTCCTTAAATCCGTAACTACAAACCCTGAACTAAGTGCATCAGGCTTCATCATATAACCTGCTGAAATTCTGAAGTAATCTGCAAATAATCTGCTTCTGCAGATTTCCAAACCTTAACACTAGCCCTGGCCAAACCCCAGAAATTCGTGGCTGCTGTGAAGTTAAGCATGAGGCAGTCACAGCTATCAGTACTAGCCCCGTGTGGGTTTTGGAATGTGTAGCACTGCTTTCTACTCTGTAACCAAATATAAGCCCTTAAACAGGTAAGAGAAAATGTTGCTTAAGCTACCCCAGAATTAAGAATATTACATTAGATTCTCCTTGCTTCAGCTTGGTATTTACTTGTATGGCTACCAGAAAACAAGCCTGGACCCTAACGTTCAGGAGAGCTATCCAAGACTTCAGGATGAAACCTTCACTTTGTACCAGATCTTGATCATCTTTGAGGAAACCTTGCAAGAACACAACGTAAACCTGATCCTGCAGTCCTTGTTCTCTCATACTCTCCTACAGGCTTCACGAAAGCATAGCAATGCCATTCCTAACCCAAAATTAAGAATCAGGCATTCAGGTGACTGTTCTCAAATGATCTCACAGCCCTTTGCAGTGGGAAACATAACCTCTGTAAGCCTTATTTTCACCACAGGAAACTACTTGTGGGATCTAATTTTCCTAAACTTAACCTGAACTGCCCTGTTGCCCAGGTAGTTTGAATAAAACCATTAGATGTCTTCAGACCTACCTTCCCTTTAGCTCAGGGAGCCTTACCACATATAACAGGAAAGATGCCTCCAAATTATCCTTTCCAAACCCTAACCTGAGTTGTAGCTGTCAGCCTACAAGAGCTTAAACACCTATGGCTCCTCCGAGTTTAACAACCAGGCATTCATATATGACTGTACCAATGTCATGGCTCTGCAAAATCCAGCAGAAAACCCCCTTCTGAAGCACTTATTTTCCCAGATCCTAAACTCAACCTTAACCTCAACCCCTCCTTTAGATTTATGAAGCCTGAAATTTTACAAATAAAGTGTTTCTCAGGGCCAGTTCACTGCTTATCTCTGAGAAACTCACTGAACAGAGGAGGAAAACGTGCCCGTGCTCCCAGACCTTACTTTCCAAACTTGCTTTGTGCTCAGCTTTCCAGGTGTAAAACCATCCCCAAAACAGATACTGTGATTTTCTCTAACGCTCTTCACCCGCCACACGGTGCGCTGCCCTGCCAGGCAAAGGCTGAGCTACTCCCCGAGCAGCGGGAAACGATTTTCCAAGTGTCCAGCCGGCATTTCGAAAGGGAGGGCTCCCCCTGCCCCGGGGGTGGCGGGGCTGGGGGCGGGGGGGCTCATCCCCGGTTGCCGGCGGCTTTCCCCGCTGCCCGGGAGGTGGAGCTGCGCGCCCGGCTTTGCCCGCGGCTCCCCGCCGCGGTAACTAACAGCCAGGAGCCCACATTGAAACATACTGCAATTATCTAAATCCTAATCTGACTGCTTTATGGCGGCTTATTACTTTATAGCAATTAGTCGCGGGGCACGGAGCGCTGCGGGCTGAGAGCTGTAGAGCTACAACCTGTCCCTGTCGCCGCCGTTGCGGCCGGCGGGAGAGCTGAGCTCCGACCAGAAGGAAAGCAGCAGATGAGTGATGCTGAAAATACCATTTTCAGTTGATAACGATCTGAAAAAGAAACGGAAATTTAGTAAGGGAAACCGAAATCAATACAGATCTTACGTGATGATAGCGAAGAAGCAAAATGTGGTATTCAAATCTGAGGAAAACCTGCCCAAATTCATGCATAAATATACTAAGATAGACTTTTTTTTTTTTTCCCAAGAGGCACACTGTATGAAATACAAGATGTTAAAGTCGCTTACTAAGCTAGAATGTGCAACACCATCACTAAACATTAAAATCACACAGAAAAAGAATCTCAAAAAATCTCTTGAAAAATGAAAGCTAAATTTTAAAAAGTATAAAAGTATTTCACTGAGGTATGTGTGAATTAACATCATTTAAATAAAGCCAGAAGAAAACTAGAAGATGTCTTCCTGGAGCACAGAGAAAACCTCAAACAAGAACAGGTAACATGTAAGAAATGAGTAACAGATGGACCAACTGGAGGATTGTGCTTAATGTAATTAACATTAGCACTTACTGGTAACGGTTAATGGTCCTATACCATCACACATCCCAAAACAAAGCCTGATCAGGGATGCATCAAAAGACATGAAGTGAACCCTGAGGCTTAAGTGCCATTTGGATCCTGTTGAAGATTTTTTCATCAGTCTTCATGAGAAGCCACAGCTATTGAAGAGAAAGAGATATGAACAAGTTTCCACCTTGCAATCTCTACATTTTCTGCAATAAATACCATTTTCCACCAAAATATTATATATATATATGTTTAATTTCTTCTTGTCTGTCTCCAACCGCTACTGACTCTGAAGGATTTACACGCCTTCAGCTCTCGTTCAATAGTAAGAACCTATCTGAAATCACTGCTTTGCATTTTAAGACAGAAATCTGCTTTTACTGAAATTCAGCATGAAGCCCATTTACTACGTACCTTTAAAAGGTGAAAATGTTCATGTCAATAGAAAATTCTCTGTATTTTTTATTAAAGTTTAAAAAACGTGTTCCCATGTGAAGTCAAAGAATTGCCTTTTTTCAGGCAGAAATACAGCTCTGTTCAAAGTGACTTGATTGTCCAGTCAGAAAACAGCAATTATAAATAGTAATTCCCAGCAAAAGCTTTTTTTTCTCAGAAGATCTTGTATTTGAAAGCTCAGCAGTGTTGTAGTTTGATAAGAGGACTTGAGAAAATGCCAATGTGTTTGTAGGTAATAGGCAAACTAAGGTGGCCTTCACTAGGTATGATGGTTGGTTGACTTTTAGCCTCTTCATCATCACGCTTGAGAATAAAATGAAAAAAATAAGAAGTCTTTCCTAAAAGCAAATGTTACCCAGGAGAGGTACCTTTTTTTGAATGCTTTTATATTCACAAACTCAAATCCAGTTTGTAAATCTGAGCTTTCCTCTTCCTTGGGCCTATCTGTAGGACAGGTTTTTTCAGTGCCATCTTCTGGTGGCATGATCATCAGGAAGACCGTGGCACTGAAGCTGATGGAGGGGTGAGAAGACAAAATGTCAACACAGATATTTATTTCTGGCAAATTATAAAACAAAATGACACGATCTAGTGGCAGATTTTTTTTCTGCATATGAATTGTATCGTTTGTACCACGTATTGTTATCCTTAAATAAATACACATATATATACCTGAATTTACTTATAAACAAATAAACGGAGCACATGAAGCATTGCTATTTCACATCTACAATATGTGAGAAAGATCTTCATTCAAACAAATGCAAATGTGAAAATAGCTTTTAAAGGTGAGTTAGCTTGTGAGTTATTTTCACCATCCAATAGATATTTGCTCTATTTGGTACACAACAAAAGGACATCCCCATCTTCTCTGCCAGAGAAAAATGACAATTTTTGCAAAGGAGAAGAGAAGAGGGCCTTTATCATCACTTTATTTGCTGACTTCACAGCAACCTCTCTGTGCTATCTTCAAGGATACATGTGCTGAGATGAACTGAGGACAGAAGCGGAGAGAAAGAGAAACTTGTGCTCAGATATTACTGCAATTCCAGAGCAGAACCGAGCATCCATAGACAGAATCCTGCTCCCCTGTGTGGGTAGCACAGCCCTGGATGGCAAACAGAGGAAACCATTCAGGAGACACCAACGCTACTGCTGGGAGCCTCTATGGCCCCTGCAGACTGTGGAGCACAGTGGTACCTCTCTGCGCATTTTAATTGTGCAAGGCAACCGGCAGCTGGTATAAACTGGAGACATTCTTCATCTTCTCTAATTTATTTGGAAAGTTGATTGGGAACGCAGTAGGCAAATGAGCACAGAAATGGTTTTAAGTTACCTTGTTTCGTTGCCTCCCCCACTCCTCCCACTCATCTGCACAGCACTGCCCTCATCGCCATCCATCTCTCCGCCACAGCAGTAACGCGCCAAAGTGAACTTCTGTACAGGTGCTCCATTTCTTTTCCATTGCCTGTGTAAAGCAAAATATTTGATCAATTTTTTTTTTTTTTTTTTTTTTTTTACTTTGTTTCGTATTCTAATACCTATATTTCATTGAAGGCTTCTTTTCAGTCCCTCGTAAACAATCTCACATCACGGTCAAGAATATTATCTCCAATTTGCATCTTAATGCAAAGAAATGAAGATGTCTTCTCTTGCAGTTAGCAAGAAACAAAACAAAAAAAAGCCTTGCTTAAGTTCATTGTGTTTAACATAAGGCTTACTTAACAATTCCAGGCATTTAAAGAAGAGAGGTTTTCTTCTGTATATAGAAATGGTTCATAGAAAATACTAAATTTTGTAATCAAATAAATGTTAGCATTAAGGTTATTAGAAACAAGCCTTTGATGGCTGAAAGTGATTGCATATTGATCCTGTTGCCTGCACCTTGGAAGGAGGAGTTAGCTGCAGAGATGCAAGAAGTCCTGTGTCACTAGTGATGGATCCTGAACGCCACCTTCTCTAAGTCTGATATTGACTCTTGCATGTTTCTTCCCAAATACCGCTTAGTGAATCCTTTTACAGAGCCCCCTCCAAACTGATGTGAAAGACCACCAGTACCTCGCTGGATATTTTCTTCCCCATGGAACTTGCTAGTTTGGTTTCTGACCGAGACAATGCCGTCACCCAGATGAATGAAAGCTACCATCTCTTCAAACTGAAAATGTAGACCTAAGCAGCCTTGTGCATCTGTTCTTCAGAGCGAACTAGCTCAGGTGACACATGAGGGTGAACTCGGAGTGAGAAGGAAACACATTGCAGATGGACAGTGCAGTGGGTAGGGTGACATGGGCTTAAGCCATCCAGGGAGACTTCAGCCTCGCTGAAGACATCTCAGGGATCAGCTGTTCAGGGATCCAAACTAGGACAGGCAGGAATTCTCTTCTGCCACTGGCCGATTCCTACAAAGCTAAAAACAAGAAGGACAGAACAACGTAAACACAATAACACAGTGTTCCCATGCTGGACCAGATCAAAGGTTCATCTAGCCTGCTAATCATGTTTTCAGCAGGTCCATCCCGGATGGTTTAGCAAGGAGGAGAAAACGGTGCAATTCCACCAGACACGAAGGCTCAATGCAATACCTCATTGCAGCAGAAAAAGCGAGGGTCTCCTCCCACTCCCTTTCCCCCTCTCTTTATTCTGCTCCTGGCTGCGCATTCCTGCCCCTTACCCTGCACCTGTGAAGGTCTTTGTCAGGTCTTCGATGAGCCAATGTAACCTGTTCAGTGAGGAGGAGTTTTCTAAACTGAGTCCCGCAGGCACCAGATCTGGTTCAGGAGATGGAGCAGGTTACACCGTCAAGAGCAAAGGGAAGAGAGAAATAGAAAAGGAGGCAGAGGGAATGAGCCCTCCTGCCTTGAGCAGCAGCAAGCTGTTACATTTATCTGGCTGCACATGAAAAGGCAGCAAAACTGAAGTGTTTATCAATTTCAAAAGCTTGGTGAGATAATGCCCTTCTTCTATAGACTTGTGAGCTTGAAGATAAGCGAATAACCACGCCGGTTTTACTGAGATCCCTCACGTGCCTGACATTAAATGTGCACCTACACTGTCACATTCAGGCTCATTGTCTCAGAATGAAGTCCTTAATCAAAGGGTGGGAATAGAAGAGTGCTGCCGACAGCCGTCCAGACCGGCCCCACAGCGCTGCTGCTTCCCGTTCACAGCTCTTACACGCGTTTGTTCACTTCAGCTATTGAATGAGCTGCCCCAAAATTTCAACAGGTAATTTGAAATCAAGATGATCCAAGAAACTTACAACCACTTGTGTATACATAGGAGAAGAAATAGACTATAAATTAGCTTTGAACTTGATTATATGCCCGGCACCGAGTCTATAATTATATCTATATTTTATCCTTTTCAAGAATAATTTATTATAGAAATACAAATTTCTCAGAGGTAAAGACTCTTGCTGTTGTGAACCTTGAAACTGTAGTTAAATACAATCAAACAAACAGAAAAAAAAACAACAAAAAAACCAGCTGACAGTTGCTTTTGACTTCTGGAAGGATTTTTTTTTTTTTTAAATGAGATTTCTCTCTCTAAATGAAGATCAACACGAACAACTTAAATCTTTTTGGAAGGAATACGTAGTCCTATTTACTGATAGCTTTGCAGAGCACCAGTCTACCTAGAGATGACACAGATAGAGAAGAACTACAGATGACAGTTTGAAATAGATCTTTAAAAATATATCTTAATGGCATACTCTGTATTTCTGCTTCCGCCATCACTTCCAGTCAATTTTAGAAGATGCTAGGTCTCGCTTTCCTTTGCCTTGCTGTTGCTTTTGAGGTTTTCTGTGTGGCCAAAAAGACTGTGCCAAATGCCACAGCAAGAAGTGCCAGGATAAATGTACAGAAATTCAAAAATCATAGATTTGCTCTCCACCGCTTTATATTTCATACTGCCACTCACAGCTCTGCAAGCCACCTGAGGAGCGTTCAGGTGAGAATTCTCCACTCCCGTCAGGAGGGTAGGTTTAACACCTCCTTTCGATGGTGACCGTGCTCTGCAAAACAGTGGAGAGGAGGGTTATTTATGTGTTCTTGTACGAGTGAACATAAACAAGTGGATGCTCTAGCAAATTGACAATAGACTACTAACAAAGGGCCAGATGCTCTTATCCTCTTACAAGGGTGAAGAGGGACAAAGCGAGTAAATATTTATGTTATCATAGTGGCATGTAACTGGAGCTCAGTTGTGGAAGAAACAGTGATTCACCAGCATGTTCCTCCTCTCGGGAATCTGCATAAACCAAGCGAAGGTTCAGCAGTAAGAGAAAAATTCTGACAGAAGGACTAAGCCAGATGAGAGAGCTACAGGTTTTCAGCATGTGCTTTTCTCTGGGCTTGGAAGATGACTAGCAAAGAGCCACAGTTTCCTGAGCAAGAGTCACCACAGATGAATACGAAAGGTCTACCTGAGCACATGAGAGAACTATGTGCATCACGGCACACAGCTTCAGCCCCAACACCTCAGAAATCTTCTCTTTAGAGCCTTGGGCTAAAGCTGTGCATTCAGGACCTCTCCCTGCAAAATGACTGCAGCAGAGAGAAGAACATCCTTAGCTACTGCTTCACTGGCTTCACACGCCATAACTCCACTAAGACCAGCCTTCCTCCAAAGGGCACCTGGCAGGCTACAGTGTGTAGATCATTCCTCGTCTACTGTTTTTTCCCAGCTTGTCTGCCCTTCTCCCACAATTACTTTGTGTCAATGGCTATCAGTTCTCCTACACTGAACACCTGAACAAGGCTTGTAAGCCTCAAGTGCTTGGACCCTTGCGTCTTCCCTACTGAAAGATCACAGAAAGTTAATTTTGCACAAGAATTTACAATAGAATATTTTGCATTTTGGACATATTTTTGATCCTAAAGAGTCTTTGAGAGTCCTTGTAATGTGATTGCAGGCTATTTATATTTATGTTGTGCTTGGTCCCAGTTCTAGGGCCTTAATCTGTCCACAACTCATTCAGATGAATGTTAAAATTGCCCCCAGCCAATGGAGGGCAATCGAACCACACTCTCTGCAGGAACTGAGAGAAGAACAAAGATGATTTTTGGATGACAAGATGTCATCCCTTCAGTGCATCTCTGGAGCGAAAGAAGGTAAACAAAGTGTGTTATCTGATGCTTGTCCTGTCCTTTGTAGATAAGAGGTTGAGACACCACCTTAAGACACAGAGAAAGAGCTCATCATGTGTCGGTGGAGTGTTGGGGAAAGCACACTCAGAGCTGGGGTGGTTAACATCCCAGGAGAATCTCTGAAAAGTGGTCACATGTTACGACACAGGCTCTTGGGCATTTCTTACACTATTGTGAAACACCAGTGGCAATCATGGAGGTAAACTGGGAGTGATGGCAGGAATGGCAGAGGAAAGCAAGCACACAAAATGTGGTGCTGTATATAATGAAGAATATCCCCATATACACTTAAAAGCTTAGCAAAAGTTCCAGTTGACTACTTTTGTTCTATAGCTGCTGAGGTTACACTGCACTGTGATGAGAAAATGATCATCATGCCCGGCTCACTGTGGAGCACTTACAGCACAGGCCCAGGTGTGAACTCACTCCGAGAGGTAAAAACAAAGCCGCATTATGTAATAAGATTTAATGATTATTTGAATCTCTTTTTCCATCCCTGTGGATCATTGATTTAACCTTCCTTGGTTTGTTCTCGGAATATTGCTAAAACAAGTAATGGTGTTCTGAAATTAATCAGAATCATTTTTTGCATAACCCTCTAAGAGCGTTTTGATTTCTGCTTTCTCTCTTCAATAAAGGAACACTAACAGAACCAAAACCTTTGCTAGGAACTGCAAAATATTTGCAAAATATTCAGATTGCGTGGCCATAGGGAAGAAATGCATAAGCTACTATGATGCATTGCCTGGGGTTCAACCATTATTGTCTCTCAGAGGAAAACAAAAGCAGACCTTTTAAAGCCACCACTAAGGAGATTTCTATTTAGAGAATATGCAATAACTCATATTGAGACAAGATTTTAATCTCAGCAAAGCTTTGGATAATCTACTGGCACCTGTGTTTGCTGCTCTTCCACCCCATTGCACTGCTTAGACCGAGGGCCAAAGGCCGCATCCTGCAAGTCGGTTTGTGGCAGTGGTCCTGCTGACAGGAGCGAGAGTCTTGGCAGGGGAAAGGCAAAGGTTTTTCGGGACCTGCCCCCCAAAAAGTGTCACCTACGAGGAAATGACGCCAGCGTCATCTTCTTTTATATTCCTTTGGGGCCTCTTACCCTTTTCGCCAAGTACTAGTCGACATTATCTGTTGCGGTGCCTATCACACCGGTAAATTACACTGACTTGCTTGAGGAAAAGGTGTGAAGCACAGTCAACTCTGAGGGAAAAAGGTAGAAACGTATTATCTTGGATGATTTTTGAAAGAATTGGGAAAGGTTTTTCAGATGTAGATGTAAGCTACTAGACACATCAGCCTGTGTGTGCTCTGGAGAGGTTTTTACAGGGGTTTCGCGTTAGAAGCAAGCGGGGATATTTTTTGGTACTATGTAGACACCATTACAGACACTGTCGAGTCTTGTGGCTGCTGAGAACTCTGTACCTCACTGTGATATGAACTCCAGTTAGCAACTGTCACATTTGTAAAAGCTCAGTCTCTGCAGCTCAAGGAAAGAGAAAGAAATGAAAAAGAAAAAAAAAGGTTTTATGTATGCTAATCTGGGCATGCAGTGATTGGTGCTGTAAAAGGAGATCGCGTGGCTGGGCATAGGAAAGAAAAGAAAAGAAAGTTTCCATTTGATGTATCTTACATAGGTTTCGTCCCCTTAAAAATGAGCATTATTCATTTGAAAGCATTAAAAATAACGTCAGATTTCTCTCCTCCTTGGATTCTGTGATTCATGCTTCCCATTTTAAAGTCTACACCCTGTGAAGAGGA
Source organism: Fratercula arctica (assembly GCA_947846985.1). Taxonomy (NCBI): domain Eukaryota; kingdom Metazoa; phylum Chordata; class Aves; order Charadriiformes; family Alcidae; genus Fratercula; species Fratercula arctica. Next base: position 33,304,956 of record CANTUZ010000008.1, read on the forward strand.
GTGCATTATCAAGGAAAGGAAAGAGGCTTGCCAGGGACAGAAGGTAATTTCCCGTAGCAGGTGCGTACAGCAGGTGGTACGCAGTGTACCTGCAACGAAAAGGTAGATTTAGGCTAAGATTTTATTTAATATGGAAAACTTATTGCATCCTGAGCCACTACTGGGGACGTGCCAAAAATTGTGTCTGCAGCATGATTTATTACGTGAAAATACCACCGAACTAATCAGTGGAGTTACTAATTAATACAAATCTGCATTTTTGCATAAGCAATTAGTGCAAAGAGAGTGCAATGAAAGAGGAAGTTTGACTCATTTAATCTCAGTGCCTATTCAAGCGGAAAGACCCACTAGGGCAAGGCACTAGGATCTACATTTGGATTTTTTTTTTCCTTTTGATTAGTTAAAGGAACTAAAAGGTCAAATTATCAATATTTAATTCAAATGGAAATGCATTTGTTCAAGAGGAAAGAAAACACTTTATTTAAACAAGGTGGGACTCTAGGGGTAAATGCCTGGATCAAAAATAATTAGATTTTGCAGTTATAACAGCATCTAAATCCCGTCTGATAAGAATCCTTTTTCCTAATAACAGAGGTGGTTTGACACCGATAGCAAAGACTGCTGATGTTATTTAAACTCTAGCTCAGGCAGTAGCTGGCCTACCAATACAATTTAGACATTTGCTTTAATGGTACGTACTTCTCTGATTTGTTTGTTTTGTTTTTTTTTTAATCAGTTTGAATTATATTTTAAATCTATTGTGATTTCATAATTGTGTGCACCTGACTAAAAGAATCATTTAAAAAGCTGATAATTAAACCTTGGTGGTGATGTATTTTCCATTAACTAAATAGAAGTTTACATTTATAGAATTAAAACAGCGACAGCATTTACCTAACGGGGAAAGGCTCAATAAAATTAATACACTGAGTCTGAAGGGGAAAAAAAAAAAAGAGCAGAAAAGGCACCTTAATCATTCGTACCAATTCCGAGCCCAGCTGTACATGCATCCTAGAGAGCAGCCTGTGCGACACACACACCCCAGCCCCAGACCGGTACCCGAGCGGTATTTTAAAGCGTTTTTCTCCCCGGGTGATTTCGGAGCCCGGCAGCTGGAGCTCGCTGGTGGTCGCTCGGAGCGTTGCGGGCAGCGTGCGGCGGGGCTGCCCTCGCCTCCCGTCCCCGAGCGAGCGGGGGAGCCGGGCGAGGGGCCCGGGCAGGCAAACCACAGCTGGCACTGACCGAGCCCGGCTCCCCGCTCCGGCGACCCCGCGGTGCGGTGGGACGGGACGGGACGGGATGGGATGGAGGGGACGTGCCGAGCGGGACAGGGGGAGCAGGTAGGGACACTTTCCCTCCTCTTTTTTTTTTTTTTTAAATATTTAGGATAACGCTTGGGCTTTGTGTGGGTGCGCCGTTGGAGAGGGAGAACGAGGAACGGGACAGCGAAGGGAAAGGGCCCCAACAGCCCGGGCTGCCCAGGCAGTAAATCACTCGCTAAATTATAAGCGCGGCTTCCTCTCTCCAATAGCTTTAAGCTATTTGGGGAGTCATCCTTTTCCCGCACTCTCGCAGGTGCAATATGAATCAATTATCTTAATTAAGATAATGCCGCAAACCCAAGAGATTTCCTCGGGAGCGGATTTCGCGCTCCGGACAACTGTAAGGCGTTTCCACAGCCCTGCTTCCCACCCACCCCCCCCCTTCAACACCCCCACCACCACCTCCCGCCCTGCCGGGCCAGGGGGGCTCAGCCCCGGCGGCGCCCTGCGGAGGGGCTGCCCTCCCCGCCACCGCCCGCCGCACCGGGCCCCAGCCGGCTCCGGGGCTTCTCGCAGACGAGGCAGGAGCCAGCGGGGCCGGGGGCGGCCGGGACGGGCCGGAGCTTTGTTGGGACGCGTGCGGTTCGCGTGCCGCGCCGCGGGGGGGGGGAGAGGGAGAGGGAGAATGGAGGGGGACAGGAAGGGAGAGGAGAAGAAAAAAAGAAAAAAGAAAAAAGAAAAGAGAAAAAGAAAAAGAAAAAGAAAAAGAAAAAGAAAAAGAAAAAGAAAAAGAAAAAGAAAAAGAAAAAGAAAGAAAGAAAGGATTCGGGAGGAAAAACAAGCAGAAGCCGAATTAGAAGCCAGATGGAGAAGGAGGAGTCTGTAGGTCAGGGGACAAAAAGAGACGCTTGGAGCGATGAAATCAAGGGGCTGGGGGAAGAAGAGAGGCAGGGAAGGTGGGAAACTGGAGCCACGGAACCAGGGGATGGCCCGAGCGGGGAAGGCAGAGCCGGCTGCCGCGGAGATGCGGGAGGAGAAGCGGTGCCGGAGCAGCGAGCGGAGCGGGGAGGATGAAGCCGGCGCGGCAGAGTCCCGCCGCCCCCGGAGCGCAGCGCCCGTCCTTCGCCCCGACGGGCGGCACCCAGGAGCGCCTCGTACCTGCCGGCCTGACTCCTCCACGGCCACGCGTGTCCCCTCGCCCAGCGCCGCCCGGGCTCGGCGGGTTTTAAACCCCGCTGCCCGACTGCCTGCCACTTTATTTGTCTGTCTACTTGTCTGTCTATCGGCAATTTGTTGACTATTTTGTTCTCGGGGAAGCGGACTGTACTGAACACGCTCAGTGGCACACGAACAGCATCCCACAGCTCTCGCCGCCCCCCGGGATTCAGCTTGCTGCCAGTGTCCTCCTCCCGGTGCTTTTCCCCGGTGTTTCCCCAGCGCCCCACACGCCGGGTGTATTCCCAGTCCGTCCCATCCAAACGTGGGTGACATTTTCCAGCCAGGGCTGGTCCAGCCCCATCCCTCTCCCGTGCCCTCAAAACCTCCTCAAACCTCTCCCGCTTTCAACCCCCCTCGCCTTCAGCAGCGCGGCAGCCCCAGCAGCGCCCCGTTAACGGAATCGCGCTCCCCGAGGGGACGCCCGGCCCGGGACACGGGCATCCTCCTGGCCCCCGTCTCGGGGGCACCTCTGAGGGCAGAGGGGGGCTCGCCACGGGCAAGGGCTGCCCTTAGGTGGGCAAGCACCGGCGCTGCCCTCCCGGCCGTGCCCCAAGGAAGGGCCGCAGCCGCCGGTGACCTGAGCGTGCCCCGCTCCAGCCCGGCCCGGCGGCACACGTCGCGACTGCCGCCCCTCGCTTCGCACGGAGACACTGGCCAGCTTGGAAATTAAGAAAACGCAGCCGGTTGCCCTTCGTATTTGATTACCGAGGAGGCAAACATCCCCCGGAGTCCCCTCCTGCCGCCCCGCCAGCCCCAGGGCTATGTAGGTCACGAACAGGAGAGAAACGTTGTAAAAATAACCCGACCTGGAAAAATATCTTTCGGATCGGTCTCCGCGGGGCAGAATTACTGGTTTCGCGTTTAAAGCCGCATGAGGCGAAAATAAATTATTTCTTTTTGGGTTTTTTTTTGTTTTTTTTTTTTTTTTTTCCTTTTTATTGATTAAATCTCCGGATAACGCGTGCCGGTAGCAAAGCTCCCCTTGTTATCATGCAAGGGATGGAGATGTCCCCCGTTAAAGCGCACCTCGAGAGATTCGGCGGCGTTCGCAAACTCCGCCGCGGCGTTTAAAGACTTTCAAAGCGGCATTTCCATCAAAAAAAAAAAAAAAAACAAACCAAAAAAAACCAAAAAAAACCAACCCCAAAACCCAACAAAAAAAACCCCAACCAAAAACGGGGAAAGCGGGAACAGACGGCAGGACACACCGAGGGGCACAGCAGCCCCGGGACGCCGCGTGTGTCCCCCTCCCCCGGGAGAAACCCACGGGTGCCTGTGGCGGCGGGAAGGAAGGGGACAGGGAGGCTCCGGGGGTAAAAGGCTGATAAGGAGGGAGGGGGGGTGGCGGTGGGGACCCGCGGAGGCTGCACCCCGGAACAATAGGAACAATGAGGATACGCGGGTCGGGGAAGGACACCCCCCCCCCCCCCCCGGCGGCGGCGGCGGGGCGGGCGAGGTGCGGAGCGGTCCGCTCCGCACCTCGCCCGCCCCGCCGCCGCCGCCGGGGGGGGGGGGGTGAGGGGATGTCCGTTCGGTGACAGATGGCGTCGCCCGGCGGGCCACAAAGGGCGTGGCGACTCAACGGGCGGGCGCGCGTCCGCATACAAATAAGGGGCGTCACAAGGAGGGGGGGATGGGGGGGACGGACGACACAGGGACGAGGCGGGGGGGGGGGGGGGGACAGCCACCGCCGCGCCTGACGTGGGCAGCCATATGGCGCGTGCCGGCGGGCGGGGCGGGGCGCGGGGCGGGGCGCAGGCGCGTTGGGGCGGTGGCGATCGGCGGCGGTAGAGCCAGGTCCCGGTGACCGGCCTCCTTTTCCCTCCCCCGCCCCCCTCTCCTCCCCCCCCCCCCCGCCCCGCCGAGCATCCTCGGTGCCGCTATATAACGGGGGAGCCCGGCGCTGCGCAACCTCGGGAAAAAAAGGAAAAAAAAAAAAAAAAAACAAACCACAACACACAAAACCACCGCACCGCACGGCACAGGCGGCTGCCCTCGCACGGAGAGGTTATGAGACCGTCACCGCGCCGGAGAGGCTGAGCAACGGAGGTAACGGGAAAACGGGGTTCTCCTCCCTACCGGGGAGACTGCGGGGCCGGAGCGGCTTCGGTGTCATGGTGCCGCTTGCGGTCGTGGGAGGCGGCGGTCGTTCCTGCCGGTGTGTGCCGGCAGCTGTATGCGCGCACACCTGTATCCATCCATCCGCACATATATATATGTAAATATATATGTGCTTCCATACATATGTATATGTGCTTCCATACATATGTCTGTAAATGTGTATGTGCGTCCGTACGCATATAAATATGTATATGTGCGTCCATCTACACGCACACATATTATATATGTCTCTCTGCTTCCACCTATACACCTCCTAACTTCCAGCTCCTTCTGCGCGGCGGGCGGGCGGGCGGCATTGTTCCTCCCCGGTGTGCCCGGTGCGACCGGAGGGCGGCCGCAACCCCTTACGAAGGGCCGCTGCGGGGAGCGGGGGGAGGATGCCCCGTCTGCGGCGGAGGGGATGGCGGATTCGGAGAGCCGGGACCGGTCCCGCACCTGTTACCGGGGGCGGGGGCCGCGCAGCGCCGCTGCTTGCCACCCTGCCGCGGGCAGCCGCCGGTAGTCCCGGGGACGGAGACGGGACCGGGGGATGCTCGCCGGGAGGCGATGAGCAGCGTCGGTCGAGGGAGCAGGTGCTCGATGCTCGGCGCCCGTCGGGGCGGCGCGGGAGTCCCGCGCAAGGCGGCGGAGAACGACGGGGACAGGCATCACAGGCGGCCGTCTGTCACTGTGAGTGTCCTGCGTGTGCCGCCACCACGCCTTTCTCCCTCCCCGACTCAGCAAACGTATTTTTTGTTTTCTGACTGTTTTTGTTTTGTTTTTCTTTTAAAAAAAAAAAAAAGAAAACAAACCAAAAAACACCGCTTGGTCTGCCCGCGTCGTGCCGTCCGGACTGCCTGCCGCACACGTAATCTGCTTATATTCCCCACTAATATCAGCGAGTTACATAATGGCATTTGCACATATGTCAACTTAATTATAAGGCAGGACCGCGGAGACAATTAAAAGTTTGCGCTGGCACCGTGGGGAAGCCGGGGCTTCCCTTGGGAGGGACGGGAGGGGGGTGGCGGGGGGGGGGACGGGTGGCTGTGCGGGGCCGCGGCCGCCGGTGCGGGTGCTGACACGTCTCTCTTCTGTCCCCTCGGCGGCGCAGAGGCTCACCATGACCAAGTCGTACAGCGAGAGCGGGCTGATGGGCGAGCCCCAGCCCCAGGGGCCCCCGAGCTGGACGGACGAGTGCCTCAGCTCCCAGGACGAGGAGCACGAGGTGGACAAGAAGGAGGAGGACCTGGAGGGTCTGCACGCCGAGGCCGAGGAGGACTCTCTGCGGAACGGCGAGGAGGAGGACGAGGAGGACGACTTGGACGAAGAGGAGGAAGAAGAGGAGGAGGAGGAGGACGACGACCAGAAGCCCAAGAGGCGGGGCCCCAAGAAGAAGAAGATGACCAAGGCGCGCATGGAGCGGTTCAAGCTGCGGCGCATGAAGGCCAACGCCCGGGAGCGCAACCGCATGCACGGCCTGAACGCGGCCCTGGACAACCTGCGGAAGGTGGTGCCCTGCTACTCCAAGACGCAGAAGCTCTCCAAGATCGAGACCCTGCGCCTGGCGAAGAACTACATCTGGGCGCTCTCTGAGATCCTGCGCTCGGGCAAGAGCCCGGACCTGGTCTCCTTCGTGCAGACCCTCTGCAAGGGCCTCTCCCAGCCCACCACCAACCTGGTGGCCGGCTGCCTGCAGCTCAACCCGCGGACTTTCCTTCCGGAGCAGAGCCAGGAGGTGCCGCCACACGTGGCGGCGGCGGCGGCGGCGGGGGGTGGCCCTTTCCCGGCCCACCCCTACCCCTACCAGTCCCCGGGCCTGCCCAGCCCGCCCTACGGCACCATGGACAGCTCCCACCTCTTCCACCTCAAGCCGCCCCACGCCTACGGCGCCGCGCTCGACCCCTTCTTCGAGAGCGGCCTGGCGGAGGGCGCCAGCCCCGCCTTCGACGGGCCCCTCAGCCCGCCCCTCAGCGTCAACGGCAACTTCTCCTTCAAGCACGAACCGGCCGCCGACTTCGACAAGAGCTACGCCTTCACCATGCACTACCCCGCCGCCGCCGCGCTGGCCGCCGCCCCCGCCCACGCCGCCATCTTCCCGCCCGCCGCCGCCGCCGCCTCCCGCTGCGAGATCCCCGTCGACGGCCTGGCGCCCTACGAGGGTCACCCCCACCACGAGCGGGTCCTCAGCGCCCAGCTCAACGCCATCTTCCACGACTGAGCCTCTCCCCACCCTCTTCCCCGTCCCCCTTCCCGCGGCGAGCCCCGTCGCCCGCCGGTGGCCACCGCCTTGTTTACAGGGGGCAGCCCGGAGGGTCCCGCCGCTGCCTTCGGGGGCCGCCGCGTCCCCCGCTCACCTTCTGTCCCGCTTCTGCCCCTCGGGGCGAAGCTGTAAATTCGGGGGTAAGGGGCACTGGGATCGCGACAATTACCTGATCGGGATGACGAAAACAAAAACAAAAAAAAAATCACAAGCAATAATTAGGATCTATGCAATTTTTAAACTAGCGATGGGCCAATTACAAAATATATATGAAATCTATATTTTTCAACCAACGTTTTACTACTTGTTACCTTTCCCATGCTGAATTATTTTGTTGTGATTTTGTACAGAATTTTTAATGACTTTTTATAACGTGAATTTCCTATTTTAAACCATGCAGCTTCATCAATTTTTATACATATTGGAAAGGTAGAATTATATCTAATTTATACAAAATAATTTAACTAATTTAAACCAGCAGAAAAGTGCTTAGAGAAGTTATGTTGCCTTAGCACTTCTTTCCTTTCAAATAGTTGAAGAAGAAAAAAAAAATGCACAATCCGGGCAATTTCTTTCCCATTAAAGTATCTTTTTTGTTATTATTTGTCTTTTCTTTTTTTGTTGTGTTTTTTTTTCTTTTCTTTATCCTTTCTCCCCTACAGCAAGAACCAGATCCCCTAGGTCTTGAGAAGATATAAGAACGAGAGACTTTTATTTTCTATTAAAACATATCAATTCAACACATGACTTGCACAAACTTGTATATAAAGATTATAAGCAAATGCCAACACCCTTTTTAAATCGAAAGCTGCTTGACTATCACATACAATTTGCACTGTTTCTTTTTAGTCTTTGAACCCCTTGGCATTCCGTGGGTTTTTTTTTTTTGAAGAGAACTTGAAGATGTTAATGTTTCCAGGCGATATAAATGCATGATTTTATACATGTTCACACAATCCGTGGTTGTCATATGCTCATCTTATAAATCGGAACCTAAAACTAATCAGGTTGTTAAAGTCGGGCTATATACCTATTGTAGTCGATTAGTACGGTAGCTTGAAACAAATTCAAACCATTTAATCCGTAATTAGAACAATAGCTATTGCATGTACAATGCAGTCCAGAATAAGTGCTGTTTGAAATGTAACGCTGGTTCAACTGGAATCAATCTGTACTGTAATTTTGTTTGTAATCCTGTATATTATGGTGTAATGCACACTGGGATTTTAGAAAAAACATCCATCCTTTGGCAACAACATAGTATTGAACATTTGGTCGAATGTTGCATTTCTCCTTAAATGTGATTATTATTATTATTATTATTTTTCTTAGTGTAAGTAATTCCTATGGGATTATTGTTTTATTCGAATAGCTCATGAAAGGTGCGACACTTATTATTTGTAGAATAAAATTGGACTAAAAAAAGGACACGGAATCTTTACTTACCGTGGGGGGTTCCGGGGGAAGGGCTGGGTGTGTGTGTGTGTTGCGTTCGTTTGTTTACAGCGAAACCGGCCATTTGCAATGCTGATTTGTTGAATTAGGGAAAGGGGGGCAGAAACGCTGTCCCCCGCCCCCCCCATCCCATCCCATTCCATCCCGGAGCTGCGGCTGCCGGTTCGGGCTGCGCCGGCCGCTGCGGCGGCCCACGGGCGGCGAGGCTCAGCCCCACGACTGCCGCCCACCCGCGGGGCTCCCCTCTCACCCCACGGCCCCCCACCCCGGGGACCGGCACACCGGGAAAATGCCGTTTCGGCCCCGCCGGCAGCAGGTGCTCCTTCCCACCCCCCACCCCTCCCCGCCCCGCAAACCAGCCCCGGATCCAGCGCTAGCGATTCGCCGTCTCCCCCCCCCTCCAATCCCAGACGCGAAACATGTGTTTCTTTAATCTTCACTGATTATTCCGGGGTTTAAGAAACCCGGAGACACAACCTGCGGGAGAGCAATTCCCCTAATGACCAGGAACAATTATCAACAGGTCTTTGCCTCCGACCCTCAGAAACAGATTTAAGAGGTTCCCTGAAATACCTTATACGAAGGTATTTACCTGTCACAAAACAGAGGTATTTCCGAAATATTTCACTTAAACCCAGCCGAAAATGAACGGGGTCTCCTCTAGATGAGGGCAAATTTTTTTTTTTTTTTTTCACGAGAAATCAAGCTATTGACGTCTATTTTAACTGTGTTTATAGCTACGGAAATATGATGCGTAAGCGCTGCAAGCCTGTATTAGTACGGCAGCACCTTCACGGCCAGTCTTTGGTGCTAAAGACAGGCTGAAAATGAATTGCGGACGCCGGCTGATGCATTTTTGCAGCATCTCCCTGCGCTTCGCCCGAGCCCGCAGCTCCGCGCTCCAAAACTGTTGCTGCATCTGCAAAGGAAGAAAGCAAAAGGCAACTTTTCCAGCACCTGATTAACCTTTCCCAGTCAGTGGCAACACAGCTAAATATACCCTAGATAACCCAAGGCGGGGAAATGAATGACAATTTTTCAGATAAAATTGAAAAAGCTGACCCAGGCTTGCTCGCCTTTTGGTTGTGTGCCGCCTTCTTAAGCATAAGGATTCTTCCAGTCAGTCAAGGGGCAACTCACATGCCACCATCTTTTATTCAAAGGCAGGCACAGATGTTCCTTCTGCAGGGGAGGTTTTAATTTATGAAAATGATATTGTTTATGCATGAATGCACTCTGCATAACACACAGTACTTCCATCTGATGAGAGAAATACCACAGAACCAGTGCCAATGTCAGGAACATATTCTGCAAATTTAGTCGCTTAAATGTTTAATGAATATTTGGAAGGCATTTCCAAACCACAAGAAACCTTTTCAATTACCTTTTCTTTTTCCACGGTTAATAACAAAATTCAACTCCTCTAGCCAATGCAATTTACTTAAAAGATCTACCTAGGCTATCTGAACGTTTGTTACTGTGATACTTTGGAGAAAATAATATTTTAATGTTATGAGCAACCTAATAAGGAAAATTAATTAGGCATTTTGGTAACTAGAGCCTCCATTTTACAAATCACTTGTGAGTTTTCTTATTTTAATTAGTTTAGGGCTTTTTCCCTCCCCTCCACCCTTATAAAATACTGGAGATGACCCCCCACCCCTTTGCTACTGCTTCTGATGCTTCCATGGTATTTAGTTTTTCTTACTGTTAATATCAAGCCAAATCTTGAAATCTCTGCTCATGACTCCCACAGGAAGGTCTATCAAGGTCTCTTTCAACGGAAAGAATTACTCACACTGTTCCTCTCCTATGAACAGATCGCTAATTAACTAAGGCTACAGTGGGATTATCTAAATTCCACATGCAGAGGAAACTCTGGGGTTGAGTCATATCCACACACATACTGGGTCATCCAGTGGAGGCCTAGGACTCAATTTTTATGGCTTGTTGGGACTAATGGCCTTTCCCTTCTTCTTTATGCCATACTTCCAACAACAGAAATTGTTCTGCCACCAGTGCATGTTTGAGAAGACCCTGGTGAAATCTCTGCAGGTACAGTGCACGAGTAACAGTCACAGCTTGCAGCTTTTCCCCTCTTGGTTTTCTGAAGCAACAGAAGAGTAGTCCAGTAATTGCAGACTCATGGTTGCCTGTGATACAGCTGAGGCCACAGCTATGACAGAGGCGTCTGAAATCATGGAATTCCAGGTTACATCCACAAGATGCCCGAGGGGCATCTGAAGCCTCAGGTTGTACCTAGCCCAAATGAAAAATATGCCTGAACATCATCAGACTTTGGCCCAGTGCCTTCAGGAGGACTCCCCAGGCACAGGGAAGTAGATTCAAGGAGAACCAAGATCCCTGAATCCACCAGAGGCCAAGAGAGCATCACTTTCTCCAGAGGATAACAGTTCTAGAATTTTAATAAACTAATACAAAAACCAACATACAATCACAAAGGCAATAGGAATTAATAGAAATAATTCTAAACTAAGTCTTGAGAGCAAGTAAAACAACCCTTTTCTATCCTCTGTAACAGTAAAAATTCTTGCAACTATTTCATTATTGTAACTGATCAAAAGTGGATCCACCATGACCTTAACAATTGTTTTTGACATATGAAAAATATGAGTCTCCTTTTTTTAAAAAAAAAAAAGAAAAGAAAAAAACCACAGTACTTCTGTACAAAGAACCATCTTGTGAAATAGTTTTAGAAATTACAGAGTTAAATTCCACTTCTCTTGTTTATATATATGGTATCTAAAGATAACAAACAAACAAACAAACCCCACTCAGTTCTCACTCATTCCTATTGAGGAAGAACTCACAAAAATGAAAACTTGGAGTTCTGCCTCGTGCCGTATCAAGGAAAATATGCAGAAATTGTTTTTTATTGACCAAGATGGGTTATATAGTAATTATTTCAGAAATTATAAATGGTCTACACTCTTTCCTTAGCCAAAAATCCCATATTACAAAAAGGCTCGAGAAACACAGTACATGAATATGTGTTGAAACAATGAGCTGAAAATCTACAAATAGACTGTTCTTTAAATAGGTACATAAGTGTTTTTTAAATAATTCATATATGTATTTAACAAACTGTCAGAAGCTATGCAATATAAAATTAAAACTGACAATGCTCTCAAAGCATTCTCTTAAGTATTTAGGTTGCCTACAGGGTATGTAAAACACACAATATCAACCCTGGCTTTCAGTTTTCTAGCTTATAGTGGTTTGCTGCTTCTTATTCCTGCACAATAATTTCACTCCTTCTCCTCTTCGCACAGATTTGTCTATTTCTACAACTTCAGACTTTCTTTTCCTTAACTGCTCTTCTTTCTCTTTATTTTAGATGTTTTCCTTCTCCTTTTCAGACATATCAAAAGATGCAGAGCAACAGCAATGCTTGCTTCTATAGACTATTGGTCCCATTTTTCTTCAGAATAATTTATGACTGCACTTATTGCGTGAAAAGTTCGCTGTTCTGCTTAATGTCTCTTCTTTGAAGTCAAGGAAAAACAACACAACAGACAGGAATTAATACTGAGAACTATAAAAGATTCTTTTCTAGAGTAGCAATAGAAGAAGGGAATGCACTTAGGAGAGCTAACATTTGGGAATGAACAGTTGAAGTATAAGTGACTACACACTAAACCTTCATTGTATAAACAGACACTGTAGCCAGAAAAACCTACAAGCCAAGGGTATGCTGCCAGTTTCAAAATTCAGATTTTTCCAGAAGCAAATCTCTATTAGCCACTGAAACAAGCCAGCTACCAGAAACATCCAGTTGAATCCTCCAGATTGGACATAAGGTATTGTCCCCACAGCATCCCCTCATCTCTTCCATGAATCTAAAACTGGCCTTCCCATTTCTTGCTTATTTACCTCATTATGTTTTCCTACCCATTTTTCTCAAGGGGAGAGGATCTGTTTTCCAATAGCATGCTTTACCTGCTTGCTCTCCTTCAGTAAACACTAGCTATATTTCCTTCACTTGCTATTTCTGCCAGAGGTTATCCCACCTTTTCTCTTTCATTACTTCACAGGGTTCTTCTAGAAAAGAGTTCTGAGACTCCCACTACTTCTTAGCACCTAGACAGCAACAGATTATTTACTTCATCCAGAAGCACTGATAACTATGGGGAGGTTACCTCATGTCCTCATTTCCTGTTACCTCTTGTCTGAGCCCATAGGATGCTCCTCTCTCATAGGATGCTCCTAGTTTAGTGGCCTTGCACACAGGCATGTGTACCCTGGCATGGAGCAACATCTCCTCCAGGTCCAGACTGCTGAGAACAAACTCTGAGAAACCCCAAGGGAGATCCCCCTCCCTTAAAAACTGTGTTTAGGAAGAGGATCTCACACCTGGTATCTGCCTTCATGATACTGCAGCCATACCTGTACCTGGCCATATCATGACCCTCCCCACAGACTTGATATCCTCACTTGACCCTGGACCTACCTTAACAGTATGAACTTCCCTGAGGGCTGCTAGGCTAGCACTGCCACCAGCTCCTATCACTGAACCAGACCCTGGCCTGCTGACTGCTTTTCAGCTTGAAGTTGGACCAACCTCATTGCAATAAGCTTATCTATACTCTTAGCTGAACTTGGCTACACATAGCTCTGCTCACCTTGATCAAGTGTATGGGGCCCTACCTCACCTATAGATACCCCAGCTTTACCTCCTCCATAGAGCACCCCACCCTCATTACTCCTTGATACTCCTCTTGTACCTCCAGCCACTAGGGCCCTACCAAGCCTTAAAAAGCCTGACCAGCCCCACCTGCAACCCCCCACCAACCCCACCCAAGGCTCTGGAGGTCTATTTAAGCTCAGCCTGGGGCTACCAATCTTTCTTTTGGAGATGATGGTTTTCAGTTCAGTTATGGTCCTGAGCTGGCTACAAACTCTGCTAATTCCAATCTGCAAACTGATGGCCTGGTCTCAGCCCTGCCTCACCATTACGAATTTACCTGATGATTTAGATTGTTGGGGGTACCCCTAGGTACCATCAGGTAGGTCCTGGCCAAAAAGGCCCCTGCCTTGCTAGCCCTGCGGAGTCCCCCTTTGCTCCCTGGCCCTTAGGGAACAGATGGCCCTTGCTGTGCTCTGACAATGACTTTGCTTCCCGTTCTGGTGTGCCCCCTGCCCCATTTTTGCCCTTTCTACTTTACTTGAGCTATTTATTTAAAACAAAAAACATTAAGACAATCTCTAAGGCAGCTCTACTGGCTCTCTAAATAAGTAAAATGGAGCAATAGAGTAACCTGGGATTCAGAGTATAAAACACAGCACAAAAGTGTTTTGTGGAGTCAGTTCTATGATTTTTTTTAATTCCTGGTATACTGTAAGAATGCACACTTTCCACCTTTATCACTGGAAAAAGAGAATATCTATGTCTTGTAGAGAACTGCTGATGAACTAAATGTCCTTGTGTACTGCATATTTAAATTAAAGGAGGTACATTAAATTCAAAGACAGAGTTGCTTTATGCATGGAAAACATGAAATATTTATAAATATTTGAAGAATACTTCTGGAGGCTATCTGAAGAGCTGCAAACTTTAATTTGTAGTATTTTTATAAAAAAAAGTGTTCCTTATGCAAAATTTAATTTGTAGTATTTTTATAAAGAAGTCCTCCTTATTAAGAGGTGAATAGGGTTTCTCTATGTTCATGTATCTGTTGCCATTGAATCAAAATACACGAGAGAACAGGAAAGTAAAACACACTTTAGCTGCTTTGGGTGATTTGCAGTGCCTTCTACATCATCTCTGTTCCTCATGCAGCATACTGTATTTCTAGATGTCCCTTGATCACTCTGCCATCACAAGTACCTATATGCTCCACTTCCAATCCTGGTTATGCTAAAAGATTCAGAAGAAATCAAGGCCATTATATGTAAGTTCAGTGCTCTATGCTATTTTGTTGTCTACTGTACAATTCCTGCAACATATTTACTGTTTGTCTTGTGTCTCACTTTTTTTTTCTCTTATATGGGAACATCACACCAGCTACTACGTGGGATCATCGATACACACTACCCTTCTTACAAGAAAGGACAAGGAAGTTCTATGTGTGAGAGTTCCAGATACAGTCTGGAAAATGGATAAAATGACATTGCTGGACTATTATGTATTATTTCCAAATTCAATGTACAAATCTGAAAGTTTTGATATTTAAAAAAGAAGAGTAGATTTGCTCAGAATATAATTTTTTCCACCCAGGAAAAAGTGTGTGTCTCAGACTTAGAAAGGATTGCAGGGATTGAGCATTTGTGAACAGACGGTGAACAGGCTTGTGTGTTCCTCCTATGGTTTTTGTTACTATACACAGTTCTCTTACTATTTTGTTTTTACTACATTAAAAGACATGTGGATGTGGCACTTAGGGACATGGTTTAGTGGTGGACTTGGCAGTGTTAGGTTTATGGCTGGACTCGGTGATCTTAAAGGTCATTTCTAACCTAAAGGATTCTATGATTTTAGTATCTTAAGTTACTGATTTAATACTCCTTTCAAGCAATGCCAATAAAAAGGTGTTAGAAGTTTTAATGACATTAGTCAAAGGGTATTACAAGTCTCTTAGGAACTGTAAGTCTTCTACTGATGGCCCTGAAAACAGTTATTATTTTATAGTGCTAAGACAGTTATCAGCTTATCCTTTCCTGTAACTTATGAGAAATTATCTGGTGACAATGTATTATATACATAGATGGGATGGGTTAATAAATGGTCCCAGAAAAAATACAAATAACTACAGGGGATTATAAAGGGCATACAGCCTCAAAATTGATTCAACTATATCCAGTTTCATGTTGTGCTTTATCTTCTAGTTAATGATTTAGCTATCCTTTTGAATGACATCAACACATTAAAGATCACCGATGCCAAATAACAGACACAAGTTTAATTGGTTCATCCACTGTTGTACCAGAATGATAAATTGGTAAAGCAAGCTTGTTTGTTTGGCTCGCAGTTTTTCCTGCCTTATCTTTAGGCAAAAAAAATACTATTTTGCACAAAACTTCCATAGTTTACTCATAATTTCAATTGTTTACACTTTACTTTATCCAATTACTTGTCAGTCAAGATACTTACATCCCAACAAAGATCTAAGGGACAAAAAATATTGACACAATTAAAGTCAGAATAAGACTATTGACACAGCTTTAAGCAAGCAGAAACTTTACATGGTCGTGTTATCATTCAGAAAGGCAAATTGGTGAGGGCTGCATTGCAGTGAAAGCTGTATCAATGGCTCGATGAAAAATGAAGAGCGTTTACAGGTTGTATATTTAACAAGTGTTCAGAGCATCCTTTAAACTTGACAAAGTGCTAGGTACTAGGTGTCAAAAAGCTGTACCGTAGCGACTTTTAAAATGCGTCTTATAACTTTTCTTAGCTATATAATTAGTGGTTTGGTACAGGTTTTTCTGGAACGGTTAAGGAAGGCAGCTTAACAGTTGTGAAAGCATGTATCATCTCACGGACTCTCGGCTGGTTTGATTGCAGACAATGAGATTTCCTCACCTGTAACAGCATTTCTCTTCTAGAGCGACATAAATCATAGGAAGAGCCTTGGATGTTTTTGGCATGTGGCTTGATCTGTAATCTGTATTGATCTGCCAAAGGCAATATTTTTAATTTACCACTTTATTTCTTAGAGGGGCGATGTATATTTGTCTTATAAATACCAGAGATAAAATTACTAAACTGTGTGTTTAAAAACGTCCTTTTCATGCACTAATAAGCCACCATGACATTATACAACTCAGAACTAAAAAACCCAAACCCTTGCTGTTTTGCTTCAAGTTAAGCCTTACGGGCTTATAAATGGGAGTTGATGCTGGAGCTGTAACGTGATTGTCATCGGTCAGTCTTACAGCACCTGCGAGTAAAGCTGTCACACCTCCAGACACTAAAATCTATCATTTACAGAGCGGGAGTGAAGCAGCGTGTCTCCCCTGCTCTGCGTTGAAGCTTTGAGGGTGCGGGATGGCTGTGCAACATTCTGGGTACACTTTCTGCGTTTACCGCTCGATGGAGAGTCTAATGCACGAGTTTTTATCTGATTCTGAGTCACTGTGTTCCTCCATTGTTATGAGGGTATGTATAATTGTGATACCTCTACCTACGTTTACGATCATACTCGGTGTCGCAGCAGGGATGCCAGCATGGTATTGATCTTAAGGTTAAGCCATAGACACAAACCATGAAAAACTAGACCTTTTTAGCATGAAAGGGCTATTACAACTTCATGTTGCAGTTTTCCAAAGCTAAATAGTGTCAACGGGAAAGCAGAAAACACGTGAGAATCTGACAAAACAAACTTCTGTAGCTAGGGAATCACAGAATGGTTTGGGCTGGAAGGGACCTCAAAGATCTAGTATTGGAATAGTACAGGAATTCCTTCATTGCTTTCCTCGGGGGAGTAACTCTGGGGAACAGAACCGTAAGAAGCCAGAGTGCCTGTGGACCGTTCCAGCTGCTACCATACCCAATTTGGGGTCCCGGGGAGGCCTCAGCGGGCAGCAGGAGGGCCGCGGCACCGGCCCGGTCTCCGTGACCCGCCGGCGGCAGCGAGGGCTCCGCTCCCCCTCTGCGGCGGACGGAGAGGTTTCCCCCGCGAAGGGCCCCGGACAGCCCGGCCCGCTCCTCTCCCGCCGCTGCCCGTGAGGGGACAGCCGGCCGCTCGCGCGAGGCCCCGTCTCCCGGCGCGGGACGGGCGCGCTCCCGCCGGCCCCTGGGCGGCCGCGGCCCCGCCCGCGGGGCGGGGCGGGCGCTGCCTTGGCAGCAGCCGGGACGCCGTCAGCGGGCCGGTGTGGCGGGGCGGCGGTGCTGCCGCCATGCTGGGCGCCTCGGCCCCCTCCCTCCGCCTACAGCGACGGGCCTGGCCCGAGCGGGGGGCGCAGGCGGCGGCTGCGCCCGAGGAGCGGCGGCGGAGGGTGGCCCCGCTGCCGGCGGCGGCCCCGCCGGCCGAGGCGGGAGAGGAGCCGCTCCTCAGGGGCATCTTCGAGATCAGCAAGAGGAGCTGCGACGTGGTGCTGAGCGCCCGGCGGCTCCGCTGGAGCCCCATCCTGCCCGAGAGCCCCACAGGTGGGCCGGGGCGGGGCGGGGCGGGGGGTGCCGCGGGGGCCGGGCCCGGGCCCAGGTCCCGGGAGCGGGCGGCGGGGCCGGGCCGGGCGGGGCGAGGCGAGGCGGCCTCCCCGCGGCGCTGCGGGGGGAAGGTGGGCTGCGGCCGGGGCCTCTCCGGGCAGGACGAGGGGGAGTCGCCTTAAAACGGGGTTGCAGCAAACTAGTTAAAGTCAGTGGGGTGTCCCTTCCCTTCAAGGTTATGCTGGTGATTAAGAAAAAAAAAATAATAAATTGTTCATAAGGCAATAAGTGTCCTGTGTCTGGACCGACTCTTCCTGGCAAGAGCCTTTACTTCTTGGCTGGGTGATACGAGAAGGACAAAGTGTAAGAGATGGTGTTTTTATGGCTTCTTAGCCCCAGGCAAGGCAGTAAGAGGATTTGATTTTGTTCCTGCTGCACCAGATTTCTTCGGCTTAACCTCTTTGACAGGTACATGAACTGGAGGGTGTAGAGGTGGGTATGGTTTTGTGAGATGTGCCTGGGTTTTGTGATGAGGCTCCTGTGGCAAGTCGTCCTTGCTGTGTGCTTTTCCGATAAAGCAACACGCTGTGAGAAAGCGCTGTTATAAAGGGCTTGATCAATTGAAACATTATACACAAAAGTTATAGAAGAAAAGGAATGCTCCTTAAACTTATCCAAATAGTTTTTTTTTTTTTTTTTTTTTTTTTTTTGTCCTAGGAACTGTGAAAATATGAACTTACTTTCAAAACTAAATATGCACGCTTAAAAAGTGCTTGTATAGTGCAGTGACCTCCCAGTGCTTATGTGAAGGAGAAATGAAAGTTGTGTTCAGGAATGCAGAGTTTCCAGACAGCGCACCTGCCTTCTGGTATGGTATGGTTAGCTTGTCCAGGCCTAAAATACCAGTATTATTTTAGTATTATTTTGGACAGAACTTAAAGGTTCATATGGGTAAGATCCAACAGCCCTAAACTCAGCATAGAGAGAAACAAAGTTTCTTTCACATGCCAGTTTTTCTATGTTAAAATAATTTGTTCCTCTTCAGGGCAGTCTGTATGCTGCAGACCCTTGAGAGTAGTGTGGAAGCCTGCGATTCCAGTGCTGCTGCTGCAGAGAAATACTCAGATGCTCACAGCTGAAGTCATTATGCTTCATTTCGTGTACCCATGTTGGGATACCAGAGCTACTGAAATCAAACTAACGTGACGCCATGCACAGCTATTGATTCTTACCCTCCAAATGGTGTTAACTGTCTTAAGGCAGTGTTGCGCTCGGACTAAAGTACCTGCTTTTCAGCAGGACCGTTGAGTTTGAATGACGGCTGCAGTGATGTGTGTACAGTCCTTCCTCTTGTGGAGCCAGTTGGGCTGCCTTATTAATGCTGTTACACAATGCTGTAGCCTCTTCCTTCCCTTTTGGGATTAACCACAGGTCTCTGTGTATATGATCTGAAGTGTGATTTATTAATTATTTAGTTCTGTGCGCAGTGCTCTAATTTGATTGCCACTTTATGTTCTGGCTACTTTAATGTAGCTTGAATTGTCATATATCAGGAGCTAGAGTCCACGGTTTTCTTTTAATCGTCACCAGTGAAGGATTTTAAGGTACAGACAGGAAGAATGATTTTTTTTAGGTATTGCTTCATGCTTCAAGGAGGGGAGTATATTGTGTGTCTTCCCCCCCCCCCCCCCCCCCCCTTAGGAAAAGTCCACCCCCTTAAATTGCTACTTTGTGTTAAGATCTTTTCATCCTTAGATTACGCATACAAACATCGGGAGCTTTTCTGTCTTAGTTCCTGCAAGGTAATAAAGTATGCAGTGCTTAAAGTCATGCATATTGCAGATGGCAGAACTTCAGGAGTCTTACGGAAAGCAGCACTGACAAGTTGGTGTCAATTTTATCAGGATTTGGGCTTTTCCTGCACACGTATTAAATATATGCTGATAATTCTTTGTCTCTTCCAATTCGTTTTTGTACTATGTAGCATTGAGCTGCTAAATGTTTTGGTTTCTGAGGCGCTCTTAATGTCCTGCTTCTTTACTAACTTCAGTGGAAAAGACAGTGGTGTCTTCCAAATGCTGGGTTTTTCCTGATGTCTGTGGTAGGATATGAGTTTTTACTATAGGATTTCCAAATTCTTAAATGTCAAGTACTGACATTGAAGATAAAAGTATTTTCAGTTCCTCTGTTGGTATAGATGCCACCACTATGTCACCTGTAGCCATTGCAGACTCTCTTTGAGAATGAAATAATCTTAAAAGGAAGACTATTAATTTCTTTCTGAGACCCTTCTATCCTTCTGGCCACTTTGTGGTGGGAACACAATGGTCTACCTGAGCAGCATTCAGAAGGATATTTGTGACCCCTTCCTTCGGGCCAGCGTGGCTCTATGTGTACCTGTTGGTGACTTCAGATGAGCTGAGTAAGAGCTGAGAAATTCACTGTGTAGGGCTTGTTGCCCTCACAAGGATGAATTCAGCAAGTCTTGTCTGTTTTTCTTTCCATCTTGGATAGAGTAGGTCAGGATGGTTTTACCTCTGCAGTTCCTATTTTAGGAAAAGCCCTTCTATGGCAGTCACTCCAGTCTGTCAAGTCAGAGAACTCCCAGGTAATTGCTTTCTCCCTTTTTCCCTGACCTCCCATCCCCAGTAATTCCCCAAAAGTATTCCTGACTTGCTGAAGTTATAATTTGTCATCCGCAGTTATGTGGTTCTCATTATATGTCCTTACATGTGGTAGCTCGTACAGCCTTGGCTCCTTCAGCTTCTCCTGAATAGAACCGAAAGCTCCAGCTTAAAGTTCCCAAGCAGGTGACATCTGCTGTGCCTGGGCTCGATCATGTCACCCTCACCTATGTGTAGTTCTGCCCCACTGCACTGTTTCTGTGGAGTTTTTGACAGTGTGATTATCAGGCAGACTTCCTTCTTTACCTTTCCTTTGTTTTCTGCAGCTTCTGTCTCCTTGAGGTTTTTGTCTACCAGTGTTCGCTGAGGATTTCTGATGGCCTCCTTTGTTGTTAACTCTCCAGACCTCGTAGCAAGCTCCCCAGCAGCCTCCTCTCCAATAAGCGTGACCCATTATGAATTTTGCGTGTTCTCTATTACGACAAAACTTTGGGCAGAAGTAAGGCCTGGGCAGGCAACTGGATATGGAGCCTGAGGGAGTGAACGTGTCCCGTGGGAATGCGGGCAGTGCGAGGCATGGCTCGTCTGCCCCCTCCGAAACGCTGCGGTTACAGCCCGGGTGTGCAGCTTGGCTCAGCCTTTTCTTCTCTCTGGAGCTGGGTACCCTCTGACCTGTCGCTGGTTGCTGGCTTTTAACAATGCACCCAGCGTTGCAATGAGAAGTGGAGCTCACAGTCAGTAGTTAGTTTTTTTTTCCTCTGTCGTCTTTCTGTGTGATTTTCCTATGCTATAAATATAATCACTGAAATTACGAAAAAACAAGACTTCTCTCTCTGTATTAATAATCCAGCCCCAAACTGATGCTTCTCCTTTTGGATGCTGCTTCAAAACCATATCAGAGAAAGCTACCTTTAGTACAGATTTGAAAATTCTATGTGATTTTTAGAAGTTCCCAGAAGATAATAAGAATGACTGAATGATGGAAAAATAAACATTTACATTTAAGAACAAATGCTCAGAGTGGATTTTTTTTTTTTTTTTTCTGTATGGGTAAAGTTTAAAAGCTAGTGAAATGTAGGGGATCAGCAGCAGTGGATGCAGGAATCATTTGTATTTTAGAACAGTTTCTGTACAAATAATGTCAATTCAGTCGTCTTTATGCTGTTCGTCCAATATGACTTGTTTCTTGTTGTTGAATAAGAACTTTATTCCTGATATTTTTTTGAAGCCTTCATCATCTTTTTAAAGATTGCCACAGAATTTCACAATTTACAGTAATTGTAGTTTTTCAGCAGATTTCTGGCAGATAGGAAACAACAAGACTGGCGCTCGCTCAGTGTTTTACTGGTATGTTGAAGTCCAGAGGCTTTTGATCATTATGAAAAACTTTATATGCGTAGTTTCTTTTTATAAGTGTAGTTTCTTGTGTGTGTAGTGTACTTGACTGAAGGGTGTATGAAGTTGTTCTCTCAGACTGATAGCATGTAGGCTGGACTGAGTATTTCGATACTAATAACTTGGATAAAACTTGCTTTTAAAATATAAGTAATAGAACATAATATTCTAAATGAATTGATGAATAAGAAAGTGAGATCTCTGGAGCAATCCAGCGGTTAGTGTATTAATGAATATATATTTTCATAAGGAAGTAAAAAAGATCAATGTGTTAAGTATACTATTCTTATATATAGTATACTATAGTTCTTGTTGATATTAATCTAAAATATAGATTTATAATTATTTTACATAAGTGCAGCAATAAGGAAAAAAAAAAAAAGAGCACTGATGTATTGCAACAGTGAAAGAGTTAGCAATAAAGGACTTAAAATTAATTCCGAGTGCATAGTGGCCTGCTGCCAAGGCTATTTAGGAACAGATGTGGCTGAAATAGATACCAATAGTCTGTTTGGGATCTCTAAAGTAAGACATCTGTCAGTCTATCGGTCAGTCAGGAATAATGGAAATGGGAACTGAAATGGGAACTGGCTGTTACAAAATGCGAATTACTGAAGTTCCATGTTGGTCAAATTCAAAGCTTTTGATTCTACTTCTGATGTGTAGAGAACATAATTTCTCTAAGTGGCTTATCTATTGTCCAAATAGAAAAATTATTTTTAGGGACGAGACATAAAAATAAATAATATGAAGTGTAACTAAGGGTGAGATGTACACGTATCACATTAATATATGGCTTTAAGAAGTAAATTGAAGGAAGAAAGCATGCAGTTTTAAACAACCCCGTGGTGTCTGAACTTGTAAGACACTCTTAATTTTTTTTTTCAAGGAAGTCCATAAAATTAATGTCTTTTAGATAAATGCTGCATGAAACCGCAAAAGAATTTACTAATTTACAACTTTTTATAAAAAATTAAAAATATTTAAGGAAATGGAGTATACTAATTAAAGGTCTCTTAAAATTTGTTCTTTATTTCAAGTGACTTCTAGACATAATATCTTGATCCTCTGTGTGTCTTTTGTCCTTTATCAGCAGATCAGTTCATGGCTACGTGTTTGTGGATCAATAGATGTTGTTTCATGCTTTCTGGTGGTTTTCTTGTATTTCACATCTTTATGCACCTCTCTGCTTATGTTCAAAGGAATTAACATGCCCTGGGTGTCTAATAGTGGCTTTTGCATGTACTTTAATTCTCTGCCTCCAAAGAGAGAGATCAGATATTTAAATCTTTGTTGCAGAGAGTAAGTTTCTATGCTAGGTCTTGCAAATTCTATTTGTGTATGTTTGGGTTTACATGCATGTTAAATTGGCGCGTGTGTTAGTTGTAGGGAGCTATGTGAGTTTGAAATAACAAGATTTATATAGCTTTCACACAGCATAGTAACTCTTCTTCGTGGCCTTTTCTTCTTAATGTAAAACACTTTCTATTGGTGATATGGTGTTTTTTATTACCTTAAAGCTCTTGTAGGCCATAAAATGGCAAGTTTTAGTTTTGCCTAAAGGTGATAGGTTGTGTTTTTGTGGTTGGGTTGGTGGTTGGTTTTTTTTTTTTTTCCCCTCTTCATTTTTCCTATTGCACTATGTAATAATTATACCTTGCCATATACTATTATAGATAAGGTGATGCTCTGCTTTATTCATCTCCTGTGCCTGCCTGGCAAACGAGGGACTGGGTGGCTGGGTGCTTGCTCAATTCTGCATCATCAGACAGTTGGCACACCAGCAACAAGCCAGACGTGGCTGGTGCTGATTTCTTGGCTGCGGAACAGGCCAATTGAAGAAAGATAGGTTGGAATCAAGGAGCGATCAAGAATACTGCTGTGGGGGTGAGCTGATATATTAAGGGTTTTGGTGAAGTGCCATATGGGTGTGAGAGGGATTTGTGGGTACTATGGAGAGGGATATTACTAAATGAAGGGGAAACTGAAGCTGTTGCTGGGCAGATAGGAAGACATGCAGGGTGATGCTATAATGTGTGAGGTATGTGTGATACAGGGTAGGGAAATCCCTAGAAAGTCAGAGGAGACATAATAAGGTGGTGAGGTAAAGAGAGGTAGGATGCAAATTCGTTTCAAAAACAAAATAATTATCAAACTTCCATAATTTTCCTGTTCATAGAATAATTGCCAACTCTTCTGCCTATGCTTTCTATGCAGAGGTGTGCAAGAGTAAATTGATGGTCTTGCTTATATACGATGATGGAAAGAATCCAGAAGTGTATATTAAAAAAAAAGTTGATATACTAACCAATCTTTGATGTCCATGCTAGTGCTATTTTCATGTCTGTGATAGTGCTATAGGGCTAAGAGGCCCTTCCTCGGTGTAAATTAATGTTCTTTTTAAGTCATTAAAACCAGTATGCAGGCAAATCCTGCCTAAATCTTGTATCTCAGTTTCTGAATCTGTTCTTCAGCCTTTGAGAAACGCTATTTTTTTTTTTTTACCTCTCTTTCGTATTCTAGGTGCTATTGTAATCTTTTCTTGATTGCCATTTTACCATATCATCCCTGAATTTGTACCCCTGTACCGTGCACCTTTGTGTCTTTTCTGTTGCATCAGATGTTGCCAACTTATCTTGACTTTTTGAGTGTAGTTTATTGGATAATGCATGATTTCTGTCAGGCAATCCCTTACATCTAGAAGCAGTGCTCTGTAAATGTCTAAGAAGCTACATAATTCCTGAAATCCTTTCCTTCTTTTTTCTTTTTCTTTTTCTGTAATGTCTACAGGAAACACATACAAAATCTGATTAATAGCTCGGCCACTCGAAATCTGAGACTGCTGCCTACTTTCTTTATCTGCGGCTATTTCTCTCCTTGGACTGTGTGTAGAATGTGGTTCTGTAGCACCTTGAGTGAGATAGTTGTGGGGATCATGGTGTCTAATTGGGTCTTCTGCTATGGTAAATCCAGAAAAGCTTGCTCCCATAGCTGTACCTGTTCATGGTAATGAACAAGTTAAAATTCAGAATATGATGTTCTTTTGCATTTTCTTATTTTGTGTCTCGGCAAAATACATGCTCAGATTAAGGCATTTCTGTCTTTATTTTACAGTTACAAAATAGAAATAAAAATAAAGCAGGAAAGTCTGACATCTGCTCTCATTGGAGTCAAGATAAACAAAACTTAGATAAACAATTTTCCTTTCATTGTAGATGTCTTATTTGTTAACTATGTGTGTTACAAAAGCAGCAGGTAATAGATGCTGTTGCAATTCTGCAAAAAATAAACAAACAAATAGGTACTGGATAGAAGGAATTCCTTTATGTTTGCTGTTTCATTTAGGTATATCTAACTATATTATATGCTGCCTTTAGAAGGAAGTTTTTACTTCAGTACACTTAGTACTCTAAAAATATTTTTATCCTCCTTCTGAAAAATCTGAGAACATAGATCTGAAGAATTGAATAGTCTTTGTGTACCTTAACATTAGTGGGTCATGGAACTAATGTTTTCCTTTCAAGGAAATCAGTGGTCCTGGTTTTTATAACTTATGTTGTAACAGTATGTGCAGACAAAAAAACCATAATGTGTTGCGTATGTGATACACGTCTTACCATATTGCCATAAGGAACTGCTATTATGTTAGACACCAACTGATTTCGTGATAGTGTTGGATTTCTCTCACATATGCTTATGTTTTTGTACAGATGATCCTTTAGGAACATCTGCTAGTTTTGTGGTGGTATCTGCTGTTTCCTTTCAAAATGTGACCTTTTTGTCATTTACTACTGGGGCTGCTATAGAATTGCATTATACTAAGATCCTTTTCTAAATTGATTCCTGTCTCATAGACATTAACTGTCAATGTTTGAGTTAATTGGGTTTCACTATTCTCTGACATACTACAGAGTTGATTGCAGCTGAAAAGTTAATAAATTAACCTTTTAAAATACAATTTAATGATTTTATTTATTTATTTATTTTAATCTGCTAACTTGATAGTGACTAGAACTTCCTCCTTCCAACTGTTTAGGTTGCCTCGAAAATACTTGCGTCTGACGACTAAGTATAAGGATGGTATTTCTCAAACTATTTCACTAGGGAAGAAGTTTTGGAACTCCCCTCTTGCAGTTTAGGAACCCTTCCCACTTTAGTTGAAGTGCAGATCCTTTGGATGGTGATACCAGTTCAGGCATCCCTGTCCAAGTGTAGCTGAGTAAGTGAAGTTGCAAGCACAACTGAAATTCAGTTGCGCATGTGGCACCGTAACTGGCAGGAAAGTCATAACCCTGTAAATGCAACAAAAAATGGGTTCTTAGCATTTTGGAAGCTCCTCTTCTTGGATGAATTACCAAGAAATAATACAATGTCTCTTTCACATGTAGATGTTACCTGGGTAAATGGATGTTATGTAGCTACAATGAAGAGTTGAAGACATTGGTATTTCCTATTTCTGCACTCTGGCTGAGCATAGAAATCCTTTTTGTAGGACTTCAGATTTTACTGTCAGACTGTTTTGCTGTGGCCCTCTGCAGGAAAAAATGGTGTCCTGATTTTTTGTAATTCGGAAAAGTGGCTAATTACTTTTTTCCAACATATGAGGTATGCTTGTATAGAGATAGTAGTTACTTTCACACAATACTGTTTGTGGTTTTAAAAGTTAAATGTGTACTTAAGCATGCATGAGACTTAATATTTTGAAAAACAATTAGGTTTCTGGTACTTCTTTAGCTCCATTTATTGATATGCGTTGTCATCTGGTTATACCTGTTTTACTCCAAACTGTATTAATTTCAAAGGTGATTTTGAAGTTAAAAGTAATTGACATCTACTTTCCAGTGACAATGTTGCTAAAGGAAAAAAAAAAAATAGTTAACTCATTTGAAATGTGTTTATGGCTTTCTTGGTTGAACCTAAATTTCTGTATTAATGTATATTTTGTTACTATCAAAGTATGCAGATCAAAAATGCACTATTGAATGAGAACATTTTGCTTCCTGTAAGGTCTCAAGGTAACTCTTTTCCTATTGTGTTTCCTCATGGACTTATAAAAATCATAAAAAACCCCCCTCATAACGTAATTCCATCCGAGCAACAAGAAATGTCCCACAAACCTGGAAGTTATGTGATACTAGAATTACCAATATCACCAGTTCTTCTTTGGAGACGAATCAATAAGCTGATTTTCACACAACATTGCAGTCCCCGTTATTTAGGTACCATTATCAGGAGTGGCTTGTTTATGGTGTAGGCAAGTCTTAGCTGAGTTTATCTTTTGGGAATGAGTTTGATGCTGGGAGATGACTGCATTTGTCTGAAGCATTGAGCTGTATTTGTGTCTTTTTCATGCTCGTAAGTGGGAGCATTTAAAAATGCTGATGTACAGATTGAGAGGGTGCTTCTGATTTTATTCCTTCCCCAAATTTTCCTAGTTTGTTTCTTTTTAAGATTAAAGACTATCCTCAGTTTATTCTTTGACGGGTGGGTATGTGATTAAAAGAATTTTTTTGGTGTGATTTATGTTTGCCACCCTAGCTGAATGTTGTGAAATATTTCAACATAGTGTCTACTGTAAATGCCAAATATTGAATGTTATTTTAGGAATGTTAGAGATTAAGGAAACCAAATACAAAGCACAGAACTCATGTGGAGCTCTCTATGTATTATCTGTTAATGACAACGTAGCTCTTAGCAGCTTTGAGATTGATGCAATTAATACGTAAACCCTTAAGCTGCAAAACCAAGAAAATGCTTCAAGCTGCACTTAATTTGGAGTTTTGTGATATGATTGTAAGCCAGAGCATGCAGAATGATTGTAAGCCACAACACTTAATTTTTGTAAAATTGGAGCTCAGAAACCAGAGTGGATCGCAAATTATTTGTGTGATCCCAGGATAACTTGTATAAGAATTAAAAATTATTTTCCATGCACACTATCGGCTTTATGTTACAAGGAATGATTAGTTTTCCTTACTAGTAGTATGGAAGCTGGTGTTTTCTCTCATGGTCTTTCAGTGGTAACAGATGCAGATAGTATGTTTGTTTAAAAAAAAAGAAAAAAAAAAGGTGTTTTAAAGGAAAAAATAAAAATTGTAGGCTGAATTTTCATGTGAGCCTTGATAATATGGTAGCCTTTCTGTAAGGGATTTGATGAAAGAAAACTCTACTTCTTATGTTTAAGATCTGGTGCAACTTCCTCCCTTTCCTGGCTTCTTGTTTAATTGTAGATGTAAGAATATATTAAATCTCTTGAGAAAAAAATGTATAGTAACTTGGTTTACCTCACAGTTCTGTAATCTAGCATGTAGTTGTTTCTTGCCTGTGTGTTGCAATTTTAAACAAATCTGCTCATGAACAGAATTCAATGCTGAACTCTGGATTTCCTGGCTCTTGTCTATTTGGCTATGTAAGGTGGGAGTTACTTAAATGCTTTTCAGTACAGAGTAATTGCCGTAGTTGTGGGTTTATTTGAACTGTGACAATAAATCTCTTCTGTCAGTCTATACACTCAAGTGAATATAGGAAAGTATGCTTTGTAAAGCTCCGAAAATGCAAAGCAACAGATGTTATGTACTGCACAATTATACGTATCCTGGAAACAGATCTTTACACAGTGCAGACAGTCTCGGAAAAACAAAATTTGACATACAAATGATCAAGTTAAGGGTAGCAGCAATAAATACTTACAACTAAATATAATGCTGTTTTGCGGATGCTGCTCTGAGTTTGAGTAATTAAATGCTCAACTTAATAGTTGTATTAAAACACCCTGTTTGACAGATGTTTAAATGTCATCCTTGTATTTATATTTTTCTATATTGTTTTAATCCAGTATAGGAGAAATAGAGTAAGTATTCTCATTTAAAAATAATGTTATAGGAAAATGGGTTTTTAAAAAGGAGCCTAAGTTATTCTAACTTAAGTGAAAATTCTTGTAAATAAATTGCTAAAAGTAAATAGGAAAAACTTGCAGTTAAGTTGCTGGCTTTCTGTGTGAAAACAGCACATCTTTGCCTGTCTGATCTTTTGACTGTTCTGAAGATGGTTCAAAATGGGATTGGTCTTGTCCAAGTCCTCTCCCTGGTTCACCGTTTGTCGCAGGGCCTTTTGGAGACTTGTCAAACAGCTCTGTCAAGAAAGGTACTGAAAGATTTCATACTTGGATGGTTTTGGACTTCCCAAAGGCCTGCTCTGTCATATCTACATAGTGTAACTGGAGGCGAGGTAATTAGTTAGAGATCAAAATTATCATAGCACCAGTGAATAAAATTATCATAGCACCAGTGAATAGTAACAGTTAGATGGCTATAGATGGTGCTAACTCGTGCTGACGTAGAACTTTGAACAGATTTGTGGTTTCATTTAGTAAATTCTGCAGTTGGCACATTCCGGAGTAAACGTAAATGTGTTGATATGTTACGATAATTGGGAGAAGGTTGTATATAGATGTCTATTTTTAACTTGGTATTATTAAAGGAAAAAGAATGCTTCTGAATATTTCGCGTGAAATGTACTGTTTCTTGGTCACTTGACTACAACACACTCATTAAACAAGGCTGTGATTAAACTCAGAATATCCTCGAAATCCTTTTCTGTTCCATGTGTCTTTTGTGATGGAGGAGTAATAATAACTATGATTGCTTTAGAAAACAGTGCTTAGCAGAAGAAAAGAGAGTACCTGATAAATGTTAGTAGTTTTCTTTTTTTACTGTAGTACAAACAAAAATGAAATAAAAAGGCTTTTTTTCCTACACTTACATTTGTTGAGGAGTTAATTACTTAAAATATGATGGAAACAACCAGGTGGTGTTTTTGAAATTTCATCCCTGGGTCTCACTTGTTTTATGGAAACCATTTGTGGAACATACACACAGAAATTCAGTACTAAACTTACAATGTAATTTGTACATATATGCTTGTTTGTCTTCATTAAAGTGGCTACTGCTTTTTACATTTGCAAGTTTAACAGTTTAGCAATATTAGTTTGTGTGCAGGAGCAGACTAATAAAATGAACTTCCAGTAAAAAGGAAGCTGTTCTTAAATATGTTTCTCTTTGGTTTGTTTCTAATGTTTGTTTTCTTTGTCTAATTCATGGAGTGAAGGCTAGCTGAAAAGTTCACAATGCCTTTGGTATATTAACAATGTGGTCTGGAAGGAGTATGGAAGAGGAAAAAATGGCGTGGGATAAACATGGAAAAGCAGAAATGCTGATTTTTTTTTTGTTGTTTGGGGAATGTTAAAATAGGAGTGGAAAAGCATTTAGAGACTGTCAGTTATGTCCTACAGCACAGCTTCAGAGACATGACCATTTTGCAAATTTAACTAGGTAATTGGACAGTGAGTCCAAAAGTTGATATAATTAAGCTTAGTGTAATGTATTGATCTCTTATCTGAATGCCATCAGCTTGGGATCAAGATCAGGAGCTGTAGCTAGACCATTCCTAACCTATATTCCTATATTCCCAACCTATATTCCTAACCTGGGGCCCCCAACATTAGAAGGACATGGACCTGTTGGAGTGGATTCAGTGGAGGGCCACGAAGATGATCAGAGGGGTGGAGCACCTCTCCTATGAGGACAGGCTGAGAGAGTTGGGGTTGTTCAGCCTGGAGAAGAGAAGGCTCCGGGGAGACCTTATAGCAGCCTTTCAGTACTTAAAGGGGGCCTACAGGAAAGATGGGGAGGGACTCTTTATCAGGGAGTGTAGCGATAGGATGAGGAGTAATGGTTTTAAACTGGAAGAGGGGAGAAATTCTTTACTGCGAGGGTGGTGAGACACTGGAACAGGTTGCCCAGGGAGGCTGTGGATGCCCCATCCCTGGAAGTGTTCAAGGCCAGGCTGGATGGGGCTTTGAGCAGCCTGGTCTAGTGGGAGGTGTCCCTGCCCAGGGCAGGGGGGTTGGAACTGGATGATCTTTAAGGTCCCTTCCAACTCTAACCAGTCTATGGTTCTATGATTCTATATGATCATAGGTTTATTATGTGGAAAATGTCATCTGTCACTTAAACAGTTGTTAGGTTTATTATGTTAAGGGTCATTAGAACATAAATGGAGATTAAACCAGATGTTTGTATGCTCTATAAACCAAAGGTTGTTTAACCACATCTTGAATAGTGCGTGCAGTTCTGGTGTTCTCAACAAAGATGATGTGGGACTAGAGAAGGTTCAGGGGGTGACAATGATTAACGGTCGGGAATGGCACTTGCATGAGAGTGACTGACTAGGCTGGCACTCTTTGGTCTGAAAGGGAGGCAGTTGAGATAGGGCCTGGAGAGAGTAGATGGCAATGGCTTTCCATCTTCCAGCATAAGAAATACGGTGCATCTAACAAGGCTAACAAGAACCAGGCTCAAAACAAAAGGAATAATCACACAGCAAGCAAGAGAACTGCAGAACTTACTGCCAAGGGATATTGTTAATGCTAAAAGATTTTGTGGATTCAGCTGGAGAAGCAAGGCCTCATTTGAGTGCTGTTAAATGTGTAGAAACTGCAGTGAGTTCAGGGTGTCCCAAATGAAAACAGGTGGGGAGTGGAAAAGTATTAGTGGAAAATAGAATAAATGCTTGCTTTATTTCTTCTTGTCTCTTAGCATCTGCTTGTGGCTATGGCTTGACATAAGATACTGGGACAGATGGACTTTTGCTCTGATCTGGTATTGCTGATCTTACGTACCAGAAACCTATTAAATTATATTTAAATGATGTTTTACATAAAAGCACACACGCACACTAGTCTGTAACTCCATCTGTATTTGTGCTACTAAGCAAGCTTTCTTGGTAGAATTTGAACTTCAGTTTGCCTAACCTTCTATTTAAAAGGTACTTTTGTTGGTGGATTGATATATTTTAAAGAATATGCGTCCTTTGACAAAATATCAAGAGGTTAATTTTATTATGTGTTTTTAAGAATTACAATACAGTAGCAGACTGTATAGGAAACCTGCATTTCTTAGCTATTAGTGCCTTGAAAATATTGCTCATATGTATGTTTATAATTACTATAGTGTTGGGGTTTTTATTTTTATTGTGGAGAAGGCAAGTAATTCCAAATACAATAGCTAAACTTGTATACAATATGAGTCTGAAACCATTACAAACCGTTCCAGAGGAGTAATTAGTTTCATCAACCTAGGATGGGAAAAAGCGCAACTTCAATATGCTTAGCTGGTATTTTTCCATACATCTTTTTTGGAAGATTTCTGATGTTCAGAGGGTAGAAGATGACCCTCGACGTAAAACACTCATTTGTTATGTCAACAGCTTAAAGATGTGTGCCAAGGTTATCTATTGTAATTAATTCTTGAACACAGGTGGTGATAATTTTCTTGCACCGTTTCACTTTAAGGCTGTCAAAGATTATTGTCTGATTTGTAATGTGTGGCTGGATATGTGTAGAAACTCAGATGTGTTAAATTTACTTTTAAATGAGCGAGGTAAGTTTAATATTGTGATAGAGGAAAACTTGGATAGAATGGTAACAATAACGCACATACTCTGCAAGCGCCTCCTGGAGACAGTCTGAAGATGCATCTCTGTTAGTTGGTGTATGGGTGCTTGGAATATGAAGCTCTGATACTGCAACCATATGCAGCATCTTTATGCTGTGAGTAAAATTCTTAGGATCTGCAAGTAAGAATCTTACATCAACCTCATAGTGGCAACCCCTGTACATATGTGTCCATTTGGTGTAATGCTATCATTTAAAAGTTTGGAGTAGTAAAAATTCATATGTATTATGAGACGTTTGAATTGTACCTTTCTGATCTGATGCGTGCTTCTCCAAGAGTGAAAACTCATCTGAAACTGTTTTTTTTTGATATGTCAATCAGTTAGTCTTTCTATTTGATTTTTGTACTTCTTAGTCCTAGGATTAGGAATAGACTGCAATTAGCTACAGTTATCATACTGGAGTTAAGAGGAATAGATGAGGAGATGTCAAGGAATTTGCTTAAAATAGATAGGAGACTGCTGGCGCATGCAAGGATGAAAGTCGTCATGGAAAATTTAAAGGTGGGTTTTTTTGTTGATGTTTTTTTTGACGAGGGGCTCTGTTTTGAAGCAGTTGACGTGCCTGTCAGGAAATAAGTAGGTTTCTGTTTGTAACTTAGTATACTAATGTAGTTTGATGTAAAAGTGGAAGTTATTTCTATGCTGATAGTTAATTTTGAATTTCACGGTACTTGATGCTAAAATTTTATTCACAAAGAGTTTAATAGATTCTGCATGTTCTTTAAAATGCATTAATGTATTCTACTTTATGCACTGGTTATTACACAAATCAAAACTAAGATGGAGATCTTTTGATTTTTGAGAATCTCATGAAAATTTCAAATAATGTGTTTTAAATGACTCATTACCATTTATTCTTACAATTCCTGAACTGGATAACAACATAAAACATTAAAATAACTCAAATTATGGACTTTACCTGATAGTTTTTGAGTGTATTTTGGTTTCCAAAATAGCATTATAGATCATTTTCTTACAGCCTGATCAGATATTCCTCAGAATTATTTTTTTTTCTGGAAAACATTTTGTAGAGCTGTTGATATGCTTTGCCAGCATCTTAGGTATGTGGTTCGAAATTTAAATTAGGTTAGAGACATTTGTTATTTGCAATTTTTAGCTTTATTTCGACATAAGTGTATTGCGGCGTGTATTCAACAGTTCTGTTGCTAAATGAAGGAAGCATATACTTAGCTTGCTGCGCAGATACATGGGCGCAGGTGGACATCTTGGTAGTATGCACCATGCAGTGAAACACATGGTGCTACACAACATGGGGCAAAGAGCACGCAGATTGAATTAGAAGTCATTTTATGGATACCTTGTAAATTTGTGCTTGTTCATATACAGGCTGTAATTTCTAAAAGGGGTGTACGTGTTTCGATATTGAACGTTTGTGATACACGCGTCACTCTAATGTAGTTGTCCTTGCTTTGTGGAGAGAGGCAGTATTGTATGAGCCTGTTTGTGTCAATATTTTAATAATTTATCTTTATAACTGCTTTTGTCTATATTTATAGTAACATTGGCACCCTGTGTACAGAAGATACAATCAGTGCTGAAAGGAAACTTGCATCCATCTGGAAGCAATAAACTTTTCTAAAAGACTGCACAGTGTTACTTAATCCTGTGATTTCTTACTGTGAGTGAAATTAAGGTTTGGTTCAGTTGTGTCACATCATATTGGTATCAAATCTTCTGTGAGAGCTTTGTCATTGTGTTAAGCTACAAACAAAATATCAAAATTGATGAAAGTCTGAGAATGTAATTTCCTCAGTCACAGGATTATGCATCACTGCAAATGTAGTCAATTCCATATAATAACAATACTTGTAATACCAGAAAGCTTTTTGTAAGTTTTCTCTTTATATGAAGGGCTAATTTGAATACTGCACAGTTGACTAAGTATACCTTAAATTTTGCGTTGTATTCTAAGTCATTTTTGTACTATACATATGTATAAAGTATATTTTTAATGTGCCAAAATATTTTACAAAGTTAGAGAAATATGAACAGCTCCCTTAAGAGGAAGGGGGGAAAAACCCATGTATATTATAAAGATCATCTAACAAAATTCTGTGGGGTTTCTTGTTGCTTTTCTTTTAAGTCTGTTAGAAGTGTGGCTTACGTGAACAAAATAGGATTCACTCACCCCTGCGGGCAAAGTGGTGTAGTTTACATTCTTCCTTTTCCTATGTGGCAACTGAGCTGAAGAGTGCTGGGGTGAGGGAAGGGTTTTATGCCCGTCAGAGGATTCTGGTGGTGCTGTTGCCATCACCTACCCTTGGGATAGCGTAGAAGGTGCAGACAGATGGATACAAAGGATGGCTGAGTTTATGAAGAAAGCTCCTGAAAAAATAGACCAAAGATCAATGAGGATAAAGCCAAACACGTAGCTGTTAATCAATGAGAAATTTATGGATGAGCTTATCTAACAGCTGATAGCTATGCTTCAATACCTAAAAGCATGAATTGCTAATATACATGAATTAGCAATAGCTTAAGGAAGGAAATTGTCCTTTGTTTAGAATGGGATGTGTCTGTTCTTTTTTCCTGAAGAAAATGTCGGCTTGAAAATCTTTTCTAGAAAAGACCAAAATTCAGATATTTGAGGCATGTAGAGTTCTCTGAAACACTGATGTTTAGCACTATGGGTGGTTTGTAAATCTGTATTTGAGACCGAAGCAAATCTTGTCCCGGTAAGAGTCCAAGTAGAACTAATTATTAACTTGTAGTTAATGGCAGTCAGTGATGTTATGTGGCCATAAGAGGCTATTTTGATTCCCTTTCATTTTCTGAAATGACAGAAGTAATTGCCATGATTATGACATATGTTAGTAGGTACAAAACAGCATGTATGCATGAGATTTTTTTCAAATTAATGTAAAATTAAGCTCATGTTTCCTCTTTGGAGATTCTCTAGTATCTTTCAGCTGTGCAAGCCCCATTGTATTGAATCATGTAAGCCATTAGATCCCAGTCTTCTGCTTTATTTCATAAATCTCTCTCTTTTAATGAATTCCATTACATTATGGTTGTATTGTTGGTCTATATGAGACTAGTCGTTTAATCTGATGCTTGTGCTTGCAGAGGTTTTACAAAATGATGGAAATCATTGATGTTTGTTACCGTGTTGTTACTCCAAAATCTGTTACGTAACTCCTTTAACTTATTACATTAAAAGCCCCAAAGTTTCAGGCACTTCATTAAAGGTTTGCTGCTGCTTTTCCAATCATATTATGAAATTAGGCAGTATGCGGGCCATACTCTTCGCATAAAATGTAGAACTTTCTATAGTACATTTATTTTCAGTGACCTCTTTCTTGGTGTGGTGTTAATGAGGAAATTTATTAAAACCCAAAGTCTTTGCTGCATGCGTCCTCTCAAATGCTTCAGGTTCAGAATCACTCGGTGTCTGCCTTGCTTCCTTGCAGCTCGTGGTGGTGTTCTGCACAGCATTGTTCTCAGTACATCTTTTTAGGGGGGTTATTTTTCATTTCATCACCTCCCTCAAATTCTTTGTTGGGGAATGAAGGGGAAACGCTTCCTTAAGGTGACACTTCTTGTGTGGAACAGCATTAGGCCTCGCGCTAAGCTTTAATCACGCTTTTCCATGGAGGTATTTATTCAAGAAGCTATTGGGCTTCTTTTCAAACTACCAGTTTGGGTATGTTTTTCGGACAAAGTTCTGCCATTAGCCTGTAATTAATAAGCAAGGTATTTCACTGCTCTAAAACAGAGATGGATCAGGACATTAATGAAAGCTTGATGGATAGGTGTCTAATGAGCCTCATTACAAGATGATGGTCCTGTCCATGGCCTGCTGGGACATCACGGAGACCCAGGATGCTGGGTCCAAGTGTCACTCTTGAGATCTGGTGGCACTCGGAGAGGAAGTCCCCAGGTCTGGCTCCACTCCAGGGGGAGTCAGCTCCAGTAAAGACAACCTCTGACCTGTACTAAACTCTGCCCTTATGCTATGGGATTAATTGAGCTGTTCCCATGTTTGCTCTGCCAGTTGCCAGCATCATCTTTCATTTTGATTCAACCAGAACTGGGCAGTTTAGCTGTGGTGTTTTTTTGTCAGAAATTTGCCTATTGCCATCTTTTAAAGATGGTGTGAAACTTACCCAAATTTTAAAATCCTTGAGCATGGTCCAACTCAGGACTTCAAGGACTTACACCAAATGTCTCCTGAAGCTGCTTTTCCTGCAATTGCTGTGATAATACGATGCTGGGCACAGGGGCATGTATCTGCAACAGCCCTCTAGGTTTGATGAGGATGTTCAGAAGTATGAGGCTTAGTCCTTGAAAGATGTGATGGAGAACAGGGATTGGAATCAGCTGCTCAAGGCTCAAGGGGTCTTGGGGGAA
This sequence comes from Fratercula arctica, assembly GCA_947846985.1. Lineage (NCBI taxonomy): Eukaryota > Metazoa > Chordata > Aves > Charadriiformes > Alcidae > Fratercula > Fratercula arctica. The sequence continues at coordinate 33,341,268 of CANTUZ010000008.1, forward strand.
AGCACAGTTTGAAACATGGAGAGAGACAAGACGGGAGGATGAAAGGTAGGAGGCTGCAGTTTTAGATGTGATTATTCATGCTATGAAAATAGTAAAATTGTCAATAAATACTCTGAGCAAAGAATGAAAAAACTTTTCACTTTCTGGAGAATGCATTGAAACTTGCACAAGACCATCAAAGCCAGTTTTATATTGTTGTCTTTATCACATTTTGCCTTTTTTTAATTATTTGTAAGAATTGCTGGACAGAGAAATAAAATAATGTAATTTATGTTATCTTGTATAAGCATTTATCCCATGATCTCAGATTTGCATAGGAAAATTACTGGGTTTTTTTGTTTGTTTGTTGGGCTTTTTTTGAGCTGAGTTTGAAAAATCGGAGCCTGAAGTACATATTTGTTCAAGAATACTATTTATTTTTTTTTAGTATATCAATTATTCTTCATAATAATATCATTTTTAGAGATAGTATGATACTACTTGAAATAAGATGATTTCTCTGAGCTGTAGTAGTGAATAATGCTTTTTACTGCTGTATTAAAATAGTGTGTAACTTCCTATCCAGCAAAACTACCTTAATGTGCCGTTTTAGGTTTATAAAGCGGAGTTTTATTCTGAGACTTACATTTTTTTTTTTTAGTTGATAAGATGTAAATAGAGCTCTAAAAAATTAAGAGAAAACATTGTACATCTTTCCCAGTTCTTGCTGACTCTTGTAGATCTGTGTGTGTGATCTTTGGGGAGTTAGCAATTGGAAGTGAAAATGCACAGCAGATTGGCTCCAACCACGTTGGCTTCCTGCTGGTGAAAGGAGACAGTCCCAGTCCTTCCTTCTGCCCCGCTGTGTATTTTCTTATCGCTTTGAAGCACCTCTGGTTTTGTAGGACTTGTGTTGAACTGATCATATTAAACAACTTGTCAGAAGATCATGGCAGCCCAAAACCTAAAAATAGAGTGGACAATCTGTGTTACTTTAGGGAGTTGAATTTGCGAAGTTTGGTTTTGCCCAGTGCCAGGCATAAGGAAAAGGGCTGGACCCACACAGTTGTATCGGTGAGGGAGGGTAGGTGCCTGTGTTGGAAGAGGGATTAGCGGCAAGGTATTGCATTGGCTTGGCAAAATACATCCCTTCATCCTCACATTCTCCAGAGAAAGAGGATGAAAATCAGTTGTATTCCTGACAGATGTTTTTAAGCTCAATTTTCTGCCCCGAAGGAATACAGCTGTTGCTGCAAGTGAATAGCTGCCATTAAAAGATGAAGTTAGTAGTTACACCCTGCTTTTACTCTTCAGTTCTGGAGGAACTGAGATGCATCTCTTCAGTACTTTGTAGTACTTTCTGAACTCCCTGATGCTCCTGAGGTCATTATACGCAGTCTGAGAAACGTTTTTTTTTTAGACTAGGGCCTTGGTTGTGTTATGCTTCTCTTACAACACCATTTGAAAGGACTAGAGTAGCATAAAGTAATCTTCAAAGAAAAAACAGCCCCTCCCCAACCTGGCCCTTGCTGTCCCTTCATCTCCTCAGCTTACTGTTTGATGCTTTTGCCAAGCAGAAAGTGCAATTTTGCTTTCTCTGCTTGTGGAAGAGAGTAAGAGGCATAGCATCAAATTTTGCCAAAGTGTTGCGTGACCTGTTTTTTTGAAATAAAAAAAAAAACCAAACCAACCTTGAAAACTCAGATGTTCTGAAAATAGCTTTTGTGTCTCATGTTCAGTCTTTAAATTAATGTTAAATAGCCTGACGAGCTATACAGTGATTCTCAGCTCTTCTGGCAACAGTGATCGTAGGTGCTCCTTTATATTTCTCATTGCCAGTCCTTAATCAAAGTTGTAACTGAAAACTGTAGAGGTTTTATGAATCAGTTGCATGCTACTTACTGTGCTTTGCAGACTACAGGAAGAAAAAAATGGGCTTAATAGTTAATGAGTTAATAGTTGCTGGTTTATATGCATTAGGCATTATCATATTAATTTGAAATATTCCTAAGCCTAAACTTGTAGATACATTGTCAAAATTAGTTTCATTTTTTTATTCTATTTATTTCCTTCTTGGTTTTGTGTTAATGCAGTTACATCCTTATTATATTATTATGTAGTTATATATATAATGCAGATATATATTGCATATCCTGAATGGTTATTTTGAAAATAGTGTTTATACAGTGTAGGATGATCTGTAATCAGTTCTACAATAACTACCGTTGATCACTGTATTTTCTTTGGTATAGTCTTGATGATTTTTATTTCTAAGTATTTCTATTATGTTACACTGCACCCAGTTATAGCAATCAACTATTAATGAAGTAAATGTTGAGAGTGTAGTGGGACTGAGAGCCTAAAATGCGTAAGAGATTTATCTATTAAATGTAGTTAAGTGGGGCTAGGTGTCTTGCCAAAGGTCATAGGAAGAATTTATGACCAGGGGAGTGTAACACATTTTCCTTCCTGTCCAATTCTCGTACTTGAATTACACAGTCACGTTTCATTGTATTTTCTACTGTTTTCCAGATATTTATTACGGAAATTAAGTCATCAAGTACCACTTCTAGATGTTGGGCCTCTGTGGTAGAAAAACAGTCCAATAAGTGTTTTTATTCTTGAAGTGGTGGTGTTTACCTTTTAATAACACCCTTCTCTTCCCAAACTGTTCTATTTTTCAGTAGTACTGTTTTCTTCTTTGTGTATGTTTTCATCAATTTTGCTGTAAACGTGTAATAATCTATTTGCTTAAAGCCTAGTTTAGCAGCCTTAACTAATTAAAAATTGGTTTGCTATTTATAATTAAACTGTATTTGAGTGTATTAGACCCTCACCCTTTGATTTAGCTCACTGTGGTGTATTTAGACATAATTTTTTATTAAATAAGAGATTAGACTACCATAAATAGGAAAAATGTCAGGTAGTCTCATTGCTTGAAATCAGTGAGAGGATAAATAGGGACATAAAACTTCCTAGAAATTCATATATCCAGGCAGGCTTCTTTTTTCATGCTGTATTTGGAAAAAAAAAAAAGTGGACATGTGCAGAAACTGTGAGTACAATTAGCGTCAAGCAGATAAATCCAACTCTAATCCTGTTTACGCTCTACATCAGACAGATGTGCTGAGATTGATTTAGACAAGCCCTTGGCTTATAGCAATTTTTTTTTAAGTGCCATATATTCTGGTTTTGTTAGATCTTTGTTAAATGTTAAGTGCTGTTAGTTTTACTCTTTGTAACGCCTGCAACCTACTTTATACTGGTTCCCTCTCTGCTCTCGTGATGACGGAGCAGCCTGGTAGAAGAGATTATCTTTATTCCTTGTAATTAAATTGACTTTTTTTTCAGAAGATACAACAATGGGAAGTGGGTGCTGAATTAAATAAATAGCATGATATCTAATAGATGTATACTTAAATCTCTTGCAAGAACAGATGGTACCCAATATCCTTCTAAGTAATGTGAGAGGATAGTTAATGTCCTGAAACAGCTAGCAATAACCAATGTGATACTAGCGAATCAATAGGGTTTTGGAAGTTTAAAAAAGTGTCTAATCAAATAAATACTTTATTTTAAAAATAAACTTGGTTGTTACCACATACTAGAAATATTTTATAAATGTAGCTCAAGATTAAATTTTCTTTATCTGAATTGTTTTAGAAAATTTTACTGTATTTGTGATGATCTTATTTTCAGTAAAAACAGATAATGAAAATTATAGAATGTGCCGAGGGACTTTTATGCAAATTTCTTTTCAACTTTAGTAAAAATTGGCTGTCCTAATCCTACGAGCTAGTTAATATTTCCTCTACAATTTAAAACTCGAGGATGATGCTTTTGTAGGATTCAGTATTCCTACAGTTTATGTGCTTCTCCAAGCTGTGTCTGGAAATGTATTCCAGCAGAACAGCTAGAGTCAAGTACTACTTTTGAAAGTGTAGTGCTGCCTAGTAAGAATGTGTTGTTTTAAATTTCCCAAGTTTTGACATGCATCTGAGCAACACAAGAATCTGACAAATACAGAGTAAGGGGAAGATGTAAAAGCAAGTAAGAGTCTGGCTGAAATAGCTTGAAAAGAATAGGCAAGACCTGGCTTATGAGTAAATGTCATTCTATGAAAGCTAGTGGGGGAATAAAAAGTATTTTATCAGGTCTTCGTTTTACTTGATTTGTGCAGGACAAATAGGCTAATGTTTGGCATTTATTTGTGATGCATATGCATAACATTATCATTTACCCCAAAAAACGAGCAATACAAAGTTTGAAAAAAAAAAAAAAATCAAGATCTCTAATTTGGTAATGTTGGTATTAAGGTTACTTGTACAATGTCCACTCTCCCTTTGAGTCTATGCAAATCATAGTTCAAATGGAATCATGCAAATTTTTTTCCCCTCAGCCCCCCGGTTTCATTCAATATAACTTGTAGAAAATACGTTTATAGCAATGATTACAGTACTTTAAGCTTTGTTTTGTTTTCTGTTGTTTGGTGAGTTTTCCTCCTGTTTATTTGCTGCGTACTTCCGAAAAGCTGCTCTACAGACAGTTTCCCGTGTACTATCTCAGTGCACACACACATTTACTTGTCACAGTATTCCTGCTAAGGATGGAATGATTTTAGTCTGATTTTACACCTTAGTGGCTGACATATGGAGAAATCAAGATGGTAGAATGTAACAAGTTGGAAAAATATGTAGGAAGTATAATAAGGTCATCTGCAGTAGGTTATTTGGTATGGAATGGGAAAAAATGGGTTGTTTGAGAATTGTCAGGAGAGGTAATATTGACTTAAGCTTTAGCTGTGTTAGGATTGCTGAGGTGCAATCTTCCAGGATTTCTGGATAGAAAGATAATCGCTGCACAGTCTGGTTCAAGAAATGATGTTGAGAAATGCCAGCGTCCAACTGTTACAAGAATTGATGCAGGCTTCTTCTTCTCTGCTCAGGAAAGTTAGGACTCTCTGAAGCCCTCGGCTTCATGTCGTGTAATGAAATAGGCAACGTGATTTTGCAGCCTCACACCTGCAGTGCCGTCCATCTTCTCCAGGAAGACAGTTAGAAGAGTCTTTTTCAGCTTCTCCCAGGCACTTCAGTACAGCACGCAGCAAATATTCATCAAACAGAATCTGTTATGGCTTTTGCTATTGAGAAACCACTTGACTGAGCTGTTGCTGGATTTGGAAAAGGTTTCTGGTTTCTAGCGTTTCTTGCCTTGGGCTGCAAAGGGACCTTTATAGGTCTAGCATATCAGATCTGCTGTAATTACAAAGAAAGCAGGAAAGCCTTTCTTTTCATGTCCAAAGTATCTGACACCTACAGCAACGGTGATATTTTTCCTTCAATCTGTGTATCTGACTTTGTTTTTGAGGAATCAGGTGTTTTACAGCTCAAGAGAGCAGAAGGAGGAGAAGCCTGTATCACAGTGGTTCAGTTGGTCCATCTCCAAATGGCATCTGGAACTAGTGTCACTGAAGCGATAGTGTCTGCAGCCACAGTGTCCCTGTGCACAACAGCCCCGAGATAAGGAAACCTTCACTTAGTGTTCCAGCCTAACGCAGATTTCCCCTGGGCTGAGGGTCTTGAACTGTCAAAAGACCTTTTGAAACTGTTTGTCATGAAATGGTTTTTCTTTTACTTGTCTTCTAAAGTAAATTTGTGACTCGAAAATGAAAGCTAAGATGGGTGACACGCTTTTGGCTTATTTTTCTATTTTTGCGTAACTATTTTCTGATATGTCTCCAGTCGAAACTCGAAAGGCAGAAGTTGTATCAAATGAGAAAATACATTGAGCATATAGTCAGCTTGGGTCATAGCACCCTTTCTGATCGATGATTTAGGAGAACACAGTGAAGAATTTGCTCTTTGAATGCAAATGCAAAAAATAAGAAGTGGTTCATTGTTCTTAGTCTGCAATTTTATTCATTTTTTTCAATATCAGAAAAGGGATTAAATAACCTCTTTGAATTCATGTTATTTGTATAGCTGGATACCTAACCTAAATAACAGAAAGTTGGTAAAATATAAGACCAGTGATTGAACCAAATTATATGCAATAAGTTTCAATATAGGCATGAGCAGATGCAACAAGTGAAGCTAGAGATGAAGCAGTAACAGTATTTTTTTTTAGATATTACTCCTAATCATATCGATAACGCTTCTTTTTCTTTTTTTTTTTCTTTTTCTTCCCCCCCCCTAGGTGATTCCAGTACGGTTTTACAGGCTCAAGAGGAGATTATTGAAATGAAAGATGTATTTTCAGTAAAACTGAAACGTCGTTGTTTTGTAGGGCAGAAAAATGGTGGTACTTTGTTGGGTATCACAATTTTTAAATGCTTGAATAAAGAAGGGAATAAACTAACAGACTGTGCTGTCCATTTAAATAACTTAAGTGAAGATCATTGTCAATCATGGTTTAGACATCTAAAGGAAATTTTGAATGGTAAGTACTTAATTGGGGTTGATGTCATTATTTCAGACTTGTTTCTATTGGCAATACGTAAAGTTGAGTGATGCCTAGAAAAATATTTTGCCTGTGGAAATTAAGACACACAGATATGAATATTACTGCTGGAGAATGTTTACTACCGAAGTTTTACATGGTGAAGTGTAAAATTTAGGAAAGTGACAATAATTGACTAATGCATCTGTAAAAATTAAATTGATGCTATTTTTTGGAAGTGTTCTGGAAGCTACTGAAAATAAGTGGCTTACTATATTCTGACTGAAGAGTCTTCTGGGAATTTTGTTTCTTAAAGAAATAAAACACATTGTTGATGTTTTCACATGGAATTGCAGCACATCTAATGGGACTACAGATGTTGCAGTCCGGGGCACTCTTCAGGGACTTCCCAGTCACTGTTTAGGAGCTCCCACTTGAGACCCGCAGATTCTTTAAGAGACTAACGGGAGAGGCTTTCTTCTTCTGCTTAAATTCACAGGTGGAAGTGCTCTTAAGGTTCTGTAGGACTCTTATTGTAAGATTTTATACAAAATGTATTGATACTAGCTAGTGATGAGAGGCTACTCTTAATTTTAAAAATACCTTTCTGTGTTTGCGTGGGCTGCTGCCAGTTTCAGGATGCTTTGTTTAACCCATGATAGTTGCAATTTTTTTCATGGAAGCTGTATTAAATTTAAGAAAAAAAATATTCACCATTTAGGGAAAAAACCCCAAAAACCAAAGACTTTCACTGTAATGTGATACCATCAATGTTGGAAAGACACAGAATATAGCATACTTTTGATTTTAAAAAAACCAAAACAATAAAAAAACCCCACAAACCAAACTCTGATTTAGCTCCAAAATGTGTCTCTGTTTACAGAGTATAGTAAACGAGTTTATTACAGAAGGAAAACAATCCATCTTGTAATAGCTGAATTGTTAATACTGAGCCAGATTACAGAATTCAAATCTTACACATCTGTAGTGTTTGTAATAACACTTTCAATAGTGATTTATAGTTTACTTCTACTGAAGTGACTACTATCTGTGTCAAAAGCCCATATTAGAGAAAGTAAAATAATATGAGTTATTAATGGTGCATTCTTAAATTTTTTTTGCTTACAATATGCTTTGGATTTTCCAAATAAAAATGTGTATTAAAAAGTGCCTTCCCTTGCCCCTTTTTGAAAGGCTGCATCACGAAATATCCAAATCTGCAGAAGTGCCAAGATTCTTGCAGATCTCCAGCTACCCATAAAGGCAAGGACATTTGCATAAGGAGCAAATGTCTGTTTTGTTCCCAGATTACCCTCCATCCATCAGGAGCAGTGGTACCATATGTTCACAGAAAAAAAGCTGCAGTATCTCCTGCTCAGGTTGTCTTGACTTGGAGGTGCAGCCTCTGTTTTATAGCTTTGTAATTGGAAGCCACCTCAACCTGAACAAAGCATTCTGTGCAATGTTGTTGCTGTTTCTAGTTCTTCCTTCAGCTTCAGTTTTTCTCCAGAAGCTCAAACCTTGCACAGATTTTTCTTCATCTCCAATCCATATGTTTTTCTCCTTCCCTTTTAGTTCAGGAACAATTAGGACTAAGAAGGGGAAAAAAACCCCAAACACAAACCCCAGAATACCATTTACTGATGTGTTTATTGTTTTAAGTTCTGTAATTACAGGAAAAGTTTTTACACTGTTACGTTTTGAAGACTGAGTGGATATTCAAACTGCCTTTCTATCCAGAAAATCAGCAAAAAAACCATCAGCATTTTTGCATTTAATGTGGCAGAGAGACATTATCAGTAATTTAAACAGTGATGGTATAGTAATGGTATAACTCAGAAACAAAAGTCTGTTATTTAAAATGTACCAAACATTGGCAGGAAGTTCCCAGTGGGATTCAAGTCTGGACTAAAAGTATAAAATGCAGATAAGTTCTGTTGGCTCCTCACTAACTGAAATCTCAAAAGGCACATTGGTATTATCTCTGCCTGAAACAGTGATGAATTTTCATTGGTTTTGCCCAGCTTGTTTTCATAATAGGGCTTCTGACATCTTTGTTAATGAACTCATATTGGCTCCTTTTTGGTTTCCTTATGAACTGCAGGATAAAGTTAAAATTTCATCCTTCTAAAATGATCACAATTTAAGTGTATGTATCTACCTGATCTATCTGATCACAAAGTAAATTTTCATTAACTGCTGCGTTATTTACTTTAAGGTTTTTTATTACTTCTAGACTGGAGCAAATGACAAGCAGGTGATTTACGGAAGTAGAGTGTATCTATGTTTGGGTATGGCTGTCAGTAAACATGCACTTTCATTTGTCAGAGTGGCTAAATATTATGCAAAGGTGTCTCTTCAAAATAAATGCAATTTCTATTTGTTTACCTTATTCTGACAGGTTTTTAGGTTTTTATGCATATATAGTAATTTGAGGAACAACAAGAACAAGTTTATCAGTGATGACATGAGCTAGAGTTTTACCTAGAGATTTGCTCTAGTGAAGATTTCACTTTTTTTCTGAAATGTACACGGTTTCCCTTTTACTGTGTCTTGTGTCTGACTTGGATGTGTCTTGCATGGTTTTTCCTGTTCATCCTGACTCTCTTCATAGTGAGTATCCTCTGTTGCTTTCAATTTCTGCTCAGACTAGCTAGGCTGTAATTTTTTATGAAGCCTGTCATCATATAAGTGAGCACACAGGTATAATACAGTTATTTAGAATGTAGTTACTGTGGCTGCTATTAATGGCTTTGTGTGTGTGTGTGAGAGGGTAGCAAAACACATGTACTACCAGCTTCCCACTTTTAAATAAGTTCTTATTTTCTGCATAATGTTTCTGCTGCTCATGTGCATGCCAGCTAGATATGAAGAGCTTGCTCAATGATACGGCATTCGGGAAAACTGATCTTCCCGTATATCGCATATTTGCTAAACTGATGTAAAATAATCGCTGCCGTCTTGAGGCATGCACCTACGGAGCCTTGGTTCTGGACTGGCTGCTGGAAAGCCCCAAATGGCAGCTGAGACAAACTGTAGTATGCTGGTGAGCTCAGGTCAGACCTGTTGTACACCTGACTCTCCGTGATTTTGATTTATACATTCGCATCTTTTTGTACTGGACTCACGGGCGCCTACAGTGGACATACGCTGTCAGTGGAATTCACTGTTTAATTTAAAATCCTCTGTGCATGCAAATGCCCAGTGTTACTTAAAGAGCTGATAGCCCCAGATGGAAGAAATACGTAATTATCAATGCTTATCCATTTGTTGATTATTATTTTTTTTTTTTTAGCAAGGTAAGACTTATTTTTAGTAACAGTTGATTTGAAAAAGTTTTACTTAAAAACTTTGTAAGCTATCAGAAAGCAGTAAATATGGTTAAGAATAAATGATAAAGTAGCAAAAAGATGCATAAAGTGCATTTTATTTTTATCTACTACTCTGTAGTATCTCTCACAGTGGGATTTGATATGAATGTCTGAAACTTCATGCATGAAGTTTTAATTAAACCATTAATGTTAAACATTAACTTTGGTTAGTTAATATTAACAGTGATGTCTCCATAGTTACATTAACAAATCTGTCTCATATTATTAGTTTTCCTCATGTATAAAATTCTTACTGCTGTATAAAGTATTTATAAATGTATGCAATAATGACATGATTCCAGGCTCTTAACTTTTGTAACATAAACCCATTTTCATAAAGCTAAGAACTGAAAGCAGCACAGATGTACGTCTGAGCGTAGCGTCTCTGCTGCCCTATGAGCCTTTGTTTTCAGAACACCCTGATTGACCCAGCACCCTTCATGGTTCACTGCTTCACTTGATAGATCAAGTTTAAACTAGTGCATATTAGCACATTTGTTAGTACTAGAGGAACAGTTGGCCTTCCTGCTTTCGGCTGCTGGTTCGTTTCAAATGGAGCAGCCACGGCAAACAATAACAGAATACCAGTTAGGAGAACACCAAAAGGCTGACAGACTGAAATCAGTTGCAGACTGTAGTAAATGAGATTTCATTTTCTTTAAACTGCATCTATAGGGATGAATCAAAGATGATTATTATTTGAAAATGCTTTTTAAGAAGTTTCACTACATAAATGTGTGAAAGTTTAATTTTTTTGACTGTTACTGGATATTGTTATTCATTAAACTCAGTTCTTTGGTGTGTTATAACATGTCCAGTTAATGATAATAATGATAAATAATAATTCTTGTTGCGATCATTCTTTCATGTCAGTTGGCACTCATTTGGCACGAACAAATCAGTAGTGTACCATATCCCTGCTCAAAGGCCTTGTTTGTGATACCTATTTCTATAAATAAAATAGTTTACCTCTCTGAAAATTTAAATTGATATTCAAGTAGTCATAAAGAGAATATTCTAACACTTTTATCCTGTGAATTCATTTGATTCTTGAAAATCTCACTAGGATTTATGTATTAACTCTGTTCTACTTTTCAACAATAACCTAATATATATAATCATAAATACAGCTCCTGGTTTAGAATAATTTTTGGTTAAATAAAATAGTTCAACTCTTTTCTTAAAAATCTAGGATTTCCCCCCGCCCTCAGTTGAAAAGTCTGTATTCTTTTGCCTGCTTCTGCTTTCTTGTAAAGCTTTATATTGCCAGCTGGGGCTTAAATTTTTACACCTAAAACTCGAAGTTAAGTGAGATACCGATGTTTGCTTTTTTCCCTTCAGTTTTCTCCTCATGGTGGTTTAGCAGTTGTGGTTTATTGTAACTCACACTGTCTGGGTCTCACAGAATTTATGACACTTCATCACCTCTCTACAAGCTCTCTACTTTCCTATTCTCCTATTCCTTCCCTTTGCTTCATGTGTTATAAATATATATCCATTTATAAATTTAAAGGTATGCTTTACTTACAAATCAAAGACCCTGTAGTCAGTTTTTACAGTTTTGTGGCTCTGGGTGTTGGTGGAGGTCGAGCATTCAGGGGCAGCTGATCACAGGTAGATCTCTCGTAGAGAAGATAAGAAGCATTACAGCACATTTATCAATGTGGCTAAATCTTTTCTCTTTTAAATCAGGCGTCCTTATTCTTGTCATTTTCAATTTAATTTCTATTGACACTTTAGGCAAAATTATCAGGCCACAGAAATTAATTTTTTTGGTCTTATTATTTTTATGACATCTAAAAGACTGCAACAATACCAGATTTCCATTAAGTGTTTCGTATAACAATCATTATAATGTCTTTATGATGATGATTTATGTGTTTTAATAGACTTTGGGAACGTTTATGTAGTATTCCCTATTTGTGTGGTAATTCCTATGATTAGAAATTACACTACAGTACATACCTGCAGTGCTTGTTTCTGCTTCCAGAGAATCAAGAACAATTTAGGTTGGAATGTACCTCTGGAAATTATCTATTCCAGCTTCCTGCTAAGAGCAGGTGAGCTTCTAAATTAGATCAGGTCGCTAAGTTGATAAGTTTCGAAAATCTCTAAGGATGGACATTCCACAGCCTCTCTGGGCAGTGTGATCCGTGGCTTAACCGCCCTCATTGTGAAGAATGTTTTTCTTTATTTCAGATTGGAATATCGCTTGCTGCAACTTGTGTCTGTTGCCTTTTTGTCCTTGCACCTGCCAGAAGTCTGGCTTGGTGGTCTTTGTTACTCCCACGGTAGATACTTAAGGACAGAACTTTGGTAGATTCTCTTCTCCAGGCTATCCAAAGGCAGCTCCCTCTGCCTCTTGTATGTGGCCTGTTCCAGCCCCTTGTTGTCACAGTCCTCTGTTGGACTCGCTCCGCTTTCTCAATCTTGTGCTGGGGGCCTAAAAGTGGATGCAGTTTTTGAGAGTCAGGCTCAAAAGATGTTGAATACAAGGGCATAGTGATACCCTTAGACCTGCTGATTGTCCTCTTGTTGGTGCAACCCAGGAAGCACTTGGCCTTCATGGCATCAGTGGCACAGTTTACTCATGTCCCAACTGCCTGTCCATCAGGAACCTCAGATCTCTCTAAAGAGGTGCTGCATAGTCGGTCAATCCCCAGCCTGCACTTCGAGGGTTGTGCCGGGCCAGGTGCTGGACTCCATGTTTTTCTTTATTGAACACCTTGAGGCTTTTGTCAAACCTTTCTTGTAGCTAACCGAGGTCCTTGTGAATGGCAGCCCTGCCCTTCAGCACATCGGCTGTCCTCACCAAGTTCCCTATTTACTTTTTATCTCCTTTTTAAAGGAGATACTTTCAAATATAGGTACTAAGGCTTATTACTGAAGACATTTGGGATTCATCAGGTGCTAAGGATTCATCAGGATTAATTTGCCATGCAATGACACGGCACTGTGTGTAACATTTTGCCATAAATATAACTAAAAATCTTGGTTTTTGTGTATGCTTTCAGGTTATAGCAGCAAACTGATCCAGTAATTTCCTTCAGTATCTAAGAAGTCTGCTAAGATTTACTAACACAAACTGGATAAAATGCTAGTTTTCATTTCCATATTCTCTTATGTGTTTAAATAAGTGAAAAAAATAATCTGTGGGACTTTTATAATTGTTATCTTTTGATCTTAAGGAATGCTTTCCCCTTTGATGCTGAAACAATATTTAGCTAGAATTTCTCTGAGGAATTGTTCCTGTTCAGGTATTGAGGTGAAGTGGAAAGAGCTTCAGAAGGTCCCAGCTGACACTCTGAAGGTACATGTGGCTGTAAAAATTGAAGTAACGCTCTAGATGGGGCAGCTTTCACTCTTGATTCCTTCTGGAGTTGTGGCCTACTACTAATTTTGTTCTTGAATGTTGAAAGCAGTATACTTGCCAGATATTCTAGCTTTCACTTGGCTAAGAAAGTGGTAGTGTAACCTGATACTAAAAGAAAACTTAGAGTTTATAAATTAATTGAGTACAAAATTGTTCAAATCTTAAAAACTACCTTAAAAACTATCTTAAAAAAACTACCAAAGAAACAGCAGTATCGCATACCACCAATTGCTTTTTGTAGCAAACCAGCCTCGCTGAATCATGGTAATTGTAGGAATTCTAGAAAAGAGAACTTGAAAAGTAATGTTATTTGTTTTAGTATGAATTATTTACTATGCAACAAAATGCCGTATTCCAAATGATAAAATTACTTCATGGGATGAATGTGCAAGACAAGGTACTGCTTGCATAGCAGTATTTCTCAGTGTTGTTTGCTCAGAGTTCATTACTTTGAAGACCTAAATGTAACTTTTTAAAAAATAAAATGAACAATAATTCTCAGATTTCTGAGTGTTATTACCAGTTTTTCTATTTCTTTGTATTTCTTTGGACTTCTTTCAAGATGAGGGAATTGCCTTCGCAGTGTTTGATTTGAAATCTCAGAAAACAAAGGCATTGGATTGTAGTATCAGTTTTGTTGGGTGTTATTGTCATACGCCTGCTGGCAGGGTTTCATATTAAGTTCCAAAAAGGATATGTTTTGGTGTTTAATTTTTTTTTTGTTGTTGTTGCCCAATCTTATAACTTCTTCACGTTCACCCTGCTCCTGTATCAGGGTTCAACTAGCTTATGACATACACTATTTTTTTTTTTTTTCTGGTTCCTACAATGTTTTGGTTAGTGTGTGATTCATTGCTACTGTTTATTAGCTGTACACAGAAAAGTAATCAATACTGTAATTTTAAGATAAATAGTGCACATCCAAGAAATTGAGACTTTTTTTAGGCTATAGTTTACTTACCCTGTTGAAGTACTGTAATGGTTCTAATATTAAAAATTCACTTAAGCTGTAAAAATAGCTGGGCTGTGTGTAATCTTAAATGTTTTGTGTTTTCCTTTAGGCTTTCAAAATAGACCAAAATCCTTAAAAGTGTTTGTTAATCCAAGCAGCCACAAAAGAGAAGCCGCTCATGTTTATTATGAACAAGTCGCACCTCTTTTTAAGCTTGCTGACATCAAAACTGATGTCACAGGTAAGTTGCTTCAAAAGCATAGTTTAATCCTTTGTGAAACAAGTACTTAAGCACGCAAGATAGCTTGAATTTACTGCTAATCTTTATTGCCTTTCCCTGCAAGTAGTGCATTTGAACGATAGGTAATGGAATATAATGTATTTTTATTTAGTAAAAAAAATGTTTTTGTAATTCTGTTATTCATTTAATATTTTTCCCCTATAGTATCAATACTAGGAATATATATTTTTTTTGTATTTTTTAAAGCAAGCATTCTATAAAAAGAAACCAGCGTTTAATGTCTGACGGTCCTGTATATGCTTACTAAGAGTTGTTCCTGCATTCTGACAAACACATGTCCTTACTTTTCTGAGCACATCTATTGGCCTGACATCATAAGAGGGGCTTATCCGAAGGACACATTATTTCTGGATTCTGACTCAGTTTCAGGGATGACCTGGAAGCCTAAGTGATTAAGTTCTGTGATGACAAGGGCAGTTCTCACGAGGCACAGGGGCACAACTTGGGGTCTGGAGAATGCAAAGGTACAACTTTAATGTTGTGGTGATGCTGCCTTCTGCTCAGCAATGGGTTCCTGATAGCTGCTTTGGATTTAAGGCCCCAGTTTGTACCAGAGTTCTGCTTTATGTCCTGAATTTGCCCTTTGACTGTTTCATTTGATTGACTTTTTATAGGAAATTGAACAGGAAAACAATGCATTTTCTGAAGGCAGTAACTTATGAATGATCTGGTCATTACTTCTGCCCTCTTCTGTGAAGAGACCAAAACTTTTTCATACCCAGGGGAAGTATAAACTCTGATGCAAGATATTTTAACACTAAAAAGTCTTTTTTCCTATGTCTGTTATAATTGTCTTGCAAAATAATCAATTCCATCTTAAAGAAATTATCAGACAGAGGGCTCATCCTACAGTTGTCCCTTAAACTTCTTGTGAAATCATGAGTAGTTCAGGTTGTAGGCCAAAAATCATTGAGCAAATCTAATTTAGGCATGAGGATATAATAATGCAATAAGTGTTTGTGTATGAGATTTGTCTTGCTAATTTTATTACCTGTATCTATGAATTTTTAAATTACTTAGCCCACAATTTAAAGTAAAATCAATTGAAGATTAAAGATGCATAAGAATAAGTGTGAAGAAGTTTGTCTGTGTTAGAATTCTGTAGTGATAATTTCTGAACTTCCCTTAATTGATAAGGGAATACCAGCAGCTTTATGTAAGTTTTGATTCTCACAGACATATTTTTCACCTGCAAGGCATGGATGATAGTGTAAACAGATTGATGATAATGCTGTTTTTTAGAAATTGAATTTAGCCTTGTTTGGTCACAATTTTTTTTAAAAGAAGGGGTTTTTGTCATGCAAACCTTAGTTAGAGATGACTGACTATGTCATATTGTTAAATTAGTTATTACTTTACTTTAAGCAACTATTTAAAGAAAATTACCTTTAAAAATTTTTATTCTGTGCTACTGGTTAGTGTTTCTTTTATCTTTACTGTGAACATAACCTTGTTTGTTAGACTTGTTATTAATGCGTAAGATTACGTTTTTAGCTGTGTAATGTCACCTGGAATCCTAAAGCTGAACTAATAAGCAAATCTGTATCATAGTTTTTTAGATTAATTAATAGAATTTAATATAAGCTATCAATATAATTTGTAGTGGTTTTAAAAACTCTTTTCCTAATTGAATAAAAATTATTTTTTTATTATTTTTCTTTTAAAATTTGAAAAGAAACTTCTGGTTTTAGCCAAATAAATGTTTATCCTTAAAATAAAATTATTTTGGCAGTGTCTGAATGCTATTGTGCTTATTAGCTGCCTAACACTCCTCCTACAGGCAAAATGAGAAAACTACATTACAGTTTTAAATACTAGTAGAGAAATTAATAAACTATGTACTTAAAAAAAAAAAAAAAAAAAAAAGGGGGGGTGGTGGTAGTGATGGGTGCTGAGTGCAAGTCCTGTCTACTGGTACCATCTTCTAATAAAACTAAGTGCCTCGTTGCAAGTAAATTGAACAGGTTTTTTTCCTCCAATAATTGCGTTGGATTTTGTGAAGTTGGAGTGTGAATCTGCTTTTTTGAAACGTGGCCAATATACAGCATGTACACGATGGTGTACAAAGGTGCATTAGGTAGTAAAAGCTGAAGGCTTTTGCACAATTTTTACCCTGAAGATAGTTTACTTTTAGTCTTTTCACATACACATACTTAAAGTTTAATTGTACGCAAAAATCTTAAAGCAAATTGGAACCTCAGAAGTGACTTCCAGTGCATACACAGTACAACACTTGCAGGTTACTTAAAAAAAACACCCAAAACCCAACAAACTTTGACAGTGGCGTGCTGAAAGGCAGAGCTCTCCTCATCCAATCTTGTGTTTTGGTAGCTGGCTGTTGCTTCCTATGTGAGCAAACTTGCCAGATCTTATTCTTATTCTTGTACCTTCTGTTGGAATAAACTTTTTAAACTTATTTAGAAGCTTGGAGTGGAGGTATTCTCACCTACTCAAGGATGTACAGCCATCAAATGGCATGTATGTAGGTAAGTGAGTTCTGAAATAGCGTTTACTTTCTCCAGTTATCTTTAAATTTGGTAGGGTTTTCTGTTTTTTTGCCAAATTACTTTGCACACTACAGATGTATTAATTACTTTGCACACTACAGATGTATTAATTTTAGTAAAATTAACCAAAGGTCTTAAGGAGTGGATTGTATTTTGTTGGGTTTTGGCGTTACTTTTGTTACATGGAATAAACAAATCTCTGAAGTGTTTAGTGCAGTAGAAAGTGGGAATTAGCAAATTTAAACTGAAACAGTATTTTAACTGCAGCTAAGGCTAAGCAGTACTTAAAATTAGTCTTTATACAGTCTTTGAAGAGTTTGGCAATCTTGAGTGCTGCAGCTGGGATATGGCTGTTAGGAAAAGAACAGTGACTCTTCTAAAAATCTGGTTCAACAAAAGCTTGCTCTGCAGTTGGGATACCTGTAAGTACTGGCACATAGCGATAACTGGAGCTATTATTTTTGAAATACATTAGTGTCTTGCAAAATCTTACACATACTGAAGAAAAATAAATAACGGTAACCCCGACACACTCCTAGTTTGTCTCACTTCTCTTCCTAGTTTTGACTCTTCTGTTTATGCACAATTACAAGCTGGATGTTTAGGCAAAACCAAGAGCATTCCCCACACCCCAATTTTTAGGACAGAATCACAAAGGAAAAAAGAGTGATTGAGAATTGGACAAACGGCATTGGATTAAACTTACTATACAGTAAATAACATTAATATTTTTTTTCATCCATTGTCAACACCAGTTAATCTCTTGTTATCATTAGCAGGTTTAACCCTATTGACATTAGTCTGTGACACGGGGGCCTGTATTTATATGCGTCATATGGAAGCGTCCCACGTTTTGAAGTGTTGAACTAATTATATGTTGCTTTTTCTATATGCGAGGACTGAAAGCTTAGTTTCTTGTTGGCTACATGAGATAGGGTATTACAATGTTTTGGATATGTGTCACTGTTCAAATGAGGTATGCTTTTCTAATTATGCATTAGAAATGGTTGCAAACAGCATTAAATAATATTTTTGTGATAATATTTTTGCCAAATATGTAATCTGAATCTTTCTCAAATGGTGGATGTGCTCTTTTGTCCTCTTACCAAAATTTATTGTGTGGTTTTTTTGGTTTTGGGTTTGGTTTTGGGTTTTTTCCCCTGAATTGGAACAGAACCAAATATTCAAACATCTAGCTTTTTTCCCAGCTATCAGAATGACTTTTACATGTCCCTCTGGAGGTTGTCAAGCCTGCAGAAAACTTTTTAGACATGGTCTTTTTATGTCTGTGTTGGATTTTTTCAATCTTTTTTTACTTCATTGATTTTCTGTATGTTCCCATGAAGACTTTCCTGGAAACTTCATTTTTTCATTACCTTTTTGTTACAGTGTTTCAAAGCAGATGCTGTGTACCTCTGTCATTCTCTCATCAAATTTTAAATTCATTGGAATTATCCCCAGTGTTAAGCCTTGCAGTAGTCCTCCTGTGTAAATTCCAAATTTAAGCCAAAGAGGATGGAGTCGCCATCAATCTGGCTAACACTACTCAGTTTTACTGCTTTTATTGATTTCTCTGTAGGCATGAGTCCCCTTTATTTTCATGTCCTTATTCTTTGAGTGAATTAATCTTGTAATAGTAAATGTAGCTTGCACACGTTACATTAGGTAACCACTGAGCATGTTTTCTTTTACAAAATAAAATCGTATTTACCATTTTAATTAGACTGTACTCATAACGTTCTAAATGTCATCATGTTCATTTAAAAAGGCACGTAACCTGGTAACCAACTGTATGTTTTCATGGGAAGAGTTTCTTTCACAGTTAAGCAATGGGAAGATACTTGAACCTTTCTGCATTTTTTGCATGATGAACAGTTTTATTGGTCACTTTTTGCCACAATCTACAGATAAGGATAAAAAGATAGTTCCCATCAATAAAAGCAAAACTGAGCATGATAGCTTAAATATTGTGCTTTGATCTTCCAGAAGAGATCCTGCATGAAAGTAAATTCTGTAAATCATTCCTGAAAGCTGGTGATAGATATTTCTGTAGCAAAATGATAATTCTCTGCCTTTGATATAATCAAAATAACTGTAGCTTTTAATTAAGAATTTCCAAAACGCCAAGCACTAGACCTTTGCTAATAATGGTTGCGACACATTGGAAGTTATATGCTGATATGCAATTGTTTAGTGTGAAGTGTAAAAATCTTATCACTCTTATTTGGCTTTTTATTTTTTAAAGAAATTTATATACGCATGCATTTGTGTGTATGTGTGTGTGTATATACAGGGCGAGAAAGAGGTGTTTTCAGTTCTTGTAAGCATCGCTTGAATAGTCCGTAGAAATACTGTTATAACAGGTACAGATACGGAATGATTGTTTTAGACACCAAGACTAATAATTTTAACAGTGTTTAGAAACACTGGAGAAAAGCCTTGAACTATGCTAGCACCGGGGACAGACAAGCATGAAAGATTAATGTAATTTTGCATATAATGATGCACATTCTTACACAAAAAATCCATCTGCAAGTGTCATGTCAGTCAGCAAAAATCTTTGATGGGTGACTGCAGCTGGGCTGTCTCTTCTGGCAAAGCTGGCCTAGAAAATGCTAAATGTAGTTATGATGCTTTGTGCCATCTGTAGTATGCCAGTTTATCCTGTCTTCGCTGGCATTTACAGTACTTCATAGGGTATCAGCAAACACAGAGACATCAATGTGGAGTGACAGATTCATTTCCTCCAGAGGCTATGAACTCTGGTGTATACTTGTGCCACCTTCCTCGGTGTGTTTTATTCTGTTGTCACTGGTATTTGGCTTGATTTCATACTTCTGTGTTTAACTCCTCGTATTTTTTGATTTAGCGGTTTGCATATCCTAACACAAAGGCAATTAGATTTGATTGATACTGAAATAATTCAGTCTCAACTGAGGATATGCTCACATTTTCCTGAAGTTTACCAACTGTGTCAATGCTAAAACTTGCATTCTGATGCAACAAACATCTTCGCTAATTCTCTGAATTTAAATGCACTAAATAGCCACGCGTCTGATGGCAGCTGAGTTTTCATGTGTCTTGCCTTTTCGCTAGCGTAACTGTAAAACATACCTTCTCATACTTCTAATGCATTTAATGATTGTTTAAAAAATCTGAACTGAATTACTGTATGTTCCGTAGGTTAGAGGGGCAAAAAAATTAAAGAAACCTCTTAAATTATCTAATCTTCTGATAATTAAATAATGTTATTTTCCACAGTAACTGAATATGAAGGACATGCTCTCACAGTACTCAAAGAGTGTGAACTCCAGACATTTGATGGGTAAGTTGTTTAGTGACAATGAATGTTAGTAAACCTCATCGCATTTGTTTTTATTTGTATTCCATCCAAAACTGTGCTAGTAGGTATTGAATGAGTTAATCTGCTTCACATATGTATTAAGCCTGAGAAAATCAGTTCTCATTAGATGCTTTGCTTTTTCTTATTTACTGACAATAGTTATATATTTTAGATTCATAAATAATGTTAAATAAACATAAAGCTTTCTTAAATATGCTTCATGAAAGCTTCAGTCTCTGTATTTGCATGAATGGCACAAGTGCCTTGTATTTCACTCTCTCCATTCAAATGGTTCTTAAGGAGAACATTTTGTCTAAAAGTAACTTGAATATTTTTTCCATTAAAAAAAAAAAAATTCAAACCTACTTGAAGTCAAGAGTGAAAGTGTTTGTTCAATAATTCTTAAAGACCTTGCTGTGTGGATTAATCCTGCAATCTTTGGTATTCTTACTTTAATTATTCAATAGGAGTCAATAATATATAAGAATATTTTTCCATACTGTGGAAGTCTTAACCGCATTCTTACAACTCTTATTGGAATAGGCAGTGAGCCATACAAGAAGGCTTAAATAGTGTTTTATAGTTTAATCAATTTTTATTAGTTCTAGAAACTCACAGAGTTAGGTGAGGAAGTGTATCTGAAAATGTATGCATGTATTCCAGATTCTGAGGATAATTTCTTTCCAATTAAGACATGCCTTTTGGGCTGCTAGCTGGGGAACCAGTTTGTCCTGGGAAGCAGATATGAAGACAGAGAAGAAAAGGCCTGGGTTGTATCTTCTTGCGCAAACCCCTTCTACTCCGAGTCATATTTGAGTTCCTTCATCATTGATCATTGGGCAGAGTCACTGGAGTAATTCCCCTGTAAGACTTCTCTCCAGTACCAGAACTAAGGCAAATATGGCAGAAGAAACTGGAAGAAAATAACCCTTAAGTCGATATGGTGCTAGGAATTCTGAGGTGAAAAGAACCCTGTCCTTTCTAAGTTAGCTGTTTAAGCATTGGGGTTTTTTTTTCATGTGGAAATTAAGTACCTTTTTTTGGAATCAGAGGTTATAAGAAAAAGTAAAAGTTCTGAAGTGTTTGAAAAACGAGTTTCATAACTTCTCAAACAGCCTGGCCTCCACCTATGTACTCATTCAATAAAGTACAATACAGAAAAACATCCTATTAAATAGCTAACTTGAGATGCTTTTTGATATAAGATCACAGGGAAGACGAGCTGCAAGGGTAACTCTTTACACTGATGTACCTAGCGATATCCTAATTGCTCTTTTCAAGTAAAATCTGAGACTGATAAGATGAGGTCAGCATTCATAATATGCTAAAGGACTAATACTTTGAAAAAGAGAGCTACAGAACATCGCTAGTCTCTCCTCTATTGTCTTTAGAGTTGTTCTTAAGAACAGGAAGAGAATATTTGAAATTGGGATTTCCTTTTTCAAATTGTTTAATGGCTTATGGTGTACTTTTTATTATGTTCCTGTGAAGTCCTTTGTGACTTCCTCATGGCTGTCTAGCCTAAGAATTTTTGCCATAGATACAAATATGTTATAGGCCCCCAAAACCACCCCAGTGTTTCCCAAATAAAATTTTAATTTCAATTTCAGTTTATTGAAAATTAAACCAGGAAGTCTATGGGATCTGGTTTGAATTGAAAATTAACTCCACAACAATGAAACCGACCTACTGATGAAAAATCACGCTTTTAGCAATTCTATCAGCCACCCGCCGTAATGTCTTTTCACTGTTTCCATTAAGCCTTGAGGAGTTTTACCTGTTTATTGAGCAGCATTGCTTGTGATGTGGCAGGCTTCGGGGTTTTTTTACTGTTTTGCCTTGGCTTCCTGTCCTTTTAGGTGTGGCAGGCACTGTACGTGGTGGTAAGAGGTAGGGTAGGTAGGTTTTGTGCTATTTGTACCTGGCAGAGTTCGTGTCCCGTAGACCTCATCTGCCTTCCCCAAACCGCTGGAGGCGAGGTAGGTGTGGAGGGAAGGCCATGCCCGCACGCGTTAGGCTGCTGCTCTCACTCGGCTCGTGCTCTTCGAGTGTTACCTATTTCAGATTGAAGCTAACTCAAGTAAAAATGTATAAAGGGCAAGACACAACAGGTGTGGTGTTTTTTTTTTTTTTTATTCGTTACAGTAGATAAGCAGTGTGGCAACGTACAATTTCTGATCTTGAATTTCTCTCTGAGAGAGTTATGGTCCCTTAAGCAGCGTATGAAGTAAACTGAAGCTTATGATTTGCGGTAGTAAATTGGAAGTTTGTGTCTCGGTGCTTTCTGTGAGCAATACCGCTATGCCTTAATTCTTTGTCAAAGCTGTTTGTTTCTATATATAATTTATTTTCTCTGATTTCTCCAGTTCCCGCTCTGTTTTGCAAGTTCATAGGCATATGTCATGTATCTCATACACTCCATCTTTTTTGCTATACACCCCCCCCTTTTTTTTTTTCTTTCTTACCAAGCCTGGAAATGTAGGTACTTTGCCAACCTGGCCGTGTGCTTTTTCCCCCCTGCCTTGGGGCCAAGCCTTGGTGACAAATAGAGAGAGTGCATTTGTGATGCTGCTGTCTCAGCTGCATTTTCTTGCTTGCACAGCGGCAGCAATACATAATATACATCTATGCATTTCTTCCCTAATCAGGAGCCTAAGGTATTATGGGTGTTATTTAGAGTAGCCCGGGTTAGACAGACTTTAGTGAATAGTTAAGAAAACTTGTGTCTGATGGTTGGAGTGATAGTTAGACAGATGTTTCTTCCTGTAAGAAGCCTTCTTCAAGATCTTAGTCAAACCTGTTTGCTTAAGACTTTCTGCTGCCTATGCGTAGTAGGTTCTCACTGATCAGCTTTGGAATCCCTGGTCCCTGACGGTATCTCGTGTTTCCAGCCAAAAAGGCTACTCTTGATGACTAGTGCTAAATTAATAAAAATTAAAGTTAGCAGTGTTTTTATGTTATTCGTTGGACTCTTCATCTATTTCCAATAACAACAAACACAGCCCCTCAAAATGAGAAGAAACTATATCTGTTTTCAAAAGTTTTAATAGCCTGAAGACAATCCATGTAAGTCTTTCCAGGTGTACAATTTATCAGACTGCAAAGATGAACTGTTTTTGCTGCTCTAGCAGAAACTTTTAAGCCTAGGAATAAACCAATCTAACCCAAAAGTAAGACAAAAGACAGGAGATGACTCCTAATTATGATTCCTAAGAATATAGAAACTAAGCAGTAGCTAGAAAATAATAATCGGAACTGAAGAAAAATTTAAAGAAGCTGAGATAATTTAATGTAAACATTTAATAACATAATGAGTATTTTCTTGTAAAGAGCTTACCACTTTTATCTGGTTGAAATATTGGACGTAGTTTTGCAACTGCATTCATAAAGATATATGAAAAAAAGATAATTTAAGTAAGTGCCTCCTAAAGTAAATCTGACGTTTATATTGCAAATGCTTGCAGTGCACTATTACTGTTTTTATGATTAAAATGTGTTTACCTTAAAAACACTTGACTTTCAAACATTACTAATTTGGAGAATCAGTTTAATAGTTACTTAATAATAATAAAAAAAAAATTAAAAAAACAACAGGAAAAAATAAAAGACTTTTGCTGTAACAGAGCTTTTACAGACAAATGCATTCCTCTCTATAACCACAGCAGGTGGGAGTTTAATTACATGCTCCAGAAGCAGTGATTAAGTACCTTCATGCAAAGGATTGCTGGCACTAGGGTTTTATACCTTGCTAAATCCCTCAACCGCTTGCGTAGTGTGTGGAATTAGCTGTTTTCAAGTATTTTTAATTTTATTGTAATATTCGGTGAGTTGTTATTATAAGGGCAATTAAAAAGCTTTGGAATGCTTGTGTGGGTCAGCATTGAAAGATTTAAAGAACTTTTCCACTGAGGCACTTGGGCACATGCTTAACTCTTCCATCTGATCAGTTCACGTGCGTAACACGTGATAAGGTAAGAAATATTTTGTAAGTCGTTAAATGTATTTACTCCTGCTCAGAAGAAAGCAGAAATAAGGATGCTTACATCTTGTTAGTTAACACTGACTGGTCTGACAGTGAAGCCCTAGCTTGTTCTTAAAGAAAGAATGGGTTTTAGCTATTTGGAATATCATTATGTGTATGGTGTGTGACAGCTGCCTTCCACTTGTTTGCTCAGCTATGGAAGAGTTTATTTTGAACTGTTTAGCATTTTTTGTTTTGTAATAGGGTAGTTTGTGTCGGTGGAGACGGATCTGTCAGCGAAGTTGCTCATGGTCTACTCCTTAGAGCCCAGATAGACGCTGGAAAAGACACAGACTATATACCAACGCCTGTCAGAGCACCAGTTCCTCTTGGAGTAATACCAGCAGGTGAGACTAAAAGGCACCGTTACATTTTGCGAGTCATCTGTTTTAAATCCCTCTGGCATGTTTTACAGTTTTGGCTACTAAAGGCAGTTCCTGGTGATAAAGCTTCAGATACTTAAGGGAGATATTGAATAAATGCCCTAAATTAGTGATTTAGATTGATTACGAATGACAAGATTTTAAATCATTATGATAATTTATAGTAATGGCACAGATGAGCTCTTTGCCTAAAGGAAGACACTTAGGAAGAAGAAAACTAAAATAATTTTCAGCTGATCCATGCAAAGATTAAGTTTTGCCCTCATTTGCTGCCAGAAATGAAACCAAATGAAAACTTTGTTTTCTAGAATTTCCTTAACATAAGCTATGCTGTTTCGCTTCTCTCTCCAGTTTTCTTGGCAGGATTCTCAGTTGGATTCATGCTCAGGGTCTATTTTTAAATGGTGTCCCAGGAATACATTTTGTGGATTATATTAAAAAAAAATAGTACTATCCACACTGTGCTTGCTTTCTTCTTTACTTCTACAAACCTGAAAATGTATGAATCTCTCTTGAAAAGTCCTTTTGCTCCTTTATTAACTTGTACTTGCATCTTGTGGGGATTTTTCTGGTGTGTATGGTTTGGGGTGGGGTGTCCCTTGTCCCAGTTTTCGTGTTTGCCTTTCTCAGAGTATAATTTGGGCCAGGCAGGGAGGCTTACCTAGAACTCAGTACGGGCAGGGTTGATTCTGGACTTCCATATGAATCACTTCTCTTAAAAAGAGGAGGGGTATTTTTGCATGGTGTGGATGTTGATGTGACTACTTGATGTAATTTCTCAGATGTTTTTAACTAGAAAGGAAAAAATTCCTGCAGCCAGATTAACAGCAAATCACTGTTTTCTGTTTTCTACAAAAAGAGGAGCAAGTTCCTCCTCGCCCGAACTGAGCGAGCAGATTTGCACTTCTAAGAGCAGCATTAAGACAGGGACTAGTTGCTTGTAAAAATGCAAGATTACACGAGCTTTTTTTTCAAGTTAAAAAAAAGCTTGGAAATGTGTTGGTAAAAGATACAGTAATCTCAAAGGCGTGAAGCAAACGAATTTTAGTACAGCAGTTGGACCATCACTTATCAGTTCTGTTGCTGTGAGTATCTTGATGGTGTTGAGATGGAATTTCTCCAGCGCTTGACTCTCTGCTGCTTGGGCCTGCTTGGGTCACTGTGCCTCAGCATTAGTGCTTGCTCTCTTCAGTTTAATACAAATAAGTCATGATCAAAAAGGATTTGTAAACCCAAAAGAATGCTGTATGGCGTGTTACACAGAATGCCGTAGACTGTTGAAAGAGGGTGAGAACAATTTATAGAATGATAGTGTGGAAAACTCCATAATGGTTTCTTTAAAATAATCTATAGCTTATTTTATTTCCATATTATTGATATTCCAAAAAAACAGTCAGTTAGGAAACATATAATTATGATACTTGTGTACATGAAGAAGATGGAACTCAATGGTCCATTAATTCTGCTCCACCTCCCCACCCCCCCCCCCCCCCCCCCCCCCCCCCGCCCCGAAATCCATTGTAGCAAATTATTAGGATTCTCCAGCCAAATAAAAATAGAAACTGTATTACGGGATAGCATTATTTGAGTGGCTTAAAATCTGTTTTTAGCCTTTATTATATGTAATTAAGACAGCATTTTTGAAGTTCCAGCCAACTTGATGGGAAGGAGCTGCTCTGGAAACAGGTTACCTCCTGAAGAGGAAGGTCCGGAGGGAAGCGTATTTATACTGAAATACTCTACTGAGCTGCCTTATTCTGGTCCAAATCAAATGGATGAGATGTGGGGAAGCCTGCAGTTGTACTGCTGGCCATTAGCAAGAGTGTTTGTTGCTATGGGAACTACTGCTAAGAAACTGTACTGAGGGGGAATGGGAGAAAGGGGAGGGGGAACTGGAAGGACATTAAAAAAGCTATCCAGTTGTTACGGAACAAGAGACAATCTATATCTGATGACTGGGAACCTTTTGGTCCTAAATGGTTCATTTAAATAAATTCATGATTTCCAATTAATTCAGAAAATAAAATATTACTGAGGGACTGTTAATTTCCATGATATTTCAGGCAAAGAACCAAAATGTTGGTGCAGTTTTCATCAGAATTTTAGCTATGCTTGACTAGGAAGTCATTACATCACATTTATCTGTTTGGATGGGGGAGACATTAACAGCCTTATGAATATTCATGTTGTCTGGTTAATTAAGTTAATTGTACTGCAGAAGTGCTTGCACTTCCAAGGACAATTTTTTTCCTCTACAATTTCTGTTTGGTACCTTCATCAGTCATGCTTTACATGACCTGCAGGTACTTTGTCCTTACTGTGGTACTTTTGCGCTTTTCCTGGGAGGGAGGTCGTAGGAAGTTGTTTGTAATGTCAGGAAAATGGGTTAGCATTTTGAACGGAATTGGTTGGTTGTTTTGGGTTTTTTTTTGAATAATAAAATCTTCTTTGTTTCTGTTTAAAAAAAAAAAATGTTGTTGGCAGAGATGCTGGAGTTGTATGGATGAAATCTTTTTACAGTAAATTGAGTAGTTGGAGTGAGATCTAAAAATGTGAGTGTTAGTAATCTGTGTGGGGTGCAAGCCCGTACATGAGCATCAAAGTAGCTTATTAGTCTCTGAAGTAATATGATAGTGTTCAGGGGAACCATCTTATTACTGGTAAATAATATCCCGAGCTTACATAGTGGGGAGAAAAAGGTTTAGATGACATGGGAAGATGAATAATAGCATTAAAACCACTATTATTGAATCACCTCTTAAATCAGCAAAGCTTATATTCTAATTTTTTTTTGTATGATAACTTTAATTATTTTGGTTCTGTTTATAAGCTTGGTTTTTGGTTTTTTTTTTTGGTGTGGCATCCTGCTTGTATAGGACCCGGGTAACGAGACATATTATTCAGTCATTACTGGAATACAAATGCTATTAGGTGTGTATTAAGAGTATTTTAGAGAAGGTGATGGTACTTGCTACTGCAAAACTGTGCGTGTTCTACCTCTTCAACTTGTGGGAGGGTGGATACATACTTACATTTTTGAACACGGGCAGAATTTATTTTATTTTCCCAGGAGTCACAAAAGGGTGGGGTTTTGCCTTGTTTACTTCTGCAAATGTTAATGAGCTCCACAGATTTAAGAGAAAGACGCAATTACTTGCGCCGATCCTGTTTAGTGAGTATGAGATTTAATTCTCATTAAAGTCCCTACGAAGATTGGTATTGACTTCTGCTGTGGTTGTTTGTTATCGTGCTGCCATCTGTATTGATAAATTACTCTTACTTAAATGAGGAATCCCAGTTTTAAGACATACCAAGCCTGATCCTCAGAAGTACATTCCACCTTACGCTCTTCCATTAGCTTGATCTTCAGGGACAAAGACAAATATTTTTTCAGAATAACAATTTGCAGGAAATAGACACGATTTGCATGACTTGTAATGATCTGCTCTTTGTGTGTGTGATTTCCTTTGTTTTGAAGAGGTTCCCGTAAAAGTTTATAAGAGTAGGAAAAATTTGATTGAAGGAAATATCAGAGTATTTTTGAGCTGCTACCTTAGCTAGCTTCACTGGCTAAGCAGAATTAGTTGAATCTAGAGGTTAAATGTCCTAAGTGAATCAAACATGAAAGGTGTTGGGCGTATACTGACATTATTCTGTGAAGAATTGCTTTTTAGGTCAAAACTAATTTTTTTTTGTCCCTGACTTTTCCTTACAGAACTGTATTTTATGTCACTGAGTTGAAAAACTCACTATTTTGCCCCATCCCTGGAGGTGTTCAAGGCCAGGCTGGATGGGGCTTTGAGCAGCCTGGTCTAGTGGGAGGTGTCCCTGCCCAGGGCAGGGGGGGGTGGAACTGGATGATCTTTAAGGTCCCTTCCAAATCTAACCAGTCTATGATTTTGCGTAGTAGATGGTATCTAGAGCTACATTTTTGCCTTTTATTTTTATGAATATTGGACAGAAAGGCAAGTTCAGATTACTTTTAGCTGAGTTGTTGGATATAAATTTTTGGAGATAAATGACTGAAATTGTGTATTCTTAGTAAACTGGACTTCCTGTTAATGTATCTACAGAGACTTTCTTTTGAGAGGAAAAAAAAGAAGACTTGCATTTAGCTTTTGAAGTGGTCAGTTTATTCTTTCGTAATCCAAATTTGCTGGGTTTATTTTAAACATTACTTTTTTTTTCAGGAAAAGGAGAAAGAAATTAATAGTACAGTCACCTATAACATTCTCAGAAATATGTGAATGGAATTACTCCTTTTTTTTTTTTTTTTTTTAAATTGTTCGAAGAATAAAACTGTAGATAACCAGATTTCTTCCATGTACCACTGGAGATGTAAACTTCAAAGAATGTTTTGTGTCTGTTGTCTGAACGGATGTACTTCACTTGTTTCCATCACATAGCAGGAACCCTGACAGCCGTACTCAGCTCCTCTCTCCGATGTTATGAAGGTTTTCCATGAGGTTCTGAGTATTCTGAATTACTTTCAGAGACTAAGGTGCTCTAAGGATGTAACAGGTGCTCTGTGAGATACTGAGATACAATTCCCAGTTACTTTCCAAATTCTTATACAGAGAAATTATTGAAAAAAAATTGAAGGATGTACTCCTGAATAAGAATGACAAGATGCCTTTAGGGCTTTGTAACTATGTACATCAGTCTTTGCAAATTTAGTATTTTTTTCTACCACTAAGATGACATCAAAGATTGTGGAGTTTTGGGATGAATATAATTTTTCAGTCTGGCACATGATGCTTTTAAAGTGCTTTTTAAAATATTGAGTGCCTCTTGTTTGAAATGGGATGGTTTTTCCCTTTCTTCTTTTCTCTCCCTCACTTTTGAAAGACAAGTTTAAATACCTGCATAAAACTGAAGGCAAATCTAGCATCCAGAATTGTCTGTTGCTGCTGTAGCACATTAAATAATTCAAGCAACAAGAAAATGATTTGAAAATCTAACTGAACCCATTCCTTTATGGAATGCTAGGTTCTAAATTGTTCTTTTTTAACTTCTGTTATTGTAATGAATCTGTTATCGAATTATTCATCCCTTAATCAGTGATACAAGGAAGCTCAATATTCTGCCTGCTTGGTGGCAGGCCCTGGTTCTTATTTTTGTGGAAATAAATCCTGGGGCTCTGACGCTTGGCTAAGAAATGCCAGAGATGTGATCAATGAGAAAAAGCAACTTGACATTCTGTTAAAACTCTACCCATTTAGGAAAGACGCACCATTCCTTGTTCAGGATTTTTAAAATAAATTGCTGTTTAGAAGTCAGCTGATACACAGACACACAATATCCTATAAATTAATGCAGAAGGGAAAAATTTACATGTATTTCCATGTTTCCTACGCAGGTAAAGTGACTTGACATATCAATTGCTGCCAAAGATGGGTCTCCAGAGCCATGCTGCTTTCTTTTACAAACTGATAGCTAGTTTTTCGCTCTCTCTTCCAACTCCATGCTCACATTGCTAGTTCTTGACTTTTTAATTCTATTTACCAGCTGATTTACCATTCATTTCCTTGTTTTGAAATAAATGCATCTCTTCTCTCCAATGGCTTGTAGTGCAACTGGTCTGCCAGTGTCCAGGCAGTGACAGAGACAAGTTAGATGGGTCCATTTTCATGCACTGAATACAAGTCGACAATTTGTCAGACGCATCAAATTCGATGTTCTCTCTGTTTTTCAGTTATTAATGTGTTCTCATAGGTAAAGCTGATGTGCAGCAGTTAATTTTATTCCCTATTGCTTCTAAGAGTCCAAAATGTAGCCTGCAAGAGGCACAGCAGCTATCTTGGACTAGATATAGTAGAATTCTGTCTGGGACACGTACAGTTTTACGCTGGCTGGGTATTATTTTATTTTTCCAACTTAAAAATATTCCCCAAATATATCTTATTAGATAATCTGCCTTCTAGTACAGTTGTCATTACAGCACTCTAGGTAAGGAGGAAGTGATTTTTAGGGAGATGGTTTAAAAAAAGGCAATTTTTGTAAAGCTCACCCCCCTACCTGTTGGTTTCTTATGGCACTTTATGAATGAATTTGTGGAGAGGATTTTAGAGACCTGTGGAAGTTTTAATGGTTTTAATTTGTACTGTTCAGCATTTCTGGTGTTACCAAGACAAAGTAATTTGTGGGGAGGCTTTTTCTTTTTCTTTTTTTTTTTTTTTTAAATGTGATAAATGTCTCAGTTTCTTTATTCAAAAATGTTGTATGTATTTTTTTCTTACTGTTCTATATCTCTCATTTCTACAATAGTTTGTGTTCACTTTTACAGGTACTACTAATATTTTGGCCCACACTCTCTATGGTATTAAGCATGCAGTGACTGCAACGTTGCACATTGTAATGGGTAAATATTTTTACATACGTTATCAGATTTTAAATAATGAAGCAGCATTTAGAAGTTTGCCATAACCAGTGGGTTAGTAAAGGCTTACCGTTATGCTGTATCACTGCAAACTGTATTGTAAGACTTTTAACCCAAATGATTCTGTCCTGATGTATAGTGTAGTGGGAAGGTTATGTTTCTTTGAGCATAGTTTAGTAGTAAAGGTTGTGGGTCTTGTCTTTTGGAAACTAAAATCTGCCATGGAAGAATGTCTGATTTTGGCATTCAAGCCCTATTACTGACGTTCTTTTAATGCAATAGGTAACCTTTTCCGGACTGGATTGTGGGAATAGTGTGACTTTGTGTGTGTTATTATGCAATGATTGGCTGCATAATCACTTGATTATTTTAATGTACCTGCTGAAGATGATGGGAAAATATACAGTACTTTCAGCTCGGGAAGTGGTTAGGATTGGACTTTTCAGGGAAGTATTGTCATATTTCTGGGAAAGTATCATTCAGCTTTTTAGCTCTGTGTGCATTTCTTTTAAATGCTAACAGTTTCCATACGAAATCTTTATTAGTAGAAAAAACTGTATCATTTGCCATTTGGTCTGCACAATAAATAGGTTTTTGAATGTGAAAATGTAATTTTGCTAAAAGGAAAAACTACGTTGCTACTGCAAACCTTATTTTCAGGTCTTAGGAAATAGCAAATACTTAGTTGAGCAATGTTAATATTCCTCTCAAAGCAATTTTTCTTTAGGATACTAGGAACACTTTACTTAATGGTATTGGGATACTAATTGTTGAAAATTTGAATAGAATTAAAAGTCAGACCTTTTGCAGCTTGATGAAGTAGCTGAATTTCCGCCATGGCCTTTTTAACATTTTGAAGCATCTGAACGTAGTTCTCTGAAATGACTTGTTTTATGGAGTCTTAATTATATCTAGTCTGGTTCTGGGTTTCCATTAGTTAAACTGGACTTCCTAAAGAGAGAAGAGTCCACAGTTTTTTCCCTGCAGCTAAATTAGATGCAAAAGAAATGGTAAGATGTATTCTGTTTGAAATACAGACGTTACTTTTATCTTTGAAAATCTAGGACATATTCAACCAGTGGATGTCTGTACTTTCAGTACTCCAAGCAAGCTTTTGCGGTTTGGGTTCTCAGCTATGTTTGGTTTTGGTGCAAGGACTCTGGCTTTGGCTGAAAAGCACCGTTGGATGCCCTCCAGTCAGCGGAAGGATTTTGCTTTTATCAAAACACTGGCCGATCTCAAGTATGCCATGAGCTGTTATATTTTTCTAGTATTTCTCATTTTCTTGAGGAAAATGCAGTAATTAATGTGGTAAAAATATAGATGACAGTTTAGCTATCTTGACTTCTTAATTGCAGACAGATTTAACTTGGATGTGGTGTATATCCCTCTTACATGTTAAAGAGGAGATAAATTCTGTACATTCAGCATCTCCTTAAAATAATCTAACTTGGATAAAATCTGTCTAGCACATACAATGTTGGTTTACATGGTAGTAAATATCAATACTTTTCTAGGCCAGAGGAATGTGAATTATCGTTTCTACCTCTACAAATTCCACAGGAAGACTCTCGTGAGCATGACAGGTAAATAAAACTGAGCCAAACAATTCTAAAGCTGCAAAAATATGTGTCACTGAAGATAGAAATTTTACAAATTCTTAATTTTGTTCAAATTTGATCATTGGGTAAAACAATCTTTAAAAAAAAAAAAAAAAAATTATTTTGACAGCTCTGAATTCTTACTCTTTCTAAAACATTCCCTGTAGACTGTAGAGGATTTGTTACAGAGCAGTCTTCCACCCACTAGTACTGGTTTGTTCAGTTCCGTTAATCCTTTCTTCTGTTGAGATCTTACTTTTGTTTCTACAGTAAGATGTTGTTTAAATGTGCTAAAATGACTCTAAATTATTTTACCTACGTGTTTCCAACCTGTTAGAAAGAAGAAAGAGAAGATTAAAAAAAAGGGTGAGTTTTTGCTTTTCTGGTTATTTAAAAGCGAACTGTGGCTGTTTGAACTGGAGTAATATAGAATTACTCTGTTATATTTAGGTAGCAAGGATCAATGGCACAAAATTCAGGGTCACTTCCTGAATGTGAGCATTATGGCAATCCCTTGTCTGTGTTCAATGGCACCGAGAGGCTTGGCACCTAATACGAGGTCAGTAGGGGTTTAGAGAATTAGTCATGTCTATAAATTCTGACATCTTACCTTAAGACCTTGGCTTTTCCAAGAATACGAGCCTGTGTTTAGGTAGTCTAGACCCTCTGGAATGGGGGAGGGAGCGTGGACTGCAGCAGACTCAATAATCCCAGGAACTGTAATCAGTTTTTGGATCAGGCAAATAAGGTCAAGCAGTCTAACTAGAATAATGAGTGGATAATTGCTGTGATTAAATTAGGTGGCAAGTCTGACTTAAGTAGTAGTCACTGAGCAGTCATCTGTCGTGGGATTTGGCTATATGTAGAAACTTCATTCTTGGATTTTTTTTTATTTTTTTTTTTTTCAAATACAAAGGTGCCCCTCATCTTCTGCTTTACAGCCAGCAAAAACGAAGCACGACTCTTTCTTCTGTTATAAAGAACTGAGATTCACACTTGTTTCTGACTTTTTTTTTCCCCTTTCTTTTTTCCCCCCTGAACTTAGAAAATGCAGGGTTTATACATGTATGGTTTTGGGAAACAAATGAGTATGTAATCTGGTTGTTGACATTGAGTCGTCGTGCTTTTAGCTCAGTGTGGAGAGCATGCTTTGTGGTGAGCAAAACAGTTATCAGGTGATAAATATTTGTACTTCATGTACCCCGTTGATGATTAAGCAGAATAGCAAGTACAAGCTTTGTAGTTGTACATGAAATACGACACGCTCCCTCAAAAAAGAATGCAGAAACTCACATATATATATGTGTGTGTGTGTATCTATTTAAAAAAAAAAACACCACCAGCAGTCAGGAAAGTGTATGCAATGACTCTGTTTTGTTTCATTTGATTATCTTTAGCTGAAAACAGATGTGCCTTAGAATCAGATCAGGTATTTTTCTTCAAAAATACTGTCTCATCTGGTAGAATTGGACTTCTTGGAAACAATTTAGAAACAAATGTTTTTGATGAAACTCTAATTGAGTAGGTTTTTTTGCTACAGGGGTATCGCTAAGCCTCATATACCTCAAGATAGTGCCCTGATCCTATCCCCGCTTAGGAACTTTGTTCAGCTTTTAGTGTGTTATATACCAGCCAGTAGAAAAATTCTGACAAGAATTGAAGAAATCACTCTTTTTTTAGCTTTGCTTGCTCTTTCCATCTGTTCTAGCACCTGTTTCTCAGTCACAGGGAATTTTATGACAAGTCCATGCAATTATTTCAGGTTTGAACGAGCCTGTTTCTCCCACAGTGTAGTTGCTCAGTGGATCCCCCTAGCCTTTCATATAGAGACATCCTTTTTATTTTTTTTTTTCCCTTCTCTCAAAAAAATAATCGTAGGAGTGGAGTCAGCTAATAGGGTAGGAAGAGCAGACTCTTCAGACAAGTGTTTCATTTCTCATAGCAAATAGCATCTTGACTGTAAGGCTTTTCAATACGGGAAACATAAACGTTGCCCTAATTGTTAGAGACCTGAGACCCATTATGGAAGCGTCAGCTAAACTCAGCTAGGTTGCTTTACTCTGTCCTGTTTTCCCCAAGAGGTTTTTGCTGTGTGAAGACATTTGAAGTGGAACGCAAGCTTTGACTGCTGCCTGTAACTCTAGTTATACTAGCCGAAGTCTGCAGAAACGTGCCAAGATATGTTTAAGTGCGCTATGTGAGCCGTGCAGGGCATCTGTTTCTGGGAGCATGGTGTTGTGCTTCGCTGCAGGTTGGACTTTCAAGAGGATTAATGAGAATTCTTAGTCATCTCTGAAGATAAAAGGCCGTAGTGCCAAATGCATTGCCCAGTAGCCAGCTGTCCCCCTTTATTGCAGCAAATATGATGAGGAGGCAACTTTTTCAGTTTCACCATCGCTGTTTTCTAAATCAGCAAAGTAACGCTATGCCGGGTGACTTGTTGAACGGTTACGTAAAAATTACCTTCCTGGATTGTGCTGTATCGTAGTCTGAGAACATTCCTGATGCAGTTGTTCAGTACCCAGAGAACTATGAGTGTGGAGAGATGTGTGGTGGTAGGCTGCAAATATATATATTTTTAAACATTCTCAACATATTTTCTAAGCGTACATGCTGAATAAATAAGTATATATATGTGTATGCATATATATTCAGGAGATACGAAATACATAATCTCCATACAGAACCCAATGTCAGCAATGATTGTTGTTCATCAGCTCCTCTCGGTGAACATCGATTTGTCTCTACAACTTGAACAGGACCTAGGCATGATTGCGCTGAGATTTATGTTGTTCGCTGCTGCAACAAGGGACACTTGCATTAAGGAATGTGTGAATTGATACTAACTCATTGTCTAACCCAAATATCGATGCTAAAATATCAGTTGGCGACTGGATACCCGTTGAGTATCTGCGCTGTAGGGCCTCTTCTTGATTAATCTCCAGTATATGACTATTTTATCTTGTGAAAATTCCCTTAGTTTTTAACTTTTATGTGCTTGGTGAAACGCGTAAGTAGAACTGTACCGAGAACGGCGTAGAGAGTTTGAATAGTGGCGTAGCTGAAGATCGGGATCTTTGTTTGGGCAGCGCGAGTGTTAATGGAGGA
Organism: Fratercula arctica; assembly: GCA_947846985.1. NCBI lineage: Eukaryota > Metazoa > Chordata > Aves > Charadriiformes > Alcidae > Fratercula > Fratercula arctica. The sequence continues at coordinate 33,377,024 of CANTUZ010000008.1, forward strand.
GGCGAGTGAACCCACCTGCACTGGGCTGGGTGGTGGGGATGTGCTCGCGAGCATCACGCCAACGGTTCCTTGGTAAAGCTCCGCCTCGCAGCATTTATGGTAACCATACCTTGCTGGACAGAAAAGCGAAAAGATAAATGGGTGCTGCCCAATGTTTAAAAAAAAGAGTTCTATTTTCACTTAAATAGAAAACCAGGGTTTTGGAAATTATATGTCCTGCGTTCAATAAATTATGGATATTGATAAGGGAGTACAATTTTATTGTTACAGTGTATACAATAAATATATCGATGCTAAATAAGCCTCAGTTGTGTAGTTTATATTGCTCTGGGGGGGGGGGGGTTTGGCAAAAAAATGTAAAAAAAACATTGAGACTATTCTATTAATTTACTCTTGCTAGCTTTTTAAAAAAAATCTAGACTATTGAATAGCCCGTTAAACTTCTAAATTAATGAATTTTCTTTTGGGAACTAAATTGGTCTGCTTTTCAGGTTAAATAACGGAAGCATGGCTCTTATTCTTGTACAAAATACTTCTCGAACAGAGTTTATAAAACATCTGAAAAGATACGCCAGCGTAAAAAATCAGGTACTGTTAATTTCTTTCTGGTGATTATGAAAAGATAGGCTGCAAGAGTTAATGCTTGCCTCCTCATAAGGAGACTTAGCTTCCTGTCAGAATACATTAGCCCCCTTTTTATCTGATTTTTTTTTTTTTTTTTTTTTTTTTAAATCACTAGACTAATACCGATTAGCCTATTTCAGCCCATCTGTTGTGGTTTAAATTGTATTTGTGTTGTAGCATAGTTTTATGGGTGTAAAGCCGTTTCACCCCAATAAAGGAAATGCATGCTGTGTTTGAATGTTGCGTAGCAGAGAGATGCAGAACACAGACTGAGGGGGCATCATGCAGTTCTGCCAGAAATAGGTGAAGTCCGTAACTTCACCAGATCGCTGCATGCTACGCTGGTAGCAGTGGATTATGGCCGTTGATTTTTAGCAGGTGTGCGTTCCATCTAATTATGAACGCTTGCAGAACGGCATGTCAAAATTGCGGTCATTATTCTGTCTTTGAAGAGAAAAACGAAGCATCCAAACACAGCGCCCTTATTGCTGTCCTGTCCTAAATACCCAACGCGCAGCCTGAGCTCCCGGCTACTCATTCCAATGTTTCAGGATTACGGGAAATCACTTTTACGAGAAGGTTTAGGTTTGAATTCATCAACGGTCAGGGAGATTGGGGGAGAGGTCACAATTTGCTGCCACGATTCCATGTGACAGCACTAACAGCTGCACTTAGGAAATAGTTTGTGCTTTCCAGTTACGCTTCGGGAGGAAGGCTTTGCTTTTCTCTCTGCGCTTGTAGTTAGACACGGAGATGTGGGCCCTCCTTTAAATGTAAGATTGCCATCTACTAGAAGTCTAACTGGCCTTGTTTAGGACAGGATTACTGGTAATAATGAACAGAGCACAGGGAAAAAAAATCCCCTTGGACTTTCACATATCCTGAAAGCATGTGCCACTTTTGGCATGTGCAAAATATACCGCCCCACCTGGAGATCCAGCAAGTCCAATACGGGAATGCAAATGGAGCGCTACCATTTTTTCTGAGGCACTATTTAGGATAAAAATAGCATGTTAATCTATAAATGCTAGCCGGAATGTATAATGCCTCATGCGGTCAAAGCTTGGGTTAAGTGTTCCCATTTACTTAAGTCAAAAAAAAAAAAAAAACAAACCAAAAAAAACCCCCAAGCTTTTTAATTTCAAGTAATCCAGTTTGTGGCTAAGCTACCCCCGCTATCTTTCATCTTCATTTAATATATATCTGTGTTTGGTTTAGTTCAATTTTCCCTTTGTTGAGACCTACACGGTTCAAGAAGTAAAAGTACAACCAAGGCCTAAAAGTGGGCTTGATGCCAAAGAAAATACGTATTTGAATCCTGCTTCTGCAGAAGGAAATTACCCTTGGAATATAGATGGAGACTTAATGAGAGAAGCATCAGAAGTTCACATTCGGTAAGGCGAAGCGTTGTGTTTATGGACTGTATACCTGTAACAGATTAGTGCCACAATCTTAAATGTATTACAGCTGTATATAAGAGAGAGGACACCCAAACGGGGTGTTGTAAGTGCTATGAGAATAGTTCTGTTGTGCACTGCACAGTCTCGCCCTTTGGCCATTGCTTGGGCCTCTGCCCTGTTGCCTTCTGCCCATCTTAGAAAAGTCTGTTAGGACCCACGTGGCCTTTCCTTTCTGGGCCTTCATCAGCCTCCAGCTCTGCTTCTTCTCTGCTTTCTGCCGGTTACTTTACCCTTCTGTTTCTTAGAGCAGAACAGGTGTATATAAAGGTCTGTGACTCCTGGGAGGAGCTCCTTTTGGGATAAGGATTCCTGCTTGGAAAGCAGTGGGTGTAAGGTTAAGAAAAACATGTAGTTGTTCAATTGTGGGAAACTGCTGCTTGAGAACGGTCTCCGTATGTGGGAGCATCCGTCTCTAAGAGAGAGACTGGGACTGCACAGGGCAGTAGGAGGATGATCAGCGGAATGAAAGGGGCGGTGGCTCACGCTGCTGCAATGCACACGGGATTAGCTGAAGGCACAAAGCTCAGAGTAACGGTCCGGTATGTAAAATAAAACGCAGATCAGGTTATAGAATATATAATATATAAAGATTATAGAATCATAGAACGGTTTGGGTTGGAAGGGACCTTAGAGATCATCTGGTCCCACCCCCCCTGCCCTGGGCAGGGACACACACCTCCCGCTAGACCAGGCTGCTCAAAGCCCCGTCCAGCCTGGCCTTGAATGATGACCTTATACAAATTGTCAAAATGTAATTCACCCGATTTTATTCCATATAGTAGTTCATACGTATTTGTTCTTCCCCCCCAACCCCCGAAAGTGGTGCGCCTATTGCAAGAGTGAATGAAGATAAAGTTTGACTTCCTCATTTCACAGGGTCCATCCTCAACTTATTGATCTCTATGGAGTGAACACTGATGAGCTGGAGAGTTCCCAAGCAACGTGCAATTGCATATAGAAGGGACACGCTGCAAGTTCAGTATCAAAGAATCCTTTCCTCGCCTCTGCACAGCCTTCCAAGGTCCCAGGCTTTCGCTCACTGAATTCATTTTGTAGGAGAAGCTTAACTGAGATGTTTGTAACATTTCTGGATTTAAATTTTTATCAAGTTGTTATATATCTTTTTATCAGGTTGTATTTAATTGTAAAGAAACAGGCTTAACAAGAAAAAATGAAAACTGATTATATTGGTTTCTTATAAATTTGGGCTTTGACAAGTGTCCATCAGAATAGAAGAAAATCTTTTTTTTCTTTAAAATTATTCTAGTTTTTGCAATAAATATAGTATGAGATACTTTTAAGTCTGCTGCTGCTATCCATGTTGCCAGGTAGCTCAGTTTGAATAGAGCCGGTGAGTGCAGGGATGGTACCACCTCATGCTGAAGAATGGTGGCAAAATATAGATTTATTTATTTTTTTAATCAAGTACTTCCATTTCTAGTTATCATTTTTAATGTCGCCTTAATATATTTGCTTTCAAATCATTTCTAGTCAAACAGCAAGAGTATGCTGATGTCTTATACGGCTTGTCTTTGTTGAAACGTACTTTAAAGGCTACTCTTTGTACAAAATAAATATTTAAAAATATTTTATCTATCCTAGAACTGAAATGATATTCAGCATAGTTTTTGTTATTGCTGAGAATAAAGTTATGATAAATAACTTAAGAGTTGACCTAAATTTTTATAACCTCCTTATAGGGCATAAACGTAATTTTTATGAATGTTTGGGGTTTTTGTAACTTATTTAATACAATTATTTGAGATGGCGGTAAATTAAGACTATATTCTTCCTGGGAACTGGCTTTCTCTGAGGTGATGAAAAGTAGCAGACCAACAAGTTTGCCCGTCTGCAAGAGCACGGGGATAATGAACATTTTCCTGGTGACTTGTCTATGAATCGTTCAGAAGGCGGCTGACAAATAACGGAATGAAAGCTGCATTGTCTCGTGGTGAGAATGAGTTGCTTTAAGTTCTTTCTTCACTAAGCAGTCAAGTTCAGTGTAAAATCCAGTCCTTTAAGATCTTCTAAATCTCAAGGGCCTAAGGCTTTACATAGGATCTATAGCTACTGTATTTAATTTGATTTTAAATACGATTTGTGAAAAATTCTTACCTGTGATAAATACACAAACCAAAGTAGTACTGTGCCTAAAGCAGTATTATTATTTGTCTGCAGATTATTATCTGTCTTCTAAGAACACTCTGTTACTTGTTGGAAATCTCATGCAATTTCTGCAGACAAACCCAGCCAGTAGTAAAGGCCAAATTCATAATTATGATAGGGCTCTTACAGCTAGTTCTGCTCTCCGCAGTGGAGCTGGCGGCTGCAGAGTAGGATCAGAGTCAGGGCATCCTTCGGGCTGGAGGGGGGTGGCAGCAGGGCTCTGCCCCGACCTCCTGCTGAGAGCGGGTCCAGCTGCGAGATGAGATCTGGTCGCTCAGGGCTTCACCCAGACCGGCCTTGAAACCACCAAGCATGGAGATGACACAAGCATGGAGGCGACACAACCCCTCTGCACCCCGTTCCGCTGCCTGGCTGTCCTCCTAAGGAACATGTTTTTCCTCGTGTCCGGTTGGAACCTCTCACTTCAGTTCATACCCGTGGTCTGAGTCGCAGTGATTAGTCTCCAGTTAAACTACTCTAACTGATGCTATTCACATCAAGTACTTTTAGACTGTTAAGTCAATTCAAACTAACCTTCCTAAAGTTGTCCAAGAAGGAGATTCCAGCTACATTTAGTAGATTTAACTGTTTTTATTACATAACTGAAAATTAACAAAATAATTGAACTCGCAGAAGAAACAGCATTTATGTGGTTCACTTGTTGGGGTTCTTTTTAATAAAATGCAATTGAGTGATACTTTATAACCTTGCCACCATCAGGACAGCGTACATTCATTTTTTTGCCAACCCGGCTTATAAAAGCTAATTGAATTTTGCTTCATATCCTAAGAAGAGGCAGCCAACATTTACATGTTAATAATAAAATGTGAATAGGAATTATACAATTTCCAAGGCAATGTTATCACAGGTACTGACTTATGTAAACGACTTCAAAGATAAATAAAATGCTTTAGTTTTTCACTTCTTTGCATGGTTTGTACTAAAAATAATGTTAATGCTCCTTCCAGTATTTGAGGTATATTTTTTCACAAGATGCTGTAATATCAAACTCATTCTTCTTCAAAGATATTTTGGTTAAAGTGCAAAAATTCACTAAAGCCCTTTGGAAGATAAGCATTTTGTGTATGCTTTCATAGACTTGCAAGAAAATATTTCATTCTTCACATACTTTGATTTTTTTTTAAAAAATATATGCACATTCATTTGTCTTTACACTGCAGAAGATCTGAGAGAGAAAATTTACTTTCGAGTGATTCGCATCTTTTTGGCATCAAACGAAGTGAAAGGAAATTACAAAATGGTCCCCGATACCTTTAGGCTCTGTGGACAATGTGGCTTTTACGGCACCAAAACGCTCTATTAGCAGAAGTGCTTGGTGAAGGCACTCTGTATTGCTTCTGAGTCTCAGGCTAACTCCCGTACGATGGCGCGACTTCAAAGTGTATGTACATAATACATTCATTTCTCCTCGCAGTTCAGAAGGACATCAAAGGCGGGCAAGAAAGGCCATGTTGCGTACTGCCGGTGCAATAAACTCCGTTATTGAAGAAGTTGTGCATTCTCCACTTAGCTGTACTGGGGAGCAAAAAGTGATGTGGTTTTGTTTGTTGTTTTTTTTTTTCCCCTGGATTGTACTATTTCCCCAAAGCTAGGTGGCAGTGCAAACTTACATCTGGCTGAAGAAACTTCCTCTAGTAGCAGAGAGGTGGTTTGAACCATGTTTCTATTCAGGCATTTGCCGTTCTGCTGAGTGGCTTCTGAAGATGCCTGTTTGAATGGTATTTATCTGAACGCTTCACAAGAACCCAAGCTAGCTCTCCAAAGGACTTCTTTCAGGTAAAGGGTGGCACATCTAAAGATAAAATTTGGCCCAGTAAGGTTGGCGTTTGGAGTCTTTTGGGTACGTGTTACTCTGTTTTGTCATCATGTGAAGTCTTTTTTATTTTTTCAGGTCCTGGAAGAATGCCAGCACCAAATACTATTATGCTAAGTACTATAGAAAAATCTTCAAATAAATAAAAATAAATACTTGCTTTAAAAAAACCCCACATAGAAGTATTTCATTGGAGAAGTCCCAAGCATCATGGCAGCAATATCTGAGGAAAGGATGAAACAACTAATTCGGTCATGCTTGCAAGTACCACGTAAAAGATGGCTACAAATAATGATTTCCAACATTACTCTTTCTACAGCTGAGAGAAGATCCTGTGCTGCGTCTCCAGGCTACCCCACAGAACTCCCTGCTCTGAATCCACCTTTGACCTTCCTGGTTCTGGCTTGCCTGGGTGTCTAAGTCTCTGCAGTCTTGTGGCTGTGCCTGTGAAGCCAAAGCTTAGGAGGTCCTTCAGAAGCCCAAGAGAGCTTCTGATAGCTCTTTTCTACATCCGTGCACTCTACTTATGGTCCTTCTATTAATTTAAGCTAATTTACCCTTGTAAAACTGCCAAAGCAAGATGAGGGAGGATTTCTTCTTCGATGTCTAATCAAAAGATTATTGAAACTTGAAAATGAATAGAATAACTCATGCTAATCTGTTTGACATCTTATTTTCCAGAATTGCCCAAACGTTATTACTTTCTAGAAATTCTTCCTTCCGGTAAGTAATTCTTCTTCTCTTTATCTTTAGTGTTCTTCTGTCTGTTTGAAACCAGATATTTATGTGGCATTTCAAATGTTACTGCGAGACTTCAAAACAGTTTCACCATTTTCATATCAGAAAAGCAACAGTACTCTAAGGTGTAGTCCTCCATACAGTTCAACAAAATAAAGTGTATTTTGTAAGAGCGAGTGAGCTCAAGACCAGTTTTCTTGTCGCTGATGTCTCTCCTGTGAATTAACCTGAATCTTAAAGTCTTCATTTTAAAATCAAACGTTTATTTCCCGTCTTACTCATCTTTGTTCCCAGTTGTAAAGCTCCAGCTGTCTCTTCTGTCCTTGTCTTGAGGGACTGGTTTGTATTGCCTTTTGAAAAAGCCAATCTGAAATACATAATTTTGGAATCTGTTGTCAGCAAATCTTTGTTATCAGATCAAAACCATAAAAGATAAACTAAAAAAAAAATGCATATATATGGTGTTTATGAACGATGGTATTTGCCATTGAATCAAGCGTTACTCAATGATCAAAAAAGTGGGTTTGCTTTTTCTTTTACTTTTTGGGAGGCTAGTGCTCTCCTGCAAGGAGTAAGGACGTGTGGGCTCGGGAACTCTAGCACTCCACAGAATCCAGTATTTTTTTAAAGTGTGACATGGTATTAAAACTTTTCTGTTAAATTTGTTTCATACACTTCCCTGGGAAAAACGAGGGATGGAGAAAGTCTGCGTGTAGGTAAAGAAGTTAACAGCCTCTTCATCGCTTGCCAGAGAAGCTGCATCCTTCACTTTTCTTTTTTACTTATGCACAGGATTTTTTTAGCATTTATGTTGCAGTTTATAAAATCTTAAACATTTAATTCTGGCATGAAACTGTAGCTGTAGACTACTAATCATCATGTGTCAAGTGACATTAAAAGCGGAGCACTATCCCCCAACAACGATCCAGTTGATGTCATTAAATTATATAAATCATTTGCAAACATGAGATGCCATATAAAACACGGGGTTTGTGTTGTTGAATAACAGATGATGCAGAACATGCAGAAGAAAAGTGAAGGAAAAGGGAGAAGTATTTTGAAAAAAAAAAAAAACCCTCCCAAGTTACAGGAAGAATTATGTTTCTTTAGAAAGGAAAGATCATAATAAAATATTATTTATTGTTTAACCTGCATTAAGAGATCCAAAAATCCACCAATGTGAATTCCTGAGTTGAGAACAACTGAGAAATACTGAAAACCTACCTTCCACAATACAAATGAAAGAAGCAAAAACAAGGTAACACCAACTATTAAGCCTATTCCAATAATTATCACAGTAACACGGTATTTTGGCTTTTGGTGGTGCACTCCTTCCAAATAGACCTGGAAAGCAGAAAATAAGTTTAGTGCTAACTGTTTTGTTTTTTTTTCTAGATACTAAAACAAACTAGGAAAATTAATTACATTCTTAACTAATTAACGCTATGCTCGTTGCCTGTTTATAGATATGTATAGAATTCCACAATTCTAATTGTTGTCGGTTTTTCTAGTTTAACCGTTTATCACAAATTCATTAAAAGAATTCTTACATATGCAACTTGCTTGTCCTTGTGTAGCTCAATAACTTTGGCATTTTTTTCTGGTGAGGCGGTTGCTCTCACTTCAAACTTCAATGATGATGCATCATCCTGATTAAACAAATAAAAAAATCCTCTCCTTTAAAAAAAAAAAAATAACTTCAACACATTAATTCCTACCCAGCAAAAATGGTAACACAGCTGCTCGCAGAAACAGAATCTCACACAAACACACAATGGTGCCTTTTTCTGATCACAAAACAAATGAGGACCAGAAGCTGGAATAAAGCCCAGCTGGATTGTACTTAAGTCCACATCCATGCTGCTTTTCTTAGAAAAGTACAATTTATGAGTTGAAATTAAATCCCAATCCTACATAAACCGGCCAGAATAGGCAAAGCAATACATAGTGTAAATGTAAAATAAAGCGATAATCTAAAATACATATTTTTCAGTGGTTTTCATTTTTCATATTTCACCTTGAAAACATGACATAGGTTAACACCTAAAAGATTTGGGTTTAATCACACTGTGTGCAAAAATATATTAATACCTAGAATTTATGTGCAAAGAATACTGCAACTATACTTGAGGGGAATATTTCAAGGCATGAAAAATTCTTGTGTTACCATTTCTAAAAGCGAAGGCGTAGCCTCCAGCTGCACCTGAATGGTTGCTTCTTTTCCGCTTTCCATGTTGCCGAGTTTGCAATATATTTGTAAGCAAAGGCTGTCATTTTTCATGCAGTACTGCACAAGAGAGGGAAAGATTAAAACTGAAGTTTATCAACTTCATCATCTTAGCATTAAAGACACTCAAGAACCGAGTAAAACAAAAAGATCCATGTTTGTTCTTGAAAAGCCAGGGTGTAACTCCAGGTTGCCACCCATCACTATCAGTCCATAGGTGCTAAAGGAACAGCACAAGGGGCCAACCTAATCGTTATAGAAGGCAACAGATCACTTCTCTTAAAAATTCACATTTTTTTTATACTGAATGATAACAATTGTCATAATTTGGTTATATGGGTTTGGTTTTTTTACAGTTATTTCAAATTAGCTTTCATCAAGAATGTTAAGTGACAATGACTAGATGAAATCCAATATAAACAGTACAATTGATTGATCCTTACACTTGTACACTGACAGCTAGCACTGTTTCGCTCAACTTTGGATAAGACAAAAAAGCAAGCCTGTAGATGGTTACATTCTTTGTCCCAGACTGCCGTGCCTAACTGCTGATTTGATATTCTAGTGCAATCGTTGGTTGGTGTTCCTTGTAACATGCTGACCTGAAGTCACAAGGTAACATATTTTAAAATGTCCAGCTTCTTTTTTAAGATGAAAGCATTAAACAAAATTGTACGTTATCACACGCAAGTTGCAGGACACAGATTTCTTTGAGAACAAACCCTCAAAAACGTAGCACTGGACTAGCAGTTCTGGTTTGGACTACAGAGTCAAGTACCTGATCTCCAGCAGGGCCCAGAAGCAGGTGCAGAGGGACGAGCTTGAACAGGCCAGGCACGTACGATATTCTCCCAGCCTCCCAAATATTTTTAATAAGAACTTTGCAAGCCAAAAATTATTTCCGTATATTTTGTAATTCTTAATGAGTTTCAGTCTCATTAACTTGTATAGTCTCCCTTGGAATTCACTTATTTTTGGCATTCATAACATCCTTCAGTAAGAATTTCCACCACGAGTACTACTTTGGGTTTTTTTTAACCTGGCTCCTATTAGTTACATTTGATGGCACTTTTTTGATGTGGAAAAGGCAATGAATATTTAATCTGCATAGTTCATGTAATTAAAATTAAGACTGCTTTTCCCACACGCATCATTTTTGATTTGTAACTGAATTTCATCTGCCGTTCTGTTAGCCCACTCATTCAGTTACATCACCCTTCGGCAGTTCTTTCTAGGTGACTCTCATCCACCCTGACTTTAGTGACGTGTCATTAACTAACTTTCTCATCTCAGATCTCAGCTCTTTCACGAACGTCACTTATGACTACGTCGAACGTATCACAGGTCGCACCACAAATCCTTGGAAGACTGCTTTGGTGACCTCATTCTATAAGATATACTGTTGTCTTAAGGCTCATTCATATGATCATTTATTTCCCACTGATGCCCGAAGACAGACCTTACCATTTGTCTCTTAGCAGGCTTTGAAAAGAAAGTGATGACCTCCTTTAATATGTTTTCATTTTTTTCTGCCGCAGTACAGATTCTGGGATATTTATTATAGGAGCACTGTCCAACTGTAGTCTGGAAATAAAAATAACGTCATCACTGTTAGAATTTAAACACCAGATAATAATCAGAATACAGATTTCTGAAAGGCAAGAAGCTCAACAGGAATGTCATTTTTACTTTCAGAATTCTAAAACGCATGGGGCTGAAAGATCATCCTATTCTTGTTCATGCTGCTTCACCATAGCTAACAAATCGAACACATACTTAGTACCTAATTCTGCTATGCTCTGCTTCTCTTTTTCATAGAATTCATATAGCTAATAAAATTATATTAAGTAACTTGTGCTTACCTTGATATCCAATGCATTGAATAATTTGTAGTCGTTGGGTGGAAAAGCATTAGGTATCGTTATCTCTAAGTTTGTATCTGGAGCCATGCTTGGTCCTGCACTGATAACCTTGTGGGGAAGATGTTATATGTTTAAAGCTTTAATTCACGGTCGCTATTCAAGTAACAAATGTATATATATAAAGTATTAAGACATAAAACTTCACAGAATGGGGTAGCACCTGCATTGTTATGCTGTCATGAAAGTGGATGCTGCTAGGAGTTGTATCATTTTGCTTAATTCATTCCGTAGGCTTACTGAACCCTTCACTTCTCTGAAGCCAATGAGTAAGCAGTGCTAATCTGCAATGACTACCCTGAGGTCGTACACGCTGCCTTCCGGGAGAACATGCAAAAGGAACTAGGAGAGAGTAATGTCTAACTCCTGCTTTTAATCCATTGGAGACAAATCTGATACCTATAGATCCTCTCACAAGTTGCTCCTAGTTCCTTTTGCTTACCGTAAGAGAATTCCTTTTAAAGTGTTTCTTAATGGAGGAAGTGGCAAGACGGAAATGCTCTACCACTTTCAATCCTACTTGTGCTACTATTTTTATTGTGACCATTCAGTAGAAGATTGTCCAGGCCAAAAAAAGTGTTCAAAGAGGGATTAACAGCCACTTCCCAGCACTAATGCTCCATAGTTGCTCACCGTGCCCTTAAAAAGTTCTCTTATTGATTGTGCAGACTCATTAGACACACTGGAAATCTAAGCGTTAACCTTCAAAACAAGGATAATAGGGTTTACAAAGAAAAACTCTTACATGGAAAGTGAAGTTGATGCTCTCCTTCATACACGTAGCTGGTGAATCTTTATCATTTGTTCCATAAACAAACGAAGCTGGTGATACAAATCTACAATGGTTTAGAAGTTATAAATTAATGGAATTGTTATATATTGTTAACATCACTTTCTGCTCCATGCTATCTCCACTAAGGTTGGTTCTAAGAAAACACCCGAGTTTGCATTTAAGTGTATCTAGGAACACTGAGTAGAAGTCCTCTACCTTTGTACTCTTTCCTCTTAAAAAAGCAGATGAATCAGAAAAAGTCACAAATCCTCACCCAAAACTATGCTCCACGAATACCCCACAGGAAATCCAGAATATAGAATCATAGAATGGTTCGGGTTGGAAGGGATCTTAAAGATCATCTAGTTCCAACCCCCTGCCATGGGCAGGGACACCTCCCACAATATGCTTAATATAGACCACATACGTTAACATATATGTTAAGCAAGGAACCTGAGGATCTGCTGTGCTCTTATTAAATACCTCTTTCTATAAAAAATATTCCTGTTCTTAAAAATTTTTAGTCTGTTAAGAGAGAATTTTGAAGCACCATAGATATCCATGGGTCTCATCTCACAGTAGTGGAAATAAAATCTTAGAAGTGGAAGGGTCAGACCCCGGGACAGCTGCGCCATCTCATTCCCAGGATTTTTCAGCTACATCACACTTCTGCTTAAAAGCTTTGGGAACTGAGAACAGTACCAAGACAGCAGGTCTATGGATGTGCAGGTATAGCAATAGGTGACTTACCCATGAGCATTTAACTCAGTCTCGTATTTTAGAGGTACGACTAAAGTTAGCGTGTTATCCAGTAACATGTTCCCATCTTCATTTTGACTACAAAAATGCAATGAGAGAAAAATAAGTATCTAATGCATCATCATATACTATGCATTATTTCTATACACAAGTATGAAAGAGATCTTTTGTCTTATTAAAACAAAAATATTTTATTGGTAACAACGTGGCTGGCAGTAAAAAAAAAAAAAAAAAAAAAGGAACATTTTACACAGGCGGAAACCTGCTCATTATTTAAATATCTATTATCTGGGGATTTATAATTTCCTTTTCTCTACAGATTTGCAACTGACGTGCTTTCTTGCAATTGTGCTTTGCTCAGTCTTTTCAGCGTTCCCTATTCTGTTTTCCAAAGCTAGTAATATTTTTCATCGAGCAATTTTTATTAGACTTTACCAGGTAGCATTAATGATGATGTTGAGGTCATCTTCTGCTCTGGTAAATGAGCTTGCATCCAAGAGGAAACTAAAATCCAGCTGCAGAACAAATAAGAATTTCTTTATAGCAAATGATAGCGTGTCTTAACACAGTTTTAATAAAAATATTTTATTAAACTCCTGTAGAATTTCCTGCTCTAACAAAATTCAGAACGAAGAAAATACTTGCTTTTTGTGCCTTCTACTCCCTTTCTATTGACTTAACACGCTTGTTCATAGCCTTAGTCAGGCACCTTGGCTAAGAAGCCAAGCACAATCAGCTGATGCGTGATACAAACTGTGTTGTCCCTTAATGAATTATTCCAGAGAATGTTTAAGCAACTAGTTTTAAAAGTCGCAGAAAGATTCAGAAACCAACATGATAAAAGGCGTTAGTTAGGAATGAAGGAGAGATTCTGAAAAACAAGAGGTGTTTCCCCCCCCCCCCCGAAAATCCTCATAATGTATTTAGGGTGTTTTTAAAACTCGTAATTTCATATGTAGCTTACCTTCGATTTTTGATCTACATATAAATAACCAACGCTGCACTCAAGTTTCACTGCATGCATTTCTTTATCTAATACTTCACAATGTATCTGTTTTTCTTCCTAAAATAAAGGACAAATTATGAATGATTAAAAGAAAACTGCTCTTTTTGGACACTTCAAATCACACGCACACACTGAAGTTGGGTGGCTTATATTTCCCTGAACTGGGGTGTTTGTTATTTCACTGATGCAAATATACAGAATGCTCATATTATCCATGAGTGCATCCTTACATTGATTACTGTATCCTGTTACTTCGTCTTCTGTTTGCTAATAGCGAAGCTAAGGCGTATGCATCAGACCCAGACCCACTCAAAGCCAACCTGTGAAAGGTGTCAGGGGGATTGGACGCAGAGAGCACTTATTATAAAAAGGCAGAAAGAGAGCACAATTAGCTTTGTGACTCATAAAACTATGCGAAGAAGAGCAGGTCCAATGAGATCTTTGTGATCACTGAAAACATGATCATCAGACAAAAAGTAGCAGTAACATCTTGAAATACATTTCAAAACCAATTTTATTTTTTTTTTTAAATTTTCGTTGTTACCATCACATCCTGTTACTGAAATTATTTAAGTCAGCTGTATTGATTAAATTGCACGTGGTTTGGGTAGCTAGAAGTCTGAGAACTTAAAAAATGGAGTTTTGTCAGCTTTTTTGGGGGGTGTGGGTGTGTAGGCTGTCAGTATCTAAAGAAACTCAACAATCCATTAACATAATTTGAAAAATGTTTGGCTGAAAAAGAAAAAATATCAAAGGATTACTGTTTGACAGATTTTTTTTGTTCTTACCAATTCTAAAACTCGGATGAAATAAAGACCTTTAGGGATTTGAATGTGGAGGACAGTTTCATATGCATCGTCTCCAACATTAAGCAGAGAAACGTTCAACAATAAAGTCTTCATACTTCCAACGGCAAGATATGTTTTCTTCTCATAGGGCCTATAAAAATAATTATCGTGAATGAACAGTAATCCTACGTACAAGCTTGTATGCAAAAACTTTACGCCACTACTCCTTTAATTTCATTTGGTTCTGACAAAGCTCAGCTGGAGATCATTAGGAGAGTTTTCCCTCAGCCCTGTAACTGCAGGTACTACACCAGTTATAGGATGGCAGCTCCAGTATTGTACTTTTTAAGGCCTGAGGTCATTAATGCAAGAGCAAGAAAACTGTTATCATCAGACCAGTCGCGCTTCTGGCTTTTACAAGATAGCTCCTGTCCTTCACAGATGAGAAGAGCAACGTGCTCCGGCTACAGTATTTTCAGACCTTATTTCAAAATTCACTCTTTGTACTCAAAGTAAAGGACTGAGTTAATATGAGAGAGGTGACAAAGAGGGCAAGTGAACACGCCTGCCTTATGATCTATGTAATGTTCTATAATCATGTTACAAGTACAGACGCCCTATGGGGGGCTAAAAGTAAACTTCAGCTTGACATTAAGGTTTAATTAAGACTTGTAGAAAGGCTGCCTAGAAATAGACATTTATCAGATATTCTGGCTTGAAACCAAAGCATTAGTCACCGAACACCTTTGGGAAAGAAGCTGGCACTTCGAAAAGCAACAGAAGGTAAAAGCACTGCATAAGCAGATAGGTTCCAAGACAAAAGCGAATTAAAGAAAAAACACAATGTTAACATTTCAGTAGCTTGATTAAGTTTCGGTTAAACTTTAAGGTTGTTTTACTAGTTATATGCTTACCGTTCAGTCCTCTTCTATGCATTAAAGCCAAGCTCATTAACGAGATGCTGCCACAAAGATGCCTCCCAGCTTAGCACACCAGTACACAAAAGCACCAGGTGCACATCTGGGACGGCAACAAAGCTGAACTAGAGCTTTTCCCTGGTAATCATATTTCATTCTTCATTAAAAAATGCATGATGCGGACTAGAAATTTACAGAGCAGGCCAAAATCTAAGCAATTTAAACAAAACATGATAGTGTATACATGAAGACTCATAACTCGGTAAGTAAAGTGTTACGTTGACACCCCTATTTGATTTCATTCTTTTAAGACGAAAAGTGTTTGCTTTGCTTTTCGAGGATAATGAATGCATTCTGTCTAGACAAAATAAATTAACGCTTCACAGCTAACTAGTTTTTAATCGAGATTCTAGGGGCACAATGTAATTTAAGGTGATACTTCACACTTTATCAAGATATTTAGCCTATTTATTTACACTGAGAATCTGCTACGGGTACCTAATGCCAAGCAGGTTTGTTGTAATCTGTTTTCCCTTCTTAGAGCTTTGAAATACTTAGAAAACTGCATTGCTAATGTCACACGTGGAAATGCTGCACAATCTTTCTTCCTGAAAAGTTTATGATCGTTCAAATAAAATAACCTTCAAGCCTAAGAAGATGAAAGGGCTGAAGACTCATGCTACAGGCCACGCATTAAAGCAAGATACTAATGTTATTCTGAAATCTATGAAGATGAAGAAGCTTGTGCTCAGGATCACACAGGTGTGATTAATCAGCATTATGTGATTGTCATCATCTTTCAGTGTCATTTTAGCTTGGTTCAACCTACTATCTCGATTAAAGCAGAATCAACTTGAAAAGTGATAAATTACATGAGAAAAGCCAGGTCACACACAAAATACCCAACTATCTGAGGTTCACAACAGGTACAGTTTCTCTTTTTGCACAGCAACAGCCCATATTTCTTGTTTTGAAGAAAAAGGTTGTGATGATAAAATATAACTTAAAATCAAATCATTAAAATCCATTCTGAATGGAAACGATGGTACATGGCTTAAAACTTTCCAAAGATGATGCTAAATAGAAACGTATCTCACAAAGTGTTGCTTGGTGTAATACAGGTTCTGCAAGACGATAATAATTGTATGTAAATGCTTTGAAAGTGCATTAATTATCTTGCATAATAACAGGATTTAAACGTGATACCTAATTGGAAGGAATGGGGAAAACTGAAACACACTAAAGGGTATAAAAAAAGACAGGGATGTAAAGGAAAAATCACAAAACAAAATTAATTTTGGAAAATGCAAGCTAACTCATGTAGGGAAAAGAAGTCTAAACCTCGCATAATACTCAACCATCTGGTGTCTCAATCAGCAGTATAAAACTGAAGATGTAATATTCTTAAGTAAATGAGGAAAAAGAGCCACTTAATTAGTTCATAATTGAAATAATAAATATAACAATGTCAGTACAAAACTGAAGTATCTTCTTTGTGCACTGCAAGTACAGTATCTTTGTCAAAGTAGCAGAAATAATTGATAGCTCGCCAATTTAACAGTAGTTATGATGTCTACATATTTAGTATGCACTGTGTACTGCATCTTAGCCCAGTTATCTATGAAGTGTAGAATACAAGTTTACCTTTTTGTGAAGCAGATATATTTTATGAGCTGTAAAGTCTTCTAATTATGCAAGAACAGTTTTTCAGTTATATACATTTCTGTTACATTTCCTGGAAGATTTACAATTTAAAAATATTCTTCAACCAAACACAACTTCACTCCTCATATTTTCTCAGGGAGTCCATAGTCTACTTTTGCAAATTAATGTTCTTTACATACAAAAGATTAAGGAATAATTTAGATACAATTATATTGAACCTCTTTCAAAAAGATGCAAGCCACATTGTACTTACTTTGGAAAAGCAACTTTTCCAGAAACTCTCAAGTCAGCAGAACAATTTTCTTGTGAGCAAAGCCTTGCAAAAACAAACTATAAGAGACAAAATAGAAAAAAAAGCACTTTAGTGAATTACACATATTACAGTGAGCAAAAGTATTTCCAAAGAAAGAAGCCTATCACCTTGTTACAAGTATCTGGAATTGGCTAACAGCCCTTGCTCTTAAAAACAACTGAATCAGGTGATGATTTGCAATTTTCCAAACACATTCTGCGCACCCAGAATAAGAACAGAGAGGTTTAACCGTGAGAGACCCAGTCTGGAAAGCCAACGAGTGTATGTTCAGCTGATTTTTTACAAGTAGGACATATAAATGGCAGAGCGTTCAGAACTGAGGTCTCTGCAGTCTCTCCTATGATACAGCACATTAACTGTCGTGAGAGAGTTTCATTACACAAACTTTGATTATCATACTGTTAGTAAGGTTTGATGAGACTACAGTCACCACGAGTTGTTGTGTCCATGGCCTTGGTTATCAGTATGCTACAGAGCACATTTATGTCACTATATTCAACAACGCCTTCTTTCTCTCTAACTCTGTGGTTTCTAAAACAAAATTTTGAATGAAGATGAAAAGGAAAAGCATGCCATTTCAAAGGAGCTTTGTATATCTCAGAGTTCTGATAGTGAACTGTATCCGAATTACATGAAGCTTACTGTTTGTGAAAAGTCGTATGTTTATGATCATTTGGTAGTTAAAAATTCAGAGCATCCTGACATTTGCTTAAGTCGGAACAAAAGCCTTAATAAGTTTTTTTAAGAAAAAAAGTTAGTAAGTTCATACTCATTTAAGGATACAGAATACACTTTTTTCCCCCCAGACTTCGTGTTCTAAAACCTGCAATACTGTCACAGAACTAATATTTCAGCAATATTGTCAAAACACTTCAAAATTAATACCAACACGGTATTATGTATTTAACACGGAATTAATTCAAAGAGTGGATTTCATACCTGTATGTTCTTAGGTATACATTATATATTCTTGCAAGTTCTCTGCACGTACCTTTTTTTTTTTTTTTTTTTAAATCATAATACGAATTGTATACCAGTTCTGCAAAGATTTTCTTTTTTAGCAAAAAATTAGGCATTTTTTAGCATGCTGGTCTATTAATTAAGGTCAAGGCACTGGGTGCTGCTCTGGGAAATGCATTCCTTCACATGCTATGGGTGTGTGAAGCTTTTTTTTAACTGAAGATTAAAATGTGAATATTTGTTACTGCATTTGAAAAAAAAGAGAACTCATACACTCACCTTGCTTTTTATAACATCTTTTTCTTTCCTCTGTTGAAGAACGGGTTGAAGGGGTGAAAATTCTTGAGCATTTCTTTTCTGTAGAATATGATGCCCCAGATGATAACTTGCTTCAACATGTACAGGAGTCAAGATATCCCTTACATCTTTCTATGAAAATTGGAAACCTAATGAGTTAATCATATAAAACAAGACATGTATGCTTATGTTTTAAAGATTATAAGGTTCCCTAGAACTAACTTAAACAGGAACACTTATTTTTTACATGTAAAATAATTTCATATGCCATACGGCTCATAGACTTTTCCAGACATCTTTGTCGCTGAAAGAGGTAATCAGAAACACAGAAAAGCATAATACATTCAATGACCATATTAAGCATTTCATAATGGAAGATTCTTTTATTAAAGTAGTCTTATTCAATAGTGAACCTATTTCTCTTCATAGTACTGCCTTACGCACCTATGAAATGCGGTACTGCCCAAATAGAAAAATAGGCAGAAGTTGGCTAAAATGGAGAAAGTTAAGCAGTGGGATAAGGCCAGACAGAACCCATGGATATTTCTGTATGAAAGCAAAGAGAGTTCTCCTGCAGTAACACTAAATCAGGCCATGACTGCATTTTATTTTTTCTGCCTCTCTATTTCCTATTCTGTATTAAAAGAGATTAAACTGCTCAATAAATGACCATTTTGTACATGAAGCTTTGACTGTGTAGGAATGTTGCAGATCAGAGCCCAAACTACCTACTTGTGAAAACTGAACAGCTTGAAGCACCGAGTACTAACAATAGCAAACCTGATTAAATTACTCCCTAAGTGTAGCAGATAGACAGACACTGATTGTCCCTCCACATGGCCACTACTTTAATTCCTATCTGCAAGCTTGCTTTGGCCAAATCACATATTATCTAATTCCTCATAATTTTCCACAAGGTCTTCTCTGCATCTGCTTTATATTACTTCCATTATACTAATTAGCTATTAATTAGTCTTGACTCAAAATACATAAAACGTACATTGTCTTTTGCAAGGACTGTACTTGACAGACATTCACACTTACTTAACTTTAGGAGCTTCATACAAGTACAGAAATCTCAGTGGGTGGAAGGAGATGCTTATAACACTATTAATTAAGAATTAAAAAGAAAATTGAATTATACGGAGGAAAAAATACTAAGGATAGACTCTAGGAAGTGATGAGCCAAATCATATCCTTCCTCCCACACAAATACCTGCTGCTGCTGATACAGCAATCTGTACAAGGTCAGCTGTCAGTCAGATCTCTCTTAGCTTACAAAACTCTTGGAAGTGGCAATTTGCCATTGCTCCTGTAAGTAACATTCACTTAGGTGCAACTACCAGTTGAGATGCATCTGGGCAATTTTCCAGTAGATACCATAAGCTTTCCTTTCTACCCCGAAGCTTTATCATGAAGAATTGGCTTCTAATGGTGTCATAAACAAAAAAATAAGTTAAAGAAAGAAGAAAAATATGTGGAAGACTTTTCCACGCAGGTTTTTTTGTAGCTTTAGAAAATTAAATCTATTTCCCAGCCTCTGTGCTGAATCAACTGCACCAGTCATCCTAACAGTTGTTTGTTTCAAAAGGTCACAGAATTGCCACCGTGAGGATTTTAAAGAAAGGGCTAGGCAAACTCCTTTGAATCGGCAACTCGAAGGAGTTCTTCCCATTTATTCTCCAAAATTTTTGTTGGAATAGGCAAGCCTCTAAGATGTTTGAAAGACTGAATCACTTTTATTCTTTCTTGTCCAGCGAATGGCCTTAAAAATATTATTAACCTTGTCCTGATTGCAGTTGGTTTTACTTTCAAGACAGGTCCCTTATTCATCCTTCAGAGGGATACACGAGTACGACAGTTCTTTTCCTCCAGGGTAACAGTGACTTTGAGACTACTATTGCAGTCAGGACCTTACTGACTAGATTCTTACTAACTTATTTCCAAGTCAGTATCATCCTCGATTTCAAAGGATGGCTGCTGTTGGATCAAACTCTGCTTCCGGAGAAACCAACAGCCAACTTGCTCCTGCTGAGTAGCTGCTACCATGTCTGTTACTGGCATTGGTACGGGCCTCCTTGGCTAGCTGACAGCGTGCAGGCCTCCAACAGCCTCCTGCTGAACGCCCATGTGCCCTGGCAGCACTACCACATCTGTGCCTTCTCCTCTGAAGTTCTTCTACAGCAGATTCCTTCTACAACAAAGTTGTCTCTACACCTCCACAGACAAGAGAACTGTAACCACATTCACTACTAATCTTGGTCCATGATCCACGTTGATATGTCCAGGAGGGAGACATATCTGTGCAGGCTTCACTTTTGTGAGCAGAGGAGTGGAGAGATCACTTTGTCAGCACAGTGCACATTCTTCGTATTGTTCAGCTCTAGATTCATTCATGAAACTCTCACAAGTGCTCTTCCTACCCCTTTTCCACCTCTTGATTCTCTGAGTACCTCCCTTGGCGAGTGCTGCATCCCTTGTGAGGAATAAAATCAAACAATTCCAAGCAAGTGTTCTTCTTCACGCCCTGCCAGCCTTTGGCTCCTTGCAACAAATTCGCAAAACAGACCACAGTATAAACCTCAAACTACAGATTCTCTTCTACCAATCACCTTCATTTCACTTCCTATGGATCAGGAATGGGTTCTTTTCATACCAGGTGAGTCTACCTCATCTACTCACAGGCAAAAGGGGAGCAGGACCATACATGTGTTCTTTGAAATAGTTACAAATGACAAAACATAATAAACATTTTCTCTGTGTCATTACAAGTTTAAAGATTTTTGTACATAGGAAAGCTCCATCAGAAATGTTGAGCGGAAAATATACATAAAACTGTATCTTTCTGTTTGCTTCAAACCATCCTCAATCTATGATCTGTCGTCCATAAAAAAAGGGTGAAAAAATCTCACGAATGTTCATGTTCTACTTCACCACTGTGATTATTATTATTATTATGCACATTATCATCAACATAAGAGATGGCAGACCCACTGACTTCCCCACAGAAAGCTGAGAAAGCATCAGAATTAAACTATATTAACTGTGGAAGATACGAACACAAATGTTTTACTTCCAAAATTATGTGATGCAAGTGTAAACAAAATAGGTTCTTTTGCAGCAGGTGTGCTTTTCAAAGAAGAACTAAGGATTTACAGGGCAATATATATCGAAAATTACATTACCCTCATAAATGCTGGATGGTTTTTGCAGGCAATATTCTTGCTGTAAATCTTTACATTTCCTGAGATTGTATCAGATGTTCCATTGGAGGAAAAATAAAATCTTGCTTGTGTATCCACTTTTCTGTTCACATCAACACTCAGATTATAAAGCAGTACTGCAAAATAAAACCCAGGGAAAATAAAAGTTATGAAAACTTTAAGTGTTATAATTTTCATGAATTTATGATAGAAATTGTATCTTCTGACTCACTTCCTTAAACATGTTCCTTAACATCCATTTCGAAATGCTCCGCTTAAAAATTCTCTGATATAAATCCATACTAACGAAAGCTTCTAGCCCTCTGAAAATTGACTGCATCATGGCTGATCCCTGATACATATTTTTACAACAGGGATAGTTTTGTCAAGTTATACTTACAGTTTTCTACCACAATCTATTTAAAGAAAACCTGCTTCAGTTGCTTACAGGGATGACATTAAATTTCAGCAAACAGATAAGTCAACAGACACCGAGAAATATTGTTTGACTTCACAGGTTTTTTTTCTATTTAAGTCAGCATGAACTGCTATGATAACAGATTGCAAATAAGTTTCAGAGCATTACTAACCTATTACTGCTTAACGTCTACCAAAAGCTGAGTTAGGATATCTAGAGTTTCCTCTAGTCTTCTCTATTTAAGTTGAAAAGTTTTATATCCAAATCCAGCAAGGGTTATCCAGTCTGGCTGCTCCTCTTTCACAAAAAATATGAATTTCAAAAGATCTGAGCTCAAAACTTCACAGTTCATCATTGGATGTGTTCTCTGCACTGTGTTCCTAAAGGATATTGTATATTCTCATACAAAAGATTTAAGCAATTTAATTTTATTTGCCACGTATTTGCTGGGCTGATTGCAGTTTACAAGTAGCACGTGACAAGTAGCTTAAAAGCACCCAGGTAATACAGCCGAATTTAGACAGTAAATTATTTTAGAGAAGTTCACCATGAATATTCCCTCCAGTAGATACTGCTTCAAGCAATACCAGTTTTTGCCAAAAGCAAAATATGAATCATATAAAATACGATACAAGATACATTTTTCAGTCACTTTGATGGGATTGTCTGTCTTTGACATGACGTTCCATAATGGTATCATCAGGTGCCTGAGCTGCTTTATGAAGGGAATGTCTTTTCTCTGTTGCTAAGTGGAAGACTGCTTTTAGAGGACATCTGAATATTACGCCGAATAATCCATTCGGTTCTACGTTAAGAAAAAACATTCACCCACCATTAATTCCCTACCTAATTGCAAAACAACAACCCAGACGTTTGCATGTGGGAAGTTCAGACAAATTTGACAGACACCCCTGTTGGGCCCTGTGCAAAACAGAGTTTGGTGCCTGGGCAGCTATGTAAAAGAAAGTGTTCACAGAATAAGCACACTCAATTTCTTTGTGAACCCTAACGGCACACTAGCTCATTCAAACACCCATCAAACTGACGGCTCTCGTTACTGTGATGCTATGAAAGGGACCATCTGAAATGGCATCATTACAGCGCAGTTCAAAAGCACGTGCATGAACTTAATTCAGGTACCGGGATCAGCCTATCTATGATGGTACCTCTTTTAGTATTGCTGCAAAACCCATGTGAAAATACTACTAAATGCTTGCACCCAGCCCCTGCTGAACTCTAGAGCATCACAACCCAGCTAGCTACCTAAAAACTAGTCTTTGGTTGTCTAAACCAGTTGCCATCGAAACTTTAGATTACATCACTGACGCAATAGAGAATCTGGAGTTCCACCTTCCTCCTCACAACACCTCACCTTTTTAACATCGCTATCTCTTCTAGGCCATGTAACTCTGCTTGTCCTAATAGGGATGTCCTGTTACTCTAAATTGAATAAAAGCGTAATGGCTCAATGTTATAGGGCAATTATGAACTAAAAAAAAGGTATCCACATTTTTAATTTTTCATTTTATACTGAACTCAGATTAATGGTCCACTAAATATCAACAGCATTATTCTGTAAATAGGTGCATTTAAAACGAATACACATGCTGGAATTTTTTCCAAGTAGCTTACCAGTATAACCAGGTACCTCTCGTCCTCTATAGGTAAAGCATATCTTCAGATTCATACAGATGGCAGGCTGGTCATTTTCTGTGCAGTTTAAATTAGTTCGATTTATTGAATTAGGATGTTTTAAAGAAGCTTCAACGATTATCACTGGTTTTGTTCTAAGAATAGAAAAGAGTTAATGTTCACTAAACACTTCAGAAATAGCTTACAGAAGCTCTGCAGAATCTACCAGTCTAATGGAATCGATTTTTATATTTTATAATTAATTTTTTAAGTTATCTGATTTTTCAGAATCCAAATAGTTGTATGCACATTATTTGGTGCTGCAAGAAGTTTCAGAATGATATTTTCTTTTTCTTCAGGGTGTTTACTTAAACGTTTCAGTTGTAGAGCATTCTAGAGCATAATGACTGAAGCTCAAGACACCAAGAAGAATACCACGAGGTTAAAATATACTACTGAGCTTTATTAAACTGCATTTAAAAAATACAATTAAATTGTATGGTCTTTAAAAGCACTGAAATGTAGCAATCTCACCTCAGCACCACAGCAGAATCAGAGAGAAATGCACCAATTGCTACATCTGTAGAAAAAAATAGATCAATAAGTATAATTTGTCAACAGGAATTACTTCTCAGGTACTACAAGCATTTTGTAGCATATTCACCTTTTGATCAGCATTAAAACACCATTTGCCCTTTATTAGAAGGCATAAGCTAATATTCAAAGGTATTCTTCTCTGTCTAGAAGATGATTCCTCAAATACTTGTCCACTGTCCATTAACACTGTGTGCTAATTTGCTGGATTTGCAGATATTGGTAATGTGATGATTTGATTTCTATTCCACGTTTCAGTGGCTGATACTGAAGGACAATTCAGCTAAATAGGAGGTATTGCCTTCTTTTTTATCCAAATATTCAATATTGCTATACATGCACACTTATATGTGAACAATTCAGATAGCACACATATGAAACTATACATAGATAGAAAAAAAACTATTTCATTTATTCCAAATTAACTGAAAACTATTCATGCAATAAGCAAAGAAATGTACACAGTATATACCTCTTTAATAAGGCAGCAAAAGTGAATACTCAGATGAGTCTAAATGATAGAAGGGTCTGAGGATGTGACTCCCAAATCAGGAAACAACAGGTGACCTGACAGCAGACGACTATGCTACCTGTTAGCCCAGCATTACAAATTAACCTGGGTAACTTTCCTGTTGACACAGCCAGAGTGTAGAACATGCAGTTCATGGTAACTTCATGCTTTTACACCCACAGGGGCAGGACAGGCAATACCTGCCCTGAAAACAATGCTTAGCTGCATAATGTCAAAATATTTTGACAATGAGTATATACTTGGAACCAGTTAAGTTGTTTTACACCAAATTAGTGCTTCTATGCCATGCCTACAAGAACTCCACAACAGTCTTAACCCAATGCCGTGAGCCCTGACTCAGGTTAATGTATCATTTTCACAGGCTGAGAGTCATGGAGCTCAATGGCTCCTGCCAAAATCCAGGCTATGTGAAGACCAGTACGATTTTTAGGTTAGCACACTAGGCTGGACAGCAACGCTTCCAGTGCCCAAACTAGCTCATTGTGACATTAGCAGATGAGATGGCTGCTGTAAAAATAAAAATTACATTTTTCTTCCTCTTGTACTCTATGATCTTACTGTTACATCATTCTTAGTCCTTAAATAATAGTTAGATGACCGTGAAAAATGACTGCATGGCCTCAGCTTTACCTCCTTTTTTTTCATCTTCTCACAAAATGCAAGATGTGACATGTCATCTTAATAACAGAGTTTGCTTCTGTTAAAAGTAACAGGTAGCATGGTAGGGTTATTCCCTCTGAATTTCTTTTAAAAATGAAAAATAAACAAAATTGTTTAATTCACCTTGATAACCATTGTTATCTGCATCAATGCCACTTGCTATGGATTGTCCAAACATACTCAAAGAATTACTGATTTGATGTCCTTGTATTCTCTGAGGAGGAAAAAAATAGAAGAGAAAATTATTCTTGGAAAGCTAACCTTTGAGTTACAATATTCAATGAAAAGTGTTAGCACAACTATCCTGCTGCTGAAGGCAGTTAGATGCTTACCTCTGAGAGTAATATTCCTCAGTTACTACATCCTGTTGGATATCCTGTAAACCCTGAGTCCTCCAAAACAATTTATTTTTCTGTTACAGGTAATATTATGTCTGGAAATCATAGACTACGTAAAAAATTTCCGAAGTCTTTCACAGTACCTCAGATGGTCTGAGTGTTAAATGAAGGGAAAACCCTCTCAAACTTAAACCTAAGTTTTTTCTGGATTGATTATTTTTCATTGAAAAAGCGTACCTGTGAAAATGATGGTGTTATTCCATCCTCCCTGCCATTGTATATATAAATAACCCCTTTTAGATTATCTTCTTGTGGAGCCCCAATTGCTACATCTGTGGAAAAACAATTTAAGAATAATCAGTTGACTGGGAAACATGAGCAAGGAAGAGTTAAAGAAATCCAAATCGTGATACACGCAATGCCAGATAAAATTTATTTGACTGAATTCAAAAGAAGTGCTGAAGACAGATACAAAGCAAATGGAAACAACACAGACCAGCTCAGTAATCTGACTGCCTTAAGTACTACATTTCTGGGCCAAATACAGCCATGTTGTTCTAGACAAAGTCTGCTCCTACCAATACTGAATTTGACCCTCAAGAGGTTATCAGGGAGAATAGCCAA
Source organism: Fratercula arctica (assembly GCA_947846985.1). Lineage (NCBI taxonomy): Eukaryota > Metazoa > Chordata > Aves > Charadriiformes > Alcidae > Fratercula > Fratercula arctica. The sequence continues at coordinate 33,403,470 of CANTUZ010000008.1, forward strand.
AATGGTCATGGTCTTTAAGGGAGAAAAAAAAAAAAAAAAAAAAAAAAAAAAAAGAGCCTTGTAGTCACGGAATTATGATGATTTTCCTGAACTCTGCACTCTGCTATACCCACACGGATTAAATCACTGAAACACAAGAAGTATTCTTACTATGCTGCCTGAAATGAAACATTTATTTTTCTATGAGATGTCCTCAAACAGCTGATAATAGGCATGAACACGCATTTAACAAGGAAATGAAGATATCTGGCTTCTACAAAGGGCTATGTTTTACGCCTAGATGATTTAATCCCAGAGGGGTGTGATGGTGCATAAACAAACCAACCCAACCCACCCACCCTTTACCAAAAAGTCCCATGGTTCAAATAGCCAGAGGCTGTTAACCAAAAAGTGAAGGGGAAGATGAATTACATCATCTTGATATTCACTACCACAAATCAATAATTGTGAACTTTCATTCACAAATAAGCAAACCTGAACTATCTGCAAATCAGAAATGCTGTATGCTACACCAAACCAAAATCAGAGGAAAAGCAAAGTTTTGACGATTCGGTTTTACTGAACGGTTCTCTGATTGAATCCATATTGATTGAATGCATACTTTGGTGACTAAGACACACAAAATATGTTATGTCTCTCCACTGGTGAGATGAAAACAGGACAGCCAAGTTGTGCTAATTAAAGTTACACATATGTTCTTGAGAAGGTCAGACTCTACACCAACATGCACGCCATTATCTTCACAGGGCTGATACTGATGGTTTCGATCATTGAAGAAGTTGGCTCTGCTGTGCTTTTTTATTATTTACTACAGACAAATGGTTTCTAACACTCAATTTCTCTTTATATTTTGCTTCCAGCTGTTTTTCTTACAAAATGGCTTTTCCTGCTGCCACTCTCAATATTGCCAATGCTTTTTCATTTCAGTGGTTTTGCTCCCTTCAAAAGCTAATCCACTTGTCTGCTCCACCTCCCCCTGCAGATTTAGGATGCCCATTTTACGGTATATTCCCTGTCATACATCTACTTTGCTATGCTGCTGTTAATTTTGTTTTAGTTCTCTGCTCCCCAGCCCTACATTTGAATACAGTTTTCCTTTGCAGTTTGAACATGTCTGGGGGCAAAAACTGAAACTTGTGTAGAAAATTGTGAAGGTAATGAAAAACAGGAGGAACTAAATTTAACAAGAGTTCGAGAAACAGGTACCAAAGGAGAGGAAAAAAAAAAAAAGAAAGAAAATACTACTTTAAGGAAAAGGAGACCAGCTATGAGAATGTCTGTTCCAACTTTGCAGGTTATAGAACAGGATCAAGAACACAAGACAAAGGGAAGAGTGAAAGGAGAACCCTGGACATTAACTGCAAATAAAAAGGGTAATGCAGAAGCATGAAGAAAGACGTGGACCCGCTAAAGATACAGCCCAGAAAAAGCTGACAGTTTTTGCACAAAGGATAGCTCCCCACACCCAGTCTAAGTTTTGATGATGGAAAAACCTGAAACTGTTTATGAATTTGTGAACAGTAGAAAATCCCTGTTGTATTCTTATCCTGTCCCTATACAGTCTATTGTGCCCGCCCTTGTGCCGGAAGGGGGCACATGCCAGTTTTTCAGACAGGAATACTGGCCATTCCCATTTGTTTGAAACCATGACAAGATGAATGAAGCCACTGGGCCAAGTCCCCTCTGCTTGTCTTCAGTCTAGCTGGAGGCCTCCCAGTTGGCTGTGGTTTTGCAGGCTACCTAAACAGCTAGGGAATGGTCTTGGGAGGAAAGAAGCCAAGAGCAGCAGACCATGGGGATTTCTGCAGCAAATACATTTTAGGCAGCCTGACTGGAAGCAGAAGGGAAGTAGGCAGCCATGAGAGTCATTCTAGAAGTTTTAACACATCTTGCATCCTTTCATCTGTTTTCTGTAACTAAAATATGCTTTATTGACAACTTTCACGTGGCATTCTCTTTTCAATGTCTATTTCATGCTTATTACAGAAGTTAGACACAAGTCTGGAGACTGAAATCTCTCTGCCCTCTGAGCAGGTTCCACCTGAACAACATCGATGGAAACTTCTGCCCATATCTCACCATAATTGGAGAGGGTGTTTCAGCCTGAGTGGTGGGGAAGGAAGGGAGGATATTCTCAGCTTCTGTTTAGGCATCCAACTTTATGTGCCTGAAATAGATCCTCCTATATAAATAACAGGAAGAAAAAGTTCCCTCAGAGCCCCTTTAACATTTTGAATTCCTTATCGGGGCATGGCCATCGAAGTCCTTCCCTCTGTTCTCCGTTCGAGCCCCACTGGGAGCCCGTGCTAGGCAATTCACGAGTTGGCTGAGGGCTTGAGTGGGATGTACTCCCACAGCAGCCTCCCAGGTTGCACGTTGTTTTCGATATCCCACTGAGTTTAGTACTTCCTATTGGTGACACAGAAGCAGATCTTGACTCAATGTGTCATTTTATTTATGATGTTACAAAATTGCCAAATTGTTCCCCAACTTTTGTCTCAGAGGTCTAAAACAGGATAAGGGATTCCACCTGAGGTCCAACAACTAAAGTTACAGACTATGTTATCATGCTTATGCTCATGCTCTTTATTAAAGCGACAGAACCTAATCTCTTGGTATTACACATTAATGACCGTGAAACAGCTATATTTCAAATCAGTGGCCTAGAAGAGAAAGGCCAGGTCACTAATTGAAAGTCTTCTCAGATTTCCATAATCCTCCTGTTTCTCATGACAGCCCGCTGCTCAGAGAGAATTAAACTCAATGGGTTTTCTTTATATACTTACCTTCAAAACCATCATTATCAATGTCTCCTAGATTGGCTATCGACTCTCCAAACCTGGCTGCATATGAGTCACTCCCGCTGAGCTCTATATTCAGTTCTACCATCTTTGCCTCCTGAAGGAAAAGAGTCAATGGCACATTAACAGAGTGTCTTGAGGTGACCTAGAATATTACTCAAAAACATTAAAACTGCCTTGGACGCCAATGTTACAATCCTACTGAACTCCTTGGTGCAGAAGCGGCCATTATAAAAGATATTTAACGGTATTTAGTACAAGAATAATAAAGAATAAGAAAGTTGTTCTTTAAGAAAGAGAACCGCAATGTGTTCCCACAGCAAACACCTGTAAACAGCAGCAAGCTTGTATCAGAATACAGAGGCTTATTGCTCTGTGGAAGCTGTATTTGCTAAACAGGTAGTAAATAGAGCTGCCTCAGAGCTATTGTGTGTGCCTTAGTTATACGTATCCTGGAGTGACTTAGTTCTCTGTGAGCAAAACGTGTCAAGAAAACGTTAATTGCAAGCATAAGAGAATAAATATGTATTAGTGTGGAATGGAAGGAAAGGAAGTAAGATACAAAGATAAAATTTAGAAAGCCAGACAAATTCAAAAGCACACAAAAAATAGTAATTATACTTTCACTTCTGATCCATAAAAAGAATAAAAGGAAGCTAATTTTAATGCATGATCTTTCCAGTTACTTTATTTGCCAAACTGAGGACTGCCAGTCTCTTTTCTGACTTGTGCCACTAACTGCACACAGATTTTTCATTCCTTGTTCATTTCTGAAGTGATAAGTAAGCTGCTCTTCGCATGCCAGTTCAGTGGTGAGCAGGGTAATGGAGGAGAGCTTGCAAAGAGGCTGTAGTGGCCGGCTGTCACCACCTGAAGTTACTACAAAACAAAAGTCTGTCCTCAGTTCCAACAACAGCCTGAGGAGCAATGCCTTAGTTTGTACATCTAGCCTTGTGCTACACAGTCCTGCTGGGATTCTCATCGCGGTTCCAGAGCTGTTTTTCCTATATCCTGAAATACTTTATGGTATCAGAGAGGAAGTCTCTTCTTCTTAGCTTGTTATACTAGAACGATTGTGTTACCATGTGCTTTTAAGAGAAAATACTTACAGAACCTGAATTGATATAGACATAAACTCTTCCTTCTTCTCGGGTGGTACTTTGCATGGGAGCACCAACGAGCAAGTCTGAGAGGCCATCTGAGTTCAGGTCCACAGCACAAACTGCAGCTCCAAAGTAAGAACCAAGCTGTGGGCAAACAAGAAATCACATTATCTTCCAATTTTGATCAGGACATGCTAGAAATTCTAAGATGCAGAAAAGTAGTATGAAAGATTTACCTTTTTACCCCTTAGTTCAAATAGAATATTTATTTGCTTCTCAATGCTAAAAATGTATGCCTAAAACAAAAAGAAAATGTAAGTAGTAATTCAGCAAACAGTAATCTGAAATACTTTCCTGTGCTTTCTCTACAGCATGTGCCAGAGAATAAGTAAAGCAATATACAATATCACAAGGTACAGCTATTTACTATTTCCTATCTATACCTTTCTTTAACACCATAGTTCAGAGCAATGTTATCTGCACTATCTTCCCTCATTCCTCCTTTGACTTTTTTCCCCGTGAGTAATCATACATATCTGATATTTGTCGTTAATATGTTAATCTAAATTGGAAAATCATGGGAGGGTACGTGGGGGTATATTCTTCAAACCAATAGTATAGACAATCTCTTACTTTACCAGTCTGCTCCTGCTGGGGTGCCCCTCCAACTACTTCTATACTGGTTGATGTCAGAAAATGTCCAGCTCCAACAGAGTATCCTGTAAATTAGAAATGCACTATTCAATACTGGAAATGCTATATAAAGAAAAAAAAAATGGGAGCATGACGTATAAAAGCTGTCAACACCACAAATTGTTGTGAGTCTGACATTCAGACCTCATGCAAGTTAGCAACGAAAACAGAAAAGAAAATTTTTGAAATACAAGTAAAAGGTCAATACAAACACAGTAAGTTCCAGCAAGCAGAAACAAGTGTCAGAAACACTCATTTCTTCCCAGGATCTCAATTATCTGCCATACTTTAAGAGCCAATAAAATAAATTGCAAACACCTTCTGCTAATGCATATTCTACAATTGTTCAGTGAGTCCATATTGTAATACAAATAAAAACGATCAAATGTCCATACAGTGCAATGTGGAAACACTTAATTCAATTGTTGCTCTTTGACTATTGTTGTAACTGGACTGCAGAAAAATGAAACATAGTGCTACTTATACGCATGTGCACATACACACATAGAGCATTGTGGATATACGCGTATGAAAACATCAGGAACAAACTGGAGCAAAAGCTTAATTATGGAATAAGAAAGCATTGCATCAGCTTTTGTAAATGAATCTACGTAACAAAGTATTTCTGTATGTGGGGACAGCTCTTAACAAACAAGACCATACTTTGGTGCAGATGTCCAGCCACAGAATTGCGAAGTGAAGGCTGACACCTTAACCTGTAGCTACACAAAAGTCATCCTTACTCTTTCCAAAATACATTATGGCGGAGGCAAAACAGGGAAGACAGTTAACGTATTCCGCCACTCCTGCGTCTACTGAATGACTGCTGATTTTCACAGCATACAGAGAAAATGGGAAAGTCATCTTGGATCAGATGAGAATAAGCCTTAAGTCTTCCATCTGTGAAGATAACTGTCCAGAATTCAAATTATCATTAAGACAGCTTTTTCTTTTCATATTTTAAGCTAAAAGAGGTGCACAAAGCAATTTATCATTTAAAGACCAACAGGTCAACACCTAGCTTTAACTTATGCAACACAAAATTAGGCTTAAGTGAATGAACCTTAATTTACCTCCTCTGACCTTTAATTTCTAGTTATTTTGGTTTTGCTGAAGTGTAAACATTGGTAGTTCTAATTAACTTGTTTTTTGTTTTAAAAAACCCAACAAAGAAACCAAAAAGCCAAACACAGTAAAAGAAAGTATAGTGAATCAGATAATCCTCATGTTTACTATGGTCTTAAAATGTTTGGTGGGGAGTTATCCCATAATCAACCCTTTACATTTAAAGGCACAGTCAAATTAAATTTTATTTCCATCCCCAGAATTCTCTTCAGTTTTCTGAAGTGTCATTTGCCATTGTCAGATTCCTAAAAGAAACTATCTGTTACTTTGTGATTTCTTTAAGGCTGTTTGTTAAGTGCCTATAGTTACTCCTTCATCAGGCCCAGCTCATTTGAAAGACTGATTTACTTATCTAATTCCTTTTAAAGAAGTCAGTTATTAATCTCCAAGATATGCTGAAGTAGTCAGGGAAATACTACCAAACATTATGTATTACCAGCTTCTCTTTCTGACTTCCTTCTTTCTTTGAATTGTTTGGTCCTGAAACAGCTTTGTTTCTTCCAAGTTTTGGAAAATGCAATGATACCTTCGCACACTCTTCCCGCAAACTCTAATTTGTTAATTATTACACTTTGACAGTTTAATGAAAAATATAAGCGAAGAGGCCAACTTCTCAGTCCCTGCCAGAAGAAGGATAGTGTAAGTAGATAATTAGGTCTAGTCATGTGCTTGAATTACCTCTGGTCATCATATACTTCCCCCACTTGGTAAGGGGTGGGGAATGACAGTTCATTATTTAAGGGAGAGGTAAACTCAGTCTTAAAAAAAAAAAAAAATATCTTGGTAATGGAATTAACCCTAGATAGGTTTTGGCCTTAAACAATGCTAAAGATGGGACAGAACAGAAGCTGAGGGAGGTGAAGGAAGGTACCTTTACATTCTTTTAACCACATTGTGTATTATTATGAGAGAACAAAGTGGAGGTTCAAGTAGCACGGAACACTGCAAAATTTAAGGTTTATCACAGCTGCTACTGTAGAGACACACAGATGAGCCAATGGTCCCTTTCTTCCCTGTAGAAAGCGCAAGTTTGGAGGACCCACGGCTCTGCGAAGGCAGCGTGCTGGCTGCTACGTTTGCACCAGGCCACTGGAGAAGCGTTTGTGAAGCAAAATCCAGCTGATCTCAGGACCTGGATGACAAAGGGAACTCGGAGAGAGACCACATGTGCAGGAAGGCTTTCCCTGCACCCTCTCCAGCACAGTCTTTAGTCAAGCTTTCACCTGTTTGCCTATACCTGGCTTTTGTCTATCAGTGACTTGACTCATTCATTACAGAAATTCTCACTCTTATACTTGTAGGAGCAGAAATCTGGAATGAGCTTTTTCCCCCCAGACAAGTGCAATATTTTTTTCTGCTGATTGTTACTGGAAAGCTGGAGCAAGCATCCTCTGAAGTTTTTCACATGGCCTATGAAAGGTTAGAAACATTACTGGTTAACCATAGTGATCTGGGGATCTGAGCACTTTTTGCCACCCAGCATCTCTTTTGCTTGACTTTCCCACCGAGCCCAACTGCAGCCTTTGCGAGGCTCAGTACCGAGTTCTGAAGTGTTGGGTCTTTTTATTTCATAACAGTTATTTCATAACCTATGCCTGCTTCCTACTGTCAAAAGAGTGAAATCAGAAATGGGAAACGTTTATCCACGTGAACTGGACCTATGAATGGGAAAATGCAAAAACCAATGGTCACAGGCAAAAACATTCTTGCTCAGGAGTTCAGGGAAGGACAGATGAGGTTTTCTTAGTGTGTAGTGAGAAAATTGAAGCTGATGATGTTTCTGGCATAAAACCCTACAAATTCTACCACTAAATCCAGCTAATTACTCGGATATAGGTACATAAGTACATGAGTAGGAGCTTCATGGCTTTCTTTGCAGACATTTGTAGATAAGGTTTGCCTTCCCATATATCCAGACCAAGATATGGTTGGAATAAAAGAAAAAAAAAAAAAACAAACAAAAACACCTCAATTGGAGTCAAGTCTGTCTCTTAAGATCATACCATACTTACCCTTTTTGACAATGCAATTAAGTCGTATTTCCTTGCAGCTTTCACTGTAACCAACTTTTCATATTTCTGTTATATGTGAAATCATTATGACTTTTGCTATGAAAGCCCTCGGCAGCATTTCAGACCTAACGGTGAAGTGCAAACCATTGCTAACCAGAACCATATCTCTACCTTCTAAATCAAGAAATGACAGAAACTCAGTGGAGAGATGATAAAACCAGAAATCCCATGTTTGAGATGCTTCCATGTAAAAAGAGAGGAAGCCTTATAATTAAATAATATTTAGCAAACTCACAACATATATTTAGAACCATCGCTTCTGGGATTAGTAAAGAAGCACTGATGAACATGGTGCACTCACTTCAAGATCAGCTATTTAACTAAATCTTTGACTTATTTTTTTGTAAAGTATTAAATATTTTTAAGTACCTAGATAACTGCCAAATTTCACTTGGTTATTTGAATCTGTATAAGCGTCGATTGTATTTGCAGTTGTATTGTATACAAAAACAGAACCAGTCCAATAAAATGATCCAGGGGCTCCCATTATAATTAAGTCCTAAAAGAAAAATAAAAAAAAGCCATGTTATTCATATTTAAATATTCATGAAAATAAGCAAAACAAGTCAAATGCTTTTCTTTAGATCTCCTGTGAACTCAATGAAACGCTACTGGAGATACATCTGGCTCAGTACCGGGGGATTACCACTAGATCACAGACAACATTTTTCAGACTTTCTAAAAATATTGTTATTAAAAACTTTGAGCTGTGAACAATTTAAAAGAGAGTAACAAACAGGATATTCTCTTGTCAAAAGAGTTTTTTTAGAAATCATAATCTTAGGGTGAAATGGACATTAAATAATACAGAATATTACTCTGTAAAGCAAGAAGGCAAGTGTTATTAGTGTTAATGTTATATCAAAGAGATTACTTTAAAGAGAATAATAAAACTTCATACTCCGTTATATCCATGCTCTTTTTCCAGATGAAAAGCTATTTTTGGTTTAGTCAGGTGTAAAAGTGTTTTTGAGAATAAAAAGTAAAAGTATTAGTTGGGAATTATCATGCAAGTCTTATCAAGAATCAATTAAAAAGAAATGAGAAAAATTCGATTTTTCCTTCCCACAAAAAAAAAGAGTGTTAATGTTTGCATTTACATACACACTTTTATGTATGTATATGATATATACATATATGTAAGTCTATAGATATATATAGAGAAGTTTGGTATCTTTAATACACACCTCAATGTAAAAACTAGACATTCCAGCCTGGCACGACCCATGGTTTTCTCCAAACTTTCGTACGTGATCTAGGAATGGGCAAGAAATATTAAAAAGGATGAGAAGTATGTAGTTTCAGAGTTTGTTACCAGGTCTTCAACAGAAGTTGGGACAAGTTTAACACAAAACAAAACAACACAACATTGGTTTTCAGTTCTGTAATAAAGCTAAAAACACCATTTCCACTGTATAGCCTTTAGCTTCAATATAGTATTGTAACAAACTCAAAGCACTATGTTTCACTTGATCACAGCTTCCTCTGAAATCTTGTGTCTTTAAAGGCTGTACTTTTCTTTTTCAGTTGCTCCATGAATGAAACAGCACAAATAGTTTGAGCAGCACAGCTGCTCTTCTCTTCTCTAACTCTTCTCTACAACTCTGTATAATTCAGGTCTAATCTGATTGACAGGCTTATGAATCCTGATAGGAGTTGCCCTCACACTCCACTCGTGCTCTGAAGGGCTTGTGTTACAGCTGTATTAGACATATAGGTATCTGTCATCCTTAGCAGTTGTCTCTACATCCAACTCTCGCAGCTCTGTTTTCCTGCTTTTCTTTGCTAACTGCCTCCCATCAGGGTTCCCTTCATCTCATCCATAGATTTGTTCACTTAAAAGGTCACTGAAGATAAAAGCATGATTTCACCAATGCTCGTAACAGTCTCGGAAGCCAGCAGCGGGTTGTTTGATGGCGCTACTCTGATGGTCTGCACGGACAGGCCAGATTGTCAGCTCTTCCCTGCATTGGCAAAGGGCAGGGTCACGAGATCACTCTCCCAGATGGGAGAGAGGTATGAAAGGGAAGGCAGGGATGGACGTGTTTGATAGCTTCAGGTCTCGACTCTTATGCTGCTCCTGCAGTCCTCTGAGGAAGGACCACTGAAGGTCTCGAACCACAGCAGTGGCCTTGGCAGGAGGCAAGTAAGGTACAGGGCACACACTGTGTTGAGGAACCACAGCAGCTTTATACCAAAGGCTAAGGAGCCGATGGCAACAATCACTTCCAGGTATTGCTGCTGCGCTGCTGTGAGGTACCCTCCTGAGCAGAGGGAGCAAATAACAGAGTAAAGGAAGGAAGGACGTCCTCTACTGGCCCGTTTTTGAGAAGCACAGATCCTTCAGTGATCCAGTCCAAGGAGCAAGTATTCTGATGTCCTATTTAAACAAATTTAAATAGGCCATCAAGGCCAGGCTGGATGGGGCTTTGAGCAGCCTGGTCCAGCAGGAGGTGTCCCTGCCCCGGGCAGGGGGGTTGGAACTGGATGATCTTTAAGGTCCCTTCCAACCCGAACCATTCTGTGATTCTGTGACATTTTTTGCCTGTTGAAAGCAGCTCTTCTTTGAGGTGACAAATATCCTGTTAACAAATCCACATCATAAATGGGGCTCATATCATCTGCACTCAATCTTCAAACCTTTGGCTGCAGAAAGCCCGCTCAGAGCAACACAGGCTCTTCACAAACTCTGCACCATGCAATTATGCATCTTAGTTTTCCCTACAAAGGGCCCAAGCATTCCCCTTACCTATATAGCACGGGCGTATTGATCTGCTCAGTTCAGTTCGAAAATCAGAAGAGACAGCAAAACAAATACCGTATGGAAGTTTGTGTTCATTTTTTGCATAAAAGACATTTTTCCATCTATGTCCACAAGCCTATGGATAAAAAACAAACATGACGTTTGGCACAGAAGCATAAGAAAGATGAAGGCAGTCTGACAAACAGACACACAGCTACAGCAATTAATACATACAACAACAGATCCATTTTCTTTTGGCTGCCTCGATAAGCTGACACCCAGCCACTGATTATCACGCTCTTCCAAACAAGTCTTCCCACAGCGCTCTCCATTGGGGTTGCCTAGGACACAAAGACCAATGCTCTGAACAGGGGGACGAGCTGAAGGGACACATGGTGAGTAACAGGAGCACCCAAGAACACTACAGGGAGACTGCAGCAACTCAGGTCTGGTGGACCTGGCCTCTGTCTCTGTCTCACACAGGCCATGTAGAATTTTCACTTTCTTCTTGATCAAAGGTACAGCTGCACGTGGGCAAAGGGACTGCACTGGTTCTGAATACGATAGGTTGGCAGTGAGGCTTGGCTTCTCCATCATTATTGAAATTAAGATAGAAAGTGACACTACACTCAATCTGATGAAGGGCTGGCTGTTCAAGTGTTCTCCAGCCTAAAAGTTCATAAGAAACACGAGCAACACCCGAGAGTGCTACCCAAACTCTAGCCTAAAGCAAGCACCTCTCAAACTACATCTCTACTGGCAGCAGACCTTAAAACTATCTCTACTGCAAATGGCTATCACATAAAGGGTGTATAACTGCAATCTCTACTGGGGATGTCAGATCATTATCTATGCATATCCTGCGTACTCCTTGCACTGTTGCAATTATTTAGCAGTAGCTCTTTGGTTTTTTTCTTAAGGAGCGTTAATTTTTAAAACCTTAGAGAACATAGCGAAATTTCTTCTAACTGCCCCAAAAGGCTACAGTATTGCCAAGTTAGCAAATGTTTGCTTCCTTCTAGAAAGCAGCAGTGGCACCCGTGGTAAGGAGAAGCTGTGCATTTAAAAGTACTCTAAGTTATATAAAGCAAGCTTTTAATTTGTAAGATGTTCGTATGACTAAGCATTAACCAAATTATTGAAGCAGTTAGTTACCCAGAAGAGGGCATCAGTACAGATCACAGAGTACCCATGCTGATGGGGACATGGTTTGAGAGGAAAACACATAAATCAACACCCCCCCAAAATTCTGCTCGCACCAGAAATGAAATATTACTGTTCAATGCATTAGAGAGTTTAAATAAATACACTCCTAATTTAGTGGACATGTTGAATTCCTTTTACGGGACATACAACTGCACAATATTGTTTAAACATGGAAACAGAATGAAGGGATACACCTTGTCTACTTAGTACCCAGGAGAAAGATGAATGACTGTGGGCTTTGCTACATACATTCTCGCAACCAACACTGACTTAAATGATTTTATGCCTAGGATGTCATGGACTTTTTGAGAGAAAATAGCAGATTAATGAAATCAAGATAAACCTTTATCATACGATAAGAAAATGTAAGGAGAAACACTGTAGGAATAAAACCCAACAACCATCCTTATTTCAGAGGTTGTTGCCTGCTGTTTTGTGACAGGCCTAGCAATTGACATTTGTCTGAAGAAGCTGCTGGAGCCTTAATTCCTTCTACTTCCATACTACCTTTCCACTTTTTTCAGACATCACGTTTTCTCCCTGCTCCGATGGAAACAGCAGGGCAGTGCAGTCAGGAACCCCTCACTGTACTGCACAGAGGACGACGCACCCTGCACACCGCAGCTGTACTCCACCTTCTTCCAAAAACAACATCCTTCCCAGGGTCAAGAGGCATCTGACCCTCCTTCTTTACCACTTCCTCCCCCATGTGCCTTTCCCTAAGACATCAAGGAAATAGTATGCCATATCCAAGTAAACAGGAATCGACCTTAGCACTCACAGTAACATCACATTCAATTCTCTTTGGGCCAAGAGATTTTATGTTACTATAGTTAAATAATTCCTGTAGGTCACCTGAGGAACAGTAATTAACAACATGTGGGCTCTTACTCCAAGACAAGCACAAAGTAAAATGCCTTACTTTAAAAATCTACTACGAAGAAGTTGATTTTTCTGCAGGTTGTCAGTTACTGAGGTTGAGTAATAAGCTTCCGAGTTCTCCTACCTGGCTAACGTCAGTGACACGAAGATCCATGTAATGAATATATACCATTTTCAAATACAAGCTTGGAATTTAGTTTTAGACTTCAATTTTGGAACTCCTCACTTCCTCAGGGAGACACTTCCATGGTTTGCATGAATGATAGAGCATGTTAATCTGACTGAAATCACCTCAGAAAACTAAATTCCATTACGCTCCCATATGTAAGATTTAATCCTCCTTTAAATCAGAAAAGGCACATCTGGTAACTCTCTTCTAGCAATTCTTTACGTCCTCTTATGACAATGACTTACCTGAGATTTGCTTTAAAGTGTATGCGGATTTGCAGGAAATGGAAGAAGTGGAAACAACCCGTGTCATAAATTTATATCTCAAGAGGCTTTCTGAGACTTTCTATCAGTTAAGTCAAACAAGACCAGATAATGATGATGTGAGAGATAAAAGGAAGTTTTGCTCATCTCAGTGCTTCATTCCTGAGTCTATTTCAGAGGTCCATACCAAGAAAAAGCACCACCATTCCTTCATGCTCGTTGGATTGTATTCCCCTTTTCCTTGGCTCCAGCATACGTTCTTGATTCAGGTACACTTTGGCCCTCTGCTGACCTGCTATCTTACATTTCCTCTCTTTCTGACTGGCAAGTATTCACCCAACTTGGAAATGACAGGCTTTTGTGGGCGAGAAAAGTGCAAGCTTGACATCCCAGACATCGTGATGAGCCCCTGCTCAGGGTATGACATAAAAGCTTTATAGAATGAGAAGAGAAAATGCTGTATTCTGCACAAGCAACAGAGCAGCACTGAATAAGCTCAAGAGGACATGGCAGCTTGGCTGCCTCAGGGAAAAGGAGCACGCGCTGTCATAAAGTCACTGAGAGATAAGTAATTGCCCAGCCTGTGTACATTACACAGCTGGAAGATACACTTCTGCCATAATCCCCGCTGCACGCATCCACAGAAAGAGCACAATCGCATATAAATAAGGTCACAACTTATAAAGCCACTTCTAGCTTTGGCCTCAAGGACTTTAATACAGATGTTTGCCATGTCATCTGAGAAACTAGTTTTATATAACTTGCTCCAGTGCTTTCCATGCCCAGCAGCCTCCCATGATCCTTTTTTATCCTTCCAGAACTCCCCTGGCCCTACTGCTAATTGATTAAAACTATGAAGTCTAGTGCAAAGACAACAAGCCTTCTGATATCCTGCTCCTAGATGTCAGGGCCTCAATAGACTCTTCATTCATCCGAGGCAATCTTTTATCTTTTCACAGATTTGATAGGTCTTATCCCTCTTATGTCCCTCCCAAAACATTTTAGTTAAGTGCCAGCTGTTTCTGTAACAGACCTAGGTCCTGTCTTCCTTGGAACGGTATGGCTATTTCAAAGGAGATCACTGGCAGCGTATGAGCAATGCAAGTGAGATCAAAGCGCTAAACGACCAAAGGCAAACTGAAATCAAAGTTGAACAAATACAGGTCAGCCTTTTGGAGAAAACCATTAACTGTTCACTTTTCCATTGTAACCATTCAGCTGGGGGAGCTAGAGGGCAATTTGTTCATAGGTTAATTGTAGGAACGACTTAAGAGAAGGGTGGAAGGCTGAGACTGCAGGCAAAGCTTTCTGGCCTTAGGTTAAACAATATGCACTGAATTTACTGTGTACATTTGCAGTTAAAACCTTTTTTTTAACCTGATGGCAAATTTTATAAATTGTTCCCTGTGTTTTTAGCCAATGTATGTATCACCCTGTTTCAAATCTGAGAGCAATTTTGTTGAAGAATTTCTGTAATGTATTGCAAGTCCAAAGTGTAATAGGTCAAAACACCGAAAGAACTTTGTGCAAGTCCCTCTGCAATAATCTATGATGACCCCAAACTGATGTGGGCAAGGTCTTGAAATTCAGAAGACTAGAGGACCGGTAGAAGATGGACACCTAGCGCTCCAAATAATAAACCTGCAGCACTGTATTTCGTATTTGTGCCTAGAGCTTGATTACAAGCTTCTGCATCTAACATAAGACATCATTTAAAAGCTCTCCAAATACAAATAAACCATCAGTCTAGAACACTTGACACCATTGACAGAAGCACCAGAACTAGACAAGAAATCCTTAAAACATTAGTCCTCTGTTCAGCAATCAGATTTAAAAGTGGCCATGAGGCACTGGGAACACGAAGATTTGCTGGCTCATGTCAGTGTATCTCATGGCTCCTCTCTACTCTTAAAGCAGCCCAGGCCCCCGCAACACCTTGAACAACATTAAAATTCTCTAAAGTATGCCTGGATGAGCTATTTCCAGATGCTGGGATGACTGCAGCGTAGGACTATTCCCAGCAACTCTTTCACTACTGAGGAAGCAGATAGGAACATGTGACATCATCAAAAATACAACAGCAGTTTTGTGTGATCACAGGCTTCCTAATTGTGCATGAATCCTTCATTAATTAATTATGCCAGTTTCAAGGCTACTTCAGTGAAAAATAGCAACAAAGTGTTTGAACATATTTATGTCTCCAAGTAATTCACATCCATTTATTACAGAAGCCCAACATTTGGAGAAACCCAGTTCTATTACCTGTTGTCACCTCTATATTTCTATGACTCATAATTAAAGACATTATCTCAAAGATTCTTTTATTGAAAGAAATTCAAGTACTCACAAGAAAGACAGAAATAGCTATTTCTCAATTTGCCTGTCGCAGCAATGTAATATACCCCTGCACATTTTACAAAGGAAATTACCCTATTCTACGAGATCAGAACCCAAACTTGTCGCTGGCAAGAATCCAAGCAGAAGAACAAGGAGGTCACTGACTGAAAGACACAGTGTCGATAAAACCATTATGTCCAAAAGTTGCTGACAGCCTGAATGAGTTAGACAAGAGATAATTAAGTTCAGCTTTGCAATTGTGAGTTCCCTTGTGTACTTCTGTGACCGCTCGGCAGGATGGCAGAGGCTTAACAAACCTCAGATACTATCCTACTTCATTTACTTCCCATGCACCACAGCCGCCTTTGGCTTCTTCGTTGACCTCACTGACCTGTTTTACAATAGAGCACTTCTTTTCAGTATCTATATAAACTACAGAAAAACTGTAGATGTATCTTAGTGATGTAAAGCACTAGGGAAACTAGCACTAAGGGAAACAAACATTTTGCAGAGATCTCTTGTGGTATCACTATTTTTAAAAATGCAAGACAAGACAGTAAACATCATTGTGTAACCTGCAGCCTCTAAACCCAGGAACAGAAGCTGGGTTAAATTAAGCATTTAGAACCACATAAACATTTTCATTCACCTGTTGCATCATTTCATTTTAATCCCCTAAACTGCCGAGAAAAAGCCCATCAAGTTACTTCGTTAGAGCTTTAGTTTCTCCACTGGCTAAATGAGTAAGTCGAGAAGTACAGCAGAAATATGTAGTTTTCAAAGAACCTGAAACTTTCTACCCTTCCCCGTCTTTCCTCCCCCACACAGTGAAGGACTATTTCTCCCTCCAGTCCAAGAGTAGGGATTTATTGCCTCTTAGCATATGCTATTTCACCACTTTAGTTGGCTTCTTTGACTTTTGCAAGCCTCCTCTTACAAACGAGCAGTTGGAGAAAAAAAGTTCTTTGTTATACATAATTTTTCAATAGATCTAATATTGGAATGAAATTACTCAAAAAAAAAAAAGGAAAAAAGGAACAAAAAGAACTATGTGGGCTGCAATAAGTTAAACTGCAGTTCTTCCTATGAGCAACTGCTTGTCTTTTCCTTATGTGGCTACAAGTAAAGCACCACTGAAGTACCTCAGGTTTTTGTAGCTTAGTTAAAAAAATAACTCATTTCTATCTGTAGGGAAAAAATTGGTAGAACCCATCAGTTCTAAGTATCATGCATAGATGTGTAGAGAAACAACTGTTTTAATATTTTTGTCACAGAACGCTGCATTCTGCCCTGAAAGCCCATCAGTCCATGGTGCGCTATCGCTTTCATTGGTTTCAAATATTTTGAAAACCCTTTCCCGCGCTTCTTATCCTTACTGGGCAGCAAGCTCATAGTTTTAACGGATCGGATGGTCTCGGTCACAGCAGGACAGAAAGTTCAGGAAGCTTTCAATGCATAGCCTCGGGACAGAATGAACGGCACTGTGTGCAAGGGGGACAAGAACAGAGCCCAAAGCAGTTCATGCACGTTCACGGTAACCCATTGCAAAGTGTTCTCCTTTTTAACAAGTATCAAACACTTGGAAGTTGGATAAGTGTACCCAGTTTCACCTCCCGAACATGGGGACTGGGGAGGTAGAGAGGAGTTAGGTCAAATGCAGACGCTGGAAATACTGATTCAGTCAAAACCAGCTTTGTTCCCCTGAAACTCAATTTTTCAACAAATCTGCAAGCAGGGAGAACCCATCTACAAGACGACTGTGGTTCAGAGTTACTTTAGGGTGGCTTCTACAAAGGGACGGCTTTGCAGAAGAAAAGACGATTCAGGCACATGCTGCCACCCCCCCACCTCTGAGCTCATTACATTCGCCCCCTGCTCTGAAAGCTGAACTAACTTTCCGCTGAGAAGTACGAGAGACAGATCGAAACTCCCATAAAGCTTTTGAGCTGTGGGTGCTGAAAGGTGACAACGAAAACTGTGGGAACGGGAGCTGTCACAGTCTAAATCAAGTTTTGGTGCATTTTTTTCTGTCTACAGAAAAAAAAAAGGGGGTGGGGGGGCACCATTGCCGCTCTTCGGCAATCGCGTTGATCTCGCCCTTTAGCGAGAGGCAAACGCCAGTTTGATCTGGCAAGGACCCAGGAGAACCCGCCCGCAGCCATGAAGGCAGCGGAGCCCCGGTGGGCGCTGGGCAGGCACGGAGCGTCCCGTCCCGCCGCCGTCGGGGACGGCCCTGCCGCCAACCCCGGCCCCTCCGCCGCCGTCGGGGACAGCCCTGCCGCCCAGCCCTGCCGCCCACCCCGGCCCCTCCGCCGCCCAGCGCCGGGGTCCCCCCGCCCGCGCCCCGCCGCCGACTCACCCAACTGGAGCTGGTCGCACCGCCCGCGGGGGTTCCTCCCGATCCGGCACCGGAAAATGGCCCCGGGGTTGGCCACCGAGACGTTGGCGGGCCAGCTGGCCCGGGGGGCGCCCACCACCAGCCTGCGGGGGCAGAGACGACAGCGTGAGGCGCCGCGGCCGGCGGAGCCGGGAGAAGGCGCGACGGGCTGAACGGGGCCCCCGCGGGGGCGGCCCGGCCGGGGACTCACCATCTCTCCTCGCCGTGGCCATGTAGGAGAACCGAGTACCCGAAGAGGGTCCCGTTGCCCCCTTGGAAGAGAAGCGGGTGCTGGGTGTCCAGGTTGTAGGACCGCACCGTCGGCAGGCACTGCCACAGCAGGAGCAGCGGGGCGGCCCAGCCCGCAGCCCCCCTCGCCCTCCCGCCGCTCCGCATGGCTCCGGCCGGCCCAGAAGCAGACGGGCGCCCGGCGCCGGCTTTCCCGCCTGGCTCCGCTCCGCCGGCTCAGCGAGAGGGCAGCGCCGCGCCCGCGCCCCCGCCCCCGCCGTGCCCTGCCCCGGGACGGCGGCAGCCCGCTCCCTGCACCGCCTCTGCTACCGGCGGGCCGAGCCGAGCCGAGCCGGGCCGGGCCGGGCCGGGCCGGGCGGGCTCCCCGCAGCCCGGGGTGGGGGGGTCCCCTCCGGATCGGGGAGTCGCTCGGCCGCGCCGCCTCCTCCCGCGCAGCGGCGGCCCCTCTCCCTTCCCCAGGCGGGGGGGGTCGGGTTTCTCCCCGCCCCGTCCGCGCCCACGGAGGTGCTGCCGAAGGGGGCACGGCCCCCGGGACCCCGAATCCCCGGGCCCTGTGGGACGCGGCCGTCCCGACCCCCGCCCCCGGTGGGGCAGCGAGGGGATCGGCTGGGCTTCCGTCCCCTCCCCTCCGCCCCGCTACACCTGCGCGGCGGGCGGCCCCGAGGAGGTGGCGAGCGGTTTGGCGGCAGAGAGCGAAGGCACAGGCCCGCCGACTCTCCGGCGCACTTGAAGCGCCTGGGCCCGTTTGTCTCGGTTTGCTGCTCCCCTGAGCCCGTCTCTCCCGACCACCAGCCGGGGAGCTCCAGCCAAGCACAGGACTGTCTTCTGGAGGGAAACTGTGTGGCGAGGCTTGCGTTTTCCTTTCAAATTTAGAAAAAATCCCAGTACCCCTGTACTGTAAGCCTTGCCGCACCAGCATCGTACTGAAGGATTCTTCCCCACCAGCCCCTCCTAGGAGGGGGTATTTGAGTCCTGAAACCAGTGCCTTAGCAGCAGAAGGCAGTCCTGAGCCCCCCTGAATACAAGGATTTCCCTTTTACAAGTGGTAGGACGAGGGGTAATGGCTTCAAACTGGAGGAGCATAGATTTAGATTAGATATCAGGAAGAAATTTTTACAATGAGGGTGGTGAGGCACTGGAACAGGTTGCCCAGAGAAGTTGTGGATGCCCCATCCCTGGAAGTGTTCAAGACCAGGCTGGATGGGGCTTTGAGCAACCTGGTCTAGTGGGAGGTGTCCCTGCCCATGGCAGGGGGGGTGGAACTGGATGATCTTTAAGGTCCCTTCCAACCCGAACCATTCTATGATTCTATAACCTATGTATAATGGTATTTTGAACCAGAGGAACAAGAACACACGCACTTCTTCAAAATTAAAATATCAAATATTATACACACTAGAAACAACTGTGAGATGGTAGAGTACCATCCCCTAATGGAAATTCAGAACATGACATTTTAAGCCACTTGGAATAAAAACCCTTTCATTTCCATTCCGTTGGTGGAAATGTGAAAAGTTTAACACTTCTGCAAAATGCTGAGCAATTACCAGAGTGGGACACTGAGGCAAGGCAGGAGTGGTGCATTGGGTCATCCTAAGCGCATGCAGATGTGGAGCTCCTGGAATGAGATCAGCACATTGCAAGATCTGACAGTTTGTCAGTCAGCAGTGTATCTTTTTTTAAGTCCTCATCTCTGGAACCATCAGAGGGCTTCCCTGGATCGCACTGATGCAAAGCAGTGGACTGTTTCGTGTAAAGGAGTTAAACAGCTCCTCAGCTGCTATTCATCTCCCTTCCAACTACCGGCATCAAAGGAGTTACAACAATCAACAGCACCTGTGAATCTGCATTTCTACCACTCAAGTTTTCACTGTCATTCTGAAAGCAGCAAAAGAAGCATGATTCAAAACTGAAATGCTAAATTGTGGTTTAGTTGGTGGGAAACCATAACATTGTTTCACCACCACCCTGAGCACTTAGCTAGTTTTGGGGGGTTTTCAGGCTTTTCTCCAAGAGATCATTACAATTCCTGGGTTCATTTCTTATTCACAAAAATGGACAGAAAGCTCTATCCCTTGAGTGATGGAGAAGGGAACAATTTCCCAGACGCCTTTCCCCTTGCAAGCTTATATCCTAAACATCTCTATTCTTTCTGCTAACTCTCAAGAACCATCTTAATTCTATCATTTTGCAAACAGCTTGTGCAGGAGCCATGTGACTGCATCTGTGGTATTTCTAACCATTTGGGAGAACCACAAGAACCCTTGATTAGGTGGCTCGTTCCTCACATTGGGCGTTGTAGTTTATCAATGAGTGTGACACAGGCGAGGGGTAAATGTGTGCAAGCTGCTTACGGCACTCAGAGACAAATTGCAGTCTCTTGAGACTAGTGTTGCTGGGAGAGTTTGGGGAAAGAGACACACTGCTGAAAGTTATAGGGACTTTGTAGAACCTCCAGTCTTGTGGCCCCTGGATTGCCAAAGAGGGCATTGAGCTGGTGACAGGGATCCTACATAACAAGAAAAGGTAGATGGTAAAGCTGTGGGTTCGGCTCTTGGTACATAAATAGCTGCTCATGTGATGCAGATGAGAACCGTGTTGTACCTCACCTGTCAGGAGGAAACATGTCTGTTACCTTCTAGGCTGTGTTAGAGTAGATGTGATCATGAGCCACCAGACATCAATCAAATCAGCAGAACACAAATCCACTTGGAGTGTGAGAAATCCAAGTTTTGAGAAATATTTGAGGGTTTTAGTACTGATCAGGTGCAGGACAAGGCAGAGAGCAAAATCAGTGCTAAACTGAGAAAACTGTGTAATAAAGAAAGAACTTGAGCTTTATTAAGGATTAGGAGAATTTGCAGCAAAGATGGAGTCAACACTGGAAGCCAAGTACCTGTATTTACAAAGAAAATACATATTTATACACGTAAAGTTATCCTGAAATAATAAAAAGGAATTCTTCCCAAAACATGTTGCCACCATGCAATCTGGACAGCACATCCCCCATAGTCCTCTGTGATTTAATACCACTAGAAGCAAAATACCACAGTGACTTGCTCTTCTGCTTGATATTGGTTCACCATCTAAGGCAATTTCAGAGAAGCTATTGGGATGGTTTGTTAAGTGAGAAAGTATATTAGTCCACAGTTTGGCAAGCATTTTTTACAGCAGATGTGTGCACTTCCTCTGACTGTTCTCATCTCTTGCTGCTCATTCTTGAATCATACTGCTGCCTCTGTTACACTGATACTGTTCTGCGTCTGAGCAGTGAACCAGATCGGAGAAGTGATCTGGATTAAAAATAGCCCAGCAAAACACCCAAACCTCGATTAGTTTTGCAGTTCAAATGTTGTGTGGCTGGCTAGTTGTGTTGGTTGTATTAGAGGGTGGTTTAAGCCAGTGCTGCAGCTTTAGGGGCTTTCTCAGGCAACAGCCTTAACTTTCTAGAGGAAGTGTCAAGAGTCTGCAAAGTTAAAGCCTACATATCTACCTTAAAATGGAAGCAGAAATCCATTTCCCCAGCATTGATCTCCTGCTGGAGTTCAGGGATCTTGGTCCAAATACTCCTCTGCCTATGTCCTGAGGGGTCCAGCTTAAAAAGAGCTATATTAGAGTAAACCTGATTTACGGGTGCCATAAATGTCAACATACAACATCATGTGAAGAAGGTGACACTACAGGTCTATATAGGATCATATACGGTCCTTCAAGATTTAATATTTCAAGTGCAATTAGAGGGTAGTAACTACTGCTGAGATTTTCATGTGTTAGTTTTTGCATTTGGAAGGGGTATGAAAGAAAGCTGCTGGGAAGTAGCTGTTCCATTTGGCAAAAGCAATGGTTTGGGTCTTTAATCACTCTGTCAACATTGCTCACCTGCAATACATCCCACTGCTGGTGAGAAGAAAGAAAATGAATGTAGGAAGAACATTTTAATTCTGAATGTCTGTCATTAGCTTTCTTCTGTGTAACTTGTGCTTCTCCCTTTTTGATTCCCTAAACTGGAAGGTGATTGTCTTAAAATAAGCCCTGTGTATGCACAGACATCGGGTAACTAATCACATGAGTGCTTTCACTGTGTCACAAATACAAGGGAAAGAACGCGTTCCTAAAAATCTTCATGCATATGCCTGCTTCCAGCTGTGCCTGTCCTTGTTCTCCTTTGTGTCATGTAAGCCTACTACTACTTACGGAAGAGTGTTTCCAAATCTACCCTCAATTAGAAATAAAAATGATCAGTGGTTGACTTCCTGTTCCTAATTAGAGTTGAAAGTTCCATTTTGAAATTGTCTCAGAACTTAAATATTGGTATTTCATATTGAAATTTTCTGAACTTCTGTAATTCACTGAAACATGGAAAATCTAGGGCTTTGGTCAGACAAGAACTATGTCTTGTTTTTCTGTAAGCTTTTTTTTGTTCTCGCCCAACAATGGCAGTGGGCCAAAAAGTCTATGTGCTGTCATCTGAGAAATTATAGAAGTCAAATATACTGTTACACTTACTCCTAAGATTCTCTTCAAGAAACTTCATCTTCCCTCTGCTGTAAGATATATGTGAGCTTGCACGAAGAGGATATATTGTCCACTGACAAGTATAATTAAGCACAGATGTCTGTGGCACCAAAAAGCAGCTAATATTAGCAAGGATCTTTATTTTTAACGTTTCGCTTATGTTGTCTTTAGAGATCCGAATTTCATTTAGAATCAGTTAAAGAGGAAGAAGCTTTTCATTTAATGGACAAATAATATCTTCACGCTCACATGATGTCTTTCTGGGAAATACTTTAAAGAAGTTTTTCTTCCCTTGAACATTTGTTTTGGTGAAGTAAAGACAGGCTTTCCAAAAGAGCTTTCCAATATTTAAGCTTATAATGGTGTCATACAGACAATGACTATTGCATCCTGACTATGAGAAGCAAAGAATAGATCATTATAGTTAACAACAGCTTTGACTTCATTCTGATTTACAGATAGGTAAGACTGGAAATTAATCATTATATGTGTATGTGTGGTAAGTGTATTGCATATCCTTTTCTTCCTTAGAATTTTGTCTAAGAATTTTGAGTTGCAAGATCAGATCCAACCATAAATAATTAGTTTTGAGTGGAGCTGGGCAGTAACCCCTTTTCCCATCCCAAGGGAATTGCTGAGCTTTTGAAACTTTCCCTTCTCAAAATCAAACAAAGAGTGTTTTCATGTGCCCTCTCTGTGTCTGCCATTGCAAAAGTCTGGATCAGCACAGTCGTAGCATTAATATTTTCACCTTTTAAAACAAATATTTTAGGTTTGATATGGTTATTTTGAGATGGAAAGCAAATACGTATGTTCAGAGAATTTCAACATAAAATATTATTTA
The DNA here is from genome assembly GCA_947846985.1 of Fratercula arctica. NCBI lineage: Eukaryota > Metazoa > Chordata > Aves > Charadriiformes > Alcidae > Fratercula > Fratercula arctica. Next base: position 33,426,849 of record CANTUZ010000008.1, read on the forward strand.
GTTTATTATTTAGTTTGTTGGGTTTTTCAAAATTAATAATAACTTTAAATTGACCCTTTCCTGAAATTAATTTCCATTTCAACATATTAATCTCTTCACAGAAAAATTCCTGACCATCTCCTGATGTCGCAAGTTTCTATTTTTTTCATATTTCTATTCTTCCATAGATTACACACATCTACTGAAGAGATTGGGTGCAATAGGAATGGAACAGAATCCATAAGAACTTTGCCTAGATTTATTTCTTAGCTGCAAAGCAACTTTAGGTTAAACATTGGTCTCTTGCTTCTGCTAAGCAAGATAAACCAGAGGACAAGCTAAAAGCACAAGCTTTGGTTATTTAACCAAAGTAGACCAAAGTAGATATTAGTTTTGCTGACAAGAAGCCTCCGTTCTACACTCAGGTATGAATTTGTACAGCACTTATCATCGCTAGAGCAAAGTCACTTGGACATAATAGTTTCAATTCGTATCAGCCTTTGAGTATGCGTACGTGTCAATACAACAAGACCGTTATGTTACACAGTTACGTTAACACTTGTTATTTTCCAAAGGTGCCCATTCAAGGTACTTGAATGACTGAATATTTTGAGAGGAGTGGGGTGGTCTTTGGTCTTTGCTCTCTCTCACTTTTTTTTTTTTTTTTTATAATTTGTAGCAATAAAAATATGCATAGTAAATGATTGGTGAGAGTTGGACAATTAATAGTTTAGAATCTGTGGGTCAAATGATGCTAAGGCTGAAAGCCTTTGGCTCCATAGGAAAAGTGAGCACTATGAAAACAGCCCCCAAATTATGAAGGTTTTGATTGTGTGCGAAGCATTTCTTTCAGCAGTGACAATGGCTATGTTTCAGATAGGAAACAAATTCATAAGACCCTCTTATTTCTTAAAAAAAAAAAAGCAAACAAACCAAACCAGTTGTTGAAAGAGAACTGTTGAAAGGAAACATCTGGAGGAAATGCCAGTCCAATTTCAATCTTGTCTTCAGGATACCATAACTTACATTTTCCAGGATGTGATACTGTGCTTCATCAGACAACATCACAATGAGATCATACCTCTGAATATGGACTCCAGGCCACCTTTGTGAAGCATGGTAATCATTATGTCTGATTCTGCTTCCTGAGAGAGTCTATTAGAAATATTTCTCATCCATTGGTTGTTTCTTTGATGCTAGCATGGAATCCTAGCTATGCACGAAAATGATTACTTCACGAACTCTGGATCTATGTAAGGATGGAAGCAGGCATCTCTAACGAGGAGTGAGCCCTGAGATGTCTACACTGTTGTAAAGAAAAGTCTAAAAAAGCCACAGCTAAATCCAGGACAAAATCATGGTAAGAAAGAATTATGGTAGAAGGCAGTGAAAATTCAGTGATTTTGTATAGCCAAATGCAATGTGAGACTTCTGAAATTTTTCAGACGAGAAGAGGGGAAAAAAAAAAAAAAAGATTGCTCTAGCTTTTTATGTACCTGTTAATATGTCTAGCAGTCCTTCCATGGATGCCCTTAGTATGAGTACAGAAAACATCCATTCCTCGTAGTATGTCTTCATGGATTTATTAACCTCTTTAAAAATTTGGGAAAAACTTTTTGGCATGCTATCAGACTCTAGTTGTTAAAATGTTGACTTAAAATACCCTTGGTACTGACATGACCTTCATAAGTAGTTATTTGCTAGCTGTGTATCTGTGATTTCATAGTAATCCGGTCCAGTAAAAGTTTAGATCCTCACACGTAAAGAATTTTTGTTGGCTTGCAGGAACAAGACCGATTTGAGTAGCATTGTCGTGTAGTCTGCAAAAAAGGTTTTTTTAAAGTTGCAGTCTTATATTCAAGGAGAACGTAGGAGTATTGAGACTAGACAGAAAACAAGGTATCTATAGAATATACTACTAAGAGTTCATCCACTTAGATGTTGTTGTCCTCGTTCCTTTTTGTTGCTGAAGTAGGCTATGTCTATTTACCGCTTTGGGTTTTTTTTCTATATAGTGATCTACGTCATAGGCACCATAAACAATGTTACAAGCTGTTGCTATAAAACTGGTAGAGAAATGAAACAATGAGCTGCTGTCCTACTTAGAGGTTTCTCTGAGTTGTCTCGGCTCTGTTTGAGAGTACTACATGTAGCAGTCCTAATATTTTCTTTTTCAGTCTTTGATTTTGACATTCCTAATTCTCAATTTGTTTCTGAATTGTTGTAATCATAGCTGGATGTATTTGAAATGTATGAAATGTATGTAGCCTTTTGTGCCCTTGCAAACTTGACAGACTCAACACCCAACATGTATGAGCTATGTACATTTGTATTTTAATCTCATATTCCCAATGGGTATGTCTTCTGCTGCGAAATGGACCTAGAGCATTCATAGCATACTCTTATACTCTTTCATTTTCTTATTCTAAATATTTGCATACCCTATATACGTAGGGATCAGGTCTGAAAAAAGTTGTTGTCCTTTTTCAGAGAGTGCTTATCATACCTGAGCAGGTGCCCCACAGTACAGCCTGTACTGAGAAGAGAATAACCTGACTGCATTGCTCCTCCTGTTACCAAAGAATATTGATATTCAGCTCTTTGTTGCTGAAGTACATCACTCCCAAAACAATTGTGTGTTACAGCAACACAATAAGCAAGATGCTTTAAAAAATAAAAGCTTTGATAAAAGACCCTTATTATAAAAACAATATTATATTATATTATATTATAATTCTCAGACATCAGTGATTTCCTAAGGAAGGAGTAAGATATAGCATGTTTTTTCCTTTTAATGAGACAATACTTCCAAAAGTCAAGGAAAGGCCATGGGTCTGTCTTACATATAGTTGTGGTTTACCTCCAAATAATATTTTCTTTATGCGGGAGAACCATAAAGACACATGTATCAGTTATTTTATGCCAAATGTGTAAACGTTTATATAGAAGCAGAATGAACAGTGAAAATGATTATTTAATAACTCCAATAACACAAATGATTCAGAAAATCACTCATGTCCTGGAAGACCATGTAAGCATGTGTCCAACTGTAGCACGGCCCTGAATTTTAGTGAACTTAAAGTTCAGCTCTTATGTGAATATCCTGGTTAGAGGCTCATTGACTGAATATTTGTATAATTCAGAGAATTTCATAGGAATACTGAGAATATTGCCTAATTTATGAACAGAAATGTATTCCTTTTTAATTTCTAAAACATCCTATGAAGATTTTTATGTTCCAGAGAGTTATAATAAAACATGTTAGCTAGTTCTTCTAAATCAGCTTTGCATGCATGGAAACTAGATGACCGATTTCTATATTTTTCTTGCCTCCTATAAAATGGAGAAAACCAGTTGAGTTAATAAATGATTGGAATGTAAACTGAATTGTGCATATTTGGGGAGAATCCTAGCTTCACTGGCTTTTGTTACACCTGGGAGCACTGTTATGTTTGATAGATGGTGAAATCTGCTAGTTGTTTAAATTCTTAAGAATGGTTGTTCTGGTTCAGAGCAAGGGCCTGCCCAAGCCAACGCTCCTGCCTGCAGGGGCTGCCAGGGCAGATCATGGCAAGGACAGGAAAAACTGATATGATACTTCCCCACAGACAATTTCCTGATCTCAGTACCCCAAACAATTTTCCGCTTAGGGTTTTGCTGACTATGCACGAAGAGTGAGCTCCTAATTTTTGTTTTGAAGTTAGTTCCCTTCGCTGTATTTGTTATCCCTGAGTTCTTGTACTAGAAGACTCAAGGTGTTACCTGAAATAAAAGCCCTCGAAACCAAAAGTAGTTTAGAGAGGAGATATTGCTTTATTTAACGTCGGGTGCTAGGAAGAAAACCCCACAAATCTAGCACACCTTACCGGGGATATTCACCCATTATTTATACACAAAATGTTCTCATAATTCGCCTACCTAATACATAACTCCACCTAGGCTTACATAGTCATTAGGATGACTGAATAGTCTTTTTGCACATGCGTATCAAATTTTGCGGTGTCAGCAAAACACTTCTGTGCAAGCGTGAGTGTCTCGGTGGTCATTTGGGTAAAGAGACCCTTCCTCACATTATCCTTTTAAGGTATTGAGTCATCTCAGGACAGTAAAAGTTTGCTGTAAGTTTGACAACTTCTTGAAGATAATAAGGATGTTCTTTGAAGTAGCCATAACTCTATCCTGATTGGTATAGGAGTACATACTGGATGTATAGAAGAACCTTGAAGTGATTAACTACTTCTGGTTGTCTCCTCATTATCACTATCTGTAACATCAGCTCAGTGACTAACTTTTTACACAGTAAGAAAGTCAGTAATTAGCTATTTTCTTACACGGTAAGAAGGTTAGTAAGAAACAATTATTTTAGAAACAAAGCAGAGGCCTGTCTTTGGTAACAAAGGGGTAACCAGGGCCTGTGTGTGTTCCCCATGCTCTACTCCCCCATCTCTTCCCCAGGCTGAAGAGGCTTGTCCTAATCCATAACTCCTTGCATGTGTTGTGGTTTGGGCTGGTCTGGCCACTGAAATGAATGACAGATGCTCTCTGACCCTTCTCTCCCATCTCCTCTCAGGGAGAGGAGGAAGAAAGAGAAAGAGACTTATGAGTTCGAAAGAAAATTAAGCTACTTTAATGAAAATATTGATAAAATAATAAAAAGAGAATAATGAAATATATACAATATGTACAAAACCGTATTAAGCTCCCAGGATGATGGTCACATCACTGGCAGGCACTGGGAAAGTCCCAGACTGGACTCAGTGAGAGAGGGAACTGGATTCCAGATCTAGATTCAGGAACGCACAGATTGGGATCAAAGGCAGACGAGCAGACGCCGGCCATTGAAGAAAGAGGCTGACCCTTTAATCCCTCAGCTTTTATACTGAGCATGATGCAGATGGGATGGAATACGCTCTTGGTCAGTTTTGGGTCACCCATCCTGTCCGCTCCTCCCTGCAGGTGTGACCCCTCTACGCTTTTCTGCTTCCAAAATAACCAAGTTATCTGGCCTTGGTTCTTATAGCAAGAAGTATAAGCAAGACCCTCTCTGCATACCACCCCTTGGTATGAATTACAAACCTCAGGTCTTATCACTCTGGAAGCATACAGTGTCTTAAAAATAAGCCTTTAAATTCAGAGAGTTCAGTTAGTTAGAAGAGGCTTAGCTAAAAAGTAAAGTTACTGAACAGAAAATTGGTTCTGTTTTACCTCAAACCAGGACAGCGTGGAAGCCAATATGCCTGTAATGAGCATTTGCTGAAAGGCCATTTTGAGTGTCCATTGCAGGGACAGCCTCTGTGGGAGGAGGCCAAGGGCTGGGCTGCCCCGTGCCTGACACAGCCGGTTCCAGCCGGTTCCAGCCAGCTCCTCGGTGGACTCCCTGCAGGCCGGGACAATCAGCGAAGCTGGTGGCTCCTCTGAAAATACCTAACAAAGGGCAAAAGGCTGCACAGGCAGTGAGGAGTGAGGGGAAAAAGAGCGAGAAACAGCCCTGTGAACACCCGGGATAGGGAAGGAGGAGGGGGAGGAGGTGCCCCAGGGGACAGAGCAGAGACTCCCCTGCAGCCCGGGGAGAGGAAAATGCCATAACAGATATCCAGCCTGCAGCTCGAGGAGGAGCCCCCCCTGGAGCCAGTGGATATGCCCTGAAGGAACTACAGACTGTGGAGAGCCCACAATGGGGCATGTTTTCCTGACAGGAACTGTGGCCATGGAGTGCCCGTGCTGGAGCAGATTCTCCTGACAGGAACTGTGGCCATGGAGTGCCCGTGCTGGAGCAGATTCTCCTGACAGGAACTGTGGCCATGGAGTGCCCGTGCTGGAGCAGATTCTCCTGACAGGAACGGTGGCCATGGAGTGCCCGTGCTGGAGCAGATTCTCCTGACAGGAACTGTGGCCATGGAGTGCCCGTGCTGGAGCAGATTCTCCTGACAGGAACCGTGGCCATGGAGTGCCCGTGCTGGAGCAGATTCTCCTGACAGGAACCGTGGCCCGTGAAGAGCTGGTGCTGGAGCAGGTTCTCCTGACAGAAACTGCAGCCATGGCGAGCCTATATTGTAGCATATTTTCTTGACAGGAACTGTGGCTGTGGAGAGCCCATGCTGGAGCAGGTTCTGCTGACAGGAACTGTGGCCCATGAAGAGCCCATACTGTGTAGCATATTTTCCTGACAGGAATGGTGGCCATGGAGTGCCCATGCTGGAGCAGGTTCTGCTGACAGGAACTGCAGCCCATCGTGAGCCCATAGTGTAGCATATTTTCCTGACAGGAACTGTGACCCTGGACAGCCCACGCTGGAGCTGGTTCTCGTGACAGGAATTCTGGCCCTGGAGAGCCCGCACTGTAGCAGATTTTTCCTGACAGGAAGTGTGGCCCATGGAGATCCCACACTGAAGTCTGTTCTCCTTACAGGAACTGCACCCATGCTGGAGCTGGTTCTCCTGACAGGAACTGTGGCCTGTGGAGAGCCGACACCGTGGCAGGTTCTTCTGACAAAAACTACAGCCCATGGAGAGCTCATGCTGGAACTGGTTCTCCTGACAGGAACCGTGGCCCTGGACTGCCCATGCTGGGGCAGAAACTGTGGCCCATGGAGAGCTGATGATGGAGCTGGTTCTCCTCACAGGAACTGTGGCCCTGAAAGCCCACACTGAAGCAAATTTTTCTGACAGGAGCTGTGGCTCTAGACAGCCTATGCTAGAGCTGGTTCCTCTGATAGGAGCTGTGGTCCTGGAGAACCCATGCTGTGGCAAGTGGTTCTGACAGGAATTGCACCCATGCTGTAGCATGTTCTACTGGCAGGAATTGTGGCTCTGTAGAAGCCACACTGGACCAGGTCCTCCTGACAAGAACTGCAACCCATGGAGAAGACCCACACTGGAGACGGGGAAAAATGTGAGAAGGAAGGAGAGGCAGAGAAGGTCTGTTATGTACTCACAGTAACCACACATTCACTATCACCTTTGCACCTCTTATGCATGGGAAGGGGATGTAGAGGACCTGGGAATTAAGGAGTGAAGTTGATCTGGGGAAAAAAAAGTTGTGGTGGTGGGTAAGGTGGTATTTTAGTTTGTCTTTGTTTCTCACTCTCCAAATCTATTTTAACTGGCATTTTTTTTCCCCAAGTCAATCCTCCTTTTCCTGACGACAGCATGTGATTGCCCCACCTTTATCTTGACCCACAAGCTTTTTCATCATACTTTCTCCCTTTGCCCTGTTTGAGGAGGGAGAGTGGGTGTCTGGCAGCCTGACAAGGTCAACCCACCACACAGTTCCAGACCTTTTCCAATTCCACAATACTGCTTTCAGTGTAAAGAGACTAGGGCTGTAAAATTCGAGGTATAATCAATACTCAGGGCAATATTCAAGGTGTAAGTGAAAGGATTTATATATCATGTAAATGCTCTCTATTTAACTCTCTCTATTTCCTAAAACTTGATTTGGCTTTTATTTGTTTATTCATTTGGTGCCGCTTACAATGAGAGTCATAATGAAAGAAGGTTTAATCAAGGTCTAGTACCTGCGGAAGAGTCAAGCTAGTTCTTCATAACTAAGCAGAAAGAAACCACACATTATTTGATTTTTCCAGACTTCAAAGTGATGTGGAATTTCTCATGTGATTTATAAGCAAAGGATACAGCTCTTGGTTACACAGATATCTCCCTGGGGTTTACAGCTGTTACAAGCTCAGTATTATACGTTGTGATCTTGCCTCTGATAACCCTTCCCTACCATATCTTCCTCATGAGAATCCTCCCTGGGCTGTACAGAGGATTGAAAAGTTAAAAAAGGACTGAGGATCCTGTCCTAAATATGTGAATTTGTATCAGTTTTAGATAAGGTAAGTGAAGAATCTATGACATAGTATTTATTACATAACGAAAATGCATCATAATTTTAAGAACAAAGGATTTTCTTATTGTAGGTAGAGTACAGTTATCTTTTTATGTTCTGTCATAATTTTAGAGCAAGTGAAAAGATGTACTAATAAAAAACTCACACCTATATTTAAGCATCATATTAAACCATACATGATAGCACTTAAAATTTTATATAAAAAGTTATTTGGGCATTAACCTACCACATAAGAGAACAAAAATAACTGAACCATCTTCTTTCTTGTGACATATCTGAACCACAGTTTTCTCTTTATTCTCACAGTCAAGATTATTTCATGTACACAAACTGACCATAAATGAGCATACAGTTTGCATCATAGACATGCCTGTGGGATAATAAGACACAGTATCTGTTTTGAGAAATGAGTGTTGCTTATCTAAAAAATTTTGTTTCTGCTTACTGAAATCACAGAAGGCAGTTCAAAGAAAAGTAAAACAGAATCTAAGTGTCATCACAGATGGGTAAAAATAAGATGTTGAATATGTATTTTGTGTAGCTAAGACAAAATTGTATGTTTCTCAGAAAAACAAATCCATATCTAGAGCTAACAAATGATGAACACCTTCAGCAATGGGCCATGTCTCTTTCACCCTCAGCAGTCATAAAAGCTGTTTGGCATTTCACTTAATAAAGCAGAGATTTGCCCATACTATTCATTATTTAAAGTTTGACTGAGTTTGAAATTCTATCTCTGTTAATAGCTAATGGAGTTTTCCCATTGTTTGCAACTATGCCATAATTTTGCCCATCTGTGTATTTGTCTGGGACTACGTGAAGACTGAAGCATAATCATTAGATACAATCAGATTAATGGGCTTTGCTGTGTGATTTTTTATTTTTTTTTTTGGTTTTCTGGCTAATGAAAATTGATCTTCTGATTAAAGTCCCCACAAAAATTCTGACATATTTACTTAAAATATGATTACATAAATACGTGGCACAATGTATGAAAAATAGATTATCTATTTCAGTGATCTTTCTATTTTGAAATGATAGTGTGTTATAATGTCTTTACTGTATTGTATCAGTATCATCAACCTTCTGTTTTGTAAAAAGAAGTTACATCTTTTCTTCATGTTAAGTAGATTGAAGTGTAATATTGTACATCTCTTTCTGAACAAACTTTGTTTCTGCTATAAATGCATAGCAATTACTATGAGGAACAACTCACTAAGCATCCTGTCTCCTGTCCTGGTGATTCATGTGTTGACAGCAAAACTTTCAAAGGCAAGAGTAAAGGTCTTCACAAGCGAAAAATGTATGAAAATATAGAGTTAAAAAGGCAGTCATCAGTTTAAAAAAATAAGTTAAAGGATGAATTTGATTGTGGTAATTTTATCTGTTCCAGATCATTTTGACCATTTTGCCACTTAGTCGTTTTCAAAGTTATAGCTTATCTGAAACAATAAATAAGCCTTACATAAGCAAGCCCAACAATCCACCAAATTTTTATATATTGGAATGCTTGTGAGTTGGGTATATCTCTGCATGAATACAGTTACAGCCTTCTGAACCTAATTGGATCATGTGCAGAGATGTCTGTATTGCTTTTCCATCTTTCTTTTTGTCTAGATCCAGTCTTTTATTTACTACCAGTTTTCAAGACAAGGAATTTCTACTTTTTTTTGCAATAAAAATTGCAAAACTTAGATTTCTGTCTTCTCCTTTTTCAGAAGCTTTTTGAATATTCACATTGTGTCGGCTGCTTGTTCATCTTTCATGGTTTAGGTCTTGAAGATGTCTTTAGATGCAATTTATGAAGACTGTGACTAGTTTTATGTATTTCCAGGGGAGACTGGTGGTTTGAAATTAAGGAAACCACATGTGTCAGTCCAGTAGTACGATTCTGCTCCAATAAAGATACTTGGGTCCAGTGTTCATGGTCAATTAGTTTCATACACCCATAAAATGCTAAATATTTTTAAAGAAATCTCCGTGAGACTTTTCTATAGAAAGGGCGATCTGTTGCTTCTGAAATCATTAGGAGACTGCAATAACTGTTGAACTTCAGGCATATGGTAAATGAATAGAGAAGAACAGAACAATCCCAAAAGTTAATGGTAGTAGAGGGCTGCTTTCCACAAGGGAAAAGAATTACAACTTTTCAAATGTTTCCATTTTTAAAAGAGCAAGCTTACTGATGGAAACCTCAGTGCAAATGTTAGTGTTCCCTGAAGCTTGTTTTATTGGTTTTCTCTTCTAGAAACTGCTTTCTGAAATGAACTTTTCATTTTTTTTCTATTGATCATTGTTTATGCCTGCTAACTGTTAAGTAAAAGAAATAGGTAGTTATTCACAAGGGACATTGCTTCTCCTTCATTTTCATATTAATTTGTACAAAAGATAAAGCAAAAAGAAGTATTGGCATTAAAATTGCAGAGCGAAAAAAATAACCTCGTCTGGAAACAAAAACATTTCACTTACAATCATTAATTGTTTGGTGTCTGTTACTGTAATGAGTCCTTTAAATACAGGAAGATAGATGTGGAACATAGATACAGATGTAGCTGTAGATATGGATGTATGCACATACACACACTTACGCCCATGAAAGTGAAAATGCTCTCCTTTAAAAGGGTTTAAACTTGTGCCTATGCATATTTTCAAATCTGCAACATGGCTAACTGTATTTCAACAAGAGCTGTAGTCACTGATTAGAGAGAATGCAGCAAGCACAGTGCTACTTCTGCATGGGGAAAGGCTTGTTAAAGTCTGGGGTGATATCTGAAGGACAGATTCATAAGCACAAAGGAAGCGTCATGCATAGTTCCGGTATTTGGACAAACTTGCAGCTCTGGATCTAATCAGTTGAGCACAGGGTCTGACTTCAATAGATGTATGTGTAGGAGTAACTCTTTGCCATCTTAGGCTATAACAGCCAACAGAGCTTATAATGAGCTGTGACTTGTAGAGAAACGCACCACAGTAAATCATGCAGATCGTATATTAAAAACTTTAAGATGCAGCAATACAGTTTGTTAGGCAGACTGCAGACTTTTATTCCATCTCTCAAAGCTAAATAGTACATGCCTGAGGGATGGCGGGGGATGAGATGTCAGTGGAGTTAGACTAATGTACACTATCTGACAATCTGGTATGGCAAATTATTTCCAATCACTCCTTGAGCAGTGGATATATATTTTTATCTTTCCAAAATATTTTCCTCTCCACTTGCAGTGGTTGCTGACATTAAATATTTGAGAGCAATTTTGCCACAAGTAGGGCCAGTTTCAGTGACAGCTGAAGTTTTCCTGTAAACTTGTGTGGATTATGCAATTTAAATGTACAGAATTCAATCTTAGCTGCCTGTCATGTTGATCATAATCACAGTTACTTTTTAAAGAGTATTTTTGTAGTCTTTGCACATACGATCTCTGCAACTCAGAGTGTTTGCATACCACGCAGCATCTGGCTCAGTTTTTACAGGATCTTAACAGATGCAGTCAGGAACAATGCATAACTCCCTGAAGTCTAAAAATAATTGTATTTCAGTAATCTCTTATGCTATACTCACTATCCCATACAAATATAATAATCATATAGCATTGGAAATTACTCCAAAAAATCAGAGGAAACCCCACAGCATGTAGCCACTGAATTTTTTATTTAACAAAGAAGAAATATTCGAGACAGAGAATACTTAAAGAAATATATTGAAATCTTTGTGTTAGGATAGTTTTAACTTAAATCATGTTGGAAAGATTTTGATTTTCAATATCAAAATCAAGATTTTGAATATCAAGTTGACCTTCCATATAAAAGATGTAAATGACATATTCACTTAAATGATTACTAGGATTTGGCCTGCGTTATTTTAAGTTAAGGAACTTACAAAGTTGCTTCTATTTTCTTCATATCAAATGAAAGAAAACTGTGTTTCTTTTACGTCCACAGTACAGATACGCCATTGTAATGTACTGGAAGGAAGTCTAACTTCATCAAACCACATGTTGGGCTCATACTTTTAGTTCTTCCACAAAAGTATCATTGACTGAAGTGAATGTTTTGCCTGAATAGATGAAAGTCAAAGAGAGCAGGATGAAATGCCTGATGAAACAGACTGCTTATAGTAACTTTAAAATAAATATAATATCCCACAACTGTAAGGAACTCCAAGTACAAATCATGTGTAATCCTTTCAGATCCATGCAGCAGTTCCAAAGTTAAATCCCATCCTCAAGGTGATTGTTGAAAAGAAGAAATAAATAGGCACTGAAAAGTCTTCAGCCATTCATCAGTAAAACCATGTTTTGGGATATTGTTTTGTTGTAGAGAGAATCTTAAAGCTAACCTTTATCTAGGTTTCCCCTTTCTTCTGTCCTGAAGTTTTGACTGGCAGGAAGAGGGGAGTGTGGATTGCTGTTGTCTGTGATTCCAAGGGCTCCAGCAGGACTCTGGGCTACAGCCACTGGAACTAGAACCACTTAGTAGAGTAACGGCTATGGGGCTACACCCATTAGACTAGTAACCACTATGTATAGGTTTTTTATGCAGGGTATGTGTAGTCAGATGGAAAATGAGCAAAATTGGGAACAGGATTAGATATGACTCTTTAAGTTAATACCAAGGCCAGTGGCTTCAGGCCAAGCATGAAACAGGTGTGTGAAATAGTGTGCTGTTGAGGAAGGATATAGTATTTCTGCATACACATACAAGCAATTGAAGTGAGACCAGGCTCTGTGGACAGTGTATATGAACAGCACCAAGCACATCTCCCCTATTACTTGAGACTTGTTTGTCAAGGAAAAAGGAAATGAAAATTTTGTTAGGCAGCTCACTCAAACTGGAACAAGCTTGAAATCTGAGTTCTCCATATATCACCAGCAAAGATGTCTCTAGTTAGTCAGATTTCCCCTGTGACACAAAAAACCCACCCCAAACCAAAAATATTCCTAGAATTAGATCCCTGTCTAATCACTTAGAGATTCTAAAGGTAACTGATTTTCAGGTATGCTCAATTTTATGAAACAGAGATCATCTAATTAACATCTAAATAACATGTGACTTGAGTGATCTATCACATATAATTATGTGCAAATAATACCAAAAATGTGCCTTACATTTCAGATAATCCATAGGCAGTAATTTGTTTGGACAAGTGTCAGTGAACAGTGATGAAAAACAAGCAAATTCTGTAAGATCATTATTGGTTTGTGGTTCAGTTCTAACAAGGAAAATGACACATAGTAAAGAGAGTGTTAGTTTTTAATCGTTCATCCAATTCTACTAAAAGACTTCTTGGGGAAAAGATGACAAGCTTTCTATTCTCGTTTTCAGCAATTCATTTATGTATTGCAAATAATTCATAGTCAGGAATGTGCTGTCTTACAACACGAACAACTTTAGCAGTGTGAACAATAAAACATTCTTTGACCACAGCATTAATCGAAAAAAGCCAGATGTATAATATTTTCATGTTTGCTTTTCTTGTTGATTTCACGTGGTTCCAGTTTTCACCTCCTAAAGGTTTTTGTTTTCATGGCCAAGACACACGGGAGAGCACTCCAAATTATCTGCCTTCTTTTAAGTAGTGTCTTTCTGAGATTTCAGAAATTTACAATGAAAGTCCTAGAATCTGAGAGGTGTACGGTAGCATAAATTATTTGTTAACATTGTTTAATTATTATGGGTCCTGAATACAGCATTGAGCCAATAGCTAGTAATGTTGTTTGTCTTTTTTTCCATATTACACAAATCTACCCTTTCATCTTTTGAATGGCACACAGCTCTACTTCAGCCATCCTTGACTTGAAGGTTAGTTGCATGACAAACCTTTGCTTAATCCTTTTTATCATCTTGTGTTAGAGAAATAGCAGACAGTGGGGATATTTATCTGCTCCTTTTGTGGCCGCTGTTCCTGGATGACCTACCAAGGTTAAGCGTGCTCTGATACCCATGCAGAATCAGGTTTTCTTCATATAGGCACAGCTTTCAACTCCAGAAGTGTCAACTGCAACCCCATAGAAATGAGATTTCACCTGTCCTCCAGTGAAGAAGGGCTGCTATACACTGTTGTATCTCAGTTATTGGTATAGAATATGGATTTTTATACCCTAGGGCATATTTTACCCAGACACAAATTTTAAGTCAAATGAATTTGGGAAAATTTCTCTGAAAGAAAAAGTACCACTTCTGTTAAGGTTTTTTTTATCAAGTCATTCATCTGTTACTAAAACAGTCCTCAGTTTTGTGATCTTCTTTCAATGCAGATTAGGAAGTTCTTGATCTGAAAGTACAGCATAAAATAGAAAACAAAGCAGGTTTCCTCTTCATTATATTCTATGATGCATATTTTTCACTTCTCTGCAAATTTATCTTTTTCCCTACTAACTGAAGTATATTGTAACTACACTCATGCTCATACGATGTAGCATAATACAGCAACACCAAGAAGGTAAGGCATTTTGGATTTTTTTATCAACTACAACAATAAATAATTTATGCATATGGGAAATACAAAAGGACTTAGTATCTTGGCTCTGTATCTAAGCTTAGTATCTTAGCTTCTGAACCATCAAACTGTGCAGTTTGATGAAGGGAAGATGAACTTGCCTCTTCTGTTCAATGCATTACAATACTTTTCTTATCTATTATTACGCAGAGTATATTTAAAGCGACAGAACCAAAGCTAAGCACTTATTGAATTAAGTTTGATTTGTTAACTTTAGCAAAACCACATACATCTGGAGGATTTCTAATGCCCAAATATTCCTGCTTCTTTTGGTCTTCCTGAAAATTTTTAAAGCGATAGTAATTTTTCTGTGGGGCTTGTGGAAAAATAAAGCTTGCTCAGTGTTAGGATTTTAGAATCTGGAGCTGATTTCCGCTTAACTAGATTTTTTGTAAAATGAATTTGCCAATACTTAAACCACTTCGGAGGGGAATGAGAGGGAATGTGTTCTCAGCAGCTGAAATGAACTATTTCTGTTTGGATAGATCTTTCTGGCCTCCTCAAAAGGTGTGTTTTAACTTCCTCAAGCTCCTCATGCTCAAAGAAACATAGATAGTAGCCAGCTTATGTTTCCAGTGATGTGCTAGAACAAAGGCTCCTGCCTTGCAAACACCTTCTTTCAAGGTGGGAGGACACTAAATGATATAAAAGGCACTAAGAGAAGTGCGGGCAAATCAGCAGTTCAGCCTGTACAAATGAGGGGAAATTGTGAAGCACTCGACCTTAAAACTTCCATTTGAGTATAGCAATATTTATGCAACAGGAATTGCTGTTTTCAGACAATACAACATAATGGCCCATCTTCTTTAGAAAGTTTTAATTAAAAAAAAAAAATTAATAGAATTCTGTTTCCAGTTTTGGTGATGTTTGCTAGGGGAAAGGAGTAGAAGGGATGGAATGTCCTTTTTCAGATTAGTTTTACCAGTGCTTGTCCTGTCTTATTAGCAATTCTTTGTTTCTACTTTCTTCTGACTTACCTTAAACTATGCTCTGGGAGAATCTAAACTGTATCGCCCTATAGTACATAGCTGTGTACTTCTTCAAAAAATCCAGGGAAAAGATATCATTCCACTTTTCCACAAGGCCTGGGGGATTTGGAGGACTGAGATTGCTAGCATTTTCATTCCTATTCACCTTGGGAGCAGGATAAAATTTCCTGAAGGAGCCTGGATCTAACTGAGAGACTTTAGTCGTATGAAACAATAATAAATCTGGATGGTTAGTTAGAGAATAAATAGTTTCATGAGATTTTAGTTTTAATTTGATACTCTCAGGATCATAAGCTCAAATGAGTCTAGGAGCTGCAAAATGTACAGAATCTAGTTCTGTATCTTATTTTAGTTGACTTTTATTGAAATCACGAGACTATTTTCATTATAAAATTTAGTTCATGTAAGTAGATAAATTCAAGGTATACTTCTTTCCTCTTTATTCGTTTCCCCTTATATTGTTTTCAGTATCAGTTTAATACAGTTGCAGAGCTCTCTTTCACAACCCAAGAGTGATGCTTTGCACAAGACCTTGCCACAGAGATTCTGGTAATTGGAAGCTTGATGTAAACAAAGCCCAAACGGGAAAAATCTTTATGAGGGACTCCATTTACATGCATGGTTGGATCTTGGCAGATAAAGGAAAGCTTTTGGAAAGGGCTAGGGCATTTCAGGAAAACAGTTATGGTTTATTCCTAATATTTATTTTATGTCATATGATAGGAAGAATTCTACTATGTTGTATTCCAACTCATAAGAACAATAACTTTCTCGTTAAATATTTAAAATTGAATTTTATAACTTGTTTTTGGCCATATCTTTAGCTGCTGTGAGCTTTTTAGAGATATCCCTGGAGTGCTTTTAAAAATCTTGTGGTTAATTTGATACACTCTTTTCTATGTCTCCAGTGTAATGTACTTACTAGCAAAACTTTTTTACAGCATGCAAACATAAGATTTTTGTAAGTTTTGCCAAGCATATCTGAAGGATTATTCTCTTATCACAGAGAAAGAAAAGAAAATGTAACCAATGCTCTATGTACTGGTCTTGGATAAGAACATAAAAATACTGGGAATTTTTCTTAATCAGTACCAAATTTATTTCTTGTTGACTATGGGGAAAAGAAGGCTTAAAATCCTTTAGATGATAGTACTGAGCAGAGAAAGTGCTTATAAATGAAAATTATATATGAAGTCAGTGAAGAACAAAGAGACTGTTGTACATAAGTGGTAAATGGGGTGATTTCTGAAGGACACAATAAAAAAGGAAGACGTTCAGAATCTCTGGTATATAATATTTTTTCTGGTGTGTTCAGAGGTTGTGTCAGAGTTGTTGTTAGATATGATTATGGTTGCTATCAACAGAAATTAGGATGAAATTACATGGTCTGAAAAAACAGGAACAATTTAGTAACCTAAAAGTCTGGGCATGTCACGTACCCCTGAGTTAGAAATGGAACTAGGTGGAAGTAGTCCGAGGTAAAGGCTTCAGTACCAGCAGCCGCCTAAAATGTATGGAGATATCAACTTGCTTGAGTATACAGAATAAATCTAAAGCTATGCAAGCCATTTTGGTTTTGAACTAGAATAAAAGAATGGAGCCTATTTATCCAAGAGATGTTCCCAGTTACCTACACTGATCCATTTCCTCTCTGAAGACAAGAAATTATATAAGCAATAATTTGAGGTATGTGCATTATAACATCTAGTTGGGGTTATCTACATGATAACCTTCTACCCTACATGAAAAATGTCCCAATGATATCTGCTGTAAATATGACTCTAGTACTGAATAGGAATCAGATACAGAAAAAAAAAAGAACAGAAAATGTTGAGGCTGATCCAGTATTTCCTCAGTCATCTGTAGCAATTTTTTCTTCCTGTAAGTACAATACAGTAGTAATAGGTGGAAAAAGGAATGAAGGACACACAGGAAGGTATTTAATCTGCAAATAAATTATTATCTAGGAGGTAATACCTGGCTTACTCACAGAAGATACCTCTAATCAAATGTTTAATTTCTTGCTTGGTATAGTTATAGTTTTATTACATTAATTAACAGTTTTGTTAGAATGAAACATTAATAAGAACAAACAGCATGAACATTTTTGTGAAGTTACTTTATTAAATATTTATAAAAATATACAAACTGAATAGCTACTGTATTAAATTAAATTACCGCCATTTGTGATAAACAGAGCATATATTATGTAATAATGTGATTTTAAATTGTTTAAACAATCCAGATAAAATGGTGGAGGCGAGACCCTGGAGTTTTCCCATTCAATTCCAAAGTGACTAGGCTATTGCTGAAAACCCTTAATTTAGTGAATCAGTATCCATGACAAACATGTGGAAAAGAACGTAAAATGAAACTACCGCTGTTGTGAGAGCAATTTTACTGTGATATAGGGGAGAACTTAATAAAAAAAGGAATTCAGAAGTTGCATGGAAAAGCTAGAAAGAAAAACTGTCTTGGTCACAAGCAGAAGTTACTGGATCTGGCCAGAAATTTTCATCAGAATACTTTTCTACTCAGAAATGAAGTTTTAGTTCAGTCAGACAGACTGATGTTTTTAGTGTTGATGATTATTTTTACTGGGGAAATAAGAAAGAAAGATGCAATTCCTTGGACTTGTGAGCCAGCTGTAGATCCAGGGCTGCCTCAAGGACAGGGACCTCGGCCCTGAGAGAGGCTTGTCCCCCTTTGTCCAGGGGACTTTGGTCACTGCAGAGCTGCTGCCTTTTGAAGTGGGAGGGCTGGAGGCTTGCAGAGCTGAGTAGCCTGCTGAGATAGTCAACGGCCCAGTTGGTGGGGCCACCTTGTCCTTAGGCCCTTGCTCCACTGATTCCCGCCTATCCCCTTTAATGACCATGCCAGGGGGGTCAAATGGTTTAATAAGGTCATTAGTAGCTTTTCCTGACCATCCAACTTAGAAATCAATAAACCATGGAAAAATAGTTCACCATGGGCACACCTCCTCAGAGGTCCAACCCCATGCAGAAGGCTGAGCCAGAGGAAGGAATACTATTCCTGGAAGTCTGGGTGGACGTGGATGTGTTGCATGTTGGAGCGAGCATCATGCTCCCTTGAGTCATGGGGCAAGGCCTTGGCTGTTGTGTGTCTGCACAGAGTGTGTGCGTGTCGTGGAACAGAAATCTCACAACAGAAATTGCTATCTATCTACCTGCTGTACCCATTCTGCTTAGTAGACGATTGGCGATTTTGTGCCACAGAGTGATGTGGTTCAGTTCCTGCTGCTGCTGCTCTCTTAATGCCCCATGACAAACTGAAATAAGCTGATACTCCTAAACTGGACTGAATGGACCTTCAAATCTCTTATTTTCCTATTCAAAGTTTCAAACAATTCAACTACAAAATATATTTATTCACTATTGGCAAGAATATCTGTTGCTGCTTAATTTAAGAAGAGGATTAAACAATAGGTAAGTATTAAAATATTAACAAAATATGAAGCCCAGGCAACCCAGAGAAGAGGAGACTCCTAACAACATGATTGCTTAAGTTCTGAGCCAGAATTTTGCAATTCTGCTACCAGTTTCTAATCTTTGGCGGTTTTTTTCTATAATACATGAGCAGAAACAGATGTTTTCCACTACCAACATCTGATCTGTGTGTGAAGAATTAAGGGCATTATATACTGTCAAAGCAATGAGTGATATTTAACCATGCAGACTCCTGTTAACCCCAGACAGAACTACAGTGGTAAATATCTGCATATTGTCTTCAAACCTTAGAGTAACCTAATATGACAGTCAAGTCTCTATAAATGACATCTATGTATTTAAAGAAACATCTTGGTTAATTTAAATAATTCCAAACAAGGGCAAGGTTTAGTTTCCAGGAGCGTTAGAGCCATGGAATAGTTTTTGTTTGCATAATTCAACAACAATTTCAGGTATCAATCATACATTTTAAAGATAAACTTGAATCCTCTTAAGTATTCCAGCAAATTCAGCTTCTTTCAGTTCTGCAGGTCAGCCCCAGGGTGGGCTTAAATGGCCACTTCTGCTTAAGAGGGTCACTGTCTGATACACTATTTTTGTTGTTCCTACTGTGTTGCCCTTCTCCACCTGGACCCAAGGAAGTGGAAAGTCAAGAAGTCAGCATTTCTCTTCAGGTTTCCTCAACCATGCAGACAGGAATGCCTAAGGAAAAAAGGCATTTAGCAATGATAGCTATGTTATTGCTGTTTCAGTACTGATCTTCTTGGCCATCAAGTTAGAATCAATTGTGGCATGGATAAAGTCTGTGTAAATCTCAGGGACATGACAGAGCAGAGCCACCCTACAGCTCTTATCCCTTCACGAGGATGTTTTATGTAAAGTTCCCCTGGATCTAGCATAGTTAATAAATATCAAATCTGATGCTGTTACTTACAATTAAAAAATGACAATGGGTTGTTTTATATGGCCTTCGTGAAAGCTCATTTTTGCACATCCAAGTTCCCTGTAGTTCATGTAGTCAAGATTGGTACTAACAAGAGGAAATTGCCAAGAGCAGCCAAGTTGCTTGAATTGAAAAGAATGCTGGAAATGACTTTTCTAAACCAGCATTTTCCAAAGTCATTGCCATAAATCTGCCAAATACATTCCAGGCTAGTATTTTATGACAGAGTATTCTCCTTGTTATACTCAATGGGAAAGACTGTGATCCGTGCCTTCCTTGCATTAACCAAAGAGACACACTGAAGGATGTTAATTTAGAAAAGATGAACATGATGTAACATTCCATAGTAATTTTCAGTTTGAATAGTGCTCATATAACAAAACAATAATAAAGGACCAGATGCGTCAGTGAGGCCACTCTTGTTAGCAGATGCAACAATGTAAATAAGGGATTTGTTATCAAAAGGTGCATGTCAGTCAACGGACTATGTTAATTTGTAGTATGCATTAATTAAAAAACAAAAGTTGTACTGCAAATACTATGCCCACTGTTTTAGGAGAAATTTAACTGTTTTATTTGTTGGAAGAATAGGTATCACAAAACCTGAAACGCCTGTAACTTTCAGGAAAACATGTGGCCAGGAAAGAGGAAAGATTCTGTGAAAGTCTCTCCAAAATTGCCTGGATTGTGCTCTCAGGTGATGCCCTGAGCAGTCACATCAGAGGCCCAAATGATGCGCTCTTAGCCCCAGCCATGTTAATCTGAGGTGTGCCTAAGCTAGAAAAGTTGAATCCATGCTTACAAAGTTGGACAGGCTTTGTTGATGTTTTCAGTAATCTTGTGGTCTTCTGAAACTCCTTTAGCTTAAAAAAAAGCCAGGCTGCATTCTGCTGTTTGGAGTAAGAGGAGAAGAGGCATGAGAAGAGCAGAACAATTATAAATAAAATTAGGCTAGGACTAGGAAATACATTATTGTATCCCTTGCTTTTCCTAAAGGGAAATTAAACAATCCAGACATACTGAAAAGTGAAGTAGGACCTTGTTGCATGCCCTATGATGAAGTTCAGATGAAGTTCAGATCTCTTGAGAATGTGAGACTCTGGTGTCTAAGGGTGGACTCCCTACCTAGCCTTGCCACTCACCAGGTGCAAGTTGGGCTAGGTATATCATCTCTGAAGAAGGAGAAGAGAAGCTATAGACCAGATAACGTAAATGTATTTAATCCTTGGTTTGCTGTAAAGAAAACATTGCTACTTGCTTTGTCAGGGCTTCTGGCAAAGCAATCAACTAGGCACCACTCTGTGAAGAGATTTGGACAAATTCCTGTCACTGGGGCATATTATTTAAGAAAAGCAATATGGAGTTCAGCAATATAGAGAACAAGGGGCAAGGTGATTTTATTTCATAAAGCTCTTGTCTGTTATCACCTAGATGATGTCACTGATGACAAGAGGCAGATTTAACCACTCTTAGCTGATACATAAAGTCAAGAGGCTGCCTCTTCTTCTTCTTGTCTCCCAAGGGCTGGACCCCCCATACCCTCTGGGGACAGTGCCCTGCTTCTTCAATATGTCACAGAAGGGACATTAGGCTAATGGCTTTCGTTGTTTTTCCTGTAAGAGAAGCAAGTTACATGATGAGGGTAAGCTTTCCCTCAACAAGAGAAAATGGTGTGAAATCTCCTTCAGGGTAAAGCATCGATCATTATTCTTCCTCTTTTGGAGTTATTTTGATGCTTTTTGTGCAGCAGAGGACAAGCAAGGCTCTAACAGTCAGTCGGTTATAAATTCCTTTGCATTGAGTAAATGTGTTTTTTCCTATATGCTAAAAAAATTAATGACATCACCTCTAATCATAGTTAATCGCTCACCCTATTATAGTTCAGCTGTGCTTGGACATTAAAGAAAAATCTGTCAGACATATTTTAGCATTTTTTTGGTGCCAAAATTCTTTTCCACAGTTCATTTCCCTATGAAGTTAACTTCAGTCATTTTGAATTAATTTAGAAGGAATGGCTTCTCTCAGTCATCTACCCACCCACAGATGCATGCAAAAACCAGAAAAGCTTAGTATATGATGTACTAGGAGATTATGAACAGCAGGCTACATTCCTCTTTCTGATGTAAGGGAACAATAGCTGGGGGCCTGTACTAACTGGGTTATTAGTAAATATGTTCCCAAGATTCCACTTTGTGTGTGTAAATATGGTTTACAGACTATCAGCAATTCTTTTTCACTCTTTTCTGAGTTAGTTTTAGTGACAACCCCACTTACGATTATTAATTATCTCAATCACAAATCTGTATAAGTGAGCTTGTCATGGTAAGCTCAGTTTCCATGAGACAGTTTCAAGTACAGTCTAATATCATGGGAATGGCCATCACTACACCATCTCTATTCCCAACTCCACAGTCCTTTAAATGTACTGTTTCAACCAGCTCTCTGACAGTTCGCATGTGCTGTAACCCTGGTAGGGGTTCTTAAATGTACCATAAGATTAACTCTAAACTCAAGAGAAACCGAGCCTAAACCCGTGAATTGGCCTGTAGTTAAGCAGAGCCACACATAAATCCCTAAGCAACATAATAAGTTAGAGATCTCTCATTGATCCATTTCATGCTTTCTTTAACATTTAATGCTCCAATTAATTTTTCTCCATATTAATCCACATGTCCTTTTTGATTCTCTTGGATTGTATTTTCTGGATTTAGCCTTTCTTGAATTTATTTTTTTTTTTAGTCCCTGAAGAATAAGATTGTCCTTAGTTCCACAAAATTCTAACTTATAGTTATTTCATCCCCACAAAGCTATAGGAAAACATAAATTTTTGCCATTAGATACCTGGAATGGTTGGAGCATTATTTTTCTACCATGTATTTCTTTATTTGCTATGTAGAGAACTATCAAAACAAATTTCATCTTGTATTAAAATTTGTTGAACACCTTTAGCAGTGCACAGAACTTTATGACTAGCATATGCCATCCTGTAATATTTCTTTTTGCCCATGGAAAAAATTGCATACTGTAAAGATTAATTTCTTAAATATTAGTGAATGTTGGATGTGAGATGACATATTTCTTACTAGCTCAGGGCCAAAAGCTAGTGTTCTATTTGCAAGATGCTATTTAACTTACCTAGTGAGTACATAAGCCGTGATCCACTTAAGCCAAACTGATATTATTTTAAAATGTTTTGCCATGTTTATTAAATTTTTGTTTTAAAATATAGGACACAAAGAAAACACTCAATTTTTGGAAGCATGCAAGTGTTGATGCAAAAGAATTCCTGGTCTTTGAACAATTTTTCAGTAGGTTGTATGTGTACATTTCAAGCAATTACAGGAATAATGTTCACCATGAATTCAAAAATCTGTAGCTTTTTCATTCGGTTTTAAAGATGCAAGGATCTGTCTTAAGTTTTGCATTGCATATACAGTGCACAGCAAAAGCTTAAAGACAGAAGAATAGTATGAAAGGGTTTACTTCTTAAATGTGGTAGCGACTTTCATAGCTTCATGTCTTTTTTTTTTGTATTTTTGTATTAGCAGAAACAACCTGAGCAAATTCTAGAGAAAATTCAATTAGTCTTGCTTAATTCTACCTCTAAGATGTACAAAAATATAAGTGTAATCAAAAGACACTAGTGTCTCTGATATTTTTCAGCATTAGCAAACTGATTTTTAAAAATACATTCTTTTTGTTAAAAAATGAGATGACAAATTTATGTCACAAGTTTCCAATCAGCAATTAGATCTTACAAAGAGTTTTCATGATAAAGCAAAGGAGGCAAAAATCAAGTGGCATGAACTTGTATAGGCTGCAGTTATTGAGGCAAGGATTTGACGGAGAATAAAAGGTTCTGTATAGGAAACATCCTTGCTGATCAGATAGAAAGCCTTTCCGTATTCCTCCAGTGTGTAATAAAGGAAAACTCCACACATTTGACAAAACAAAGGTGAGCAGAAGGAAAATGTGTCCTAGGAGAGCGCGAGTGAGCCCAGACCCAGAGGCTATTCCAGATCTGTTAGCACAACTGCCTTTAGACCTCGCTGCGCAGCCAGATGTTGCTGATAGAGCCTTCCCAAGCTTGGCATCTGGGTCCTGGCAAGCCCCGGGAACGGCCCGGGGTGCTACCCGCCTTGTCGGGGTAGGTGCACAAACAGAAAGGCTGGGTGAATTGCTTCTTGTCTCAGCTGAAGGGTCTAATTTGCTCCAGACTGCAGATCCTATAGGCTGCAAATGTGAAATGTTTGAGTAAAAGCACCACAGAGCAAATAGTTCTTACTAAATATAAAAGTTTATACATCTATTAAATATGATTTCCTTTTCTTCTATTGATAGAAGTTTTTTCTTTTTCCCAGGATTTCAGGCTCTGTGTAGTAGTGCTTTTTCTCACTTTCAAGTAATTTGTAGTGGCATTTATGGGGTTTAAAAATTGTGTAAGTTTTCAGACTGAATCTTATGAGGTTCCTGCAGCCTTTGCACTTGAGCTATCTGTCACTGGATGCCATATTCTGTCCTAGACAGATAGGATTTCACCCACACAATAGGGATACTGAGCAGTAACTGTAAGCCAGATCTTCAGCTGGCACAAACTGCATTATGCTTAATCAACTTCAGTGTGAAGCTACGCCAGTTTATACCAGCTGGGCATCTAGCCCTTTGTCTGCCCCCACATAAAAACTGTGTTTATCTGCTTTTACTGAAGCTTTACATTTTCCATGTAAGGATAAGTAACATTGTAATTTTAGAGCCAAAAACTCCTTTTTATTTCATTTTCCATTTCTGCTCCTGCTCCATCCATCTTGAGAATTAAGCGCACACAGGGGAGGGCAAGTAAACTGCTTAGAAACATCTGGGATGCATAGAGTCTCCAGAGAGAGCAACCCATTTGCAGGGTACCTCTGATGAACATATAGCTATTACTGGAAGCAGTGGCTACTTCATAGGTTTAATGGGATGTCTGAATCTTGCTATGCTCCCTCCTCTTTAACTCCAGTTCACCTTCAGTAGCTACTATCTGAGCCCAGACAGGTTCAGTGAAGGAGAGATGCTACATAAGGGACAACGGGCTTGATCTCTGTGACAAAATCCTGAAATGGCTGTGTGTCTGCAAGTTTCTGTGTCTCCCTACCTCAGCCTAGCTGAGATACGTGAGCAATCATGTATCCACCAGTGCTATTGATTTCAACTTCAGTGTCTAAGTGCTCACCACATGAGTAAGGCTTGAACATAATAGCCTTCTGATAGTGTTCCAAGTTTGGGGGGATATGTGAAGGTTAATTGAAGCTACAGACTTGGCAACTTGCCTCAAATGGCTGTGTGCCATGGTGTTTGGGGATTTTAGCTGTTATATGTGTAAGTAATTGCTCTTTACCAAATGCTTTAGGGAGAAAAAAATCACCAAATCTAACAATTTAACATATAAAAACCTCCATGCAAAAAGCTAAAGCAAAAGCAAACCTTCAATATATGTAAGGTATGCCTCGGCCCTGGTACTGTTATCCAGCACCAGATATCATGTTCCTGCTTCTGAAAGCATTTATCAGCAAATCATTGACAGTAGATTCAATCTTGCCATACAACAGTGATATTTCTGAGAAGAGTCAGGCCCATTTTGCATACGTGGAGCCCTGGCATACAAAAAGGCAGCAGGCAGGCTGAGCCTTTTTAAGACTTCTCCCACCCGCCTGTCCTTCCCCAGCGCTGGGGGTGACCAGCTTCTCACCCCATCATCAGGACAAAAAGCATGCTCATGTACCAACCATTCTAGGAGAGGATTTGATATCCTAAGATCCAGCAGATCAGGTACACTGAGTTAAGCAGTAGTGAATTGTGAATTGTGAATTGAAGGAGCTGGGAAACGTTCACTTCTCCCACCCCTGCTATGCAGGCCGTAACCTCCAGCAAAGGAGTGAGGTGGACAGCCGGAGCAATAATGTTTAAGTGACTGATACTCAATCCAACAGAGTACATCTGTTAGGACCCTTAATGCATACTGCCACAGAGGATAAGTTTGTGTTCATAAGACAGGCTTTAGACCAAATTAGTTAAGGCAGTAGGTCTTTTCTGCTGTTTGGAACCAGCCAGTGTCTTGGAGCAGAGGGGTAAGATGGATTTCTTGGCTAGATTATTGTTGCTCACATTTTAACAGTTGAAAAGCCTTCAGTCAAAATCTGATCATCTGATAATGTATAACAATAATACATTGAATAAAGATATTCATGTTACTGTTGTTGGAGATAAAAAGGGAACTGTTGTTGCAGATAAAAAGGGACTTCTTTGAGTTGATGCTTCAGAGTTAATACTAATTCAACATATTCCCGGGATCTAGGAATATCTTTTGGACTCTGGCATCAGGAGAATGCTATAAAATCAACTTCTGTCTCTTTCTGAGGATGGCAGCATTAGCTCAGCTGTGCCAGTCTGACTGCAGCAGTCAACAGAAGCTGTGTATGCAGCCATATAACTACAACAGAGTCTGATCATCATCCTGATGAAATTACACTGATCTAATTTGCACGCTGTGAAGACATTTGGCACTGGCTGGATCTGAGCCGTGACATCTTCATTGGAACTAAAAGTACACTAAGAAGTGACATTACATTTCATACTCTTTTGTGCCAGACTGTGGCATTTCTTCCTCTTTAAAGGCATTATTTCAAGAACATTTAATTTGGCTTTGATATGTCTGCCATTTTGCTATGCAGGAATGTACTGAGCCAGAAAAGCTCAGCTGTAATAAAGTTTGGCACCATCAGCCCACCATATACCTGCACCATCCTGTGCAATTTAATTGGCATTCAGTGGGTTGATAAATGGATTGGCTTAATGAGACAATATACTTGACATATGCAGGACTCTCCTGAGGAATAAGATTCATTTTTGCACTTCACACATCAACATGCTACAGATACCAACACAGTCACCTCCAGCAGCTGTGCTATAACCAATGACATGCCTTCCACTGTGTTGACCAATAACTCTATCTCTCAAACTAGCTTTACATCATTTGCCATATGAGCATTTTCCTTTCTTCAATTTTTCACTGTATTACTGATTGTAAAAGTAAAGTGAGGTACTGTCACTGCCTTTGAAAGTTTCTGTGAAGTATAGTACCTATGTTTTTGCTGGTATAAATCAACAGCTTATCTTCATAGCTTCCTGAGGATTTGCCTCCATGTTTGGAAAAAAGTTCTAATTACAGTTTGAATATAGCATAAATAACAACTAAAATATTCAGTAAAATACACATAAAAGGAAAGATCTATGTTAAGTATGTTAAGACTATGAGTAAGCTACTCTCCTCAAAAGTTCATTTGCATAGATGAATTAGGCTTATGTTCTCTGGGTCGCGTGTGAAGATGAGGATCTCTGGGAAGTTGTACAGTAGCTGGCAGAGGGGAGTTTTTCAGTGCTATTACAGTACAAAAAATTACTGATTACAGTGAAAGTTTATTCATCCCTTTTTTAAATAAACTGCGTTTTGCCTTAGTCGGGAATGAACAAAAAGAGGGTCAGTAACATCAGGGATCTGGTCCAGTGTTTAAAAAAATAGTATTTTAATGGTAGATCTTTGAATCTGATCTTCTCAGATGTAACTGTGAATGTAATCAATGTCCTTTCATGTTTTTCAGAGGTCTGCTTGTTGGGGTTATAGATCATTTAAGAGTTGGGATTTAACAGCAATCCAGAGAGCTTATCTATCTTGCATGGACAAAAGAGATATGCATCCAGCTTTCTGGTATTTTACAAAGGCTTGGAAAACAGTTCAGAGACAGAAAACATCAACCCACGTACACAACACACCCTGACTTAGTTTCTTAGCTGACATTAAAAGTGTATATATATATCCCTTATTTCAGAAAAAGAAGGTCAATATGACCAAGTCCTCAGAATTCATTACTATCAGGATAATGAAGATTAAAGCCAAATAGTTTTCTTGGTCGTTCTCCTATGATGCAATTCTGAAGGCCAGATTTAAGATGTTTTAAGCGAACCAGCTGTCTATCAGGATATAGAAACGAATCACTACCAAAGAGCTGGAAAAATGTGTCAAAATCATGTGGGCAATCTTCTGCATCCATGAGGAAAACTGAGAACCAGAGCACTGCCTTTTCCCTGAGAAACTGTGCAAGGATTTTCAAAGGAACCTAAGCGAATGAGGAGCCAAACCCCCACTGAACATACATGCAGGTTAATATGTTAAATTCCTTGCATTGGTTGGAAACAAAAGAATGTACAAGACTCACACCATGGGAATGGCCACTGCTTCAACCTGGAAAAGAAAATTCAGCAGAGGCAGAGAGGTAAGCAAGGCTGCAGCTGGCTACTGCTGAGCTGTGCCCTGGGCCGTCACAGTACCTGCCGCTGGCTTCTTGTCCATGAGGTGGAAGAAGCCCACGTGTCACTGCCTCAAATTTCAACTGGGTGCCAGTTTGATGCTTGCAATTCTGCTCTAAGGAAAGCCTCATACATGCAAATAAGCCCAAGGAAACTAAAAAATGAAACGGTGTGTGACAGTTTCTAATTACTGCGTAAAAACAACATATGGAAACTTCATTGTCCATTTCATCCCTCAACATGTACTATCAAGTTAGATTTCTTTTGCTCAATCATTCTCTCTAGAGCATTTGGAGCTGTTTCACTTGTATTATATGAAGAAAAAACAGCACTTGATATGAGCAGTGTGATGCTTTTACTTTATCTGTCCAAGCTCATTAATCTCATGGAGGGTTTTAAAAAAAAGTCCTACTGGTTTGGCACAAATTGTAGTTTTCCAAAAAAGGAATCAGTTCAAAGTCCTTTTTCAGAAATATTCCATCCATTGTCATTAAGCAGGTTTAAAAGAGTGTAAACGTTGAGAAATAGGAGGATAACTTAGTATTTAAACGTAGCCATGGTAAATGCTAACAAGTAGAGAACGTCACTTACTGATGTGTGTTGGCGTGAATTATTGTGTAAGATCAATGAAGGAATCTTAAATATGAATTCTTGCTATGTACAATTAAACAGGAGGATGCGTTCCTCTAAGCTTTTAAGTGTTTCCAGCAAGATTTCAAATTTAAATATTTATAGTGGAGGCATGAGAGGAAATTTAAAGGATATGGTTGGGTCAAAGAAACGAAGCATACATCAAAGTCCTATTTTCTGGGAGCAAAAGTCTTGCAGCCTTCCCTATCAAGCCCTGTGGCCACAGAAGCAGAGTCAGTTAATGAATCAGAAAAAAGCTGGTTACCAGATGTCCTTACTTATTAACACACACATCGCATTCTGTAATGGCATTCACTAAACAATCTGTGTGGACCAGACTCTGCTCTGTTTAAAGTCCCCTTTTCAGAAAAACACTTCTAACTTTTCTTCCTCTGTGATTGATTTCAGGATAGCTGTTGTTTAAGATGCTGTCAGGCATTTTGTCTAATTGAAATTTCTACACCATTCTGAAGGTTCCTAAGGTATCCAACAAAACAAAACTGTTTTTAGCATTTATTCTTTTACCCCTCCTTCTAAAATGATAATGAAATAAGATTAAATAAATAAAAAATATTAACTTAAAAGCAAAGCAGGAGAGAAACCAATTCTCTTTGATTGGTTTCCACTGCTGCTAATTTTAATGCCACCCATTGTTCAGCTCTGCAGTCTAATTTTATGTTAATATCCTGAAAGTTGTCAAATCTTGGCAAAACCTATGCATAAATTACACAGAAAGTAGCTCACAGGAGGGGGAAAGTAATGACTGTCATGGTTAGCCAAACCCATTAATAGTCTGACAAGCAATAACCCAAGAGCTCTGGTCAACTGCTGCAGACATCTGTGAAACTTTTGCAATTAATTTTTTTTTGGAGGAGGTATCAGCTGTGAAATAGCACATAAGTGACTGATTATTATCAGCTCTGCTGGTGAGGGCAGAACTGATCAACTCCAAGCATTCATCCTTCTACTACAGACTGATTGTTTTATGAATATGAAAGTTTTATTTTTCTTTATTTTCTAAGGCACTTTAATCTCCAGAAAGCAAAAAGGAGAGTCAGTTGTACACAAGTAGTGTTTTACTTATACTTACTTTGTCACATCGTCAGTGTTCAAAGAACTTTACAGAGGTCATTAGCATTCTCTCTCTGTCTATAAAGTGGAGAAACTGAGGCAGAGACTATGTCTGTGTGTTCACACGCATGAAAGAACATGTGAGAAGCTGAGAAATGGATAGAGGGACTTCCCTGAAGTCAGATATCTCTTCTGTGCCAGGCAGTGGTCTATTAGACTGTATGGTCACCTATTTAAAAGCTAGAAGGATCACACTGTGCTGAGAACAATGTAGCTACTGGATCAATTTTATCATGTCTCGAAGATCACCCTTCCCCTGAATTCTCTTTTATAGGCTGAGGGGACAGCTGAGATCTGTTCCACGATTCCTCATGAATCCAAAATTCTCAGTGGCACTAAGTCTTTGGGGAAAATTCTTTATAAGTGGGTTGATCTGGTAGAGGACTGATGCACCGAAGCGCAGGCCTGTTAAAGTTGAAAATGCTTATATTTTAGTTACTGAATTAGTACCTAACATGACTGACGTGCTCACAAGTAGCCCTTGGATCTGTAAAGAGGAGTGATTTTGCCCTGTTGCATTATCGAGCCTGGTTTTTTTCGTCCTTCTGTATACAATCTAAAATCCTGATAAGCATTTGTCACTGGTAAACTATATTTTTATCTTTAGCAGGATACCATTACCAGAAGCTTTGACTGAATTAAATGCTATATTCTTCCTTAAAAGCTTTTCTTATGCAAGCAAATTCTGTTTTCCTATAGGTAGATGGTCTGAAATGTTGTCTTTGAATTTCTTATTGTCACTACAGTACGAAATAATCTAGTAGATGCCAAAACCAAAAACAAACCTCTAAAAATCCTTGGGCATCATGATTTGTATGGAATGCTATAACCCTAAAGAAAATAATTGCTCTCACCAGTATTAATGAACAGATAATTGACATGATAAAATACATGGGGCATATAAAAGTGCAGCAATATCTTATTTTTGACTGCTATATAGACCTTATGTGCTGCTATAACACAGCCATTACATTCCAGATCTTTCATTTTCATACTTTGCTTTTTTCATTCTCCATCTTGAATAGTTCTAATGCTTAGTGGACAACTCAGAATAAGAAGGCATTTTAGGATGTATTCTGAAAAAAATAAATGTTATTCAAAGAATAGAATTTTTAACACCCAAACATCTTGGAAAACACAAGAAAAAGGGACATGCTAAATGTAGCACATAAACTGATGCCTACAGTCTGGAAAACAAGTTTGCTACTGCCTTGGGACACATAATTTTTAGAAATAATGGACCATT
This sequence comes from Fratercula arctica, assembly GCA_947846985.1. NCBI lineage: Eukaryota > Metazoa > Chordata > Aves > Charadriiformes > Alcidae > Fratercula > Fratercula arctica. The sequence goes on from CANTUZ010000008.1 coordinate 33,457,924, forward strand.
TGGCAGTTCTGCACATGTCACCAAGCATGCTTAGAAACACCATGGGCTTTGCTTTATTAATATACATGGTTTGAAATAAATTCCCTCTGAAATGATAGAGGAATCCTCAAATCAACTAATTCACGTGACCTTTCTTTATTTAAGGCAGTCTTTATACTTAGAATGTACTGTACTCTCAAAAAAGATAGATATTAACCAGCCTACTGTTTTTAATCTCCAAACTATGGCAGAAATCAGTTCTGTGGGATGGATTACAGTGCATAGATGGAAAACGCAACGGGCATTTACTTGGGGTGCTGCCTCATTCCAATTAGATGAAAGATAAAAGGAAAACAGATCCTTGATCTTGATTCTGTGAACCACTTCAAATGGTGTTTAGCAGACCTTCCTACCTCAGTGAATCTGTTTTTAACAGGATAGCACGTGCTGCCTTTTCCAGGTGGGTCCTTGAAAAGCACCTGAACCACAGCAGTGGCAGCGGAGAGTTCAGTGAATTTCCACAGTGCCTCAGCCAATGCAGTTCTGGGACTCCAAAAGGTGGACATAATCAGTACAGGCAAAACAAGTACTTAGCAGCCAGAAAACTCTGTTTCCCAATTCCAGCCTTATCCATGGTGCAGTAAAGTGGGTGAGAGGGCATACCCCTTCTCGCACATAACTTCTAGGGGCTTTAGCCTTGCAGAGTCCTGTCATTCTATGAGTACAATCACTGCCATTGTGCTGTGCAGAGACTGCATGCCTGAAGAAGGTACCCTTCTGCCCTTGTGTATCTCTGCAAAGACACAAACACAATTTAGCCTTTAGTTCCCCAACTGAGCCGGTCCTTGTTATTCAAAAGCATCTTTTCTTTTGGCCATAGGTTATTTGGAGGAGAAGGATTTGAACTGCCCCCTTTTTTGCCCTTCAGCACAGAAACTTCAGTAGAATGTTTGGGTTGGACAAAGGCCTGCTCAGAATTAATGTAGCTACACTTTTTGTTGTGAAATTTACTGATAAGTTAAACCTATGCGTTTTTTCTTTTTCAGTTTATTGATATATTACTATAAAGTAGGAAAGTGGAGAAGTGAGATAAAAATAAAACAGTATGGAGAAGGTCAGAAGGAACATCAGGTTTTCCTAGCATCAAGAAGATAAGAGAAAGGGATATACATTTAAAAAAATCTGGTTGTTAAAATTAGGTGATCATTGTTCCCCTTTTCTTCCCACCTTTCTTGCCTTCCATGAAGAGAAAGTCAGGATTTTGATTTTCTTTTTTGATCCACACTGATTATTTCTATACCAGTAAATTAAACTTACTTGTGACTGTTCTCTGGCATGTGGTGCAGACTGGCCCACATCCATACTATGAAACTGTCTCACTGTCCAAAGGGTGTTTGTATTCATGCTACCTATAGGGGAAGGTCCTTGTGAATTGTTTGGAACTGCTCTATCTGGGAAAAGCCAGGAGCATGCCAGGGACCCTTTTAACGATTTAACAGTGTAGATAATCAAATTCCAGTGCCTGGAAGCACTTCCCTGGCACTCTTAAATCTACTAGTCTAGACACAGCTACTGTGGTCAAAATCTGCTTCCCTTATTCACGTAAATAGCTCCAGTGAAGTCAGCTGTGAGATTGGCTGTAAAACAAGAATTCTGTTTTGCAAATGATTTCAAGCATTTGGCCTTCATTCTGCATCGGGGAAAAAGAAAACAACCCACTAGCTTGAGCTTTCAAATTTTAAAAATTAAACAACGTAAGTGAGAACTATCCAAATAGCCAAGTGGCCAATATGTTCATCTAGAATGTAGGGGCTCATGTTGAAATCTCTATCTTCTCTAAGCGAGAAAGGCCTGTCATATTCCTGGTGAGTTTGGGAATCCAATATATCAGGAATCCTGGCTGTCCAGATAGTTTTCTTTCTTACATTAGTAAGAAAGCTTACCCTGAAGCTGAGGAAATTCCAATACTGAAAAATTTTTACTATGGAAAAAGTGTTTTGTTGAAGATACCCTGGTAATTTACAGGATTTGATTCCAGAAGTTCAAAAAACCCCACCAAAAAAAACCAACCCCCAAGCAACTCAACCTCCACTACAGTAGTGGTTAAGACCTGTGCCAAAGTAATATCTGATCCCAGGGCTCGCAGGAGTTCAGGTGGATCAGGAATTTTCTCAGGTAACAGTTTTTACTTTTTTAAGTAAATTAACTTCAACGTGAATTTGTCAAAGCCAAAATATGCAAAAATATACCAACTTTGACAGTACTATTTTAGAATACTGTGAAGCATTTGATGTTCTTTTAGAATAGAAAATGTTGAGCACTTGTTTTGAAAGATTTTATTCAACTTTCACCATGTAGAAGAAAATTAGAAGAGAATTATTAGGTTAATTCACATGTAAAATACAAATTGAACACAACATTTTGGTTTCTAAGGCATTTCTGAATATTTTTCTTTATTCTTGCGTGAAAAATCATTGTTTTTAATTTATAGCTTTAATCCCTGAATAAAGAATACAATCTATCCCAGCTTTAATAGAGCCGTTTTTACTGGTAGTATAGAATTTGGGTATAAAGAAAGTTTGTAGCAGTTGTCTGAAAAATATTTTGAATTGAATTCAACTCTTGCTAAGCATGCATTTTCATTATGGTTTTCCACATGCAGTGACGGATTCATATTTATTTACTTCAGTTGTTTGCTATAATGTCTCTTCATATAAAGAGGAAAGAAATATGCCCTAACTATAATATTTTGAAAAAAAGACTTAATATTTAATTGAATAAATACCTTAAAATATAATGTTATTTGATTAAAATTAGTTTAAATGGCACTGTCTGAACACAACTGACCATACATTAATGTTAATTTGAGCCACTTTCACACTGAGTCGGTTGGGCTGATGCAGACTCATACAAAAGTCTCACAGATACAAATCCCATGCAATTAATTCACAGTCGCATGCTAAACTCATGTTTTGTTTGATCAACCACAGCAACCTTATCTTTTTGGATCTTACAGTATTAACTGTAAGCTAATGCACATGCCCATGCACCTTGCATCAAGCTGTTGCTGATCATACTGCTAAAGCAGTGAGAATATGACCTACGCAATCCTAATGGTATTGATGTACGTGCCGGCGCTAGATTCAGCAAATACTTGCTGGGAGGCTGTAAGACAGAGCTCAGTGCATGACGGGTCACTCTCCATAGGGAAAGAACCCCCCTCCCCAGGGTAACTGTAAGCAGTATGTCTACTAAATTCACTAAATAGTCAAAGGACTTACAGCATGTGATGGAGGAAAAATAAAGTTAATCCCTTGAGCAGAGAGAACAGAAAAGGGACCGCTGTGTTTCAAGCTATTGTCTGGTCTGTTTCAGAGAAAAGAGGTGAAGGGAACCTTGACCATTAGCAGAGTTGTGTGATATTTTTCCCGAGGCAAAGAGCTGGCTGATGGGCACCCACAAATCCCCCATTAATACATAGGTCAGCTGATTCTCTACAGCCTTACTAGGACTCAGGCATTTTATTGACACTTCCCTCTGAAGCAAGAGGATGGTGGTTGGATGTGAAAGACTTCGAGAGCGAGAGCTGAGTGAGGGCTACCCACAGCAACCCCCAGCATTGGAGAGTGAATCGTGATGTTGCTGTGGCCACACAGAGGGGAACATCCTCTTTGGAGACAGACAAGGACAGAGCCAAAACCAATAAATACCAAGAGCTTTTTCTGCTTAGAGTCCTTTTCTTATTTTTTATATATGTGATTTTAAACTCATATCCTTGCTTTGTAATGTGATCCTGCTCTATTTCACATCATTCTAGGTAAAGATATGAACAATTCAGAGAAAAATACCCGCTGAACCCTACAATGATTGTTACTGGCATCAGTGTAGATTAAGACAGTTCATGAGTTCAGATTTTTTTGTAACTCTAATGATCTCAGTAACAAAATACATTGAGCAAACTGGTAATCTATTTAAATTCTAGTACAGGACTTTCAGAATAAGAATGCAGGTTGGATTGAAAAGATGTCAATCATATTTGGAGAAGGCTTAAAGGCTTATGTTTTCTTCATTATTTTGTATGAAAATACTTAGAAATCCAAATACTACTGTGAAATGGAAATACTTTGGAAGGAAGTATCCGTCATTAAAAATAAAATAGAAAAGCTGAAATAGCAATGTTACATTGTATACAGCCCCATTATAGTGAATGCACAGTTTCTTAACACAACAGCATCCTAACCTTTTGATTTTCTTATTTCACAAATGAAGATGTATTGTAACATCTGGAACTGGTATATTGATTGATTCATAGTCACCATCTGTAGGAATAATTATATACAACTATAATAAGTATCAGAAGTCTTTTTACTTTTTCAAAATACAGCTATCTGCCTCCTCTTTTCAGATATATTTTAATATTTAAAATACATGAGATCAGGTACTCTCAAGTACTCAGCTTCAGCCTACTACAATTCAGTAATGTTTGACTGAATTTACACCATGATAATTGAAAACAGAATTAGATTATCTTACTACACAGTTATATATTTTCCTCCCAAACTTATGAATGGTAAGCAAATCAAACTAAGGTATCTTTCAGGCTTTATTACTAAACAGGAGCTGTCTTGCTTGCTCTTCATCTCTTGTTCTAATTCTCTTTTATTTCTTATATATCTTTCTTAATTCTTATTTATTTCATTATATCAGAATGAATAATTTTTACCCTCAAGGTCACTAAAGGCATGTTTAAATTTGATGTTTGTTTTTGATTCAACAGTAAGTTTTGGAATGTCTGACAAGGTTGGTGTCCCTAAGAACTTGATCAGTCATTTTCGGAATGATATATTTTTAATTAGTAAAGTTGAAAAGGGCCATTATTTGAGACATATTTTATGATATATACATTTCCAAGTCAAATATTCTGATCTGGTGATGTGGATCTCCAGAACTTCAATCTGAAGTTAATCTTTGTAAATCAGGCTAGAGTGGATTAAAATGCAAGAAAGGAAAAACCTTACTACAGGTTAATGAAATGGACTGGATCTAATCCAAAAGAAACTAAGTGATTATAAATTGAAGATTACTACAGAATAAGTCCTGTGTAATCCTTCTATAGTTGACATTGGATGTTTGACTTTCTAAAGGCAGGTCTATTAGAGTTTAATTCATTCAGTGATTTTTTATTTTCTAGAGCATTGGACTGTCTTATATAACTAGTTCACTGCAGTTTTTATAGGATTTAAAAAAATCCTTTTCCACTTTGTGTATAACTCATAGAGAAATCTGTACCTTGATTACTATTAACAAGAGGGTCGAGTATTTTTTGTTTATTTTTAAAAACAAAGAAATTTGGTTTCCGACATCTACTGCATTTCTTTTCCTAAGCAAGTTAAAAGAATAAGTTATCAGAATTAAAACTTCTGCATGTCTAGCTTTGATTTTCAATAACCATTAAAAAAAAAAAAAACCAACAAATGCATCAGGTTGGGTGGGCTGGATGAGATGCTGTTGGCCACGTTTGCTGTCAGGACACACGTCTGTCCCGTGCTCAGCTTGTTGCCTCCCGGGTCCCAGGGCCTTTTCCACAGACTTGCTCTCCAGCCTGCTGAATGGCAGTAAATCTGGTCCTTCACTCATACAAATTTCAGGGAAAATAAATCATCAGTTTATTAATGATATTCTCATTGATTTTTCTTGGATGAAGAGAAGCTTTTAATAATGCAAGTAAACTGGCATTCATTAAAGAAGACGATAAGAAAGAGTAATAGGAGTGTTTGTAAAACACCAGTACAGCAGGGCCAGATCTCCTTCTTAACAGACCAGTACAATTCCACTGATTGCACTGAAACTAAAGTCAGAGTGATTAACAACCAAAACTCTCTTTCAACTATAATTGTGTATTTTAAAAGTTCATCTATATTAATGTAAATTGTTGCACTAACAGAAAAGTCAGCAACATAATTATTAGACAAAAATGTCTACTTTTCATAATAATGCACATAGAAACAGTGGTAAATATAGAAAATTAAAGCTGAGAAGAAACTTTAATGTTAGAGTTATTCTCATTGTAGTTAAGATATAGAATCACAATAAAGCACACACAATTCAGATTAAGATCTTGATTTGCTTATTTCTTTAAGCTTCTGTAGTATTCCAGGCAAGATCCTTAACTATTTTATTCTCTAGTTTCTCCAACTAATAATTAAGATTACAGTCCTTCGATATTTTTGCAAGCTGCTTTGTGATTAATCAGTATATGTGTATCATATATACTACATATACATATGTATGATACACGTATTATATTCATCTCTATTACTTTTCATTTCTGTTGCAATATATGGTATTTTTGCCAAAGAGATGGTTTTCTCAAGAAACTTAGATTTTAATCCACATAGGACATTGCCTATGATCTGAACAGAGTATTTTTCAACACAGCATTGTTGGCAGTATGCATTAGTAGTAATACAATTTGACCTGCCCTAGCATACATTAGCCTAAACATTTGCTTTCTCAACCATTTGGAGCATTTGCAGAATAAATCCTTCTGGATGTCCTGAAACTTTATGCCCTGTGGTCCAGAAATTCTATAGCTTTCTCACAGATGCAAGGAGGAAGAAAGAAGACACTGATGTAAAGTTAAATTAAATTACTTCTTTCTTTTGTCTAAGCAAAGATTTTATAAACAAAGAATGCAGAATGTAAACTCATCTTCTAATAAAAAGTAATCCTGAGTCCACTAATATCCATGGCACTCTGAAGAGGAAACATTTCCTTGCTTAATCCAGTGAAGTTTCTAAAACTGATGGCTCTTTCCAGACAGTTTAATGCAGACCAATCTTACACAGCAGTCAAACAGGCTTTGTGTCATCAGAGGAAATACTTCTTCCTGGTGTTAAGGTGCTGGCAATAGTCTGAAGGACAAGCAGTAGGAATTTAATCTCACCAGTGCTCTCTACACGGACTCTCCCTGTGCAAAGACATAACTAACTTCCTGTACATCAGTAAGCTCAGTGACACAATACAGTAACAACACATTAAGCATTTTAAATCTCCAGGGCAACAGTCATGGTGATGAATGACTCATACACAACTAGGTAGCCCCTGAATAATCAAGTGAAATAAACTTCAAAATGACAGTGGTTATAGTCTTCTCCATTAGGAGCTCTCACACCTGCGATTGATTCAATGACACCTAAACTCAAGGTCTTCATGATTTCTTGGATGTAATCTGTATCACCCTAGAGTTTTGGTGTGTCACCTCTGATCACTGTCCCCAGTAAATTCCATTGCTTGGTAATGGCCAGAAGCCATGCTCCACGATGCTAAGTGTCTGGAGAAGCATGTTCTACAGCAATGCTAGCTTTGTTGTGTTTTATAGATTGTTCTCCTGTAGTAGCAGTACTGCTGTGGCATCCATGGTCATCTGAAGGCACAGAACAACATCCTGTCATCTGCATGACCAAATGCGTGTGGGTATCACTGTACCACTTGGTTATCATGTGTTCTCCAGTGCATCTTACAGTCTTTAAAAAACGTCTGACAAGATGCTCCTTCAGTTGATATAATTTATTATAATCTCTTTTGTACTTTGTGTGCTTTTAGTCTGTTTTACAGAGTATGAAAACAAATCTCACTGCCTCAAGTTTATACCAATATAACCCAAGAGAAGGCTTGTCCTTATTGCTTCTTAGAAGACTGAATCCCAAAGCCGCTGCATTGGAATGGCAGAAAAGTTGATTCCATCTGATCACATCACATACCTGATCTCTGGTTAGCCTATTACTATATCGCAAGGACTATGTCAGTTTGAAGAAGTCTTTGAAATGGGTCAATCTATTTTGCATGTTTATGTTTTCTCTCATCACTCCACAGTCATCAATGACCTTAAGCATTCCAGAGTAAATTCCAGGATCTGGAATTTTTTTTCCTCTTTTTTATGTATGAAATGTCTCTTAATACTTAACCTCTTGTCTTGAGTTCAAATGATGCTTCTTTACCCACACACGAAAACACACAGACACGAACACATATATAAATATTACTATATACTTATGGATGCATTGCCAAGACACTGTTTGGGATGGAGTAAAATCATAAATAAGATAGCATCTACAGGGTAGAACGTTCTTAAGAACTGTGGACAATGTAGAAGTGAACAAAGGAACTCTTCTTCCTTCAGGATGCTTTAAAAAAGGCTATTGACCTTATTGATTGTTTGGGATGAATCTTAACAACTCAGAGCATTGTGAAATGGTTGGAAGCTCTCTCTTTACCCACCAAGGCTAATCTTCAAATAATTGATGAAGTGCCTCCATAGCCATTTTTTTTTTTTTTTCCCTGCATCTAACAAGGTGTTTGAATCCTCCAGCACTTTCATTTACAGAGATGCTCAAGTACTCAGGACATAAAGGGTTTTTCTTTCTGTAGAGCCAGTGAACACTAATTTACAGGAAGCAGAGAATCTGCATAAGGTTTTGTGTCTCAGAGTGGAAGACCATCCATAACCTAGGTTTTGAAATAGCAGGCAGTTAAGGTATATCAAGTGGTAGTGCTGAATTCCTGAGACTTACCTGACTTCATTTAGGCTGCATGGTTAGGAATGCAGGAAAATTTTGACTTTCCTGGACTTTTAGGGTGTTTTTCTCTGTGAAAAATGGAAATATAAGTTATATGACAAGAAAGAAGAGTCCTAGTTCAAGACACTGTTTAAAAAAATACAGAACCCAGTGAGTTTTAAAGACACGTAACCCTTTATAAAAGCAAGCATGGACGTACAGTCATTGGAAGTCCAGGCTTTTTTGTTACTAATATATCATAACCTTGCCCACACAACATTTTTACATGCATTATCATTAATCATTAGTGCTATTAGAAATTCAACACAATATAATTAAATTAATCTCAATTTACTAAAACATTAATGTACAAACAGCTACCAAGTTTGTTAAATCATAATGCTATGACAAAATGACTAAAACTTAGTATCAGTATGACAAACAATGTAACTGAAGTTTAAACATATTTTTCTGTATTTCTTTTTTGAAAAAAAAAGAACAAGTTATTTACTTTAATATGGTGACATTTTATTTTGTGATTAATTTTAAAATAACATTGTAAAAACTATAAACTTGTTTTAATTTGACAAGCGTTTGGTAATTAATTTTCAAACAATGCTATGGGAATCTAAGAAGCACTCTTCATTTGACATGTATTTTATAATTTATTTTAAAACAATGCTGCACAAATCTGCAAAGGCATTATTCATTTGAGAGTTCATTAATTATGCAAATGAGTTGCAATTAACAAATCTGTTCTGAGGATGGCATTTGCATAATAATGAACTTCATGTTTGTGACATTATTTAATAAGATACCTTTGTGCATTTTTAAACAAAACACTCTTGTGAATACTTCAGTTAAAAATGGACAACCAGTCGGTAACATTACAAAACAAAGTGCTACCAAGAGCAGCATCACTAAAATAAATTGAGTTACCTAATCTCTAAGTAATAAATAGGGATATAAAAACTGATTCTTTTATTAACCTCTGCCTTCCAAAATAGAGACTTTAATTTTCATTTATGGTGTTTTCAAAATGGTGCTTAAGGACTGGCATTGGAAAAGAATTGGTATTTATCAAGACAGATGGAAATAAACAACTGAATGCAAACACCTATTTAGTGTTGCTGCTGTGTGGCATAGATTGAGTCCGTGACTCTTAGATGATGGATCTTATTACAATCTTATTAGATGCAGCATGTGAGCCAAAAGTCTAGTGATGATCTTTTGCTGGTCGTATGCTTAGCATCAAAACCATACTCCGGGTTTAACGTTCTTGCTGAAGGAGAATGGCTAGGTAAAGACCTTTTGTTTATACCACTGCAGCACTTAGGTGCATCTTGCTGCAGCCAGCCATCTGTTCCCACACCTCCCATTCAGACCGCAGCAGCAAAGTTTTTGGGGCAATGGAGACCTGCATGGTAACTGAAGGCAAGATTGCCAGTGAAGAAAGGGACTTCAGTCAATCATGAAGCCTTTGCGGCACCTATTTTTGTGTTTAGCCCAAGACAGGGTTGCTTGGCAACGCTCTGGCAGAGTATTGGTCCTCTGATGGGAGATGTGAGGCAATGAATCAGTGATGCGGCTGATAAATTCACAGTGGCACCTTTTAGGTGCATTGTCTGCAAGCTCAGAAAGCTGGAAACCCTTAGACAGAGCTTGGGTTCTTCCCTAGTGCCAGTGACTCTCCTCTGGCATCTCTTATATTTATTATCCTGCTGTCTGTCACTGGTGAGGAAGTATTGTGGATCATAGCTGTGTGTGAATTCTCCAGGACTCAGACAAATGCTTTGAAATGCACGTGACAGCAGCTTCCATCTGGGAAAGTAAGTTATGTATACATTAAAGGCAGGCAAAAACTTAGGATGAAGATATATAGAAAAAGATAAAAGAAAGTCCTGCAGAAAGTTGCATCTCCGGGCTCTTCAGTATTTGGAGACAAATAACTTAATTGTCTATTTTTGATAGTAATATTTTTAAGTAATGAGCAGGAGGGGAAAAAAGAAAGAGTATGATAAACTTTAATAAATAAGTAGTTGATTGGTGTTATGTTCTTATTCACATTTACACTCAGTGAAGTCCGAGATAATGATTTTATGACCATTAGTATTAATAGTGGTGCCAAGGGATTTCAGCTGAGAATGACACTACTTTGTGACAGACAAGATATAGGGACTTCCCATCTGGGAGAACTCACAGTTGAACAGGCAAGGCAGAGAGAGGATTTGGGCAGGATGGGGTAAACCAGACAAAATAGTGACATTTTGAGATGTCACATTAATACCAAAACACTTCTGTTTGTACTTTATAAAAGTTCAGAGATGGGGTTTAGTTGGAAGACAAAGGGATACAGAGAGGGGAGACAAGAGAAAGGAGACATGAACAGGAAAGTGAGGCAGAATAAGCTGGTGGTATTAAAGGGTTTGGGAAAGCACTGAGCACAGCTACTTGATAAGTGTGCAAAAGTCATTCTTAGCAACATCTGGAGAAGGTACCTGCTGCAGCTGTTCATCCTCATCTCCTGCTGTGTGGTCATTAGCTGATACCAACAGCAACTTTTGTGTTTGTTTTTTTGGGGGGGTTTGCTTGTTGTTGTTGGGTTTTTTTTGTTTGTTTGTTTGTTTGTTTTCTTTTACCCAAAGGCCCAATGGCTAAGGAGAAGCAAATTAGGTCTGGCACCTACAAAGAACCTCTGTGTTAACATTATCACTTTAGAGGGGATGAGAGGAAGGATCTTGCTTCTCAGCCCCTTCCATCAGGCTGTTCATCAGGCTGAACAGTGATCCCAGTCTTCAAGGTATCCCCAATTGGTATGGGAAGAGACAACGTGTTGGCTTTTTGTTTGTGTGAGCAAGTGAAGAACAGAGGTTACTCCTTAGTACAAAGTTAGGAGGGGAAGAAATTTTAGCAACCCAAGGATCTGTTATTTTACATTCCACATGCACAGGTGACAGTGAACAGAAATAACTAGAGATACAGTTGTTAGATCATAAAACAATCACTCCTGAGACCACCTTGTTGCTGCCTTATCCTCTTCTTTTTATAATATTTGCACCTTTAATTGCCAGCTCCACTACTTGTCTTTCCTCTGAGCATCCTTCTCAGGGAGCCATGCCATGCAATGTTGTCCCAAAAAAGTTTGGGATGCTGCTGGTGTTCTTATCTTCCCTCAAAGCACACAGAGGCATGCTGTGTCCCCCAGGCCTGACCCACTGCTTCAGCTGCAGTCTAGTTACATTCATAGATTTTAAATTATTTTGATAACCTTCTCCTTTGTGATCCCATCACAAGGAACTTGCATCTCACTGGAATTAATCCATGGTGCATTACATGGGCAGTTTACACAGGCTGGCTGATAGCTTCTTGATCTCTGTGGCTTTCCCAGCTTCTTACTTCCTGAGAGCTTTAACACAGCTTTTGGACACTATTTTAGTCAGCCAGTCCACAGGCAGGGACTGTGCCATCTCCCTCATTTGGTATGAAAGGGGCTGGTGGTGGCTTTTGGAATCTGACAGTATTAATTGGTATTTTTCTTAAAATTGTCAAGTCAATCAAGTCATTAAATTGATTGTCAAATCTGCATTTAGTGCAGTTTTCTCTCTGTTTTGAGATAATCTTTCAGGGGGGATTTCCACTCATTACTTGGGCAATAAGCAGGACAAGTATAAGGGGGCTGCTATACTAACACAGCATAAATGAACTTTCTTTGGACAGTTTAACACATTCACAGATGTCTTGGTTCATAAAGCAGCTGGGAAGCCTTTGATGTACTATGCAAATTTAAGATACTATTTCTACTATTAAACGATAACCAAGAATCTTCTTCCTTCTTTGTTTTTTGAAATGTCATTAACTGGGTAGTGACTGTTCATATAATTTTGCCACACACATTGAGTGAAAGCCCAGTCTTACATGTATACTCTCCTACTTGTATTGATCATCCATAAAATGTTACCCTCAACAAAATACTTACACTTCTTTTTATCTTAGTTGCTTTTATGAAATCAGCTTGTGCAGTTAACTCAATCTACATCTATATAACTGACTAGAACTCAGTAGAGGTGTTCTTGATATGCAACACTTTAATTTTTGTTTTACCAAAGTAAAATTTGAGTGCTTTGAAAAAGAAATAGAATCTATTCCAAGTTCAATGTAAAATGAAGGTTTATCATTAAAATACTACTACAACATTGGATCAAGATGTGAGATTTTGATATTTGCTCAAGAACACAGCAAAAATGGATGTGAATTTCAGATTTCTGTAATTGTTGATAAATGTGATTGTTCTTCCTGCATAAAGAAAATATTTCTTAAAATTAATTTTTAAACAGAAGGAACTAACATGCAATTAGATTGTGTAAACATTCATTAATTCATGCAAAATAATTAATAGCTCAGAAATTACTGTAGCAAAATAATGTATTAGCACTAGTCAGCTCTTGTTCAATTTTTCTTTATGTGATTCAAACATTGGATAAGTGCAGAAGCAGTTGGGAAAATTTCTTTTTCCTAAAGTCTCTCCAGATGAAAGCATGACAGGAGTAGCCAATTGATACAATATTGAAAATAACTGGGAAATTAACTGCTATATCTCAAATTCCAAGAATAGTGATGTTAATCTTTTGTCCTTATTTCACAGCATTTATTATTTCCAGCTTACATGTCTCTACTGAAACGTTATTGTCGGTTCTCAATGTCTTGGGAGTTTAATGCAAAGAACAGAGAATGGCTACTTTTGCAACAGCCACTGACATGACAATCTGCAGTAAGAGACTGATGGTCTGAATACGCACCCTGCTGTGGAGGTGCTCAGTTATGCAGATTCTTGGTAAGAGTTTACTTGAGAAAAGTTTGCAGAACTGGGCTAATGGGCGTTTCATTTATACATTCTGGCTAGATCTTTAAAATATATAGACATATATAGAGCTGCCCAAGGGGAGCAGAGGGATGCAGTGTTAATCAGTTTTCCTAGATCTTACAAAAAGTTTTATGAAGATAGCCCTTATATACTATAAAAAATATAGGTGTCTATAGCACCGGCATTCTTAAATAAGTACTCAGCTGCAGATGTGCACAGCATTTATGGTATTTCCTTACTGCCTGTAGGTGAGACTACTGAGAGCTGTGTTAGCACTGAATATTGAGATAATGAATTAGCACAGATGGGCATAGTCTACGCTGCAACAAAAATTGTCCCACTTCTGTAAATTATGTAACATTGTTTTTAGTAGCTATATCCCATCTACTGTGATAACATCATAGCAGGGGAGAGTGGGGACACTGAGGTTTCAAGGAAGCTGTTGTGGAGACAAAGGCTGTGCTTTCTATAAGCTACTGGGGAGATGGGGCTAAAAGGTTACAGCTGAGACTCTATAATGAGCTGACCATTTGACTGTAGCCTCTGGCATATTTTTACTGTGTATCACTCCTAGCTATTGACCTTTATGCTGTTAGATCGTGGGATTTCCTAGTCATCCTATCTTTAACAGCACTGCAAAGACCAGTCAGGAGTACCCGAAAGTGCTATGAACTGGGTTTGACTATCCTTTCACTTGTGCTGAGAGCAAAACACAAATTCCCCTTGAATAATTGAATTCTATTTTGCACTGTCTTCCCTCATGTATTGGTAATGTAAATGAAACTTTCAAGGGTTTAAGAGCAATAGATTGACTAAAATAATTGGGAAGGCTTTGTTTTTCTCTTATATAATCCTGAGCTCTTAGGTATTTCAGATGCCTGTTGCTATAAAGTGAATGTATACCAGAGAGCATAATGAATCTTACTGGTGTGTATGTATGTATGTATAAGGCCCTGTTCAATCTCACTAGCTCTGTTAGTGAGATCTGGAAATCTCTTCTGTACAGTCATTAGTTTCCCATGGCGATCCCTTTGAAAACTAAACACAGGATGAAGCAAGCAATCCTGGCCACATCCCATTTTTGACCTCTTAATCATTCCTACATGCTAACGCTGCAGCACCAGGAGATGCTATTTTTGACCAAGCTGCATATAACCATGAGCTGAATAATTGGCAAGGGAAGAAGCAAACACTGTGCCATGCTTTTGGGAGAGGACATACAAATACTGAATCCAGCAGGAGGAGGACCAGCAGTGGCAGTGGCCCTGCTGGGTGGCTAGATAATTTTCTGTGCTATTCTGTAGATTTTGGTAACACCCATTTACAAGTAGCCTACGAGTCAATGGAAAATTCTTACAAACACGAAGATTCAGAGCGAGGTATTGCCTGATTTAAAGTACATCCTTACTCCAGTTTAATCTGCAGCTTTAACTTTCTCCAGTATTCCCACGAGTTTCCATTGAGTTCCAGCTCTCTCATTTAGTTCTGTACCAGATTTTTTTTCTGTTTGCTTGACCGCCATTTTTTATTTTATTCAACAATATTTTATTTTATTCATCATGGGTATAAGAGAGATTCTTCATGCAGGGATTGTGTCTTGACTGTTCAACATTGCATAAGTGGTCTGCCGTGCTGTACAGTGTCTGGTTTAATGGAATCCTGCTGGAGCTTCTTTGTGGTGCAGAAGACACAGCAGAATGAAATAACCATTTCCTTTGTACTCTCACAATCTGTTCTTGCCAGCGCAGATCTGTAATTACATAGGCTTGACTGTGGGCAACGGTTACATGGGAAAAATCTATTCTTTGGCCTTCCTAGTATGTGCATTCCTTCTGTTGGGTAATTTCAAGTCTAAAAAATTGTCATCAGACTTGCCCACTTGCAGAGTGTGTTATTCCCTTCTGGGACTTCAGTCACCATCTTCTAGTGGTATCAGTGCTAGTGTTGTTATCACTCACATAATACTTATCTTCCTTACACACCTTCCTTCCCTACTTTTCTCCATCTCTTGTAATTCACGTCTAATTTGATCATTTCTGGCCTCATTCTTCTTTCTGTTTAGGACCATTGCACTAAGACCTTGTTTGAAACCTATCTTAGCCAACTGGACAGCGCTCTTAGAGGCTGTACAAATTTGTGTTTTGATTACAGTGAATCAAGCTGACCTGTAAAATATTTATTGTTGTTCTTTCTCCTAGTTACATACTTGTTTATCTCTCCATAGTGTGCAAAGCTCTTGACGACAGAAACATCTTTTGAAGGGCGGGGAATTATCCAGGGCAGAATAGGTACTCTAAACACATCATATGTGAAAAGCTTGGCTGTTATTTTTTGCAAAACATGAGAAAACATAATGAATAAGGCAAACCCTGTGTAATAAATGCATATAAGGTGACTATATTTTGCCTTCAACTTGAGTACTGTTCTATTTGGCTAGTACTAAAACACTGGATAAAAGATTGTTTAAGAGGCCTAGCTACAACTGAAATTAAAGCACCTTTCTGCATTTTATAAATTCCACTCATTGAAACACCAGAAGGAGGAGGGCTTTTAATCTTGTTTCCATTCTTTATTAAGATGCTTTGTGTAATTAGTTGCATTTCTATTGGAATAAATGGTAATTTGGAATTCATCCAAATTGAAAACCTAAATGAAAAAGGAGCATTAGTGGTGGGTTGCATGCTAAAAGAGGCAAACTTCTCTAGGGCAGATCTGTTCGTGCAACTTGGCCCTGCTTAAATAAAATCTATAGAATCCATGTGGAATTTAAGAGGGAATGTAGCACGTAGGAGGGATGGGAATGCAAAAGAAAACAGATTTTCAGCCAGAAGGGCAATTCACTTATAGTTTAATGAAAACCCCCTAAAACCAGACAGAATTATGTATGCTATGTTGAAATTTTGTTTTGTAATAAAAGAGAAAGCCTATAAATAAATGCAAAAATATGACTGTGTATTTTACATTATTGAATTGAGTGTGTTTCAGGTCTGGCTGATACAAGGACTTCGTTGCCAAACGAAATTATGCTGTATTCAGGTGACAGTATTATAAAAGTACTCTTGATGCTGCTGTAGGGTATAGTGTGTCACTGCTTCCAATTATAAATTCCACTTTGCAGCTGGTTGTTTGGCCCTTTTAAAGTGTTCAAAAGGCATAAAATTTTCACCTAGTTTATTGAGGCAGTTATAAATTATAAATATTTTTTCCTGCTGTCTTTTTTATTTTTTTTTAAGCTAAAGATTTGAAGATATTAATCTGTGATGCACACTTAGTCCTGTGGGGGGAAATGGCAAATGACTAACTTATTTTTGTTTGGAGAAGTTGATACTGATAATGCACATTACCTTTCTGGGGATAAATATTTCATAAGGAGTTTTAGTGCACAGACTTGTGTACATGAACAACAGTCACACAGGACATGATGGACTGGAATGCCTCTGAAAGAGCTGTCACAGTCCATTGTGTCAAACTATGAGCTGGGGTGTGCCTGAATAAACCTAAAAATTCTCTGTGTTGGTTCTGGTGACGTTTTGATTGTATGCTCTTGATACTTGATCAGAAGTAGCATACTGATTGGTACTGATTTTCATGATGTGCCACATCATAAATCATGAATTGTTTTGTTTTACTCTAGTCAAGCATAGTACTTCCCTTAAAGCCAAAGGTAACTGGGCTTTTAGAACATGACCCATGATGATTTATATGATAGATCCATGAGGTCTCTAATTGTGTATGGATTTAATACTTCACATGTTTATATTATAGCTAAATAGACAATAAGATGAAATACTGAAAGTGTCAGAAATTCCTCTTTATAGTGAGCAATGGAGGAAACATCTTTCTCTGCCATTGGAAACCTGAATTACTCCTATGGAAGCCTTATTCTCCTTTGTTTATTGCTTTAAGGAAGCACTTTTCTTTTGTTTGACGATTAACAGCAAAGATAAAGATGCTTTGTGTTCCAGCTCCACAATTTTTTCAAGTTGATTGATCTAATAGTTTTCTATCACTGAATTCTGTAGGCAGACTACAGATCCCTCTTCTACATCACGCACCATATTTTAAAAGTTTCCTTCCTTCTAATACATACATGGAGGAATCATCTACAATTTGCCCAAAAATTTAGTCAAGTTACAAACTTACAGCATCTTCTAGAAGATGTATAAATTGGAGACTCGCCATTCAAGTACCCTAATTAATTTCACTTCTTGGAAATAGGAAACAAGCTCTACAGTGCTTAATGATCTATACTAATAAAGTTATTTTATTTCCAGAATGCATTTTTCTGAGTAGCTGTAAAATATCACTTACAAAAAATAAGCCAGCTAGACAGGCAACTTTATGCTCTGCTCACTGAAATTTTGAGATGAATAGTTAGGTGTATTGCTATGTAGAGGCTCACTGCAATAATCCAACCTGGTTATGACAAAGGAGTAACACAATTTGGCAGAGAGCCAGATCCGAAAGAAAGGCTGCATTTTCTTATAACAAAAATTCTAGCTAGCATTGGACT
This sequence comes from Fratercula arctica, assembly GCA_947846985.1. NCBI lineage: Eukaryota > Metazoa > Chordata > Aves > Charadriiformes > Alcidae > Fratercula > Fratercula arctica. The sequence goes on from CANTUZ010000008.1 coordinate 33,475,835, forward strand.
ATGGACCTACCTCTGAATTCTTTATCTTGTGATCTGCATTTCCTCACTGGAAACAATAAAAACTGCCAGTCTTGAAGACCCTTTGGCTATGAATCTTTCCACAAAAAGATGGCATTCCTACTATCTCCCACTGTGCTGTCAATATGTTGCTTTCTCAAAACACTTTTCTTAGTATAAAGAAGTATAAAAGCATCACCTTCATTTCAAAGTGAGCTGTAGTAAAAGTGTTCTCATACAAGCTTCAATTTAGGCTAAACACGAGGGAAACCCAAGCCTGCGGTATTATCTGTGTCTATGATACATCAGGCTAAGTGTGACAGCAAGCTATTAGCAATACAAATTAAAATGCCTCCTTTAATGCAAAAGAGGCCAGAAACAAAAGCTGGGAAGTTCACAGGAGAAGGCCCAATGGCAGATGAACACTTATCCAACTTTTGCTTCTTAGAGAAAAGTCAAGTGCTATTTCTTGCACTCTCTTCAGAGTCTGTAGCATGACAAAAATACTACAGAATAGGACACAGCAAAAAAAGCCTAAATATTCTCAAATATCAGTTTTTGTGGCCAATTACAAAAGAATATGCATAGCTAATTAGATCAGTATTCTCATCACTGAACCCAAATCTCTAATTAGAGGAGCCAGGAGATGCTTCATCAGATCTTTTGTTCCCCCTAAACAAGATGATTAAACAGAAGAGACAATGACAAAATAAGTAATGCAGCCTCTGGTTATAAAATATTGTGGTCATTTCAATATGAGGTATCCTATGGGAAAATGTGTATGACTTGGTCTCTACCAGGGATTGGAGGATACATGAATGGACAGTGTATCAGACCTTTGCATCAAAAATATGAATGCGTAAATACATAAGCATAACATTTTTGGTACTTGTGACTGTGTTTGCAGCTGCTGAAATTATATTACTGAAAGTAAGTTTCTCCTGTTACATTTCAGGAGTGATCTTTCCAGGACTATCACAAAGTACAGCTGTTTTTGTCTGGCTGCCATTTTACTTTTTCACATTTCACCTCTGTTCTCCTGGGCATGTGGCTAGATTAAGTTCGAGAGCTTTTCCATACATTGAACATCATCACTTCTGAACATATGTAAAAGTTGTGTGTTGTTACTGTCTTTTGATCAATCTTTTCAACTTGTGACATGCAGCAATTGGAAAACAAATACAAGGCAGTTGTCCACTAGTTTTTGTAGGAGGGCAACTGTTATCTTGGACTATATTTAAAGTCTCGGCTTTGAATGATCCTCTGCACCAGCTGTAAGCAATTGGCTTGATCTAGCATTTCTTTATGATCCTTTTTTATGCTGTCATAGCTTCACTTTAAGCAAGAACATTTTCATGTGAATAATCACCTCATACAATATTTTATCATGGATATTTCAATAATCAGCTTTTCCTATTGATTCTTTTGCCAGTTTCATACTAATATGTTCTGTGTGCCGTAGAAACTGAAGGTATTTACCCATGGAATGGTTTTGATTACAAACATTTTCCACAAACCTGAACCTGGACAGAACTGCTTTCTGTGCTTTTAAAAATGTGGTACTATAATGTCTGTTTCTAGGTCTGCTTAACTTCGGAGTCTGAAAATGTTGAATTTTCACTTTGTCAAAGACATCTATAAAACAAAATCAGCTGGAAATACGTTCTGTGTTACAGCAGAGTGAAACCATGAATCACATGGTGACACATTAGAGCGACTAGTATCAAAGGACCCCATAGGGAATTTAGGAAAAGGTAGTTAAGCAATTAATGAAGATATTTAAAATCCTAATATGGCAGAGACAGCTTTGAAGGCAGCAAGGGATTAATATTTATTTAATAGATCGTCAGATTCTGTGCCAAAAAAGAAATATAACAGAAGCCACCCTACTCCGAATGCAAACATGCACAATTTGAAGAATATTTTGTGGCAGCGGTGACATCAGCACATCACACTTTGTTGTGATAGATGAGAAAAATATCTTTCCTGAAAGACAAAATTACCTTTGCTGCTTTTGACTGTTTTGGCTGAGAATTACTTCAGTGACCCAAGCTCTGTCACAACACATTGAACACAATCTTCAAAGAGAAAGGAACCTATTGCTACTTTACAGAGGTGGCACAGGTTAGTTATATGATTGACAACAGATCACTGTAACTGGTCTGCGATGTTTTACGGGGTTTGGTGTGACTATTACCTGCTTTTTTTAAGAAGCTGCGTTTAGCTGAATGGAACTTCCCAGTTTCCTAAATTGTTGGTCACATTGTATGGCTAAACTCCATTTAGGCCAAATTTTATTTCTCAGACAAGGTCAAACTTCTATGTTAATTATAATGGTTTTCAGAAACAATTTATGACTGACCATGCCTGGCATTGTCTCTGAGGCTCTTGGTAGGAGTGCAAAAGATTCCTGTAAAGTTCCATTCTTTATTTTTGCAGAAAACCTGGAATTCATAAAGAGCTCATCTTCCTTAATGGTATTTCTTTAGGTTCCCAGAACATTGATATATTGTCATTCTTCCCAGTTAAAGGATTAATGAGGCTGCTGAGGAGGGCCATGAACAAAACTACTTTTAATGTATTTGTTCCTTCAGATGCAGGTGGTGGGATTGCCTTTTGTCCCCTGCTGCAGTGAAAACTAAAATTGTGTCTAAAATCTGGCTTGTCTTAAATCAGTTCAAATAGAAGGGAACTAACAGGTGACAACTGCTCCCTTGGTGAAAGTTTCACATGCAGAGGTGGAAAAAACGCAGGCAGTATTTCCACTGTTATCAGATATCCACACAGAAATTGAATCTATCCTACAGTTGGCATTATTTCTTTTATAGCAGTTCAATAAAAATTACAAAATTGTAATACAGAATTAATCTAAAACATTAGGAGAGCTATTCTTTATGGTTGCTTTTGGTATCATAGAGAACTGAACAAAAAGTCAGTAGCAAGGCAGAATGGAAAGCTGAGAGTCAATGATTCTCACTGGACCATCAATCTATGCAATAATGATGAGGCAGATGGGATTTTCTTTTAAATTCTACTTAGTATATAACAGGTTTTTTACTTCATTTGATTTCTTTTAGACCTTGACACCGTTATACCCATTGCTTAACTCCCAAGCAGCCTTTGTTTTCTATATGTTGATTTAAGGACAATTTGTCAATAAACAGTTAATGATGGCATGTTTTAAAAACAGACCCACTGGTGTGCATTGCTGAGAAAGTAGCTTTGCATGTATCATTCTATTTTAAGTGACTGTCTAAAATTTATTGACAAAGATAATGCATTTATAACACGGTAAATTTAGTAACTACCACAATGTATCCCTCCTAGAATCACATGCTAATGAAAAAGATGCTCTAATAATTAGGGCTGAAGCCCACTGAATACAACACCTTCCAATTAGCACTCCCCAGCTTGAATACTACCATTAACATTAAACAACAAAAACAAAAATGGGTATCAATTCACATAATAGAAAATAATTGATGAAATTGGAGGGTGTGATTATTTGTGATTACTTTACAGTCATGCACTGAAAGTAGGAGAACCCCAGTTAGTAGTTAATCTCTGGCTACCTCTTTGAAGATAATGAAATTGGCTTCCTACTGATGATTATTCATTAACAATTAATTCTTTCTTGGTGATCTGCTTCATTTTCAGCTTCTCACCACAAACATGCAATGGAATAATTACAAGTGGAAATGAAAAAGCAATTAGTGGCAGATAATGCCAACATCTGATTAAAAAACAGTAGAACAGATTAGCTGTTCGGTAACTGCAACTCTGCTGCCTTCAGCAGGGAGATGTAAGTTACCCAGCAATATTACAGTTCAAGCTGTGTTTCCCTTTTATTGCTTCCCCTACATCATGGTCTGCCACATTAAATGCTTTCTTTTATTCTTGAGGGCATTGACTTGTTGTAAATAATTTCTAAAGATTAAGTATTATTTGAGATGATTTGTCATCCTTCACACTGAGAGTCTTTGTCAAGAAAGAAGGAAAAAAGTACTTAAGCCAAGTCATTTATTGTAGTTGCAAGCAAATGTAATGGCATTTTTTTTCTGAAGGGAGGATGGTTGAAGGTTTGCTTAAGTGAAGTGTCTGGAGACAAAGTTCCTGGAAATTAGACTCCCTTCCCATAAACAGTATTTTCTCTTAAATTAGAGAACATAACAACTAACTTCCGTTGTAGCAGATGACAGTTGTCTTTACTTTCAGAAGCTTAGCTTGTTTCTGAAACATGTACTGTGATGCTGCTGGGTCTGCAGATCACTGCCACAGAAATTCATAAATATACACTATGATCTTTTATAATTGTAGATGATTTACATCGTGCAGTACCTAGAATCCCATAATTACCGAACACTTGCTTAGCAAGAAATCCAACTGAGCAAATAAATGCTTTGCAGGAAATCTATGAAGTCTGTGGGGGATCTGAGGCCTGAACCTAGAGCCCTGTTGTGGTTTGGGCTGGATTGTGTGCATACACAAACCACAAGAACTGAAAAGCAGAGTCTCAGCCCTTTCAGGACTCCCTGACTGCATTCTCGCATTGCAAATCCTTCAGCAGATTAAGTTCCCATTTCCTGAGCAGAGGTCATGTGGCCACTCTCTGGACTAAGTTTACAAAAAGGTTGCTTTTCAAATGCTGATTATGGAAGTGACTTGCTATAACCTTATGATTTTACAGTTCTGCTTTAGAGAAGAGACGTCACAAACAGGTGAATAAGCCCAGATGGCGAGGTGGGCATACAGATGTGTTAATTGCAGAAGCCCCATTAGCCACTTGGTCAGAAAATTATCAATAACATGGAACTACAAGTTATCTTGGTTTGCAGTTTAGAGTTAGCACAGTAGTCAGTGTTGTCATGGGCATATGGTCTGTTGGCTGTTTTTCAAAACAAAGAACAGAATTTTAGGAGTTAACGTTGTTTGGTTAGTTTGAGACACTGAATGTTGTGTTTTCAAAAAGGATGACTATAGACAATCTGTGTCTAAAGATGTCTGTAATGGGAACTGAAAATTACCTGCAAATACATAGAAAGCAGGATGTTTTTCATGCTGTTTATTTAAAGGTTTCATTGTTTATATTTGCTCCCAAAGATGCATGATGCAGATGTGCTGAAATATTTGGGACAAACTCATGATTTGCAGTCTGAAAGCTGCTTCTCTATCCTAAGGACAGTTAGGCTACAGTAAGAGGATAGCCTTTCAGCCACTGTTACTTTAACAAGTACTGCATTCTCTCTCATTTTGTAATTTTCCCTACTTTTTTTGGAAGTCCTGGCAAAATCTATGAAAAGACGTGCCTTCTGTCTTGACTTCCCTCTCTCTCCCTTACTTATTTGCTCAGCTTGCTCCCTGTAGAAGCTTTACTTACTTTTACCTGATCTTTTACCTGTTCTTGAAAGTTTTTCTCTTTCTGTCTAGTTTGTCTGATTTTCTTCCTTGACTGTCTTATCCCAGCTCTTTCCTTCATCTTTTCCTCTAGCAAGCGAAAGAATAGTTCTATTTCCCCTATTCTCAGTTAACTATTTGTTTAAAAAATGTTTGTCCTATCACTCTTTTCTCCATATCTAAATTATCTGTGTGAACTTTTCACATACATTGTCTCATATTCTCCTGGGGACAATGGTTCTGAGTTATTACAAAATTTCTCAGACTTTTTAAGGTATCTGTCTCAATCAGATCTGAGACATCATACTATTACACATCTTATTTCTTATCCTACACCTACTACTGTGGAAAGTGGGGAAAGTAGGAAAAACTTTCCTAGCACTGAGCTTTTCTTTTTACCTGTTAGCAGCCACAGTACCACCGTCTTCTCAGTTACATAGGTTTTCATCCATCTTTATTACCCATATAAAATTAAAGTGTTAAATATGCGAGATCCATTAGAAAGAAGCAGCAACATATTTCCCTGCAAAACAGCAGTACTTTCAGTCCAGAGAAAGCTTTCATTTTGCCTTCTATTGATACTAACAGCAAATACTGATCTGCAAAATCCACAGGAAAGGACTCTAACCAAATATTCTAACCACATTATTTGGTGGAGTATGATGTAGTCAGACTAATCAGCCAAATGCCTCATGAGAATAATTAAGGGTGTTGCATGTGAAAAGATTTACCTTAGTACCATGTTTCTCCCACTTAGTAAACTTCTCGTTTTGGAAAGACTTCCTCTGTGCAGCTGAACCAGATTGCTAAATTCTGTATAAAGGTCCGGGGAGTCCTAGGGGGACTGCACTGATGTGTTGAGCTCTTTTTTACTACAACCTCCATTCAGTTATACAGGAATTTCTTGCAGTATGTTTATAGATGTAGGGAGCTTTTTTAAGAAAAAATAAATTTTTTGAATATTTTTTTGCATATCCTTTTTTCTCAATTGACTCATCTCTTGACACCAGGTTGTGTGGTCAGTGCTTGGAGATATATCAGTCACATTCAGATGTAAAAAAGAGAAACAAATACATAGAAATTGCAATGTTTGTGTCAGCTAATTTTGACTGACTGAATCTGTTCCCTATGTACTGGAACTGTGTTAGTGACTCTGGACAAGCACTTTTAAGCCAAAAATTGTCTCCCAAGGAAGCTCTTGAATATTTTATATTTTTATTTAAGTGTTCAAATATAACATTCATACCACAGAGGTAAAGCATTAGGCTAAAAATGCGCAGCAGTAATGAGATGGCCATTTCATTTGCAATTGCGAATAAATAAGAGTCCTCAAATGCTAGATTACATGTGTTGATGCACTATCATATGTTGCATTGGGGTTTTTTTTCTCCTTTAATTTTGTAATTAGTAGTTCAAACCTGTACTAATGTAGAACATTTACTTAGCAGTCGTATAATATTTAAGGTATTAGGTGGTTTGAAGAATTAATTAAAAATAATCTTAGTAGTTGGCACGAACCCATCCACAGGCCTTTCCAAGCTTCATGAGCTGAGTGTGTGATCCTGCATGGTCCTTCATCATCATCAGCAGCATCAACAGCATGGTGTTTGCAGTACATGCAGGTGATGCTTCTTACCTGCTACCCATCAGGTATAGCAAGTCAGTATCACATTCCCCTATGAGAAGGCACATTTCTGTACTAACCTACCACCATAAATCTATTTTTTCTTTATAGTACAAAACACATAGAGGGATAATCCTACACATGATTCCCCCACACCAGTTTATCCCTTATGTGACTGGACATGTGATTGGTCTGTTCATCACCATTTGAGTTTCATGGGTTGGGCTTCTGATAACTTGCAAGATTAGTAACCTGTTTTAGACATGAAAGCCTTTAGAGCATGCTTTTATCAGCCACCTTACAGGAAGCATGGTTAGGCAATAGGCGGATGACTGTCTCATTTCTGAAGTAGCAGAAACACTACCTGACCTTTCTTCTGCCTTAAGCAAGTCAAGATCTCCATCTACTGAACTTCTCTTGTCCTTCCTAAAAGGCTTTAGAAAGGAAGAGCTATAGTTTGTCTGCAAAATGAAAAATGCTGCATGGAGCCAGGGGGTAGAAGGTACACAGTGCTGACGAGTCTGTGATTATTGTGGAGTACACATTTTAGATCACACAGATGAAACCAGGACTGCTACCTGCCTGTGGCAAGCTGTCAAAAGCAAGAGTATCAGCAATAAACATTGAAATACCCAGGAAAACAAGGGTTTTCATTCTTGTTTCACTGGCAAATGTTTCTCCATCTCATTCCCCAAAACATTTTCTTGTTATCCTTAGCCACTAGAGATTCTGGTACAAGTAATACTGGTACTTTCCTTGTGTTCTCTTTTGCATCATGATCAGCAGATTTTATCTTTGAAAGTCTTACAGATGACAGGTTTTGGGTCTAGTTCAAAGCCAATCTACATCTGTAGATTGTATTGTCCTCAGCTTAAGGTCTTCTTACTTCGTGACATTTGCAGCAGCGTGTTTTACACTCATTACTTTTCTCCTACTGAGCACAGGGGTGATGTTTCAGAAAAGCAGAGACAGATTATCAGTTCCAATAAGCGCTCACTGCTTTCTTCAGACTGCTCAGAGAGACTTCTCAGTCCATTGCTGTCACTAAGAAATGAGAAGGCATCGCATCCCAGACAGCCACTCACTTATTGTCCGAAGTCATATTTGAGTCTCACCTCCTACTAGTTCTCTTTAAATTGGGACTGTGACAGTTTTCCTCTCCCTATGACTACTTGAACTGTCAGAGCACATCAGCCATCCACCTGACTTCTCTGCTGACCTTTCCTTCACCTTCATGTTAGAAACAAGCTTTCCTATTTTGACTTCTAATGCTTAAGATATCACAGCTTAAATCTTCTTCAGCACACATGGGCAGATTCAAATTCAGATTGTTTAGAGAGAGATTATGTGGTGAAGACTGGAAACAGTAAAAGAAAAAAGCTAAGGATTAGCATGCCAGCTTAAACCCACCACGACAAACTACTGGTCCTAAAACATAAATGTCAAAATGTTGTCTAAGGAAATCATCACAATGCATCAGTTTATTGCTTAAAATCAGGTTATTGGTTAAAAGACTGTTACTGGCTTTGTGAGATAGGTATTTTACTTATCCTAAAAGTTCACTCTAGATGTCTTTGGCCTAGAAAAGAAGCCCAGATAGAAAAATGTCTGAAATAATCAATAAAAATGCCAGCATATAAAATGCATTAAGATTAATGTTGTATTGTGAGCAGTTTGTTTTACTAGCAAAGCATTGTGATTTTGACATAAAGGAATATACCAAACCAGATAACCTTTTCTTTGTGTATAATTTTAGGGACTAATTAATTTATTGTGCCTGTGGCTTCCTGGTAGTTTAAGATGTGTGTAATGCGGCACTATTCAGTGACAGCTCCAGGGACCAAGAAAGTCTCTATATGAAAGAGTGTGAAGAAACCACTGTCAGTGAGATGACACTCACTTACAAAGGACTGTGAAAATAGATTATTCTATACCTGTACACAGGCTGTACACAAACTGAGTGACAAGTGTTACAGAATTCAGTCACACATTTATAAAGGAATAGAATTGCTCATTACATAAATAATTTTACCTTGTGAAGAAGTACTACCCAAAACATTATGTATTGATAGAGAAGTGTAATGGTAACTGCCCCATTAAGAACATTAATCTAAAAGGTAAAATACCCTTAGACATTCTGGTTAAAGTAATTTGCTGTTACTATCTCACAGCCTGCTTAAACTCCATGGATCTTTTTCCTTTTCTCACAAGATCTCTTCTCCACTTAAGTGATGATTACCTTTTCTTTTATTAAAGATTCACCATAATTTCAAGCTTCGAGATCTATCTACCACCTGAAATCCTCAAATCCTTAGGTTAGTCACATTTATGGTCAGTTCAGTAAACTAAGATGGAAGAAAATATACTTCGCTTTAAGCCTCAACTTTGTTTCTCATCTGCAGGACCTTGCAGTAGTAATGTAATATTTTTAATGTTTCAAGAATTTCAACTAGTCCTTCACAAAAAAGAACTACATTTCTGCACATATTCAGTTTGATAAAGAAACATCTCCCACACACAGAAAACCCCCAAGCCAGAGCCCACAACCCTGCGAGTCTGCAGAAAGGTAGCATGTATGTGTATGTAATACAAAAGGAAATGCACTGCGGAGCTCTGTGTGGCCTCTCTGCTGTCCTGCTCTGCTTCCATCTCTCCCAGTGTTCTTCCTTCTACTGGATAGACACCTGCCTCTGCTTTTTTTTCCATTGAGGTGGAGATTATATAGAGCAAAACCTGACATGTCCTGTTTTCTCATTTTCCTTCTTTACTGATTCCCAATCTGGACTTTCAGACTAAAGTTTTCACAGGTGCCAGCTGGCAACAGCAATCATGATGGTGATCTCTAGTCGGCAAGGAAGACTGAGATCTGTGATGGTTCTGTGAGTGGATATTCAGGGCCTCATTATTCTCCTGCAAGAGGCAGGGGTCCTGGAGAAACTCAACATGTTTTTAAGCATAGGAACAAATGGTGGAAAAAAAAGACAAATTCTTTCAATCTATTTGTCCAGTGTCTCTGGGCACTGCTGCTTACATAGATCCACTGTATTTAGTTCAGCAGCTAGCAGCACTCAAAACAGCAAAGCTCAGCAGGGACAAATTTCCTAAGTGCATGCTTAGTATTACTAACATGAAAGTGTTCAAAGTCTTGAAAAGACTTTCACAGCCTGTGCTGATCCCTGCACTGCTCTTAAGTCAGTGACAGAGCAAGCTTGTTTAATGATAAGGTGGCAACATCTACATCAGGCACCTGGAGCTCTAGTCTTCTGTGGAAATTAGGTGTCATATTCAGTGCCATACTCATCTACAAGCTGTGTGATCCATAGGCAATAACAAACCAAACTGAACTCCACCCAAACCCCCATCTATCACTGTAATATGCATGTCTGTGGAGAAGATAACAAAACCAATGTTTTTAGTTTGTAAACTTGTTTTGTTTAGCACGTAGTTACTAAACATTGTTACAAGTAGATACTGTATGCGGATAAGATGAAAGCAGGTACTGAACTGCCTTGAAGTTAAATTGAAGGGGGAAGGGCTGTGGTTCATAGTTGAGCTGTTTTCTAGATTTGCTGGTACAAACAGTGTGAATGGCAAGCATGTAATATAACATGTTCCTTTCAGAAAGTCTGAGTTCTCCCTGAGAACAGAGTAAAACTCTGCATTCCCCAAAGGGAAAATGTAATTCTCCTTTTATTGAAATAGTAGAAGTAGGACCATATAGCTCTCTTTAATTTATAGTGTGTGGAGGTCAGTATTAGGTGAAATGATTGCACTGTGTTCCTGACCAGGCATTTTTCCTAAGGGCTGAATTTTATCCTTCACTATTATAAGCATATATTACAAACAAGAGCTGCAGTTCAAAGGGCCTTTTCCACAGAGGTCCACCCTAGACAGGCAGTCCCCAGTCCATATTATTGCAAGGGGCTCGTCCTTCTCTAGTGCAGGACTTTGCATTGCACTTGAAATTCACAAGAATACTGTTGGTCCTTTAGTCTCTCTGAATGGCAGCTCTGCCCTCAAGTGTATTGACTGGCTCTCTCCAAATCAGTGTAAGCTGCAAAGAACTGAAGTATCTTCAATAACAGATAGGAATTGGGCTCCTGCCACTCTACCAGTTATGACTCAAGTCCACATGACTCAAGTCCACAAATTCTTATTTTTTTCCCCAGTAAGTTCTCAGTAGGCACTTATGCCTCTGAAGATGCCCAAAGTGCTACTATCTTCTCCTGGAGTCTCTCCCGCACCTACGTCTAGTCAGACTGAGGGAGCAGCTGTCCCTCTGCCCACCACCATGGAGTGGTGCCTGCCCCACAGGAGATATTGGGCACAAGGCTTGCACAGGACACTGCAGCTGAAGTGAACGGCCACATTCACTTGGAAACAGCAGCAGCATCTGAGAAAGAGCAGTTTCCATTTATGTAAAAGCTCAGCCCTCAGTCTAAATGTGTTAAAAAGATTTTGTTTGGGACTTAGTGGATTTGTTTTCATACCATTTCTGTCTGACACAACCAGTCTTCCAGTGCAGTTTTATAACTACTGAAGCCAGTGAGTATTTTATCACTAGTCAGACTCTGGTGCCATTGAAATTAGTGAGGAACTTTTGCCCTTAAAAGGATTACCATTTACACCTAACAGTGACTCTATATATCATCTAGTTTAACATTTGAAAGGAAGCCAGTGGTAGAGTAGAGTTCCCACTGCTATGGTCTACTGAACTTATACTCTGCAGACTCTAATTTAAAAAAGTAAACACAAAATTCCCTCTCTTAAAAAAGTGCCATCTAGAGTTTTCTAATAAATGAAGTTGAATAATTCATATGCTAGCATGTGGGGTTTTTTTCCGTGCTTCTGTACAGTCTCTGTAAGTCAGGATATGGTAAGATGTTATGTTTTTAATTTATTTATTGACTCAGAAGACTGGGGTGAGAAGTGAAGCAAACACTTCTTACTATAAAGAAAGTGAGATCCAGATCCTCATTAGAATATACATAATAGATTTGTTCATACATTTGCTGTTTACCCTCAGAGCAAAGTGGTTAGCTCTTCCTGAGCTTACAGAATAGTCTCAGCCCCTTGCCTTCCAGCCTATCTGTTCCTCTGGCATTCAGTTCCTAGACTTGTTTCCAATGAATGCTGCTAGACTGCAAGTAGCTCTTCATGAAAACCTAATGTCTCACACAAAGGAAACTTCTCAGCAGCTGACTGAGTCTAAAAATGGTTGAAAATAAGCCAGGAGAATAACAGGAAGCAGTGTTAAAGTTCTAAATATTGATCTACTCAAAGCTTACATTAATTCTCCTTGCACTTACAGTAGACCGTGGTCCCATTCCCCACTTAGTGTTTATTTTAAAGAATTTTTGTAGCCAACAAAAAAACTCTTTGCTGGTGTTGAGACAGATTTTTTTTTTTTTTTTCTATTTCTACAAGCAAATGCGAGATTTCACAGCTCTTTTATCACATTACAAAAGTCCCCCCATGCTGTGCATCATGATCATGCAGACACAAGGAAATGAAGCTTACCAGGTTACCCAAGCACAGCTGAAGGAACAGAGTGTACTAAAAATACATGTATACACTCTACAGTTACATATGTGCACACAGATATTATGTTGTTTTGCAAGATGGAAAAGAAAAATCTTTTCACCAAATGAAAACACTAAAAATGAAATGACAACAGCAGCAGATGCTAAAGCAAATCATCTAATTAAGATGATTTCATCAACTGTTTTAAAAGACATTTAAAAAAGCAATATAATACTAAGTCACCAGAAGAAACGTTGATTATGCTTGCATATACAGGCACGATAATACTCTAGCTGAAGCTGCCCTTTCAAGCGTGAAAACAAATGATACTTTCAAAACTGTTTATTTTTTTCATCCAGCTGTGCTTCACATCCTGCTAAGGAAAAGTATACACATTAAAAAAATTCTTAAGAACTAGAACCCACAGCCAGGAAGATACAATTCAAATCAACAGAAGTTTTGCCTGGGTCAGGACTGCAGAATGACTTCCATGCAGCACGGAGAACAGCTTCGTTCTGGCAGTGGGAAGAATTTTCAAACAATTTGCAAACACGGGGAACCTCATTTTCACCTTGTATTCTTTGCATGGGTAAGCCAAATTCTGTCTCAACAAAATCTGAATCAAAAAGCCAAGATGAAGACTGAACAATCCAGTAAGAGTCCACATATTAAGTCTAATATTGACTGAAAATCAAAATCAAAAGGCAGAATTTTGTTCTAGTCCCTGCGAATAATATTATTCTGAAGTACCTTCCCCTCCTCTTATATTTGCTCCTCCTTTCAGATATACTGTAGAGTGCAGTATTGGGTTTTTACTGTTCAGTGTCATTCTTACTGTAAAACCTTCAGTGTGGGAGAGGTGCATGGGCTGCCTCCTTACCACAGCACCACATATATTCAGCTTCCCCTTTCACTCAGATTTATAGCAAGGAGCACTCATGCCTTCGTGCCACTTGTTGAATTTTTCTTCCCTGTTGTTGCCTTTTTTATTTTAAAATGGCTGCTGGATAAAATAGCAGACATTCAGTAAAAAAGTCAAACATACCCCTCAGCTCCCTTCTTTCTGTCCTCCATGAGATCCAGTTCCTGCTGGACTTTATACTGAGCAGTTTAATTTCCAAAGGCCTCTGCTTCCTCTTGTTTTCTTTCCTTATTGTAGTTGCTTCTGTAAGAATGTATCTTTACTGCTTCTAAAGCAGTCTGCAACAGCACATTATGCTTTGGAAGAAAAGGAAGAAAATTTTTAATGTGAATGTTACATTAAGGGGTAATAACTCTGAGTGTTCTTCATTTTCTTTTAACCCATCTTCATGTCCTGTTTATCTTTGTCAGTTTTCCTTTTATTTAAATCCTTCCTCAAAGCAGGGCATTACAACTTCATCCCTTTAGAGGAAGATGATTAGAGTCTTTCTAGCACTGCAGACATTCCTAAAGATTTCAGAAGGAGGTTTTTCCCTCTTATCTTGGCCCCAGTGACTGACTACCAGGACAAAAGACTTTTTTTTTTTTTCTTTTTCATCTTTGCAGAGTAGTTAGTCCCAGCATAAGCGAGTAAGCAGGCTCTTCCTAACACCCTCTGCAGGTGGTAGCTTGCAGGCAGCGCTGGGGAAGAAGAGCAGGGACAGAATTAACCTAACTAGCTGGGGCAATGAAGAAGTGCAATGCTTAGTTTAAGACAGTAAAGTGGGGCTTCAGGACCAGAAATTCGTTTTCACAGATGGCATTCTCTGACTGTAAAATTCCTCTATAAGAAGCTCAACTGAGCTTCTCAATAGATTTACCACATGGTCAGGCCTCACTTGCATGTTTTTGTATGGATGTTTTTCAGATGAAGACAAAAACATCTTGAGAAAGTTTCTATTATCCCTCTTCCTTCCTGAATCAGTTTGGCAGCAAATGCATTAAGCAGTGATAAACCTTGAATGGAAAGGCACCAAAATGACGTTGCAACCATGGATGCTACTTAAAAGTACTGCTAATATCAATTATTTTCGAGGCTACCTCAGCAACAATGTGGAACAAACAAGCAGATGCTGACATTAGAGCTCAAGTGAAACGTTTCCTCTTTCTACAGACAAATAGTTCTTTTGATCTGGTTGTGTCCACTGACACTACAGTAGCTTTTTCTTCAGAGCCTGAAGGTAATCACTGGACTCACAAGGACTGGCAAACCTGAAAATCCACTGTAAATCAGAAAACCTTACAGAGACAAGTTCTCAGAGCAATGCCACCATTCTTTTGGTGAAGGCGACTAGATTTTGTCAGAGGAAGCAAACTCCAAAGCTGTTCTCATTTTCATCAACAGGGAAGCAGAGCATCCAGTAAACCCTCTTGGTGCTGAGAATGATAAGAATATTATAACTGTTATTAAATACTTACATTGGTGTTCAAGGCTGCCATTGTTCTGGTCATGATAAAAACCAACACTAAATAGATGTTTTGTCATTAAAAAAACACAGGTAGATGAAGGGTTGAGATACACCATTTCCTTCAAAATACATCAGAGGCAAGAAACACCTGAATATTTAGATAGCCTAACTCAATTCATTTGAAACAGTAACATCAAAAGTACTAAATATTTATACCAGATGGAGGGAAAAAAATTGTGACTGGGGGCTTGGACACGATAGATGCGTCGTGGCAGACTGTCACAGCTGTGAGGGAGGGCTTCTTTTCTGACTAACTGCTCTGTCGCATTTTTCAGCCGATTAATGAAAGCCAGTCTACAGTAGAAAAAAGAAAAAGTCAGCCACTGTGCCTGCCGTCTATTCTGAGTGGGTAGTTTGGTATATTGGTCACAGCAGTTGATGGCTTCTCACAAAGGGGAAGAACCCCTGTCTAAAAGTAATTCTCGGTGGATGTTGAGATGGGAATCTCCTAGCTCAGGAGAAAAATTAATCTCTTTCTCTACTACTGTAAGAAAGTATGTTAGCAACCTCCCCAGCTGCAGCTAATTTGTTTCAGTAAAGGAAAATTCAGTTGCAACTACTGGAAATGAAATTTTAACAAAACATCGATTTTCAGGTAAGCAGTGTTTTTCATTGTTTTTTCTTCACATGGACATTTCAACCAAGCCCTGTTATTTATATTAAAACTCAAGATTTACATTTGAAAATCCAATATTTTTAATACAACAATTATTTATGTATTTCTTAAACAAAACCCCACATCTTCTACAGAAAAGAAAATAATTCAGTCCTATATCTTTATGATAAATAGATGTTTTTCTATTAATTTTGAGCTAGTGTCATTAAGCTGGAGTTTTGGGATGACTGTGCTAATCCTCATTGAAATGGATTATGAGGTCACATCACAAAAATGAAACTGGTTACAATTACTAAAATCTCTGAATTATTAGCATATTTCTCACACAAATGGCCTATAAAGCCTCCAGATTGTCTCACTGCCAGTTGATACAAGCTACCTTTGTACAGACTTGAATAACCCAGCAAAGCAGAACTGTTGCAGCATGAACTTCAGTTCTGGTCTGAAAGCTGAGAGCGTGAAACTTGTCCCCTGCGCTTGTTTTTTCACAAGCGTCTTCAAAGAGAGTGACATTTCATAGACCTTTGATTGTATGCCAGCTGGATCACAGACCAGGCCTGCACTTGCATTTACAGTCAGAAATAGGAATTCCCTCATTAATTACTATGACTCCGTGACTGAGTTGGACAGTAGTTGGGCAGTGTTTATGGTGGGTCCAACAGCACTACGAGTTTATGCTGAACTTTCAATTGAAAACCTGAAGCAAGCACAAATTAAGTGTGAGACATTAGAGGAGGAAAAGCTAGCCTGGAAAGCAGAGCGATAATGTGTTAAAGCTCCTTTTTCGTTTAGTGGTGAAGGAGGTGTTTGTGGTCTGTGGTGAGAAGTGTTTTGGGGTTGTGTGCGCATTTAGCAGTGTTTTTTATCTGTATGAACATGTGACAGTCAAAGCCCTGTATATTTTTTGCAGCCAAGGTAGAAAGGCACAAGCCCTACCATTTCCTCTCCTATAGAGCTGGCATTTATGTGGTTTTGTCTGATGGAGGCACTTGACTGGGGATAGTCTGCTGTAAAGATGCTTGAGACATTACTGGAAAGGTCAAAAGAAAGAAGTCTGTTCTCCTTTTTGCTCACATATGTGTGAAGCTGGTTCACATAAACTGTGCCATAAAAATTTTCCTTATCATCTTTCACGTAGAAATACAAAGCCCTGTTGCCTGTTTGCCCTCTTTGTATAAAATGACATGAAGGTAAGCTTTATGTTCTCTGATAGCCAACCATAGATCTGCTGTGGTTAACATCATGCCACACCTCAACTGAAAGGTTTTGTTGAGAGGCGGACTGTTTTGACACGGGCTCATGATTTGCTTCCAGTTGCTTGGAGCTCAGGCAGTGTACACGTACTCTGAGAAAAACTACAGCAAATAGGTTAAGAAGAAAATGCTGCAGGGATCATCCACAATCACAGAGTAAAATGAGCTGGAAGTCATCTTTGCCATCTCACAAGCTGTTGGCAGAATGGGACTTTCTCACAGTCCTCAGGAGCTTCTGCATCTCTTGTCCCGCTCGCTGGCAGAATGGCTCCACTGAAATTACATAGACTGGTTCCTGTAAAGCTTGCCTTGAACTGGAACAATTTGGGGGCTGGAGTTGCAGGATTAGAAAACTAAGCCAATCTGCATTATATATTTAAAACAATGTATCCGCACCTGATTTGCATATTTTACCTTTTTCTCACTCATTCCTCTCCTACCTATCCTTTTTGGCTCAAATCCGTAAGCCATGGAGCAAAAACTGCATGTTGATGGCCAGCTGGACATCCTGAGCACTCTAGGACCTGATCAGGGGTGACTAATGTATGAGATGCAGGGAAGAGATGCTGGCCCTTTTTTGCAGACTCTTTGGCTTTCACAGAGGTAATGGGTACTTAGCAATGCAGCCTTAGCAGGCTCAGGATTACAAATGACTGTATAAAGAGTAAAGATTCAAAAGTCTGCCCAAATATCACATGAATTAGCCATGTTCCTCTCCATGACATTATAAGACTTTCCGTAAGACTAGCATAAATGTCAGTAGAAAGTCTGCTTAAGGTTGAATTTCACAGCGTATGCTTGAGTACTCATCTACTGAGACTGAAAGAATTACTATTTCTCAAACTGAATTAAGTGCTTTCATTCACTATTTTTGTGGACCACAGAAACTGGACAGTAGTCCTTAAGCCTTAAGAATCTCAGAAATTTCCAATAAACTTTCAATCTAATTTAGATTTAGTCTCTGTCTTTGCAGTTTGATATATTAAAACTCTCAATTCCCACCAAGATTCTGAGATGAAAGTGATGTCCGACAAGTTTGCTTATTGTGGAAGAAGTAAAGCTTGAAATATAAATTTCTACGGAATTCACCTGGAAATGAAATTATCTTCCCCAGGTATAAACCTCTTATTTACTGCTTCAAGTGCACACAGATTTTTTTATTATCTCTATCAGAAGAAATACATAGCAACAAAACAAACCAACTCATGCTTCTGTAATGCTCAAGGAAAAACAAATTCAAACATCAACCTTTTCAAAACAAGTAGCTCTACAAAATATACACCTCCCTCTAGAGGGAGCTCTAGTGAGAATATGGGAGAAGACAGCAAACTGAGAGATATTATTCACATAATTTAATGTTTTCCTCCAAGTGGCTGCTAAGGTGATCGCTGAAGAGTCTGTACAGAGTATGACTTTAGTATCCACAATGTATTGTTTGAAAACATCTGTCTAATGTGCTTAAGCAATGAATAAGTTTGAGGAAACAACATGACAAAAAGAGGCTAAAAACATCTAATAGGTTAAGTGGAGAATGTTTCATTTAGCAACTTGTAAAAGCTGGTTACAGATAAAATTCTTGTTAAATCCTCCTAGCCTATAATGGCTATGTAACAATCTAACACAAAGGATATACCTACTTGAAGTTAAGATCACCTTTATAGTGTTAAGCACAACTTAGGATGGGTTCAGGATATTCAAGCACATAAGAAAAATATTAATCAAACTCAGTTTTAGTCATGCTCAGACTCAAAAGCCAAAGCTGCTTTATTAACATTGAGAAACTTCTTCAAACGCACACTGAACCTGGTGAGTCTTCCCTGAGTTTCAGTGGGTAACTTTATGTTACTACAATTGCACTGAAGAGGGGACAATAAAGATTTCGGTCTTGCTCTTTATAAAGCAACGGTAATATAAACTAATCCTGCCACAACAAATTAGCACCACTGAGAAGAGCTGTTTGGCAGCTGCAGGCCAGTAAATCTATTGATTCATTTTTAAAAGAGTATGTAACCTCTTGGAGTGCCAGACTCCAGACATAGCACAGAGCTTCCTCACAAAAGTGTGTTAGCAGATCAGCTACAACCTCAGCAAGGATTCAGCCCACATGATTTCTTCAAAACTCTCCAAAACCAGAGAAAAAAAGGCAATCAGTGATGGCCTGCACTGAAATAATATGTGCAGTCTTCACCTCACAAGCCATTTCTTGATGTTGCTGCTTAAAAGAACCTATTTCTTCCAAGGTATTCCCACTTTCCTTTTTTCAACGACATCCACTTGCCCCCTGTTTCCTTCAGCATGGAGTTACCCAATTTGTCTTTGCAATGCCAGAGTCAATTATCTCAACTCGAGGCACTTGAAACACATTGTACCTATTCAGAAATGCAATTAAAAACAATCAGACAAATAAAAAGCCTCAACTTGAGGCTGGAGATAAATTCTGCTATCACAGGACACGTCAACTTTACTCGTTATACTAAATGAAAAGCAGAGGGTAATTTACCACAATACTTGGAGTGAATAAGGGAAGAAATATTTCTGTACTTGGCATTTGATTTAAATTCCTATAAATAATAGCTAGAATGGTGACAGCTTATTCTCAGACAGAAGACAGAAAGGAGGAAAGAAAACAAATGTTGTTTCCTGATGAATATCCATTCTTAATAGTCTAACTATACCATCTGCAACGCTGGCAGAAAAGTTTCACTCTTATGAAGATCCTGGGGACTGTTGGGATTCTTTCTCAGCTCTCTGTACTGACCAAGTAACTCTGATCCCTTAGGTACCTCTTCAGGCTGTGGTTTTTCATTTGATGAAGCATGATCGGCTGATATGAAATTATTTTCTACTTAGGTTATAAGCCACGTTAGGGACTTGGCTAAACCCATACTGTCCTGTTAGGTCAGGTTCAAATTTTTGTTTCTTTTCAGTTTATGTCTGCTGTAGCTCAGCGTGCAGCAGCTGTGTGCTAGTAGTGAATCTTG
Source organism: Fratercula arctica (assembly GCA_947846985.1). NCBI lineage: Eukaryota > Metazoa > Chordata > Aves > Charadriiformes > Alcidae > Fratercula > Fratercula arctica. The sequence continues at coordinate 33,495,652 of CANTUZ010000008.1, forward strand.
GGCTTGGGAGGGGAAAATCCCTTAAGAAAGGATAAAAGTGACCAGCAGCCACCTACCTGGCTCGGGCCAGATTATCCAATGTCCTCCATAAGTATCTCTGAGACCTCTCACCACCCCCTCTACATCTTTCCACATCACCACAACACATCAAACTTGGCAAAAGCAACACATGGCGAGCTGCAAAGCTGTCCTCTCATTTTCAGAGGACTTCTCTGTGCATCATATCAGGTTTCCCCCTTCATGTGGGTGAGCAGCACCGGTATGCCTGCTGCTTCCAAGCTGGCACTGCACTCTCCAGTGTGCAGTCGCAGAGTGGGAGATGGTCACTGGCATGCCTGCTCTGCAGTGCAGGGAGAGGAAGCTGGGAGGGCTTGCTTTGCACAGCCTTCAGGTCACTGCCACAAGGTAGAGACAGTGACAGCACAGCATTAGGGACAGCAATAAAACTGTGGGTGGTCCTAAGCCACCGTGGGCATACCATGCTGGCTATTTCTTTCCCAGGAAGACATCACACCTTTGTGTGGATGGGAAAAAGTGTTGTGTGAAACCACTATCTATGGACATACACTGAGGAGTCAGCCAGCTTGGCTTCAAACAGCTACTTCCATTGAGCCTTTTGCATTGACATGAAATTCTGGCCACATTTTGCACTTGAATTTTACATGTGCCTCAAGACGCAGACAGATCTGCCAGCGTTGTCTGCAATGTCGTGACTCCCTAAACCCTTTTTCTGCCATTTTGTCTGCCTAGCAGCTCTGAAGTGATCCTCCTCACCAGGATTTGAGGGAAGGAATAGGCAACCTCTAACCACGATGGCCAGGGAATTTATCCCACCCCACCAGCCCAGTCCAGTAGCTGCAGCAGAACATGATCTAAGGAACTGCTCCTCACACTTGCAACATGTAACGTTTGGGTGGATATCACACTCCCTCTCATTGTGATCCTTGCTGCAGCCGGCAGCATGATTGCTTAATTTGTTTGATATAGTTGCTGGGAAGCTTATGCGTAATTTCCTTTACTGATATTTAAGGATGTTTGTCATCCTGAATTTATTCTCTGCTGAATATGGTGTGCATAAAGCTGGCATAAGCCAGAATGGCACTTATCTATAGTGTAGATGCAACTGTTCTAGACCACCCAGATCAGCAAATGCCCACTTGGGCCGAACCCCTGCTTCCACAGGAAGTGTATGTGGCTGCTGCAGGACCTGATAACCTGCACATTTAAGGATGTCCAGGCTTTGCTAGCACTACCCTGCACACTCAGAAATGTCTTGATTCCTTTGTGGGGGCTCCAAAACCTCTTATTTTTGCACTCAAACCAGCAACAGTTTATCAAATTGACAGTATGAAAGAGTAGATTTATATCTTTGCATTAGTCCTGACAATACCGTGAGAACTAACTCATCTCCTAATATATGTATTAAGAAGCCAAAAAGGAGAATTTGTCTACTGCATTTTGACACAGCACTGCTGTGAGCTTTGCATGGTATGAACAAAACCAATTACTGAGAATGTGGTGATGAGGCAATAATTTTTTTGCCACATACTTTGAATGGCAAAACATGAAAACCATTGGTCTTAACCACTCAATAGGTGTATGATAATTCACATACCACCAGCACATAGAAAAGAGGCTTTAAGATTTATGTATGTACAAAAAGCATTGGTTTCATTGCACATTACATTTTGAAACAGACTTTGCTTAACATTTGCAATACATTTTGTTTTCAGCCAAGTACTAAGACAAAACAAAACAACTTTTGTATCAGGACTTTTATCAAAAGTTGCTTTGGCTTTCATGGTCTATATTATTTCATAACTATATCTCATTATTGCCTTCTTAAAGCAACTTCGTGGGAGTATTTAGTCTTTTTATAATTAGATATAAAATAGAAATTAAATTGAAGTGGAACAGTGTTTCCTAGCAGCAAGTTGCACAGAAATCAGTGCAGAGGGATTGCTGTCTTACACAGCTGAAACATAACAACATTTTTTTTTCTTCCCCTCCACCGCACCACCCAGACTGTGTTGTGCTATGTGTTCATTACCAGGTACATAAACTACTGCAAAATGTCAAAGTCTATACTCCTTTAAGGCTGCATTTTTCTTGGTCACCTTGATGAGAATTTATTCTCATAGGAATTTATCTGGAATTAAACTCGTTATGGGAGGGAACACATTACCTTGTTTTCCAAGGAAATACATTACAGGCACCTAGAGATATTTTACAATCATTTCACCATTTTTTTCTGAGACAAACCTTGCTTTATTCTCCAGGCCATAGTGGTTGCTTCATAATTTATTTTTGTTGGAGAGGCGGTGTTTTGTTGGAGAGGAGGACCTTCTTCCTTGGATGGTTGTGGTATAATGTTTAAGTTGTGTGACTTGGTGGCTTTTTGGCCCACTTAAGCTCAGTTATGCTCACAGAGGGATCAAAGCGATGCGGTGCCCTAGGACAGAAGAGGCAGATTCCAGCTGGGGAACTCTTGGGTTTACACAGCAGCTGTGGCAGAGATACGGAAAATCTGCTGATGTGCTGCAAAGTGACTGGTATTTGTAAACTGTTTGCTGGGTCATCTGTCTGCTTCATTGTGCAAACACAGGAGTTGCGCGGGGAAAATAAACCCAGCAACTTCTCAGTGAAACACCGCTCACTGCAACATAGGGAGGGTTTCATCTTCCTGTGACTCAACTTTCACAGACATTCATAGGATTGACTGTTAGTGACTGACGGTGATATCACTCCTAATTTGGGAAAACTGAGAGCTGACTCAGATGAGTGCCAAACCATATGTAGCTTAGAGTGAACTAATGGAGTATTTAACTATACTTCATCCAAGAAGGGCCACACGTGGGTGCTAGGTTCTCCCCATCCTGCTGTCTTTGTCTGCCAGGCTCCCACAGGCAGAGTTCACACCTACAGCCCATGTGTGTGTTTTCCAGTCTTCAAACAAATGAACAGGAAGGAGCAAATTATTGCTGAAGTCCTTGGTCTGCTTTTTCTCCACCATGTCTCCCCTGTGAACAGAAGGCAGTCCTGACTCAAAACCACCGGCTTCACCGGATGTGAAACAAGGGCAGGCAGACCGTATGCTCTGCACTGCTGCTGCCCCGCACAGCACCCTTTGCCTCTAGTTGGCTTTGCTTGTGGCTTACCAGTAAGACTCCTGCTGGGGAGGAGAACCCAAGCCAGACAGGAGTCGGCCCCAACTTGCTGTGTACGCTCCAGCCCTGTTTTAGGGCATGAATGGCTGGGATCTCCTCCCCAGACTGAAGGTATTCCCTGATGTGAAACTGAGATTGCAACAGACTTGCACCGGTATAAAATGTAGCTGTCCTCCGGAAGGCAGGCGTGCCAGTCGCCTTTCCTCCTGCCCCTCGCTGCTCTGCTGGCAGAGGATAGCAGCACTCACTTGGAGGGATTCAATCCTTTGGGGGCCCCGCAGAGCCCTCCATGGCTTCCAGCCTCAAGTGCTGCCAACATCACTGGGAGCACCCATCTGCACAGCCACTGTGAGCCCTTGTAGGCTCTGGGCAGCTCACTGGGTATGCTGGGAGCAGGCAGTGGGAGATGGACAGAATGATGGCAGCACCAGAAGAACCCTCAAAGGTGCCTCTGTGGATTTAGTCCTTGAGGATTTGGTCTGAATGTTACAATGTTGAGTGCTCAAAGGTCCAAATAGGTACAAAGGTACAAATACCAAAAACAGTCCCTCATGACCATGGTGCTGGGCTAAGCAGGGAAGCTCTCAGATATAACATGAGCCAGTGACTGACTCCACTTTCAATCATACATTACATATAATATATAAAACAAATTAAAAAATGAAATAACATATATGAATATAAGTATAAATAAGAGATGTGTACATATATGCAGATAGACATATATACAATATGTATATATGTATTTATATACATATAATGTGCATAGTTTTAATTATATGTAATCTATCTACTTACTTTTAAATATACATAACCTATCTACTTAGAAAAGTTACTGTAGAAAGTCATCCTAGGGCAATCAGCATGGCATTTTTCACCTTATCATTCAGAGGTAAATGCATGTGAGCTGTCTCCTCACAGACTTGCAGTAAAAATAGTTTCAAGCAAAGAAGTCCTGGAGAAAAAAAGACTTCAACATCTGTTATCAGGCACAAAACCCTTTTAGCAGCTTGCTAATGCTGCGGATATTGACAGAATAGTTTGATGCCGCACAAGAGGTCAGACAAGATTTCTGATGACATTATACTGATAAAAAGGGAGTTTAAGATGCTCTTTATGGTACTGTTGTTCAGGGGACTAGAAATGCACATCCAAGGCATCACGCACATGTGTATTAGGATGAAAGGGTGAAGCATCCAGAGGAAAGAACAAAGAGCTGTTGTCATTTAACCTGATTATAAAGCAGAGGCATGGCAATACTGGAGGGTGGATTATGGCCCCGCCCTTTACTCCCCTCATCATGCAGGAGGGGGTGTCTGAGGGTTCGCTCTTTGCACAGCCCAGGTGAGGGCTGAGGGCTGTCCCCAGCATCTCCCCCTTGCTTGTGGGAGCACTGAGGCTGCGGGCGAGTTGTCCATTTGCACAAGTGGCATGAAAAGCAGAGGCAGACTGAAAGGGATGATAAGGTAGTTAGCAAGAAGGACGCAACACCCCATCAGGCTTTCCAACAGTGCAATCAGATGAATCAAGTAACCTCTGGAGTAAAAAACACTGGATTATCCCATGAGCTGTCAGCCTCATTTGAACGCTATGCTATTTAAATTTAAGTGTGAACTATAGCATATCTCAATAAATTAAAAGTGCTGGTTTAATATTAGCATATGGGTTGGAAGGGAGTTTTTAGGTTTTTTGGCAGGGGGGATTTTTAAAACTTGTTTGGGGGGTTGGGGGAGAGGGGGGGAGGGGAGGGAGGGGAATGGGCCCTGAAACCAAAGTTTTCGATTTCGGAAATATTCAAGAAAACCATGTAAATGTCATCACGGGAGAAGCCCTGTGGACTTAAAGCTGAGTGTGTGCAAAGGTGTGTCTGGCTACTCCAGCCACTACATTAAATATTTCTCTTAAAGCTATTCAATTAGAGAGACTTCACAGTGAAAATCTTCTGTGACAATAAACCCCAAGAGTATTCCCCCCCAGCTTTTAATTTTTCCCCAGCTGTAGCAAATGCTTTATGCTGTTTATTCCAGGGAGGTTCCTTCTTCCGTCCTCTCCCTAGCAGGAACTGTAAGTCACACTTTTCTAGATGGAATTCTTGGAATTGCCTGTCCAGTGATTCAGGGATAGATCTCAGCACAATTCTTTTTAGGACTTTTTTTTTTTTTTTTTCTATTGTGATTTCTGGAAACAATTTTTTCCTGAGAAAGAGTTAGTGTGAATACATGTCCTATTCAAGAACTTTTCAAAAGAGCTTCAGAGTGCTAAAGTGCCATTTCACCATTTTTGGAACACCTAAAGTTATAATTTTAAAGTTAATTTTAAAAAATAATTTAATCCTGCCCTCCCCCCATTTCCACTCCAGCTTTGACTGTTGATTCAAATGCTGAAAATCTTTCACTAGGTAAAATGCCATCTAATCTGGCCAGTGCTACTTACAAACTGGAATTCAGGCATGGAAATTTACTTGGCTTCTAAAAAGATCAGCTTTTCAGAACAAGGTAATGGTTTGCAGAGATAATATACATACTATTAGATACAATAAAATAAAGATAACATAATATAAGGGTAATGCTTGTCCTTATATGTTAATGGTCTTAGATTTATGTTTTTTGACTGTGATGACCATCCTCAGATTGAAGTTCCTGTAGTAAATGATGAACACAAAAATCTCTGTGTAAAATTTGAAATCCTAGAACAGGCAGAAAGTTGAAAACAAACAATACATATATGACTTGGTCTCAAATTTATAACGATCTGAGAAGCTGTAAAGGTCAGATACAAACCCTGATGTTCCATGACGTATCACAGGTTCAGAGTTTACAGCCGTGGCCCCAGCAGCACTTTTTGTTAATCCCACTCCAACTTTATCAATAATTCTGTCTGAACTACATGTAGAAGCACAACATTCTTTGAAGTCTGAAAACAAAATTCAGCCAAATTGTCTCTGGGCAAATTTCTGTCATCACAAAGCCCTGTGGAACTGATTTAAAGTCAATAGGAGCTTTTAATGAACAGGAGAAGCGGAGTGGCAGGGGGCATGCAGGAGCAGCCTGCGCTGCCCTGGTTCCTCATTCGCGTTACACAACACTGGGTTTGTGCAGTGGGCAGGAAGGAAAAGAAACAGCTGACAAAGAACACGCAGCAAAACGAGGGCTGGCAAAAAAAGGAAGAAGTGAAAAAAATGCTTGTCCAGCTCTCATTGTCAATAGTACAGAAACACAAGAGCAGACATGCTGGGTTAGACCAGAATTCATTTTGCCTATTTAATATTAGCTATTAGTGGACGTTAATGGAAGTATATGAAAGAGGCACATACTGAAGGCAGCTTCACAGAGATGAAGGGAGAATGAGCAAAACAGTCCACCAACTTCACTGCTAAATATATTGAGCAGAACATTGCAAATGCTGTTAGTGTATTCAGGCAGGCTGAATAGTAATTATGCCTTTGCTTTCTCCAAGCTTCTGTTTGTGTTTTTTTTCTGTCACAACTGAAACTGAGCTAATAGGGCTGCTGCAGGCTGGGAGGATATTGTGTCCACAACGGGAGTAGTGATGGTGATATAGTAGCCTAGAACTTCTCACGCAAGGACATAAGCACGTCATATGCTGCATATAGCAAAGGGACAACTTCATCCCTCACACAATTGCATTTACCTCTAGGGTAGAAGAGGGGAGTCACTTAAAGGGACATAACACTACCCAATGAATGAAGACAAAAAGCAAAATGAAATTATGCAGGAGCTGTTAGGTTTGTAATAGTTTATAATTTCATTCTTCTTCCACTAAAGTCAGTTTGACTATTTCAACATGGGCAGAATTAGGCCTGCTGTAATTTCTCAGTGGAAGTTTGATTAAGGGATGACAGCTAATATCCTACCGATAACAAGGAGCACTGCAGGAACAGTGGAGACTACAAGATAACAAGATCTTGGAATGAAAAGTTCTACTTACTAGCCCTTGCTGGGAGACAGCCACAGGGTGTGAGTCCTGTATGCTGGATGACCACAACCTGCTCTGTGTTAGGCTTCTTGGGAGTTTGCCCACCCAAGTACTGAGTAGGCCTGACCTTTTCTGACATCTGAAATCAATTAAGGATGCAATTAAATGGTACTAGAGTATCTATAAGGCAACTGTTTGAGAATGTAAATTTGTAGAGATCTGATCTGTCTCGGGAAAAAGAAGAATTACTCCTTGACAGCTGGTCACTGAAAATTGTAAGCTTTAAAGCTATTATTTGTTGTATGTACTTATAGAATGACCAATAAGCTCAGAATTACAGCTGAAAGTTCTGTGATGAAGCATTCATGAAAAAGGTACTTTTTCTTCCAAAGATGTTAAGTCATTGAAACTAAAACTTCTGCTGAACAGGGTCATTTTCTATGGATTAGACAGAATGTGTATTTGTTCAGGACAGTCTAAACTCAAGTCTCAAATTGAATCAGAATAGGATTTCAACTGGGCATTTTCCCACAGGTATTTATGAAATCACCAGTTGCTTGCTTATATATTATTGAGCAAGTAAGTCTTGAGCTGTTGCATTCAAATTATTCACCGCTTTGAGGTGAAAATTTTTAACGATATCTGTCAACCAATACTACTTTCCAAGTATTTCCTTAAAATCTTCCTTTCTTACAAAGACCATTAAAAATTTGAGAGCAGGCAGTCAGCTGGTTTCCTGTGGCCCTAGACTGGTACACAGGCCAATGCTGTTTTGCTGGTTTCCTATAAATTGAATTGTCCTGTATAGAAACTGAGATATCCAGCTCCTTAGGGACAGAGAGATTTTTTGCGAGATATTTGTGTATAGAGAGGTTCCTGGCCTATGCTGCCATGTAAACAAACTAGAAGGAAAACCATGTTTGAGTAGGTAGAGCTTACTTCCATTTTAGGCAGTTGCACCTCCTCAAAGCAAATCACTGTGTGCTCTGTCTGCATTACTGGTCTTCAATGTTTCATTTAAGCCACAACATAGTGGATGCACATCAACAGAACAGACCATGGTTTCTTATCATTGCAATGATGGTCTTTATGCCACTCTTTAAGGTAAACAAGGCCTGCTGGAGAAGTCTGAAATGCTGCATCCCAAAAGAGATCCTACTGAGGGAAGGGTGGCAAATTAAATAGCTATTTCCACTGCTTTAACGAGAAAGCCCTGACTCCATTTCTTCCTCTTCACTGAAACACGAAGTTGCAAAGATATTTTTGCTATGTGTTTCTGGTAGGGGAAACAAGGAATACTCTTTAATACAGTTGTCCTGTGTCCTAGCTGTCAGTTGGATGAAAATAGCACTTTTCTGAAGCTGTAGGTTAAATATTGAAGAGTGCCACCTGAAAAATCAATAGCTAAGAAAACAGCTCTGAGATATTGCCAAGCTTGCAAAAAAAACAAAAAAAACCCCCCGCCACCAGAATCCTGCTTTCCAAACATTTCTAGCTCACTTCTGAGGTCAAAAAGCTGCAAAATACAGGCTGGCTTTTGGCTGCCTTTCGGAACCCAACAATTATTTATAGCTTGGAAAGTTTGGTTCAGAGTTTCAGTAGCGGGCCTGCAAGTTAATACTAGGTGTGTACCCAGTTACATAAATTCTTCAGTTCCTTACTTTGTATATATGCTCCAAGAGACTTGTTTTCTTATATTCTCTTCTAAAACTTCAAGATATCAAATTTCAGACCTAGCTAAAACCAGGCTATAGTAGTACAGCTGTAACAGGTTATACTACTTACAGGAATCTTTTATCTAATGCAGCCCTTTTCCAATTTTTACAACAGCGTAATTTTTTTTAAGTTATTTTGAGTGCTAAACACCCAGCCAGTGCACATTTCTACTCTTGTGGTATTCCTCAACTGTTAATTCCACTATATCTTTGCCTATTCACAACTCATTATATAAGATTAGTAACCTAAATCACGTGGCACTGTTCCTACTCTTTGACTGGATGATGGCGAGTGCCCTATTGGGGCACCAATACCTTATTTGCAAATAAAATAAGTTGTCACTTAGTGAAGAGCCAAACATTTGTGTGGGCAGATGTCCATTAGCACAAATGTTCATGGATTAATCACCAAAAGGGGTGCGAACACTTTTGAATAGAAAAGCAATTTAGAATTCATGCAAACATTTGTGAATAATTTCCTTAGCTTTTCTTTAGCTTGGAGAAGGCTGAATGTTTTGATGTGGGACTCGCTGATTATTTCAGTGCAAAATGGAGTATTAGAATTGAAGGACGAATTCAAGTTTCACTGAGACGTTTATAAGTAAATTTACTTCACTGGACTTGCAGGTTGTTCTTTCTATTGATTGTAAGAAGAAAGCATTTTACAAAGCACGGCCATGCACTGCGCAACACTGCTGCAGCTCCGTGCAGAAATCAAGGACCGTTCTGGGACTCCTTAAACTGATCAAACAACTTCTGTTTTCAAATCAGCACTTTCTTTTAAATAATGTATGTTTTAGTGATACTTTCCCATTGCTTATTATCTGCAGATGGGTGTACTCTCCACAGTGCTTTATAAGGTGATCTCCACCATTTTCAGCTACTCTTAGCATGCTTATAAAGCATGCATTACCTCAAAGATATTGTCTGTATATCATTACGTGCAGCTTTGTAACAGAAGGTGAGACATCTACCTGTGATTTATAGACTAAAGAAAATGTTAAACATGCAGCCTTGTGGAAACAGGGCTCTCACACTTGCAAGACATAAAACATTACAAGGACCCTGCAAGTTCAGACTGTTGTATGAGTTGTTCATTGCTGATTAGGTAGCTTGTTACAAGTGGTTCTCTCCCTACTGCAGCCCGAGCGAGTTAGAAAGATAAAATTTACTGCACGTAATTTTAACAAAAGCACATAGACAAAAAAAGCTACTGGATTGATTGTGAACACCAGAAAAGGAGCTTTGGAAAAACTTTGATTTGTATGAGAGTCTGTGAATTGCAGAAAACCATTTACTTGACTCATGACACTAATATTTTGAAAGGCAGTTTGCGAGTATTAAGTGCTTGATCTTTGGAATAGCAAAGATTTACTTAGAACTAAAGGTACAGAATTAGATCCCTAGCACTGGAGATGTGCTTTTAAAGAAAAAAATACTGCAGTTACATTTTAAGCACATATCTTACTATAATAACATATCCATTAGTTATAAACACCAACTGCTGTTCAAGCACAGCTGTTTACAATGATAACATATGACCTGATCTTCGTAACAAATCCATGTAACCTAATGAAGACCTAATGCTAGAAACACAATATATAAATGAGAAAAGGAAGCATTAGGTCTGACAAATCCTAGGAACATCCCTTTTTAGCATATTACTCTCTCTTTCTCTCTCTCCCTCTCCTTTTTTTTCCTTGCACAATTTTAATAATTAAAAAAAGAGTGGAAGAATTTTAATAAAATCTCTGAAGTCTTGTGTTATGCGCATGTCTTTCCCTGGCCCATGAGTATCATCAGTGTGAACTTAAATTTTCTCAGCAGTAAAGAACCATTATAACCTGGCAGTACCATTTCTTACGATGATAATTTCTACTGCAGTAAATAAATTCTGGTCCTTTCTTAGGGGAAAAAATGACACCTGCTAAATCATAGGCATGAAACCACCAGTGAGAAAAACCCACAGCCTAACAGGGACTTCTCAGATTGCATAGCTGAGGCGAGCATCCTGCATCATGATCTAGGTACAACTGCCCTGTGGAGAAAACATAGGGAACAGCTATGTGACAAAAACCTTTGTCACTGATTAAAAACAAAGAAACAAACAACGTCCCCACCCCCTGAAGGTGCAGTTCATGGATAGAAATAAATGAAAGAGAGAGATAAGGCACACCAGAGTTGCCTTGTGAGATGCAACCCCGACAGCTGGCTAAAAACACATTAAAGAAGAAATCAGGTTGCGCGATGTGACAGACATCCCCATCTTCCACCCACATGTTACTTTTGGCATAAGGGTTTTGTTTCTTACTGGTGAAGCCCAGTTGTGATAAGATATACCTAGCAGCTACCATTCCCCCACTTCCTGTGTCCATCCTTCCCTCCCCCCACCACATCCCAATGTCAGCAAAGAAATAACCATGAGCTTCTTCACATCTGACCTTCTCCTGTGAGATTCTTATACCTGGTAGGAAAAGTGCTAAAGGAGGAAAAATAATGCACTTTCAGGAAATAAAAAATACAAAGCCATCTTGGACTGGATGAAACAACTTTCTATTGCTACACACAGCAATGAGAACAGAAAAAAAGTGAGATTATCACATATGGTTGTAAGATATTATTTAAATGCTGATCTGCACAGGAATGAGGGGTGAGAGAGAATAGAAGGTAAACCATGTTAAGTATATATAGCCTTTTAAAGCCTTACTGAATTGAAATATCACACCCTCTTTTATCTAATTAGGTAGTCAGACTCATTTTAGTAAACTAAGAGAAAGAGATGCAGCTTTCTCTTTCTTTTCTTGCAGTTGCAGCTGGCTTATCTGACACTAGTACGAGCTGTGAGTTTCTGGGTTCTCAATTGCCAGGTAGGAGCAGCACTCTGCTGCCTACAGGAAGTGCTGGGGATATTTTTCCCTATGGAGGATGGGGGTCCATGTGCCTCCCCGAGCCATGCTCTGCCGCGAGCCAACACCTGCAGCGTATCGTGAAGGGCTGCAGTGCTGGCTGCAGACAGCCAGCTCCCGTCAGCAGCCTCTACGTCCAAGGGTCCCCAGCGCGAGCCAGCTGGAACCAGTTGCTGTGTTAAGATGGGGGCTTGTGCTTAGCGGTGCTGTTGGGTTAGGGCACAGGCACTGAATGAAATGCAATCTGGCTTCCCACAATTACTGAAAACACATGGTACTGGGAGTAAAATGAGCTAAGGAAATATTCTGAGTGGAAAATCAGAGGAGATAAAAGCAGATAAAATGCCATAGTTGAAGCTGTTGGGAAATGTTGAGGACAACTGGGGATGGTTTAAACCATCCTGCACGCTGAATCTGCTTGTAATGAATAGGGCCTATGTAACTTTTTATCTGATAAAAACTGCTTCTGAAGCACTTTATTTTTTGCAATACTTTTCAGGCTATAAATAAGAAGGGTATAAGGACTTCCCAAGTGAAAAATTGTCCTCATTTAGTTGTGTGAATAAGGAGTATGAGAGTGTAATTTTACACAATTGTCTGGTGGATATGGGAAGCAAATTTTAGTACATTTCCAGGATCTCAGAGTGTTAAAAAGTAGTTCCTTTTACTAGACATGATCAAAGATCAGAATGATATTGTTCACTGGCAGTTCCTTCACTCTTCCTAATTTTAAGACAACTATTTGCAAAGTCTTCATCTAACTGTGGAAGAGCAGGAGGAGAAATTAGGGTTGCAGACTGCTGGGAAGAAGGCTTTGCCGTGTTCCTGTGACAGATACATTTCATTCTGTCCAGCTTGTGCATCTTTTTGAGAGTGAACTGCGCAGAGAAGTAGTATGCAAAAGAATTGTTTGTAGGTCTTCAGAGAGCTACACAAAACACCACATAAACAGGTTAATCTGCCAGCTGGAGTCTTTCGAGAGGAAATTATTTTCGAGACTCATGAGTAAGCTTTTATCTTGCCAATCAGGAGGCAAAATCTTGATCCCTTCTGTATCCATGGGAGAAGATTTCCCCCTAGAAGCTGTGCAAGGAATAATGAGAGGACTCCAGCATTAGCTGTGAGGGATAATGTGTCCACACCCAGCCCCAGTCTGAAAGGAAACTCCATCCCTAACATGCAAGTTGGCCCGTGCATTTCTCTGACCTGTCATTTTATAAAGGTTTGGGATTTTGAGAAGTGTCTATTAAGTGTTTGTCTTGAGTAATGTTCCAGTAGTGAAAATGTTTTACTATATGATTTTTTTGATATTTTACTGTCGCTATATTTCTTCTCCTAAAGAAGCTGTTTACAGGATTTTTTAACTTACTGAATACTATAATGCTTCATGAATTCTTCCATTCGGGTCTATAACTGTGTATAAAATGAATTACGACCTAATGTAAGTAACACATCACAAACAAATCCTTTAGTAAAGATGGATGCTTAAAAAGCCTTGGGTAGCAGTTCGCTATTTCAGCTCTGGAACTGGGTTCTGCAGTAAGACTGACTGTAGAATAAGAGCCAAATTTTGAAAACTCTTCAGATGCCTAATTGCTCTAATACTACTGAGATTTAGGTGTCTGACTACCTTTATAGAGCTGACTCTACAAAGTTAGGCTCTTGCAGTAGCACAGAAATTCTTGACTCAGTTAGCATTTCTCAAGTTGCATGACAAATAGTAGTTGCTTTCCTAAAGAGATACTATCCCTCTCAGGCTCTGAGAACGTGGAGGCAGGAAGCATGTGAAATATTTCATTGTGTGTTCTTCTGGGAAAAAAAATTAAAAAAATAATGTGGTTCTCAGTATCTTTTGTGCAAGAAGATGGTGGTTAAGGTTACACTCCCACAGCTTATAGGAAACTAGTGGGCGTAAATCACACAGTTGTTTTCTGGCTTGCTGTCACAGTCAGACAGGTGGTTCTTTGCAGCCCTAAAAGACATGAGGAAATTGGCTTACAGTGCTAAGTATAGCTCATAGCTTCATTAACATTCCTTTACAGAAACTTCTAGGTAAGGACCTGCATAAAAGTTTAAGAGAGAGAGATATATATAAAGTTTTTATATATATATATATATATATAAAATGTGTTTGACTTTCTCATGAGGCAGATGTGAAAGTAGTGTTTAAGATTCTAACACTTAAATAACACAGAAGATGAGACAATTTAACCTATTTAGGTCTTGAAAGGAAAGAAGAGTTTAATTTGGGAGACAGAGTTCAGAACCCTGATGCTTCATGATCTGAAATCGCAGTCTCAAGTGATGGATTATTAAAGGGTTAAATGAGTGCTAGCTAAATTTTGCCTCTCCAGTATTTCTGGGATTATATGCTGCTCCACTCATTCTTGCTTTCCCCAGGGGAATTATCTGTCCTCCTGCTGCTTCAGCCAAAGATTTTCCCCAAGCTGTTTTCTCACTATAGTAATGGTAGAAGGCACGATTGTGACTTTGTCCAAAATACACCCTCTTGGCTGTAAATTCCCATCCTTGGCCCTGCTGTGCTGCCCCCTCAAATGCTGTAACAGAGTTTCACTTCCTGGGGTTTTACACTCACAGGAAAGTATGTGTTGGCAGCTTTTCTAGCAGCCAGCTGAAAATATTAACCACAGTTTGAAGCTTCCCAATTGCTCCTGCCTAGGTACATTGCCTTTCACTTTTTCCTGTAGATTATATATCTGTGCTAGGTATTTACAATGATGAATACACAAGAGTAAAAATTACAGTGTGTGTAATTAGCTGAATGTGAGTCAAAACCGTTACAGTACTGAAAGGTCAACCTTGCACTGAGATAAATAAACACGATCTATTTTTCACAAGTTACAGTTCTGATGACTACAAATTTATTATTTACTGGTTAATTTTTGAGACAGGTGGTATCTTGATTTGATACCAATTACACCACCTGACAGAATACTGAACTTTTGGAAGCAATGAGTCTTGTTCTCTCACACAATTTATACTTTTGAATACAAATATTAGATCGCAGTCAATACCAGGGAATACAATACTTAAATAATGGATTATTATTTTCCCTGTTGGGGAATCAAGAGGGGGTGGGGAAGTTATTTAATAATTAACATGGTTTGCCACTAATAGCAATGATTCTAGGTGGAAGCCAGCTAGCTACTGACTGTATTCCTTTCTCAAAATGCATCACCTTCTGCTGACATTTCAACATTTAAGATCTTTAGATTCTGTTATCCCTGTGCATGTACCTTCATTCAATATTTACACCGTAAGGCACGTCTTCATTTTAGAATACGTTCTTTGCCTGATCAGCAGATTCAAACCCTATAACTTGATCTAGATGTTGTACACTTGGGTAATTCACCAAAGTCAGAAGCAGTGATTATTTAATAATTTTTCTGAGCATTTTTGGAGTGTTTGCTGGAAAGGAGTTACTTTTCTGTTCTTAACCTGAAGGACAGTAACAGGAACAATGCCAAGCTAATCAATTGTAAAGTGAGTCTTGATACATATTATGTGAAAGAATCCAATAATCCTTTATGTGAAGGAAAATGTATTTGTCTAAGAGAGAAAGAGAAACAGATTTTACAGAGAATTAGATCTATACACTTCAGATCTGACTTGCCATTGAGACCTCTTCAAATAGTCATTAATTACACTGGAATTAGAAGTTTAATATTAATCCACTGAACACCAGGCATCTGCACTGGCTGACTGAGTTGCCTTGCCAGAATGTCTGAATTCTTGACATGTGGAAACTACTTCCCAGATTTAGAGGGCAGGACATACTCCTTGTCTATGCTGCTCTTAACCACTCTTCAGAGACATTGTCAGGATAATTACAATGTAAGGAGAAATATTGCTTCTCATTAAACTTATGATGCTTACACCTAAAACTTTGACCAGTGAACAATACCTAATAAGAAGTATAGCATGAAAATATAGAAGTAATATTAATAATGGACCAGACCAGAATTGTTTCAGACCTATCTTTATAATCTTGTTTTTCCTGAGTGTATAACTATTTTTTTTTCCATTTATATTTAGTATTTTGTAATGTTTCAAGAAACAATTCTAAGTTTGCTAACAATCATGTCTTAGCATCACATGGAAACATTGAGACATGTAGAAAGCAGGATCCTGCTCTCATTAGACACAAGGAGAAATTCCAAGGTGCTATCCATTGACAGTAGATAGTCCCATTGATGCCAACACAGGTGTGACAGTATGAGCATTGCACGTCAAAAAGGGACTCCTTTGACTGCTACAAATGTGCAAAGCAAGGCTTGCATTTCTTTCCTCACATATACTTGAAGGAAAAACAATTGATTAACAGAACTTGAAATATAAGCAGTGGTGTTCCTTTGGTGCAAATTATTAAATGTCAGGTGAGGTGGCCTTGGGAGAATTTTTTTTTTTTTTATTCTCTTCATTTGCTCATTACTGCACAGGCAATGGTTAGGAAAGGCTTTATTACGGGAGCTTCAGTATCTTCTGTCATTGTTTTTTTGAGCTGAGTCTCCACTGAGCTCTTCTACATATGTAGCAGATTGGTAGAAGCCATTGCCTGTCAGGACTGAAGACAAGAGAAGAAATGCTTGTGCTGGGGGGATTTATGGTCTACCAGGAAACAGTACAATAGACCATAGAATTCCACTGTTGTAGAGTTAAATAATGGTTAAAATAACAGGAAAAATATTAAAAGTATGTTTGTTAATAGAAACTGTGTGAAGAAAAACAATTAGTGAATCAGTCCTTTTACTTGTGAGCTTCCATAACAATATATGTAGAAAAATGTATTCAGAGGTATTGAGAAATTCTCAGATTTATTAATACTCTGAGAACTTTCAGCATTTTTATTCTTGTCAGCATTGTGTGAATCAATGCTGCTTCTTGCTCAAATTATTCTTAGCAAGCTAAAATCTGGCAGGTTTTCATGGTATTTCTGCAACATTAAAGAATCTGTGACTCGACGCAGGATCTTTCTGTGGTGTTTCTCACGGTCAAAAGGGGACACAGAGAAAATCCCTTCCAGCAAGAAGTCTTTCCCCAGAAATACACGACCAATTATGTATTTTATTTTCTTGCCCAGAAGACAGCCAAGAAAGAGTTTATCTTTCTGCTAAGTACTAAACAAAGAGCATGACAATAGTGTCATTTTTAAAGAGCTCACAACCTAAGTAAAAGACAAGTCAGAGGGCTGGATCCAGAGCTGTAGGAAGTCCACGGGAACTATGGAACCAGTACTGAACCATGTGAGGAGCAGCGGTCTCAGCATCAGCTGTCTCTAATCATTCCAAGACCTTGGTCTTAAATTAGGAACTCCCTGCTCTAATGAGATCCATTACTCTAATTTTGAGCCATCAGTTAGGCCTCAGATATTTTTTTCAACTTCAGTACTGTTACTGAACTCAATCTGCATGACCATATATTATTTGCAATATAAAGAGGTAAATATTAAAAAAAAGGGGGTGAAAAAATTGGCTATTTTAAACATTCTTAAATAGTAACTATTTTTGCAGCAAAGAGGACATTAAAAATGTGTTGCACAATAAATGAAATAATTTAATTTGTTAAATATTAAGTTCATTGTGTTAGCAAGTACAAAACTTTGTATGCCAGTTAAAGATCATTTAGGGATATTTACTCTTCTGTTTGACAGTGGAGATGCCCAAAAGTTGCAAAACACTGCATAGAATTTTGTCAGTGATTTACGTAGGGGCCAGGATTTTTCCATCTTCTACTATGTTCAGTGAACACTACTAGTTATAAACTACACCTTTGTTAATATTTTATAAAAGCCTAACAATCTTAAAAAAAATAATTATGTGGAGGATACTAATGTAAGCAGTATAAAACACTTTTTTCTCCTATTCTTTAAGAAGTTCTATGAAAAAAAAATGTGATTGATTGACTTGTTACCTAAATAATTCCTAGGGTCATTTTTGCAGTTACTTTTTCTTCTTGAGTAGATCACTGCAAATGGTGCAAACAGGTATTTCAAAATGTTGTTTGGTTGTTTTTTGTTTTTTTTTTTTTGTTTGTTTTTGTTTTGTTTTAGTTTGGTTTTTTTTTAACTGGAATACAATTATTTTATAGCATGAAAAGCTATTAATAAAGTTTCAAAATTGCACTCAATCAGTATATCCAGCAGTATACTGGATTACAAAGTCCTCTAGTTGTTGCCTCTGTTACAGTGCAGAAATAAAAGACGCTGTCAGTAAACTAGTATGCTGAAATAATTGCAGGTTACCGACACCCTATGTCAATAAACTGTACAAAAATTTAAAAGAAAGTGGCTTTTCTCAATTTACTATGCTGTATTCAAAAGTAATGTTGGAGAATCTGAAATTATTGCCTGCATTGTACTTCAGAAGAAAGGCTGACAAGCTCCTGTTGAATAGCCAAAGAACTTGTATTCTCAGAGGGGTTTATTAGGACTTCTATTCATCGTTTTAGATCGAGCCTCTTTAACGTAAAATGAGCAATCCTTAGAGGGCCTCAATTGTATTTGGGATTTATAAACTATACACTCAACAATATGAATGTTGCTATTTAAGGAACTGAGACTGCATAACACTTGGACAATAGTTTCCCAGAGTCTGCAAAATGCGGACTTACAATAGAGAATATATTTTTCTCATTTATAAACATCTGGACAAACCAGTACACTGTCTAGATCCCACAGCAAATTAGGGTCTGATTTTTAATTAAGTTTGGCATGCATCAGAGGGATACATATGTTCAGCACATGTTTTTACCTTATACATCTTTTGCTCCATTACCTACATATTGTTCAAAATGAGTTCCACTGTTAAATACAAACTGTCCAAATTGCTTCACTGAAAAAATTCACAAAGTGAAAAAAAAACTCACAGCTTTGACAAAATGGATCCATGATTTTTCTGAAAGAAAATTCATGAGCTGCGGAAAAATGACTGAACTTGTAAGATGATTATAATTAGTCACCAAACCACATGTATTTTCCAGATTTTGAAACCTCATACTCAAGCTAAGTTCACCAAAAAGGTGCTAATTTCTCCCGCGTGTTTAAGGATCCATGCAACTCTACTCCAGTGAAACCAGAATAATTTTATTGTTCTGAATTAAATAAAAAAGAAATCATGTTTTCATATAGTTCTGATGTGGGAAGGACTCAGAATTTAAACCCTGGAGCTCATCAGCTTTGAGAATTATGATTTTAGGTGCAATTCTAGTGATACAGTCTCCGGGAGAACTTTTAGAAATGAACTTTATGACCTCGAGTTGCAAAAGGATGGGGATAAATCACAAGTCTTTAAAACTAGGTCTAAAATTACTGCTGTACACATCCTGGCCTGGCTCTGCTCCCTGAGCACACCTGGAGCTGCAGGACAGTACGTCCCAGAGAACTCTGCTTGGACCAAGGCAAATGAGATGACATTCCCAGGACTGCTAAATCTTGCATCCTTACAAGAGTAAATACAGATTTGTGTGTGACTGTGGGAATCCAAAAAGGCAGGACTGTAGCTGTTATTGGGTATGTGAGCTGTTCCCGCCACTAATAGTAAGAGAAGGAAACTAAGACATTGAAGATGAGTACCTGCTGGCACCTTTCACTCCAAAAATCTAGTCTTGCAATAGTCTCATTAGAAACAAGATTTAAATGGCTTGGGAAAGAAAACACAAAATATTTTGTCTACTTAATCAGTCAAGCCTCTGAGAATGTTACTTCATGAGTGAGGGAGAAGCCAGTTTGGCAGAGTTGCCATGGAGACCGGAGGTAGCCCCAAAAGTAGATCTTCTATTTTTGCCCTCCTCAGCTCTGCTGCCAGCTACTCTGCAACCCCAAGGACAGGAATGTTGCTCAGCACATGGCGTCCTAAGGAGGAAGAGAAAAAGACTGGGGATCTATTGTTTGGTGAGCCCCATCAGCTACACAGAAGACTGGAACGGAGTTCTGCTTACGGAGAAAAAAAAAAAGAGAAGAGATTCAGTGCAAAAGACTATTCAGCCGATATGGGAAGGTACTGGCTTACCAAGGGACACCACTGAATACAGAAGTGAGATACATAGACAGGTCTTTGTGCTAATGCTTAGTGCGCACCTAGGAAAACACACACAAAACAGGAGCTTTGTTGGAGAACTTATCATTATAGGGGTTTTTGCCCAGCTTCCTGGCCTTAGCCACAAGTCAAAACTCCCAACACAGCTATGTTTTGTAGCTGGAGGCTCCGTGTTTTAGAGAGAGCAGCCTCTTTTACTCAGTTACAGCTCTTGACCATTCCTCTTGCCCACTCAAACCCCAGGGAAAGTCAAAAAAGTGGATTCAGCGGATTCTCACCCCCAGTCACAAACCTTAACCTGAAGTGATAGTTCCTTGTTTCTAGGGGAAACAACCAAGGAGACGCCTCTGACTACATGTTTTTGATTGGCACAGCACAAACATAAAACTGGTCAGCACTTAAAGGCATACATCCAGCATGCTTACACCATTCCAAAGTATGCAGAGCTTAATGTTTGGTTTTCTCTAGGGGTGAAATATGCCCAGTTTTGCTTTGTTGCTGTATTTTTCATATATGGTAGTAAAAGTTGTTTGAGACAAAGGCTTGACAAATCTATGCAGTCTGTTAATAAGTAATTGTCCTAACAGTTAGCATCTGTGGCCAGGGTGATTTTCTAGAGTTTTCTGCGAAATTCAGTTACGTTTTTCAAACTGCTTTGGATTACTTCATCTCTGGCCTCTTTCCATCAGTGAAGTATCCCCTTTGTTTGCACATAGATGCAGTATACAGTAGGAGACACCAGGACAGATGTTCCAGAAAGTCCAGTGAACTTATTTCCTGACACTTTCTACCTATTTGAGTTAGCAATTTTCTGCTGTTCAGTTATCCCCTTAAAAAGTCTTTGTAATTCAGAATAGTGGAGTGTGTAAGCCTCTTTGTACGGCATTGAAAAATTCCACTACTGCATATGCATGTATTATAAGTACTGCGATACATACTAGATGTACATATTGTACATATATGGATATACTGCAACCTGTACTAAATGTATGTGTTGTCGGGTGGTCAAATGTCACATTTTACCACAGATGGGATGTGGTGATGTCAAAAAGAAGCTGAGCTGCTAAGAAAGCTCTGGTTTAGGGGAGCTATGTCCCTTATGTTCTCTGTTTCTCATCCTGATCAGATTGGCATAGGATACAGGGGTTTAATTGGCCATTCAGATTGCACTCCAGCGATTTCTAATCAGCTTCTGGCGATGGGCAACACAATATAATCCAGAATGTCTCCTGAGCAAAACAAAGCACCCTGTGAAACTGTATCATAGTGAACTCTTATTTGTGATACCTGGTTGTCATCGTGTCCCCCCACAAAACACCCCAACACCCCAAACAAACCAGGAAAAGGGCAAACGTGTTAAATTGTAAGGAGGTGGGTAAGAATTGGCAGCAGGCATATAGTGATCTGACTGAAACTGAATCCAATAAAAAATCCACATAAAAATATGGCTTGCAAAAACTTCTTTTGTAAATCATGGCCTAAGTTTAAGAAGGAAGAGTACAGGAGGTGAACAACAGGCAAGGAACAGCCACATCCAAGGGTGAGGCCAGAGGGCAGGGAAGCAGAGATTTGGAGGTTAGAACCTAAATAGGGAGATGGGTCACTTGCAGAATTCAGCAGATTTATGAAGCTTTATCATTTCTGGGAAAGGAAAGATGACAAAAGGGATCAGATACTTCTGGAGATAGTTAACATTCAATTCAGAAACTAGCTCTTCTACCAACATTGCCCCACAGAATTGTGTCTCCAACACATTCTGAACCGATGCAGCTATTCAGTGAATAACTCTTCATTTTTGAAGCCTTACTTTATAGTAATTTGTAATATGAAAACTATTGGCTTGAACAGTTCATGAACACCCTCTGTAGAAACAGAATACCAAGTTAATACATTACTTCACTGTGTTTCCCAAAATGGGATTATTTCTTCTCAGCATTCAGTGCAAGAAAAGAAGCTTTTTAACCTGCTAAATTAAACTATTTTCACCTCAGGGTAACACTAATTTGCTTTGTGTGAATCCTGAAGTATGAGAAACAAATTAGAAGCTACTTGTTTAACTTTCCTCTTCTGCCCATACATAATGTGAAAATCTGAGAAACAACCAGAGAACAAAACTGGATAGTTTCTCAGCCTGTTCTTTCTCATTTGGAAAAGTGCAGAGCTGCCTATTAGGAAGCCTCTCTAAGACAAAGAGGGTCTATAAACCACAAAGGCGCGCTGCATTTTTGCCTGGCATGAATCATCTGAGACCCATCTCCTTCAGTGGATTTATTCCAATTCATGCA
The DNA here is from genome assembly GCA_947846985.1 of Fratercula arctica. Lineage (NCBI taxonomy): Eukaryota > Metazoa > Chordata > Aves > Charadriiformes > Alcidae > Fratercula > Fratercula arctica. The sequence continues at coordinate 33,517,715 of CANTUZ010000008.1, forward strand.
CGCCATAGGGAGCAGGGAGTCACAAGCAGTTGTAGTTCTCTGCAATTTTGTGTCCTTTACTGTAATTCCTCCTCCACATTGCATGCTAACCAGAAAGATCTGAAGATACAATGTGTTTCTAAGTAACCTGCATTACTTAAGATAGGCATAGAATTCATTAACATTTCCTCCTTTTCCCATTAGCAGTTTCTTTTTGCACAGAATGAACGTAAAACTGGATATAAAAGACATTACAAGCAATATTTCATGTGTCCTTTTAGCTGCTTTGAGAAACACAGCTGCTTTACAGTCTCTTAGGACCACTGCATTTGTGCTCCCAGCACTCATCTGACAAATAGATAGTTAATAGATACTTTCAAAGATTCTCTTGATATTTCAGGAATCTATAATAGGAAAGTATAATTGATGCTCACAGTAACTGGCAAAAGATTAAATAATTGTGTAATTGTTTCAGAATTCATGTACTTAATAGTTTTCACAATGACAAAGACTTAAAATAATAGGGTTACTTTACCTTATGTTTCATTCATGAGGTTATGATACATACATATTTACTTTTTAGAGAATGCAAGGGTTACTGGGACAGAAGTGTTTCCAAGACACACTGCATTTTCTCATCTATTGGTCTACAGTAAACATTCATATAGTCAGGGACGGGCGAGTTTGCTGCTTTTTCTTTTTTTTTTACTTTGTAGATTTTTTGAGTCCTTAATGAATGCTGTAAAAATGGTACGAAAATCCCTAACTCACAAGACTGTTGTGAGGATTAATTAGTGAATGTTTGTAAGATGCTTTGAAGATGAAAGGTGTGATGTAAATGCTCATTATTTATTATTACTATCTTCCTAATCTTGGACAAATTTGGCTGATGTGGAAGCGAGTGATTGATCTTGCTAAACAGAGGTATGCACAGTGGGAGAAGGGCCTTTGCAAGCTTCACATTAATAATTCTCCCCGTGAATCTCAGCTCTGTTCTGAATCTCTCCACCTACCCTAACCCTCTGCCTCTGGGTGGCTTTGACAGTGCCCTTCAGACTAAATTGCTACACTACTGCAGTCTCTGGGCCTGATCCAACAACCCATGAAATCAAAGAAGATTTTTCCATCACTTTCAGTGAACTGGGCAAAAGGTCAAAAAATAGGCTTTTATGCAGTATTTTGGAAAATAAGTAAACGACGAAAACCTGTTTTCTGAAAAATGCCCATATTTGCTCTCTGCATGATTAGCTTGACACATACTGTCAGGTTTTGTCAGTTGTGTCAGATCGTATTCATATCATACAGTTTCCTCTGTGCACAATAATATGATTCTTTGCAGATCTGTTCAGCTGTGAATCTGTAGCTGGCTGCTGCATTAAATTATGTGCAACTTTAGCATCAGTATACTATATTACATAGGGCAAGATATTTTGGTGCTCAGGGCATGGGAGCAGTTCGGTTCCCAGTCATACAGCATATGAAAAAGTAATCTTTCCTCTGTGAGGAGAAGCCTCTCAGCTCCCACTGCCTTCACAACTCAGCAGAAGCTGCAAGCCAGGGCTGGCTACTTTTCATATGCTTAACTCTGTCAGCTGTACCTCAGAGATGTCCCTACGAAGCTGCTCCCCTCAACTTTCTGATTGTGAGGACGTACCATGGGTGGTTACCACCATAATGCTTGTAAGGTTGGAGGTTTGCTTAAAATTGGGATCCCTTTGACTTTACTGACCATTCCAGCATAGAAAACAGTGTTCTCACCTCAAACCTGATTGAGGATATGATTGCTTTAATAAAAGTCAATGGGTATACGACAACATTTGTCAGATACAGCAGAGTAGGAAAGTATTAAGTGAGAGGAAACACGTAGGAATTTCGTACTTGCGAGTACCAGTTCACATCTGTGCATGCTGTCAGTGTGCTATAGGCAAGTATCAAGTAGGAGGTAACAGATTCAGATAGCTGACATTAAAGCTAGAACAGCTCGGACTAAAATAAAACCTGTGTTGTTATCGGCAATGGCAGTTATCCAAGGACTGTGATATATTCTCTGTCACTCACCATTTTAAAAGGCAGTTTAGATAGTCTGTGTGTTCATCCAAAAGAAAGAGTGAATCCCGGGCATTTCTATAGCTGATATGAAATGAAGAGTCAGGCTCCCTTCACCACTGAAGCACCCAGGAGTGCACACAGTGAAGCGTAATGCATCAGGTACATTAATTACTCATGATGCCTACCAAGCAGAGGTGACATTTATCAGGACACAGCTCAATAAATACCAGTCCTCATGGACTATCACAGCATGTCATGCTACTAAAAACTGAGGTAAAACCAAAATCCTTTCTGTGGCAGTTGGTGAATTGGCTCAATTGTGAACTGAAGTTCTCTTCCTCTCAGTTTGGCATGGGTTAGCCAGCTCCATTGTGTAAGGGAATAGCCCTTGAGCTGCAGAAAACAAAATAAACCAGTAGGGAGACTGTTCTGCACCAGCAGGTATGACAGATTACATCCGTACAGAGCTGTACTGGTGCTCTGGGAAGCAGAGAATATGTAGACCCAGGTCTAGAAAAGGTTTCTGTGTCCCCAGAGCAGGTGTGCTTTTTGTTTGTCACTCCCAAGTGAACCTTTTGGGATGTTCTAGAGCTGTAGTTCTCAGACTGTGGAGTATCAACAATTACAAATCAAGCAGCAGAGTGTGGGGCCACTGTGTGCACTTATAGTGTGAGGTCTTACAAGAACAAAATTTTCATTTACAGTTTTTGTTGGCTCCTTTGTAAATGTATTGTGAGTTGTGGGGGTTTTACATCATTGGACTAGGAATTAATGTAATTACTTTCAGTTCGTTTTGTGTTGGTTATTTGTTTTTGATGCTTCTGTCATTAAAGATACATAGCTAGATCACAACAATCATTGAGATGTTTTAAAATCATGTGTAATGAATACGTTGGTAATGACAGACTTGATGCTGCACTTAGGGAAGTTAGTACACAGCCATGAAGTTTCTTGAAAACTGCCATCTGTCTCAGTGAAGATCTAAGATGGTGAAATGGAGGTAGAAGGCACTTAAAGCACCTCTATACCTCCACAGATCTGGGCTTAATTTATAACTACATCGCACAGTAAAATAGGATTAGCTTCTTTATGAGCTTCCTTTAGTCTGTCATTGCTCTATAGTAGAGTGCCCTCTGAGAACAGATACAAAAAAGCTACTCACGGGGTCTCCAAATTCTTGGTGGCTGTGGTCACTGCCAGGTTGCCCTGGCTGCTCATTGCTAGGTTTTAAATGTAGCTTTTCTTCATTTGATCAGCCAGATTGCTGTCTGCCATTAATAGAAATGCCTTTGGCATTGTGAGGCAAGTTTGTCATCAAGTTAATAAGCGTTATCTGTCACCATTATATTTTTAGTTTAAAGATATGACAACTGAAGGAAATGACACTGCAAGGACTGAAATATTTGTCTTCAATGCTCCTTAACCTAGTAATATATTATCCTGAAGTGATGAGGAGCCACATGAATATCGAAGCTTGAGCTTCTATGTACTCAATATTGAATTACTGCCAATCTCGAAAAGATTAATTATCTGAATTTAGAGAGGGACAGCTTTGCTGAACCTATCTGAGTACATTGCATATAACCTTTTTCAGCTGTCATAGGAGAACCCAGACGGACCTTTCTCAGTCTGTTTGGATTCTAAATGAGATTTCCAAGATTAAAGGCCAGTGCCAAGGAAAAGAATTCTGTGGTAAACACCAGTAAGATTGACAAGGCTATGTGGAATCATCTCTAAAATAGTTACCATTCTCAAAAATCATGTTAACAGAGGTCCTCCTTAAGCAAAGGAGTTAACCATTGGGAGTTAAGTGTGCTAATAGACTGGTGACCCTTTCCTGTGCCCAAAATCCTAGTTATTATAGGATAAGTATAGCCTGATAGACCAAACCGGCCCTTCAGACCAAAAAAGGCCTCTCTAATCTAGTAACAGTTCTTAGAAAAATAAATAAGTACTTTCTGATGACTTAGTGTGTTCAATTACTGAAATTATTGGAAGTCCCAGTAAATATAACACAAGATACTTTAAAGGAAAATGATCATGCATCAGAAGCAATATTGTGCTGCAGATTAAAAATGACTTTAAATCTATGCACATGGACATGCTGTGCATGGGAGAAGCTCTGTGTGGGAGGAGTGTGGAGGAAGGAAAAAGCCAAAAATCAAGGGACCACATGCAAAAAAGGATTGTTTCCATTTTTCCGCATAAGCATGCAACTAATTCACCTCAGAGGCTGAGAGCTGGAAAAACAGTCTCTAAATCTTTTGCAGAACATCTGTGCTAGAGATGGGCGGACACAGCCCTTCTGAATCAGTTCTGCTTTTACTAATTTATTACCACCTGCAACAAGTTTATCACATATTACTTTCCCCAGAAGGTAAATTATAAGGGCAAAACACATAGGACATGGCAACTGTATGTGAAGAAGTGTCATTATATTTTATTGTATTGCTGGCAAAGCTTCTGGTGGATTCAACTCGTGTTTATTCAGGTTATGTGTTGTATGTGGGTTTGGATGATGGATAGATCCTCCCACAGGCTCCTACAGAAAATGCAAACAAAATACTCCACTGAGTATGGAACTGAATTTTACAGGGATTAAGTGAATAAAAGGACACAAGATGCAATTTCCCATCTTCTGATTGAATACTACAGAATGAAGTCATCAAATCTCTTTTTTCCCCAGTGCCTGACTGGCTTTGTCCCGTGTACTGTAGAGAAGTACTGCAAAACAGGAAAAATGAAGGTACAAAGGGGTATAGGCCATGAGTTTACATCTTTAAAATGCATAAGTATGATATACGGGGTAATTATAGTTACATATAGTTTATCATATAGATATGATTATATGTGATAATAATTGGGAAAATAATGATCAGAAGTCTCTGTCGCCCTTCAAATTGGACTATTAATTACAGTTATAATTTTTATGCAATTATTCCAGCAGTTATGTTAAAAGGCCACACTGCCGCAAAAGACTTTGCCCCATCCAGCATTCCCTGGTCCCCAAAGTGAAAGCATTTCCTGAAAAAGCAGACAGATTTAATGAAAAATGTTTACTGCCATGTTTTCTTTTCACTGCTTTCTGTTTGACATGTTTTTACCTTTCATATTTACTTCTATTTTATATCCATGTGACTGATCAATGACAATTATGTTCTGTATTTTAAGACTAGAGTTGGCTATATGCCATAGAGAAGTTTTCTCATACAGACAGAAGATTAAAATATGAAATAGAGAAAAGAGAAAATAGCAGTTTGATCAAAGATCATTCCTTTATTCAACTCATTCACTCTGAGCTATATTCAGCTGATAACAAACAAAAGTTCACAAAATCATAGTTTTATTATTGACTTGAGGTAGGATGTTTTCAGAAACATTCACAAGTTTTTTTATAGTCATCACGGAAATAATAGATATCTCCTGGGGAAATTCCCATATAGTAAGTTATGTCCAACAAGGATATCAAGAGAAGTCCTGCTGGGGGTTACTGGGAAAAAAGGATGTTTAGTTGACTTTTTTTCTCCTAAGGATCTATTTTTAGCAGGCACTTAATCTAAAATTTTATTGATAACATTTAGTTTTTACCAGATTCACCTCCCAGAATAATTTTAACATTTCTTGTTTATATATTTTGATTGAAGAAACTTCAAGTGTCATCTAGTCTGTTTCTGCTTCTGATGATGGAAACAAGGGAAATCTCATTCATATGAATGCAAACATGGTTATGTATTGATGTTAAACATATTCCCTAATTCTTGTCAAGGGTACATTATGAATTTCTGTTATAGATAAATTTAATCTCTTCATACAGCTACCAACTGACTTCAACTGATTGCTTACAGGCTTGTTTAATGGAAACGTCACACTGTGACTTTTGCCGAGGCCAAGATGTGCTTCTCTTTTTTGTGCTGTGTACTTACAATTGAAATTATGTATTGTATATTTTTATATAAAAATGATTTTTTCCACCAAAAGCCCACTGTAAAGACAGTTTTACTGAAATTTCATGCACAGCAAGGACATTTTAAGAACAGTAAACAAAATATGTATCTGCCACTAACATTACAACATTTTTCAAGAAGTGTGAACTTAAAACTTCTGACAAAACAGAGATTAAATCTGATTTTGGTAACATGATGCCATTAAATATAAACAAGGCATCTTTTATGCAGGAAAATTTCCAGTGATCAGAACAGTGTCTTTCCAGACCAAAGAAGAAGAGAGCACAAAATGTAGCAAATGTGCCCAGACTGCCTTAAAGGGAAGGATCCGGAAACTGCATCTGCAGGTGCTCTGGGAGAAGTAAATATTCCGACCAGCAAACGTGTCGAATCCTTCTCACTGCTCATAAACTGATGCAAATTACATTATATGATTTTGTAATTCACATGTGAAGTTTAACATTTTGAAATTCCCAGTCAGACATGAGGTTTTTAGTAGCATATTTTTTGAAGTATTCTTCTCATTATCTTAATGGAATTTATTTCTTTATTTTCACCCTGGAAAACTCCTTTTAAACATGTCTGACTCTCCCTTTACCAATGAGGTAAACTTTGCAGCGGTCAGTATGCTTGATAAACTTCCACCGAACACTTTCTATTTGCATTTATAAGAAGTGAGACCAGGGGCTTCAGGAGGGGGTTTTTTTTTAGGTGTTTGGAATACTGTTAACAATTTATAAACCTCCTGGACTTTTGTGGCAATCAGATCTTGCTCTGTTTTTAAATATCTTTGCTGCTTTTGTTGCTGTGGAAAAAATGGTTAAAAAACCCAGAGGAAATATTTAACTATAAAGAAGGGAAACAGCTGAAACAAAATAAAGACCAAGTGCAAGTGGATAATGCAGGGAAAATGCTTCTCTCTGATTTCCATGGTATAATCTTTTACTTGGGAAAGTGAAAGACAAAACAAAAATAAACAGAAAAAAGATGTTTTAGTTGGTATCCCTTGAAGTTACTCTATTACAAATAAATCTTAACCATCTGAACCCTTAGACCTTAGAACCTTAGGACCTTAGAATTTGCAGTTTGAACTCTTGAACATTCATAAACTGCACAGATCCACTGAAAAACAATGCACATCCAAACTCACTTCATATAATACATTTCTTCTTTTTTTTTTGCCGTGCAGGACTGAATCTTTTTCCTGCATGACTATGTGGGAGTCTTATAAAAGAGGAACTCTACAGTGTGTTAGGGCATATTAAAATTATGAATGATATGAAGAAGAATTCTTTAAAATCAGTTTCCTGGTTTCTTAAGGCATAAGGTACTTAAATGTGCTTCAGTGCTTCAAAATGTTGCAGATACTGAATCTGAACCCAATGCAGCTACTTCTAATAATGTGTGCAACCTATGAGTAAAGCAATGTAAACTCTCTTCAGCTAGTTCATTTGTTTCTTAAACTGAATGTTTTATTATCATAGAATCATAGAATGGTTCAGGTTAGAAGGGACCTTAAAGATCATCTAGTTCCAGCCCCTCTGCCATGGTCAGGGACTTAAAATGTACATCCTTACCGTACAAAGCATTAATTAAATCATAATGTATTTCAAAAAGTTCCCAGACTTCATGAACTGTTAATTAAATACAGCTCAGACTTTGGTTATGTATCCTTTTAAGAGTTTCCCTTCCCCTGAGTTTAGAGATCACAGCAGGTCACCCTGTACAACCACAGTCTCTCATGCAACACTGAATAGTGTTGCATGAGTTTCAGTGAATTCTCCCACTTCTCAGTAAGCTTATCGGAGATGAATTTGGCTTGTAAAATGACCGTGTGTTAAGAGATACAAAAGAATAATTAAGTAGCAGTGCATGCTTTCTGGAAATATTCTGTTGTGATATCTAAGTGCATTACTATTAGACAGATAGCCAAAATCATTTTAAATAGCAAATTCTGTTTAAAAATAAAAAGTGACACAGAGCATTAAAAGATCAATACATGAGTGGTAAACTTGTACCTGTAATACCATGAGGAGTAAATCCTACCTATTTCTAATAATAGGCAGGTATTCTTTTTAACTCATTTATTTTAACATATTTTCATCTGCCCCCAGGCTTTCAGGCAAACAGCCAAGTGAGTCAAAGGGCAACCCTGCATGTATCAGTTATAATTCAGGGCTTGTTTTCTCACAAAAAGACTCATCTGAAGCTGCTAAAGGTGGAATTTGAAGTCAGTTAGTTATGTGATGTGGCTTAACCCCAGCCAGCAACTAGGACCATGCAGCCGCTGGCTCACTCCCCCTTCATCCCCCAGAATGGTAGGGAGAAGGAGGGGAAAGGGGAAAAAAAACCACAAAAACTCATGGGTTGATTAATAGAACAATGACAGAAAAGGAAAATAAAATAACAATAGCAATAATAGTAGTAGTAGTAGTAGTAGTAGTAGTAGTAGTAGTAGTAGTAGTAGTAGTAGTAAGGGTAAAAGAATATACAAGACACAAGTCACTCTCACCGCCCGGTGAATTGGTTGCCCAGCTCGACTCAGGCAGTGATAACGGATAGTGATAATGCCCAGGCCCCTGACCAAACCCCATTTATATACTGAGCATGACATCTATGGCATGAAATATTCCATTTGTTATTCCATTGTTCTGCCTATTCTTCTTCTCAGCTTCTATGTGAAGCGGAAAATAGTCCTTGGATGGTATAAACATTGCCTAGCAACAACTAAAACAATATGAATTATTGACAATCCTTTCATTCCAAATCTGAAACACAGCAATCACTAGAAAGAAAATTAACTCTATTCCATCTGAAACCAGGACATTATGTTACATTAAATCCCCATGTGTCAGTACTTTTATTCAGAATAAGGGATTTTAAACTCAGTAGAAAAGGGTTGATGTGGTTTACTTATTCATGTTTAAAAGACTACTTGGATTTTACCTTTCCAAATGTTCTTGTGTAACTATTTTTAAATGTTAGAAAGAGAGCTCAGGATTTGGTCTTGAACTGTGTAGGACCTGTACTAGCATTGGCACAGGACTCAAAATACCCATGTTTGGGCAGGTGGGAATGGTTTTAAATTGTGCATGCATCTTGAATAGCCTTGCAAGGTCCATGGGATTTCCACTGTTTTTTATAACAGTTTTCATGCCCAAATTTTATTTCATCCTATTTATTGTACGCTGCCATCAGCTTCCACTGAAGTTAACCCAGCCTCCAAGCCAACAGAACCATTCATATTTATCTAAAACTATGTTTATTTATAACATTTCTGAGATGCATCTCAAGAGAGCCTTCCAGGACCTACAGATCTGGGTCATATGATCCCATAGGTAGGGAAAACCCAAACAAACAAACAAAAAAACCCAAACCAGAACTGTCAGTCTCATGGTTCCCGCTTCCACAGGATGATTCATTGTCTTTTGTTTGTGGAGGAGGTGCACAGATTTTTCATGGACAATGTATGGAACCACACTGTTCCTGTGGGATAGAACTGTTTTATATAATCTTTAGCTATGCTGAACAAGATTACATCTGTGCTTGTGAGAAGTCCCTTATGCCAAGGACAATGGAGGAAATGCTGTATACAGAAGTCTCCCCTGGGAATCTGTGAAGGTCACAGCACGTGATATTTCTGGCACAAATCAAAGACAGGTCATGAAAACTTAAGTTGATACAACTTTCACCTTCCCACTGTTATATCTTGTCATTACCACATTATCTTCACCACAACATACCGCAATTTTCTTCCTTTTTTACCGCTCTGCGTGCAGTCCTTTGTTAAAAATACTTGTACTATTATGTTCATTATTTTTCTTAATCTTTTGTATGTGTCTGCCTCATAGCAGGGATTCACTTTCTAGGTTTATTTAAACTATTGATCGGCAAGGTGGAAAGGAGCATAGTCAAAGCAAAATACGCTAGCTGTTTGTGACAGCGTGGGAGTCCTTCTGTGTCAGCAGAAGCCTACCTCTACATTTTCTATGTGGGCAAAAGTTATTTTTTGGTAGGAAAGATATTATGTCCCTGCTGTCTGTCAGTCAAGTACAATACGCAAAACTATGCTCAGAGGCAGCAAAAACTCCCCTCTATTCTGCAATCTCAGAACCACCTTCATTCCTCTTCAGTCAGACTAGACTATGTTCAGAGTATTTAGTCTAGTTCAGGACTGTTAATCCTACACGCTCTGTTAGAATACAAAAAGGAGGACAGAGGATGATTTCCTGCCAGCGAATTTACATGAATGCCCACTGCTAACCACTGTATCAATTATATACCAGAGAAATGATGATTAATGTTACCGTTTCTCACCCTATCTAAGTAATATAGAGCCTGAATAGTCCATACCATTCCCCTAGAAGCTAGGAAAGAAAAGAAGTGCTATGTTTTCTGCATTTTTCCACAAGTAGAAATAGTTGATCTTTAAACAATATTTCATAATTCTTTTTTTTTGGACAGAAGCTAAAAATTGTTTTCTTTTTAGAACAAGATTGATTTTATATAAAGGGGCCTAGATGCTAATGCAAAGGATGCCAAAGAGGGTCTAATTAGGGGAGGGCAGGGACACTTATAGGAGCAAAACATCAAAACATCATCCCATGCCTTCCTTTAATTTAGTGGCAGATTTTTAATACATTTTTCTCAGAAACCCCACAATGGCTTCCAGCACTTAATTTCTTCACTGTAAAACAAAGAAACTGTCAATAAATGCAAAATGAGCTCAGTGTGTAACTGTTATTTAGGCCAATACTGTCAATGAAAGAATACATGGCTGTGAAGTCCCTTGTGCATTTCTGTTAAAACCAGAGATGGTGGCATCTACGTTCCTCAGAAAGAACACTTTTTTTTTTTTTTTTTTTTTTTTTTTTTTTTTAATCTGGGAGTCTCACATTTACTGATCTACATCATGTTCCTGCCTCCTCTTCCTGTTCCATTAAACCACTCCCAGCCAATTCATTCCTTTTCTGCTTCTATAACATTCTTGGACTTTTCAATATTAAGGGAAAGGCAGCTTTTTCTCTCATGGTAGTAGCCAGGCTGACTGTGCTGAAACACTCTTCTCCTTTTCTCCCCATAAAGAATGTGTGACAAGGATGATGGTTACTCTGCTTTGACATGACAGGCGTGTGGTGTGTTTCATGATGCTGAAATACACTTCTCCCCCTTTTCAATTTTTAATAGGAATGGGATCACAACAGGAGTTTAGTGATGAAATAAGGGGCAGCTACAAACCTCCTATCACTGCCTTTATATAAATCAGCATAAGCAAACCAGAGGGTAAATCAGATTATTTCTTATGTGGAGATGTCATCTATTTTTTTCTAACAGATATTGGTGCATATGCTCCCCCCGTGTGCTTCAGAGCTGACCTAGGGAGACTGCCTCCAAGGAGAGGGCAGCTACGGTCAGTTAGCTGGGTGCCAACTGGTAAAATTGTCTTTTAAAAAGTAATTGACTATGACGTTAGACAGCAACTAACCTCTTCAAGTTTCTGGATGTCAAATAGGCAAGCAGGGGGGTTATTTTGCAAGAGGGAGCTCACTGTGGCATTCAGCTAAGCCAAAATAAGTCCAGTGAGACAATAAAATCACAGCAAAGATGCATTTTCTGTATTAAGTTGTAAGATAATCGAGAGTTTAGCTGTGGAATTTGCTCCCACATAATTCTTCCACAGCACCCACTTTTCCATGATGACTGTGTGATACAAGTTAAATACAAGGGAAAAAGCATCTCTTACGTTAAAACGAGAGAAACTCAGCCCCTGCACATTTATCATTACGTAGCTCTGACATTCCCCTACTGTACTGTGGAAATTAGAAAGTGGATCCCCAAGACTCACATTTAAAGAGCCCCGTAGTGGTTTTTGTTTATTTTTGTGGAAGTTGCAAGGCAAATCAGCACAGTGCTATGGGAAGGGTCCTCAGGGAGCCCCATTGCTGGAAAAATTATATCTGGTGATATCTTGGTTACCATGAATATAGAGGGAGCAATTCACTTTGCCTCAGAAACAAGAATTAGCTGCTGGAGAAAATCATTCCTTTAAGCAATCTGGATGGACTTTTTCTTTTCTCTGTTTCAGAGTCCTCAAATCTTACATGAGTACCCAAAGAGGCATGTATGCTTCTGATTAATGTGTGAGCTTGAGCTGTCCTGGTTTGCTGGGCTGAAATATCATCAACCCAAGCATTGTGCTTTAATCCTCCAGCCTGAACAGCCTTAAAACCAACTTGAAGTGCACTGAAATTACTTTGTAATCTCTGGGAGCATAACTTTAAAAGCATGCTAAGAGCTGGCAAGGATGCAAACATGCTGACTCTGTAGAGAACATTAATAGCACATCTCAAGCACAATTGCATCTGTATCTCCTAAGTTTGCCTTTCACAGTTAAAAGTCATTAACTGAAATTAGGCCAAAAGAAGAGTGCTTGCAAGCAGCAAAACATAGGAGTTATCATATAAATTCTTAAAATTAAGTCAAGTGTTTCAAGTACTTTGAAGTCCTAATTAATGCCTGGTGTAAATGTACCATATTTCCTTTTCTATGCCAAAACATGTCTTGCTTTGTTGCTGTAACCAAAGAAAAGAAAATTAATGGCTTATCATCATCAGAAGCATGATTTTAAACCAAAATAAATGTCTTCTTGGGTTTATTTTGCTTAGTGCTGCTTTTAAGCAACACACTGCCTTTCCTCAAGAAGTTCTGGGCAGGAAAAAATATGCATTTTGGGTGCAGACTGTGTATTTTCCCCAGCAATGTTTTAGCTGCAGTTTATCAGCTGCATACCATACAGCCCCATTGCAGCAGCAGCTGTAGTTGCACCTTCCAGAGGTGAAGCAGTCTGCCTTCCCTGAAAAGGGGTGCTTCCATAGGCTTCGTAAGCCCAAGGACCTCATTGCTGGTAACTCCAAAGCTAAAGAAACAATAAGAATTCTGACGCCGACCCCATACTGCTATTCAACATATCATATTCAGTCAGAAGAAGGCTGAAGTGGAAAGCAAAATCAACTTCCAAAAGTGAAAATGGCATACAGTATTTTCATTCTAAATGATCTAGTGATGAGCTGTTTTTTAAAAAAAATCCATCCAGATGAAATTTTCAGGGACACTGAATTTTAAATGATATTACAAATAACCAACCTCACAACCTCTGCAGAGATACCAAAATTCTCCCTTGATTTCATAATTAAGATGAACTAACATTACTAGGACTGAATCCTTACCACAGGTGTGGTTGAAAGTGTCCTTGAAAGACTGTATCAGTAATTGCATATCTCAATATAATCTCTTTCAAAAAAACCACTTAAGCATGAGAGTATCTTACATACGTTGTCCCATGTATTGTGGCACGTTCCTTCTCATATAAAGTCATTCATCTGCTTAAGTGTTTCATGAGTAGGATTTGAATACCCATGACAATGCTGCAATGAATTTTACCTGTTACAATAATTGAATTATTTGCATCTAATCAAAGTATTAATTGATTTTTTTTTTTTCATTTTATAAGTATTAATTAAAAGAACATTGGCCTGGCCTTGTGTTAACATATGTTATTGACTGCTGGTAGTTGACATGACAGGTGGGTATGCCATTTTATGTCACTCTTCTATATTAATAGCTTAGAAAGTCATCATTCATGTTGGAAAATGCACAGACTTAAAAAACAATTGCTATTTCAGCCCTAGAGGAGATTCCATGAATACCCTACATTTAGCAGTCAGCTAATAAAATCAGTGTATCGGTTAATGGCTATAAATAACTAAGAATGGAAGGTCATGAATTAGTGTTGATCTGGATTCACTCTGTCAAATACAACAATCTTATGACAATGTGAAACTGCTGGCAGTGCATAACCAAGCTCTTCTCTTGCAAATCAAACTATTGATATTGTGAATACGATTAAGAGTGCCAGTGAAATAAAGAAATAAAAATAAATATAAAAAAATGTTATGAAGCATCCAAATTGCTGCCTTTCATACAGTTCAGCAGAGATTTTTAGCTTTCTTTTTCTTCCCTTTTTCATGTGTTTACCAAACTGTTACAAAACATATGTACTATTTTTGAGGAAAAATAACACAAGCCAAGCAGAAGGATCTATTCATGATCAGAATGCAATGGCCTTCATTATATTCCAGTTTGCTTATAAGTGACTGATCGAGAGTTAGCAGATGGTGTTTTCTTTCACCCTTCGCCTTCCTCTTATTTAATTACTCCAACTTAGTTTACGTGCTGGCTCTATAACGCCTAATATGCATGTATATTTGTAAGATCGTTGTTTCTATGATCTCCAAATTCAGCAATGCTTAATCTACCCCCACTCAACTATCTTAGACTAAGTATTTAAACTATACACACAAGACCAACCTGACCTTTTACACTTTATGTTGCTCTTCGATGTGTTTCCATCAAATGAACAACCTAGCATCCACCTAAGAAGATGTAGCACCTGTGGAAAATCTATCTGGTAAGTAATGTATTATACTTGAGTCCTTCTTAGCAGCAACAGCTGCCATTAGTAGTGGCACAGAGGGATTCTGCAGGCTGCCTTGCCAGGCTATGAGGGGTCTCCTTGGTCTTGGAGGGCAGATTTCTAAGGGCTGATATATGGCCAGGCAGGAAGAAAGCTTGCAGATATGATACTATGGAGCTGTACAGAGATAACAGTGCCTCCATTTGACATGGTAATTAAAATGCACACTGTTATTCATAAATAGCAAAAATCCCATTGCTGTTTGCGTAACAATCCTCTCTTCTTCCTCAGTATAATTTTATCCCAACTTCAAGCATTCAAAACATACCTGGACAAGATTTATGGTGGGCTCTGGCTCTCATCTGAGGATGCTTTTTTCCCTCCAAAGTCAGTTCTGTTTCAAAACCAAATATTTCTCACTGCTAGTTCCTCACCAGCAACCCTTTCTACCAGGAATTTGAGATTGAGTCTTGGTGGATTTACATCAGGTCATGACTCCTGATAGCTCTCCGTGTTCCAGAGCCTGATGGAGCACAGCTCAAGGGGCATCCCGGAGTGGAGGGCTCCTTTCAGCAGAAAACCACAACACAATTCACTCGTGTTTGAGAAGACTGAGCTTGGAAGACATGAAGGATGTGGGACGAATGGAGTCCCCTTCCATCTGCCTTTTCCTCAGTAAATACTCAGGAAAGGAAGATTCCTCAGGCAGGAACATATACAACTCCCAGGGCCTGTATGGGCTAGAGACAGAGTCACATCTCCTTTCTCCCTGGTCTGCTGCCTCCAGTGCAATCTGGCAGATCTGGGTGTGCAGCAGTTAGGTGAAAGGTTTTGTCTCCCCACATTGCTTTAACTTTACCATTCAGTTCTTTTAACAGAAGTTCTGCAGGATAAGAAATTCAAATACAAGTTCATTTTAAAGCAATCAGCAAACATGATACTGACATGACTGTTTTTTCCCACTACTAGGGAGAACTCAGGACTAACACCGACAGCACCTAAATTCTGAAGAAACTACATTATTTGCTGGGTGATCTACTAGAGGACATCAAAGACACAACTAAACTGTGAGCCTTTGTATCAAATCAAAATCAAGAGATCATTTTATTTTCTTCTTACACCTGTTTTAGCACTGATCTAAGTAGTCCAAGCGAATTTAGTGATACAGAAACTGTGGAAAGATTTAATTGGCTGAAACTAATACAAACATTTGTTTCTAAGTGGCATGCATCATTTATGTCCATTACAAATGTCCAGCAGATAAATTCTGTTTGTTTACATTTAAGGTGTAGATTCATGGAATTAGCCAAGTTCCTTCAGCAGCAATGTTTTTATCTGTTCCAGGACATCTGAAATTCTGGAATATCTGGAAATTTATTCTTCTGACTTGCAACTTAAAAGGTTGATCATGACATTAGTTTATTTTTCTCTTAAGGGAGCTTTAGGCATCTGGTGATTACTAGACAGAAAGACCAGGCTTTTTTTTCTTTCTCGTGACTTCACACTACTTCTGAGATAAAGAAAAGAACTGTAAAGACAGTGCTGTAGAAATGACTAATACAAGACCTAACTCCTATCCTTGTGAAATCTCCAGATGCTCCATTAAGCTGGATTTCTGTGTTGTTTCCACCTCAACAGGAGTATCATGGCCCCAAATAGTATCCATGATCTGGGTCATGGCGGTTAAAGATGGAGTTTTAGGTTTCTTGCCTGGTTTATTCATGACACAGTCACTACAAGCCCTTTGGATAAGCACTTCACAGAGTGGGTGTGAGGTTAGCTCTGAGGACAGCGTTACACTGCATTAATCCAGTGACTTTAATACCTTTACTCCTATTATCTTACAGCAATGTAGCTGAGAGTGAATCAGGCTGAAGATTTTGCGTATAGGTGATTCCATTATTTTTATGAGGCCCTGCAGGCTCTAATTCTTTGCACCATGTGGGAGCCTTCCATGAATACAGAGTGCCATCTGTGCTTGGGTCTCATTCCTTAAAGAAACATTTAGCTTTCTATTCATCCTTTCTGCATTCCTGGGGCTGAGCAGTGTGTGAGTGCGTTACCCCTTCCTCCCTTGTGTCACCAGAGTTTATTGATCAGCCTCAGGACTAAAAACACAGCAGAGAGCCCTGCTGTTTCCAGTAGCTGTTGCCTATCTTTTGAAGCAGAGATGAATGTTTGAGCCATAATGTATTCTTTCGACACGAGAGCATTAACCTATTGTGAAAAATAAATGCAAGAGATTCTCAAACTGGGAGGAGAAAAGGCATTGGAGCATCAGAAAGCTTGCACACCGAGCCTTTTGCTTCAGCTCTTGCAGCCTGAGCCTCTTGTATCTCTGGCTAATTCTCTCCCTGTTCACCACAGGAATACTAATTGCCAGATGAAGCTCTTTGTTCAGCTAATGCTCTAATTGTTGCTTAGAAGAGGAATTGTCTCTTGCAATCATTTACTCCTAAGGAAACTTGAAACCTTATTTCTATGGTTGAGTCCAGAGAGCACACAGTTATAATACTACTGAAATTACCAGACCAGAATCACTGGGTCAAAAAAAAGCCCCGATTCTTTCTGAAATGTGTTGTTCAAATCCAGATACATAACATTTTGCCTTACATCACAGGTGAGCTATGACAACATTAAGTACCTTGCACCATTCTACTCTGGCATAAAAGCCACAAGACATATGGAGTTTCAGTATGAATGAGAATCCAGAGTTCAGATATGCATCACAGTCACGTTTGACTTACCAGCACTAAACCACGGGAACCTGTAAAAGCTACTTGAAAACAAGAAACATTACAACAGAAAAGCACAATCTTAATGTAGTTAAGCTTTTGAATGGAATAGGTCTTTCTGTTGTCTGTGTTTTGATTTGTATCCATCTAGCCTGTACTTGAATCTAAAGATTTAAAAGAGCTCTTTGAGGTGTATGGATGCATATCTATTCTGCAGTGCATTAAGGACAAGAGCACCTATTTGGGCATAAGGTCAGATTCTTCAGCTTTTTGAATGATTAGGATTTGTGACACTCTAGCTGAACCCAAGAACACACATTAGCACAAGCACACACACAAATGTATGCCTGCAGTTAAAAAAAAAAAAAAAAAAAAAGGGCCTTAATTTCTCCTGAGAGAAAACACACACATCAGAATGTAAGAGAGAACAGAATACAAGTAGGAGATATGTACCGCTATGAACAGATCAATAAACTGGTGCTAGATTACAGATTATATGTAAAGATGAAACCCATACAGGAGAAAGTCATATAAGTAATTAAGAGTTCAGAGACTTTTTTTTGTGTGAAGACACTTTCTGGGCACTTTCCATACCTTACAGAGGACTCCTCAGTGCACACTCTACTGACTGCGATCCTAGGCATGGTAGCTACCAGATGTCATCCATTCATTTAGACTGAAGTGGTCTAATGAAAAGCAAGATTTCTTAAGATCATTGTTAGTATAAAATAAAACAAGACAAACATATGTATAAATATCCTTCTAATATATTGGGTAGTACGCTTTAGAGCTAATTACAGTATATAATAAAAATCTTACATATTTCTTTATAGAAATGTTTCTTCCTCTCTGAACTACCAAACCTTCAAGCATTAGACTGATCTGATTTCCTTTTTCTTGACTTTTCAATGCTTGGTAATACCTTTAAGTTTCTTTTATGTGGTCAGGTTTCTTATGACATTGTGTAACTCCTGTGGTCTCATCCCATATTTGCTCAAGGTGTGACTAACTATTCTCAGTTCGTGGCTGTATCACCTTTGCCTCTTAATGAACCAGTGTGAATGTTGACTCTTGCAGCCCCTAGTTTCCAAACATAAAACTCCATACTCTCACTGTACTGTGGGAACGAAGGAGGTGGCAGGGGAAGAAGCCCTGCAAGGACAGCAATCATTATGCTTATAAGTTCTTGCTGTCCCTGACCAAGAATGTTAGAGAATTTATTACTTTTAACACTAATTCTGCTCTGTATGAAGTATGAATTACTGATTAATGAACACCAATCTGTTCCAACTACATCCTACACCCCATATGGTGTATAAAAAACCCTCTTAAAAATAAAGTTATTAAAAGAGATCTACTAAATCATAGCCCAAACCATGACTGAAGGAGGGGTTTTATATATAAGCTCATGACTTATCACATTATCCAAAATAGTTGTAAAAGTGACTAACAAGGATTCAGGTGCTTCTTTGGGAGACTGCCTCATTCTCCAAAAATGGCGTTATCAAATTTTGCCAGATACTCAGGGCAATTATTTCTTCCGTTATAGCAGACGTTGGTATTGAGTCTAGCAAGAAGAAGAAAAGATACACAAAAGATGCTCTACATAAGCTAAAAATTCGCTGTGCTGAAAATACATCTTAACAAACAAGAAGGTGTTCTCAATACTTATCAATGATGATGGGACCACATTAGAGGTACTTTCTTTCAGTAATGCAGCTATGTCTCTGATAGCTTACAGAACAATTTTTTTTTTTCCCATTTAATGTCTTCTTTTTCAGCAATGCCAAGAGCACTGTTATTGGCCGTCTGTGGCACATGAAGAAATAAGAGCAGTTAGCAAGAACATCTCTACCTCAGCTATGCAAAATGGAGTCAGGGAAACAAAGTTGGTGGAAGCTGTTTGAAGACCTAGAGCAGGCCACTAGGCACATGTGGAATGAGATATAGCTCTCCTGAGCCATGTCTAGATGGCACACAACCCGAAGGACACCAACTGCCCTAGGGTCCTGATTGTCCAGACTGGGAACCTGGTGGCTGTATGCTGCTGCTCCCCTCTCTTCCTCATCTGCTTTCCAGGTCCCTGACAAAGTAGCCAGGGCATGGTGGGAGTTGGGTTGGCCGTTACAAACTTCTCCTAACCTCATGATGGAGTCCAAATGAAGCATTTACCTGCGTGTAGGAACTCAAAGCACTCCTAGCTTTGCCAGTTCAGACATAGCCTTGATGTCTTGCCTACATCATTATGTTTGTGTCCTTAAGTTTATGGGGGTGGTGATTTAAAACACTCAGACAAATATATTTTGGCATCAAGTATAACAAAAAACATGGGGTTCATGCAGTAAGTCAAGCCCTACACTACAGTTACACTTGTTTTCAGTGAATAGGAGCAAATGCGATTATTAGCAGAGACTATGTCAGTTTTGCATGAGATGTATCTAACGCAGATTAAATCATCGTGTAAATACGTACAAACATTATATATATTCAATCTTGTTCATGGCATACTCCAGTTTCAAAATAATGGAAAGGTGGTGAAAATTCATATCCAAAGACTATTGGATGTTATAACCTGAAAAAAGGGTAGAGTCTTATTGGGCAGTATTCACTTATACAGTAGGACTTACATTGTGGTTTATGCGCTGGTTGGGGTTTTTTGTTTGTGAATTTTTCAAAAAATACAGGGTCACTAAACTTAAGTGTTTCCCTTTCATCCACAAATAGCCCTTAAAATCATAGATTGCTTTCTCTCTTTTCAGATTCTCTCTTTGGATTTTAAAAAGTATATATTTGGTTATATAGATGATCTTTAAGGTCCCTTCCAACTCTGACCATTTCTGATTCTATGATATGATTCTATATACATATATTCCATAAATGTTACCTTTTCTATAATGTTTGAAAGACCTTCAGGTGATATATAGATCATGTATGACTTACCCTGGACAGGGGACATAAGGTACTTATCAAAATTCAGTCCTGTTATTGCCTCTCCTTTTATTTCTGTCCACTATAGCGAAAAGCTTTGTATGCCCTTCCAGTAAAGGAGGCAAGGCTGGCTAGCAGTCAGTGTGACAGAAGGAAAGCAGTGCAGCAGAAAATTGGATAACAGGATAAAAAACACAGGGACCACGGGAAGCCCATCAAAACTGCCTCCTCTTGTCAAAAACCAGACAAGTGACAAGTACAAATATAAAGTATTATCCACAATTCAGTATTCCTAATGATATCACAATTACAGTCCTGCTTCCTATAGGCAAGCACTTAACTTTTCAGGCTTGACCTTACAATAGCAAGCCAAATGTGGTGTGACAAAACAAATCTGTGGAAGAATTGTTTGCAGTCAGACATCTGACTATACAGTCCCAAACTAACTTTTTTTTTTTTACTGTTATTTTCCCTTAGAAAAATGTTTAAAGAGTATTGCTCAGTCACTGTTCTAAAAAACATGTTGACTTAAGACCGTGTACATATTTCGTGATTCCAGATCGTGCATCAGAAAGAGGCAGGCAATTTAAATTGTCTGCCAACAGTTCAAGACTGTGGCTAATTCATTACTCACACATCTCTAGTTGGAGTACTAATTTAAGCTCATGTGTGTCATATTAATTGTAATCTTGTTTCAAAGTGACAAGATAAATATCTCAAGGTACATAATATATTATGGACATAGGTCAAAACAAATGAGTGTCTAAAGCAGATTAACACTAAATACATGCAATATGTCATGTTTGTAAATTAAGAAAGGATAAATTACATTAACATTTAACAGATTGTTCATTATACTTCATCTATGCTTAGGCTTAAATACACTAACAGATACTTTTCCTGTATATAAGGTCTCCTTAAACAACACATAAAGAATATTTAGAATTACATACTTGGGATACAGAAGCAGCAGTTCCCAGATGCTATAAAGAACAGTACACAGTGCTACAGGATAAACAAACTTGGCACCCTGCTGTAGTTTGCTTGATTTATTCTTAGTATTAGTAGGAGTGTAAAAGAAAAATTCAAACTTATTGCCTGCTTTTCTCCTTCCTTCCTGTTACGAGATTAGTTAAACATGTTGGAGATCAGTGGTTTAATTTAAAAGCAGTCTTGGAGCTTTTCCTAACAAGGAAAGCTTTGAGACGCTTTATCAGTTCAATCACCTGAGCAATGCACTGTCCTTACTGTACTTACAGAGCTCTGTGTCCTGCTTCAACGACAGCCAGTGTCGTGGGGGGGCAACCAGCCCCCAGGACATGCAGTGCTGCAAGTCCCCTCTAAATGCAAACATTTTGCCGGATTCAGCAACTCGCAGGAATGGCTTTGAGAGCGCCCCTAGGTAAAAACTAATGAAAATGTATAGGAAATAAATATAACTGCTCCTGTGACTGTACAATTTGACCTCCCAAAGAAAATTTATTCATATTTCTATTGTCACAAATGTGTGTTAAAAAGAAAAGAAGTATCTCTATATTCACTAATATTCAGAAATTGGGTCTTTTTAAAAAAATCCGTACGTATGATATATGTATATCTGATATATGGATTCATCCTTTTTGCCACCTGCATAAGAAACGTATTTTACATTCACAAATTCAGCTGCTATCCATTTTCCTGGTTTGATATTATCACTCTTTAAAATACATTTCCTTTTTCTAGAGACTGTTCTCCCAAATGCTTTGTTCAGTTACAAAGTTAATTCCAAAGCAACCCGGATTAGGAGCCCAGTTTTCACAAAATTATCAGACAAAAAGGGAAAGAAGAATACTTATTGTATCACAATAAATAAGTATTTCATATCATAGTAACTAAATCTGCACTAAAATTTCAAGCTGTTAGCTGTCTTTCTCACCAAAACCTATGCATAGACCAGCTCTTGTACACTTTCAAAAGCGAGTATAATTCCATTGTTTCAATAAATCCATCCATATAGCTAAAAATAAGTAAAAAACCTTAACACAACTCATGTTTTAACCAATTTACTGAAAACAATAATAATTTCAGGTTAAAATCACTGATCATGCTGATTTTATCAGATAAACTGTTTTTGTTTTTCTCCTGGTCATGTAAGGATTCCATTGGTAGAATGAAAAATAATAAAAGGATTGACTTAATTCCAGATGACATTTTAATTCAATTTTAGTCACTCTGATGATAAAGCTATAAGACTGCTTTCAGATAAAGAAAATCTGATGAGAATTATGAAGTGAATGGAGGCTTTTCCGTCACTAAGTCATGCAATCATATAGCCATCTATTTCTACAGAAGACTGCTGCAGTCTCGTACTCTTTAATTACTGCCATTTAAAGATAATAATTTAAATTCCATTGCTTTTGCCATGTAAATGTCATTCCTTATATAAATAAGGTCAGTCATTTAGATGTATTTGTTTTGATATGTGTGTCATCTATATTTCATTTCACTGTATGTCATCTCTCTCTTAAGGCATCGTGATGCTTCTCGCCCTGCTTTGCTATCCACCCTGACATTTGTCAGTAGGATAACAGCATTGTTAACACAATTCATGTATCAGTCACTGGTTGTCATCTCTTGCTATTTCCAACCCCCTTTTTAAAAGAAAAATTACCAGTTTGTGTGGAAATGTACCAATGCTAATCAGAACCAGCAACAACTTCAACTGTGGGATAAAGGAACAGAAATAGGTGGGATAAATCAGACTTCATTGCTTACTAATGCAGATGTCAGTACACATGCATGAACAACTTTTCCTTACTTGCAAACCTCACATTCTCCTCAGTGGTAAAAACAGAAGCAAAATTGAAGCCTTTGCTGCTGCTATATGCTAAACGTGGGCCACTGGTGTTCAGTAGAATGGGTAGTTACCTGTGTGTTAATAAGGACACTGGAATTGTGTCTCATTCCTTATGTCTGAAACCCCCAGGTAACTCGGCTGTGGGGATTATTCTGATTAGAAATACATTTGCTACATGTTTTGAGTGCAAGTAGTCTTTTGTAGACATCTTGTTGTCTGGTTCATGTGGAATCTCATCTGACTCACACAGGGAAAAGATCCTCCCATTCTTTTGATAGTTTACAGTTAGATTACCTCATGCTAGTAATATCTGTCAGGCACTGGCTGATGCTTTCAGGAGAGCTGTGCCTAGACCACTCTTCCTCATTCAAGCAGGTAATATCAGACTGATAACATGGAACGACAGAATGACAAGCTGGAAGATCACATTTGGAATCAATAATGTGCAAGGCAGAGGGAGGGTCAGGACACATAGGAAGGGCGCTATGGAATATAAGATGCAAAAATTTTAAAACTTCCTAAAACTCAGTATAGAGTTAAGCAATCAGCAAACCTGTGAAAAAAGACATCCCAAACTAGAGTAATTTTGTTTCTGAGTGTATTCCTTTCTACTTCTTTTGAATTATCTGAAATATTGCGGCATTATTTTTTGTCATATCAAGACAGAATATTCATTCAATGAACTAAAATTACAGATTAATTCAGTCTGACAAAACAGTTTAAAACATGCATGAAAAAACAAGCAAATTCATAAACGTAGCACTCGGCAGAAGTGTTCAGGTGCCAGGCAGACATATATCTGATATGCTGTCAGGTGATGATCACTGAGATAAAATTTTTTTATGAACTTAGTATGTGAGTTGATTAATGAGGCGGAGCTGTTGAATGACCTCCAAAGTCCCTTCCAACTTGAATTATTTTATGAATATTGATATCAAGTTACTTTTGTGAAGTGTCCTAGATCATTGGAACTGCA
Organism: Fratercula arctica; assembly: GCA_947846985.1. NCBI lineage: Eukaryota > Metazoa > Chordata > Aves > Charadriiformes > Alcidae > Fratercula > Fratercula arctica. The sequence goes on from CANTUZ010000008.1 coordinate 33,541,635, forward strand.
GAAGGAGCAAACCTGAGGGCAAAAATGTGATCCAAAGAATACCCTCCAGGGAGTCTTAGTAGAAATGACAGGAAAATTTAATGTTTTCAGGTTTTTAGGCAGGAGCAAGAGCATCTGTTTTGCATGTCTGGGGAAGCTAGAACACAATAGAATGGGGTATTGCCAGTGAGCGCTCAGAGAAAGGGAAAGATGGCCAGCAGAAGTCTTTCATGAACAATGCCTTCCCATGTTCTCCTGTTGGATAGTGAGAAATGTGAAAACAAAACCTGTGCAGATTGATTTATTGCTTCAAAAATAGGTTTTCCATCAAATGTTTCATGTTTAAAGTGATACTTCATTTTGAAGACATAGTCTGCTCCCTCCTTATTGCTGTCAGGACTCCAAAGAAAGTGCAACAGACAGTCAGCACCTTTAGTCTTCAGCAGGGCAAATTTTTGCACTTTTGAAAAATCATTTGTGTTTGGAAACATCAAAATTTTGAGTCAAGTACCTTTCTTAAACCTGCTGAAAGAAATGGCAATTGCATCCTGTATTTAAATAGGCAGAGAGATGAGGGGTCAGAGGCACTTTTTGCAGCAATAATGACAACATGTGCAACTTTTTTTTCCCCAGGAAATTCTTATATCTTGACATTTTGAAGGCAATGAAGCCATTTCGCTTATTTGTTGTTTTCAGGAGGATTTTGAACTACACTGAGCAGATGCTAAAACAGATGGACACTGTCTTTTGGAAAAGTGGGAAAAATATTTGATTGGAAAATGTCATGCTATTGTTTCTTCTTTTTTTTTTTTCCAGCTGAATAAGCTATGAAAGGACTTTTTTTTATGTCATAATTTAAGGAAAATATAAATGCTGACACTACCTTAGTCAATACTACACAAGCAGCTAGGTCCTGGCCCTGCTCCACTCCTCTTTTTCTAAAAGAGTGATCTCACATTGGGTAGCCCCAGTCTCTGTTTTCCCCAGGGGAAGACCATTTCAGGGTGACAAGAATCACAGCAGAGTGTAGCTGGAGTCAGAGCAATCTCAAACGGGCAGGAGGCCCTATGGAGACGGTGAATGTTGCTCTGACTGGGGATAAAGGCAACAATTTGGCAGGCTGAGTTGTTAGCTATATTTTGTTCTTTGAACACCTGGGCTTTGTGGGAATCCAGCAGAACTGGGAGAAGGTAAAAAGAAGAGATACTACTCCTCACATGTTAGTGGTATCTTTCCTGACTACTGTTTGCCCAAGGGCTGGAGATGCTCTTGCTCTTCATAAAAGCCTCCGTAAGGATCCCACGTGTCCTTCCTCCTGGCCCTGCACCAGCCAAATGTTTTGCCATTCAAAATTGGTGCGATGGGATATCTTTGTTGTTGGCATATAGCTGTTTCATCTCCAAATTCAAGCAGCTTGAAAGCAAATTTATATTGGTGGCTGGTCTAACTTTTATCATAGCCAAAAGAGTTTCTGTTTGCCCTGATACTGAAGTTGTATAATAGAGATCTGCCCACGAAGGGGTTACACATTGTGAACACAGCACAAGGCTGAAAAAAGGGGATTTGTTAACTGATCTGAGTTCTGATCTTTCCTCTTCTATAGACGACTCATCTCTGTATGTTTCACCTGTAAATTAGATAATGGACTGCTCAATAAAGCAGGCAATTTTCCACAGTATCTTTGGATCATTTTGAAAGAATGCACCTACCTCCCTTCTTTCTTTCCATGTGAGGAGTTTCTTTCATGTGAGCAACAGAAAAAATACACAGTCAAGAACTGAGAAGAAACCAGGAACAAACTCCTGTGGCTAAAATAATGCACCAGACTAGTTACCCTAAAGAAAACATAAGAGGCAGTTGAAACAGCATTTGAGCTCCTTCAGCTCAGCTCCCAGCAACTCCCACCCCCATCGCTCTTCAAGCAGCTGTGGGTTGTTAGAAAGGATCTTGAATTGAAACCAAAGAGCCCTTCTTGGGGTCATTTCTTATCACAGAACTGTTAAGGAAGACCTGATGTTGCTGGAGAAATAGTTACTACGATGAATGATATTTCACTGCTGCTTGGTGGGTGACATAAGCTACTAAGAGTTCTGTCTCTTATCTGTGTCCTATTGAAAAGGTTTTATCTCCACCTTCTTGCAATCCCTTGAGACTAACAAACAAGAACCTTTGCACATAATTATTAGTTTTATGGAATCTTTTAAAATACAATTAGAGTAAAACAGATAAAAGGTATTCACCTTTTAAAAATTTAAGACTTGCATGAATAATTAAAAATGCAGATATTTGTTATCTTGGGGGTGGGGGGAGAAGCAGCTTGAAAAACTCTGGAATTATACTGTTAAATCGCCAAATACTGCTAAATTAAATGAGTGAATGGTGAATGTTTAAATTAATTCCAAGCATCCTTGAAAAACTACTTTCGCCAGAGGACTAAGGTTCTGTGTTCAGCAGCATAGTAGGCACAAGGTCAAAAGTTAGTGAATTTTAAAATTTCGCAGAACAGTGCGAGTCCTGCAGGACTGAAAAAGTGAAAATATGGGACTTTAATTCTGTGCTCTTGTGAGTGTTTAGTAGCAAAGCACATTCTTTTTGGTCAGTGCCTTAAGATGCATTAAGAAAGCCTTCTGGAATTACACATTGGTAATGACATCTGCTCCAAGACAGCAACAAAAGAAATATAAGTGGAGTGAAAACTGCTTGCCACAGAAAAGATGCAGTGCCAATTATTTATAAAAACAAGAAAACCTCCCAAGCCGATCCCAAACCTCATCATTCTACTCTATCATTAAGAAGCTATAGAGAAAAAAAAAGTACATTTTTCCTTCCAGTGACTAAAGAATTTCCAATTCTACTGTGCATAGCAAAAAAAAATGTATCACATTTTGATAGCTTGTGGTACTGAGTCATGAGAAAGTATGTAAATATTTATACATGTTAGCCTTTACTAGACAATAGATACTTTCAGTGAGATATATCCCAGGCGTGACACAAACAGCATAGGTATTAATATTCAAAATCTTACGTTTTGCATTAAAACTCAATGAAAGAGCAAAAATATATCAGGTGTATACTGGAATAAAATCCATAGTTATTTTTTCAACTCCCAGCATCAACTTAATCAATGATGAGAGCCTATCTGGAGCCATATTTGCACAAATACTAAAGTGTGTGTGAGTGGTACATAACAGGATCACATTTTGTATGAAGTCTTAATGAAAAGGAAGAGATTCAGCTAGAAAATAAAAGGCTGTTAGGGAAGAAAAAAATCCTTATTAGGGAGAAGAGAGGCTTTAGTCCTCATTCATTGTAGAGCCTAATCACAACAGCTGCTATTACTGTATCTTTATTTATAAAAGAAACGAAAAGTCTCCAAGTGTTTTAAAAGCTAGGATTCTCACCCTGAGGAATACCAGAGCGTGACAAGCTGCACCCTACAGATAGATTTCAGGGCTACATTATGTGGTACAGAAATATAAAAAAAATGAAAGCTCTGCACTTTTGGAAAACCTGAACAGTCTGGTTTTACACGCCAGTCTTTGCATTGTCAGAGGAGGCTTAAGAAGCCACTAAGTAACCTAGACAGAGACCCAAAAGTTCATGAGCTGATGTTTACTTGTGTAAACTGGCATTTAAAAGAAAAATAAATGAGCTAGAATATGTAGAGAAGCATCTTGGCACTATTTGCCATCTGCAAAACCTTCATTTAAAATAAGTGGGTTATGGTAAGGCCTGGACTGCAACAGCTGAGTCTCAGAGGCTAAAGTATAGTGAGACAGCTGAAAATGTGCAGAGCACAGTAGTATGATTTGTTAAAGGCTAAAATGTATCTTTTGAAATCCTGTAAATACTTCCTTGCTATTATCATTAATATTTATACTGTTGTCTCACTGAAAGTGTTCGCAATTTCACAATTATTTTAGGTTCAAGAAATCAGAGAGCTGTGGCTTTTGAATGGCAGAAAAATAGCTTTTACAGAATCCCCTATTTTATTACACAGGGCCTATTTTGCTAGAACAACCAGAGCATGTCAAATGTTGTAAGTGGAAGAAGATTTTAAGCTTTGTCTGGGACAAATTTTGCCGAGCAGGAATAGCTGGCTTTAGCATTTCATTTGTGCCAGTGTAGTTAGTAACTGATCCAATTTGGACGGAAAATGTCTGTTCCAAATGTTCAGCAGATGGAAGGGTGGTGAGTAGTCACAAGAAACAGGTTATTTCTATTACAATAAATTGCTTGGAAAACCAGGTATTCCTCCACTGCCGCTGACAGATATCACTATAGCACAGAGTGGCTGTAAATCAGGTAGATTACTGTCAACCCAAATGTAAAGTCTCTCACTCTGGGTAGTGCTACTTTCTAAAAACCATATTCTGCTCATTGCTCGCGCGCAGGGCTACGGTTACATTGCAAGTTCACCTGGCACATTCTGCCATCCCCTCAGAGCAGGGTAAAGCTCATTGATTTGAACTGGAGATTTTGCCGCTATAAGGACTGTCATTCAGGCCCCTCTCTGTTTCACTGTTACCTTGGAAATTTCTTGTATGAAGGAATATTTGATAGTACTGTTGCTGCTGCGCTTACTATTAAAAATAAAAGGTACTGACAGGAAAAGAACAGAATCAGTATCTCTTTCTTTTCCATACAACCACTTGTAATTCTCTTGGCATGAGAGCTGCCAGACACTTTGACTCATGCAGTCAGAGCTAATATACCAGTGTAAAAATAAGAGATACTGAGACAGCAGGAAGTGTTCCAGAAAAGCAGTCTGATCTTCACACAGCTTCTTTTCTCCTTGCTTCTACTTGGCATGCTGTATTTTGCAGCTCGTTAGTTATCATATGTTCACTTTGCTCTCTGAGTCTCATGATAAATACCTCTGGTAAAGAAGAGCACAGCTCAGAGAGTCTGCATCCCCACTTTGGGTACACTGGAGAAATTACTTTTAACCCCATCATCCTCAGTCCCAGATTGCAGTTGTGTCTTTGAGGTCCTTGTCTCATATTCCATTTGCTGTTGCTTATTTAAAAAAAAAAAAATAAAGAAAAGAAATAGCAATAATGTAATCAACTTAAGCTGGTAAGCGTGATACTATTTTTGAGTCTAGACCATATCCCTAATGTTGTTTTATACATGCAGTGGCAAATGTAGCAAAGGCTATAAGGTTGGAATATTAATTTAACCTGAGCATCTTCAGCATCTGTAAAGTGCTGTTTAATGGCTCTTCCTTTGGCCAATTGTATATAGAGGAAATTATTAAAGTTCATTCAGAAACATCAGTACAAATTTCTGATTTCTTCTCAACTGGACAGGGAAAAGTTTTATAATTTTTGCATTTTCATTTTTATAACAATTGAATACTTCCTTATGTGGTATTTCAATGGAGCTCTAGATTACCTTTGTACAATGCTAGCATGGTGGTCTCTGTGACAGCAGTAAGATTTGTGCCCTAGCACATATCAGAGATATAAAGCTTTCTGATGCTGGAAGAGCTGTTGCCACTATGATTCCATCCAAATAAAGCCAAGGAGGGATGTAAGTATTTCTTGGAAAGCAGCTCTGCAGATCCAGTGTGGTCATTACGAAGCTTTCTTCCTGCTTCTGTTTCCATAAAAATCATCACTGGATGACAGAAATATACTACAGGCTTAGATTGTAATGAGAACATATTTTTTGCTTTTTCTTCAGGTCTAGGTAGGGAGCTTCTCAGTGGATATATAAAGCTACAGTAGTGTCCAACATTATACTTCCATGGATTCCGTATGTGCAGAGCAGCTGCAAAAGAACAACTTTGAACCCCTAAGATTTATATGCTGATCTCAACAAGGCACAGAAGATCAGTTTTTGATCTCCTGTGGGGCACCTTCTTTTTCTATGCGTGCATGTTCGTCTTAATATGTAGTCACAAATATATCTGTATTTAAGCAAGTTCTTTAAATACCATGGGAATTGGACTGAGACCAGTTCCCACAGACTCAACAGAAATGGAAAATTAGGATCTGGGAAAAAATCCAATGTATATGAATTATGCTTCTTCACTTCCGCTGGTTTCCATTTACAAGGAGCCAGAGCTGATGATGCCTCTCTGAAGATTGAAGAGTCTAGCACCCCAGTGAATCTATTTTATCTTCTGTCTCTCTATAAATATTATTGCTAGTTCATACAAAATTTTACAATACTAACGCAATATGAATAATTAAAGAAAATAATATTAATTTCAATATTACAATAATAATTACTTTAGGAAAATGTACAGTAAAACTTGCAGTCCTCATTAAGTTGCCCAGAAACATTTTTCCTGTTGTTTTTGTTCAGCAGTTCTTTTGTACCCTGAAGTGCAAACATGAGGATTTATATTCCTGCTAAAATTCTTGAATATTATGATTTTGAATATGCACAGAAATAGCTTATCCCAAACCTTGTCCATCTCCTCATCTTCATGATATCATACGTAAACAAGATCCATTGACCAATGCTGTTTTGCATAAGAACATTTCTCAAATGTGAAATGGTCTGTACTCTGCCAGAGACCTGTTTCTGTTGCAAACACGCAGCCTCGGGGGCAGCTTACCAGGCAGAGGGGAGTGGGATACAGCCTTTGAACAGGCTCAGCAGCCCAGAGCACCTTGTGCATCAGCATTTGCCCTTCTCACTTACACGCAGAAGGTTGCGTTTCTCTTCAGAACAGGCTGCAAAAGACATTGTACCTTCAAAGCTATCTGACCAAGAAAATCACTCAAATGAACAAAAACCTTCTGAAATCTCTTCTTCTGTGATGGTAAAATATTAACTTAATCCTTTAATCATGAGTTGAGCTGGAGGTACAGTTACCCCATTTGAATCTGAAATATAACACACGTAAATGTCTAACAACTGCTTTTATCCAAGAACCTGTTGTCTGGTTTCAAAGAACCAAGAACAATCAGAAATCTGTTTTTGTCTCAGTCTTTTTAGAAACAGTGTTCTGACACCATGATGACCTTTTAAATAGATGGTATATTACAATGACTGAATGAAAGAAAACATGCATATTGTCTGTCTGAGCAAAACTCATCTAAACTCGTGTTAATCATCTTTTAGTCATCCCTGTGATTCTCCAGATGTTAATGTTTAGGATTAAAAGTCTACCAGCAGCTGTGACACTTTTATGATACCCCGAGGCTCATACAATGGTAACACCAGAGAAAGACTTCTGCGTGATCTGTTACCACTGACTCTATGTAAGTTCCCTATGATACGGCTCATTTTAATCTGAATCCAGAATGAAAATAATCTTTCATATGTTTTCTTAGTAACATACTTGGTTCTTGTACACATGCCAAATATTTTAATGAGCTTCCTCATTTTTATGAGCCTTTTTACTTCTTATTCTGAGGCTTTGTTGAGACAAACTTCAGACCAATGAAGAAGTCCCTAGTCTCAGATATCTTCACATAAACTGAATGACTGGTATTAAAACTTTTGTAACTACAGATTGTATGAAGAATGATTTTTCCAAGATCTGATGGTGAAGTAGAATCTGTGGGACCTCTACTCCAACAGCAATGTAGTATCAGAGGTGTAATATTGGAGGTGTAATATCTGAGCATAACTACTGATAGACTCTCATCTGAAACATACCCGATGTCAGAATTCCACAGTGCTCTCCTATTTTTAGGTTGGCTGTTTACATTAACTAAATTAAAAGACATCATCAAAACCTCCAGGCACAGTATGTTTTTTTACTAACAGCTATTATAAAGGATTTGCCATCACAGTCTGAAAGTCTTATTGGACTTTCATCTAGAATTTCCCTAGAATCACTCGTATCTTCACAAAAAAACCCTAGGCAGAATACACAGAAGATCTTTAAATTACCTTTGAGCTTTTAGCCAAAATTTAGCTGTCTTTTTATTAAAGCCGCTATTGCACCAGTATTTTGGAAGATACCAATCTCTAGCATAAGTTGGATCATATTAGAATGTCATTGTTCAACTTTCAACCTACCTGGAAACACTGTGAAGTGCTTTATAAATAAGGGAACATAGTCTTAGAGCATGTCCTACATACATTATTAGCAAGTAAACACAGCAGTTTGTACAAGCAAAAGTTTTTTAATGCTCTGTCTTTATAGCATAAGCAGAGTCCAGGAATTTACACTGATACTTACAGAAGCCTAATACAAGATCCCTAGCTGAGAAGACGACAGGTAGCTTCCAGCGCAGATCAAAATAATTACCATGAAATGGCTTTCAGACAGTAGCCAAGGGGTCAACAAGATGCTGTGTAACAGTGTAGAGGCATTCTCCTGCCCTCCCCTGTTGATATGTGTGTTTGTGATCAGGCTGAGTTGTTAGCTAGTTCAGAGGCGCTACCCAGGAACACGAGGAATCTCTGGGAAAAAGATGGCATCAGAGGAAACAGAGAGAAATCCCTGTCCTCTTCTGCCCCTGAAATCACTGGAGCTGGCTAGAAAATTAATTGTCTTTCTAAAAATCTATTCCAAAAGGCATAGACCAAAAGGCCTTTTTTCCTTTCAGCTGCTATTTCTATGACCTCCAGGGGAAGAAAAAAAAAAAAAAAAGAAAAAAAGAGGTAAAAAAAAAAAAGGAAAGAAGGAAATGTGATCGGATAAAAAGAGAAATCAATTTAATTTGAGAAGACAAAACTGCAGGCAGGCAACAGCAACACAAAATGACTGTAGAAAGAGTCTATCAAAGCTTTTATGTTAAACTTTGGAAAGTGTCCATAACAGCAGGCTCCAATATGGTCTTTTAAACCTTTTGAAGTTTTTTTAATCACTGGTCATAAGAGTTTCCCAGCATTTACTTTGTGAAATTCTTTTTTACAGTTGTAGGAGAGGATTGGTCAGGATATGTTAGACCAAGATGTGCAAATGCTTCTGAACTTAACCATGCCAGCAGCAGATTAAGAGCTCCTATACTGTGAAAGCAAACGTTGCTGCTCAGGCAAAAAGATATGATAATTCAAGCTCCAAGGACTGGTCAAATAAGGAGTATAAACATGTTTTAGGCAAGTCTCTTTGTATAACTTAAAACTTCTGCTCATGTCTCTGCCAATGCATCCTTTTCCAGGAATATGAAATTGAGATCTTCCAAATTTGGCTTTGCATGTTTTTTAGCAGCTTTTTACAACTGGATCTGACATCCAAACTGATACCATAGCTCTGTTTTTCTTCACTGGTTTACTGCAGATTGATGACAGATTGAAAAACAGCTTTATATGGAAAGAGTTTCAAAAAGCCTCCCAAACTGTTAGCAATTTATTTATTTTTCTCCTTACTGTGGAAATGTTTTGGCTTTGTATTGCAAGGTAGCATCTTTTACTGGCATCACTCAGCCAGATTCAGGCCATTTGGTTCTACAGGGAAGCTCCGGCAGCCCTCCAAGCAAGCTCCAGAAAGGGACCCCTTGAACATGCAAACATTCACATTCACGTCTTCACAGAGTCCCCATCATTTTCTCAGTAGGATCAGGATTTAGACACTTCAAATCACCTGACAGGAGTCAGACAGGAAAGAAATATATAGTAGTTTTCGGATGGATTTGTTCCCATGGCACCGCCATAGTGCTGGCCCTGAGCAAGGGCGATAACTGGGGAGGGGGCGAGCAGCTGGGTGGGAGAGTTCCCCCCTCCAGGGAGCTCTGTGGGTTGCTTAACTTGACAGCCATGTAGCTGATGGGTGCACAGCTCCTGCCTTGGAGCCAGCCCAGAGCGAGAAGAAGGAACAATTACTGTTTCCTTTCTTTTGACAAAACAACAAGTAAGCCAAGATCCCTGAGTGCAAGATGCTGTGCAAACTAAACACTGCTTTTAACCCTTATAGTAGTAGGTACCATTTATAAAGACAATCTAAGAAGATGTAGTAGCACTTTCTAGACCTTTATATGAGAATGTGAGATGTTTTATCTTCCATTGCTCAAAAGGGAGATTTTGAAGGAAAAGGAATCAAAGAAATGGGCATATGCACAGTTAATTTTTAATCACAGATGGTTAAAGTTGACCACAGGGAACAAGACCCCAGTGATTCAGGTAGCCTCAGAGTAAAAAAATTAGGTGGTATCTCAGACCTAATCTCTGTAAAGAGAGGTGGCTGAAAGGCTGGTGTTTCTGACACTGATCTTGTGCCCATGCTGAGCTTTCCACTTGCAGATGTAAAGAGACTCTTGGCTTTACAGTTTAACTTCTGAGGTGTGGCTAAGATTTACTTCCAACAGGCTGGCCACTTTTCTTCTTTCTTAACATTATATATATCTATGTATATTTTATAGGCTAGTAGTACAATGTTTTAATTCATTTTTGTATTCTGTCATCAATATGTTTTGTATCGTTCCTTTAAAGCCAGGACTTTGAAAAAATTTGTTTGTCTAGGGCTTGATTCTTTTACATTCGTGTCTTTCTCTGGGGATCAATATGTAATGCTTCCAAATATATTAATTAATTTTTAAGCTCTTCACTTTATTTAAATACTCTCATTTTGTATTTGCATGAAAATGACCAGTTTCAATACCAGATACGCTAGGGCAGGAGTCTCTTCCCAAAGAAGTGGCAACTCCAGTGCAGTGGTCCTGTTTCACACCACCAGCATCAGGGAGCTGAGAGTGGGCAAGGCTCATCATGGAATCACAGAATCATTTGGGTTGGAAAAAATCCTTAAGATCATCGAGTTCAACTGTAACTGCAGGCTACTTGGGATGGTGGTGGCTGTAACAAGGACACTGCATCTGAACTGAACTTCCTCTGGATTAAAGTTGCCTCTGCTGCTATCTGACATAGGAAAGAAACTAGCTTTGCTGGTGTCAGGAAAAGTAACTACAATTTAAAAGGTAAACAAAGACAAACTACATAACTGGTGGTGGGTAAGCATCTTTAAAAGGTCACAAGTCAGAGCCGTGCAGACAGAAGATGTACAAATATAACTTCCTGAACCCCTTTGAAACTGGAAATAATCATAAATAACTGTCTCCGCATATACTCTTTTTTCTGCGTGACTTTCCAGTTAGCCAGAGTCACTTCTTGCTATACAGCAGTCAGCTAAGCCACTGAATAAATGCCTTGCCAGGTCTTCTTGGTTTATTTTCTGATGTGTCTCACTTCCCCTGCAAACTCTCACCCTTGCTGCTGGGTGGCCCATGGCCTCCTCAGGTCTGGGATGTATCACTGCATACTGGATTCCCTGCATTTAAACCCAAAATTTAGTCACTGACATTCACAAAAGTGTCTGTGACCCATGCAGAGAAACTTATAGAAATAAAAGTTTCTGAAGACAAGGATTACTGGCAGAGAAGGAGCTTGATCCTGCAGGGCACGAGTGAGGATTATTGTGTACAGTTCAACAATGCAAATATAATGAACAAAATAAGAAGGCACAGCCTAACTTATTCTTGCATGATTGCCCCTTCATAGCTCCCTAATGATGCATGACCATGATTATCAGAGGCAGATGGAGGAACGTACAGCTAAGCATTCATCTGCACAAAGCGGACCATGGTTCAACTCATGGTTCCCTAAATGTGCTCATTCACTGCCCACGCCTTGAACTTCTTTTAACCTGCAGACTGGCAAACAGGCGGGTGGAGCTGAGATTGACTTCTGCTTAGGGCACAGGGATCTACTTCATCCACATGTGACCTGAAGTGCAAATCGTCATGTCCTCTGGGACATGTCACACAAGGAGCTGCTCGCTCAGAGGAGGGGGCTGTGCCATCAGCCACGTTCCAGCCACAGAAAACACCAATTACACATCAGATTTGCAAGTAAACAAGACCAGTCTAACTCTCATTCTTCAGATGAACTTACTTATGAGCATGCACATACTGAAGTATCCTGCTGAATAAGATAAGTTCTAGCATGTCCTTATTGATAAAAGACATTTTCAATTATTTTAAGTGCAGAATGATTCCAGATAAATTTAATTTTCAGGTATTTTACCATCCAACATACAATTTTAGTTGGTTTTTTACTACATAATTCCTATTAAAATCATGCATGCTCTCGAAAGTCTGTTTCACATATACTGGTTCACATAAAAGGGCTTAAAAACTCTTAAACAAAACTGCCCCTTTTCAGCAAGTCCTCAGCTTGCTCAGTTTCCTCAATAGCACTGAGCACTTGACTTGGAAGGTAGATATGAGAAAGGGAAAAATACTTCCGTGCTGAAATACTGCTTTCATGGATGTAAAAACTTGGAAATTAAGCAGAGTGCCAGAAGGAAGGGATAGATTCTAAAGCTAAATGCTTTCCAGTACTTTCAAACATAAATATCTGTTAGATGAAAGCACAAGATGAGAAAAAGTAAAGACCATATGGTTTCAATGCTGTCCATATGAAAACAATGTCACTCTTAAAAATAGTTAACTGATGATCTTTCTGAATTAGATCAGACATCTTCCTGCCACTGAGGGGAAGAAGACACGATAGTGCATGCTGCACAGTATGTGTCACAGAACACGAAATCCTTGCATGAAATGTCTTATATAAGTAAATAAGTTACTTTACTGGTTTTAACAGCTATTTTTTATAGGCATTTCTGTGTTTTATTGGTTGCTTGGGAAGAGGGAGAAATGAGATAAAAGAATTATAGAAATAGACATTTAATGTCCCCAAAACAGATTTCCCACAAGTTGTGTAAAATTTATACTTAAAACAAATGGATTTTTAAAGTTTTAAATATTAGTTTTTCAACAGAACACTTACAAGAAGCTTTTTCTGCTTTTGGCTCTTGTGATATCTAACAAAGAGTCCACAAATCTCTGCTGCCTATCTCCAAGTTTGACATGTTAAAAACATTTAATTGATCTCGGATTCCTTGCCTAATGTAAATATTCCCAAATGGAAACATCAACTAGATTACAGATAGAGAAGTACTGGACAAGGTTTCTGGGGCAGCCAGACAAGATTGTACTAGATCAGGATTTTTCAAATTTTAGAAAGTGATGGTGACCCTCTTTTAGGTCACCATCATGACCCAAACATGACATCTCTGGATCACCTGAGCTCCTGAGGGAGGAGGGAAGAAAACCTGTGCCTGATTTTGAGTGTTTTCTCTTAATCCCTTTCAAGCTTGTAGTTGTCTGTAGGAACTGCTCAGCCTTTAGCGGTTATGGCATTGGGGTCTGGGAGCACTGGAGTCACTTGCAACCACTAGTTAGGGCCCACTTTCATTCTTCTACCTTGGGAAAACTGGTCTGTTGCTAAATCACTCTAGTATAAAATACTGTGGGGACCCTCTACAAAGCCTTTTCTCATCACCTTGGGAATTACAATCCACAATATAAGAACCTCAGACCTTGTCAAGCATATTGATATGATCTTCCAGTGGTTTATACTGTGTACAGGACTGTGTCGGACGTTCGGAGCTTGACTTTCTGACCACAATCAATGTATAGGGGAACTAGGTGAAATCACTTGTAGATTTTTTAATTCGCACCTGAGGGCAGTGCAAGGGCTCAGGAATGCACTGCTGCATGACTGTACAGTTTGGCAGAGACCCTACTGGTGCTGTCAGCCTTCTCAAGCCCATTCATTCTCCAAAGTAATTCACATTGTTTTTCCTGTAATGTGGAAGGGTAAATAAAACTACATCCACCGAACATAAGCACTGAGGTTGTGCTTTGCATAGCTCTCCACCAAACCTTTTGGCTGCCTTCAGTCATTGTAAGGAAAATACGGTGTTCACAACATTTATTGTTCAAAAAGATTCCACAGCACTTTTTGGTGGGGAGAGGGTGAAGCAAAAAACCTCCGAACAACCAAAGAAAAAACACACTCTAAAAGCCCGGAGGCATAGTATCTGGGCCAGATTTCTGGATTCCTTTTTTCCTTAAGAAACTAGGTTTACATGTTACCTATATTGATGCTATTTAAAGTATCAACTGGTAACACACATCCATTATTTTAATAGTGTGCGCAGCTGTATGCACTGCTGAGACGATAGAAGTAAAGAGGTTGTAGATGCAACAAAATTCGTAGCTGTTTATTGTGTTAGGATTACATGGTAAGGCTGGGAAGTGGAGCAGAATGTAAAAATTGTTATCTTTATTTCCATATGCAACTCACTGTTTACCTTATGCAGATATGACTATTGTTATTTTTCATTTCATATGGATTAGTCAATAAACTCCCAAAAGATGGTAAACCACAGCAAAATCAACTTAGCACTACAAACTGCACTCCTAATGAGCTGGTATTTCTTTATACAAGGCATTCTTTCGTAACAGGAAGTCCCATGTTAAAAAAGGAAAATGTTAACTGGAAAAATACAAGCTACTCTCTGTTTTGAGAAAGACCTTGAAGTCTTTGTAGAGTAGCAAAAGGATGTGGCTTTAGTTTCTTCCCATAGCTGAATGTGGGAAATATAAATAGTGAGTAAACTGAAGCACTTAAAAAAAAAAAAAGAAATTAAAAATAAAAGGTATGCAAGAATAGCGTATGTCAGGAAATGAAAAGTGAATTTATATCTTGACACACTCAGTCCTATCTAGGGGAGCCACCTTGATCATTGAGCAAAGATCAGAGCCAAGACATATAAAAGAAAAAGCTAAATTGCTCACAATTACCATAACACATACTGCTTTTTCTCTGAGTTATGTTTCCTTATTCCCTGAACACAAACTCATTACTTCAAAATTGCTTCATGGAAAACTAATAGAAGTTTTTCATCAAGAGTCCGAGGTTTTCAACTCATAGAGTCTCTGTGGGTCTTTTATGCTGGACTTAACAGGAAAATGTCCTCTGATCAAAAAATAGCTACAGCAAGAATGACACAAACCCAAACAACTCATGGGAGGTGAAAACATAAACCATATTTCCAGCCTCTATTGCTTTCTTAAACACAGCAGCTAGGTGAGCTCAGTCTGTTCTCAGATTGAATAAAGCTGTGATGTGAAAACTGAAATGTTGGATACTTTTAGGAAGTGACCATTAACTTGGAGTGTGAAAAAAATTTTCCATGTTCGCTGTGTGTGCAATGGGAAAGTAATACCCCTTGCATTTCTGGGTTTTGCATGTGTTTTGTTCTGAAATTAGCTCATTTTTTTACCCTTATTTTGAAACACTGTCCATTTCTTAGTGTTGAATTCTTACAGTTCTGCTTTTGTTTGTTCCTCTCCTATCCCTTTAGATATAAAACTAAAACATTATACTTAAGGCACCTAAACACAAAGCCTTTAGTAAAGTTCATGAGGATTTAAATAATGTTAATGGCTTGCTTTTTTTAAAAAACTTTCTCTTGTCTTCTAAAGTGCAGGGCCTTTTCCACCATGCTGGTTATCTTTGAATTTCTAAAGGCCCCATCACAAAGGGAGCTCTGAGTCAAAGGAAAGCAGTCTTCTCCTTTTTACAGGATGCTATCTGAATGAAGATAAGACTTTGAAAGATGATCATTGCAGAAGTTTGCCCTGACAGCTCTTCAGGAAAGGCATTGATATCCATGGCCTCATATTGAAAAGGTGGTGCAAATGCTGCCATTAAAAATGTTAATCCTCCCTAGCAGCTGAATTTATATAGGGAAACAGCCCCTGTGGTAGCAGGATCTCTTACAGAGCTTACTCTTAGGTGAGGAATGCTGCAGGGAATTTTATTCTGCACTGCAGTGACTCTGTAGTGGAAGACCATGGTGTCTTATTCCACTGTATTCAGAATAAGTTGGATTTCTTCCTCTTCTGAAGTGTCTGAATATTGAGGTGAAAAAAAGACAGGTGCAGGTGCATTCTAGCTAGCTCTTACTCCAAGAAGTCGGTATTTCTTGATGACTTAATGAGAAGCAAGGGAAATTCCAGTGCATGAAAAACCTCACTCATATAGTGCAAAATCAGTTGGATTTGGGTACATGCATTTATTTTACTTCTTTGAAAACCGTGTCTGAAACTTGTGGAGTGATCAGCAATGTGAGAATATATAAGAGAAATTAAACAGGGTAAAGATGTATCCAAGAAATTGAAATGCTGAGAGTAAGAATCAGACTCTTCTTTGGAGGACAGTTGTTCTGTGCTGACTAGTAAGTCACAACCCGCGTGATTTATTCCTGTTTAACCAGAATTTCTTACTTATATGGACTTGATCACTTGATTTTGCTATTTATAGGCAACAAGCTGAACACCTGAATAGGGATTGCATTAAATTAAGACACTAGATAAATGCTATAAGATATTGGTCAATTATCAACCTTATTTTCACTCTAATGGAGCAGAGGAAAATCTACACTATTATAATAACAGCTATTTGCTCAGCGGGTTTACTTGATGGAATGATAAGAATTAAGAGAGAAAGTCCTGCTGCTTTAGCACAGCAAGAAATAATTCCCATGGCTTGAAAAAGGATCTGAGAGGATAAGACCACTAAATATAGCAATTTACTCGAGTAAAAGTTCCTAGAAAATCCATATATTATCAGCTGAAAGCACTGAAGGCACAATTACTAATTGAGAATGCATATAGTCAGATGCTTATAAGCTAACTTTAAGGAGAGCACTTGTAGCATGACACAAAAATAAAAGCTATGATGTTTTCTTTCTCCTCATTATAATGGCTACTTATCAGTATAGGCAGTTCTCTCTTATTTTCATGAAGCCAACACCTAAAAGTAGTTGTATATATAATTGTTAGTCAATAGTTGGGAATATGATTACACAAGTATAAACTTATAAATATTGTGGTACTTCTATATAAACTCATAAGGAATCCAGGGCTGTCTGTATTTCTGATGACTTGTTGTTGTTGTTGTTGAAGCAGATTCGATTTGGCATCATCTTTAATTTTGTGCTGATTCTGCATGGACAACAATAGGAGTAACTTAACGAGGTTTTTGGTTGTTCAGGTCCCCTGTTCCGTCCGTAACCCCTATCCACAATGGACAATGTCATACTTTGTCCATAGATTTTAAGTAAAGCTTATGATTCTCTAGTATGAGAGTTTTGTTATGTACATACCTGTCATCCTACAGAATAATTTTGGAGTGTATTGTTCATAGCCTTCTTTAACTCCCTGCTGAAATGAAGCTTCAGTTCAGCAAACAGCAGCGTGTCCATGATTTCTGTGCACTTTCACTGAAAATTAATCACAGTAGATATAAGGCTGCATTCTGGTTTATCACAGGAAGGACTGTGCCCCAGTAAGAAAACCAACCAACCTGTAAAATATTCCAAATATTTGCATTGTTGATGCAACTCACAGGGACACACTAGAGTGTCTAGTTCAAATGATGCCAACTTTGAAGCCAGTGCATTTGAACTACATAGACCTGAAAGCCAAAGAAAATGGCAATAGTGAGGTGTGCAGCTGAAGAATGCACCCACAAGCACAAATCGTCTAAATCACAAGCCAGTGCCATGTGGGAGCTGAGCTGTTGAATCTTCATGGCAAGATAGGAATTACTTGGCCAGAACACCTTGGTGACTCCTGTTACAGACAAGCACGAGGACCAGAACTGTTATCGCTCAGTTAAAAGAATGCTCTTCAGGAACTGCAGAGAAGCTGAAAAACAAAAAAGGATGTCAACATCCAACTATGTGTACAAACCCAGGAATTCATTTCACTGTTTGCCTGCAAAACCCAAGACTTCCCAGTCCTTTCTCTGCAATCCTTACAGTGAGCACAATGTAACTTGTACGTTTGTGTAAGCATAAAGCACTCTGCAACGTATCAGGAAAGAATCCCATAGAAACAGATTAGCAGCTGTTCTAGAAATCAAACAAGCCTCTAAATTAAATGCAGCTTCACTTTGTTGGTGGTGAATAAAGCGCTTTTGGTGCCCTTGAGATGCCTTCCTCTAAACAGAGGTTCCCATTGTGACATTCCTGTACAGAGCAGTAACAACATGGTTTTACTCTCTGTTTGATAAGGTTGCGTGCATCAAGTCTGACAACATTCATGATACCTTGCACCTTATCAGCACTTTGAACAAAGCTCTTTTTTTCACTAGAAAACAGCGCTGATATACATTATTAATTTAGGAATAAAATTGCAGGTTATCAAATGGTATTTTAGAAGATGCTCTCAAACACCGAGTTTTACAATCCAAAATTGAGATTTCATAACAGTTAATAATCTCGTTAAACTTTAAACATCGTTTGCACAGTGCCACTATTGTGCAGTCAGTCACGATGCAGCCTAAATAACGTCTAAATGAAAGTTCTATTATTTCTGCTAGGTGTATCTCATTATTATTCTTAGTACTCCCCTCTAATTTGTGGACCAAGAATCCAGCAATTTTACATAACGAACATTAGCTAACAACATCAGGTTTTCTATGCAGGACAGTGAAAGAATGACTGACAGAGAATATAATAATGGAGTAACCATTTGTTGAATAGTCCATTCAAAATATTTCTTAAATTATCAATAAAATTTAACTAAGCCCTCTTATGGCAAATTTTCAGTGGTGTCAAAGCCATTACCCCTAGCTGATAAAAGACATCACATACAAAACACTCCAATGAGGCTTTGTAAAAAGAACAGGAGAAAAACTCAAAAAGATATTTAGGAACCTGATTTTACATATCTATTTTTTATATCCTGGCTTCTTCATGAATTTGGATTAGCTAATTTGATGGATTAGCTAAATCACACTCTGGCCATGCCTCTCTCATCTATCAGCTAACACAGAGAGCCTAGGGCAACTCAAACCCTAATTTAAGCACTTCCTGTAGAAGCCAGATGCTGAGTGGGATTGATCCATGCCTCTGTTCATGGTGAGGTGGGCCTTCCAGGCACAGCACAGCCAGATGAAAGATCATTTTGATGTAACTGTGCTGCTGCTTCTTGACAACAGGCAGCCTCTGCCTCTCCTCTCAGCTTCACAGTGTTCATCCCTACAGCAAAGAAAAAGAGACCTTGGCAAGATCCCCACTGACCCCAGTGGGACCAGCAGGCAGGTTAATGTCAGCATCCAAAAAGATCCAGTTTTTCTTTCAGCAGCAAATTCAAGTTTTGTAATACCTCAAAGACTACAACATAGAAAAAGAAATGCAGCCCCATGGAAATTAGTGCCAGTACTGACTGTTGGCTTCACCATGTCACCGTTTCATCCACCTCTACAGCCCAGTTTTCCCGCTAGCTGAGGAATCTCCGTACCACAGGGAACTGCTTGGTAGATATAACATCTTGCTTCAGACCCTCACCTTGAACCAACCCCAGCACTTATCCATCTACTGCCGTGGCTCTGGGAAACAGCAAGGAGCCGAGGCTCTGATGCACACCAGTTGTGGCAAAAAAACCCATTTCTTTCCCTTCTTTTGAATTTTGTCCCACTAGAACATGGTCCCAGATTAACACATTTCAGTACATCCACATCCCTGAGCAGAAGCTACAGTGGTTAGTCAACCTTGTGGGAAGTCAGCATTGTCCTCTGACTTTGTGTCACTCGATGGACTGAGTGACAGATGCTCAGTTCTCTGCAAATGTGATCCTTACGTACTATCATATATCGCAGGTTTTGTTATGCACTTCTTCAGAGAAAGTGCTGAAAACAAGAAATCAGGTCACTTGAAATTTCAGCATGTCTCATCTTCTCTGAAAGCACTTACCTTGTTAAATTAATGGTCTACTAGTGGTGGTTAAATGAAGCCCTCATTATGCAATCTATCACCTCTATAGTCTGCTGCAAATAAACACAAGGCTCCATCCTTCTCCTGAAATTCGCTGTCTATATTTTTGTTCTTGGCAAAATTGGACACTTCTTCTATTATCTATTAAGCAAAGTTCCAGATGTGTTTGTTGACACTTAAAAACTCATAAGTAGAAAATGTTTTGCTCATAATAATATTTACATGATTAGATACATTTTTAATTAAAAGTAGCAGAAGACATTAGATCATAGAAATGAAATAACCGCCTCATTGACTGATTTATTGGAAAGATTTAGCAAGAACATTTTACTCCAATAATGGTGATAGCACCAGTTTTCTGTTTAATATATGTTTTCAGAGATATTTAGCTGACAAATATTTCAGAGCTATCTCAAGCGTAATATCAAGTTGTTATGGAGGAGCTATATAGAAATAATCAGAAATACCAGATTTGTTCTTTGAATCTAGTTTGGGAAAGTTGAAAAAGGGTTCATTTTATTAAATGTTAAACACAAATTGGAAAACGCAAAGACTGAACAAATTAAATAATTTTGAAGCAATGGTGTTATAAATAGACATAATAAACAGAATAACAGCATTAAGATATTACGTATGATTTCAAGTTAGCTGCAGCTCCCATGTCATCGTAACTTTTAAGGTAAAGACGTATTGGAAGTAGTAAGTTACCAAATTCCAAGAGAGCTTTTAAGTAAATATCGAGATTAAACTACTACTTTGTGATAGATTTTCATGTCAGTTCTCTGCATAGATTTTATTCAGGCAAATTATTTCAGTAGCAAAAGATAGTATGCAGAATCAAGTTTCTGTCATGATCAAAAGACTCACTAACATATAAACTAATGCATTTCTTGAGTTGATGAATTTTTTTTGTAAAGGCTTTGTCTTTGTGAAATAGTTCCTGCCAAATAAAGAAATAACTACTTTAAACTCAGGAATGTTGAATCCTTCAACAGATTGTCCCCAGAATCCTACAAGCAGATTGTCTCCAGGTGCTATGTAACTTTGTTCGGTTTATCTCAGTTTGCTGTGTTTAACATGCCCCACACATCATCATCTGATTCTGATCATTGGTATTTAAAAAAAAAAGGGGGGGGGAAATAGTGAAATCTTTCTCACTGATTTTGAATCAGAAACCTCTGGAACTGGCATAAGTTCTAAGGCGTTTCATCGCATTTCTCAGCAGATCCTATAAAGCAATGATGATCTTCATGCCAAATGGTTCTGTAACCGGCAGGAACATTGTACAGTCAGTGAATGAAATCACTTGGGCATTGCTCATGCTTGTATTACCAGGGCCGTTATCGCTTTGCGAGCATTCATTACTGCAGTGATTCAAAAATAAAACCAACTTCACAACCTTCTTTTAATTTAAAAGAGATTAAATAACTATCTGTATGAGGAACATATCCCAGCTCCATAGCTATTTGCGCATACAAAACCAATTTAAAAGCAATAGAGCAAGCTGGCAGTGGTACGATACAATAGCTCCTCATTTTATAATACTACCCAGAAGTCTCGCTCAAGTAGGCTAAACATTCTTCATTAATTGTCAAGTATTTGAGTTTACCTGAACTATGAAAATTTTGGTTCAATATCTGCAGCAGAGAATATGGAATAGTGTGCAGTGCACGACAGCTCTATGCTGAGCCAATCCTTTTGACATTTCTACAGTTCCAGTGTGGACCTGACAAATTAATACCCGAGGCAGGTTGTAACTTTGAAGCTAAATATGCAATTATTCCAGTTGAATGTAAAGTGTTTTCATAACATGAAGTGCCTGTGAGGCAGCAATTCATTTACAAGACTACAGGATAGAAGGTTTAACATCAGTCATGTAAACGGCTTTTTAATCTTTTCCCATCCTGAACAGATATACTTGCAGGGCCTCCTGGAAATCAGTAATGTGACCATCCTTAAATGCTTTCCTTTTTTATAATTAGAAAATCTGATTCTCCTACATGATTAGGAATCCCCTAGTGACAATTTCCTCAGTGCTCATGAAGAGAACAAATCTCTCTTTAGAGGGTGTGTAGGATAAACAAAATGAATGTCATTTGTAGGAACAGGACCACATGCAAATGATGTGTGAAACCAATAGAGCTGGACTCCTGCACACAGAACTCCGACTATTCTATTCTGCTGGTAATGTTAAATTTACACAGTTACAGACAACAGCAACAAAAGACCCCAACACAAACATCTCTCAACAAAGAGAGAAGCTCCCAAAAGAAAGGCAATGATTGAGGTTGAGATCTTGTAGCGTGAATTTTTGGCATGAATGTGAGGCTGATCACCTGTTATTTTTATAACTCAGTGCCTGTATGTTTGTATGCACACTGCATATAATTGTATATCATTATAGGAAACCACCATCAGAGAGATCCATCCATCCATTAGAGTTCCACACATGGTAGGCAGACCTGACCCAAGAGCTCTTCCTGGTAAAGGACAGTCTGAAATCTTTTCCTCAAAGGAAAGGGATGGAGACAGATTCTGCTAAGAGATGTTTGCCTCATTGGGAGCCAAGGCTATCATACCCTTCATCACTATTTTCATGGCAGTGTATTTAAATGGATGTTTCTGATTGTTTTGAGTTTGCTAAATTTAGGCACTCAGTAAAAAAGAATTTGTTTTGCTGTTCTGCATATACTGAGACTCTCTTGCAAAACGGTCCTTTGCGCATATATTCCCTTGCACAATATGAAATAAAGTTATGATCCATTGAAATCAGAGGGAAATTCCCAATAAATACAGATTTTCACTAATAGTACTAAAAACAGTGTGAAAGATATCTCAGGGAAGAACAGTACTCAGATGTCAGGAATAAATAAAAATGAAGAAAAGCTCTTCCATTTCCTACTGTCAACAACAGTGTTGTTTTGCAAGTAAGTTTGGGAATAATAGATTTGAATTCAAGTTCCCTGAGAGCCTTGCATATAAATTCTCACATGCATGTGCATGTGGCTTATAAATGACACTATCACCTATCTTATTTATTAACTGTTTTATTTATAGAATCATAGAGTCATAAAACCACAGAATCATAGAATGATTTGGGTTGGAATGGACCTTAAAGATCATCCAGTTCCAACCCCCCTGGCATGGCCAGGGACACCTCCCACTAGACCAGGCTACTCAAAGCCCCATTCAACCTGGCCTTGAACACTTCCAGGGATGGGGCATCCACAGCCTCCCTGGGCAACCTGTTCCAGTGTCTCACCACCCTCACAGTAAAGAATTTCTTCCTAATATCTAATCTAAATTTCCCTTCTTTCAGTTTTCAACCATTACCCCTTGTCCTATGACTACACTCCCCGATAAAGAGTCCCTCCCCATCTTTCTTGTAGGCCCCCTTTAAGTACTGGAAGGCTGCTATAAGGTCTCCCTAGAGCCTTCTCTTCTCCAGGCTGAACAGCCCCAACTCTCTCAGCCTGTCCTCATAGGAGAGGTGCTCCAGCCCTGTGATCATCTTCGTGGCCCTCCTTGTTGTTCTAATTTTGAAATGACAAGGAATGGCAGCTCATGAAATTCAACTCTTGGTTCACAAACTGCATGTATATCACAACTCTGTGGCCACAGATTTGTTCTTCAGTCGAGCAATGTTTAGTGCTTGAAAACTCAATGTGACAGTCCTGGCGGCTGGCACAAGAGGCCTTCCCCTGTCTGCCTGTTGAGAAACGAGGGGATGGGGAAACCTCCACATCAACAACCACGTTCAACAGTAATGCCAAATGTGAAGCCCTCATTAACACTGAGTGAGATCCTGGCCCTGAGGAATCAATGGCCCCAGACAGATACATCCCCTGGAGACGTGTTTATAATGCAAGTATGCTGCTAACCATGTTGGCATTAATGTGCATCTAGTGAACAGAAAACCCATACTTATCAAGACAGTATAGACAAAGTATAGACAGTATAGTATAGCAAGGCAGTAAGCTGCGTCTTAAAGTATATTTGAATCAATTGCTAATATGAATTAATATAAGTCAGTTCATATTCTATTGACAGTTATGCTAAGGCACTGTCCTGGAAATCGTTGGTTGGATGTAGTAAATCAGAGTGGTCCTAAATTTCTACTTTAAATAAATATATCATGATCAATCCTGTAGAATAATCTTAGGGCAATCTCTCCTTTTGCATTTAGAGTTATTTTTGTAGTTAGTTTTTCTCTTTCATATTTATGAAGCAGAAGAAAGTAATATTGAAGCAGATGGTCATGGCAGAACACTGATTTCAAATAGGAGAGTGTGAGTCAACCTGTATCAAAATGCAGACAGGATAGATTAGGAAAGAACAGTCCCCTGACCAGAAATTAAAAACTCGCGTGAAAGGGTAGCCTGTGAATGCTTGTGGATATTTCAGAAAAAGTGGGAACAGGTGAGGTTGCCACTGGGAACCTAAGTGGGCAGCGCTATCCGGAGGGGAGGAAGCCACCAGTTTTTCTGGTGCTGGAAAGTGGCTGCAGCATTGCCCCGTCCCACTTCTGCTATTCCACAGAAAATAGTGCACATATAAATCATGCCATTTTGTAGGAACAAGTATTACAGCACCTGACATGTTGTATGCAATAAATATTTTATGAAAGTTCACAAATCTGTATTTTTTCCCTTTCAGAAGTAATATATAAATGCAGGTAAGGGCTGCAACTTGAGGAAGAGTCTAGAATGGATCAGCAAGAGTTCCTTACCTTCCAGAGGTGTTTCTGTGGCAAGACAGGAAAATGCAGAATGAATGACTACAAAGTCACACTTGCTGTATCATTCCTTCTGTAAAAATCTTGTAATGAAGTCTGGATCTTGAGACACACAAGATTTTTTTTTCTGCGCTTACACATTTGTTACACGTGCGTTATTTCTGCATTCTACTGTATCGCTTTCAAATATATTTGGCCAGGTCAGTTCAGACACTCTGGGAAAAAATCTTTAAAATGATGCACTTAAAAATTATTAGAAAGTAGGCTTTAAAAAGCAAGCCTCTGTGTTCGACTTTGTGCATGTATTCATGGCGTTTAAAGCAGAAAGGACCATCAGGTACTGCTGTCTCATGACCTGCTGAACACCTGTTAACCCGATGTTTTGGGAATTACTAATGTGTGACTTGCATTTAATTAGAGCCTCTCCTACTGAAGATCATTGATTATTTCAAGGAAATGTGTGATTATAAGTACGTGACCTCCAGAAGCAACTCATTCTAGCGGTTCATCTAATAACATCTACTGTTCATCAAAGGTTCATCTAGCATGCCTTATTTAAATCTGTCTGGCTTCGGCTTTCAGGCACTGGTTGTTGTTATGGCTTTTTCCACTAGGTTAAAAAATCTGCAATATGTATTTCTTCTTTTTATGCAGCAGCTATTTGTGCATGGCAGTCAAATCACCTCTTTTCAGCGAGGAGACCTCTCTCATTCAAAAACTTGGTGGTTTTTTGCATCCACTTGTGTGGCTTTTTTTTGCACTTTCAATGTCCCTTTAAAATGTGGGTATTATAATGGAATGAATAGTTTCCGTATCATCCTTGTCAATGAGAGATTCGGAGTTAAAATTGTTTCTCTCTTATTCTTGCTCTACATGTATGTAATTAGTGACAGCATAAGGGTTTGTTTAGTCAGAGCATAAGGATTTGTTTAGTTGTCCACTTTGACCCTAATTCTTCTTGAAAGTCACTGCTTTCCAAGATATAGTGCCTTATGCTGGGCATGTGGTTTGCATTCATTGTCCGTAGACGTATTTTGCATTTGCTGTATCAGAATGCACTTTGCTTCAACAAGCCCAGCTTCTCTTTGTTGAGATTCACCACACTGCCCATCTTTGGGTCATCTGTGTATTTTATTCACCATGATTTTATGCGTACTTTACAGTTTGATGTTGTGAATATTCAGTACTGGTAGGAAAGGTTGCAAATCCTTGTAAACTCTGTATAAAATCCCCTACTTAAGTCCCAACTAAAAAGTTAATACTGCATTGAATCAATAAATCACATATTAGATGGTTTTATTAGACAAATCTAAACAAATATCTGTCAATAGGAAGAGTATGCCAAATATCTGACTGAAGCTTGTTACATTTATGTAACCAACCACATTTTAAAGTTTTGCAGGGACTGAAATCAGGCTCTTGGAGTCATGGGACAATATGGAAAATTTCCAGAAGGCTGAAGAGGGCTCCTTTTTTGCTTTGAGCCTCTGCCTATGAGTACTGTAATGCTCCTTCTTGCTCCCGGCTATGTGATTCCAACATTTCACTCTTAAAGCTGCTGTGAAATTAGTGGGTCACTGTAACTGAAAGGTTTCCCTGTGTAAGTGATGACAAAAAGCCATCTGCAAATGTTAGCTGTGAGATCAGAGAAGGCGGGAGAGAAAAGGAAGAACTGAGCATCCATCACTAGGAGAGAGCATGGCTGACTCACATGGTTGATAACACTTACTGAGTTGAATCAGCATTGGTAAATGTCTGTTTGAGTGGATTTAAACAATAAGCCTTTGTTAAATATAACAAGCAAAAAGAAAAAGAATAGGAAGCCAAATAGAGATCTGCAAACTGTTTCACTCATCCAAGTCCCCTCTCTTCCTGGCTACAGTGTCTGACTCCCTTTCAGTGAAAGCAAGGCCTGAAGGGCACAGTCTATGACCAAGTGCAGACCCATATGAGCACTGTGCCTGGGATCCTTTTCTGTGGAGCTTCATCTTGATTAATTGTTCAGCTCCTTTAGTGATGCTGGTGAACAATTTTTGGAAGTCATTGCCTGCAAGCGATATGAGACACAGGCAGCCCACGTACTGCAGTGCACTCCCTGCAACAGTGTCTCTTGGGTAGCCCAGCATATGCTTGAGGTGCTTCTCAACAAGGATGAAGATGCATGAGAATAAGGAGAGGGAGGGTCACTGGATTCCAACTGGCCACCACTGCTGAAAGACAGTAGTCTCTTCTCGCCTCTCGAAAACCTTTTCCTACACAATCCCATCTGCTTACATTCATTATTTACATGGTGCCAGCTATGATATTCTTCTGAACTGCCATGAGGTGCTGCAGCTCACTAATCCAGCACAAAACTAAACTGGCAAAAAGACAAAGTGGTCACTTTTCTGCTGTACTCTTGGAAGTGGCTTGCAGCAGGATGTTGTGAGTGCAGAGCTGAGAGGAAAGAGCAGAAGCAGAAAAGGAGAGCAGCAGGGCAGGAAGAGCAGGAGTGGGACCTACCTCAATGGCCACCGGGTATT
The DNA here is from genome assembly GCA_947846985.1 of Fratercula arctica. NCBI lineage: Eukaryota > Metazoa > Chordata > Aves > Charadriiformes > Alcidae > Fratercula > Fratercula arctica. The sequence goes on from CANTUZ010000008.1 coordinate 33,568,414, forward strand.
AGAGGTACCCCATGCTCTTGGGCTGCACTCCTGAGTCCTCCTGAGCCAGAATGAACAATGCAGCTCCTGCCCACCAGCCACCTCAGAGACATGGGCAACTAAACACCTGCTTGAAAAAACCTCTTTCTGAGAGATTATTTAGAGTAGCTGGTTTCAAAATGTTTGTGTCTAAGATTTCCCTTAGCTATAGGAGGGCACATCTACCTGTTTCCTAATACAGAACAGAACGATTTTTCAAGCTCTGCCTTTCCTGAATCATTGTTACTTGGTTTTCCTGCCTGCTTTGAGTAACGTTGCAAGAGTGGTCCTAAGGTTATTCTTGTTCCTGCTACTTTTAATATTTTTCCAGCTTGCTAGTTTTCTAGCTTCTTGTATCATGTTTTCATATTCCTTTTTTTTTTTTAAATTGCCTCTTCTTAAATACATTTTAATTCTTCCAATAAAATTAATACTCTCTTTTCTTTTTCTTGAAATAAATATTTCTCCTTTTTCTCATTTTCCTCAGATGTAAGACAATATATACACATGTGCACATAGATCTTAATATACCTTGGCTCTGGATATGCAGGAAACACAATGTGATCATTCGTTCACACATTCTTCTGAAAATTTCAGTTCTACCCACATTTGAATGAAGATAAAATTACTTCCTAGGCTGATCAAATAATAAAACCTTTTAAAGGGAGTATTTATTTAAAAGAAATCAAGTAGTATTACCTGTGATATAATCCATAATAGCTAAATCAGTCAGTTTAAGGATTTCACTACGTACTAAAAACCATGCTTGTAGTGTACAAATAAGGTAAACACAAATAGCTGTATACCAAGTCAATCACTATTACTCCCTTTAACTAGAGATTTACCAAGTTTATTCTCCTCTGTATTAAACTTCCAACCTTTCAATTTAAGAAGGGGATGAAGGGGCATTCATTGTGAGATTAGATAGGGAATGATTTTATAAGTGGACATAATTTGGAAGGTTTCATTGTGTGATTTATTAGGCTTTGGTTGGAGGTTTGTTTTGGTTTAGGCTTTTGCTTTAATTTGCAAAATTTCTTATTCTGACAATTACTAATACCATGTAGGTGGAGAACAAGACCTTGTTTCTTGAGTTCCCACAGAAAAACTACAGGGATTAAAAGACATCCATGCAGGGAAAACAATGCCCGGTCTCTTGGGGTTCTTTTAAACTGACACACACTTAAATTTTCTTTAGGCTGCTAGAGAGCAAATAAAGATTAAAACTTCTGGTTTTTTCCTTTTGTTCTCTGTAAATAAAGGAGCATCCATAGATACTTGGGTTGAAACACCGACTGTTCATTCCGTAATAGCTCTTTTATAGCCCACTGTGGATGATAATGATGTAATTACAGTCCTTTTAAGGCTACATTGTCTACATGATAAACTGGCAATTACCTGATTAGAAAAATTTTGGAGACCAATATTAAGTATACAATAGACCACAAGTCTGGTCAGCCATGCAATTATGGAACCAGAACTCATGCTGCTCCTAATCAAAATTTATCTAAAAGCAGTGCTTTGTGCATGTGCAGAACATAAGTTTAAAAACTGGCTATCATCTCAGTTTCCTTTCATAATATTAAACAGTAGCAGATGTTAGTTTGAGTTGAAAATTGTTTTCTTATTCTGTCCATTTATTATTAAGTTCATTCTAGTTTTACACTAATGTAAATCTGTCTTACCAGTTGATGCCATTGTGAAATGCCACTTTTAATCCAAGTCATTTGGAGGGATGGAAATGTATCCAGATTTTGTAGACAATTTATTGCTGCGTGAGGTTGGAGTAATCTTCCCAGAAAGTAGTTCTTGAACTGAGTATTCAAGAATGTTATTAACCTGTTGATCCTTTTTCCATGCTATACATTTCCTTGTTCTACAATCTAAAGCTATAAAAATATCGGTTTCACTGTAGCAAGAACGTTCCCTGTTAAAGAGAGATCATTAAAGTTGACAATGCTGAAACAGGGGAGGATGGCAGATGTGATGAATAACGATTAAAGAGACACAAATGAGCTGCAAGTTTCATACGCTTGGTTGAAAAACATCCAGGTTGGACATACTCTGAGTAATTCTGCCCTGCCTTTCCCATGACAAGGAGCAATAGAGAGGGGAGGGGAGACTGGAGAACTGGAGAGAGCCTGGCTCAGTGCCTTAAACACATGAACCTCCTCCATTGTATACAAAATTTTGAGGCTGAAGTAAGTTGAGGTGATTTCTGCAAAAGCATAGAGATTCCAAACCACTTAAACCAAAACTGCAGCCAAAAAGTTTCCCTCGACTTTCCTGAAAGACTAAACTCACAGAAGTACAGAAAGAATTCGAATCACCTTTCGGGTCCGACGCAAGCTTTACTGCGTCTATATTCTTCGGTCTCTCTTCAGTCAAGGATTTGTCGGACATGCAATCACCCACACCACATGACTGTAACCCACAGTAAAGTCTTCAGGACAGAAAAGTTAGAATGCTGCAAGTTGGAAATAAAATCAGACTCTCTTAGTGTGGAGAAACATTCAGGTAAAGCATTTTAAGTATCATACAGGGGGAAAATAATCAATTGGGCTGTAATAACAGGGGAACCGAAAGAAAAAGTGACACAAAATTGGAACCAAGGTAAATGTGTTAAAGGAGACAGGAAAGCAAAGCCATACCCATAGAAAGCGGCAAGGGGCAACTCGAGTGTAGGAGTTGCATCAAAACCTCTGCGGTAAGGAAGAAAAGACGGGTCCTTGTCATAGGTGACTCCCTACTGAAGGGAGCGGAAGGCCCAATATGCAGGCCGGACCCGGTACATAGGGAGGTCTGCTGCCTCCCTGGGGCCCGGGTCAAGGACGTGAAGAGGATGCTTCCTTCCCTGGTACGGCCCTCAGACTACTATCCACTTTTGCTCTTTCAGGTAGGCAGTGACGAGGTAACAAGAAGAAGTCCAAGGGCAATGAAGAAAGATTTCAAGACCCTGGGACGCCTGGTCAAGGGATCAGGAGCGCAAGTGGTGTTCTCGTCTATCCCCCCTGTTGCGGGGAATGATGAGGGGGTAAATAGGAGGAGCCAGCAGATCAATGCCTGGCTTCGAGCTTGGTGCTGCCGGCAGGACTTTGGGTTCTTTGATCATGGCCTGATCTACAAAACGCCTGGCCTGCTGGTAACAGGCAGGAATACCTTGTCCTCCAGGGGAAAAAGGGTTCTAGCACAAGAGTTATCAGGACTCATTGAGAGGGCTTTAAACTAGATTTGAAGGGGGGTGGGGATGGTACTGGGCTTGCTGGTGAGGTGCCAGGGCGTAGTTGCTCAGCGCTTGTGGGCCAGTGTGCCAGTATTTCTGAAAGCCAGGAGGCACACCACATCTCAAGGGTCAAAACTACACGCACAACTCCCTCTCTGAAATGCTTATACACCAATGCACGCAGCATGGGGAATAAGCAGGAAGAGCTGGAGCTCTGTGTGCGGTTGCGGGGCCACGATCTCATTGCAATTACTGAGACGTGGTGGGACAACTCGCATGACTGGAATGCTGTCATGGGTGGCTATGTCCTTTTTAGGAAAGACAGACCAGCAAGGCGGGGAGGTGGAATTGCACTCTATGTGAGAGAGCATTTGGAATGCATTGAGCTCTCACTAGGGGCGGATGAAGAGCGGGTCGAGAGCTTATGGGTGAGGATTAAGGGACAGGAAAATATGAGGGACACTGTTGTGGGTGTTTATTACAGGCCACCTGATCAGGATGGGGAAACTGATGAGGCTTTTTACAGACAACTGAAGGTAGCCTCGCAATCGCAGGCCCTGGTTCTCATGGGGGACTTCAATCACCCTGATATCTGCTGGGAAGACCACACAGCCAGGCATGGGCAGTCCAGGAGGCTCCTCCAGTGCATTGATGACAACTTTTTGACACAGGTGGTACAGGAGCCAACAAGGAGAGGAGCACTTCTAGACCTGGTACTGACAAACACAGAGGGATTGGTGGAGGACATTAAGGTTGGGGGCACCCTAGGTTGTAGTGATCATGAAATGATTGAGTTCAGGATCGTGGGCACTATCCACAAAACAACAAGAAGTAAAATTACAACCTTGGATTTCAGGAGGGCTAACTTTGGCCTCTTCAAGAAACTGCTTGGAGAGATCCCGTGGGCTAGGGCTATGGAAGGCAAAGGGGCTCAAGAAAGCTGGTTGATATTCAAAGACCACTTCCTCCAAGCTCAGGATCGGTGCATCCCGAAGAGAAAGAAATCGGCCAAGGGACGCAGGAGACCTGCATGGTTAAGCAGGGAGCTTCAGAAAAAGCTCAAGTGGAAGAAGGAAGTTTATAATAAGTGGAAGAAGGGACTGACCCCTTGGGAGGATTACAAGAATGCCACCAGAGCGTGCAGGGATGAAACAAGGAAAGCCAAGGCCGCCTTGGAATTAGACCTGGCTAGGGATGTTAAGCACAACAAAAAGAGCTTCTACAAGTATATTGGAAGCAAAAGGAAGACCAGAGAAGTTGTGGGCCCACTGTTGAATGAGACAGGAGTCATGGTGACGGAGGATGCGGAGAAGGCAGAGTTACTGAATGCCTTCTTTGCTTCGGTCTTTTCTGCTCGGCCCAGCCCTCAGAAGTCCCAGGCATTGAATAAAGTAACAGGGAAAGAAGAAGACTTCCCTTGGGTTGAGGAGGAGCGAGTGAGGGATCAATTAGATCATTTAGATATTCACAAGTCCATGGGCCCCGATGGGATGCACCCGAGAGTGCTGAGGGAGCTGGCAGAAGTCATTGCTGGGCCGCTCTCCATCATCTTTGAAAGGTCCTAGAGAACAGGTGAGGTGCCTGAGGACTGGAGGAAAGCCAATGTCACCCCAGTCTTCAAAAAAGGCAAGAAGGAGGAGCCGGGGAACTACAGGCCGGTCAGCCTCACCTCCATCCCTGGGAAGATGATGGAACAGCTTGTTCTGGGCGTCATCTCAAGGCACGTGGAGGAAAAGAAAGCTATCAGAAGTACTCAGCATGGATTCACCAAGGGGAAATCATGTCTGACTAATCTGATAGCCTTCTACGATGGCATGACTGGATGGATAGATGAGGGGAGGGCGGTAGATGTGGTCTATCTTGACTTAAGCAAAGCGTTTGACACGGTCTCCCACAGCATCCTCATAGGGAAGCTTAGGAAGTGTGGGTTAGATGAATGGACAGTAAGGTGGATAGAAAACTGGCTGAAAGATAGAGCTCAGAGGGTTGTGATTAGGGGCACAGAATCTAGTTGGAGACCAGTGACGAGTGGTGTTCCCCAGGGGTCAGTACTGGGTCCAGTCCTCTTCAATATATTCATCAATGACCTGGATGAGGGGATAGAGTGCACCCTCAGCAAGTTTGCTGATGACACAAAGCTGGGGGGGGCGGCTGACACACCGGAGGGCTGTGCTGCCATACAGAGAGACCTGGACAGGTTGGAGATCTGGGCAGAGAGAAACCTTATGAAATTCAACAAGGGCAAGTGTAGGGTGCTGCACCTGGGGAGGAACAACCCCATGCACCAGTACAGGTTGGGGGCTGACCTGCTGGAGAACAGCTCTGTGGAAAGAGATCTGGGAGTCCTGGTGGACAACAGGATGACTATGAGCCAGCAATGTGCCCTTGTGGCCAAGAAGGCCAATGGCATCCTGGGGTGCATCAAAAAGAGTGTGGCCAGCAGGTCAAGGGAGGTCATCCTCCCCCTCTACTCTGCCTTGGTGAGGCCACACCTGGAGTACTGTGTCCAGTTCTGGGCTCCCCGGTTCCAGAAGGACAGGGAACTGCTGGAAAGGGTGCAGCAGAGGGCTACAAAGATGATTAGGGGACTGGAACACCTCTCTTATGAAGAAAGGCTGAGGGATTTGGGTCTCTTCAGTCTGGAAAAAAGACGGCTGAGGGGGGATCTTATCAACACTTATAAATACTTAAAGGGTGGGTGTCAGGAGGATGGGACCAGGCTCTTTTCAGTAGTGCCCGGGGACAGGACAAGAGGCAATGGGCACAAACTGGAGCACAAGAAGTTCCACCTAAACATGAGGAGGAACTTCTTTACCCTGAGGGTGGCAGAGCACTGGAACAGGCTGCCCAGAGAGGTGGTGGAGTCTCCATCTCTGGAGACATTCAAAACCCGCCTGGACGTGTTCCTGTGTAACCTGCTCTAGGTGACCCTGCTCTGGCAGGGGGGTTGGACTAGATGATCTCCAGAGGTCCCTTCCAACCCTATGGTTCTATGATTCTATGATTCTATGATACTCTGTTTCAGGGTCTGGTATCTGTGGCAAGAAACCTAAAGTAGTACAGGGCTTGTCTGGAGAGTCTGGTGGGGGACTTACTGCATGACCTGCAGATTAGCATGCCCTGAAGAGGGGCATGGCCTTGAGAAACATCTCCACCCTGGTAAAAACAAGGCAGCTGCACTTCTGTTCAGACTTTATATCTGTGGTCTCCCTGTGATGACGGAGCTGAGGATCTCTAATGCTGATGGTGCTGGAAACAACAAAGAAATGGTGTCTGGCCATGGGCAGCTGGGGCAGAAGTGCCTCAGCTCCTGCCCGAACAAATCTCTGACATAGCTGTGGTGGAATCACCCAAATTTTACTGTTGGAAAAGTTTCTGTTCAATCACACTTTACTAGAACAAATTAGAAGAGTAAGCAACATCTGTGGGAAGAGTAATCATCCAATGCTTGCAAATCATATAGCTGCATCTGAGTTGATCTTACTGAGACACTGTGCCACTGTTAACAGCCCACTTCTGTGAAGTCTCAGGTCATTGAGTATTACACATAAGTGACCGCAGTATCCAAAAGCCAGTATATGCAAACTCTTGGAAGGGAAATTACTTTAATTCCAACTTCCTCTTCTGCACCTGAACGATAATAATAATAACAACTATAATATTTGTATAATCCAACTAAGTTTTTAAAAAACCCTGTCACAGACATTTTAGTGATGCGTGTGTGGGAAACTGTCATTTATACATACTTTTTTGTAAACCAAAATCATACCAGCTTCAATGCCAATGAAAATATACGATCCTATATCTTGGGATTTGCCTGTGTCCTGGGAAGTGCCCCTAGAACTGTTCTGCAGTAAAACAATTTCTGGCCTGGATCTTTACTGTATTTGATGGCAGTGTTTCCCATTTGTGATAGAAACAGGCTACTCTCCTACCATACACATTTGTGAGTTCATGAACTATCAGAGGAAGTTTTCATATTGTGAACATCTGTTTTTTCCCCATTCAGCTGCACAACTACAGCTGGGAAAGACATGAACTGAGCTGTTAGTCATTTCTGAAATAAAAATAGATATAGTCTATGACTTTAGACTTTGGCTATGAGCCTGAGACCATGATTTAAGGCTTTTTATCCCACTACATTGCACTACATTAACATACCTAATAGCAGGATCCTTATTTAAGAAAGAATTTGAAAAGAATAGAAGAAAAAGCACGATCTTTTCTGTTAAATTAAAATGCCTTTTTAATGGGCTGTCTCCCAAAGGCATACAGTTTTTGTGGTATTACACTTAAGTCGTTGACTAGCCAACACATCACAGACAGCACGCACGGATCCAAACAGCTGAAAAACTGTCACGCTTGTTATTTTTTATTCTGGAAACACTGATTTCTGGAAATCATTTAATGTAATGATGTAGCAGTTCAGGTGTGGCCTGTGCTCTCTCCTGTAGATTTAGCACTGAGCGGTACAATAATATATATGAAAAAATATCTAGGAATTACTTATTATGAGTAATTTTGTTTGAGAGTTAATTTCAACATGTTGAATATAAGAGGCTCATGCACTCTTATGAGGAAATACTGATATCAGGCAGGTTTATCCAGTGGAGACACACATGGAAAGAGTGCTTTCCAATGCATCCACCTCTGCTGCACTACTGCTTCCCTGTCTGGGAGATCTGGGGATCTCCCAAGTGAAGAGCGTGTGAGCCAGAAGTGAGATCAAGGAGAATGAAATTATTTTCCCCATGAAACCAGCAGAAAATTTTGAGCAAGGTTAACCCAGCCTAGAATTTTTTAACTTTCCTGTAAAAAATTTTAAATAGAGATGATCGCTAGAGTCTTGCTCAGGGCTAGTCTGACCCTGAGTGGCAGCCTAACTCTGAGTGACTGTAAGGGTCTTCTGCACAGAATATCATAGATCTCACTGCTTTTCAGGTGAAACCTCCCTCCTTTTGCTGAGAAAATCTTCCCACTCACCAAAATCATTTGAGGAGGCATGTCAAAGATATGGAAGAGCCCTCAGAACTCTCACTAGTTATCACCTGAACCCTTTCCAAAGTAAAGAGAAGCAATTTGGCTAAATGACAAACATGAAGACATAAGTGTGTTTCCATAACCCACAACATGAAGACTCATCAATGAAAGGCACTAGACTAGAAGATGGTGCCAGCTGAATCTTTGCTGAGAGCCCTATGGTGTTTCTAAACGAGGCAGAGAGTAAGCAAGAACTATCCAGGACACCAGAGCAAAAATGCAATTTTTGCGAACTAACAAAGGGAGACTAATACTCATCTTGCTTGAAGGACAGCAACTGTCAACACTACAGGCTATCTCAGTAGCGTCATGGAGTCAACATGGATCAGCATGCAAAGCTGTTAAAATCCAAAGGAACTAAAAATTGTTTTTCATTAGTTCGATTTTCAAAGCCATTGACATAGCTGGTCCTTAGATTACAAGGAAAACCAAAATTACATTTTCAGAAATGTAGCTGCCTTCTTTGACTTAGTAGTATTCAAGTTTCTAAAAACTATTAATAAAAACTATTCAAGTTTCTTCAGTGTCAATTGTTTTCCAAGGCTATGTTCTATGCTCCATTTCCCTCTCAATAATCCTTTAACTAAATCTAGGCAATAAGCCAACCAATTTTAGGTGATTGCAGGTGACTTAGGTGTTGCTTTGTTCAATATACTGCTCACCCACCACTAACTCTAATGGCATGAGTATTTTTACAAAGTTTTACAATGATCAGTGTGCTCTCCTCAGCTTACGAAGTGCCATGACAGCAAGCGCTGGCAATATTCCAGTAAACACAATTTGACAAAAAGGTATCATATACTCATATGCCAACAATCCCAGTCAGTCTCAGTGTTTGGAGAAGATTGGATAATGAAGACAAAGATGGCTGCTTGAAAATGAACCTCAGGAAGAGAGATGATGCAGATCTGTGAAGCAAATAACTTGAAGATACGGTGCAGTCCTCTTCTTTTAATGGTACATGTGTATGACTAAGTGGTTAAACCTATCATCACAAGTCATTCAAGTAAAACTCTCTGCTGTCTCTGACTGGTAGGGGAATGTGTTCCACCCTGACAGATAGTGGCCTCATCTTGAATATATGTCTTCTCTAGCTGCATGGAAAATAGCAATACAACTGGCCATGAAACTGAATCTTTAGGAAACATTGATAAAGAGCAGAGGAGTGTGTTCCCCTACCCACTCATCTCTCAGTGAGCCAGTTCCCCTCTCTCCACCTTCTCTTCCTCTCTGTAAAACTAAGGAAAGGGTTTGATGTTGACAGCAGAAATCTCTACCATAGGGCAAAAGTTCACCTATGCAGAAGACAGAGCTGCTCTGGAGAAATCCCAGATTACAGAAAAAATTCACACCGAACAGAACAGCCACTGCAGACACCCCTGCCCTTCTCCCCAGTGAAAAGTGCAGCTCTGAGGCCTGTCTCCTCGCATACAGATGCAATAGGACAGGCCTGTTTTATTTAAAAAGAAAAAAGAAAACAAAACCTCCCAAGTACTCATTTTTTCCATTAGGGAAAGAATGAAAGAAAACGAACAGCATGTGGTAGCTATTAGTCATGTTCCTTAGTACGCTACTTACTCTGACTTTTCTATACACTGTGGTGGCAGACATCGGTGTTAAAACTTGTATAATCTGTCTTGAAAATTCACCTTAAAAAAAAAAAAGTAGAGATCAAGCATTTTTTCTTTAAGGTTTTCCCACAGGTGAGTTAAGCACTGTTTCTATTTACAAAATGTGTGAATAAAACACAGAGAGTATGAGAAGTCATCACAAGAATGAAATGGGAACTTGGACCAAGATGAGAGTGTGCAATCATTTCTACCCACTGGCAAGGATCAGCTGTCCTCCCTCCTCCTAATCTTCCTCCTTCTGCTCTTCCTACCCCATTTCCTACTCTCCTACTGTTCTCTTGTTGTGAATTCTTCCATATGCTTCTTGTTTTTACAATTCCTCCCTCTCCTGGAGATTGGAGTTAGCTTAGATCATCATCTTCAAATACCTTCTCTTGAAATACACTTTTTCTGAGATACTTTCAAATGGGAAATCATGAGAAGATGCAGCAGCATAAGAGGGCAGACTATGTCTAACAATAGAGAATTTTCATGAGTTATCAATTACTTTTTATAAGAAAAGAAGAATTAATTGAGTCCTGATGCAATACGGAATTATATTTTGCTGATTATTTAGTTGACCCCATCTGCTTATAGGAAGATAATACTACACCTATTAACTTCCTGTGTTAAAGAAATTAATAGTCATTCATTCATATATTTCCAGACCAACACATGCCACCATTTGGAAGTTCTTGATTATTGATACTTCTGCCCAGACCTGTGAAACAAATGCAATCTATGTAACTCAGAGGAGATTTTATTTCTTTCTGTTTCAGCAAGAACAAAAACTGCTTCTGTCCTACTTGCTCTGGTAAACCACAACAAGCACCCCCAACTTCTTTCTTTAGCTGAGATATGAACTCAGTACAGAAGATAGTGGAACTCCTGGTATCGTCTTCACAGGAAAAAAGATTCATTAGCAAAATTCACTTTTTGGAAAGATGAGGATGTATGTCAACACTGCTATGTTACTGTACTGGCTGTGTTGCCAGCTAATAGAAGGGAGAAGCTGGGCAGTGTTGATGCACTACAGGAAACAGCGGTGAAAGAAAAGGGTGGTGGACAGAAAGTTAGGTGCTACTGCAGCTGTGATTAGTGAGAAGAAAATATGCAAAACCATGTATTGGTATTTCCTCTGATACATCTTCCTCTACAGCTCCCAAGACTGGAGCATCTGCACAAACTCTCCCACTTTTACTACCAAGATTACAACAGTTGCTGTGAGAACTGCTTTGTTTTCCTGCAGTACAAATAATTAATCTTTATTCAACCCAGTTATTTCTAACGAGTATTACACAAGGTTTGAATGCCCACACAGATTAAACAGATAGCATTTCTCTGAATATTTATCAGCAGAGTGCACAATGGTGTAATGAATGTGGTGAGCTTCATTTTGAGCAGCAACCCTAGTGTTGCAACTTGAAGCACGACACAAAACTCAAACAAACATTTCCTGAGGTTTTGAAAAAGTCCAGCTGTCCTTTATAAAGTTGAGTGGCTCTTTTTCTTCAGCCTTTGCCACAGTCTTGACTAAGACCCTGGAATTGCAGAGGTGCCACTAGCTACTATCGCTGAGCCAGAAGTACCCTAACTCTTCTGCACAGCACAGTTTGGACATGGTTTATCACATACGTAACCCGAAGGGAAATAAGCAGAACTCAGACATGAAAATGGCTTAACTATCCTCGTTGATGTCATCTCTTCTATGCACTAAATGTGACTGTACCTCCTTTGGCCTCAGCAGGTCAGCTCCTGAAATCCTGTTAAAAAGAATATAACAGCAGCCTTTAATTGTTTTTTTTTTGTTTTTTTGTTTTGTTTTGTTTTGGTTTTTTTTGTTTTGGTGGGGTTTTTTTTGCTTGTTTGGTTTTTTTTTTGTTTGGTTTTTATTTTATTTTATTTTATTTTAACAAAACAGATATCTTGAAAGCAAATTGAACCATATCTTCTTTTCCAAAGTGCTTAAATTTCTCAGAATTTGTGATATGCTAACAGAAGTTGTAACTGGGAGGCTAAAGAAGCCCAGACAACCATCTGCAGCCTAATCACACAACAGGCCCAAGGGCAGCTTCAGGGACACCAACAGAACTGCCTTGGGAATCTGTGGAGAAACCAGCTGCTTCTATATACAGGGGAAGTCTTTGCCATTTATGCCCCTGAGGCTTCTCTGTGCTTGGAGAGGAACCTGCACCAGGGCCAATACACCCGCAGCATCCCTCTTTCCAAAACCACATATTATTAAAAGACATCTCAAGTTCAAGAGCAGAAAATAAATGAATAAACAGATCAATGACTGAAAAATGAAATTATTGTTTTTGGAGTTACTGCTCTCATTTGGTCAATGACTAGCTAAATAAAAAGGCAATGGAGATGACAGGCTCCTCTCAAACTACAAAGTACCATATGAAGCAGGCAAAGGTTCCAGGAAACATTTGGACATGCTCTGATTCCTTCTAAAGGAGCACAGATTGATGAGAAGTTTACTCCTTGGTTAGTGGAGAATTTTATCACCATTTGGTTTCAATGTATGAATTATGTCCATTTAATCATTAGATTTTGTGCTGATTTCTTTATGGCTGTGAATGTCTTATTGCATGAGGATGATTCTTTCATTCTTGAAAAAAGCTCGGGTGAAAGTAAGAGCTTGCTCCAGATTTCAGTGTTGAAAAACACCTATGCTGTATAGTTGTCTAATGTTAATTCTTATCTTTGAGTTTGCTTTGATTTTGGATGTTCAAAATTCAAATTCATCTTTTTACACCATGTGTCAGCCACTAGAGTTCTACAGCTGCCTCATGGGAAGCTATCATCACAGCAGTCATCCATCTCCATTTGTTTAAATGCCACCTTTTCCCTGGTATCCTCTGCTAACTCATTCTCTCATATGACTATCAAGACATCTCAGATTATGATGATGGCACATATCCTAAAATTGTTTGACCTCCATCCTGTCTTTCTGATTCCCATTGGACAAACTGCCAAAGCTGGGTCTGGAAGATTTTTACTTTTCAATTTCAACAGCTGCGACACTGTCCATCAAAATATAAAACTCTCATCCTAAAATAGAGTCCCAGGAATAGCTCAGAGCTGTTACCAAATTAGAAAATTTGATATCAGACCAGAACCTCTTTTAGAAAAAAGAGAATGTCTTTTTCATTTTATGAACTGCAACTGCACATTTTTTATGTTCACAATTTTTTAATGAACATTTTTGCAAGTTTGTTCAAAATAATTTACCACTTCATAATAGATCTATAGATCATGCATAGTGAATTAGTTGTTTCATTGAAAATTTGACAGGCATTGATTTCTTTTAAAGCCTTGTTAAGATCATCTTCCTTATGACTGAAGATTGTAGCGTTGGTCTTCATGCTTCGTCATTCAAAACATAGTTTTCTACAAAAATGTTCTACAATTATTTAAGCTAATAAATTTCCTGCCAAAATCCCAAAGGTCAATATGCTTTTGAAAGCACAAATTTAATAAAATTTCTTTTATGAGCTTTGAAATATTTCCTTGAGTAATGCAAAAAAGACTCCAATCCACAAAGAAGTTGGTATGCTAAATTAAATGGAAATGTTTTGGGAATAAAGGAATACATTTGAATTGTTAGATAAAAGTGCCCTCGAAGCATTTCACAATACAGAAATGTATAAACATCCCATCTAACATTTGGCTGTGTTGTATCTGATATCCTGGATTGCTACAGGATCAGAGGCTGAAGAATTATCTCAGGACATATGGAAATTAAAATGTCTTCAGATCCATATGGGAAACATCTCTGAGAGCAGAGCAGAGATTTACAGGCTGATGTTACTTCCTGTGTAAAAAGAAAATCCTTTCTACGGGAATTGTCCTTGTCCAGGGTATTTCCAAAACTTTGTTTCCAAAGTTTTAGATTTAGTTGGGTAAGTTTTCCTGTGCCTACTGGTTGTTCATCAGGCTTCCATACTGATTATAGCATTTTTATTGACTAGTTTTCTTTCTGAAGTGGAATTAGTTGGGTTGGTTTGAATTTATTATGAAAATTATCTTCAAAGTAAATAATTTTTTCTTCCTTCCCCTGCAGTATCTTTGAAACATTTAATCATGTAGAATAAAAGTGTTTACCTAGCTCAAATCAACAGCAGACCGAGGCAGAAGAATATGGAAATGACTGACGAAGATTCCCTATGCCTCTCGTTAAAGGTTATCCTAACCACATTAGGGCTTATTTTGTGAGCACATACATATGTGTGTACGCAAACCTGCCAACACCGAGAAATTCAAAAGTGGCTGTTTCATAGCCTCACTGTGCCCATACAGATGAGTTTACGCGTACAGATAAGCGTGGCACCACAAACCAGCAGAGTGGTGAGCAAGCAGATCTGCTCTCCGAGCTCTCAAGAGAAGAGCATCACATCTCTTCCCTGCATCTCAAGTACCCACAGTGGAGCTGATATAACATCTGAGGGAAGGGATCCCAGAGTCCATTAACCTCAGGACAATGTCCTTTGTTCAGGAACAGGCAAACACACATGGTGCAGTGTTTGCTTGTGCCAATACATGTATATATGCACGTGAACTCTTTTTTTCCCCAAAAGTACAAAGACTGACCAGATCAAGTGATTTATGTTTCCAAGAAAATATCAAAAACTGTTTGAGAGAAGTGGTTATGGTAACTAGCTATCTTGTGTTCTAAATCACTGTGGTTTAATAATCTACAGTAGTTGATTAAAAAACTGTGTTAAAAACAAATTTACCTGAAAATCAGCCACCCAGGCAGCTTCCAGGAAAACAGAGCTTTAAAAAAATCATTCAAACAAATAACAAGATCCTCTATATGGAGTGAAAGAGAGAAGAAAAGACTTCAAAAAAACTTTCAAAATCCCTAAACTATTTTGACATGAAGTAATTTACAACCCTCAGCTCTCAACTTGGAATCACAACTCGGCATCTCAGTGCCAGTGAAAATCTTACCCATTCTCTCCATTTTAAGTGACCAACTTATTGCTGAAGCATAAAGTGTAAAAAAAAAAACAAAAACCAGATCTCGGATACAATGCTGAAGTACCACTTACTGCAATAAAAAAAATCCCCCTGACATTTGCATAGTTTAGCAAACGTCATTCATTGTGTAGCAATTAATATGCTTGCCTTTTTCTGACTTTAAAACAAAGCAAATAACAAAACGATCACGTAAAAAAAATACTTTCTGTATGATTCAGGCGTGGTATCCATCTCATGAATGAAACTGTTTTGGTGTCTGTCCAGGCAGCACTGTCTGCTTGCAGCGGCAGCAGGAACCTGTAGGATGGCATCGCTCAGGCAACGTTAGCAGACAAACCTTCAGTCTGGAAAAAGCAACAGTCTTTATTATTGCGCCTATACATATTTAAGTTGCAAGTGTGGCAATTGTCGGCTTGCATGGAAGGGGACTACTGAGATTAGCGGAGAGGACTGGAGGAGGCAGAGATCTGCAGCAGGGACTGCTTTCTCACTGCGTTCTGCTTCGGCACAGCTGTCTGACTAAGAACAGAAATTCTCAGCTTCACTAACTGATAAATTCAACTTTGTGTCTCAGCACCCAGACAAGGAAAAGAAAGTGGAGTAAACCATTTGGCTACCGGTCATGCTGTTAGCTGTGCTATCTGCCTTCAAAGCTGAAGAAAAAGCTCCTCCCTCCCTCCAAAATGTTGGTGTGTTCAGTAAGAAACAAATATAGCAAATTCATCCTTTACAGTATTCCTTTTATATTAACAGTCCTTGTAAAGTCACTAACCAGTTTTAAATGCTGACAAAGGTTTGTTTTGCCTCACTTTTTGTATTAAAGAAAACAACACTGCGGTGCACCTATCTGGCACTTCTCACCTCTGGCTTCCAGCTTTAAGCCATGCTTGGTACCTGAAGGAAAAAGTGCTTAGAGGTTTTTCCATCTTAACACACTCCTGTTGCTTTTGCTACACATCAGGAAGCGAGGCATAGTGCTGAGACTGCAGCTTTATTGCTTGGGGAGCAGCATAGACCCGAGAGCAACTAAATTGTGCCTGCCCCATGCTTCCCTCTCTCCTCCCATTCCAGGAACCCCTGGGACCTCTTCAACACCTCCCACGGAGCCACAGATGTGCCCAAAGGCGTTGCTGCATCCAGCAACTTGTCTGCCGGGTGCCGGCTGTAGCACTGCCTGCTTGGCCTTACTGCAGTCACGGCTGTCTGCAGAAGGGAGCTTAAAATCGGTGCGGAGGTGGCCTGTCTGACTTCTGTGTCAGGAGCACTAAGGGGGAAAACTCACCTGATGCAACCTCAGCCTAACACAGTGCATACGGCCACGTGGCAGCCAGGTAAAACTCCGTAACAGGGCTTGCTGGGCCTGTCAATTGTCATTACTGTACAAATGCCATTACTGTAAAAACACAGCAGTCACACAGGACGTCCTACAGCCTGCCGTTGCTCATGGCTGCCCTCAGCTACTCCATTTCCTTAGCCAGCGTGGGGGCATATATGAGGAAAGACTCGGCCACCTGTGGGTATTTACACGTCCATTGAGGAGAATAAAAATTAAATGCCTCTGCTTTGCTTTATTTCTTGTGACATGTGCATCGCGTCACATCTGGATGTGTCAAAATGTATTATGTCACGTGATGCTCTGTAACCTGGTGGCACTGAAAGTGTGTGTCAGGCTGCAGAAGTAGCTTACTCAAGACAGACTTAAAATCAACAAAAGAGTAAAATTAAATAACAGTTTCCAAGGCGGGGGACCCAGCAGAATTTGCTCTCTTGTCTATGAAAGCGTGTCAGCTGGGACATCTCTGCTCACAGAAATGCGTCCTTAGCAAAGCCACCAAGTTTCATCACATCTACAAAGTGTTGAGCTGAAGTTTAGTAAGCAAGGGAAGAAAAAGAAAAACAACGAAACAGAACTAATTCTTTGTTAATTCAAAAGATCTGGAAAATTTGAGGCTTTCTACTGCAAACTGTTCATTTGGCTGCATCACACGTGTGAATCCATGTTTCTGCAGAGGGAGTTATTCTTTTGTACTTCACTTCTGCTACAGTAGTGTTCAGTTGATACAATAAAATATACAGTGTTAAAATGCTAACTTTTAATTTAATTTACTTTACATTATTTGGATTTTAAAACTACTTTAATTTTAAGCATAGTCTGGCACTTGTTTTTCCATTCAGCATTTTGAAGAGAAAAAAAGAAGTGTGAATCTTAAAAATATCTAAAGGATCCCGGTTAACCACTGAAGCTCATATCTCACTGAAATAACTGGATATGGCAGTACCCAGAATTGTTGCAAAAGGCTGAACTAAATGACACAAGAAAAAAGTAATATATTGTGGCTGGGTTATATTTGTGACTGTAAATGGTAAAAAACCACACTTCTTTTAAAAGAAAGCCTAATATATCTTGTATATCATGCATATGCTAGAAATGGGAAGGAACTCTTAAAATATACAAAGTGGATTTTTTTTTTTTTTTTTTCTCCATTCACAGCTTTATTTTGTTAAGCTTCAAGCAGCAGCTTTTGCTTGTGAAGGCTCTCCTGTGTGGTTACACTGGAAGCTTAACAGGCTCCTGCACACAATTAGCTCAGTCTCAGCCCCATGGTCTTCCCACTCTCAGTAGGGAAAAAGGACACCCCGGTGCCACAGAAAGGACTTTATAGCCCTGTAATAAAATTCCTGTAGTAGTAATGGTGTTACAAGCAGCCGTGATATAGTCTGCCAATTCAGGAGAAGCGGGGTTTGTTTGCAGGCAGAGACAGTATCTTTTGTTAGACCAACTGAAAATAACACGTGAAAACAGACCTGTGTTCAAGCACATGAGCGTGAGGTTAAACTGAAGCAAAAGATAGGTTCATGTGCCTGCAGTTTTGTCCATTTTCATACAGTTTTTGCAATTCTTTCAGGGGTTTTAATGAGATGTAAAACTTCCCAATAAAAATCAAGGTAAAGTGCATAAAGCGCAGTGATTTGAAAAACATAAAAAAATCGGTTCAGTAACTTTCCTTTTTAGTCAGGCTCCCTTCAACTCCATCAGCAGGCACATTACAGAAAGGCTCTGTTTTTTCAAGGTGCGGGTGAAACAGCCCTTCTTAACTCTGTAGCAGAAGAAATTCTTGCTGTTCTTGCTGTGGAAATGGAAGAGAAGGTTTTCCTTTCAGTCAGAAACAAACGTTCCCTTTCACTTGCAGCTAAACATCAAGAGTTTTACCCTGAAAGGTGTTTTTTTTCTGTCTCCATGCAAGTGGAAATAGCACGTATAGCCTGTAACTGAATGTGTTGTGTTGGACTGTTTCTTTCTAAAGTAGTGCAGATCAGAATATATGGGTTCTTATTGAATTCTAACCAGTATTGATTTAGTTTTGATAATCTGAAGGTATAGAAACAAAGCCGCACAAACTCATACATTTCTTTGAGCCTATTTCCATAGGCTTTCCAGTCTTTAAAGAAAATACAGAAGAAAATGTGCTTCTGCTTCTCTTTTTCTACCTTTAGCACCAAGAAATTGCAATACAGTACTGATAGTTTTGTGTGTGCTTGTGATAAACAGCTAGCGATAAGTTGTGGTCAAGGAAGTGGTTTTTCTGTTCCATGTAACAGCAGGTACTAGTGGTGCTGCTTGAACCAGGCACAGAATTTCTATAATACTAGGAGTGAGAAGTCAAAGTAAGTTCAGAAACAAGTAATGAGAGTTACACCTTATGCACTGCGAGGCATTTAGTTGGCTCTAGCTGAGTGAAGCAAGGACATAAACATTATTTGCTCGTAGCAATTCCCACCATAAGCTGTTTCATTCCCAGGATTTAGCCATCCTTAGTTTGTTCGTGCCTTCCTCCGTTCTCAGCATTACCAAGGTCCCAGTCTGTGCAAATGCAGAACTTCACACTACCCGAAAAAATTCACACATATATTCCCCACCATTTAGCCCCAGCTCAGCAATATATGTGTATTATCATTCAAAAGGATTCAGCCATGATATTTTACTACTTCAAGATGATCCCACTTTGGCTATGTTGTGCTTATTTGCACCTCTAACAGGCCACAGTAAAACCGTAATTTGCACCTTTCAAGGGAGGAAATTCAGAGGCAAAACGAGAAAGGTGTTACTGTTCAAAAGCTGTCAAAACAGAAACTTAATCAGGGAAATCCATATAAAAGGGAATGTGGGACAGTATGTGATGACAGCCTCTTGTTACAGTGCCTGTGCACAGCATGGGGCTTCTAGATCACACTTCTTCTGACGCAGCTGAGACACACGCTCTGCTTTCCAGGTGTCTGAGCTAGGTAAAGCAATCTCTTCATCATCCCACTTCCTCTGTAATGCGATCAAATCCATCATTCCTTTTGTTACCTCCTTTTGTGTTTGCTTTGCCCCACAGTAATTTGCTAACTGCAAAGCAGGCAAGCGCTTTAAAAACATACAAGCCTGCTGCAAGTTAAGTCATACTTATCAGATGCGCTGGTGGTGAATCATGCTGACAGATTGGCTCTGTTTACCTCAAACAAACTGTCAGAAATGTTCCGTACCCGAACCAAAGCATGGAAAAGGCTTTCAAACACAGATCAGATCATAGCCTAACGCATCATATTTTGCATATTTCATAAAGGTATCACATGTACGCTTGCATGTAACAATTTGAACACACTGTTTACAAAGATATTTGGTAACTCTACAAGAGAAAGCAATTAAGACTCATGTAGCTAATGGGGCAGGAGTGGGTTTTCTCTCACTCGTTCTGCCCAGCAAGGCAGGCTGGGGGCTGCAGGAGCCGCTGAGCCGCAAACGCTGCTGTAGTTGCTCCGGTGCTCTGTCCTTCCACTTCGTCAATGCTCCCAATGGTTTTGTGCCCCTCTGTGCTGCGCTGGTTCTCCAGGTGGACGGTGCGTGGGACCACGTGGCAACGGGAAGTACAGGAGTACAGACAGCACAGTCTGCTCCAGTGGCCAGAGCATTCCTTTGTCACAAGCAACGACCAGCGTCAAAATGTGTTTGCTTTACATTGCCTGGGAATTTCCCTCTCCATAGGGGGCTGTATACAACAACCTTGCTTTTCTTTCTCTCCTCCAGTGTCGCAATTTTGGTTCCAAGATCAGTTTTCTTAGCAATTTGAGAAACATTTTTAAAATTAGTTTCTTGAAAAGACACATTCCCTCAATGTTTCTGAAGTCGTAAACACTCACGCGTACAGCTATGATTTATGATAGCAGCCCTGACCTACCTGCCATAGAGAGCCCTCTGCATGTGGCTGTAGGTTGGGAACACAAGGTGATGTTCTTAAAACAAGAATTAGATTGGTGTGATTCCATTTCCAGTGCCCTTAAAAGAAAACACTTTTTTGTTTAAAAGAGCTTTTAAAATAATCTACTTTCCTGCAGAAGATTCAGGATTAAGAGTAAAATGATACAAACCCTGGTTGAAATTTATAATTGCAAAATTCAATGCTGTAAAATCTGGGGAACAAAATAGTTCATAATAAACAAATTACCCACAGCCTTGCTCAATGTTTAAATGGAAACCAAGTGGGACAATCTGAGACTAGAGCAGAGGGAGCAGCAGAGGGTTGTTTTGTTTTTCACTTCTCTTTGTTTTATTTTTGGGGTTTTTTTTCTACCTGTGAAATTGTCAGAAAACCTCCCGCCATGGCCATGAGGCATCAATTCTAACTTCCCTGAGCAGGGACCAACCCAAAATGGTCCAGATCTGCACCTTACCCAAAGGGGCTGGCAAGCGTTTAAAATATGAGCAAGGTTTCTCATTAGAAATAACTACAAATCAGGAGTTCAGAACTGGGAGTGTCCTGATGAGAGAGGGAGCACTGGTTAGAGCTTATTTATGTGTTTAGGAATTCAATTAAGATTGACTTGGGCATCCACCAACATTGTCGTGATAGGGTGACTTAGGAGAGAAGGGCTTTCCAGGGCTGTACTCTGCTATAAAAACTGGATTCGAGCTGCAGCACCTGTCCAGTCACTATGTCTGCACATTCCCCAGGAAACAACAGCTTTTTTGCATCCAGTACCACCGAACATGGCAAATAAGGCACTCTGAAGGGTGCTGTGGCTAGACTCACGGCGGGTGGATGTGATACTAATGCCTATTTTGTGTTTATGATCCAGGACAGGATTATGAACTGGCCTCTGGGCACACTAGCCAATAATTAAGTAAAAATTAATTCCCTCACTCTAATTTACTGCTAGTGAAAAATGGATTTGTTGATATAGGAAAAAAAGAGGAGACAGTAAGTTCTTGACTTTGTAGCGAACCTGGTAACATTTCTTTCCTGCCAGGTGAACAGAGCTCCTGACTTCTTACACAATGTGTAGTTTTACAACCACCATCGTGTTTACGAAAGGGACTGAGGAGACCATTGTGCTATTACTTTTTGCACTTGACTTTTATTGTGTTAGTTTTACTTCTTTTTTGATCTCCAGCCATCACCACCTTAAGCCAATACTTATAAAGAGTGAGAGAGGAAATGGCGAGTTGTTCTAGCCAAAACACCTGCAGTACCCTTGGCTGCTGGCAACTTCGTTTCTCTACTTTTTTGATTATCTGTTACTTAGGGGGAGACCAGCCTTTGTAGAGGACAAGAAGAGGAGGGTCTAGAGAGATTCTTGTGAGTCTTTCAGATCCTTTTACAACTGTTGTTTTAAAAGGATCTGACCTGCAGAAATCCATCAGAAAGACAGAAATACAGGCAGACACAAAAGCTGCCTGAAAGATTTCTTTACATAGACATTTCTTTCTCTTTGTTTTCAAGGCATTTAGCAACAGCATTTTATTCTTGTAAATATGGCAGATGATAGAATTTTTTCTATTTTTATGCAGCTCTTCACCTTCATAAATCTGGAAATGGTGTGCCACTTGCCAACTCCAAATGGAAATTCAACCTTCTGTTCCCTCTTGAATAGTATTATCTGTATCTATAGTACAGGCTACACGAATGGGGGAAAGCAAGCTAATTAAGACATTCTCACTCTATGATACTAAAGCAAACTGCAGATACATTAAAAATACTCCCTTCGCAGTACTTTGCATGTTATATAAAGTCCTGGGAATGAATCGTCTTCAGATGGATGATATTTTTAAATGACAAGCTAAAATGAAGAAAGTTTCTGATGGCACTCATATAGTTCTGCGAAGCAGACCCTGCTCAAGCTTCGGCTTTGGGCTCAGTGTTGAAGTGACTGAATCTGTCAATCACCAAAGAGCCGTGGGCTCTTTCTTGTCTCCTTGGGTTTGTTGACAGCAGCTTCTCAAGGCCGCAGCGCCCTAATGCGCCACCTACACAAACAGATGTACACAGAACATTTAAGTAGTAAGGTAATTTGAACTGTGTTTTGGAAATAAACACAGCTCTCTCTCTTACTGGATGAGAAAAAAATTGTTGAGAAATACTTTTAATGTCATTGTAAGTGTTTTATTTGATTGTTCCTTCCTGGTTTTCCTTTTTCTTACTGAAGCCATTTTTATTTAGTTCCCTGACAAAACTACTAAAAACTCAGCCTTTGGGACACCAGAATGGGCCATCTTTTACATCACCAGAGAAGATACAAGCAAAAGAAATGGCTTCACAACCAAAGGGCCTAGTGTGGGATAGATATGCTAACATCTGCCCCCCTAGCTCTCTCTCTTTATAATATCTATTATCTATCAGTTTCAGTGGAATCTTTCAAACATTTATGATGCTGTGGGATGTCACAAGCTGCTTATACAAACGAAAGATACTGTGAGTCATCAATCTCTTTTTCCAATAATAGACCCGGGTAAGCTCAGGGTCTGCCTGACCCCTGCTTTATTGGATTTTCTGTTGTATAAGACACAGGAGATTAAAAGATTCTGATTTGGTTAGATATGTTACCTAGTTCACTGGAATTGCTTGTGTTTCAGACACAAACTTTTCTGCAACTAGCTGAAGACGTCACATGGCAAATTTCTGTTCATTTACTCATCCTAGAACTGTCATTTTTTGTGTTCTGTAAACCCCTAATTCTCCTTCCCTCCCTCATTTCCCCACCACCACCTCTATAAAGTAGCATTCTGCTTTTCTGTGTTGCTATGACAACATTTACACTTGCCTTTTGAAGGCAAAATATGTGGCTTCCTTCCATATTTTTGTCAGCCTCCTCTTGTGTTAGAGGGACACACAGGGGAATGAAGGCAAAAGCAGATAAAGGTTTAAGCAGCAGGCTGCAACTTTATTTCCCAACATGAGGGGCGTTTAAGTGGGTCTTGCATGGATTTACCTATCGTATAATTCCTCAGTCTACCCCAAAAACAGTTTAGTCTTCTGAATCATCCTTCTCAGTGCAAGAGAAAATCAAAGGAGAAACAGCGAAAACTTCAGGGCTGCCTTTCTCTCCTGTCTCCTCTCATGCAGGCAGAGAGACCACCAGCAGAATTCACAATGGCCTTTACTTCTAGGACTTGTCAACTAAGTCCAGCGAGGGAGAGCAGCTACAAGGAACTGAAGGTTAAGGAAGGATGCAAGTTACTTTTTAAATTAATCAGGAGGCAGAAACAAAGAGAAAAAGCTCTTTCTTTTGCCCTCCAGCTGGTCAGAGGAAGGCCTTTGCGAACATAGCGTATTGCACTGCAAAATGTAGGAACTAATGCTTGCCCCTGATAAGAGGGACGGTTGGTTATATGGGCAGAGACGGGTGTGGGACTCCAGCTCCCAACAGGATGCCCGGTGCCACTACCTCACTACCTTGCCAATGACTTTCCGTATTCTGAACAGACCAACTGACCTCTGCCTCTTCACAGGTCTAGAAGCTGCCTGGCAGCTAATTTACAGCAGAGGTAAAGGAAAATTCTCCTCCGAAGGCAAAACCTCTGCAAGAAGTTTTGAAACAATTGGGTCTTTATTAGAAATGCCAGGAACTGAAAAACACCTCCCTTCACGAAGTGCCTGGCTCTCCTATTTATGTCACTGGACCTGAGTCGGGTAGGTCTTACGGGCTGCACTCTGCACTCTCTGTTAGGAACATAAAAACAGATGGAGATATCGCGTTCCCTCAAAGCAACAGAGATAGGCTGGCTTAGCTGATGCTTATTTCAGATCTCTTTAAAATCCTACAGGAGAAGATATGCAGCAGATATATCTCTATATTTCTGGCACTGTCAGCAGTCTGAACTGCCTCTCCTTACTCAGACTGTGGGAGTGTTATCCTTTTTTTAACAGCGCACACCTCTGCAACACACTAGCTAAAGGAAAAACTCATGCTTGCTGAGCGTGGGAAAATACTGAACTCTGAACACTGCTGACAGGACATTAAACCATGTCAACAGACTATGGAACAAATACATTTGCCAACAAAATGCATTTAAATAGATTGTTAATATGTTCTTCACTGTATAAAGGTGTGAGCTGAATAGAAAACTCACTGCAGTCAGAACTAAGTCCTATAAGAAGCATGAAACACCGGTATTAATCTAGCTTCTATGAGCATGCCATGAACTCAGGGGGAGCCACGAGGGCCTCTCTTGCTCCAGCACCGAACCCTGTATTGTCCAGTAATTCCCTGTCACTCACACTTTCAGAGATATCCCTCAATAAAATGCAATCTACACAGACTTTAGAAGGCAGGTAAATACGCTGAAGATTATCAATATCTAGAACAAATGTGATTTAGCCTGCTCAGAGGCCAAATCAAGTTTGCACAACACGGGCGACAGTTCCACTTTTGACAGAGAGGCTGGGTGCTGGTGATGTCTCTTCGGCACCCACCTCCAACTGTGGAGAGGCAACTTAGCAAAACAAGGAACAGCAGGTCCCTACAGCTGTCTTGGAGGGAACCTGATCATCTCCAGCCCCAAACCCTGAAGTCTATATCACAGCTCCACTTCTCAGTTCCATTTTGATTGTCCCGTGCTATTCCATCAGTAACAGATGCTACTCTCTGTTTTGTGGTATCCAAACTGTAACCACCATCAGCTTCTTAATGTTTGTTTATTTGTTTGTCTTTTAATCTAAAGATGTACCTTAGAACTGAATCAATAATTAACCCTCTAGCATGAAAGACAATGATCTGAAGAACTTGGCTTTGCTACAAATTTATAGGGCTTAAATCAATTTCCCTGATCATGCTACTGGAAACCAGGGAGTTACAAAGACTTTACTGAAACAGGTGAGTTTTGGCACACATCGTTGGCATATACTGCATAAATGATGGGAAGAGTTGTTCCTGTGTAACACCAGAACTCAAGGGAAAAGGCAGATGGAGCAGAAGCCTCACAGTTTCCAGAACTTCAGTCTTTCAGACAGCTGTTCCCTCACATGGTGGCTTTTGCCCTCCCTGGAGGGCAGAGGGCAGCTCCAGGTGGGATGTGTTCGGGCGCAGTCCCATGTGGACTGGCAGCAGGAGCACCCCGGTGCCCACACAGCAGCAGAGACACCGGCGGAACCCCACTGCGCCTCAGTCCTACTCCCTCTTTTCCAACACACTTTTATGTCTCCGCACAGATTGACTGTGGCACATTCATACCCAGCAGCGTTCCTCTACAGCAGGGGATTCTTTGTTGTGAATTTATGGCTGGATTATGTCCCTCTTTAAGCTACCTCATAGGACAAAGCTGCTGTAACACATGGTGCTCACAGCACTCCTGCACTGGCAGCAGGCATGAGCGATGGGCAGTGGTCTCACCCAGCCTCCGTTATGTTTTGTCACAACAAACCCCTCTAATGTGGTATGAAAATTTAGGCAACACCCTTTTCCCTGAGGCAAGCAGTTTTAAAGCTCTGAGCAGTGTAAGAAAAATAGGAAATGAAATACGCATATCTTCTGAAAGCATATTTTTAAAATTTCAGCTGTGTGCACAGTTTTGGATTGTGTTGCATCACTCCTGTTTAAAACTTCGTTTTAAAAAATCCACAAAATAAGTATACAACAGCCAAGTTTTTTTTTTTTTATTTACTCCTCAATGATATTACTGTGTGTATGCAAATAAGGGTATATTTGTTTGTCCATGGTGGTCTCGCTCAGCTCATTTTACTGTCCCAAGAAAGTAGTCTCAGAATTTCAAGTTTCCTAAATCAAATAACAATAAAAAAATACTTCAAGCTAGGGACAGTGAGGATTACCGGCTCACCCTAAGGTCCCAAATCAGAAGTGCTAGCAACTGTACTGACCTTTGGCCACACAGCGCCCCGTGTATATTCCTGAAAGCCTAAATGATCTGTATCTGTATCTCCTATCAAGCACTACGATATATACTAAGATATTTCTTTTGTTCTGATTGGTACAAAACATCAGTCTGGAGAAAGAGACGTGGATGCGGAGGTCACAGTCAGAGAATGCCTAACCCATTCAGGGTGTGTTGGTTGCTGTTCCGTTTTTAATAATCAGTTGGTTGCTTTGTTTTGGTTTTAGGACCCAAACAATGAAACTTCACTCATTAGCTACAGAAAACAGTTCATAGCCTGACATCTGTGACAAGGGCTCTCTTGATTTTCAGTCTTAATTTTCTTTCCTTTAATTTCTACTTCTTAATTGGAGTAGCGTATGACATGCTAACTAATCTCCCTCCATCATTAGGCTGTAGTCCTGCACGTATTTATGCACATGATTAACATTGTTATCACAAGGAATCTGAAATGAAGGTGGCAAAGCAATAAATGTATAGTGTGTTGGGCATCTGACCGTCCTCAAATATCTGTTGATTCAGACAGCTATAATCTCCTTAAACTCTGTGTTGTCAGCCTACATATTTTGCCTAGGTTAGTCTCCTTTCCAAAAGCAATCCACCCAGATCATTAATCATGTAGTAACTTTTCCCTGTTAAATATCCAGTCTCTTCAAGTTAATTAAGTATCCCAATATGAACACGATACTGCAGGTCTGCTTTCTTCACATCTGTCCATTATCAGATAAGACTCATTCACATGGTTTGTCACAACCATTGATGTACATCCATGTTCAGAAAGATACAGCTCCCAACTGGAAATGCTCCTGGGGGTGAACAGCATATGTTCCATTTCATGACACTGGAATGGATGTGCATTGCTCAAAAATTTTCCATGTTTTTTTATAATACACAGAACACATTAAAAAAGATAGAAAGAGTAAGATTTGGTAGAGCAGAGTATTATCTAAAAAGAGGAATTAGGCAAGTCTAAAGGAGCAATGTTCCTTACAATGCTCTAAACTGGAATTCATGATTTAATGTAAGTCAAAGCCTTTATCTCAAATAAGAGCACTAGAGGTTCCCAAATTTTGTGGTGTTTTCATTATGCAAAAAACCCATAAGGAATAAATAAATAAACTGGAAACACAAGAACATTAAATAACAGCAGGGTAATCACTTTGAGCATAGGAAGAATTAAAAAGATAAATAAATACTTATTTAACTCTCAGTGTCACACACTCCTAATGTCTTTCTCAAACACAGATGATCTGACATTAATGTCCAACAAAATCCAGACTCTCTACAAAATGCAGTGCAAAAATGACAGCCATCCCTAGGATTCAGCTAATATCTTCATCGGACAAGAGCAAAAAAGAAAGTTGCATGAGCTCTCACCACCACCGTAGCCCCTGCAAGCAGTAGTAGGTGGAAAGTCGCAGAGCAAACACACAGTGCTGTCTTTTTTAATCATGATTCTTCCCCACATTATAATACATTTAAGTGCTGTGCTTGCTCTTTAAGACGGCCTCATCTTGATAATCAATGTAGCCAGTCTAGTGAAGTGCCACTTTCCTGCTGTGAGAAAGCACAATTTTTCTTACTGCCACAGCCCCCTGCTGACATGTTTTACAACATTTGAGCAGGAAACTGTTAAACCTTACTTCTCTTTTTTCCCTCTGTGCAGACAGAAATCTTTCCTGCTGGTTTCTCACTTGAAGTAAGAGCCGTTAAGATGTGCCCCAGCTCTTACCCTGAGCATTGCCCTAATTTTAACCTTGTGCGACAGTTATCTTAATTTTACTCAGATTTTTAAGTATGACTCATTGAGTAAAACAAACTGTGAAAGTGTCTGGTAAAAGAATAGGTTTCCAACAAGCACGGTTAAAAGGTCACCTACGCCAACTTTTCTTCACAGGCAGGCGATGGCAGTTTCAGTGCCCTCACAAACCACGCCGAGTCAGTTCAGGACATTCTTTTTGCTGTAAAGTATGCAAAAAGCAAAAAGGCTGGACTTGGAGATCTGTGTCTGCAATGTCAGACACACGTTTCCATGCCATGAGCCCCGCTTCTCACCAGCAGCACTTTGAAGGAAGGAAGGGGAAAATGAAGTTAAGGTGCTGATAGCTCCGTCAAGCTGAATAAGCACCACTAATAGATGTTAAAGTTTAAGACTGGGAAGCTGATACAGGTGCAAGTTTTATGAGTTTTAAACTGTACTTTGACACATTATATGATTCTATGATAATGAGTGAAGTTAAAGCTGGAGGCTTTTATGCCATTATGAGAGGCTCTGTCAGTGAGCACTGTAACCTAATTCGTTTTGATGCAGCAAATCAGCAAAGCCACTACTGGTTATGACCTATGCCAAGAGCACGAGAGAGCCAGACAAATGAAGCTTAAGATGTTATTAGTTGTTCTGTTGCAAAGTTCCAGATAAAATATGACAGGATGTTGTTGCTTGACTTCGGCATCGGTTCTCCAGATGGCACTCAGCACTGGCTTGTAGCGAGGCTCACAGGGAGCCTGCCACATTGTCTCTGTCAAAACGAAAGTTTTCCAATTACAAAGAGATAATGCACAGAGATGCAAACTTAATCTCCTGAACGAAAGGTTGCAAGCTGTGTAATAGCAGTTGAGGGGAGAGATTTCGCATAGTTCGCTTGCTTTAAATACTGCTGTTCAGGAAAGCTTTATTATCCTGCCCAGTAAAAAAAAAGAAATCAGATGCACTTGACTCTGTGCGTTAGGGCAGATGTGGCTGCACACGGCCATGCCACAGCCGCTCTTGTGGAATTAGTGGGTCTGATCCTCCTGCTGGGCTGTTGGTGTAAATCAGGAACGGATGTCCCTGAGATAAAATGGTGTAAAATGGATCAAAAAGGAAAATTAAGGACCTTTGAACTAGGTGAGAACTGTTCACTTTTATTTAGTGGTAGACCAGGTAACGTCTGCCAGTTTGGTCGAGAGAAAGAATATATTTTCTTTCTCAAATTTTTATGAAAACTGTAGTGGAAAAAAGAAACAGAATGTCAAAGCAAGTGGTGAGCTTACAGGATTTGACACTGATGTTATAAATATTATCTTCATATTTATAGCACTATTAGGTATGTTGTAATTCAGTAGCCACAGTGACAGAATGACAGGGTAATGGCCTGATAACTAGCAGAAGCAGCATCTCATTTAAAGATTGTTCTGAGCTGCTGGGAAGCATTGGGAATTGTATAAAGGCTAGAAAATACAGTAAAGAAACTATCCTACACTTAACCCATGTACATAAGGAACTGTTGAATGAATGTACCACATACAATTTTAGAAGGTCTCAGTAGTATAGCTTTTGTATGTCACTCAATATCACGGAGTGAGTCACGATTGTGCTTTTCAGGGTGTGAGTGTCCTGTTCTATCTGACAGCCTTCTGACATTTGAAAGCAATGTGGTTCAGAAACATTATTTGAGATACTTCAACACCAGAAATTCCCCTGAAGCATAAGAGAAAAACCTTCATCCTGTGAGAGTGGTCAAACACTGGCACAGGTTGCCCAGAGAGGTTGTGGAGTCTCCATCCCTGGAGGTACTTGAAGCCCAGTCAGGCTGGGCAATGAGCAGCTGGCTCCAGCAGACCTGTCTCAGGCCAGGGGTGGGACTGGACCACTTCTGGAGGCCTCTTCCAGCCCCAGCTGTCCTGGGTTTCTATTAGTCTATTCAAATTATCATCTTCTAAAAATTATCGTCTGTTGCCAAACCATTTTA
Organism: Fratercula arctica; assembly: GCA_947846985.1. Taxonomy (NCBI): domain Eukaryota; kingdom Metazoa; phylum Chordata; class Aves; order Charadriiformes; family Alcidae; genus Fratercula; species Fratercula arctica. The sequence continues at coordinate 33,598,174 of CANTUZ010000008.1, forward strand.
AAAAGAAAGCCAAAATTGATTTAAAAAGAAAATCACATTCTCTATCTGATCATAGGGATGTACTTTTGACAGAGGAAAATATGTAAATACAGGCAAGCAACACCAAAACATGAAAAAAAGCAGGGTTATTTTTGATTCTCTGATTTCTAGCTAAAATGCAGCTACCTGAACAGCCACAGCAGCACAGAAAGGGGGATGATTTCTGATGGTGCAGAAGTGAGCACCCATGGCAGTCACGGATGGCTTTAGCCACATGCATCTCCCATAGGGAGGCCAAGTGCTTCCGAAGAGTGGGCTCCATCCCACCGCTGCAAGCCTGGCCTCAGCCCTGCCAGCCCCAGCGTATCCCTGAGATGGCTTTATAAAGGCCGAGTGGCACTGAAGTTGCATGAGGTGAGGGTATGGAGAACCTACACATGATTAAGTGGAGTTACATTTTTCCTTTTGGGGGACTAGTTGTAAACCTAAGGGTGACAAAACAAAAGGGCTTGGAGGGCTACAGAGAATTCTGCATTGTGCCGCCCAGAAGCAAATCTCCAAACAGATCTTCAGGAAGGGCATTTCTGTGCTTTTTTTCCCACCTAGTCCAAACAGCAAATTCAGAGACAGCAGTTTCTGACTAGAGTCTGTTCTTCAAATCACGCTACTCTTGCTTCATGTACTTTAGGATATCTATCCATACTGGTTAAGCCAGTACACAGAGTCTCTTGATGGTACACTAATGGCTGTCATAAATGCCAGTGTGCCTCAGCCCTAAATACTTAATAGGGAAGAAATATCTCTGCTTACTAGAACGGAGAGGAATGGTGATATATATGCCTATGCACAGAGCCGTGAACGGCTTTATTTTAAAAGATATTGCTGTCAATAGTTTGTCTTTGCATGCTGCATCCTTTTTCCTCTAGATTAGGACAGGACTTTTGCATAGGTACAAACAGCCATGACAGCCACAGTGCTGCCTCCGTGGCAGGGGGGTTGGAACAAGATGATCTATAAGATCCCTTCCAATCCAAACCATTCTGTGATTCTATGATCATGGAAAGAGAGGAATTAAAAGAAGTAGGTCACTGAATGGCACAAGGCCTTACCTGCAAAGGGCTATGCACCTTTATTTCCTGTGGAATCCAATGGGAATAGGATACTTTGAGAATCACCATCAATGGCTAGAGACACTGAAAACTTGAATCTGAAGGGAGATATGACAGCGTTTTCATATGCTGTCATATGTCAAATGTGACTGCTTCAGAGTCACATTTGTTCAGACAGACAAAGATAGCAAAGATGAGGGAGCAGATTCTCTTATAATTGTAGGATTTGTCTTCTCCAGGGCCCAGAATGCAGCTGTCCCAGATTTTATTCATACATACGGTTTTTAAAAAATGCACCTCTCCCAAAAAGCTGTCCCAAAAAGCTGAAAGAGCTTATATTGAAAATCGGAGCTGCACCATGAAAAGAGGATCCAACAAAAGAGCACAAAGCAGATAAGAGACAGCTATTAACTCTACATGAGCTCATTAGTGCCTTGTAGGCAGCAGCATGTTGGTAAACGCTCAGCTGAAGGATGAGGGGTGCTGGTGGATCTCCCCAGGGAGCTGCATGCACAGGGAGAGCTCAGAAGATGGGCTGGAGCTGTTTGCTGGGGCTGTGCTCTACCCACTAAGGAACAGCGGAGCAGAGACTGTGGCTGACAGGTCACTGCAGCGCAAACCATCATCTGATAAGTGAAGATGTGGGTTGGGCATAAAAAACCTATAAAGAGAAGAAAACTCTTTTGCATGTTTGATTTGTTAGAAATGCGGAGGGTCTTTTTCCCTCTGCAAAGTTTAACGCACTTCCAAATGAGCAGCAAACCAGGGCCTGCCACTGCTTACTATTTGAAATTATATTCTCCCTTTCGGCTAAAAAGAACCATGAATAGCATCTTACTCCAAAGTATAGCTGTAAATTCAACATTAATAGTGCAAAAGAATAAGAGAAGAGCATTTTCTTTTTCATTGAAATAGCAGGATGTGAAAATTTCCAGTGCAATTGAAGCAGGACTGAAAGGAGTGCTCTATAAATGGGATTAAAGAAGTAGGTAAACGCAAAACATAAAGAGAGGAAATCAGAAATTCACACACAGAAAAATGAAAATGTCTAAAGCAGAACAGCTTGGGGGAAGTGACTCTAGTTTCACATAGGTGTGGATGAGAACAAAACAGCAGTGAAGGGAAACGCCCTGCAAGGTGACACAGGCATTTACTGAAAAAATTAGTAGAGTTTATGGGTCTATTTTTGCATCGTTTGCAAGATCTGCAAAACCTTTTGCCTCTAACTACCCCTGCACAATGTGCTGATCCCTGTCTTTTCTTTCTGAAGAAAACTTAATTCTTCTTTCCTCATTGAGGAAATACAGATTTGACGTAATCAAAAGTTTTGCAAGAAGACATGACATTCATCAACATTATCTTTCATGAACATTATCGAGAAATACCCTCTGTATTTTTGGTCAGGTGAATCCACTTTGTTCTGGCTGCTCATTCAGATGCTGATAGTGGTGCTCTGGAAGACACACATGCAAATAGTAACATCAAAAGGAAGCGCTCTGATCTTATCTCAGCATAATGCCTAGATAAATTCCTTTAGGTAATCCCAAAGTGCCTGGGTTTTCCGATTCCACGACTTTCAAAATTTCAACTCTTTATTCTGTTCTGGGATGAAAGGAAATTCTGAAATGTTAAGCCCGTTGTTTGTTCGTGTTGGTGCAGCAGAGGCAGAGAGCAATCGAGGCTTAAAATGCTCTTCTCTCGGACATTACGTCTGGACAGTTTTTTAATAATAAGATTCTGTGGCATGGTTGAAAACATTCTTTCACAGTGACTGATGTGTTAATCCAGCATGGGGAAGAGAAAATTGAAAAGACATTTCAGCCATAGGGTTTATATTAATATATAAAATTAGTAGACGGTTAAAGCCGACAGCATGTTTACATCTGGATCCTGTATGATAGCAGTTGATACATTTAATACGGCATGTGGCATAAAACAGGATTAGATAAGGTTTTCTGCTTAGCCATGCTTTTCTTGTGAAAAAGAATATTTATAACAATGTTCTCTACAAATCACATTGTAATGCTGAATACTGTTTTGAAATGCACTGTGCATCAGCAGTATTTTCCAAAGGGTACGTCCCTGTGATTCTTGCTAATTAGCAATGAGTCGGCTCTGGGGTAGAAGACATGCTCAGGAGGATTTTCAGAGGTTTGATTTCAAAAAACCCAAGATGACCGGACCATTCCTCAGATTAGCTGGTGTGAATGGGCCTGAAAAAATAGGCTGGAGCAGGATTATTCAGAACTGAAAAAACCCACACATGTTAATGTGAATTTTGGGAAAATACTAGGCAAAGGGCCAAGATGTTACTTTATTTTTTGACGTTTCTTATCCACATGACTTAGTCTTCAAGTCCTCCCAAAATTTGAAACCACACCAACATCTATTCATGCAGTCCTTAACGGCTGCTAATTTCTGTGTGCTCCCATTTCCCTCTCCTCAGCTCCTACAGCACTATCCTTCCCAAACCGAACACACAGGACTGAAGTCTGAATTTTTTGTAAAAGCCTAAAAGCCTAACTAAATCATAATAACGTGTTCAGAGGAAACATTCTCCCTCATATCCTGGTGCTGACCATCAGAGGAAACATTCTCCCTCATATCCTGGTGCTGACCATCTCTGTGTATGTCACTACAGCACCTGGCAGTGTGTACTGGAGGCCGGAGTGCCTGGCACTGTGGTGTCCAGGCAAATAGGGAAAAAAAAGTGAACATGTCAACCAAAGGTAGCTGTAGCATGTACTACTGATCCCTGTCCATTGGAACCAGCTACCCAATACCTGCAAGTGATGAGGGCACTGACAATGCTTTCCACCCGCGAGTCAACAGGAGTGAGAAATCACGCCTGCACATGTACTGCGGGTACCTGTTCAAATCCACTTTTAAATAATAGAGACATAAAAGAAGTTAAAATAGATGGGAGGCAGCACTGCTAGTCATTCTCTAGCCTATAGGTGTAACACAAAGTAATGTTTGATGCTGTCAAAGAGTGTGAAATTGACAGCCTATAGAAGAAATGTAGCTATGTTTTCATATAAGTCCACTAAAGACCAGAAAGAAAAAAGCATGTGATTTCTGTAGTCAGTAGTAAGCACTGCTAGCATCACCCCGTGTCTGCATAAGAATAAACACTAAACATTATGGAGATGGAAATAATGAAATATTACAGAATTTGTATTTCGAGAGAAAAACGGCTTATTTTAGTATGCATCTTGAGTGCATTTATGAGTCACGTAGTCTAAATTATGAGAGAGTTCAAGCACTGCAGACAGGTAATAAATAAAGCCCTAAAAATGCCCGGTCTGGTATGTGTTGCTCTGTCATGAAAGAGAAACATTCATTAGAGAGGAAAATTGACTAGCCACTGACAGGAGATAATGGACTTATCTGTTAAGGGAGTGGAGATAATGTAATATTTAATATGACATTCCTGATAACTAGTCAGGAAGATCTACCTGTGCCAGATTTCCAAGGTTATTTGTAATTAAATGCAACTGAATGTCATTAGAAAGAAACATAAAAGGGAAAGAAGTTTCCTGCAATTTACTGTCAAGTGCAGAGAACCTTCAAGTCTGAAGATAGAGTCTCCATCCTGAAGAGCTTGCAGGCCCCAATTTAGGACCGATTTAGATTTAAGCAAGCAGCTAAGCACTTTGCAGGGAGAGGGCCTCTCATTTTGCTGCAACTGAGAAGGGCAGATGTTTTCCGGTCCTCCCTCTCTCCGCATCTCTCCGCCTGCTCTTGGCTCTGCGGCCTCACCCACACCTGCGCATGAGCTCTGGCACCTGTTTGACCCCAAACTCAGCTGATGTAGCGTAATGCAGCTGCACAAAACTAGATCTTTTTTCCCCCCCTGTATTCCTTGCCTGCTGGTTTAATGGGCTGGGTTGGCCTCTAGTGCATTTCTCAGCTGTTCGAGGGCTGGAAATTACAGCTCCCCATAGGTACAGTCCTTAGTCCTCAGTGTGCAGTAGTAGCTGTCCGGATGTATGGGGCAGAGCTGGGCTGGTGGGGCTACTTATAGTGATTTAACAACGTGATTCCTGACATGTTTTGAATGATTGTTTTTTTCGTTAGTGTAGAGTCTGATTCCCCGCATCTGCACCGGTGCAGTATCTGTTAGTTTCAATGCAGCTGGTGCAGGGCCAACAGAGAAATGGTGATGTCTGAATCATTCATGGCAGACATCTGGGCTATTCATTTTACACATGTGTAAAATCAAAAACCTCTCTTTTTCAGGTCTCACGACTTCTTTTTTTTTTTTCTCTGTAATTCCAGCAAAGATGGAGTTCCTCCAAAAAAAAATATTCATTTCTTAATGCTGATGGCATTTAGAAAAGATGTAGAGAGCAAGCAAAGCAAATTGTCAGTAAGTGGCGTGTCTACTTTTAGGGATGCAGACTAAACTGTGGTATTGATAAATCACCATTAAAAGAGCCTTATTTGGGGAGTATGACTTGAGCAGAGTTCCTCCTGATGTTGACAGAAGTTTTGCAAGCAATAAAGGATTTCAAATTTGTTTAAAATTGTGGCATTCACTCTTCTGTCAAGAACTAAAGTGCAAACAGTCTCCTGATACATTTCTCACCTATCATGTAATACCTGTTTTCTTCAGACAAAAGCCTGATAGTGGCACTGCAAAGTACTCCTGCCTGGAAGGATAAAGTGCAGTCCAGAAATAAGAGATGATGAGAGGGAAATAAAGCATGGGATGGCTTGATGACAGCCATGGGAAGAGCACATGGGATGAAGAACTTGAACAGCACATATCCTTGTTATTTAATAACATGGGGTGTTAAATTGAAAGAAAATGGGGGAAGGGAGGAAGGAAGGGAGGAAGGAAGGAAGGGAGGAAGGAAGGGAGGAAGGAAGGGAGGAAGGGAGGAAGGAAGGGAGGAAGGGAGGAAGGAAGGAAGGAAGGAAGGAAGGAAGGAAGGAAGGAAGGAAGGAAGGAAGGAAGGAAGGAAGGAGGAAAGGAAGAGAGCAACCTGAGCCAAAGATACCCCCAGATTGCAGAGTGCAATGAGAAACTGTCGAGGGCCACAGAGCAGCTCCGCTTTTTGCTGTCAGTCCCTTGGTAGGGCTTGTTTGTCCCTACCCGTCTCTGAGCGAGTGGTGTGTGGTAGCCGCGCTGGGGTGGGTGAGCTCCAGCCAGTCCTGAGGCCAGGCACAGTGAGGCTGGGGCTGTCTGCACCCTCTTTTGCACAGAGGAGAAACATTTAAGCGGCGTGCTGCTCCACTCTTCGCATTTCCCACTGGGCCATTGAAGCTTTGAGATACTTTTCAACTCTCAGTCTCTTGGGAAATCATTTTTTTGGAGAACCGGAGCCTGCTTGCTGCAACCACTTCTTCTGAGTTACTCTTTGCATCACCTTGCAGCTGCTGGCAACTCCTCCCACTGAAAGATCTTTTCTTTTTTTTTCATTTCCCTATTCAGAGGCAGGGAAAAACAGCCCTGCCTGGAGCTGGCTGTCAGGAATCATGACTTCACATCTATCACGCTGACTTGACGTTTGGGAAGATGCTTTTTGTTGAAGCCATTTTCTTTACTTTTCTTGCCTGGTGGCGGATGTTTCTGATTTACACCCGTACCACATACAACTTCAGAAATACTTCTCTCTTCCATTCCAAATTGTATCACCATATTCATCAGGTTTTAGATTCACTATGAAACTATGCATTGTGTGTTCATTAAATGGAGTGTTTCTTTGCCCGTTTGAGACTCCATGGATTTGACTAATTGTCTTGTTGTTTGTTCATTTTTAATTGCTATTGCAACCCCCTGATTTCAGCTACTAGAAAGAGTCTTGAAGCATGTTCTGGAAATCCGCAGGTTTTAGGACACTTTTTTCTCCAGTGGCAGTTCTTCTCCCAGGAAATACTCTTTTCTCTGCTTTTCGTGCCAGTCATTGTCAACTGTTGCACTCAGAAAAGCAGAACAGGCAAGGGCAGGTAGTATGTGACACAAGTAATTCCTGTAAGCACCAGCAGCTCAAATTAGAGCAAGAAATTACCTGGCAATTTATGAGGAACAGGGTGCCTTGGTTTTGTGTGTTTTTGACACATGGCAATATGTAACGAGTCACAGCGCAGGATGCTCTCCAGCACGGAAAGAAGGAGCAGAAGGAGTGTGTAACTGAATTCAGGCAAAAGACAGGAGCTGGGTTTCACCGTAAGATGGTGAAGCAACCTACCGCTGTCCCTAATTTTGTCGGGAGCCAAGACTGCTCTCTATGTGGACAGTGAGAGTCTCTGGTGTTGAGGAACACCATATATTAACTTCATTAGTGTCATTCCGACCTGTTCAACAGCTCCTGTCCTGAAGGACCTGAGCCACCATTTAAATCAGCCCAGCATATAATCTCTCTCTTCTTCTTCACTGTGGTTTTTTTTTCCTGAAACTGCTGAGAAATACTGAAGTGGAAGACACACCGTTCAGTACCTGGGACCACTGGTCTCAATATAGCGTGAAGTATCCCAGACCCTTGGCACAGATTTGTGAATGTGTTGAATGTAATTATGACTTTGTAGAAGATGAAAATAAGGGATGGATTGAAGTATACATTGAGGTTAGCATAACAGAACAATGCTGATCCACCTACAGGATTCTTGGAAGAATCTGAAGGAGACTATTTAACCAAAATTTCCAAATTTATATTCCAAAAGTTTATGATGTTGATCTATTGTCAGTATATGATTTGATTTCAAAGGCCCTCTTGTTGATGTTAATGTACAGGCTAATGCCCACCCTTACAGTCAATATATGGGAAAAAATCAATAGGATTAAAAATACTTCTTTCTCTGTTGCTCCTTTTGAGGAAGTCACAGAGATAAACAAAGAACTGTAGTTCCCAGATTTGCAATAAAAGCCTAAGTGACATGAATCTCAGGTCTTGGGTCCAGTCTGTCACTGCTCCACCTGTAAGTTTTGCTCTGGGTTGAACTGGGGGATGTATGGCAGCAGTCGATAGCAGCTGCCCGTCCTTAACTACAAGGAAAAGTCCGGTATGTAGTCATAGCTCACATGAATACTTTTGCTGAAAAAAACCCCATGTTTCAAAGCTGCCATAACCAGACCTAAGTGTCAGGGAATATTTTGTTGTTGTTGTTCTTTGACCTTTTCTAATCCAGCATAGATTTCCAGCATTCCAAACAACATCCCTGAGGAAAGGAGTTTACTAACGTGCTTCCTCAGTGATCTGAGGAATATTTTTTGTCTTTAGTTTGTTTAGAAACTGGGCTGTCCTGGCTTCATGCTGGCATTGGACAAGACAGTGAACAGTCAGTCCCAGCCACCACTTTTGGATGGCAAGCAGCAGCTCAGATCCCATCATGAACTTAAAGTCAGACTCTTCCTCCTGCTTATCACTTTACATTTAAATATATTGAATTTTATTGGCTGTATTAAATTCTGGTCACTGTGAGTTATTTTGATAGTTCTTCACAGTCAGCTTTCCTCTTAACTACTTTGAATAACTATAAATCAGCAGCAAACTTTGTCCCCTTAGTATTCAGCCCTCTAGTGTTTGCCTTCTTTTAATAGCTTCCCTTATTCTGTAGCTAGCTTCTTTCTTCATATTTTTAAAAGTCTTTGCCGATAAGAGCTTTGCTCTGAGACCCAATATTCTTTTGCAACAGAAACAGGTTTCTTTAGATACTTTCCAGTTTGCTTATAATGATTTTACTCCTTTGAATGTAATCCTAGTGTATTGTTAACAGGAGTCTACATTTTCATGTAGTTCTTAAATTTTCTTTTTCAAATCATCTGCCTTGTTTTTTGGAGCTCCAGTGTGGACACTGAAAAGAAGTATATTTTGGGCCCTATTACAGGGTAGCTCTGCAAAAGTAGCATTTTGTCTGCAACGAGTAGGGCTGCAGCACTTCTCTTTTTCACTTATGGGTGCTTGCTTTCTGTAGCTGCTCGATCTTGGGCATCCAGTCTTCCCATCGTTTATTACTTTATTAAATAGAAAGTGAAATAGCCACATAGTTCTAGAACCAGCTTCATCCCTAATCCTTGTCTGGGGCTGAGGCCAGTCTTCCCATCATTTATTATTTTATTAAACAAAAAGTGAAATAATCCCACAGTTCCAGAACAAGCTTCATCCCTAACCCTAGTCCTTGTCTGGAGCTGAGGCCAAGCCTGTTACTCCCAGCCATGGCCCAGAGGATAAACTCATTTGGGGACCTGTCTTTGGGCAGTACGGCCTCTCCCTTGGTGGCCTCCATCGAGCAGCACTCCAACCCAGCGCCAGGCTTTGTCTGTCTCCCAGCCCCATCCCTAACCCTAATGGGATAAGAGCAATGAAGGCCCAGTGGGATCACGGCCATCTCAGAAGGCAGCAGGCACGGCAGCCAGGATGGGGAAATCTGCACCTTTCTATCCATGTCTTTTGTCTCACAGTCGAATTACCATCCCTCTCCCTAGGAGGAGGATGAGTAGAGCCATCCATCTGTTTGTTTGCCACCAGTCAGGCCTAACTCCAGCACGTCAGTTTTATTTTCTTCACTCCCACTGTCTTGCTCCTCTTGTTTACCAGAGAAGTCCTTTAGACCGGTCCAAGTTGTTGGGTTTTATTCAGTCAGACTTTATTTCTGCCCTTTGCATTGTTCTGGATTTTTGCAGCCACAGTGGCAGGCTGAGCTGGCCCTCGGTTACTGGCTCTCCAAGGAGCAGAGACCCCATGCTGAGCATAGCTGGCTCCTTGCCACCTGCTCCTGTGATAGAGGATGGGTGTCAGAACAAAGCTGGCGGCATGAATTGGCATGATGAGGTGAGAAAGTAGGGTGCACGGTGCTCCAGCTGATGCTTGCCAATGTAATTGCCCTTCAGGCAATAATTCTTGCCAGTGTGATGGCCTCCAGGGACCTTCTGCAAGCCAGTGTAAGCCAGAGTCGCTTCTGCTTCCCCATCACTCAGCTGCCATGAGTGTTAACCTTATATTAATTCAAGACCGAACCCCTAGATTCACATTAGCCAGTTTTTCATAATAGCAAATTGAAGGAAATTACTTCTTCTTTCAAAACCCTTAAAGTGGAAGGAAAAGAAAACATTAGCAAGGTTTGGAAGGATGGTCTTAAGAGGAAAACCTTTTGTACTGGTGCACAGTATGCACACCATGAGGAAGGTGTACTCATCTGGTGCTTGCAGCCTGCCTGGCACTTGCTACAGTAACTTGGTTGTTCTTAAACCAGCAGAAGCAGCTCCCCAGGCCACTTTCCCAATGTGTCCCTAACAACATCCAGGAATGGCAGAGTCAGTTGTACGGCAGCAAAAGGCAGAAAGCAAGGACTACCGTAAATTCAAGGCAGAAAACCAAAATGGGAATGAGACCTGAAAAGAGCTCCCTCAGTTTTCTGCAATGAAAACAAAACAAAAAAATCTTAAATCTTAGATTCCAAGAGACAGACAGATCCTCATGGTAAAATTCGGCTCTAGCAGGTTGGAGCTGGTAGTATCCACGGGGACTTTTAAACCTTCCCTTCTTCAGAGCTTCATGTTTCCCAACCGCTCGAGTCTTAGGGCACTGCAAAGACCTCATCCACTCCCTTCTTCTGAAGAGCTGGGGGTTGAATACCAAGGACTGGCTTGTCCCTACGCTTTCAAATTGCTCTCAAATAAGCTTCTCGGTTGATTCTTGTTTCGTGAGTGTTTTTATTTCACTTGTGTGGCAAATGTTCCTCAGCTGTGGATGACTGCTCTTATACAAACAAATTGGGTTGAGTCACAAAATGTACCTCTTCTCTTTGTAGTTCCCCCTCTAAATGGAAGTTTGAAGTTTCCCAAAGGCCAACCAGCAGCTAGAAGGTCCACCACCCTGAGACAGTGAGCAAGAAGGTCCCTCATGAAGTAGTAACTGCCTATAGGGAGCATCACTGTGATGGATCGGGCAGATGGGTCAGGAAGTGCCTGGGCTGGGGGCTTAGTACCATGGGAGCTCCCCACGATGCTCCCCTGTGCCAAACTCCCAGCCTGAATCCTGGCCTGATTGGAAAAAAGCCTGGTCATTTTTAACCAGCTTTCCAAGCACCGCTGCTGACTGTTTAAATTGTTAAGTGTTCAAATAGTCCACAGCAAGGAAGTGTTGGTTCCTCCCAATGCAGTCTGTGGGACTTGACGGTAGTTTTGTAGGATTTCCAGCACATTTGCAGGCCTACAAAGCATAAATCTCAGCAATTTGCATGAACCACCCGTCTTTGCAGTTTATGGTTCTGTAAATGTCTTTAATAAAAACCCTACCACAGGAAACATCTTAAGATGACTGCTATTTCGCAGCTTCACTACAGGTTCCTAATGTAAGTTAATAAGGCAAACACAATACCTGACATTTGCGATGGTAATTGCACAGGCTTCACTTTGAATGCTGGCTAAATCCGATTGTGCGTGACTTCCTTTGCGGAGTGTCTGAATTACAGCGTAGGTTAAGGCCTGAAAAATCAATGGCTGCTTTAATCACTCAATTAAAGCCTTTGAAAATCATTAGCAATTTGGTACATTTAAAATATTTATCCATGCATCATTTTTCAGCAGACAGTACCAGACCAGCACAACTCCATTTGTTACACGGGGGAACTGCTGCTGGAGGGGTAAAAGGAGCAGCATGAGTGCACTGTGGCTGTGTGGGAAAATGTATCACTGTGGCTGAAAGGCTGAGAAAGCCACAAGTCACCTCTGTCCCCTTTACCTGATTTACAGTGTTTAGCTGAGGTCGCCCTTCAAGTGGCAAAATCCAAGTCAAGGGCCATGGGGAAGCCTCGCTGGCTTACAGAGCAGTAGTCCCCCACAACTGCCCCACATTCGGATAAACTCCTCCGAGACCTGACCGGCAGAACAGACCGTGCCAAGGAGCAAAGGAAGCAGCGCCGTCAGAATCCTTTGTTACTGAAAGAAAACCATCTGTCTGTGAGGCCAGTTTTCAGGGGGGGACTTGTGAATGAATATGGCTTATAAGAAGAGGAAAAAGAACTTTATGATGCCAGGAGCCTAATATTTAATCTAATAAAGAAAACAGAAACTGAACATGATATTTCAGTCCATCTGGACTAGATCTACCCATCTGCAAAGATTTAACTTTGAATGATAGTTGAAAAAAATCTCACTTCTTAGCTTGCATATTTATTTTCTTTAACTGCTTCTTCTTTGGAAGCAGTGGCATCAAAGTGCAGCACCACTATTCTAAATATATGGTCTCTCTGAGAGAAAAAAGAGATGCTCAGAGAGGAGGAGCAAGCAGGCTGAGAGGCACTGACCAGCACACCAATGCTTCACGTCCCTCTCGGGTTGTTGGGCTTATGTAAGTGACACTTGATTTTGTGGAGCTTAAGGTACCTCGGTGAACTTGGGAGAGATGGAGGACTGCGCTGGCAGCAGCTGATTTCAGATCATCTGTTGCAGTTTCTTATTTTTGGCTATTTTGGGGTAAAAATACAATTTGAAGCGAATTGTCTGTCCTTAGAGTGCACCGCACTGGCTGTTGGTAGAAAGCGGCAGCGAGGCACCCTGCTGGCATCCCCACGAGGAGGGGAACCCCAGGGTCACCCCCTCCTGTCCCGCAGGGGGACGGGGGTGCCCTCGCTGCAGCCCCCGCTGCTCCGCGGGGGAGGGGACGGTGGCCGGGGCTGTCCCACCTGCACCCGGCAGCCCCCGCTGCTCCGCCGGGTGAGGGGACGGTGGTCGGGGCTGTCCCACCTGCACCCGGCTCCCGGGAGGTGTCACCCACCTCGGGAGGACAACCCCTGCCCGTGGGAACCCCCAGCCGCAAGTCCCCTCATCGCCCGGTCGCCTGCCCCGTCTCCCCCCGCCGTCGCCGGCGGGGATGGGCGGTGGCGGTACCCGGTGCGGCAGCGACACCCAGCGGGCACCCTAAAGATCATCTAGTCAAACCCCCTGCCATGGGCAGGGACACTGGCCATTAGCCCGGGCTGCTCCAAGCCCCATCCAGCCTGGCCCTGGCCACCTCCAGGGATGCTGCGCTCTGCCAAGGAGCAGGCGCCTGCAGAACGCTCCGCAGCGCTCGGGGGAACCAGTGTCGCTACCGCTGGGTTTATAAAAGCCCGCGCAACCGAAAACTTCTCAAATGTTTTATCTGGCTATTTCCTCGGTTTGTATTTATCTGTCCATTTATTTATTTTATTTTATTTTATTTCCTTATGGAAATGCAGGAAATTAGCGGAGACAGGAAGGCCAGTGTTTGGTTTGATTTGTCCTAACTTTAGTTTTTCTTTAATGCAAAGTTCAGACATTCAATGTTTTTTATACACGTGGCAGTTTCTATTTTCCTTCTCCCTTGCTGCAACAAAACTCCACAGTACTTCATCTTTTTCATTTATTCTGTCTGCTGGTTTATAAATGCCTGGGTCAAATATTATGCAGTAGGCAAAGGAAGATTGCAGTAAAGTCCACGATTTACCTATATAATGTACTGAACTAGGTAACAGACCTGCCAATAAACAGCACAATCTTTCAGAAGAACTTCTGTGTAATTTAATTCGTAACCCTCTTAGTTTAAGAAGGATAATTCAGGTAATTTTGCAGTAAAATACCAACTAAATCAATGAATGAAGTCTAAATGATACCTTAATGTTTTTAGTTCTTCATTAACTCCATACTTGCAAAAAAAAAATTGGCTGGAAACAGCAACACTCAGAAGTGTATAGGATGAAAAAATGTTGCTTGTACATAATAACTAATCATTCCAGTAGTGAATAGACAGCCCATTAGATTCACAGTTAACAGGGAAACCCAGGCAATGGCAGAAAAGCATAGAGCGTATTAATATTTCCCTTCAGAAATAGACAACAAGTTTAAAATAATTTGTCACTTTAATTCCACTGCCTGCCTATAAATTAGGAACCATAAGTACTGGTAACCTCTTTATTTAGCATGCAGTCAAGAGAGTCCCAGCTTGGTTCAAATTTTCACAAATTTACGCAGATTTGAAGTGCTGGAATACATAAACATAACCATAGACTTCTATGCTTGCAAGAAGCTGCCTTCCTTGCTATAAGAAATGCCATCACGCACTGCTGTACTTTAACAGCTTCATTCCGCTTCCTTTTATCGCCTCTGCATTTCCAGTCCCACTGCTGCTGCCTGACGCTGCGAGAGAACACTGGACTGCAGGTTTCCAACCCAACCGTGTCCTTCAGAGATACATCCAATCGCTAGGTTCAGAGGAATGGTCTCCACAGGATTTGCGATTCACCCCTGTCTACCTATATGATATCCCAGAAAACTAATCTCCGGGATGACAGCTCATTCAGCGCTCTGGAAAATTTACCCACGCTGAGCTCCTCTTTAAATAATGACCTGACATTTGTTCTGTAGAGGGAGACAAAGCCCAGACTGATGAAAACAGTTGGCAGCTGCTTTCATTTGTGCCATTCAGAAGCCAGCTGATAATTTGTCCTCGGGGACCCATCCCTTCTTGGCAGACAGACCTGTCCAGTGCACTTTGCTGTTACTTTTGCTGTTACCTCCCACCCCCAGCGCAGGCAGCACACACAGAGACAATATTCCAGGCAGGCTAAACTAAAACTGCCTGCCAAGAACCATGGAGGATTTCACGATCCTGAGAACTGGGAGACAAGATCACAGATGAATTTGGTGATGATAAATACAAAGCGGTGGATATCAGGAAAGACAAATTTGTTAGACCTACATAAAAGGTTAAAACAGCTATTACTCAGAAAAGAGATTCCAGCACCTCTGAACACAGCTTAACAGAGACAGCAGTTAAGCAATAAGCAATGGTCAAAAAGGTAGAATAGTACAAATTACCAGGCAAGTAGACCAAACCAGAAAACATTATTCCAGATGAATTGTGAGTTCACCTTTTGCATACAGTGTGCAGCTCTCATTCCTTTAAATTAGCTGGAGCAGAATTACAAAATGTACAGAGAAGGGTGACCAGAAAAATCAGAGCATCTTCCATACAGGCAGAGATTAAATAAATGAGGACTTCCCAGGCTGGAAAAAGAGGTTACTAGGGGCTGATAATAATGATGGTACATAAAACCATAAATGGGATCAAGAAGGAGAACAGATGCAATTATTCATTAATTCTGACAGTACAAAATTAGGAGGCACAAAATGGAGCGTTCACAAAGCAGGTTACATGAAATAATCATGTAACAAAGTATTTTTTCACAGAGTCCGTAATTAAACTGTAGCATTTTCTGTCAAAGGATGTTGCGGAGGGTGAGGATTCAGGATGGTTCAGAGATGTTTATCTTGGACAACAAAGTTACAAAATGGTTCCCAATACTTGCAAACACAACATAAACAGATAGGGTTGCCCGCACCTTACCTGCAGGTGAGCAATAATGACAACAAAAGAGACAAACATATGCATGTGTCAGCCATGCACGTGGTCCCACCACATCTTACATCCCTATAGACGCGGAGCCTGTGCTCAGATGTAGTCACCATGAGGGAGTGAGATACGTGTATTGTCCATACATACTATGCCTCTTATTCTATCTATTCCTGGCAGTTTTTATTTTTAAGGATCCCCCAGATTGTTGCGAGTATGTTGGGTGCTTTCTGTTCTGCCCAGCGACAGCGGCCGTCATAGCTGCACTCCAGAGGGACCTGCATGCAGAGAGGTGGGGGAAGACAAGCTGAAGCAGGTTTCCCTCTTTAAGGATAAAAAAGCAAAAGCCCCTACATGCTGCAAATGTTCCAGCAATTATCTTCCAAGCGCATTATCTGCTCTTCCACCTAAGCTACACTTGAACATGTCTCATTATCATTGACATCAGCAAGGTCAGGCAGCAGAACATGCAGCCCTGCTGTCGTCTCACTTTGTCTCCCTTTAAAACACGTGCTGTATTACACGATCTCTCCTGTTGTCCCGGGATCCTCTCCAGCCACTTTCAGCCGGGGTGGTTAGGGAGGGAAAGGGAGAGGCAGTCTGGAAGTTACTGTGCAACACAAGTGCAAGCGGTGCCACCATGCAGAGGTTGAAGGGACACTGTACATGAAGCAGCGCCGAGTTCTCAAATGCATGTTTCCCTGGCTATGGCACGGGCTGCAGAAATACAATGCTGGTTTATGGCTGAATCAAATCTCATTTTAGTCATGCTACTGCCACCGTCCTTTGAAGCTGTTTTAGTTCAGGATGCCTGCACAAGCCTTCCTCCTTCCACAGCGCTGAGTGTTGCTGAAGTAAATGCAGGAAAGATGAAATTCACTCTTCACCCTGGAGTCAGGAGTCCTCCTTTTGCTGCCTGCGCCCACGCGGATGAAACCCCAGGGGCAAAAGACCACGAGATCAACGTAGAAGCTACTGTGGTCTCCAGCTTCCTCCCCTGCGGTGCTGTGGTGACCCGGGCAGGGCCGCAGGGAAGCCGGGGCAGGAGCAACAAAGGGGTGGCCGGGTTTGCCCTGCGGCTCAGAGCTGCACCCAGCCAGCGCAAAGCCCCTCGGCCCCAGCCCCGCAGCTCTCCCATCGTGGGGATGCTGCTGCAAGGCCACAAATCTGCTTCCCACGCATGAAGGCGAAGAAAGGGAGAAGCTTGGTCCCACTGTCTGCAATACCCATGGCCACAACTAAGCTGGTGCAGAGCAGGAACCAGTGCACAGTAAAGCGTGGCAGAGTTTCTTTTCCCCCAAGAGGCAGGGAGGGAGCAGAGCACGAACCAGACCTGGTTCAGTTCCTGCTTTCCTTACAAGGCTGTGCAAGCCTGTCCCATCCCTCAGGCTACCTTGCAGTCTTGCCCCATATGGCTCCCTTCCTGGCTACAGACTTCAAGCAATTGCTAGTCAATACTGATCAGTAAGCGACACTGTCTCCCCATAAGGTGCCCCACACATCAGTAAGACATCACAGAACCTGAAGCAGCTCACCAAGAATGTGTTTGTACAGAAATAACAAGGCTGATATCTATTTGCCTTTCCATTGTATTTAATATATTTATATTTAACACATTTATATTTACCTATTACTTCTCATTTGATATGACGAAGTATTTCCTCTGAATGTAGCTACCACCTCAGCTGAAAAGTGGAGAGATGTGACCATGTTTGCCCATTTGGTTTGGCCCTCTCTGTTCCTCAGCAGGGTCACAGCTCAAAGGCTGGGACAGCTGGTTCCCAGGCGAGTGCTCCTCATGCCGGGAGATCACGGAGCCCAGTTCGGGCATCTTCCCACCAGCCGCATGTGCTCCCCACCCAAATCCCAAAGACAACAGAACAAGAAAAGCCCATCCAAAATGGAGACAAGGAGGGGATGTGTGGTATCTTTAGCTGGTCTGTTCACAAAAGTGTCATTTTGGTTCACTTTTTTCCCCAAATACAGAGCCCACTGATTGGCAATAAGAAGATGGAACTGAAAATTAAAACTGTAAAATAGGATCAGTGCTGTACTTCGGTAGTGTCTGGTATTCACCCCAGCACAGCCAGGAAGGAAACAGTCTGAAAACACCAGATGCTCTTTGCAACTGGTATTTGGGATATATTTCCAGCAGGGATTTCTCCCTTCCCCATGAAAACAGACACACATTCTCATTTAACAACTAATTGATTTATTTAACAATACAAATTTCTTTCTACTGCATGGTTTAGCAGAGAGAACTTGAGAAACAAAATTAGCTTTTCTTTTTTTTTTAAAGTTTAAATGTTTACACAAAAAACAACCTTTACTTCAGTAATATAAAATTTACACACAAAAAAACTACATTAAAAAAGAACAGAATCATGACAAACCAACAAAAAAAAAAAAAAAAGGATGGGAATTCAGTGTAAAGGATCCAATTGCAAGGAAGGCAAGATGGGGCAACACTAAAAGGCATCCCACTTGTACACCTAGGTATCTGAAGTTGTAGGTATAATACAAAACCAAAATACATTAAAATTAGGACTAAAACCTGTATTTTTATACCATAATATTTTTATGATATAAATATCTGTAAATTCTGTAGGCAACACAGTTAACACGTGAAATTACATAGTTTGCTCCTGACTGGAAAGTCACTGGAGTGGTGTACAAGCACCGTGTCACCCACGAGTGCGCTAATGGTCAGCAGTGAGCAGACTTTAGACGTCCCGCCCAGATGCGATAGCCCCTTGTTTCTTTGCCAATCTGTGCTATTTCTCACACGTCCAATGACATAATGAGAAACTCTGGTCACCTTCAGCAGTGATTTCCAGCACTTCATCTCCTGGCATTAGTCTGTTACCTGACTTAGGCATATTCACCTGCCAGATCCCCTGTTTCTCATTCCCTTTTGCACTTTATAACCTGAACTCTAAAGCTATCTTGTAGCTACCGAGAGAGACTGGCTTCTAGGTTGAGATATTTGGGATACACAGTTCTTCAAGCCACCTTCAGGAATCTGTAGAAATACTTAAAGTAGGGTGGACAATTCGTGGTCAAAGGTTATGCGATACAAAAACCAGGGACCAATATAGTGATGGCTAACTTTAGATCTACATCTTTAACATTTTTTCTATTGCTTTAATATTTAAACTTAACATTCAGTTTTCATATATTAAATGAGCAGAGCATCTTATCGATGGAAGTGCTACATTATCTCCAAAAACACCAGGTAGGAAGGGAGACTGTAAAGTTTAAAATTAACTGTAATCTTAAAAATCATTTAAAGGGATCAAGTCTCTTTTTTATAATCGATATTGTGACTGGCAACCTATAAAAGCTTAAATTATAAAACTATTAGTGACTTTACTTTTTAAATTGTATGTACTATAAAGCTGTATATCTTTGTTACTTACAGATGTTACAAAATTTCCAAGCCAGAAAGTGAAGGGGGGGGAAAACATAGTCTAAAAGTTTTAGAGATTTCATTTTCACTAACAAAAGGTTCATTTCCCCCACAACTGGTTTTTAAGTCATAAAAATCTGATTAAATTTATTCTACTCCTCTTTTTTCTGGACAGAGGATATAGTGTTCAATCATGCTTTGGAAGACCATTTTCAACGGATAACTGTAATTCTCTAGATCAGCAAGTCTGACTTGCTTTACTCGGAAAGGAAAGCACCAGACTATCTCTAACTTGGCCCTCGTCCTGCAAAAAAAAATATGTCGCAGGACTCAGGCAGTCTGTTATGAGAGCAGGACTGGCCCTGAAGCAACCAGCCCCATTAACTTCTGAAGTAAGCATAGGCAATGCTCTCATTCCAACTTGAGAAAGAGCCGAAACAGTATTAAATTTAAGGAAATTGTAAAAATGACATTTGTTCTGTTAAAAACAAAACAGGGAAAACTTAAACAATCCACAGGTGCGCATTAAACATTTAATAGCAAGCCTTTGCGTATGTATATTAATTTAAAGATTATCCACAGGGATCTGTGATACATTGGCCCTGCCTTGTTACTATAATTAAATTTATTCAAATATTAATTTAAAATAGGAAAACGAAGAAACTACTCCTTGGGGAACATGTTTATTGTGTTTGAGATGATACACTGGGTGCTCTCTGAGCTACAAAGGGAAAAAGGAAATCCTTTCATTACAAACTGACAAAGGTAAAAGTTAAAACAGTTTTCACAACAGCATGTACCACATATTGGAAATAGATCTGGGTTTAATACAAATGACATAATTCCTAGTAATCTACAGCTACCTTTAATAACTTCATACAGATAATGAATTAGGCTAAAATGCACTATAATATTTGGTTGACTTCAGGAACAGTATCCTTAGTACATCACAAAATACATTTTGATATCCCAAAGAAGCAAGACTTGCAAGTAGGCATTTTAAACATAACTAATCTACAGCTACAAATTTCTACTCTTGATAGCATTTACCTTTTTGGGGGGCAGTATCCCAGTCTTCAAAAGGATAAAAGCAGAGTAGAATCAGTATAACATATACACAGAAGTCCGTATTGTAAAGGCTATAAAGATTTGTTGCACACTGCAAAGTTGCCTTCTGCACCTTCACACTGCACAAGTAGTTTGTCATTTATGTTGCATATCTCTTGGTCCACTGTCTGGCTATCCTGTCATGTTCTGCTCTGTTGGTCAGGTACTGAGTGGCTATGCTTCCAACCAGAGGGTCAGCTGCAAAAGGCAGGAGAAGATGCATTAGAAACCATTCCACAATAAAAAAAAAAAAACCAACAACAACAACAAAAACCAAAACAAACAAAAAACCCCCAAACAAACAAAAACAAAACAAAACAAAAAAAAAACCCCAAAACCAAACACACACATGATTTAAAATACAGAATCTATTCCAAACTATAGTCTTTGTTAGGCCAGAAAATGCTTTGAGATATAGTGGGGCTCTTATCATATAAGACATTTCCAAGAGAAAGCACATAAGGCACAATGAACAGAAAAAGAAAACAGAAAAATCTGTTGTGGTTGCCCGCACGTGAACAAATCTCGCCCCAGCCAGGTGCCCTGCTTTCACCCCTTGGAAGGGCCGCTGGGCACAGGGGACATTCGGCAATCGCCGCCAGGCACGTTGCTGTCACAGAGCTGGGCAAGACATAGGTACACTGGGTATCAGGACCGTAGGACACACACAGAGGGGATCCAGTTTGCCTCAAGAGTCGTCAAACTTTTGTATCAAAGAGGCTAATCCATTTCTCCCTGATCGTTGCCAGCCTTCTGTAAATGAACTGTCACCTTAGCACTACTGCTCAGTTCCTGCCCTGCCCGCAGGCAATTAGCATTCATTGCCTAATGACACTCCTCACACAGTTGTTGCTGCAAAAGTTGTTGCTGCTTCTGGTGGAGTTCCTCCTCTTCCAACAGGAATAAGGAGCTCTCTTTGAAAAAAGGAAAAAACTCTCTGAACATCGTCCCCCTCACATTTGCAAGATTAAGCATTTGAATTGCTGCCTTAAGGGAAGGGACTTCCTGCGGCCCCTTCTGATCTGCAGGATTTATGAGTTTATAACTCAAGAGAACTTTGTTGCTTTCTTGGATTGAGCACTCACTTGCCAGAGCTCCTGCAATACAGATCTTCAATGACATCAGCTTATTTTCTCCACCATAACTTGGGAAAAAAAGGGCTTAATGCTATTTACTTTCTGTTTGGCCACAGGAGTGAAAAGTGCCATTAAACGTGGGACCGCATCCAAGCAGGAGTGTTTCACCCCCCATTTTAAAGATATTAATTTTTATTTAATCTGCATACAATCAAATATACAAATTGCATTCCATGGCAACTAAGTCAAACGACTAAGAGTGGACGCTCAGTAAACTATCAGCTCCTTACCCGGGTTGCAGTCTGTCAGAAGAGAACAAATAGACAGCAGAACCTTTGAAATAGTCAAAGCAGGGCTCCAGTTGTCTTTCAGGATATCCAGACAGATGACTCCCTGACTGTTGATGTTGCAGTGATAAATTCTGGTACGGAAAGTAACCTAGAATCACAGCACAAGGGACAGAAAGAGAGTCATTCAGCGCTGCCCAGGGATGCTGCCCCTCGTCTCTGAGCAGCGGCAGTGCCTGGGGCGCTCCCAGTTCTGCAGAGCTTCTGTGGAGGCAGCTCCTCTCTGCTCATTTGCTAAAACACCATTATTTAACAGAAGAGTGTGTATTTACTGTAGTCATGGCTACTTTTAAGAAACCTACCATGGAGATCTTTGGTGCATAAACTGCTTTCACACAGGCCCTCTGTCTGGTACCCACAAAAATTAGGAGCTACTTTGTAGTTCTGTACGCTATTTAATGAGCATATGGCATGTCAAGAACGATCTAATCACAAATATAACTTTACTGTGGTTTCTGAAGGTGAAGAAGTAGACAGAATTTGGCTGCGTGTGCAGTGTTATTTGATCTTTTCTTTCAAAAGTCTAAATATAGACCATGAAAATTAATATTTAAAATTGGAGTATTGTATTATTCTTGTTCAAACTAGCAATGAAATCTTTGCCTTACCCTTCATTAGGTAGGACATCATATACAGCCAAAACAATGCTAGCACGCTAACTAACACCATCCTTGTTTTTAAATTATTTCAGATTAATATGGGTAGAGCATGTGAGCATCATTCTGCACAAATAAGAAGTCAGAAATATTTAAGTGTTTTAATTACATAAAGCACAAGAAGATGATAAAAATTTTCTTATTTGTACTGATGCAGGGGGGAAAAACCCATGATGTTTTCTGAAAGTATTGAAAATACAAAAATGGTCATACTCTAAAAAAAAATCTACAAGATTTTCATGAGGAATTTGTCTAAAACTCCACACCACTTCACAATAACAGTCTTAACTCAGAGAATATTAAATTTTTTGGGTTTCAGAGAAGCGTGAAGTACATAGAGAGTGTATTGTTCTTTATGCTGTATTCCTTCTGGGAATGAAAAAAGGTATTTGATTTATAATAACAATGTTATAGCCACAAGAGCCATAAGTTGTACAGACATTGTGTGGTAGAATGTATTTAGTCTTTCTGAATGTCAGCAGTGTCCTTTCTGGTGACTTGGTCAAAGGCTGTAATTCGGCTTTAAGGGAGGGGAGAAAGGAACAACCTTTAACATCTTTGATATCCGTTAGTAAGTTATAATTTCTTAAGTGCCCATACTACTTCTGAGCAAGGAATTGAAATCTTAGTTTAAGATTAGTTTCGTTCAATAAAAAGAGCTTTTGCTTGAAAATATTATCAAACAAGGTTGCCGATCTTACCAGTAGTAAGTAGACTGACATTTTACAATGACGGGAATCATCACAGTAATTTACCCAATTTAAAGTGACAATATAACACTCTACTTGTCTATCTAAACTTATTTTAGCTTTCTGTTATTTTGCTAAAAATTACGTGAAAATATATAATATAGAATCTGTTTCATAACAGGAAAAAGTTTATTATACATATATTTTAGTAGCTGGAATGAGAAGAAGAAAGCATAAGAAGGTCTTGCACTGTCTTCTATTAGAATTAAAACTTCTTGAATCTTAACTCTTGATCAGAATATCTCTTTTATCACTTGGTAAGGCTTGAAAATCAGTATTGACTGTGGTAGTCAGGAAATAAATTAGACACGGGATTTTTCTGAAAATGCAAGCCAAGATTTTGGACCTTGTAGTTTTCAGGACACCATGACAAATTTGATATTCAGAAAGCGATGAGCACTCACTCACTGCAAGTTCCTACATGTGAAAAAACGATAAACACAATAAAAGCCTTACCCTTACCTTTGGTGGCTTGAACGGATAGTCAGATGAAAATGTGATATCCAGGAAAAAAACGCCTCCTTCATATACAGAACCTGGAGGTCCAAGTATAGTAGATCTCCATTCATAAATGTTATCTCCTTTAGGACCGGCACTGTGTAAAAAAAGAAGAGAGAGAGAGAGAGTGAGTCAGGTGTACCTTTGAGAGAGGCATTTTATGGAGCTCCTTCTACATTCATTTTGTTTAATACAAATCACTCGCCTATCTTTAACACCTGCCTAATTTCCAACTGATTTCAATGGGCTCAGTGTTTTAAATAGGCACGAAAGCTGCATGCTCTGCTGTTCCTTTGGAGATACAGCAATGAAATGGATTGACCATGAAGTACTGGACTGTCACTGTCGGAAACACACCCCCAGATCTGCTCTCTCGAGTTGCTCTGAGCTCCCGCATCACGCCCTTCCAATGGCATTACATCCACACACAAAAGGAGTTGCCTATCTTGACCACATTTGTCTTCTCCAGGCATTAAATGGATCATACCTTCCTAAAAAAAATGTGACTTACACGTATATTGATACACATTTATTGCCACTTGTTTCACAGGCTGGAGTGAAATGTTACACCCTGGGGAAGGAAAGCTGGGGATGGGAGAGACAGAATCAAATAACCTGGAATTGAGCTTCTTACAGCACTGTCAATCCAAATAACTGCTTTCTTCAGCATATATTTGTGTTATGCCTCCAGGCAATCAGCATTGAGACTACTAGCCAAAAACAGTTTATTTTAAGAAGTACAATACTGAAAGCATTTCTCTCTAGGGGAAAGGTTATTGTATAATTAATTATTAAAGTAAAGCTTTGAAAGAAGGGGTAATGAACAAGCATTTTCTCGACTTCTGAGCCATCAGACTTAATGCTATTATCACACAGCAACCATCTAACCTCCTCACAAAAAATATCAAAGCACAACCTTATTTCTGTAAGCAAGTCTCAGGGTAGAAACTAACGTAACCTTCCGCAAAAGGTCCTGAATCTGAAGAGCTGAGATCCAAACCAACCGCTATGGAGAACAACCCTGCTGAGCTCACGTAGGCGCGGTGGATTCATCACGTCTATGCAGACAAGTCAATAATGCAGCGCTGTAAAAGATCCTTTCAATTCTCCCCACCTTGGCAGCCTCCCAGGCACCACCAACATCTCGCAGACACAAGGTCCCCATCCTTCTCCCTCTGCGGTCCCAAGGAACAGGCACTGAGGACCGTCACGTGTGATTGCACATGAGGCAAGCGACAGGGCAGGGCATCAAGCTGTAGCCTGGGAGTTTGTGGTTTCTGGCGCTGCTCGACACTCGAGAGGAGTCTCCCTACAAGCTCTCCAAGTGTTAAGGCTCTTCCCATGTCATGTCACCTCATGTATGTGTCATACATATGTTGGCAGTCTATAACGTGGCATGTTGGACATTCATCCTCACAACGTAGCCAAACGCGCAGAGACACTCATCAGAGACAAGGCACATGAACAGTCTGCACTATGCGTTGCAATTCCCACACCAAAAAATTTAGCTATTTTTACAGTAAGGTCGTACTTGAGAAACAACCAAAAGCTGATTTTGATTATGAATTCCCTTTCAACTCATAATTTCCCAATGTGCTTTTTATCTTGTGGATGTTTCATGTACCAAATGTTTAAACTGTTGCAGGCCTTTCATTAACAAAACAAAATAATCATGGATTTGGCTGACATCCTATTTAATTAAAAACAAAAATTATTTGATGGAGCTGTAGCTATTTTCCTGTTGCCAAAATGAAAGTAGGTAACAGTGGCGTGCTGGCCTCCAGAGGACAGCTAAGAAAGAAAAACTAGAAGTGCTGTCAAAATAAAGTTTGGGTCTATAATCACTGATCTTACCTTTCTATTTGCAATGCATGCATAAAAGTAGAAAAAAAACCCAGTAGATAAATTTTAGGGGAAAAAGGGAAATCCAGAGGCAAGGAGGTCCATTTTCAATGATGTAATGAACCATTTGTACCCTCAGTCACTCCAGAAGGTAATTCCATTCATGCTCTCTAAAAAGCAATTAGTGTAAGGACTGAAAATATTGGGGCAATAATGACAATATTTAAAACCCACACAGGCCACTGAAATGTTTTAATTAATTCTTGACATTCATCAAGCTTCCAGCTAATTAGTATTGTGCTCAGAAACCAAATTTCTATGGAGCAATTAAATTTCAACATTAGATGTCCTAATGACTGTTTCATAGTTTAATGCAGAGGTTAGTGCTCTTGCCTCCTGTGTCAGGTACCTTTCGTTCATACACCTCTAACAGCTGGATGCAATTCAATCAGATTAATGAAATAGCTGAATTAAATTAGTGACATATTTCAGCCCAATGAATCAGTCACAATTAACCGTGGCACCAGTCCGGTGCCAAACTTGCTGGTAATCACTCACCAAGTCAGAGCAAGGGCATCCATCAGCCAGTAGCCAGAAGCTAAAGTGCAATAACTCTCTGCCTGTTACTATCTGCGATCCTCTTCCATGCTACCGCTACCAATGCATAAAAGGATCAGGCTATAACGCGAGAAGGGGAATTCCTAACCTTGTAAGAGGAAGAAAACACAGTTCAAAACCCCTCCTACTGCTGACAAGAGATCGCTGCGATGTCAAAAGTAACACAAAGCTGTAACAATAGCTGCACTCAGATAAAGGAGAAAATTGTTAAATCAGATTTCATCACACCTGATTGAGGTTTGTGAAATTTCTATTTAACAGCTGAAGTGGTGTCTCACTTCCACTGGTGTAAAAGATACTCCTGCTTCATTAGCAGCCTGAAAATCCCTGCCATCACAACATTACTGGTGTGAGGCAACACCAGAGTAAAGAGCAGAGACAAGACATCACACTTGGCTTTTACCACCTGTATATTTCCACTGGGGATCATCCTCACCCAGCCCTGCCCTACTTTCATCTTTTGTATACATACCAAGGTATTTGTTTTGGAAGTAAAAAAAACCCCACTCTCTAAGGCTCAGCAAAACATATCAGACCTATTCACGGCAGCCTCAGCCTCTCCATGATTTCCACAAGGACAGGACAAGTTTACACCCACTTGGACGATTGCAGAGAAGAGCAGAAGGCGCAGTCCTGCCTCAGGCAACACCTCGGTTGTCTACCAAGCTGCTGGAGCCCCGCTGGAGTCACTGCAGAGCATCATCTCGGTGCTGCAGAGAGCCACAACGAGGGAACTGCCACTTCCCGGTGCAAATCTAATGCCTCTGTTCCCACAGAAGACAGCAAAAGCCCAGGGCTGAAAACTGGGAATGACAAAGCTTTACTCTGCAATTTTCTATTTGATTGATATACCCAGAAGAAATACTCTCCTCCTTCTCTGGGGCACTAAAGAGGCTGGCACGGGAGGTGCTTCTAGAGGCTGTATTTGAGCTCTTTATTCCCAGAAGTTCTCCTGCTGTTCAAGAGACTCACTCTCCTATTGCGAGCACAGGCTTCAAGCATTTCACCTTGAACCTTGAGAGCTGTGGTGAGTGACAGCCCAGGAATCTTTCTCGCTGTCTGCCGCGCTGGACAGAATACCCCTGGCAGAGCACTACAACAGGGAATTGCCATGGTTTTCTTCCCTTTTTTCATCATCAAAAGACCCAGCTCCTTCTGACTTCCCCCATGATATCCATATAGACACAAAATCCTCCTCTATTCTGTCCTTTAAAACACAAAATCCTGACCGAGCCACGGAACTGATGACAACGTTTTTGGCTACACAGTATACATGCTACCAGCCTGTTGTCCTCAAAAATCACCTTACAGAACATCACAAATTCAGTTAAGGCACCACCGGTACATTCTCAATAAAAGAACTACTTGGTTAATTTTTTACAATATGGGCTAAAAAAATCTCAGGCAAAATAACACAGCAAATTAATTGAAGTTACAAAACATTCTTTGCAAAATTAAGAGGTTTTTACTTCATACAGAAAAGATGGATTGATTTTTTTTTAAATAAATTAAATAAATTGTCAGAATAAAGTTAAATGGCTATATCTGCTTCCTACCTAAATATTCATTATGCCACTTCACTGAGGGATATATACCTGATTCAGATAAGACAAAGGATTTATAACCATGCTCTATCCAAGCTATCCCACTGAACAGATTTAATTTACAAGTGTGACTTCAGGTGGTAAATTTGAGAAGAAGCGAGGTTAAACTCTAGGGGCCCATGGGGTCACACCAGGTCCTTTAAACCTAACTCAGCTGAACCTTGGCTCTCAGGTTTCATGAAGACGAAGAACAGCTTTTCCAGCACAGTGCTATGAGCACTCACGCAGATGCCGCGGTGTTCACACCAGCAAGAAATCTGTTAGACTCCTGACGCAGTGGTTACAGAAATCAGAATTCAGCATTTGTTACAATTCACTAAGGCAAAATGCATTTAAGCTGCCCCATATGGAACTAGCTGCAGGATGAGAAACTAGGACAAAAAATTTCCAATCTACATGATGCTGGTAGCATGCTGCTTTCTGCACTTGCTAAATGTGCTTCTCCTGTCAAGAGCGCTCCTCTGAAACATGGGGCTCTAAATTTGGTGACACAATGCAACTTCATAGTACTGAGACTGTGATAATTAAGAAGAAAAAGGGTGAAGGAAAACGTAATTTAGCTAGATTTGATGTTAACTCTGTGTTATGCTTTCTTATGAAAAACAATTTGGGTCTGTAATAGGATACAACTGAGGGGGAAAAAAAATAAATCTGTTTTTTAGGAAGCTTCCCAACAGTGAAGTCTGTCAGACTCTAAAACAGTCTTAGGAGAAATGTCACTGGTACCATAAAAGTAAAGGTACTGATCTACACCCCAAGATGCCCGTCGGGGGTGCCTACATAGCACAGATTTAAGTGGTGGACTATTTTCCTACATTCTCCTTTCAAAGACCCCCTGCTTAGGTCTGATACCCAGGCAGGTATCACAAAGGCAGCAGCAAACAAACTGAATGGGGCAGCTGGAGTGAGAGCGAGGTAAGGAAAGAGCCTCCTCCATCCTCCCTGAACTTTTGTCGCAAGATGAGATTCAGCAAAAGTAAAACTTCCGAAGCTCTTCACAGACTGCTCAACCACAGGGACTTTGTCACAATGGCATAATTATAATTTTTACAGCAATGTCAGTGAAGACAGCATTTTAAGAAAGGAGTAAGGTATCGTTTTTTTATTTTTCTTAATTCAACTGAAGGTACTAAGGAAAGGAAGAGTGAATGCCCTCATGTTGCACAACCTCGTGCTTGAAAAAGCCGCTTTATAAAGCCACATAGTGAATTTTGCAAAATCCACAACACATCTTCAGAAACTGAGTTTTACAAATCCTGCTGTAAGAATGGCACCCAGCATGTTACCAGCACGAAAGGCTTTGTTTCAGACAGCAATGTCTCAGCTAAAGCTGTTGGATGATGTTTGAGTTCAGTACCACGCCACTAGAGGCTGACGGGACTGTAACAGATCCTACCGGCACATACAATTCAGGCAAATACACAGATCCCATCTGTAGTGAGTCTGCCTACCTCACCATCTCAGCTTCTGAGCTTGAGGAACTCATCTCCAGCGGAAGGAGAAAGCCCCAGGCTCAGGTAACTTCCAGTTATCACGGAGGTAGGGATTCATATCTACCATGTAGGGTATCTAGTGTGGATGTCGATGTTCGCACCTCAGACTTCCCAGACAATCAGGGTAGAGAGATCGGTGACTCTCTGCAGCACAAGGAGCATCTAAATACTCCCTAATACCAAGGTCCTCCATCTCCCTCTGGTGACATCTACTTTTCACTGATGGCATGGGGAGCTTGGCTCCTAACTCAAGCCTCTAAGCTCAGTACTTCAGAAAATCCTCCTCACCCTCCATGCAGTGAGAAAGGGCTGTCTAGCTCTGTATTCACACACTACCTTGTAGCTCACTAGCTTTTTATCTAGATATAGATACACACTGCCATGCTGCTGGTAATTAGAAAAAAAAAAAATAATCTCACAAGGAACCAAAGAATCTCCATCTGGTACAAGCTGTCTGAGAGTCAATTCAGTGCTACTCTGTGAAGCCTGGAGAGAGCACAAATCACTTACCAGTAGTTGTATTTTCATGTTAAACATTGGAACCGAACAATGCTCAGATTATTTTCCTGCTTTGATATTTTCAACATTTTGAAGAAAACTTATCCATTACCTTTTTTTCTTAATTCTCTTTTCCCAGTTGTGGAGGCGCTCTTGTATTATTGGTTACAGAGCACAAGAAAGGAAATGAACATTCATTAAAATACATATACTTGTGGCTCTCAGTCCCGAGACCTTTAAAAACTGACAAGCATGGACAGAAATTTCCATTTTCTTTATTTTTCAATGCCTCATTTACAGGGCTTTCTGGAGTACTTACTCGTATTATCAGCACCACTACCTAAGCACCTCTACACACAGAATCTGGGTAGCACATCCTCTATATGCAGAAAGCAGAGACTGGTTTCACTGGCAGGAGCCTCAGGTATAGCCCTAATTTTTGGTTACAGCATTTTTCTAGGGTTGGACACGTGTATTGTCTATAGCAATACATGAAATCCGTGTTGAAAACGCTTTTTGATAAGGTACTCGCTATTGTTAAGGTTTCCAGGTTATGTGCAATCTCTTACAAAGAAAAAGTTTCAGTCTATTGTGTTCTTTATATAGCTACAACTGTTCTTTCTTATTTTACCTGCCACTGAACTATTTGCTACATCTGTTTGCTGAAAAAGGTTATTTGCTGCTTCTAGCAGATCCACAGAGGCTCTGTGTAACTGAGGATACACGGAGTCTGGTTCGCTGTACAAACCTTTGCTTCTGTCACTTCCTTAAAGTCTATCATGCCCTTAAGACTGAAATCTAGAAATTACTGCTGAAAAAAAAATAAAAAGCCTATTTTTAACTCGTGGATCCCCTGCTAATTCAGCTGGTTGTAAAGCAGCGCAGGACTTGTGCCTGAGGCCACGGTTCGATGCAACAGTAAATCCAACTTGAGAGCTCCTCCTACCAGATCAAAAGCAGCGTGGCTACTCAAAGCAAAGTGCTGATCCAACCTAAACGAACTCGGCCAAACCGTACATGTTCCAAAAACGTCAACGGATTAGCTTTGTAACACCACGCTTCATGCCTAATCAGGTATCATTTGTCCTCCTGCAGCCAGCGTAAAGAGGGCATAAACTTTGGATTGCACGCTCTGGCTTGGAAATGTAATCATGTGGCTGTATTTGGTTCACGTCAAATTGTACCATTAGAGGAATCTAACTGAGTGCCGGTCTGCTATTAATCACCCTAAAGATGGCAGATTGTAGTGTTTTAGACGATTAAAACCTCCAGCGCTAAACTTGCCATTAGAAGATTATAGACTGTTGTTACTAAAGGAAACCGAGTAACAAATCATTGGATAATTCCATCAAAGCTGTAATATGTAGATAACCCAAAGTAATGCGTTTTGGAAAGCTGCTAGTTTTTCCACTGCCAAAAGCCCCATTATATTAGTTCATTGCTACAATAGTTCAACTTTACTTTCCTCTTTGCATTCCTGCTAGCTCCTAGGACCTTTCTTGCTGCTGTTAGAAGTCTGCTCAGGTTCTCTCCATCTGCCAGAACAACCGTAGCCAATTATGGAGGTAGAATTCCTGCAATTTTTCTTGTGAAAAATAACTAACCCCAGAACATAGTTTTCTAAATTACAAGAGAAATGCAGAATTTAAACCAGGTAACAAAACATATCAGATTGCTTCTGTCTATGCTCTTGACAGAAGAGTTGTAAATATATATATTACCCAGGTAACACATAAAAAGTTAACCAAACATCAGATGTTTTTGAAAACAGAGAAATCGCAGGAGTCACAGGCATGAAAAAGTTCATGCTGAACATTGGGTTTGTTTTAAATTTTAAATATTTTGAAATCTGCATAGAAGTCCCTCTCACATGCCTACACTAGAGAAATTATCCATACTCCCTATTAAAACACAGAGCAGGACAGTCAGTAAAGGGAAACATTTCCTGCTACTTTGCCATGCGTTCACAATAACAAAGCCATAATTTAGCATAAAATGAAAGACTGTCCTGTCATCAGTGTTGAAACACTGGTAGTACTAGTGGCAAAACGTGCGCTATTTTCTTGCTATTGGTATAAAACTCAATTTGTACCAAGGCCAAATCACTTTGCCAAAGAAATTTGTCTACCAGGTATAGAGTTCACATTTTCCGTCCACTCAAAATTACTGATGAACCTATATTTAGCAAACATGGCAAATTTTGCTTTTCTTCCATGAGAGATGATCCTTTTCAACTCCCTAACATAAAAAAAACTCATTTGGGATACTGAAGAATAAAATACGCATGTATGTTACAGCCTCCATACTGATGCTAGCAATCAATACTGAAAGAATCACAGGTACCTGAGAAATCGTGTGGCCTTAATTTAAGGTGTCTGCCCCCAAATACACGAAATGGAGGCACTCAGACACAAGTTTGCCTAATGTCATCCAGAAAACATGTGCTGTGGAGTATGACTGCAATGTAAATCTCCCAAATCTCAGGCTACCACCTTACCCACTGGACTGAGATGACACTATTTAGTAGTTCATTCAATAGTTCTGTGGCATCCATGTGTTTTAGACATCAGTCACCTCCATGATTCAGTGCAAAGCCTTCATGTCAGAAACCTAAGTGATACTGAGAAATCCACTTTACGATTTCCTACCAATATTTTCAATGACATTTTTAATGTCAACAAAGAAAATCTACTATTCCCAACAACTTTTACGCACACACTTCGGATGGAGGAAGAAAGAACAGTTAAAACAATTAATTTCACTAAAGGATCTAATTAATCTAAAAATACAACTGGCTTTAAAACGGTACTAAACTTATAAAGATTCATGCCTAGGAACAGTCACTGGGCAATTTTCAACAAACTAAGCCTGCAAGTCAACTAGAGCTGTTCAAATGAAGTCCCCAGCTACCAATCTACCCCAAATACTTAAACATTAGGCAATTTCAAATACTGATTGATTTATTAAAAAAATCTTCTACTGCTCTGTGGATTACGTTTTGCTTTTTAACAAACGTATCTTCAGTCAAAAATTAAAAGGAACTCCACCTACGGGCGGTGCTTTTTGAGACAGAAAGCACGTTAGTGATTTAGAGAATCACCACAGTCCAACAAGTCAAGCCTAAAGGCAGACTCCATGCCTAAGCTTGTGAATGGTGTTAATGTTGTGGAAAAGCTCTCTTCTAATATCGTAAAAGGAGAACGTGCAATTTAGTGAACACAATTTATTCAGGTACTTCATGAAGGACCAAGAAAGACAGAATTGCTGGGAAGTCACCTTCACCAAAATAGGAGCGTACCCACCTGTCAAGAATGTGAACACCCTACGTGCCTGGTGCTACTGCAGTGGAACCTCCTCCTCGCAGGGGACGTCCAGGATTGGGCTTCTCTGTACCACTTCACAGCAATATAGCTAGGAGTTGCCACCCTGCCTGCCCTCCAAAAATCAGCTTTCAGCTTCAGCAACAAAGTTACAGCTTACCCACACAGGGATGGAGAAAAGACAAAACCAGTCAGTCAGCCAGCCTGCCTCCGTTAAAACACATTAACACTCTGAATGAGAGACACCTACTTAGGGATTTCATGAGCTTTAATATGTGCATATAAGCTTCGTGCTTTTAGTTGCTTCATACTAACTTCCCGAATGTTGCCCTGTAGCAAGCACTGAATATTTTCCCCCAACAGAAGTCTGTATTGTCATCATCTAAATCACTTCTTTGTTCAGTCTTCCTAACCTCCTAGCACACACTTTCTTCCAAATGTAATTCTATTATTACTTGTATATACTTCCCCCCTCTTGCCTCCATCCATTTCCACATCACACCGTCCAGCCTAGCAAAACAAAGTGCTGTGCCACAGCTCCCTGGGTTGGATGCCTAACTCGAAGTCATAAAAGCCTGACGGAAATCTCTGTAACTAGGAAAAGGCTATATTTCTCAAAAATAAAATTGACCTTTCCCAGTTCATACACAGTGACTTTCCCCACCTCCTGCACAATAAGGGTGACTTCTCAAGTCTGGCTCATTTCAGAATATGGCTGGGGTCACTACACAGCTTGTTTCATGAGCTACTTCATCTGAATTGAATGAAGTTAGCTGTTTTGAAGGGGTGTGAATCTGGTCATCCAAAAAACAAGAACCCTGTTCAATGCCACAGTCCAGTGTTCAGAAGGCCTGTCTTTAGTCCTGTTCCGACACTGGTTAACAAAATTTCTGACACTGAGGATTGATTAAATGAGATTTTCACTTTTTTCACAAGATTCATGGTCTGAAATGATCATCAGAACTCTGGCTATGGGCTTTAAACTCTGCTTAAAGCAAAATGATGACAAGCTTCACATTCAGTGCAGGGCATGAGTTTATCATTGTTGACAATTTTTATATATTTAATCTATCCTTTGGTATTACATTTTTTACCTTTGTACTTTTAACAAAAACAGTTCTGCCAAATAAGCTTTTGCCAATCTGAATATAGAAAGCAAGCCCGCGGGGTATAACACATTCCATGCACTCCAGGAGTGCAAGGAGACTGGTGCTGTCCCAGCAAAACCAGCCCTGTGCCTCCTCTTACTCCTTCCCCTCCCTCGACACCCACAGTGGTGCTGGTGAAATCCCACGCTGAATTGCTCTGTGGTGCTGAGGGGGTTGAGAACTAAGTGCCAGGCTGCCTGGGCTCCTGGAAGCCGCAGCTGGCTGCAGACCGGCAGGGATGCGATGCCGGCACCAGCACAAGAAGGGGAGCGGGAAGCTGCGGTGGGCAGTAGGGCAGAGGTGGGGGGCTGCAGCAGCTCAACCTGAATTGGCTTAAAACACGCTGGAATCATACTCCGCGAGGACAAGCCTGGATCTGCAGTGTCCTGTTTATCAAAGTAGAGGCTCAGGATCCTCTCCCTATCTCTTCACCATTCCACTCTCTCCATTTAGTCCAGAAGCCGTAGAGTGACCCAACATTATGAGCAGCAACTGTCCTGCACCGAGCATAAGGCAGACTCAATTTGGGTGCTAAAACATTAGCCCAACAATGTACATTTCTCTAGTTGAACAGGAATATTTAGAGTTTCAAAACAAAAGCAGTTGAGGATAGGAATCTGTTTTGTATAATGCAGAATTGAAGACAGCTGAAGCAACACTTGGTACAGAGTAGATATAAATGTAACTGGGGTATTAAAAGCACTAAAAAACCCTGCGAATACCAGCTTTAGTTCCAAAAGCACAGCAATTCAAAGGAATGGAGAAAGCATCATGCATACAAATACACAGAAATCAATGTCTGATATGAGTTCATTTTACTCCACAAAAGTGTACTACGCTAAAGAAAAATGTGAAAATAATAATCATTTCAGGGGAAGAAAAGTCAATAAACATCTAAATGAAACAAGTCTCACTCAGTAAAATCTGTTTATTGGAAAGCCAGCTCCATCCCAGCTATTGCTCCCTCTAACAATGTTAATTTAATGAGTAACTCTTTCAAACAAATGTTCTCTGTGAAGACAGCTGTAGCCTATGGAGCAGAAGCTGTTTGGGTCAGCCTTGGGAGCCGGGCTTTGTAGCTCTCCTCTAAGACAGCTGCCAACACCCAGGATGGGCCAAGAAATGTGTGACCCGCACAGAGCTTTGCTGTAGAGCTTGGACCACTGGTACCAGTGGACTAAGATACGCTGAAACTTCATTCCACCTTTTTACACAACTGTCTGCTCAGAACTATGATTAAAAAGAAATGTAATTTCCCCCTCCAGCCCAGATTCAGGGCAGCTGTTGGGAAAGTGGGAGTTTACCGCCTGCAGAAGGATACAGCAACTCAGACCTCGGGCAAAGCAAAAGGACGTGGGCAGCACCCACCTCTTCCTGGGCGCTAAATCCTTCTCTGCAATAGATCAGGTTGCAGCACCAGATGTACTGTGTTCAGGAACCAGATACCGCTACAACACAGACACAGAACGGCTGTAACCTCAAGAAGAAAAGGCTCAGACTGCGTGTGGTTTTTATTTGAGACTATAAGCATGATTTACCGGTGGAAAGAATACGCCTAATGGCTACCGTTGCAAAATTCATCGGGTTATACACAAATTAAGTATAATGACTTCCAACATGTCCTAACATTATATATTGATACACAACTCTACTTCCTTCATATTCTCAGTTAGTCATAATTTAGCGAACCCCATTAACCACACATTTGCTTACATTTGCAATTTAGGAAAAATAATGTTCTTTCTGATAACTAATCTCAATAAAGCTCTTTCTTGCTGCAAATGTCTAATTTTAAAGTACAGCACTGCTAGAAAAATTAGCTTAAGACAGGCTGCCTGCTCATTGTACTTAATAGCTTGAGAACTACAAGGATAAACATTTTTACTAGTAGTTAGCCTGCTGGGATTGATTACCACCGATGTTTAGATGATTAAATATTTGTACCAAAAAAAAAAAGTAGTAGTAAATATATCATTTTGATCATAACCATTTTTACTGCAAGTGTCTAAGACAAGATCAATATTCTGTTTTACAGACAGAGTAATAAATGGGACAGGGCAATGACTTCCTAAGAGTGACTCCCCCACCGCGCCAAGCAAATGCCAGCAGAGGAGAAAATCCTGCAAAGGGTAAGATGCCGGGTATTTTTTTTTGTAGGAGGTAGTTTTCCAAAGAGGTACCCAGAGGCTCTTCAATAGCCCACTGATAATTTGTGAACACAGAGATCTTGCTCTTCAGGGTTACGCTTCAACTCCATCCTGCTCCCCCTCCAGCGCGAGCAGCAGCAGCTTTCACAGGGCAGGACTCCATAGGAGCTGGAAGCTAATTACCAGATGTCTTGTAAATCTTTCCAATCTGCACAACTTCATCCAGTTTGCAATGTTTAACATCAGCTCTTTTGGAAACTTTTCATCCTTATTTTTGTGTAACAAATTTTCAACAAGCCAGGAGTTCTTTGTTCTCTCCTAATAAAACAACCTAAAACGTTAACAGTTCAGCATGAAACTAATGAACTAAATGCACTTTTCTGGAGATCTGAGCTGAAGTACAGACATTTCCAGATTTACGTGAAAATTTATTAATTTTGCAAAAAAAGTGCTTCAGGCTGTTTCTTTAAAATAACTTTAGAACTACAAAAATGAATGCAAACAACGGCTGCAAATTATTTGTGTGTTTTGCCAAACACATGGCCGCTCAAATGCTGCCCTTATTGAGGACAACTTAAACGAAAATCTTAAAGGGGGCTGAAAAGAGAAGTGGACCGAGTCAGAGGTTTGCTCAGATGCAACTGTACTTAACAGAAACTCCGTCAGCAAAATTTTACACTGAATAACTGCTAGTGGCAATGCAGAGAGATTCTGCAGAGCATTGAGTGTTCAAGTCTACAATTTACATGAATGGAAATGATTTTCAATTGCCTCCTCTTGGGGAATAAAGTGGAAAGATAAAGAGTGAAGAGTTAGTTGAGTATTTCTGCTCCTGCAGTACTGCTGACACAGGGGACTGTCAGTTCTCCTTAACCTATTTCAGTGGGATCCGTACCAAGGGACCACATGGATTTAGTACGAAGCAGGAACATAGACCCCCACTCACAGGATTCTTCCAGTTGGCAGAGTTGGGAGGGGTCTGAACCACCACAGGAGAAGTCTGGTAACATCTCCAGAGCTGCAGCTGACTGCGAAGCGAATGCCTGACCATGCTGTGACTGTGCTATGGAAGGAAAGATGACTCTGAACTACCTAGGAAATGTGTTCTATGCCCAGAGCCAAGAGAAATTGGTGACATATGGCTTTTTGCTAGCCGTATAGCTGGAATGCCCCGTTTAACCACAAAGATGCTTTATTTAAACCTCTTTGGCCAAAAGAAACAAAGCAAGAACTTCCACCTCAGGCAAAACACCCAGGCTGCTGGATGCCACCTGCTCTGGAAAGACTCTGTCATGACTAAAACTGGAAGCAGCACCTTCACTCTTATTTTGTACAAATTCTACCCTGTGGATGCTGCAGATTACATGGTGTAAATATAATATTAAATGTATTTAGATACATGCATTTTGGATGATAAACCTAAAACACACTGTATTTCTTGGTAGATGAAGATCATCTGCTTGAGAGGGAAAGTAGCATCTTTCCCTCTCAAACATAATAACTTAAGTACCCAAAATATTGTTCTCAGCAAATTATATTCACAAAAGCATTCAGGAAACATCCAGTTTATAGGAACTGCCACTGTAGAAGAAGCAGCTATGCCCCAAACCAAGTGACAAATCACAATCTTCACTTGAGCTGCTGTTGCAAACGCACGCTAGTATTAACTACAAAACCTCTGTTGCTAAAAAGAAAAACTGCAAACATAGTATTAGAAACATAGAATCATAGAATAGTTTGTGTTGGAAGGGACCTTTAAAGGCCATCTAGTCCAACCCCCCTGCAATGAGCAGGGACATCTTCCACTAGATCAGGTTGCTCAGAGCCCCGTGTCCAACCTGACCTTGAATGTTTCCAGGGATGGGGCATCTACCACCTCTCTGGGCAACCTGTGCCAGTGCCTCACCACCCTCAGCATAAAATATTTCTTCTTTATAGCTAGTCTAAACCTACCCTCTTTTAATTTAAAACCATTACCCCTTGTCCTATCACAACAGGCCCTGAAATTATTGTCTATGTTCAGATGTGCACAACTATCCAGGAGGATTAGGGTTACATGAAGCTCCCATTTTGGCAGGCGCAGAATGACATGATCCCTCCATCATCAATAGGCCACAGCTCCCAAGCAGCAAAACTCAGTGAGTGAGGACTGGACCCTTCTACCACATGTTACACCCCTTGTGCCTTCGGAAGAAAGGAAGCAAGAGGCCTCGTTCATTCAAAAGGATTCAGGACAACATGTAGAAGAGTTGTTCCCATTTACAGAATTGCACCTGCAGTACCTGAAAGACAGTGCCACTCCTGAACTACATGGCTGTGAGGAACTCGAGGCCCATGCGAGTATGCCATACAGGAGCCAAAAGTGTAACGTTAAGGCAGCAACAGTGCTTTTTTCCAATCAGACTAAAAGCAATAAACTGTTCAAAATATATTCTAGGAAGGGAAGTACTGCAAAATCTGGTATTATTCTCCTGCTGAGAGTCGATGCTGAAGTGATGACACCAGTAATTTCTATCTGACTTTTTCCATATGCTGCTCTTGCATTCAACGGGAACAGTCACTCTTGTCAGCTCTAAAGAGCCCACCCTGAGTTTTTGTGTATTAAAGATTAAAAAGAAAAAGGATTTATGCTATTTTCCTCTGGGCACTTGGGTCTCCATGCTATCCTGAATGCCTTAAACGCTTGTGAGCACTTCTTTTCTTTAAATGTTAACAAATTTCAGTCATTATTACAGCAATTTTATGAGCATGGTTTTGTGAAAAGATATATCTCCTAACATGTTCTGAAACTGTCAATCTATAACACTTCCACATGCCTCTCAAACACTTCAGAGCAGGCGTCTCCCTTTAAAGATCTGCCCCGGAGAGACCTCCAGCACCCGGCACAACCTCATTAACCACTGACTCGTCTGAGCCATGGAAGCAGCAGCAGCCCACCTTTAATACAAGGCACTAAACCACTGAAGGTATAAAGACAGTGATTAGCGATACAAAGTGGAGCATATCATGATGATATGTTCTTGATGATGCTTTCTTCTTTCCATTTTAAAAGCTTTATATATACTCTGCAGATTGTCGTTTCTGTGCTTCTCAGATCAACTAAGTGGCTACGCGAACCCTTCCTACAAACAAGAATTACATTAGTCGCTTAAACATCAACTGCCTACACAGCCATAAACTAACCCACTCAGCTCAAT
The DNA here is from genome assembly GCA_947846985.1 of Fratercula arctica. NCBI lineage: Eukaryota > Metazoa > Chordata > Aves > Charadriiformes > Alcidae > Fratercula > Fratercula arctica. The sequence goes on from CANTUZ010000008.1 coordinate 33,637,289, forward strand.
TATATTGCAGTTACACATCCTGACCAGAGCTGCAGTCCGATGGGGGGAGAACTTTGTGGAGCACTGAAAAGGGTGAACTCGCTGGGCTCTGGGAAGCTGGTGCCATGGGGATGCACCTTGGAAACTCGAGCTTCCTCCCCACGTGGCAGGTATGGAGCAGAGAGGAGCCATCTCTCAAATACCAGGACCTTGAGAATCTCAAGTGCTCTGAAGGTCAGGCTCCACCTTGAATCCATCTAAAAGACAGGAGGCAATTTTATTGGCACTCCCAACAAAGTGCCACCTTACAAACAGGCACAGGCTGTGTTTTAGCTTCTGAACAGCCTCTAGGCACAGCTCCGAGCAGCATATCATGGAGTCAAGGCACAAGGTTAAGCAGGTACAGATAAGGGCCGCATTCAGAACAACATGGTACACTCAATATGCAAAGCACAAACAAACTAAACATAGCTGACTATTTGGCATCAGAAAGCATACAACAGAAAAATAAATCCCAACTTTCAAACACTGACTTCCCCCTACCTTTATCTACTTGCTGTTTCATTAATTTTGACATTAGGTCCACAAAACTAATGTACTACTTCTGCAGACTGTACGTTTCCAGCCCCCTCAGAGTTCAAATTTTCAAGCTCTACTACACCTTCCCACTTCACAGTCTTCACAGCCTTCTCAACCTCCCTTCAGAAATGCAAGGAAAGTATGTCTTCTGCTAAAATCTCAGCCAGCAGAAACCGCCCGTGGTTCTCCCAGAATGTGCCTACATTTGCTCTACCTCTCTCCCTCCATCTGGCTCAGCCGAACGCCTCCCATCCAGTCTTAAAGACATCTTCTTCTTCTTCCCTTCAATATGCCCCTAGTACTCCTTCAAACAGCTACTCTTCTTACAATGAAGCCAATCTTCATCTCATGAAAGACAAAATTCTCCTTGACAATCTAATAGACTCAAGGAAGAAATATTCATTATAAATGGCATAGTTACCTGCTTCATATCTATTGAAAATATTCATCAGATAGACAGACAGTCAGCAATACCCAAGTATCTTTCACCATTGCTGATCCTAACACAGATTGAATTATTCACCTTAGACTCATATTCAAAACACAGAAGCTCTTGTTCTGAGCATGCCTGAGATAACCACATAACAACCAGAAACTACTGGGAACTAGAGTATTTTTTCTCCCTGAATTTCTGGTCAAACGAATGCAATGATCCTCTTTGTGCACGGTAAAATACTTCTTAATTGGTTTATGCCTGTTGCATAATAATATAGAAATAATCTATCATGTTTTTACTATAAACTAAGTCTAAAGAGGATGATACACTGCCTCTAGCTGTTTGCATGTTAATCGCAAACCACTATATTGATGCAAATCTGCTGTGCTTATATTTCTACTGTCAACATTTATTTCTCCTTAAAAATCTTCCTTTTTAATCTAAAAATATTTCAACAGTGAAGAATAGAAATAGAAAAGGAAAATGACAAGGACATATTAGAGCAGATTGATTAAATATTCATAAACTAGGAAATGCTAAATTTGCAGTTACACATGGCAACCTTAATTCTAAACCGTGTGACAAGTTCCTCAAGTTCCCTTTACCTGAGTATGCGCTCTATCTTAAGCAATTTTTTAGAACTTTAGAAACACCACCTTTTAGGAAGACAAATATTTTGCATCTATAACCTCTAGAGCAAATTGTCTATACCCAGCTTCCCGCCAGTCAAAAATACCAAAATACCAGAGAACACCTACGGCTCATACGCTGAGCCAAGTTCTCCACTAACATATTCCCTGCAACAGCTACGAGGAAGACTGTTCCACTGCTAAAGTGAATTACATTATATGATTATGAATCTTGAAAGGAAAGAAGAAGTTTTGGAGAATAGCATAGTTTTTCTAGAAAAGGCATCAAAATAATGTCAGTATTATAACATAAAAATGATGCAAATATCAAGAAAGAAAATAGTACAGGATGTATTAACTGTGTATGAAAACGCAGGCAAAAGTAGCACCATCCATTTGAGAAACAAACAGGAATTTAAAGGGACTGTACAGTATAGAACAGTTGTATGTTCAATTTTAGAGACACTGCAAGAAGTCTGCTTAACATAAAAAATGCATATGTATAAACATTCAGATTTGCAATTGTTTTATGCTTGGGCATTTGTGAAGTTATCCAAGCAGCAGCTGCATTCCTTCTGAGCTTAGCACTCTGAATCCTCACTTTTTGTAGGAAAGCCAAAAAATGGTAAGGCATTAAAAAAACCTCAGACTTCTTCACAGTAAATTCTCAGCCAAACACTCCGAGAGTTTGCTTGCTCTCAGTCCCCTGACCATTACATTTTATACACTTGTCAAGCACTAGACTGTTTCCCTGCCTCCTCCTTCATTTCAGCTACGTGACACTGCTGTTACTTTTCTGCAACTTGTAGCTAAATCAGAGCTTGAGACAATACATGTCAACACTCAAATATCCACGAAAAAGACATAGGATTGAATAATTCATTCTGCAGACCCCATTGATAGTGAGAAGGACTTTCATCTGTAAAGAAATCATCTCATCTTCCCTCTATCTCAATAAATAAAACCGTCCTCTTTTTTTTTTTTTTTTTTTAAATTTGGAACATGTAAACAACAGAAACATTTGCTTTCTTTGGATTTAGTTTTCTCAAACACTTTATTTTTACTTTAGCCAAGGACACAAATTCAAAATCTATCTGTATTACTGAAGAAGACAAAAAGCGATCCCAGCGGCGGCACGTCTAACCCTAAACCAGGTCTCCCTGATGGACAAAGAAAGTTCTTCATCAGCCTGAGGCCGATATCCCAGTCTCACAGCACAGAAACACCCACAGAAGACACACTGGCAAAAGCACTCCAAAACCAATTAAAACCTACAAAAACATTCTCAGGGATTTCTGCACAGCTACTCAGTCATGACCGAATCCTTCAAGAATAACCAGGCTCCAGCAGTGGAAACAAGCAACTAGTAAAAAGCAAGAGCAGCAGAAAACACTCCACCAGGATGTGGTGCACGCGAATAATATGGACGAATATTAAAGTTGCTTTTCTCAAAAGTCACCTCAGCGCCACCACGCTGCCCTGCTCTGGGAATATACGCCACACCAGAGGCTGAGGCACGAGCTGGCTTTGTCCGTGGTGACTCCATGGATGAAGCCTGGAAACAAGCCAGCTTGCATCTACGTGTGGCATCAATCCGTTTCCCTGCCCGGCGTTAAGACAGGTAACACTGAGGAGAACTTAAAGCTCTCTATATGGCATTTAATGATCCAGGCCTCTACCAGACAGACAGTGCCTGGGCTGTGCCCTACTCCCCGAGAGGAGTTTTCAAAGTCAAACACCACCTCCAGACTTCAATGTCACAATCCCATGTGTCTTGTAACAACAAAAACCCAAGAACAAACCAGAAAGACCCAACCCCCAAAACCTAAACCCCCAAACTCTACGTGGTTTGGTTTTTTTTTTTTTTTAATAAAAAATAGAAAAATCACACTTCCCTCAGAAACGCCAAAAATAAGCTCTGCTGAGGTAGGGAGAAATTTGCTCATTAGACCAAGTAAATGGGACTGTGTCAGCAGACTCACTGCATCCCAAGGAATCGTAACCAAATGAAGGTGCTTGCTCAGGATTTTAAAGATAGATGTGTCTGGAAAGAGATCAGTACTGTTCCCTCAGCCCTGGTGGCCTGCCCCCTATGTCCCACACCAAAAGGAGGGACAGTGTGCCCCATAGTAGACCCATTACTGGTCTTAGATGGGTGATACCTGTTGGAGGAGAGGTCACAGGTGTCTTTGTTCTGGCAGAAGAACCACACACACAGCAACAAGCGATACTGTCTGAAATTTGACTCCAAGACAACATCCAACTTCTTTCCTGCATGCTGACGCTAGGTTAGCTTTTGAAGTCTAATTATGATCATTGAAATTTCAATAAACTCACTCCACTGTTGAACAACAAACCGAAACATGTTATCAGGCAGGGATTTGTTCAGAGCCGCCAAGGATACACTTGGCACGTCCCACTCCTCTGCTCATTTCAGCGGGGCCGTTCCAGAACAAACACACATTCAGAAAAATTTAAATAATCTGGAGCAGCTGGATGCAATCTTGAGTCTTACTTCGGAGAGCAGTGTTCAAAAGCATATCCAAAAATGAACCAAAAGCTGTGTGCTCAGGTCCAAACTTGGAGGGGGAATTCACATGACTGCTGAAGAGCTGGCAGCGGTGGGTCAGTGGGAGCTGGTGGAGAGGAGCGGAGAGGAGAGGACCACTCTCCCGGTGGTTACGGGAAGTCAGACAGCAGCTCAGTTCTATTATCTAGGAAACGCTGTAAATGTCAGCAGCAAGGGGTCAACTAAAAAGGGGCTTCAAATGATAAATGAGATCAGCGTAATACACAATATTACCTTCTGTTCCTAAAGAGACAGAGCTTACGTTGGCTGGAACAATTTTAGAAACATCCCATGCAGAACATATTACAGGAGGATTTTCTATTCTCCCCTTTCCTGATGATTTACCGGAGACCTTGACTAACTCTCAGGGAACCAGGAGGGATCTAATGGAAAGAGCTGGCTTCTCACAACTAGCCACTGCCTTTGTCAGCTGATGAGCAGTTTTAGCTCTTGAGCTGTTAATGGCTTGAGCTGTTAAAGGCAAATCCAAGAAAATGTGCAACACGGAAGGAGGGAGGGAGGTAACGAAGACCGATGAAGGCACAAAACTCAGAACATTTTTCTATTTAAATGCTTTCTGGATAGATGCTCCCCCCACATTTAATGGAGGAGGTAGAAAAGATACCATCAAAGCTATTTTAAATCTGTAGCTTTTCACAAGATGTACGCAGGGTATATACTGGTTAGTATATTTAGTTGGTATAGGAAATATTTTGCTAGCGTTAGCTATGGAGAGCATTATTAAAATGACCAAGTGTACTCAGTCCCTTTGACCGAATTCTGTTCTCAGTCTCGCCTGAGGCTTGACTAATGTCACTGAAGTTAATGGAGTTGCTTTATACCAACACAATGTTATATTTTAGGCGCCAAGAAATGTTGGTAAGAATTAATTTACTTAATTCGAAATTCATAAAAAGACAGCAACTAGTGCTTTTATCTATAAATGTACAGTAAAAGTATAACGAATAATGCATAGCTAATGATTTAACATTAATAAATAAAATTTAACAATTAACAATAATTAACATTAATAATGTATAGGTAATGAATTAGTATAGCTAATGAATTAATAAACAGTGTAAAAAGAGGCAATAAAACTGAAAATGAAACAGACCTCCAGTGCTTTGGATAAAAATTGATTTAAAATTTCTTCAGATTTAATATTTGCTTTACAGAAAAATCTCTTTCTCAGAACCTCTACAATCTCTCCCAATAAGATACAAAATCTCTTAGAATAAGATACAATCTCTTAGCATAAGATACAAAATCTCTTCAGGTTAATTCACAGTTCTTTTGAGCAAAGGCAAAACCCACCATCTTATTATTTGGGTTTCTTGGTAAACAGATGAGATCCACAGACGCAGCTGCTGCGTTACATATGCATGTGACAACCACTGGCATACTGCTCTAGCAGTGCTCAAGCACACATTTCTCTACCAGTTAAACAATCTTTCCCGAAATAAACACATCTTTTCCGTTATCACAAGCTATAAAGCAGTTCAAGAGCCCTGAAATGATCTTTTCATTAGTTTGAGATGCTTAAGCATCCCTGTACTGAAACACCCATATAACCCATATAAGCCTTATGAGACAGGAAGAGTATAAATCCTGCTCTCCTATTCCCTTAATGAGAATGCCTAATAAAAATGTAAACTAATTCTCTTGGCTGCCACTATCCTGTCTACTGCATGAAATCTTCCTTTCCACCCTCATATATTTATATAACTTTAAAGCTACAGTATCAGTATGGTTGGTTGAGATTACTCATCCAGCACCACAAGCTGGCACTAGTTTCTTAATTTCCCCCATTTCTCTTTTTTTTTTTTTGCCTTGTCTGACACCAGCCAGGATCACCCACCCTGTTAGCAAATCCATCCTCTTCAAGCCAATACTGTAACAGCCTCACCTAAGTCCAGCCTCCGTCAATAAAGCAATTACAAACCCCTTAGCCAGCAACATTTCCTTGTTGAAGGCATACTTTAGTAAATATGAATTATCTATTTGATTATAAACACTTATGTGCTTTTAAAATCAAAAACATATTAAATATGCTTAAACTGTGCTTTCCTTTCTCTCTCTGTGAATGCCTCCTTGTCCTCCTAACTCAAACAAATACAGACAGCGCTTTTCCTGCGACATTTGTCACCGTTATTAGCTGGGTGGACACTTCCGTCTCCTGTTCTACTTACACAGCGGTCCTTGCTCAGCCCTTGCCCTGCATCCCTGGGGTCTCTCCAGGGAAATGACAGTTTCAGGCAGGCAACAATCTGACTGTCCGGCAGCAGAAGGAAGAGAGTGGAGATTTCAGCCGTTTTCATGCCTGACCTGGAAGCCAGGCAAGAATGCCAGCAGCACCCTGGACAATGTGAAAAGCTATAAAAGAAAAAAAAGAAGCCTGAAGCTTCCAGCTAAAAGCCAGGGGTTATAAAAGAGATCCCACAAACCCCGGAATGATGCAGAAGAGCGAGTTGTCTGGAGAATGGGTCAGGAAACGAGTTGAAGTATGGGCCATTCTTGGACATGGCCAGCAATTGCAGCTAGCCGCAGAGCAGAGTCACGCCGCCCGCACCCGCCTGCTTTTACCACTACCTGGCCAAAAGCAGGACCACAAGATGTGTTTCAAGGCAAAGAGGTACCAGGGTGGAAGCTGCCAGAAAGTATACATAGAAGATGAGACTGTTGGAGAGATGGGCCGCCTTTCACCATACAAAGCTGGAAGTGAAAGCATCCTCATTTGGTCCTGACATGCCACTGAAATAGCCTACTGCCAAGCTCTCTCCCAAAGGCACACCTCTTGCCAGGGACCAAAAAGGGAGAAGACTGTAAATTTGCCCTTCCCTTCTGCTGTAGACTGCTGCTCTCGTAGCACGGTTAGCACATGAAAAGAAGCACTTGGGCCCCAGCTAGCCCAAGGTACTCCCAGGGAACACAGCTGGACAAACTGGTCTTTAGGTGGGCTTCTCCGCACTCTTGCTGGGTGCCCTCCCTCCTGCTGCCCTACATTTGCCAAATCACAGCTTTGGAATGGACTGGCAGCCCAAGCTTGTTTCTGGCTCTCCCAGGTAACTGCTCACTGCCAAAGAAATAAACTTTCCCGGGAAACAGCAATCCTCCCCATCCTTGTCTCACATCCAACAGGGCCAACCCTGGCCAGACAGCAGGCTTCCAGGCAGAGAAGAGCCGATGCTCAGGAGGCGAAGCATCTGTGAACATCAAGAGAAAGCAGGAACTGAACACCATTACTCCTTTGTGGGTTTGTACAACAGGAATTAGACCACTTAGGAGACAGCCTCCAGCTCATTTGTTTATTATAAGGTGCCTAACACATAATTAGGCAGGGGGCCCTGCCCTTCAAAGTCCCTCTTCTTTCAGCCTGTGCTCTAACCTTTTGATGAAAAGCAGACAGAAGAAAGGAACCGAGTGTGTTTAATACATGTAATATAAGCAGGTCTGGTGGCATGCTGATACCTCCCAGTCTCCCAGGAGAGGATAACAGCTGTCTTGCTGCTTCAACCTCCTGCTCCTGAGTTGATTCATGCAGTGTCTGAAAAAAATAAAGCCACGCCACAGTGCCTGCGAGCTGGGGGACTGGCAGAGGAGAGCCTCTCACGCAAGCCTCCTTACGCAGCCCTATACACAAAATGTCCCACACCAACCACTCTGTGCCCGCACGAATCATGAGTGTTTCCTCCCAGCAATCTCCAGTTAAACCTTCTGGTTTTTCTAACTGCTTTGTTTTTAGGCAAAAAAAAACCCCTTCTTCTTATTATGTCAGTATTGCTGTTTTCCTGGAGCACTAGAAGAGACAAGGCAAGGGAAGAGCTTCTCCTGCCAGCCTTCCTGCCCCAGGCTGCTCCTGTCATCTTCTCCACACTGGTGCAGGACATGGAGGTGGTCCTTCTCAGGGGCACCAGCCACCTTGCCCTGGGTGCGTTGGTCTCTGGCGTATTCAAACAGCTCCTCGCAGAATCCAGTGAGGTTTCTGTACCGAGCAGGCAGCCTTCGAAATGAAGTTAGGCCAGCTGGTTTTCCCTTGCAGTATTCATCCCTCTGGGAAGCTCTGCCTTTCAGTGGTCTCTGCAGCCTGTGCTGTTAGGCCTGGCAGCCTCAGGCTCCTCGCCATCCCTCCCACTGGCGTGGGAAGGGGAGCTCACCGCCGCCTCCATCCCTCTCTGCGTTTCCCACTGCTGGTGGCCACACACCCCAGTTCACACGGAGAGCAGCTCCCAGAGGAGATGGCGAATCGAGACAGACCCTCTGGCAGCTGCCCGCAAGCCTGGTCTATGCTTTTTAAATGCACACACAACTCCACGTAAGAGCTCTCTCACGTCACGGTGCCCCGCACCACAGCCCTGCTCTTCTCAGCTCCCAGCTTCCAGCACTGAATGCGACTTTCTTCCATGTTCACAGAGCAGCCACAACAAACATGACCCAAACTGTTTCGCTCTGAAACAACAGAAGTGTGATGAAACCACCTGCAATCTCATAAAGGTGTGTTTCAGGCACTGAGGGCAAGCCAAAGTGTTGGTTTTTTTTATTGCAACTGATTCAAAGCAGAGACATTCACATGCCTGCCACGGAGGCCAACATCACATCCACTTTAGATGATCTCCTGCAACGCTGACGTTACACTGGGCAGCTCAGCTCTGCAGAGAGGAAGACAACTTCTGCCCTGATGGCAGCCACTTGTAACACAGATCCTCAAACCTGCTTCTCACAACCACTAAAAACTACATTTGCTTCCATTTGGCATTTTTCCCACTCTCCTGGAAACGTCATGGTGAAACAGTTTTGGGTTGAGGATTGTTTTGTTTTTTTTTTTTCAAAACGTTTTGACTGAAAACAAAACACACCAAGCTTCCTTTGAAAATGAGAACTTAATCCCCATGTCAGCGATCACGCAACTGCTAGAAGAGAAGCGCTGCTCAGCACCCAGCCCAGGCGGCTCGGCCACCAACGGACAGACAGACACACGGAGCACTGGCAGCCACCTCCAGACACCCAATTCCTCCTGGTGCCCGAAAGGGACCGATCTTCTGGGGTGAAGCACCCTAAAGCTCATCTCCTCTCATCACCATGGATATGCAGACATCGCCTATTCAAACAGGAGCTGCCAAGGGAGTCAATGAGGAGGATCTGCAGCAGCAGTTGCTAGGGGTTAAATGCGGCTCTTGCGATGCAAGAGGACAGTTCAGAAAGACACTCTGACTCCAGATTGGACTTTTTATTACGCTACCCACCCAGATTACAGCCCAAAGCCTTCACAGGGTACTGCTCCCCCCCACTTGGGTCATTGCCCATTTATGTGCACCACTAACGAATTCAACAGCTGCAAATCAGGCAGGGGAAAAGGGGTTTTGAGATCTACGACTGCTTCATCTGGTTTACACCTGCATTTCTGGCATATGTGCAAAGAGCATCCAGATCGTATTTTCTTCACTGTAGATAAAGACTGCAGGAATTGCCCGCATCATGTGGAAAATGCACTTAATCAACTTCTACCAAGGACCAAGATCCTCTGTAAGACACTCTGAAAGGGGTAAGTGCTGCCTCCCTATGTGGGGTAACAGCTGTTTCCTAATTATGTCTGACCTGGAGGTCATCGAGACAAGCCATCCAGCCCTCTTTTTCAACCAACCAGGAGAACCATTTGCTATAGTGGCTAAACTCTTCAGGGCAAAAAATGTCCTTCTGAACATTTTCGTGTTAGGATTAGCACAACAGGGTCCCCTAACAAGCATTCCCCCCTCCCCCCCCCCCCCCCCCCCCCAAAAAAAAAAAAAGAAAGAAAACCAGAGATATTTGCAGTGTTGAGGAGGCCTGTACAAACAGAGAGCGCAAATGAACAAAAGCCCACGTTACCTTTCAACCCTCTTACTGGGTAGCGCTAGGGGTTGCCCACCCTTCTCCCACATGTGAGCCCAGAGACACTCCTGCCCTGAGCATTACGCCCTTCAGCACTTACTGGTGACAAAAGAAGGTGCAGTTTACACTTACTTTTACAGCTCCATTAAAAGGTGACCTGCAAATAAAAAAAAAAATCAAGCACATTTAGTATTATGTGCTGAATGCCCCCAAATAAACAGGATTAGATGAGCATTCAGCCCTCATGTAAAAATTAGGTGAAAAAACTGGCACTGAATGTGTACTTTGATTTTACGCTCCTGAAACAGAGTCCTTCCTAACAGCAATGCAGTGAGCAGTTCCTGACAACTACTGCCTTCACGTTTCCACCCCTCGCTGCTTGTAGACAGCATACTGGGATGGAGGAGTGGCAGAAATATTATTCCCTTGAATGGCTTATTTCTGAAACCACCACAAGAAAGCTGACAAAGGCAAGGGGACAGCAGGCAGGTCCCATTTCCCCCGGTTTCCCTCTCCTCACCCTGCTCGGGCGCCAAAGACCATGCTTTCCAAAGGCACTGACCTGACACTGGGCTGAACTCCATGTGGAGCCACTGGTGGATTGGACATCTTTGAGGATGAGGCTCTGAGATCTCCTACAAATATTAGCAGTGCATTGTACAGCTACAGGTAGAGCTTTCTTCTGTAAAATATTGAATGCAATAGCTATTTCTGACTCAGCAGCACCACACTGCTTTCCCCTCTTCCTTCTGCGTTTGGCCCCGTTTAACTCCCCTCGGACCCAGCTCAGGAAAGCGTTTCTGCATGTGCTTAAAACCCACCAACTTCAGCAGGAGATAAGTACGTGCTTCAGTACTTTACTAAATGGGATGTTTAAATTAATGTAGACCTCTCCCACCAATGCTCTTTTGTACCAAATTTTGTACCTTTATTATCAATTACACTGTATAAAGTGATAAAAAACTAGCTGTAAGTGATTTGATTACTTCACAGCTACTCCCATTCATTCCGACTTACAAACACACAGACATGTAAAAGAAGATTAAGGGTTTTTCTGTCATGGTATTCTTATACCGCTCCCCTGGCACACAAGAGGAAGCTGTTAAGCATCGTTCTGCAGTTCTCAAACAACCTTGATCTCCTCCCAATTCTTATTTGCCATTTCTCTAAAGTGCAGCTTGACAAAAACCTATATTAACCTACAGAAATACACTGTGGTGGTGTTCAGAAAGTTGTTCAAATAAGGCCTAGCAACTAGTTTCAAATTTCTTAAGTAAACAGTAGCTTTGGTGACCTACTGTCATCAAAATACATTCTGGTACATGCTTACTGTTTGTTGGTTTCTTTAATTTTGTTTTTTTATTTCTCATTCTTTTGCAAAATCTGATACTGCTTTATAGGCATCCAAGCTATTAATGTAAATCAGCAAGATTATACTACAACTAGAACTCCACTATAAAAGCTTCAGAAATACTGTTTTGTAAATACAAGTGTTAGAGCAACCAGAGGTGTGCACGCTCTCTACATCTAAAAGTAGAATTTCAGGCAAATTGATTGACATACAACAACCGTTATTTAAGTTAAGAAACCAAACAAGCGAGTTATATCAATTCCTGCCAACAACAATTCTTCCGTTTTCAGTAGACTGATAAAGACATCTGCAATGGATTAAGAAAGAATTTAAAAATAACTATAATTTTGGGCAGGAGATCTTTTAAATTAGAAGTGCTGATGAACCAAGAAAAGGGAGTAGCTTATGCCAAATTCGCACTTAACATTTTACAAGAGGCCGATGATGGAGTTGAACAGAGACCACCGGACAAAAGCTGCTTGGGCTCATCATTTCTCCCTGCCAGCCTCCCTGAATAAACCCACCTACCTGATGTCTTTCTGCTTCCAGCTAAATACGCTGCTGACATGAAAGGCAGGTTTCCTCTTGCCTTGCCTGGGACAAAGCACACCAGAGGAGAGTGTGCAGCCATGGTCATGCCCCACAAGCAGGAAGAGGGGCGTCACGCCAGTGCTGCGGCCAGAAGCGTGACTGACCACTAACAAAACAGAGGAAACCATCCAGAAAAAAAAAATGCACAAAATAAACAAGCAGAATGAAAACCCCAAACAGCACTTTTGTTGATTTCACATTGCTTGTAATGACAGCGGACATCATACTTCAGAAAAATATCCATCCCAGGAGCTTTCCATAAAGTAACACTGGCATGGCTTTTTGTTGTGTGTCTGTCTGATCCAGCATCCTCCAAGCCGTCCTTCCGCTAATATTCAGCATACAATTAAAAGAGGCTAATTGTGTAGAGAGAGGCTAATTGTGTAGAGAGAGAACCACGCATGAAACAGTGGCACGGGGTCTGGCTGAGCCTCAGTCCCTCAGCAAGTGACTTCAAGAAGTTTCCAAGCAAGCCAGGGAAGAGAGTGGATCCATGCCGGAGACTACAGCAGACTGCTCGCCTAAGAGCTATACGTGCAGAAATAACACTTAAATGAGATGCCCTCACTTGAACAATTAGAAGCATGATTCAAAAGGGAACAAAAAAAATCCTGAGACATACACACTGAAAGATTTAAATATTTTTTAATTACTCTAGCGATTTACATGAATTTCAGCTTTTTCAAACTAACGCTCAACTGTTAGACTACTAGTCAACGCCACCTAGTGATGCTAGTTGAAAAAAATCATGCTCCATTCCTTCATTAAAAAAAGGTTCACTCTTGCAAATTCTTGTTAGTGGATTAAAGTTTCAATAGGTGCAAGATTTTCAGTACCTATGAGCATTTTCAATCTTCAGCTTTAATGTAGAAAAAAAGGTCCGGACCATTTTATTTACCCTGAAGTAATGTACAGAACTGACAACACCGAAAGCGAGCTGGGTTAATCACAGCAGAATTTAAACATGCACACCATGTAGTCTTGAAATGATATAGGGGTACAGTGCAAAGCCCAATAAATTACCTTCCAATTTTGGGAATAGCTACAGATATTCTTTGTGTGATAAAATAATTTAGCTAATTTTTCAAGATTTCTGTTCACGTGTGTAAAACACTTGCTTGAAAAATTTTACCCCAGCCTTTCAACCCCAAGGGAAAAGAAACCCTGTGCAGGTTTAAACTCTCTTCTTTAAGAGGTGGAACCACTCACTCGGTCATCTGCTGGCAGTAGCTGCTAGCTGTAATTAGCTTCTGGTGGAAATTGCCAGCAGATACAACTAGAAGTTTAAATCAATTGGCTCTGCTTCCTCCTTACAAGAAAATTGGCATTTCAGGGCTGCATTCCAGCGTGATGGATCTAAGAAACCAAAGCCAATTTGACAAGAAAGGGAAGTGTCCCTTTTCATGGCCTGCTTTAACCCTGAACACGCTGCACGCTCCTGAAGAGGATGTCTTATTTTTTCTTTTTTTTGAATCCCCAAAGAAAGTAACAACAAATATTCCTCCAAAAAAAACCAGTCCAGTGTTCAGCCCCAATCATCTTCACTTCACAGCTGTGAAGATGGGAGAGGGAGGGACAAGATGTGAAAAGTCAGAAACTGCGAATAAAGGTAGCATGTGAAACAGGACTTGCCAGAGGAAGCGGAGCCCGGTGCGTGGAAAGCCAAGGAAAACCCTCCAGCACCAGCACAACAGCTGGTTCACGCTCGCCCCAAAGGCCATGGGCTCACCACAGCTCTTCATTTTGGCTGCACCATATCACACCTTTCAATAGTACCACAGCAACGGCTGCACCATATCACACCTTTCAATAGTACCACAGCAACGGCTGCACAGGTACCTGCTCTCACCCTGCTCTGCCGCACACCCTCCTTCCCCGCCCCTCCCGGCCGTTTTCTGCATTTGATCAATATTTCATTATTTCAACATTCATCAGGCTGTAGTGCCGTATGGGCTTTGCATTCTTGTGACCCATCCTGATCTTGTCCTTGTCCATGCAAACTTTGTCAAGCAGATAATGAATGTTCAGCCGTGATGAGTAAGTAGCATCATTGCTTTGCCAGTGCTGGGATGTGTGTCTTGCTGGGATTTAAATTCCTTGTATCTAAACTCCTGGGGCTACCTGAAGACCTTGAATTGTAAAGAAACACTTCCCCAAGGCCACCATTAATTTGCAATGAACATGTCTAACACGTGAGCAATTCTTTTCAACGAGATGGTATCTATAACTGGGTGTTGTAACTACTCTTGAGAAATAACAACTTAACAAATCATGTAAACACCTACATCAGGGGGCTGCCTAAATTCTCCATGTCAACGGCACACACGCACTCCTGCCTTATCAAACCAGGCGGCACGTACACGGTAAGGATTTCTGTCGGGTTACTTTCCAGCACCCACTTTCGCTGTATATTAAAAAACTTGGTCCATGATGTCTTCGTCCTCACCAGAAAGTAATGTGATTTGAGATATGTGAGAAACTCACACGCAAAATACGCTATGTACAGCACTTACACGAAAGCTTAATGGAACAGGGAAGAGTTTAGTCAAGCAGAAACTCAAGCACGGCAAAGTGGCCTATTTTTGACACTAGATAGACTGGTCACATTGTAAACTACTGGAATTACGTAGATCCTGCCCTAGCAAGTGTTTTGATGCATTTCCTGAAAAGACACGCAGTGACAGCATAGCAGGACTGCCACAGCCACTCACACTCCAACTGCCCCGTATACGCACAACTCTCCTAAATATCTTTTAATACCCACTTTCTAACCCTACTTAAACGGGTCAGCCTCTGAAAAACGTGTGTGTGGGGTGTGTGTTATTTACCTGAACTTTTCTAGCAGATTAACCAGAAAAAAAACATGCATGCACACGCTTGACTATATTACTCACACGATATTACATTTTTCAGGTTTAAGAGCACTCTAACAATTTTACTTCCTTTTGAAAAAGCCCATTTCAATATCAATCCTCTTCCAGCATGCTAGGTAGCTTTAGCTAGATGGGATCTTTTCCCCTCCAATTAAGAAGAAAAAATACTCTAGATCTAATCCTGCCTACAGGCTATCTACTCCTTTCCATTTTAAAAAGCCAACACTTACTACTTAATTATAAATCTGGTGTTTTGCACAAAAAATGGAATCTTTCTTAAGTTCTCTTCTGCTCTGCGTTCCTCTGACCTAAAATTGCAAAGCTGTTTCCCAAGACCTTATCATGTCTTTCTTGTTAAACAGTTATTCTTCTTATTAAACAAGCAATAGAACAAATCCTGATTTTTTTCTTTAAGCAGTGGAAAAGCAAAGTTTCTGCCAAAAAAAATCTACATAGCCAAGAATGTTAGCTAATGTACATTCATTGCTTTCAAGGCTAAAAGCAGTTTGCACCAGACAGGAATCTCACCCAGGAGCTGAAACTCTCCAAGACATATGCTCTTCAGAGAGCGAGCGAGCAGGAGACCAATAGCTGTACGAAGAGGAGCAGGGAAAACTGGATTCACGCTTAGTCCAAGGATTCCCCGCACACTCAGGCGCTGGGGAGCGCTTAGCCCTCCGATATCCTGGTTTCGCACCGCGTGGCTCCATCCCCCAGGCGGCGTGGGGCTGTGGGACACAAATCAGTAGTTCAGCTCTGCCAGGAGTAACATGAGCCTGGAGAGCCTGGAGTCTTTCCTGATGGAAAGCAGGCGGCTGCCAAACCGAACGTGCTGCCTACAGCGCCTGCATCATTCTCTGCCTCGCTACGACACCATTCACTCAACACCCGACGTCGCCTTCACCCGAAGTATCTGTCTGAGCAGAAACGTGGCCCATAGGCTTTGCTACTCCCGTTGAGATCTCAGCTCAGTTTCTGCATGCTTGCTCTTTTCTAAAGGGCAGAACAAAGACAATATTTGGCTTTAAAAATGCCTCGGAAACTACAAATGAAAAATTACATGAAAAGTGTACGGCTTTAATTATATCTCTCAAGGGGACGAGATAGCATTTTCGCATCCCCATCTTGTCTTCTCTCTGCCCTGGAAATTCATGAGATGATCGGAGGTACAAATGTTCGTATTTGTAGGGGAAAAAATGACTTACATCACATCCTCAGCAGTTCATGTAAATAACAGGACGTAAATCTCACAGAATTAGTTTACATTTGAAACATTTTCAAAATATTGTTTTAGCTGGGTATAATAGACCACCATAAGATGTGACACACAGCAAACACAGGGCTGCAATTAAACAGCTGGCAAACAGCCAGGAAGAGATAAAGGCCCAGGCTGTCACTTGCTAGACAATATATATGGCTATTTTGGCAGCCAAAACCGAATGTGATAATTGAGCCATGACACATTAAAAAGGCACACAATTTCCAAGGCAAGAGTTCCTGGGCACTAAATGGGGAGCATCTACAGTGTGCTTGTGGCGAACCAAGATTTAGGAGTAATAATGAGATCGGACCGATTACAATTCAGTGGTGCAAAGCCAACCTTGTTTAACGCGCTGCACCACTGTAAGGAGTTACATACAACCCGACAGAAAAATACATGTGTGAAGCCCACAAAGGCTGTCAGTATTAGAAACAACGGGAATCTGAGAAGCGTGTGGCACTGTCTTGAATTGTTTCTCTGCGTATTTTTTTATATTAATTAGGATTTTATACAGCAGCATTCTTGTCTCCAGAAATTACAGTGCACTCAATTTGACTTCCAACACCGGGAAAAGCCCCAATCTATATAAATCAGTTTTAAAATAAAAATATATAGTAATACATGAAGAGTAAATAATTCTTCAGAATCACACTCGCTGTAAAGAAAAATGACTGCTTCCTTTAAGACAGAAGAACCTTAACACTGCCAGCAATAGCTATTTGGAAGACAAAGTCCAGGAGCTTTTCTAATGGTTCACTGAATGTTTTATTAAATAACCTACGGACACAACAAACGAACAAATGTACCAAATGAAGACACGGTTCTAAGTTAACACCCAACAGCTATATAAAGCCTCCTATAAATGCACTCCATCAAATTAACATGCTGACATCAATTGCATTCCCTTCTCGAGTAAAGGACTTAAAAGCCTATACATTGTCAGCCCCCAGTCTGTTCATTCACTAACCTCCCACAAAGTGGAGGTACTTCATGATCTAAAATTACGCTTATATAAAAGAGAAGCTAAATTTAGGCTCTGTAACAGGAAAATCCCTATGAGTTTACTTCCTAATCTTATTCTAAACTTAACCACATTAAAGATGTATTCAAATAAAGAAATTGCCATGTGTACCTTCCCTAACCAGAAGTTGCAGCGTGTCAAGAGAGCTTAAAAAAATTTGTAAGAACCCACTTTTAGGCCCACTAGCACCAGTGATATCACGACGACACTTGCACAGCTCTTCACAACGTCAATACCAGTGAATCAGAACTGAGTCCAGTGACTGGCAAAACTTTTGGAAATGATCCCCTGCACTGAGCATCGAAGAAAAAGGGGAAAATACAGAGACATTAGGAGGGGGTCCCTTCAATTTAACCTAATTCCTTATCTCCAATAAAAATATCAAGGTGCTCTAAATCATGCAGATTTCCCCAAAACAAACTCCTTACCCACCTCAAACTCAAACATCCAACACACACTTCACATCTAACAGCCACAGCCAACCGGCATTGCCACACTGGGCCAAAACGAAGAATCAGCACCGATACCTGACTTCATACTAAAAACAGTACAAGAAACAGTAATTATTACATAATCTACTTTAACAAAATTATCTTTAATGGCTGTGATAGTAACTTCATTAAGTGTCAGTAAAGGAAATGAAAAAGCTCAAAGACGAGGTCAGAACATGCACTTTTGGCTGCTTCCTCAGGAGATGCATCAAATATGCTATGTCTGTCTGAGGAACAGCAGACTCCTGAGGGTAGCCGTTACGCAGCCCCAAAAAGATAAATGAAATCACGACACGAATTTTTCTGACCCCCAAATTAAAAGGAGCACAGGGGGACAACTGCAAGAATAAACGAGTTGATCTTCATCTGAAAAGTTCATACTATTGCATGTATAAATGTCACATTATAATAGTAAGATATATTAAAGAAGCATAGTCTTTTATTTTTTTTTTGGTCCCCAATACTACAGCAGACACGCAGGCATATTATTCCATAGGCTCTGCCAAGTGATGTTTAGCGGCAGCTGAAATGGGGCCAATTCACACTCCCTTCAGAAAAGCACTTAAACACGCACACATAAGTTTTCCTGAAAAAGGTGAGAAAGGTATGGTGTGCTTTTTCTGACTCAGGGCCATGAAGCAGAAAGGCAGTAATTAAAAAGGTAGAAACAAAAGAAGAATGAAGCAAACCCAAGATAATTAACATAGCTCATACACTTGCCCCCTGCCCAAATATCCTACGAAATCCTAGTAAAAAAAGAATTTTTTTCATGGATTTTGTATTCCGGCCCGACAGTGAACAGCCAGTTACTAAAAGAGCTCTCGTGGAATTAAATGTCATACAAAAAGTAAATTTTCATAGAGATTAAGGGAAAGTGATGGAAAACTGTTTTACGACAAGAAACAAACAAACATAAATAAGTAGCTTTGCAGTATGAGAACACTCGAGGACTGTGAATAAAACTGTGCCAGGCAGAAAAGGAAAGACTAAGTAACACAGATGAAGAGGAATACTACAAGCAGGTAGTTTATTTACACCTACCAGGGAATCAGGGAGTGTTTCTTGTTATGACTATGTTAAACTCCATTCAACCTTTGGCCGCCAGTAATTGGCTGTAATTGCAAAAGAAACTTTGTCTGAAAATACAAGGAATTATAGGTAAAAGTTTTTAGCCTTCTGCTGCATAGGGTAGTAGCTGTAAAAAGGTGTGCCCCAGCAAAACGCAGAGCACTAATCCTCCCCACACAGCAGAATACCCTGGAGTAGATAATAACATTCTCTGCAAAGTAAATCCTCTCTTTATTTATAGTCTGGCACGGTTTCCCGATGTTTACATTTATTCAACAAGCCAAAAAATTACTCAGACTTATTTTTTCTTTATATTTCATGTTTAGAAGAACAGCAAAGCTCTGAGCACCTGGACCATAATTAAATCTATAATTCATCCAGCAGCATGAAGACTAATACACAAATAAATTAACTCCACCTGCCAGGAGAATTAATAATACCGGGAACAACTTACTGCAGATACCAAAAATGAGAAGAGAAAGGTTTTACAGTAAAGCTTCTGTCTTTCAAACTTCACTTAGGAAGATCTTTTTTCCCAAATTCCTATTGCAGTGGCGATCCAGACTCCAACACTAAAATTTTAAAGGCTAGGAAAAAAATCAGAGAAACTACAAACTGATGGATTAACAATACCCGTTAGCACAGTCATTTTGAGTCACACCACAAGCAGAGCAGGGCTACACCACTATTATCACTCTGGGCCAAAAAACTGTTCCTCCCTGGGAGAAAGGGGTGCCCTTGGCTGGTGCCATGCTGCTGGCTCTGGAGCTGAGCCGGGGCACCCCAGAAACGCCTTCGCTCCCAACGGAGGTTTCAGCCTCTTGGGACTACATGCAGCTGGTGCAATTTCAAACAGCACCCAGGATACTGCGGTTTATACACCCACCCAGGACAGAAGAGCGCAAAGGTGTGTGTCTCTGCCCTGTTCCGCACTGCTTCTCTGCCCTGTTCTGCGTCCAGACCAGATAAACGCCAGGGTCTGGCTTGCACCTGGCTTAGAGGCTGTTACACACCCCAGCAGTGCCAGGATGACTCACGGTGCTTTGCACGCTGCCAGCTGCCTTTGTACCGAGCACAGATGTTGCATACGGAAAGCACAAGCAGTTGCAGCACAGCATCTCACAGACGCTCCTCGTCAAGCATTCACTGCTAATGACATCTACTGCAAAACGAACCAGAACTGACCCCTCAAGTTTTGTGATCAGCGACCGACTTCAGAAAAAGATCAACAGAATTACTTTCAGAAATAACATTCAGTGCACTGTACGAACCACTCACTGCACAATTTGGTGGTGCCTTTTTTTTTTCTTTCCCTTCAGGCTTCAAAAGTCAGTGGCTCTTTCAAAGTTAACAAAACTGGAACGCTTCTGGGCATAAATGGATTTGGACTAAGACCTGGGGCAACACCATCTCTCGTAACTACCTGTTCTTCTTCCCACACTTTTGAGAAGCAGAAAACCCAAGTGATATTTCTCTGGTGCAGCAGTATTTTTCAAACAGCATTCTAATCTCCCCACCTCCTGAAACTAGCTGCTATCACACGGGTGGGCACGTGTCATCTTTACGGGAAAGCTGCCCAGCCTGGATGGAGGAATTCAGAGGGGAGGCATCCAGCTGGCCTCAGGTGTAGGAAGGTACGGTCACTGTCACTCCTGTCTCTTTACTCCCATGTTTAAAAACAAGCACAACTGAGTCTGACAATCCAGACAAGAGATTCTATTTACATTTACTCTTCAAAGGTCATAATCTGAATCCAGGAGTAAAGAAGAATTAAGCACACCAAAAACAAAGCAGAGAGTTACCAAAACCTCTCTTACATTCCTGCCCGAGCGAAAAGTAGGCTGTAGCCATTTACAGCACAAATACCAAGCAGGGCCGGCCCCCCAGCTAACACCACAGAGCAGCACACAGAGCAATCCAGGGGTGATGCAAACAGCCTGAAGAGCATCCAGCAGGACGAGGAGTCACGTTCATTCCCTGAATGGCACAATCCTGTACTTCAGCAGCCCGCAGAAGGCAGAGGTACCCATTAGAGGGGAATGACTTGCCAGCAGACAGCCCTACCAGCCTGCTGGGACTCGGGCTATTTCAGCCGGCAGCGCTGTACCAGGGAGCTCAGCAATGCCATGTGCCCACAGCCACGAGAACCGAGCAGCCAAGAAATCCAGAAAGCTGCGTCCATCCCAAGTTCAAAGATTTATTTTTCCAGTGTTACATACAGCCTAGGTATTTGCGAGGACAGATTAATTTTGGCTTATGATTTCTAGGCTAGCAAAGCTTTGTCTGCTTCAGGCTACAGAACTCCCCCCTCCCCCCCCCCACCCCGTGCTTAAATGGGTAAGGACCCAGGGAATTTGAAATTTTCTAATAAAACCTCATCGTGAGAGTTAAAATGTCATCATCACGTAACTGTTTCACTAGTGATCACCCAAACAAGAGCTAATTTGTTGCGACCACCAATCCCCCTTAGGAACGGGATAGAAAGAAACTTTAATAAGAATCTGAAAAAAACTGATAACTGTATTAACAAGCCAACAGTAATGTGATTTCTCACTGGTTGTGTCTGAAGGGATAGAAGGCTAAATGTGAAGGTGGTGAGCTAAAGCAGAAGAAACTTTTTCCATCTCTCCAGCCAACAATTGCCTAATGGAAAGCACCTAAAGTAGCAACCCTTTTAACTGTTACAAAAGAAAAAAGACAAACTTTGGGGTTTTTTCCCCTCAAATTTCTAATATCTTTTTAAAGAATCTGCTACTGAAAACAGCTTTACATACTTGGTAAGTACAGCTTCAGAGCTATAAACTTGTGGTTCCACAGAAAAAGCTCAAAACTTCTCACAAGTGCTTCTGCACCTCGGCATCAACATGCAGAACCAGCTCCTGCTTTTCACTTCCACCAAAACACTACAGAGAACAGCAGCACGGATCACCATCACACAGTGCCAGGCCAAATTAAGTTTATTAGACCTTCAGCAAATAATTATTTCTAACTTTATTTAGACATTGTATGTAAAGCATAGGAAAAAAAAAAAAAAAACAAAACACACAAGAGACAAACAAATGCAATTCACAGGAAGTAAAAGTTCCCAGTTCCTTCTGCCCAGATCAGAATTATCGAAGACTAACTGAAGGCATATTTTTACAAAGCTTGCTTTCTGTACAGAAAGAAAATCAAGCAATAACGAAACATTTATCTGATCAGTACAGCTCACATCTCCCTATTTTTTCCATCCCTGACCCCACCTTCACTAATTTGTAGTAAGGCACACTTGTCATTTTGTGGGAACTTTGCCAAGAATTCCCTTTATATCTAGGAGAACCACACAGTGCTCAGCCTACAACAGTTGTTTTAGCGTCGACAACTGCTACTGTTAACTTGCCTTCTAACTGATAAGAAATTTTTTTTGTTTCTTCTATTCCTAAGACAAAAAACGCAAGCAGGCTTAACAAAACACAAAGACTTCAAATAATGCTGGTCTGGGGTATCACCATGAAAAATAAATAGCCAACCAAAACATTTGAAAGAAAAATGCTTTCACTGTATTTGCTCTCAGAGAATGTAGATGATTTCTCCACATACTGATGTATTTAAGGTGTGGTACTGTATATTATCAAACAAATCACTGCTCTCTTACTACTCTGTTTTGGTGATGTCCCTTCTATTTTAATAACTTTTATCTTTTTTAAAAAAATAAGTAATGGTGTGTTTGCTCTGGCATACGTAAGTACACCAGCTGTAATTCTGGCTTTCAGTTACTTAAAAAAAAGCAAACCTAACTCAAAAAAAGAGGTATTGAGGTTGCTAGTGTAACTCTTCACACATGCCCAGCAACCCCAGCAATCCCAGCACTCTGCGGAGGCAGAGGAACATGGAGCTAGCCACTACCTGTCTGTCTACACTTTGTATGGGTATCATACAAAACATCTGCTCCAGACGAGCAAACACTTCTGCAGCCGTAGACTGTGCTTCAAATAGTTTATCATGTGAAGATCACCCTCTCAGACTTGATTACTCTTTAATCACGCTTGTAGAATTCTAGGTTGTAGAGTATTTCTACCTTTTGCATAAGAAGTTTGTTTAATCACTCAGACTATGCTTAATATGCAAGTAGGTTGTGCTGTGTAACTTAGATCACTTAAATTTGCTTCCATGGGAATAGAGTGTTTGTTACAGTGTTCATTACAAGTTGATTTTAGTCTCTTAAGACCTCTCTTTGCTTTTGCTTTATAGGCTAGAAATTAAACCAAATCTTTTTTTCTTTTTTTCTCCCCCCAAGACGTTGAAGTTCAAAACTTTAAACACAAGACCAGGCTTTGGCATAGTGGGTTTGGTTCACTGGGCCCTTAAGGTGTTTGTAGAGGGAGGTGTTGCTATATCTGTAATGTCCCACTACAGCTTCTGCCATCGATAATAATGAAGTAGATCTAGATATGCCCTAGGTATCCATGAACAAGTTAGAACGAGCACCAACATACAATGAAAACACAGAGCTCAATGTCAGCTAACCATCCCGGCACCACTTCACTTGTCCCATGGATCCTCCAGCCTGGATGAGGTCTCTGATGTTGAGATACCAGGGAGAAGGACAAAAGCTAGTTAAAGTATGAGCATATCCCAGGCGGTGACTGCACAGCAGACAAGTCCTTTGTTAGAAAAGGTGCCTGTGTGCAGGGAGGAATCTGGCTGTCCACTGTCTGCTACAATGGCTGTGGCTTCACAGCAAGAATCACCATCAGATGAACGTATATCCTATCGCATAGCTCCTCATCTATTGTAATGCTTTTTTTTTTTTCCTCCAAAGGTCACTCTGCTAAAAGCATTCACTTAAATTAAAAAAAAAAAAAAAAGCTTTATGCTGCTAACCTTCCCTTACAGAAAGGAAAACACCAATGTTTCTCTGTCGTTCGTTTTCCATTTGCCGCATGGAATCCAACCTGCTGGTGCTCTACTGATTTACTCTTGTCTTCAATACTTTGGTAACTTCCATGTCTAGGCTTCAGAATGAATTGATAACCTGAGTCCAAACCTAAACCTGCTGCTTCAGGCTCAATGAACTGAGCTGGCATGGTTGAGAACCCCCGGCTTTCTGCAGCCCTGTCCTGCTAATCCAGCCGTGGGGCGGCTTGAGTGCTGGGCATAGCTCCCTTCGCTCAAGCTACGCCAATCAAGCTTCCACAAGTCAGGCTGGCTTCGTCACACTGAATGCGTACCTTAATTTGCTTACTGATTTCCAGCCCTGCCACTGAAGATACATGAAGGGTTTCCGGCAAGGGAGGAACCCACCTCAAAGACAATCGTGTTGTGAATCCTTGAGGCTGGCCTTTAGCTTTGCCGTCTGCTCTTTGCCTTTGTTGGCTACCTTCCCAGCGCCTGCACCCTTCTGCATGCCTCAGAGAGGAACTACCAAAGTTTATAGCAGCATTAACTCATCAGCTGGAAAGCTGCCAGGCTGCTTACATTTTCACTACAATCTTCTGAGCCCTGACTCCAGAGAGTGCTTAGAGATAGGATCCATGGTCAGCGGCAGTATGCTGCTATACAACTGTTTTCTTACGTGCCTGGATCCATTTGGGGTGCTGTGCACAGATGCATTAAGGCTTGAATATCTACTGCAAACTGCCTCTATGAAGCAGGAAAAAAAAATATCCTTTGCTTTTGTTTATCTCAGTCTTAGCGGTACTTACGTGCCTGCGGAACAAAAGCAGAGAATCCAGAATCCACAGAGCACATGAACTATCGAAAGTCAAGATCTACTGCACAACCGGTGCTATTAGTTTCTCACAAAGATGATACACCTCTGGAGAACTGGTGACAGGTGCCTAGCTTATTTCTAGTTAGCAGGACGTGACAACTTTGCGCAAGGAAAGTAGGATTGGACCCAAAATGAAAACAAAGCCAAAAGGGGGCGGGGGCCGGGGGGGGGGCGGGGAGTGGAATAATAAATCAGCAGAAAAATCACTAGACATCTGCTTTTTTTTAATTGACAACAGGACAAAACCTGTGCACTTCCAGTGACTTTTTTAATAATTCCTGTTACTGTTGTTGCTTGAAATTACAGAACCTGTATATTTTCCAGGATGATTATATTACAAAACCCTGACTAAAATACATTTTTTTAAAGGAGAGGAAAATCACTTCCTAATGAGCTTTCCTTTAACATTGTCATTTAAATCCAGTATCACAGATAGCTTGGTCAAACTGGTCCTTAAGAGGTCACTTAGTCCATTTCCTGCCTATAGATACAATCAACTGTATTTTCTAAACTGCTCCTGCCAGTCATTTGTCTAAACTTTGTTCTTAAAAACCCCTGGTAATGCAGATCCACGACCTCCTTACACATACTTTCTTTATAGCTAGGTACTCCTCATGGCTAACTTAGGTCTTCATTACGGCAACTTAAGTTGCTCTCCATAACCACCAGACAGGACTGGCAACAATTGCCTTATTTCCTTTGCAGCAACTATCTTTACATCCAAAGGTTATTCTTTCTTGCTTGCTTGCGTTCCTCTAATCTGTGTTCTTTCCAGCTAGCCTGCGTCACTTTGCAGCGTTATGCTTAAAACTGCATACGGTACTTCAGCTGGCCTTTAATAGTGCTGAACTGAAAGGGATGGCTTTACATACCATGTCTCCAACACTTGGTGTTTTGGTTTTTTTCTTTTTTTAAATACATCCCCCCATTGTGACTGCCGTTCTATTTATTTCTCTTGCTGGGGCCTCGTATTGCTGATTCCTGGAAAGCACAAGATCCTCAAAGTGGCTACACCTTGTCTGAAGAACTGCTCCTCATCCAGTCTTTTTTTCCCCTATGGATTTGTGCAGCTGATTATGCCTACTGAAGTGCTGTGCCTTGCACTTCTCGTTATTAAATTACATGCTATTTTTAAGGTCACTTCCTATATTTGCCCACATCACTTTGCATTCTAGTCCTGTCCTCCAAAGTGCCTACAACCCCCTCCTCCCCGCTGTTACCTGCAAATGCAATATTTACATGCTCTACTCCAGTATCCACGTCAATAATGAAAACATCAATTACTAATGACTGCAGGATGGTCCTCTACAGACCCTCTCTACAAATTCTTCCAACCTTAAAGTGACCCACTGATAACTACAGGTCACAGTGGTGTTTCATCAAGGCAATCTCTCCCCTCATTTATTTCTGAAAGTGATGCTTAGAACAGTAGTTTCAACACAGTCAACTAAATCTGTATCTGAGTTCCTAAAAGATCTGGCCAGTCTGTTTTACAGTAAGCGCTGTAAAATTAACAACTGCTTCAGACACAGTTCTGAACTAGATAACAGTATAGTGCACCCTCCGCATGGGGAAAATTAATCCAAATTAATGCACACAGGCTAGGACTCGTTTATCACTAGCAGTTACTGGCTCAAAGTAAGGCATCAATTTAAAGTTACAGCATAGTTCCTGGCTAGGTTAATGGTACGCACACTCCTGTCCTAGAAGGCAGCTGGATATCCTTGCTCCTGCCTACCTAGCCCTGAACTCAGAAAACATGCTCAAGGTATTTTTCATGATGTCTGTAGTGCCTGTTCTGAAACGTTCCGCATCTCTGCAAACCCTAGTTACACCAGCTCCAGGAAATCTCCACACATCAGTTTTATACAAAGTAGTCAACTCATTTTAGATAAAGGGTTTAATGTAGTTTGGATGATTCTCTTATATTTGGACTTTGTTAATTGGAATTAAAATTAGGTGTCCCAAGTCTGTAAAAGTAAAGATGAAATCAAAGAAAAGTAACTGACAGACACAGAGAAATCAGGCTGATGGGGAAGCACTCAGCGTGCCAGGACCTTGCCATACATGCTGTTTATCACAAACTAAATATGACAGGCTGGCAGTGGTGAGCAACGCACAGTTTGAGCGTAAAAAGAGATATACGTATATACATGGCATATTTTAATCAGTTTTATCACAGACCCTGAAGGGCCTTTGTACAGTTATACAAATGGAGATCTGAAAAGCAGATTTGTCCTTAACTCTAAGGACACATTACTTTGCGGTTTCCACAAATTTTTACACAACAATGCTTGAAGAATTGTTTAAAAAACTGGTCCGGCTTGGGCTCTTCTATTGTTTCCAGATAAAACTTAGACACAATGAGGGTCCGTTCTCTAACACCAGTAGCTGAGTGAAAAGTGTTTGAACTGTTTCTACAACTCTAGAGTAGACAGACAGCCGTGATTTTTTTTTTCTTTTCATTTTGACAGTAATGCTAATGAAAACTGGTGAAAGATTTATACAGCCTTTTGACTAACACATAGACATTTAAGAGCGTGTACGACAGCACTGTGGCCACTGCTTACACAAGTGCCTAACCTGCAAATCTACAGGCATGAAAACTTACTCCTGTGAGCAGATCTGTTGATTTGTGTTACATAACTCTGTCATTAATTATGCCACTGAGATTACTTGCATGAGAAATTCACTATGTGGGGGTTGGTAAAACACCTTGGTTTATAGCTTGCAAGAGGTCGATACTAGCACAGGGAAAAAAAAGACTTGAGGCATTTTGAGTTAGTGGATCTGTCATCTACTCTCAACTGAAAAGAAAGTAATTTAAATATTCTCCCAATTCAAAACATTCAGGAGTTACACAATCTTCCAGTGTTGCATTTTTTTAATAAAAGCATGTTAAATAACATCGCACTCTAGCTCTACTTCACACTTAAATGTTTTACTGAAATGCCTTTCTAAATTTGTTTCATCCCCACTCCTTACGCAGTTTCGCTGACTACCGGCAAATAAAGTAAAAGGCACTCTGCACACATAAAGATGGCAGAATCAGGCTGTCACTACAAATGGACAGAAATACAAAAATATCTGACTTCTGATTGCTCTGCTAAATTATATCGCTCCTTCCTACTCTCACCTAGACTATGCTCTCCTGGTAAGAAAGAGGGAGGGGAGAAAGAGAATGGAAGAAAATGCTTAGTAGAAATAATTCTAGATAAATCAAGGCTATCACTAGATGAATATATCTTTCAATCACTGGGAGACACTGATTTACGTTCAGCAACTAACAATGAAGGAATTGCTTTAGAAGGAACCACAGAACTATTTCAGAGCTGGACAATACTAAAAAGTAGTATTTCAATATTCACTTGAGAGCTACTTCAAACATGTTCTTACAGGAGTTGTGAACCCTCTCCATTGTATTTTTAAAACTGCAAATGCAAACTTCTGGATAGGGAAGGAAGTGTTCTAACACAATAATCGTGTGGGTTTGTGTTCTCGAACCATTCTGCAAACTCCAGCTTTCTTTTCTCATCACATGCATTTATTGCACTCGCTGGTGAGAAAGCACTGGGCAGGGAGAGCCAATAAAAAGTATAAACTACCTATGAGAAGATACGTTATCAAGTAGAGTTTGGGTGACATTTTTAAAATTTGCTTATTCAGCTTCAGCACAGGCATTTTTGCACACAATCCTGATATACTGTTTCTTACATACCTTAATCAACTTCTCCTTCTACAGGGAACTATTTAGTGTTCACAGTTGGGGTTTTCACTGCAGAGGTGAAAAAAAGCAAAACTGACATCTTTTTTATCTCAGTGAGACTCCTTATTCAGCAACATGAAGAAGTTTGCCCCATAAGAAATTAACAGAGTAAACACAAAACTGGGGGGCTGCCATTGATCTGAAAAGTCAAGAGCTTGGCTGGAAAAAAAGAAAAAAGTATATGTGAAGACTTGGGCACACGTTTGTGCTACTGTACAAGGGCCTGGTATTTGATTGCATTCAGAATATACTTCCCCCTACTGATTTCAAAAAAGCAACAGAACTAACGCCTGGCTTTGACAAAGGAGAGATGGAAACTTATTACATTTGAGAGACAAAGGAATGGATTGACTTATTCATATCCTGGTGTGTCTGACAAAACGCTTTGTGTGAACAATGCCTGCTCTGAAGGGAGGGAGGAAAAATCCAGCAGAGTTAGTTTGAATCACCTATTTAAACCGTTTAAGCAAACTTGGATGATTTTATTTTTTTTCCTCCCCTTTCCCCCCTGGGGAGCACTGTGGAGTAATCACATGAATCTGCCTCACTCAGTGACTGGAGTAGTCACCTCCACGGCAGAACCGGAGCAAACCACCGCTGTGCAGTAACATCTTCAACAGGCACAACTGTTTGCAGAGTAAACATTTGCCTATAACCTTACTGTAGATAGAGTATGTTAACAAAAGGGAGGCTTCTACCAGCTTAGCTGCGGCACCTTCCTCGTTAACACAAGGCTGCATTAGCTCAAATCCAGCACTACCTCTGCACGTGGAAGAGCCTGCACCACCAGCACAATCGTTCATTGCTCCTCATTGTTTCAGACAGCTCAATTGAAAGAGCTTAAATTGCTGGTCTGAAGAATACCTTCACAATATTGCTTTAAATACATACTGCAATGCTTCCCCACTGATGGGGTAATAACCACAGCGAGACAGTTACAAACATCTGGATTCATGGGTCCATAACTAAACCAGTAATAGCATTCGTCTGCCAGGGTTTTGCAGGCATTTTTCTTTGTGTCAAACTCCAGACC
Organism: Fratercula arctica; assembly: GCA_947846985.1. Lineage (NCBI taxonomy): Eukaryota > Metazoa > Chordata > Aves > Charadriiformes > Alcidae > Fratercula > Fratercula arctica. The sequence continues at coordinate 33,666,553 of CANTUZ010000008.1, forward strand.
GTGGGGTTGGGTTGGCAACACTCTGCAGCGTAGAATTAGCCCAAGATGTGGCAGTAATGAAAGGGACAAATGCAGTCCTTAGGAAGCAGAAGAATCCTGTATTAAAACAAAACCCCTACATGCCTTGCTCCCATTGTGGTCAGTGCACATACTTTGGAGGGTTATTTTAAAATAAGTAATTTTAAAATGAACTACTCATAAATTATCAACCTACTTGCAAGCCTAGGAGAGGCTACAAACAGCAAAATCATCAACTGCTACCTTTTGTAGTATTGCTCAAGAAATCACATTAGTATGTACTAGCATATAAGGCCTGAAAAGAAATAGTAATTAAGATAATAATCCCTATTAAGGAAAATCTTTTCAACAGACCTATCAGGTCAGGAGCTCACTAGCTAGAGGACGCGACAGAGCAGGGAGCCTTTGGGACGATCCAAGCAGCTCTCCTTCGGTAAGAATTGCCATTTCCCAGCAGCTCTGAAGGAGGAAAGTTGTCTCTCTGACCAGTGCTCTAAGGCACGTGTTTTGTCTGGCCTTTTTTTTCTTCTTTTTTTTTTTTTTTTTTTAACCACTTGCTTTCAGATGTCTGATCTTTAATTTAACAAAGAGAAGAGATTAAAGCCAACTGACAGAGCAGACTATAAAATGCTTAAATTCCTCCATTTGCATGGGAAAGATGCACTATCTTAACTCACCTCTTTTTAAACCACATGAATTTAGCTCTGAGCGGATACACTGATTTTGGTGTATCCAAAAGGCATGCAGGAAGAATGTCAGGCACCAGTATACGTTAGGGGTGGACCTGCCGGAAAGGAGTTCTGAAGAAAAGGATCTGGGGGTCTTGGTAGACAGTAAATTATCCATGAGCAAGCAATGTGCCCTTGGTGCCAAGAAGGCCAATGGAATTCTGGGCTGCATAGGGAACAGTATGGCCAGCAGGTCAAGGGAGGTCATTCTCCCCCTCTACTCTGCACTGGTGAGGCCACAACTGGAATACTGTGTCCAGTGCTGGGCTCCTCAGTTCAAGAGAGACAGGGAATTACTGGAGAGAGTCCAGCGTAGGGCAACAAAGATGATTGAGGGATTGGAGCATCTCCCTTATCGGGAAAGGCTGAGAGAGCTGGGACTCTTTAGCCTGGAGAAGAGAAGGCTGAGGGGAGACCTTGTTAATGTTTACAAGTATCTAAAGGGTGGGTTTAAGGAAGATGGAGCCAGACTCTTTTCAGTGGTTCCCAGTAACAGGACAAGGGGTAATGGGCCCAAGCTGGAACATAGGAAGTTCCAATCAAATATGAGAAAAAACTTCTTTACGGTGAGGGTGACAGAGCACTGGAACAGGCTGCTCAGGGAGGTTGTGGAGTCCCCTCCTCTGGAGACTTTCAAGACCCGCCTGGATGCAGTCCTGAGTAATGTGCTCTGGGCAATCCTGCTTTAGCAGGGGAGTTGGACTAGAAGATCTCCAGAGGTCCCTTCCAACTCTGAAAAATTCTGTGATTCCGTGGTGTTTGCTTTCATTTCCTACAAAGTTTATACCAAACTGGATTTGTTGTAAAATGGATTGTAAACTATGAACTAAGCTGGCATGGGTATTATTAAATTTACTTAATAATGGGTTGAACTTCAAAAACTTTCCCATGAAGAGGAGCAATGATTAATTTTGGAGTGGAAACGAGGAGGAATGAGGAAAGAAGACAGGGAATATATGCTTTTGCTATTGTGGATCAGCAGGGCAGCCAGGAACAGCTAAAGGAAGCGGCTATAAACCACGGTACCCCAGGGAACGGCCTCACTTGTGCCAGCCCTAAAATCCAGGAAGCACAATGACTGTTGGAGCTGGCTGTGCCCTGCTCCACCTGAGCTTCAGCCTCCAATTTGGGCAGGTCAGAACAGCAGTCTTAGATATAACCTTAGCTACAGAGCGGTGACCTCTCGTCTAAACAGTTTTACGCCATGAACTGAAAATAGTTATTCCAGGTATGTCAAACCTGTTTAAGAGCATCTCTGCAGCCCAGATTTACCATGCATTATGTGCAAGATCTTTGCAGCATTTTCCTGAGAATGTGTAACGGTGGGGTTTGGCACACTTCCATGCCTTGAAGTATGTATAAGCGCTTGGCCATGGTTTGAAATTGAGCTGCCTAGAAGCAATAGGGCCAAGACCTTTTTAGCTTTGCTTTATGCTATTAAAAGCACAAAAGAAATTAAATACAGCACACTGCACCAAGTAGCACAGCTTTGAGTTAAGCCAGTAAAAGCAAGAAAAAACAGGATCAGATACCTGTGTCCTCAGTTTACCTATCTGTCCTAGTGCTACGGAGCATGTTGGACAGTAACTGACTTGTTTCAGGCTCTTCTGTTGGACAGGAGAAAACACGAGGAGAAAGCAGTACTTAATTTCCCTCCAACATCTTTAGTGGCTTAAGACCAAATCTAATTTTATTGTTTTCTATGTTTTATATTTCCTGGAAATCACACCCAAATCACAGGAACTTAACGGATTACTCTATGTTCAAGAGTAAAGCTATCAGCATAAAGATATTAAGTTTTATACTTGGTACCCCCAAGATGCAGTTCATATTCACTGCTCACAGACATGACAACGTGATGCATGACAACACGCTTTTTCTAACAGTTCATTGTCCAATTAACAGAATCAGAAATCAATCTCTGCTGTTGAGACAAGCAAGCAGAAAACTGCTATTTAGACATTTTTACTGTGCCTGTCATTCTGCCTAAATTCTGCCTAAAATAGAAATCAATGTGCAGCCCAGGTCTGCTCAGCACACGCAGGAACGGGTCTCTCTTGGGGCTCTGGCATTTTTATAAAACAGATGTTATATGAATAAATGCGACAGGGGGAAGTCTCACTGCTGAGGAAACCTACACCTCTTCTGCGGGAAAATCACAGTGCACCTAGTCAGTGTCTTTTTAAAGTAGCTAAATTGGCCTCGGATCACTCCAATGGAGCGACTCCACGTGCAGTTATGCTGGCAGGTGAGAAGAGGCAGCAGCCATCAGTGTTTAACACGATACAGGAGAGTTCAACATAGTCTTCAGTACTTGTATTATATCCTGTTAAAGTAACATTTAATGTTTTATATATGCCATTATCATATTTTAAAAATTGTTATTTTTTTATCCCTCATGTAACTGACTAACCAGAAGGACTACCAACATCTAAGAGCATCAGTTGGCAGTTGAATTCTTGTGAAGCCTGTAACATGTGGACCGCAAATGATAAGGGTGTGCTCTACAACTGGAGGAGAAACAACTTCGCATGAAGAAATCTCTTTGGGTGAACTTATGACACAAGGTTTTTTATTTTTAAAGCACAAGTGAATATGCCCAAGTTATATAGGCTTTTAAATGTTTTTTTACAAATTCTTTTTCTTTCGCAAGAAATGTAGTAAGTAGCATTCTGCTGCTTGTTGCATGACGAGCAATGAAGAGGTGTCACATGCCTGCTGTGTCAGTCTGTTGCCTAATCTGTGCTACTACAACCTGTAAGAAAGCGTGTTCCAAGCTTCAACTGCCCTGCATGTAACACACAGCTCCATTTACCTCCTGATACCAGAAAGGCTCCTTCTAACAAGTCAATTCCAATGTAACAGTAATCCTTCGGGCACTGAAACTCTGTTCAAATTGTTCATCCTGAAAACCCAAAATCGCTGTTAGAGAAGCGAATATCTCTCGTAAATATTTTTTATTTTGCAAGAGGTAAATATGCACTCATCATACAGTTGCTACTGAGTAAAAGGGTTATATTCCTCTTGAAAAATACATATGGGAACAGAAGCACTGAACTCCTTACTGACAAAAAAATAATCTTTTCCCCTGCGCTCTGCAGGGAAGAAACTTGAATAATTTTGGACACATGGAGGGGGGTTTCATCATTCTCAACCGCATTCCTGGGCATCTGGTAGCACCAGCTCACAAGAACAACTCTCTGCAATACTCTTGTGCTAACATGAGAGGAACATGCTTTCCCAAGGAGCTAAATATCAGACGGTATTGGAGAGTGCGAGGGGGGAGGCCGCTCTTTCTAAAAGCCAAGCTGTAACTCGCTGTACCCGGAACTGCTACAGTTATCTTTTTAGCAACTATAAGGTAAAGTGTTGGTGTTCTATTTCATTTAAATACTTTCTCTCCTACGCCCTTGGAGCCCCCTTTGAGGCTCCAAGTATAAAGTGTGTGACCAGCACAGAACTAGATCCCAGTCATTTGTTAAAAGTTATTTAAAACAGTTATTTCAAAACAAAACAAAACCACCACTCCCAAAAAACCCCAAACCCAACAGAAATTTGCTCTCTGGACAGAGCTTGCCTCTATTGAAAAGAGTCACCGACCCTGCATGCAAACACATCCGACTGCCCGAGCAATCCACAGCACAGTCCTCAGGGTAAGATACCTTTACCACAAATTCAATAAAACACAGCGCTGGTTAGTCCCTGCTCTCACGGACTAGTCAGACAGGAGAACAACTCACGTTTGACTGAATTCCCGAGACCTGCACCAAACCTTTCCAACTATTCAAAAAGCCAAACAATTCCAACATAAAACCAGACAGCATTTCCAGCATTTTTTCAAACATGTACAGGGCTCGCTGTTACGCACGAGCTATTAATCTGAAGACACCTTGCAGTCAGAAATCTCACTGAGACGCATCAAATGAAAGCAACATTATTTAAATGTAGCTTTACAGCAAATCTGAACACTAGACGCTCACAGCTAACGAGAATTTTTATGCATCCTTTAAGCAAACGTAAAACATGCAGAAGATTTAAAGAAATTAGCTAGCTATGCTACTATTTAGCTTTCCTACAGACCAAGTGCTCCAGTCACCATCACTTTATCTAAGAGTAAATCACTCAGTTTTCCAAGCTCACAATTTCATTTCCTAAAACCTAACAGAAGTGTCTCCCAAGTGGGAAACTTCCTTAAAAACATTCTCTATCAAGGCACTACAACTTTGACCAACAGACACATAAATTTAAAGGCAATGCTTCAGCTTATCTAACTGTTAAGCAACATACTAAGAGAAAGCACATAAAAATTGCATATGGTTCTTTACTTCAGAATGAAGTGATAACTCTATAAACCTGGCACTCAAAAATCCAGTTCAAACTACATGCAGACATTAAGTTGAAAGCTTCAGCATATTTTGAAGTTCATATAATTAATGTTTCACGAAGGCAGTGACCAGCTACGGAAAACAAACCAAATACGCTCTGCTATGTACATCAATCACTAATGGCTACGCCTCCGACAAGCAGACAAAATAGCAAACTTCGATATCAAACGTTCCCTACGCTTGTTCAATCTGCTGTACGCAATTTTTGTCTAACAGTCACCGGTTGTAAACACTAAGTTTCCCATTTGTTAGCCTGAGCACATTAATCTCCTACCACCGTCCACAATTTAAGAAGCCGTTACATACCTGCAGTTAGGAGGAGGATCAAGGGTTATTTCAGCTAGCTCCTTCTGGATTCTGTTGGCGAAATGAGAACAGACACAAAGCATTTGAGATAGTCTATAGAATAAATCAGGGAATTACACTGCCCTCTACCACCATGCAGTTAAATGCAAGATTGGCTTTGCCTTCAGTAATGCTAACATGGCTGCTTCCTCTTTGTTCTCAGAGGCATAACCCAAATCCCACAGCTGAGAAACTTTGCAGCTTTTTTCCTGCTCCGCGCTGCATGTAAACAGAACACTTACAACTGAGTTGGGTAGGAATTTCCCACAAGTATTCAGAAAAGTAACTCTTTTTCACATCCGAGCACTTTTTACCAGAGAGATTTTCTTTTCAAGCTAATATGCAAATGAGGCGGGGGAGGGGGGGGGGGAGCCTGCACAGGCAGATTTGACAATGACTTTAAGCCAGCGCTGCGGACCTGTGACCCAGGCTGAAGAAGTGAACCACGCTGGCAGCAGACACACTCTTTTGACAATATTTTACCTACTACTTTGCAGTGTGTTTAAAAAGTGGATTTGCAGATCTGCCAGGCTGTCTCTGTTACTGGAATAATCTCTCGGCATCAACTTTGCTTCTCTCCACACCTTCTGCTGCCTTTCCTCCCCCAACCTTATACAGTAGCTGCACTTACATGATTAAAAGTGATATAATAACTTGAAATAAGACGTGCTTAGCTTTACTCTACTGCAACCATTCCCAAGGTGTTAAGATCCGGAAGAGGAATACCGAAAACTATTTGCCAATTTAATAGTTTATTCCGGTACATAAGAGGTGTAATTTCAAAAGATGCATGGCAAATTCTTCTTTAAAATATCAAATAAGAGTTCCCTTCAGAAAAGGACGCATACAAGCAAGACCATGAATTTCACGTGAACAGCAAGTGTTAAAATATGACCTAACAGAAACTGCTCTGCACACCCTTGCACTAGTACCACTAAATTCAGTCAGACTACTGAACTATTCAAGATGTATGGAATTAGGCTTGCAACAATTAAGTGAAATAAAGGAAACAGGGAAAAACTCGGTCTTGAAAGCCTGCATCTCAGGCTTTTCAAAAAGGGTAAGTAATAACAAATTACAAAGCCTACACAGCAGTTACAGAATGTTTTTTTCCTTAGCCAATCCTATTTCAAAGGGTTTCTTTAACAAGCTCAAAAGTCATCAAAGCCACCCAGTCATACTCTGCAGCAATTTTAAGACATATCAAAAACTATTTACTGAATTTAAGTCCAGTACAAAATTACTGAAGTGTTCCTAAAAGTTAGAAGTACAGTGTTCATGCTGTACAAGCAAAACTTGAAGCTACTACGGCTACTGCACAGCTTTTCTTGCTGAAGGATATTTGTAACTGTTTGCAAAGAAAAGCAACTCCAGGGAAAGGACTGGAAAGTTACGTTTCATCTCCAAAGACCGCTAGAATCAAGCGATTTGAAGTTCGCTTATTTCACACAGATGAATTTACAGAAAATTATCAGAGTGCACGTCTTGAGAGCTAGACTGCCAGTAACCCTATATGCAAATAAAAATGCATCAGATACAACTATATATAACAGATATAACTAGACAAGGTTCCCGAAGATTTTCATTTTAAAGGTAAAGGCTACCTGTAGAACCCCATGGTTTGAGAAAAAAAATGCCTAAGTTTCTCCTGAAAGAACTGCGGAATGAACCCATTACTTCAAGGTGTGTAAGGCTCTCCCATGCATTGACATGAAAAGCTAGTCATAAAGCCCACAGAAGCCCCTGGGGTTTCGTGACTTCTTTAATTAAAGAGCATTGCTCGTCATCAGTCTACAGATGATAATAGAATACACCAGGAGGACTCCACCCTATACCAACCAGGCATGGAAACCTAACTCTGAGAAAGACAGCCAACGCTGACAGTCTCGCGCACTTTTGCAAATACAAAACGCCTGCAAGTTACCAAGTTCTCAAACAAGTCTTCAAAAGACGTATGACAAGTCTGTGTAATTATTACCCCACTAAGACACGGATTAATGAAGATATTGCCTGGCAGGCCCCTGTACTACAAAAGTTCGTACTTCGCTCTTTCCCACAGAGCTTTACCAGAAGAACCCCTCTGCCTTGAAAAGCGCAATGCAAGTACTGTGACTCAAAATACTGTGCAAAAACACTACAGGACGTTTTACTGTCCCCTTTACCTTTTAGCACTAGTAGATAGCTTAGCAGTAGTTTTGCTGGATAGTTTGGTGTTCTTCTTCTGCTGGGTGGCAGAGGGTTTTCGTTCTTCTTGCTCTTCGGGTTCAGGTGCAGGTGGATCCCTCTGATCGGCATCTGAACTACCACTGCTTGTACTCGGACTTTCATCGTCTGACCTCTGCCTATCACTGGACATCGTGGGGAACTTTTTTGGGGAAGCAGAAGACAAGAGGCAGAGTTAATACAACTGGCAGGACTCTCTCTTGGCATCCCCCGAGTTCCAGAGAACACCTGAATCTCCGTTTCACTGAGAAATTAACTGAAATATACTTCTTTGTCTCATCCCCAAGGGCTGCAGTTTGACAGCTACAAAGCAATATTTACACTTCTGAAAATACAGATATTTCCAATTTTTAAGCCCACTCGCATTTTTTTCATACTTTAAACAATATGCCAATTGTCGACTTTGTTCTAAGGCATGAGACAGATTTAGCAGGGTACTTAGGCAATGAACATTAATAACTTATGACACATTGTAAATAACAGACCTCACTGAAAATGTTTTTTAAAAAGTCACTAATACCCTGTAAATATTTACACTGGAGCAGAGCATTTTATTGGGTCCAAACGCCAGATCCCCCCCTCTCCCCCTCTCTCCGAGAAAATATATTGCCAATAACACTTGGGTTGATTTCAGATGGAAATGTACACTTGCTCTGTGCATTTAAAGGGCTGGGCTGGGAAGGGCCGGGGGGGAGAACGAGGGTTTTTTTGATGTTGTTGTTGTGGGTTTGTTGCCTTTCTTTTTTTTTTTTTTTTTTAAAAAAAAAAAAAAGGGAAAAACCCCAAGATGCATTTAAAGCAACTCGGGTAGCAGCAGCCCCGGTTATTTACATGGCCAGCAGCGAGAACTGCATTTGGCCACCACCGAGCTGCCGGAGGGGGGAAGAAGAAGCATAATTCAAACTGCACCTTCTGCACAGCTCTCCCCGCCGCCGCTCCCCGCGCAGCTCCACCAGGCAGACCGACATTTTTCCGCCGACCGGAGAAGAAGGGGGGGGACGGGGCGGGGGGGGGGGGAGGGAAAAGGCGGGGGGGGGGGGGGGGCTGCCCCGGCGGCCGGGGAAGGGGGGGGGGTGGGGGGGAAGCCGAGGAGGAGCGCGGCGGGGAGCTGCGGCAGGGCTGGAGGCGGCCGCCCGCCCGGCCGCGCTTTGTGGGGAGAGCCCGGCTGGGCTCGGCGGGCGGCGGCGGCGGCTCGCCCGGCCCCGCACCGCACCGTGCGTGTGCACCAAGTGAGGCGTGAACTCGGGCCGGCTTCCGCGCCCCCCCGGCCGCCGCCAGGCAGCGAGCGCCGAAAACAAGAACAAAGCTCCTCTACCAGCCCCCCCCCCCCCCCCCCCGCCTCCTCCCCGCCTCCCCCCACCGCGCTCGCCCAGCCGCCGCGGCAGCCGCCTCGCCCGCCTCTCCCTTACCTTCGCCGGCGTCCTGTCCCGCTGCTGGGTCGGAGGGGCGGGATGGCGGGGGGCCGGGCCGGGCCCGCGGCGCCCGAGGAGGGGACGGAGGCGGCCGGGGGGCTATACGGCGGCGGCGGCGGCTCTGTGGCCGGGCAGTGTGGAACATTGAGAGCCGGAGCAGGGGGGGACGGGGGGAGGCGCGGTGCGGCCCCGCGGCCGGCGGGTGGCGCTGGCGGGCCCCGCTCTGCGGCGCGGGCTCCCGCGGCGGGCCGGGGGGCCGGGGCGGGGGGCGGCGGCGGGTGCGCGCCGGCGGGGGCGGGGGAGTGCGGAGGGGGGGGTGGGTGCGCCGGCCGCCTCCGACCGACCGACCGACCGCCCCCGCCCGCCGCCGCCGGCGGAGCTGCCGGCGGGCGGGGGGAGGGGAGAAGGGGGCGCTCGCTCCCGCCTGGCGGCCGCCGGAGCGCGCCCCCCACCGGGCCGCGTGCGCGCAGGCGCTCTCCCGCCGCGGCCGGCGGCGCGCGTGCTCCGGGCCGGGCAAGGACAAAGCGGCGGCGCGGGGGGGGGGGGGGGAGGCCCTCGACGGAGCCTCGGCCCGACCCTGAGGCCTCCCGTCGCCACAGCCGCCCGCCCAGCCCGGGTTCCGGCCGGCTCCTGCGTCTGGCCCGCCGGTGCCTGCGGGGCACCACCGCGGGCTTGGCCAAGCCGGTGCCCACCGACGGCTGTGGCCCCGTGGGGCCTCCGCACCCCCTGGCCTCGTCCTCTGCTGCCACCCTGGCCTCACACCTCACAGCTCGCCTCGTGCCTTGGGCCCAGTGTCAGGGTAGGGACAGACGTGGGCCACCGGCATGCAACAGGGAGCACTGGTGATATGTCGCCCTGCTGTTACGTCCCTCACATGTTCCCCTCCAAAAAATATCTCCGTTTTTGGCACATCTTCACGTGTGGGGACCGGAGAAACTCCCGTGTCCGTGGGAGCCCCAGCACGTCGTGGCGGCCCTGGGTGTCCCGCCAGCCAAGGCCTGCACGGGGCTGGGGAGACCCAAGGCCCCACGGCGTCAGCACGGTGCTGCAGCAGGAGTGCAGCCCCACAGCCTCACCACTCCCCGTAGGAGTATTCAGGATTAAAAACGGGATTAGGAGTTGTTGTGTGAGCAGCCCGCCTGCTGAATTCTGAATGTGTTAAAGAGGAAAGGGGCTAATCGATAGCAGTTGCGGTAGGTGTCACAGGGAGATGGCATAGGATGGAGATGCGCTGTTCTGGCATGTACTTGAACAGCTTTTCCTGTCGTACGCCGAGAGCGCGCTGTGTGATAAAAGCAATCCGCCAGTTGAAATAACTTAAATATTCCAAACTTGGAGCCTGATCAAACTGGCAATAAAATCCACTTGTAAAAGAAGATTTATTCTATCTCTGAAAAGTAGATGAGGTGGCGGATAACTGGCTTCAGCAGAGAAGGAATTAACAATTACTGTAAATGTTTGTGCAATTTACATGAAATCTCCGGCTAACGTTGCTGTCCAGCACAAGAGCTTTCGCCTCGATGGCTTTTACCTCAAGGGCTTTCATTATCAACAGCGTAATGACTTAAAACTACTGTGTTTTCTTAGCTGGTGCAGGATCGAGGGGTCAGAGAGCGTACATTGCGCTCTAGAGGGAATAAACAATCGGTGTGTCAGGGAATACCCTTCTCTGGGTAGCTGAAGTTAGCTCAGTTGAAAAGCATGCTGGAGATTTGGCAAGAGAGTTGAATGATGTGATGTGGAGGAATACTGGAGGTTTGTTTGTTAAAGTAGGCTATAGAGAATTCCCAGATCACCACTACAGGCAATTTGCCCCTGAGGTGTGCTGTAGAAAATTCCTAGCATAAACAGTATCTGGCATGATGAGCAATCTGGGCATAATTAGTAAAAGGGAAGCATGGCAATATCAAAAATCTATCAGTCAGCACTGAGAGGCTTTTTTTTTTCTTTTTTCTTCCCCTTCTCCTGCCCCCCCCTCCCCCCCCGTCTGTTGATGATGCTCAAGATGAGGCTTGCTGGAGCTTTGAAAGCCAGGATTAAGTGTTTAAATTTTTATTTTATTTCAGGTGAAAATTAACACAGGCACCAAAAAAAAAAAAAAAAAAGAGTACTACAAGAGTGTGTATCTACAGACTAAATGTAAGTAGATTGGTCAAGGGCTGCACACCATGTCAGCTACTACACGTTGTCTGGCTTCTGTGGCTTTCAGGAAACAAAGTGGAAAAAAAAGAAAGCCCATTTAACAGAGACTAATTGAAAAGGCAGTCTAGATTTTATTTTTTCCCAGCCTTTTGTAACCTATTAGAACAGATTTACTACAGCAATGTGTGGATACAACAGATGTTTATTTGAATGAATATTCATTCATTTGACATCAGGTCTCAAAGGATGACACTTTCTTCTTACGAGGTTGTATTTTCCTTGGGTATATCTGTTATGTTGTCAACCACAGAAAAAGTACTGCGCTGAGAGGTACGGTACAGCTTGGAGAAGAGGGAGAAATGCCGATTTTAATAGCCATTGTTACAAAGCTACGTATCACGATCTCTCTGGCTTTCCATATCCCTTGTGAATTGACATCACTGTAATTTTAACTGATGTACCCATCATGAATGCTTTTTCTCTGCCAATTTATTGGGTACTTGAACTGTGAAAGTGCAACCAGTATTGTGAAGTGCAGAGCCTTCCTAAGGACTGTTCAGACTTGTCTGGGCACTCAGGAGTGGGTGAGGCCTGCATTTTTTTCCCCGATCAGTTGCCTTTCTTATTTGTGTTTTGGTTTTGTTTGTTTTTTTGGGTGTGTGGGTTTTTTGTTTTGTTTTTTTTTTGGGGGGTTTTTTTCTGTTTTTTTTTTTTTTTTTTTAACAAGCCCTGCTCCGAAAGGCGGTTCATGTTTTTTCAGAAGCCAAATGTCTTTTTGGGTATGTCTCCATCCCTGCTCTGTCAGAGCACAGGTATGAAGTTACTATCAGCACACGGAGGTTTAACAGCTGCTTTGGGCTGCACAGACATCTGAAAATATTTTTCTAGGTTTAGGAATTCACAGTTCAGTCTCCTCCATCTGACATGAAATTCTGTGATAGCAAACAACTCAATGCCTGGCACCAGAACTAGGGTGAAAGGCATTTTCCACTTCTCACAAGAAAACTATGAGGAATGGAAAAATCATTGCTTGATCTCCTTGCCCCTACGATTTTAAGGGTCTATAGATGGTAAAATAAGACCAGCATACGTTTTTCATGATTAAGAGGAGCTCAATTGAAAATACTACTTAATGTTTACAGTCATATACTCCATCTTCTTTATCACAAAATCATTGTTTCCTGACAGTAAATATATCTCCACCTAGCAATGCATCTTTCTGTTCTGTGTGTGTTCCCATACCAGGCTGTGTTGTTAAAGCACCTGTTGGAGCTCTGCTACAACGCCACAGCTAGATGAGCACAAACTGCAGAACCAGGAAATGAACAAAATAATTATTTTTAAAAGCAGATGGGGTAAAATCTAGATTGTGTTTTTATTAGTTATTAGCGTCATTGTAGCAAATAGTGCCCCGTGTAAGGTAGATACTGTAGAAATATCCAGCATGTCTTTTACTGAGATAATTAACAATTTTAACTAGGCAAGAATCTTCCTTGGGCCAGGAAGAGATGTAGGGACATACAGAAGCAAATGCAGGAAGCCTGCTGCAGAGTCAGTAGTTGCAGCTCATCCTGTTGTGCCTTAAACTTAAAATCACTACCATAAATATGATTATTGTGATATAGCATTGTGATGATATAGGTTAATTTGGGTTTATGAATGCAAAAAAAGCCGCTGAAGAACAATGTTCTTCTTATGTTTCAATTAATTTGTATCCTCAAGAATTTACAAAAAAAGCAGAGGTAGTTTTTTTGTCCTGAAACCGAGAAGTAAAGTAAGCGTGGCAGTGGGCAGGAACCAGCCGTTAGGAAATGACCTCCCGGTCCCTTTGTCAGCTGGTGTTGAGCCCATCTGTTGGTTTTGTATTGCCACCTTACAAATGCTGGCACGGGACTATGGTGGAGGAAGGATGGGGAGGGGGGTGGGGGGAAGAGATGAAGGCAAGAGCCAGAACACTGCTGTGCTTCAGTTGTTCTTGTTTGAAGAACGACTTTTTGGAGGCCGTTGTAGTTCAGCAGTAGTCCTGAGACCACTCTAACGCAGACTGTCACAAGGCCTGGAACTCAGGATGCTGAGAGGAATTTTCGGGATATCTTTACTTGCTCTGGATCCTTATGTGCTTGAATAAATCCAGGAGGAGAATTTTACCAACTGTATTTTAACACAGGAGTTAGCTAATTAGCCAGGATTCTTTATATTGTTGGACACTGCTGTATCTCAATCCATAGAAAAATACTTGACATACATTAAAGCACTACAGATATTAATTAATCTTCATCGTAATCCTATGAACTAGATAGTAAGTTCATATATTGTATGGTATACATTGCATTTGAGAATCGTTTTTTACACACTAAAAGACTAAATGGTCAGTTGAGTACTAGTTTTTAATGGGCAGATTAGCATTAAGCACTTAAAAAACTTAACAGGTAAATCCATGTTTTTGAAGCACAAAGTCATGTGGAAATGTTTTTATTTCAGTGTTCCCATGGAGTCCCTGTATTCTGTTGTGTAAATTCTTTCCTTGTGTGTGGATTATTGATGCAAGAAAAAAACATAATGGCCCCTTTGGAGTTCCTGTAGTCATTCATACGAATCCAGTGTCTCTGAATGTCAAATGAGTATCAGGGCTTTAAAAAAATCCATACTTCCTTTGTTGAAAGCAGAATGTATTAGCCAGCTTTTAATCTCTATAATTTTCATGTTACTTGGAAAGCTGTAAGAAAAGTGAGAAAAATTAAGAAGAGAAAATTCAGGTGGGATTGGTCTGTCTACTGGACAACAGTAAATTGTACTCCATAAGGGTATTATTTCCCTCTATAAATAAGCATTATTTCAGTGAGTATTCATCTCACAACATCTCAGCAAAATCATGAAGAGATTTTTTTTTTCCTTGAAATTTTAATTGAAAAAATATCCTTGATGTATATATGTGGGTAGTTTCAGCTTGTGTTAACACAGACTTAATTTTTAGTACCGTATCATGAATGTTTGATTATTGTAGAGTAAAATGCAAAGACGGTCAGACTTTCACCTGTAGCAAAGTGTGAGGATGATAGGTTTATAAGCAACTTCATAAACTCTGTAAACCAATATTGTGGTGTATATTCGACAGTATAGTGTGTAAATCATAAGTTAGGGAGAACTTGGCTTGACGGATACAACCCTGGCAGACCAGCGTCTTCAGAAAACTTTCAGTGTGAGAATCTGCCCCTTTTCTGCACACAGGGCACAGTAAAATAACGCTGTCATTCTGGGTGTGTGATATTCTGCCATGAAAGCAGTAGCTGTTGCAGTGAATAATGTTGAAGGCCTAGTAAAGTTCTCATTTCCCTGTTGCAAATAGGGATCCACCCCCAAACTATCTCAGATTAAATTACCTATAAGTATATACACAAGCATCTATATTAGGGCTATCTACAGACTGCTTAGATTGGAAACCTTTGGCTCCATAAAACCTTTGGCTCCAGAAGACCAGTCTGTGCTGTTTGAGTGAAAGCAGAAAGTTAATAGGTTGGTAGTAATAGAGCTAATATCCTCTCTCATGCCAGCCAGAAGAAGGCAAGATAATTATAAAGTCAAACTCACTTGACCGAGTTGAGGTCAGAAAGAAACATACGCATAGGGCAGGCATTATTCATAAACTGATTGATGCTTTTTCAAAAAAAAAAAAAAAATTAAAATTTACATGACTAAATTGGTCCATCCTGAGGGTGTTATTGAAAAAAAAGGAACCTGGACAACTTCGTACTTCAGTCTGGCTAACCTGTTTCCATGGGGTTAGCTGGATAAAAGATTTCCTTCTTCACCTTTAGGGCTGGCGACGATTGGCACAAACAGATCTATCTGGTTTATCGGCAGTTTGACACATCGGCCCCCAACAGGCTCTTCAAATTCTGGTTTCTGACATCCCATCAAAGAGGAAGGAACCAATCAGCCTTTAAAGAACATCTTACAAATCCCTGAGAGCCATCACACCCTTTAGTAGTGAGTCACCCTGCTTGACATTTGCCTGCCTGGAAAGCCTGTGACACTTCTGAATGCACCCTAATTATAGGGTAAGGCCCATACATATTTCCCATTATCATGTCTGCGCTGGATAGAAGGCCAGTTTGGCTGATCGCCTGTTCTACAATAAAGAAGCAATACCTTTTTTAGCGTATAAAGATCGGGATTACCAAAGACTCCTGTGGAGTAGCTTTGCGGCATCTCGCTTTTTCACTAGGAACATTACTGTCTGCATTTATCCAATCCCTTCCTGCTGTAGGAGCCCTAACCTCCCACAAAGGGACAGGAAAGACAGGTCAGGGCCCCATCTTGATAAATCATGGCTGCAAATAATTGGACAGGGCTGATCTTCTGGACTCCTGAGCTTTCTGGGCAGTCTCTGCAATGGGAGTATGTGTTGCAACTCCTGGCAGTCTCTTTTGTGCCCTGCTCGGTGGGAGTTGTTCCCATAGCAGTCGCAGCAGGAGCAAATGTGTGTCAGGAATGGATCTCCACGGTGGTGGTGAGGGCTGAGAGGGGAGGACAGCCCTGGCTGAAGAGCTTCCACATATTTGCTCTGTTACCTCCTCTACTGGAGTAGTCACATCCAAGCGGAGAGCCTGGGTGGGGCTGTCTTAAAGCACTGCAGCTAAAGCTGTCTGAGATGGAAAGTCAGGCCCTAGAGATAAACTAGAAAAACTCAAGGGCAAGAATGGATTAAATCCTGCAGGGTAGGTGGAGGGTATATGTTTGTCATTGAGCATGTTGAAAGGTTTGTCTGAAATATTTGTGTGGTGAAGTGATGCAGGCTTAGAAATGAACTGCTTTTAGTGTTACAGTCATTTTTATCACCCCCATCTGTGTGATGTCAAGATGTGACTGTTTTCAAGTAGCTCTTTTAGTATCACCAGCCAGAAATCTTTGCACAGGAAAGAAGTTATGATTAGCAGGTGTGAGACCAGTCTGATTTTAGTCTTGTCCTATGGCTTCAGCAATAAACCCTTCTTTCAGCTTTTGATACTTTTTATAACGAGCATTTCCATTTTACACTTTTGAGTAACATCTTCCTTCCAAGCGAGAACCGAACCAGGCTCCCTCTGGAGTCCCTCATTACTGCTAGGCTGGCTGGGTAGCAACTGATGGATGAGTGTCCTTCCTGGCCAGTCACGTGTGCTGTCTCTCCTGCACTCCCAGCAGAGAACGAGAGATCAAGGATGTTCTCCATGCCCCTGCAGAGCACAGCTGCACCGCCGAGTGCAGTTATCCCTCAAGTTGCTTTTGTCTTTAATACCCATTGTGTCGTTTCCCTACCTTTATTCACACGTATGTCGACAGACTGACTGTTGTGTGTTTTCCAGTGCGGTAATCCCAGCTGCTATGGGAACTCTCCTTCACAATGCAATACGACACAGCAGTGTGTGCTTCTACTTACAATGTTTAATAAATATGTAAATTAACCTACCCTATCTCTTCAGGTAGGAGAGTTGTATGACTGTACTTGTATATCACTGAATATGCTATTCTTGCGGATGGCACGGTGTGGAGGGGCAGGAGCTTGAGGTGGAAGTTTGAAATATAATTAGCACAATGAAAGTGTCAGTTAAAGCCTAAGTTTAAAGTATTTTAGGGTTTCCAACTGGAGTTAAGCTGAAATGATGCTCCTGTGTTCTGCGCAACACTGGTGAGGAAGACTAGGAAATACAAGCTTAATTCACAGCAGCTCTGCTTGGATCAGTCCAACTATAGCATTGCCTATTCATGCTTGAATTTCTTAACAGTTATGTTTACTATGTTCTCACCAATATTTAATGTGAATATTAACATACTATGTTTTTAAGAGTGCTTTTTGGTTAAATAAAAATAGAGGAGACTGTACTATGCCAGAACAAATAAGAACATGGTGCTAACTTCAAAACAGCAGAAAATATATGCCAATGAAGCTGCTTCCACTCATCTAACATCAAAAGATTGCTTTACTTTGTACTGTATCCATGATCTTGAAAGCCATGAAAAAATCTCTCAGGGGTATTCTTATTCCTAAGTTACCTTAGGTTGTTTTAATTAATTTGCTAAATGGAGATCATCATTCCTGAGGTCTGCTTATTTTTGTCCCTGTTTCAGCTGTGTGTGAGAATGAACTTTTGGCCTTTGCTGTCAGGCTGATCATGATTTTAAATAGTAATATTCTTGCTAGTAGACTGTATTAATCCTACTAGTGGAAATTTTAAGATAGGGAACATCTTGGTCAATGGAATCAAATTCTTCTAGCTTAGTGTTAAACTGGGACACAGATATTTTAAGTTAAGTGTTTAAATGCCAGCACATAAACAGATGGCCAAATTGTTTTAAAAAAGAAAAAGCTAGTAACTCCCATCAATATTTTACATATGATATCTTCTAATATCCAGTATTGATATCTGACATATTGGTGTGGTACTTTCTTGCCTCAGCATCAGAGCAAGGATAAAGGAGATGTAGAATCAAAATTCTTCCGTTAATCGGAACTGGTTAAAGCATATCCATTTAATAACGGACATTTTGCAATGTGTATTCTAAGTCTCCACATTACATTTTCCTATTTCTCAAACTTAACTTTGAAATAGCACGGTGCTAATATAAGTCTGGCTGAAACATTTGTTTGATACCTCTTTCAATGGAGAAATACAGTGACATTAAGATTAATTTTATCAAATTAAACTTTGGTGACATGGATAAGTGACTCAGAATGTGTGAAATCTGAAGTAAACAAAAATCTTTTTAATGATACATTATTTTTCGTTGGTTTCTTCTACCAAGGAAGCAGCGAAGTCAGTCTTTACATTCCCAAATTTATCTTTCACGAAATCATACCCTACAAGTAGACATGTACATGAAAAAAGTTTTAAAAGTGCAAATCAACTTTTTTACTTTGCGTTGTTTCTTAGCAGTTAATATGCTATTGATGGGGTCATTCTGAACTATCAAAAAGCCTAGTTCATACAAGTGATGTCCAACAGAATTGGATGAACTTTTTGTGCTGAGGCTCAGGGCTACCAGGGGATAAGACGTGGTTCTGTTCCCAGAAAAAAAAAAAAAAAAAAAAAAAAAAAAAGGAAAATGAGAAACAAGTGGGAGAAAGCAGCTATCTACCACTCCACAGTATTCAGATATATAGATCTCTGTTAGCATTGTCCATTACTACACATTGATGAAAAAAAAAAAAAGAAAAACTTTACAGAGGTGAATAAATGCACCATTCTGTTGAATAATTATAGGTGAATTGATTATGTCTGTTTCTTTTTGTACTTTATTAACAGAAAAACCCATGCTGTTGAGTGCAAGATCCAGAACTGTTACATTTCGACCTCAGAGCTGATCTATAGCTCCACCCTGACCTTCATTAGCAAAACCAGATCAGATGGTGCCAGCTAGCCAAAGTCAGTCCACTGGGCTGTTGAAAACAGCAAGGCAAGAAGGTACGCAATACTATTCAGCCACAAATGCTAAAGTGGTAGTAGTATCATTTGAATATATCTACCTTCAAGCCAGCTCTCAGATCTCCCCACAAGAGATGGTTCCCAAGATTGGTACTTGCAGGTTTTACATGCCGGTGAATCTCATTTCCTAAGGCACTTCGGCGTTCACACAGACTGTACTCAGACTTTCCCAAATCATCTCTCCAGTCAGTCACATGATTGTCATTGAGGTAACCAGCTTGGCACATGTTGGTCCCATCACAAACTCAATTATAAACATAGGTGTGGCCTGAAAAATAAAGTTGCTCACCTACCCTAGTGTGTCTGTCCTCCAACTGAAAATCTTCTAGCTCAGGTACTTTAAAGCATCCACTACAGAAAAAATCATCCATTTTTTTCTGAGAAAGTGGGGCCTGCTGCAGGTGAACGCCACTTGTAAAAATATTTCATTTTTCTTCCCATGTCTTCCTCCATTTTCTTAACGGTATTGTCAGATATAACAGTAATAAAGCAAATCCAATTTGTGATGTAGTTTGCAGGTCATGTGATACTTGCAGATAAACTGTGTCACTGAGGTTTCCACAGTCTGAAATCCGGTTCTCTGTAGTATCTTGAGGCTGTGGATTAATTTCTCCTGCTGGGCTGAATGCAGTGAACTGTGGAAGGACTGTCCTGTAAAGAGACGTGAACATACTTACCAGAACAGTCAGCCTTCTTTTGGTGGACAGTAATCATGTAGCAGGCACAGGACTTGATATCCTGCAGACATGTTGGCAGGTTTCTGGGAAAAGGTGTGTCCTAGAAATGTACAATGTGTCTACCTGTGATTTTGGGTGATGCCTGTCCACCTTTGCTGCAGGATGCTTACACACCTGGCAAAGGAGCTGCAAGATTGTCAAGATCCTATCTGAAGAAGCAAACTTGTATTTTGTTCAGCACTGTGCTCAAGTTAGACCACTTTTCCTGACATTTCCACATAAAACAGAACTTCCAACTAACACATAAATAGTCTTTTTCACCAACCACTAGAAAGAGGAGATTTCCATTCTGTCTTGAGGTGTACCCGTTCACTAATGGTTACCCTGCTGCCTGGAATCTAAGAGGTTTGCTTCCCTCTGTGGGCTGTCCCTCCACAGAATTTGTGTTAGTTTCAGAACATCATTATTAAATTTAATTCCAAGTCACTACCTAGAGCAGCTTATTTTCAGACAATGTTCTTTCCTGCCACTACTTTACTTTAGAAACAGTGTTTCTCCTAACCTCAAGGGTAAGTCTCGTGACAGTAGAAGACTTTTGAACCCATTGCTGAAACATAAGAATGGTCACAACTTTCACAGTCTTTGGGGTAAAGTAACATGTTATTTTAGCCCTGCTGTCCCCATGATGTACACAGCTTAAAGCAGCAATGAAGAAAAGAGGAAAGCAGAAAAGGTCAGAATGGAGAGTGAGAAGAGGAAATAAGTTAGATAAACCCTGTCTGGGGAAGGGAAAGAGTGAATTTAGACTTATGGCCTGTTGTAATATTGGTTATTAATTCTTGAGAGAAGATCATATACTGTGGGAAAGGGCAGCAGAGATTGGCAGGTGAGATAGATAGCATTGCTGCACTCTGACCCCAGCAGTCACAGAACTGTTCTGTGTCTGAGTTTCCTCATCTGTAAAATGAGAATTGTTTTTACTTACATCTCAGGGTCCTCAGAAGCCTTAATCGGTGCTTGTTGTTAAGGCTCGTTGAGACCACCAGCTGGAAATACAGAATAACCCGTGTCTTCTGGGCTGTCTTTTCCATCTCTATATATTCTAGCTAATTTAATTTAAAAAACAGGTAGTGACAGTTCAGAGTTTCCTGGAAAATAATCAACTTTACAAATGGGAAGAAGGGTGTTGTGAAACATGTCTAATTTTAAAGCAGAGGAGCGCTGCTAATGCGTTCTCCTGTCTGCTGCAGTGATTGTCCCCCACTCCTCATTCCCGTCAAACACAGCCAAGTCTTAGAAACTGCTTGGGTTCCTCATGCAATCATTCTCTGGAAACAAAAGTGACATTTCTTTTGAAGGCAAGAGATAATTTCTTTACAAGAGCTGAAAAGAAGATGCCAACCTTGTCTCTTCCCTCCATACCATGTACTTTTCTTACCACCAAAAAAGGACTGTTCAGCAGCTGCTGTCACAGAGAAGGTCAAACTATGGTATTTCTTTTTCTGGAGAAGGTGCAACAGAGAAGCGGAGAGGTCTCACATCTGTAGGCGTAGGTAATGCAAACAAAACCTCCTCTCTTGATGTCTGCCTTTCCACAGTTATGCAGGATGTGATTTGCACCAGTGCCGTGGTTCTGAAGAGCACGGGCAGTTAGGGGGGGGATTGCCTTTTACATCATCTTCAGCATTACCCACCACAGCCCTCGTCTGGCCCTCATTAAGCCAATGTCAGGAACGGATTAAAACCATCCAGTTGCATTTCTAGGTTTTAAGTTAACATTAAACCCACAATAAATTACTAAGTAAAACCAAAGACCTTTTCATCCTCAGATCAGGTTAATTTTAATCTTTAAAATTATTCCAATTTTTATAACATTTCCAAAACAGATATAGTGTCAGTGGCTACATACAGTTACTCATTATTAGTTACTCATTAGCTGTCACAGAGCTCTGTAACTTCTCTCACCAAGACTTCTTTCCCTAGGCAATCCTGGAGCATGATCCTTCTTTTACTGAAGTTTATTTTCAAATATCATTCAAATATCTGTGCTGAATAGCTGCTCATTCTTGCAGTTGCAGTATGCAACATTCTTTTTTTGCTCCCTCTGCTCCATCTTGGAGAGTATCAATGACATCCAGAGCCTCTGATCACTGCCATTTCTTATGTCACCTGAATATATAGAGTTTTTTTCCTTTGGAGGTTCCATTGCTTGCATCATTCCTCTCTGCTCCCACAACTGATAATTTCCACAGGGGCGTTTTCTTCAAACTGTTTGTTACAGCCCCCAACAAGCATCCAGTGGATCACAGGAGCTGTGGATTTTTGGACTCTTGAAGGAACAATGAACTACTTTGACTTCTTGGCAGTCTACATCGTTATATAAAGCTAGTTTTCACTTCCTTGCCTTGGAAGGGCTGAGCAGATGCTGTTTCCTCAGAGAAGTGGAAGGACTGAGTGGGTAACATCTCTGAGATGCCGTCCTCTTTTTCCCTGCATAATTTGCTTGAGGATGAATGAATTTGTGCCTGCAAATAATTTGAGACTAATGTCCTCCAGAGGGACTAGTTGTTAAGCAGTGCCAATCTTTTTTCCCCAACAAGCCATTTTATACTCTCCATATTCTTATCCATTCTATTCTCCTTCATGTATTCATCCCTCTCTTCTCTGATTTTCTCTCTCGCCTTTCTCTCTCCTTGCATTTGTCTGTTTTCATCCACTTAAGTTCTGATTTGGCAGGTTAGCCACCCACCTCACTGCCTCACTTGACCTTTCATTCTAGATCAGCTCTTCCCATTTGAATGCCTGCTTCTCACCATAATAAAACAACTGCTCCTTGTTAGTGCTTCCTTCATCCAGTTTTAGGCCTGGTTTCTTGAGAAAACAAAATTTCTGTGATCATACTGTATAAGTGTATATATTTACCCTTCACTGTAAATAAAGTATTAAGCCTTTGGCAAACCTTAGAAGAGGAACACAGGGATTCAAAATGCTTTTAAGTTTTATTGAAGATGTCCATGCAGAAGAAAAGGAGTTTGTTTCATGTTCCTTTGAAAAGAAAGAATGCAGTTTGAGCTCATTCTTACGAGACAATAGAAAATACACGCAGAGGACTGTGGGACTCACATGGTATTAGGTATTTCATTGTTAGAGTTTATATTCTTAGAGCTTCAGTCTAGGTTTCTCTCCTCTGTGGACTCTCCAGATGCAAACTCTGATTTTTGCCTTTCCCACAGTTGCAGCCTTCGATTTCTGTCCTGTGTGAAATCTTCACTGTCCAGTAACAAGTGAGCGGATGGCATATTGCTAATATTATTCAGTAACAAACTAAATCAAACACAATTTACAACTCCAATGGAAAGACCTCATGGATTCTGATATTCACAGAACTACTATTTTCTGACACTTGTTTCTTAATCTATTGTCTGTGTATTGTTTAGATCATAAATATTTGGGATAGGGATCATCTCTGGGTTTTTGACCACTCTATTGTATTGGAATAGTAAGCAACAGTTATAGTTAGAAAAATGGTTCCCATAGTTTTTAAACATTTCTATATGTTAAGTATGTTTTAGGAAGATTAAAGAAAACACATGCTTTCAGTTGCACTGCCTTTTGACAGTAGTAAGTTGAAGCTTCCTTAACACATGCTTGGAATATTTCAGTCTTAACTTGGTACCATGGAATTCTTAATACAGGTGTTGTACGAAATAATGAGCAAAGATAAGTAATAGCATCCCAGTTGAGATCAAACCAGAAAATGGCTAAATCATTTGAAA
Organism: Fratercula arctica; assembly: GCA_947846985.1. Classification (NCBI taxonomy): domain Eukaryota; kingdom Metazoa; phylum Chordata; class Aves; order Charadriiformes; family Alcidae; genus Fratercula; species Fratercula arctica. The sequence continues at coordinate 33,689,722 of CANTUZ010000008.1, forward strand.
AGAGTTAAATTACAGTAAAGGAGCTGTGCAGCGTATTACGATGAAAAGTGACTGTGGTCTACAGTAGAATGAACTCATCTTGCAGTGAGTGAGCCCAGGTCCTACAAAAATGGCAGGGAATCACTCCTGGACAGAAATATGTAATCAGACAACATTAGAAAATGTGTAAAAAAATCTGGGTGTTGTAAAGATAATTTTATGCAATTATTCCTGGAGGAATCTTGGTGCACCTGTGTAACTCACCCTATTTTATCCTGAATTATGTAAGACTAGTGAGTACAGAGAGATGTTTTCACACACAGAGAAGAAACCAAAACCAACGGTATGAAAAAAGTTGGAAATTGTACTTAGGTGTATTTAGTGACAGTTAAAAATGAATCTGAGTCAAAATGGGAAATTTTTTGCATCCTGTGCAGTCTGCTGTACGCTGTGTATCCTGTGTGTAATTAATCATTTACACCTGTGTGGAATGTCACAATTCTTATTTGGTAACATTTTGCACTGGGATAAATAATACAATAGCTGCAGGGGTTTGGTAAATAAATGGCTTTCCTTATTTACTTATTATCTTTTCCCTCACCTAGAATATGTTAAACATGTTTCAGACCTGACTTGGTTTCAAGTATGAATAGGTTTTCGATCGCAACGTCATATATCTTACTTGAAGGTGTGAAGAAAAGGAAGAAACAAAAATGTTTTAACTCCAGCGCACTGTTTTCATGCTTCAGCATACTTATGTCCCCTAGGTGTCATGTAAGTGATAAATGAGCACTTTTGACAGCAAACATATTTCTATTTGACCGTCTTCACAATAAGTGACTAGTTATCAAATTTAATTGCTAACTAAATATTCTTTGGCTTTGCAAAACTTCTTGGACACCATAGAATTTCATAGACAGGTTCGCAGGGAAAAGGGCCTGAGTCGATTCTAAGAGGGGGGAAAACACAATGTATTCCAGTACAGGTTGGTGGCTGACCTGCTGGAGAGCAGCTCTGTGGAAAGAGATCTGGGAGTCCTGGTGGACAACAGGATGACCATGAGCCAGCAATGTGCCCTTGTGGCCAAGAAGGCCAATGGCATCCTGGGGTGCATCAAAAAGAGTGTGGCCAGCAGGTCAAGGGAGGTCATCCTCCCCCTCTACTCTGCATTGGTGAGGCCACACCTGGAGTACTGTGTCCAGTTCTGGGCTCCCCGGTTCCAGAAGGACAGGGAACTGCTGGAAAGGGTGCAGCAGAGGGCTACCAAGATGATTAGGGGACTGGAACACCTCTCTTATGAGGAAAGGCTGAGGGATTTGGGTCTCTTCAGTCTGGAAAAAAGACGGCTAAGGGGGGATCTTATCAACACTTATAAATACTTAAAGGGTGGGTGTCAGGAGGATGGGACCAGGCTCTTTTCAGTAGTGCCCGGGGACAGGACAAGAGGCAATGGGCACAAACTCGAGCATAGGAAGTTCCACCTAAACATGAGGAGGAACTTCTTTACCCTGAGGGTGGGAGAGCACTGGCACAGGCTGCCCAGAGAGGTGGTGGAGTCTCCATCTCTGGAGACATTCAGAACCTGCCCGGACATGTTCCTGTGTAACCTGCTCTAGGTGACCCTGCTCTGGCAGGGGGGTTGGACTAGATGATCTCCAGAGGTCCCTTCCAACCCTATGGTTCTATGATTCTATGATTCTATGATTCTGACTCCATGTTAACTAAGTGGTTAATATAGATGTTTACAAATACAACCAGTTTATTTGTACACACTCACCACATTGTCAGCCCCCATCTTCAGTCAATAGATTGCTTTTCCTTTGAGGACTCCTTTTCTATGGAAAGACCTGTGTGAAATGTTCCATGTGGAAAATTCATGTTACTGGTTTATGGAGGTCCTGGTAGGCTACAGTGAGAGCTGAATCCCTAGCACTTTTCATTTTATCTAGGAAACAGAAGTAATGACGATGCTGTCACCAATTCAGCACCTCCATGAGCAATACAGAAGAATTGTTAAGAATCCCAAAGTGGCTGTTACTACCTGTCATCTTTACCCCCTGTTGGTAGCACTTAAAGCAACTATTGTTATCGTGGGAAAAAATGAGAAGGCTCATTTGAAACCAGTATAAAAGCCAAAAGATTCAATTCAGACACAGTTTACACAGTTTGAATGGTTGATTTGCACTGAGTTGCAATTCCACTGCAGCAGGCCTGGATCTGGATACAAGTTCCCTGCCAGGAGCTGTTGTACTGCCGAGGGTTCTCTGCGGCAACGTGTGTCAGCTGTCCCTCCTGCTTTGTCAGCTTTTGCTGTCACTAAATTGCCAAATTGCCTGGATGCAGAAATGTAGCTCTGTTTCTGGGATCTTCCAGCTTGTTTACTTTTCTTAACAATATTAACAATGTTATCATCCCTTTGGACTGTTTAGACAATGAATGAATTCAGACCTTCAACAACAGCAACTTCAATACCCTTATTAAAAATGAGATTGCGATCACTACGTCCTACATTCACCCTACATTGATGTCTTTGATCACATCCTCTGTATCCCAGCCAAACTTACATTACTTTTTTCTTTGAGAACTGATGTGCAAATTGAAATCGCTGTTTCTGATGTAAAAACTTAATTTAGTCTGAGTCCCATTCTGTCCCCTAAGTTTGAAATCTTTTCTGGTCTACAGCTAAGCAGTGTTTGCCTGTATATTCTTCTCTACTTGACCAATTAAATGTGGTCAACTCTTCCTGAAGAAAAAAAAAAAAGTCAGATATTTTGATAAACTGCTCACTTAGCAGGGAAGAAATATAATATTTCAGTTGTTGTCTTTTCTGTATGTATTTCTTCTCTGATTATACCAGAAACAGCTGTGTTTAGATACCTTTAACCTTAGAAAGTTGCCTAAAATAGGAAATCATCACCTTCTGTCAACAAATGCTGTAAAAGCAGTGTCTTTGTTAGGTGTGTTCTGCAGGAACCAAGGAACTTGTGCCATGTGAATTTTTCAAAGAGACATTTGAAAATACTCTGGTCTTTAATGTCTATCAGTATGTATCTGCTACTTATAAGGAACTTTTTCTGTAGGCTCTTCAGCGCATATGGAAAAAAGTTTTTAAATGCAAAAATAAAAACCACTGCAATTTTTCCTTCAAGATCTAATTTATATTATAATCAAAGAGAAAACATTCCAGGAAAAAACCCTTAATGAGATTGTATATTTGTATTGTAAACAATATTATGCATTGTATCCTCTGTAAAACTGAAAAAAATTAGTATTAGCAAATTAGATTTCATTACAATGTGGACTTTTTTATTTCCCCCAGGTGAATGTGTCTTTTTCAACTAAATGATCTCTAGTGAAAACATAAACCGCCTGTCCTGTAAGAATAGCACATTGAGGAGTGATGGTGTAGCTTCACAAGTCACCACATCATCATTCACACATCATCTCTTGCCAAACATAGTACTTTATCCTCAAGAGATAAATTCAACATAATTGCAGGAAGAGAGATTTATGTTAGACATCAAGAAAAACTTCCTAGCCCTAAGCGTGGGATGACAATAGGGCAGGTTGTCTTGTGAGATTATGGAATCACTGAGGATTTCTGAGAAGGTGTTAGAGGAAAATATCCATCAGAAATAGCTTAATCCTGTTCTGGAGTAGGGTGATGTATTCCTGTGATTCCAGTCATGATTGTCTCATTGTGACCAGAGCAGCATGACTCAGCATTGGCTCAAAAAATAAAATAATTGAAGCATTTGCCTTCTGTGAGAAAATTTGATTTTTCTGATTTAAGCAGAAATGAAAACATGCCAGCAGTGAGAATGTCTCATTTGTTTCACAGTCTTCAGGCAACAATTACAGAAAAGAAAAATAGCGGGCTTCCTAGAGTACCCCACCTTGCCTAGAGGGTCCTTTCATGGTTGGAGGAATAGAAATCTGCGCGCAGGTTTAGCTTCCTGCAAGAGCAGTCTAGGTCTCCAATGGCAGAGAGCCACAGTAGACCTGCTTCGCTTGGTAGCCAAAAAGAGCTGATCCTCAGGCCTGCATATAGGTCTGGAGGTGCAAACTGTTGTTCCTTTTGAGTGGAAACAGGCTGTTGAAGGGAAGCTTCCCACTGGCTTATGGGCTTTCTTCTCATCTCTGCTGCATTTCTGCCAAAGAGTCCTACGTTAGCAGAAGGTTTTTGACACAGAAGTGGAGAAATTGTTTCCCAAAATAACTTTAACTTGTGCTTACATAGTGCTTTGTGGTGTTGTGTATGCTGCTTACTTTAATCATTTAATGTGTGCACTGCTTAGTATGTTAATCTCTCTGCTCAGGGCAGCATTACAGGTGTTGAGGATATCATAATTTTTAATTTACTGACTTAGGGTTGCATAAACTTACAGCCATACTCATCATATCAACATCTTCTGCCTCTCATTCCCTTTTCATTGAATACTGCCTCATCTTCTGAACATACTTCTTAATGCAAAAAGTATAATATTTATATGCACTGATTCATCAAGCATGAAGTTTCCCCTCCAAAAAAACTTTTCTAAAGTGTTTGCTTTTAAGTTAACAACAGACTTGAAATATTTAAGCTGAACCAGTGAGCATTTTAAAGCCTTTTCAAAAGCTTTAAAAGTTAGAAGCACCTGGGTAGAAAGGCTTAGAAAATGTCTTTTCAACCATAACTCTAGAGTTGCTATAGCAATGTTATAATAGTGCCTTATTAATAGAAAACTACCTCAATATGCCTTAAAAAATCTGTGCAAATTTGTGCAATAATTTTTTAATGTCAGCACTGGTGACAAGCTTAAGAATCTGAAGACACTAGGCCCTTTGTTTTGGGCTGCTTTAAGCCAGGATGGAGCATCCTGGTTTTATCTAGCTGTTTTGCTTTATCTAAGCAAAATGGTTATCTAAGTTTCGTAGATAACAGAAAAGGCTGGTTCTATCTGCAGTTCCTATTTACGTGCAGCACCCACATTCCCAGCTCTGCACATCCTCTTCTGTGAACAGTGTTCCCTAAATAGTTTTGTTGCTTTAAATGGTGCTTGGCTATGTCATCCCCCTCTTAGAATGTCAATTGCAAAATGATCTGTTACCTCTATGCCACGTGCTGCATTTCTCTTCTTTTCATTCTTATGCCTCCCAGTGTGTTAGTGGCTCTATAAACCCCTGGAATTTAATTGAACCAAACCATCGAACACAATGGTATTCCACTAACTTTGGCTGAAGGACCCATCTGGGTTGTTTTTTCCGTAGCATTTCCTATTCCTGTTACTGGATGTAATAATGAATAACAACAGGTAAGATGTCACACTGCATGAGAAGTTAATACCTTTTTCATGCTCTTCACAAAAACCTTTTGAGTGTCTACCATTGCTTTGACGTCATGTCCTTTAGGAAGGAAAAAGGGCACCGTGACCAGAAAAAAAGTTTGTCCTGAGCCCTTAGAAAGAGTTAACTCCATCATCCACATGGTTTTTATTCACAGGAGCTATTGCAATCTTGATTTTTGCTGTTGTGGACATAAGAATATAATATTTTGTGAGTCAGGCTACTTTTTCAAGATTTTCATCACTTCCACTATTTCATACTCAGTGTTTCACCTGTAAGAGAGTAAAGCAAACAAGAAAAAGTAGGAAAAAATGACAAGAAGTGTTGGTATCATGACTCACTGATTTACCCAAATTCAAAGCTCTCTGGTAAAGGGAAATACATTTTTCTCTTTCTGTACTGAAAACAGGCAGTCAGAATGTAGTGTTGATGACAGGCTCAATGAGTCTACTTATTATTAAAAACGTTAACAAGTACTGAATAAGATGAATGTCTTTAATTTTGTCTCACAAGATTTTACACATTAACCAGAAGATATTTAAATCTCTTCTGTAGAATAGGACACCTTTTCAGGAATGTCCTTCTGACTGATCAGACTTCTTAAACATTGCCATTCTTTTAATTTTATAGTAAAAGCACTCCACTCCTTTTCTCAATGTGTTTGTTTAGCAATTTGTCGTTTAGCTTTACTTTTTTCCTCTTCTAGCCAGAACATTTTCACATGGTTTCTGAAGGTGATGATAATACATTACAAAAAAAGCAGTGCCGGTATGTAGAATTGTTTTCATTTTCATGGCTTTCAAGTTAAGATTCTAAATAATCATCACAGGTTGATGATTAAGGTTGATTGATGGTTAAGATCATTAAGGTGATATATCTTTGTGACTGAGGACTGATAGAGGGAAGAAGGAAGGACTTCTGTCTGGCAAAAGCTAAACTTCTTTTATGGTAATTTTTGATGTTTATTCTTTAGATTTCCCTTAAAAGCTTTCTCCAAATTAAACATTCCTGGATTATCAGTAGACTCTGGTTCAGGTAAAGTTCCTTGTGCTCAGGGAATCGCTTTCATGTTTTCTTAGATCATTGTTCAATTGTTTTTCTGAAACCTCTTTCTCTAATCTCTGTAGTTTCTCTGTAGTAGGCCGGCCTTTTTCATAAAAGATGCTGGTTATATCTTTGTTTCTCTGAAGTACGTCATTTAAGCTATGGAGCCTAAATTATTTTAGCTTGCAGTGAAGTTGATTTTCTCTTGATTTGCCTAAGTTTTTAAGAGTTGTATTCTGCTGCTTTGTGTATTTTTATTTTTTTTCATGAAGCTTTTTCTCCATGGAATTAAGTAATATTTCAGTTATTTTTTAATCCAAATGCTACTCATGACATTCAACGCTGGTTTTTTCCTTCCTTCAGGGAAATTTTAATACTTCTACATGATTTTTCTGTGAAATTCTCAGAATTAGAGCTAAAATACAGTCCTTAATTATTGACTTAGTCAATGAAGTTGAGTGCATTCACTTTCACTTTTTTGTCCAGTCTTCATATTTGCACAGTTTCTGAATATTTACCAAAATTTCACAAATTTCAGAAGATACAAGTGTTTGTCCAGACATAAATATCAAAGGTGTATTTTTCATTATTATTTCATCTCTGTTTTATTTGGAGATTCTAAGTCATCCTTCAAGAATGGAAATTTTGGCTTGTGAGCTAAATGATCAATTACATGCTATGAATAGTCGATATGAGCGATTCGCAAACAATGCAGAAGAGAGGGGCGTGCTTACATAGAAGCAACTTGGTGTATGCCTACAAATAAAGAAAATCAGTTCACAAATGATTCATGAACACTAAACTTATAGTAAATCTTATTTGCAAAATGTAATTTGACCCGATGTACGTGAAATCAAATTTCAGTTGATGTTGCTTAGCCTTTTTGTCAGATTTAATATTCCAACTTCCTGTAGTGACAGCAAAATGGATTTTATTTTAGAGCTCAACCTTCATAAACTGTTTCCATTTTAACTGAATGACTGTTCTATCCAGCTGTGTCCTACATGTTCTTAACTCACGGTATATGCAATTCCTATCCTTTAATAGAATTAACTCATTCACTGTTATTTCAGAATCATCTGTATTTTCATTCCCAGTCATTGCACATCTATGTCCTCCAGCTGATTATACGCAAGGACCTAATGCAGCCAATACTGTGTGCTTGGGCTGCCCCAAGGACAGCGGAATAGCGTAAAGTCTGTGTCGGAGGCCTCTGAGTCTGCCTGCTGTTGGTGTGGCGACTGTAGTTGCTCTCCGCTGCTCCACAAAAGTGTTCTGATGCCACATGGCCACCTGGACCTACACAGGTCTCTCTCAAGGGAGCGTAACGTTCTGCACCTGCTTCTCCCTACCTATTAAAAGTTGATTATGTGGACAGCCTGGGACAAGGAGGATGTAAAGGTATTTTCCCACCAACCTGTGGGACCTAACTTTGTGATTGCATTTCCAAGTCGAATCTGCTAAAGAAAAACTGAATCAGGTAGCTGGCCGCTTTCAGAAGTCAGTTTTCAGCTGGCCTGCAGCTGTCTTTTTATGTAGTTTGGCCTGTAACTCTCTTAGAAACGCATTCAAGGATATTTCTGTAATTGGGAGACAAAACTGCAGGGAGCTATCTGGAAGGAAATGGAATTTTGTAATGGCCAATAAAACACTCATATGCTGTAAAATGACTGAATTTATTATGCAACAAGTAAGATGTGATATATTTATTAGAATCACTGTACTAATATGAATATTATTTTTTAGGTCTCATAGAAGCTATTATCTATCCCAGTAATTTTTTTTGCAGTAAAGAAATCCTACTGTTGGTAGCAGTTTTGCATAGATAAACAAAATTCTGTTGAAACCAAAAGTACTTGGCACCTAGAAAATTGCTGATTAGAACAATATTTCTTTGTGTAGAATAATGTTACCACCATGACTTGTATGCCAATGGTAGCATTTTCAGGACTTTTTTGCAATCAAGCTTTACAAAAAGTGTTGGCAATGGCATTTCTGACTTCCAGATCTGTAAACGCTGACAAACACAGTCCTTGCAATTGTTTTGTGGTACCTATGTAACTGTGTACCCGGGCATGCTGTGTTTCGCATGTATGTTGATCTAACACTATGTTTATTCTATGTGGGTGTTTGGTTTTTTTTAAAATGAAACAGGCAAACCTAGAAACTACATACCCTTTTAAGCAAGTGCTTTTCTCCTAAGGGAAAGACCATACTTGCTGCCTCTTGCACCCCTTCTTTAGGGGTCAGAAGGTGAAAAGGAGGGAAGCGAATGTGAAAAAAGGTCCCTTTTTAAAAATTAATTTAAGCATTAATTATCTTCAAAAATTAAGTGTTCCTCTGGCAATGGCTGCGTAGGGTCTGCTGCTCCAAAGGGGCATGGTGTGGCAATGAGACATGAAAGGCTGGGAGTTTGTACTCCTCCTCCTTCTCCTGCTCTTCACCTCCCACTGAACATCCTGAACAGAAGAACAAAAACGTTTCAAAAACATTTCAGTTAGCAGCCTTTCTGCATCTGAAGGGAGCTTCCTATTATGTATGTAAGTATACATATATGCTGAAAAAGAATAGTCATACTGCATCATTACCTCGCAATAGAGCATCGAGGAAAAAATGCTACCCTGATACACAATTATTATGCGGATGTTAAGTATTTGTTTGAAACCACTGCCTGTGTTCACCATGTCTCAGCAACAGTTGGCAATAGCCACACCAAAATCTAGAGGATGATAACAAGTTAAAAATAATCAATAGTCATTTATCATTTAATTTATTACTACTTTCTCAAATACTGGAAGAGTGCTTGATGTAATCAGCTGAAGATATATCAGGATAATTTAATACATTAATACTTAGAGGCTCCAATTGAAGCTCCAATTTCTTTCAGGGCTTGATTATAGATCTGTAAAATATTTCTTTCCAGCTACATTAATTGGTAATTTGGCAGAAAACATTACAGCAAATTAACCTCTAATAATCATCTTTTACTAAATGTGTTTGTATCTTCTGATCTGAGAATAGAAAGACAGAATATTTAAGTGCATTAACCCTAGTCCACAGAGGGTACTACTGAGACTGTGCCTTTGGGACCACTGTCTGGACCCCAGCCTTGGGACCAAATGCTGTGTCCTGTGGTGCTAGCTCAGCTAGGTGGCTTCTAAACTTCATCCAACCAGCCTGTTCCTGAATCTAGCCTTACACTTAGTTGTTTGGCTTCTTCTGGACTCATCCCTACCCAGCTGGAAAAATTGGCTGGTGAGTCAAATGATGAGGCCACAGAATGAAACACGCCGTTAGGAGTCAAGCACTAGCTGCATGCATCTTCTGGTCAGTAGATGGAGTTTGATAGGTCTGAGTTTGAGACAAGGTCTGTGGATCCAAGCATCGGATTAAGCTCTGCTGGGTACTTATGTAGGGACACAGCTCTCGCAGACTAACCTAAAGAAAGTTAATTGCTATTGTCCTTGTGTGGTAGGTGACCAGAGCAACACCCAATTTGCTATGGGATTTGAATGGATTTTCAAAAAGAAGTTTAGGACTATAGTTCTCCATTTAAGATGTATTCATTCCTCTTCCATCTAACACATATCTAAAAGACAAAGATCCCCCAAATCTGGAGGCTAGGCCCGTTGCAATAGTTGGAAGTGATTAAGGAAGAAAAGATGACATTCACCATTCTGTATCTTCCAGATGGTTACTGGAAAAGTTAAAGTAGCAAAGTTGCAGCTTAATAGGTCACATGCTTCTTATTTTCATGTATTTGCATGTCTGGGGCACTGCAGCAGGTGACAATCCAGACAAACAGGTGGAAGAACTACATCACAGGTACACAGCAAATATTAGGCAATGCTATTCTTGGCAAGTTTTTTAAAAATAATAACCAATTTCTATCTAACATATAAAATTTTATCAGTATATAACTATATATGAATGAGATATTTACACTGCACTGGGACAGTACTGTCTAAGTATCAGAAGTTTGAAGTAAGAAAGTTAATTTTATCTTGGACCTTTATTATGCTTTCATTTTCCTACTCCCTGTGTAATCTAAGTTAACTCAATGTGCAACATACAATTCGTAACAGCTTTAAAGTATTTGTCTGTATCTCTTTTCATAGTTGAATGTGGACTTTTTCATCTGTGCAGCAAATTCACAGGTTTTCTATTATGGAATCTTACAGTATCACATAGAATATTATTTTCCCAGATCTGATGGTATTTACGCTGGAGTTTGGAGTATCTAAAGTGCGTTTAACATTTAAAGTAATCATGAATAGTTATGTGATGATGCACAAACCTGAGAACAGCCAGGAAATACAATTCTTTGCAGCACACAACACACAACTGCACAACAAACACAGTTCTCCATGCTGTCTTTCTCAGGAGTGTTACACTGAATTTGAGTGAACAATTTTACTGGATGACAACATGTTCTAGGTCTTTAAAGTGTCAGGTTTTGTTAATTGTCTTTAATATGTTCATTATCAGCAGTATTCTTTTTCCTTGAATTCTGCAAGTGGTGCACCCAACTGGCCTGTGATTGCTGGTGCTTGATAAGAACTTGTGTTGGTTAGTTTTGATGAGGCTCAACCTTCCTTCCATGATCACATTCCTTGACTGAATAAGCATACTTCACAGAGCAAACATTCTAGTGCAGACAGGGTTACCCAAAAAAGTAAAAAAAAAGAAAAAATTTGATTTTTAAATCTATGTTTTTTTAGGTTAAAAAACCCCCCAACAACTTGCTATTGGTATTTGGCAAGATACTCTGCCTTCTGAAATAGTATGCTAGTACTGTTGGTAAGACCATCCATCAGGCCCACAAACAGAAGTAGTAAACATTAAAAATGTGAATGACTATTCCTGGAAAAACATTTGCACTATTTATATTAGGTCTAATAATGAAAACTTATGGCAGCAAAAGCACTCCAATTCATACTGAAGCGATTCACACTGAAGAAATATTTCTGTGGAAAAGATGAACAGAATAGCCAGAAAGAAATTTCTAACAGCTACAAAGGCTGTAACAAAAGCAGACATTGTGGCAGTGGAAAACAAATTGCCAGCTATTGTAAATCCTATTATTTTCTCAATGTGCCTAAATAGCGTACTACCAGGACTCCCACTGACATTACTAGCGTGGAAATAGAATATTATTGTGAATGCATTTTCAAAATATTATAGAAGCCAATAGGGTCCACATAACTGTCTATAGATTATACAATATTAAGCTATCAAGCTCTCCCTCTCCTTCGGTGTCAAAAAGCATGTTTCTTACACAGAGTCAGTCTGATTTTTGGTAAGGCCTCTGTTTTACCTCAATAAATACAAGTAAATGTGCCTAGTGCATTCCCAGGCTTAGAAGACATTTTTTACAACCTGATTTCCATTCGACTCATGCATTCTCTGCTAAAGTTTTGACATGTTTCAATTTCACCACAAGACTTTTCCCTACATGAGGCATGTTGTGAGGAAACGTGACATGTCATGGCTGAACATCATGTCCATCTCTTCATGCCAATCATCTTCATGAACGGTTGGAGATGATTCCAGCTCAGTTGTTTTGGGACAAAACAGGTGACACTGAGCGCTACAATGATGCTGAGCAAAGTTTTTCCAAACGATCTGTACAAAACCCCTGTTTTGCCCAAATCTGTCATATCTATCAAAATTCTTTCTTCCCCCCATACTAAATTACTGGTACACGCATAGCTTCCAAAAGAAGTGAGAGGGTTTTTTAAAATCCTATTTCTCTTTTCTACTCTATAGTTACATGGGAAGAAGGTCAGTCGTTCCTTGTAAGACAAACAGTTCATTTTGTTGGTGACACATTGAGGAAAATATGTTCACACACACACGTGCTACACATCTGTACTCCAGAGAGCTGGGCTTGCATCATAACATTATGGAAAGTTCCTAAGTGATTTACAAGTTTCAATGAACAGTTTGAAGATTTAGAGTCTAAAGCAGTCAGGAAAATAATGATTTCTGCAATGAGAGCTGAAGACTTAAAGACTTGGGTTCGCCAATACAATTGTAAATTGAGTTCTTTCAGCTCAATTGTTTTTGGTGTCTGTGACACTAGTTTAGATGTTACCATTCTCCATGGGCCTTTCATAGTGTATTAACTGATACGATTAAAAATAGTTTGCTTCAGATGTGTAACTTTTAAAAAATAAAACCAGTAAAGTGCTACTTAAAGTTAAATGTACGTTATTTCTAATTCAGATTATTTGTACGCTCTGATACCAGTTTCTTACATGATCCTCGAAGTTTAGATTTTTCAGCTTTTTAACTTAACTTACCGATGGGAAAAAAAGCCTCTTAAAGTCACTATTTTGAATAGCCCGATAACTTGCTTGAGATATATGACTTTTAACTTAATGGCTTTAGTATTTCAGATTTCTCCATCATTTCCAGTGTAGAAGCTTTACTGTCATTGTCAAGTGATTTAAAAAAATTAGTTTTCTGTAGTGGTGGCTGATTTTCATTTGGTCCATGTGTATAAAGCCCTGCATTTTCAATTCTTGCTTTGTAATTTTAACACGAGTAATTTGTTTAAACTAAAGTTTAAAGTCTTCCATGAGTGTTTGATATAGGGAGCTGGGGCTGTATGAAAATACCATGTATATTAAGACTTGTGAATGTTGAGGATTGGCAGAACTGGGTTTGAGATTATAATGCACATAGTACGAATTTCCAGAATGAACTCGAATTACAAATCTTTCATTATGATTGTCAAGCCCATAAAAAGTTTCTCACACAAATGTACCAAAAATCTTTTACGTGTAACTACCTTTCCGGATGGAATTTCATGCAGAATCATATGAAGATTGAGGAAAAATCTTGCTACTGTTGTTGGTAGTTAGAGTTTGGTAAAGTCTGTAATATCTTCACACTGTCTGTGTGTTCATCTATGTGTGTGTGTGTGTTCTGAGCACATGATTTTGCTACAGCACTACTTTCCTTTGGTAAAATCTGCTCTCCTGTTTACAATGAAAATTTCATAGAATACACAGGTTGCAAATATCTTGTGGTGAACTCGTGGTGAACTCAGCACAAATTTCTCAATGTGTAGCTCGGATTTCTCAGCATGCCTATATAATTTGGAGCATTTAATGCAGTCCCTACAGCACACCTGAGGGAAGTGCCAATATTCCCATGAATAGCAGCGTGCATGCAATCCCAGCTTCACAATAGACAGAGAACAGTTTCAATATGCAAAGTGTAATACATTTTAACTTGCCTGCTAACAGTTTCTCAGCCCATTCAAGAAAGAACAAAAACTTAGTATCAAAACGCAAAATGAATTGCAAACCACACATGATTAAACTTATACAGCAGATCTCGCACTTCTTTGTGTTGCTGGAACATTATGAGCCAGGTTATGTACATTCCACATCAGGCTGCATGTTTTCACAAAATATGCATTATATTGCATCTTAAAAGCTTTCAGGCAGAAGGAGTGTTAAATCTCATAATACAAACTTCAGAGGATCAGTGTGAATTTCATTGAGCAAGACAAGCTGCATATTGTAATATAAATTGGACATTCTACAGCTGAGTGAAACTTTAAATGTATGGATGGATTCAAAATAAATAACATGAGAGTATGTCACACTAGTATTTCTAAGAACATCAAACAAGTACCCAGCAATTTTCTCATATACCAACTGCAAAATTGAATAGATTTTCCATTCTTGCATATCCCACACCTGCACATGCACACGCACATCTGCCCACCTGCAATTACTTTTTTTATTTAAAACAAACAAACAAACAAACAAACAAAAAAACACAGAGGTAAAAAAAAAATATCCCATGGAGTCATTATTAGAAATTTAAACAATTCAGATTACAGAGAAGTAGTGTTTGTATTAGGAAGCGTAAAGCCACTACGGTACACTTAAATACAGCGGTTAGACAGCTAACGTATCAAGCAAATTCCAGCAGCTTGGAAATGCTGGTAACAAACAATGCAAATCCAACAACAACTGTGAAGAATAATTCAAAGCATACCCTCAGTGCAAGATTTCCCACACAATTTTCCAGCTTGACACAAATTCAATTTTTATAGTGTTTGTACAACGCAAGTTTCACAGCACACAAAACTCATGTTGAATAAGTGAAAATTATCTCACATGGAGAATTTCTATGCAACGTGGCTGAATGCACAAACTGTGTTTTGCAGGGCTTGCACATGTAATAGCCCCAGCAGTGGGCTTTAAACTTTGACTTTACTTCTCTAGTGATGTAATCTTGTAAATAATGTTAAGAAGTACCTGCTGGAGACAGATGTCACCTGTTCCCTAGCAGTTGTTTCCCATGCATGCCGCGAACTTGTCTGCTCCTCCTGCACCTTCTACAGTCGTGGTAGAAGACAGATTTTGAAGAGGACATCATGAAGCATGTGTTGTACGACATATTTGCAGTTTATGTTACACAGATTTCTTCATGACTTGATGCCAATTTCCCATCAAAACAGATACACTAAACAAAGACTAGGAAAAAAAGAGAATTGCATGTATTTATTACTGGCATCTGCTTTAGGTTTGGAGGGACAAAGCTGTCTTATCAGTATATAATCTTGCCACCTGACTTGCTAGCTCTTGGTTCTCTCTGAATCCTAATAATTCCGAGGGAGCAATGAGACATGCTAGAGTGCATTTCCTCCTGTCAGCCAGCCAAAGGATTAGAGCTAGAGCTGCTATTCACTACCCAACCTTAGCATCAAAACAAGTATTTCTTTTTTTTAAACTAGAGTTTGAATTTGCTAATGACAAAGGGAACTCCCAGTGGGTGTGACAATCATGAGATAATCAGCTTTAGAGGATTAGAGGACCCCAGGGGTGTGATTAGCTCAGGTTGGCCAAGCCCTCTGTCATGAATTAATTCAGAAATGAATATTTGCATTCCAACACTGCATCTCAGTGAAACCAATTTCCAGCCTAAGAAACATTTTTTCTTTTTTTTTCTTTTTTTCTCTTTTTTTTTTTTTGTTATGAAAAGCAATTCACATTGCACAAGACAATTGGCAGCTGTAGCTAATGAAATGTGAGATGATTAAGCAATAAGGATCTGAATTTTGTGCAATTTACTTCTGCCAATGATCTTTCAATGGAAAGAACATGTTCATTGTTATTTTTAGTCAGTCTTTTTCCTACACTTTCGTTAAATGCTTGATGGAATATTTTCAGTTCATTTGACTCCATGGTTGACAATCAGATAACTTTTCCTTCCATAATTAGCAATTATCAACTGTACAAAAATACTGAATGCTGTTGGGTTTGCATAATAAACAAAAGGCAGAAGTGGTGGTAGCAAGTTTGCTGAACTGAAAATATATCTTTTGTGCACTTGGCAGCTATTTGGGAATTTGAAATGGTGTTACGTAGTTACGAATGCACTGGTGAAATGGCCTATATGTCTGACAATTACATGAAATCCAAGCAGGCAAAATTGTCGCCTGATGCAGATTTAGCCAATGCATTTGATAAAATAGGCCAGAGAAACATAATCTGACAACGCAGCAGTAATTTAAATCTGTTTTATCAAATAAAGGAAAGCATTTATGTGCAATAAGAGAAACACATACAGGTTTGTATGGCTAACTTTTTGCTCTAAGAGAGTTCATTATATGTATGGAGGCTGATAGATGGATAGCAACCACGTGAGCTGCTTAGCATGGCTTACATGTGCACTCTCTCTCCTCCTTACAGCCATTTGCCTGCTGGTTCCACAATCTGTTCTTCAGTGTTGGCAGTTTCTTGATACATTTTTTTGTAGTCTGCTTGTTCTGATCGTGTATCTCAGTTTCCATGTCTATAATATAAAGATCGTAGAATCATAGCATCATAGATGATAGTCATGAGCTCTCTCTAAACAGTGCTTTGAAATTTAGTTACAAAAAGCATTGAATACCATCAGTAAAGAAATAATTTTGCTGCTTTCTTGCCTGAACTTACTTTTCATTAAAAATGTTTGTTCTTCTCTTTGGGGAAAATTGAGAATAATTCCATTCCAGTACTGCCTATGTTCCCATGAGAAATCATTTTTTAACCCAACAAAGATATCCTAAAGTTCTTACTTCTGACTTTTCTGCTTTATCAGTCCATTCTTTGGTCATATCCACCAAATCTTACTTAATCTGTTTATAAAACGTTGCCCTTTTTGCTGAATTTTGTTAGATTTTTCTGTTACGTTCCCTGGGAGAAACTGACGTTACTTTTTGGTTGAATTGTCTGCGTTGTCTGCCTAAGTACTTCAAAGCACCCAGCAAAATCTCAACTTGCATTTCTTCCCCAGTAGGAGTAACAGCCATAGCTGTAGCCCTGATGACAGAAAAGCAGTGACATTGTGCAAAAACCAATGCTTAAGCCTCTTAGCCTGAGTATTAAACTGTCCTTTGCTATGTGGACCTGGAGAAAGGCAAGGAATAGAGATTGGAGTTGATGGGCTTTCACAGGCTCTGTTGAATAGTAACATGTGTTAATCCAAAATCTAAAGGTTAGTTCCTACTTTGGTCCTAATATTTGCATCTGCCTTGTTTCCATAGAGCACTTCTGTACTTAATATCCTTTATTAACATTTTAAAAGAAAATTTTAAAAGGGTGTCTATGGTTCTGTATCCCTGTTGAGATTCTCCTCCCTTAAATCCTTTTGCAACCTGTTTTTCTCTGTTCCCTATTAATCCCTCTTTGAGTACGCTCCCAGCCACTGACAAATTTATCTATGTGTTGTATGGTTTGAGGACTGTGCCTTAAAAAACTGGAAGTCTGAGTGGTGCAAATCTTATCTTATTGTTATATACTGCTGTAAAGCACTAAATGTAAAATAGACTTCTTGTGAGCACTGGAGTCATTAATAGCCCAACTGTGAAAAATTTTTACACATAATTCGCATTTGATTTTACTGGGTGCATAGGTGCCTCCATAATTCTGTCCCCCAAAGGCAGCTGAAGAAACACCTTTTAACTGTGAATGGTCTTATCTTACGCGATGGAAAGCAGTCAGCAGTGAAGGCAATTTCATTGATAACATTGCAGTTCATCCATATTCAATATAGCACACTGCCAACAAAATTGTGTTCTGTATTCAGCGTAATAAATACTAATAAGCCCACATCCATTGCATGGGGACGGTACCTTCCTCAGGTGCATGTTACCAGTCTCAGTGGGAGAGAGCAGAGGACTAAATGGGCTCATTCCAGTATGACCGCCACCAAAACAGTCACTGTTTGGGGTGATATGTTTCCCTGCAGCCACAATCAACAAAACCTGCCCAGCCGCTGGCTGCCAGAGGACGAGCTGCTGCTGTGACGCTGCCAACCCCAGGGCTTTGCCCCAGTGCTGGCCCTCGGCTCCGGCAGAGCAGCCTGCGGCCGAGCCTGCTCCCATCCGGGCAGACCACTGGCTTCACGAAAAAAAGGAATACGGGGACCAAAATGTAAAGATGCAGACAGATGTGTCCAGCATGACGTTCATACTGACAGAAATGTGGGCTGAATGCACGCGTGGGGAGTTTTGAAATTCCGCAAGGTGCCTTTCTATGTCTCTGGGTGCTCAGTGTCTCAAAACTGTGGCCCTTAATGTTTCCATTTCAGGTGTTAAAGTACTTTGCCAGTCCCATTATTTCACAATTCTGATTCTTAAGTACTGATTCCCTTCATGTATAGTGAACAGATTTTTTTTTTTGCAATTCAATTTGAATGATTCATACTATGCCATTTTAGGATGATAAACAAAACTGTGGTACAATATATCTTTCTTATTTTCCTTAAAAGAGTAAAGAAATCTTAAAAATGTTTTAAGCTGAGTTTTATGCAAATAAAAAAGTGTTGGCTGCATCTAATCAAATAGCACGGATAATAGGTCACTGAACTGAATAGATTCTTCTCAGGCCACTAATGCTATGGTGAGCACGAATGAGAAATTTCTGCTGCACATGTTACAGATAATGGATTTTCGGCAGTCACACAGAGAAATATCCTTTCAGATGCTGTATTTTATTTACAACAACAAATAAGTTTTAAACTTCTATTAGAATACAACTTACGGCATTTTTTATTATGTTTGTTCTGTAAACAACTTCCTAAGCTTAACTGGAAGGGTAGGTAGGTGGTAGTAATGCAACAAATATGCTGGGGATGGATAACTGGGTTTTGTAATAGTGTTTTAACCATACTGCTCTTTGACAGCAAGGACCGTAGAAAGGGTCATATTAAGCACTCCCTAAAACTATGAGAAATCTGGCTTCTGTACTAAATTAGGTTATAAAAATATCTGTTCAGGAGTTTGTATATGGTGCTCTAAGTTTCTATTATTGAGCAGCGCTCCCTTTTGCAGTCACAGCCAGAAAGGTCTGGCAGTCTTTGCCAGCTCGTTGCTTCAAGGCGTTGTTGTAGTAATGTTGGGGGCCAGTGGCTAAAAGGCTGTGAGTCCTTGAAGTCCTCAGCTTATGTTCACTCCATGAGTATGGTCTGCATCTAGTTACTATGGTCAGCCGTCATTTCTGCACCAGTTCTGTGTCCACCCTGACCCACATATTGGAAAAACTTGATTCTTGGGGTTTCATAGAGGAAGAGGGTACAGAGAAGGATTGAAGAGACGGGTACCCTGGCCAATATTATAAAGCATGAATTAAAGCTTCTGGTCCTCTGCATCATGATCCAAGGTGCACAGCATCTCAGGGGACATTTGCAGACGACCTGCAGCTAGCTCACAGGAGGTGGATCTTAACTCTCTAATACAGTTTCTGTCTCCAGGACTGAAATTTTCTTTGATAAGGTGGGAGTTGACCGTGTTTGCTTCCTACAAAAGTAACTGTCAATATGAAATCCCTTTGTAAAGCTTCTGTTCTTAACCATAAAGAAAGAGCCATAAAGAAAATGTCCTCGCTTAGCAATAATACAGAGACCTAACTAATCCACCCATTGTTTCAGTTGTCTGTATTTTTCCTATAAAATTGGTAGGAAGGTCTTCCAAAAACTCCGTTTGAGCTGTAAAAAGTTGCTAACTGTGATTTGGTGCAACACAGAAAACAGTAATTGGGTAAGCATCAGGGACACTTAGGAGTCAGTCCAACATCTGACAGAGTTCAAATGCAGATTAACTTGTGCGTGTTTTGTTGCATTTCTGCCTCCTGGTAAACGAACAGCCAAACTCAGTGTTTCACATTCCCAGAAGATTTTTCTTAACTAAAACTTAAGTACCAGATAGTCTGCTATTCTGTGTGTAAACACAAAGCTGGAATTAATACATGATAGATCTCAAACCTAGGATACAGGGTCAGTTTCCAGAAGGCAGCCAGACTATATGAATTTGGGTGTCAGATTTGTAACACAAATGTTCCCACAACACAGTGCTCTCGAGAAAAATGTGTACTCGTTTTCACTCCCGTAAAATTTGAGCATGTCCAAAGTGATGTTTAGCATGGAAACAACTCTGCAGTGTGCAGTACTGCTGTATAATTACGAAGCATTTTAGAAAGTAGTTGCAATAGCTGTTTTCCAGATATAAGTATCCAGTCCCTCTCACAGCAGCAAAAGTAATTATCCTTCTTTTGAGTAATAAATGCTTGCTAACCAATATTTCCCCCCTCCCCCAAAACAGAAGTTTTGGTTTAAGAGCACAAAAAGAATGACTTTGCTTGGTATTCATTAAATAATTTGTTCTAGAAAAAGCTTTATAGCAGTTTTTTATATTTCTCAGAAGGACATTCAAACGTTTGTTTCAGTGATAAAACACCTTTCATGTGAGGCACATTGCTGGGCACACAAGCATCTTGCAAAATCTTACAAATAAACTTAAATACATGCATTGTACCATAATTTTAAAAGACCTCCTGCCCCTTCCCTATGTAAGCCTTATTTTAAAAAATAGAAGTCTTTGGATGTATGACCTAAGATAAGATATGGCTATCAGCCAACACCCACTTCAGAAAAGCAGGCAGATTCACCATCTGACTGCAAGGTTAATAATCAGATTTGATCAAAAATTTTCCCCAGAATTAATTAAGTGAGCGGTAAAAGCTTATTTTTCAAGGCTATCCTTCCTCAGATTGTTCTACATTTATTTTCTGTGTTTTAATTTTGTGATGACAGCTCTGCGCCTGTCCGCTAGCAATGTCCAAATCCCTATTGATTGCTTTTAGAAGGAGCAGGGTGGCTGCTGAGCTGCAGGGGAGGAGCGGAGGCAGAGAACTTCCCGCTCTCTGCATTGCCTTGCTTGGACGGGGAGACCTCAACTGTGCATCTCATAGCTGCATTTTGCATCTTCCAGAGTAGAAACTTCCAGGAAATCTCTTCCCAGAAAAAAAAGGAAAAAAAAGTGATTTCTATTTTCTTCTTACTCGGCGTTAAGTTTTCTCCAAACTCCAAACACATATTATTGATTGTTTTCCTGATGTCTGTAAAGAAAGTGAAGGTACAGATGCAAACTTTGCAGCCTAGGCCTGTCTCTAAAATGCCTATTGAAGGATGAATCCTTTGCACATGCACTGAATACTTGGGATTACAAGTTTCAAGGTAAAAGTAAAGCACAAAAGACTTATACAATTCATAGAAATATATCTGATATGGAAGAAGAGGGCAATTTCTTGACAGCAAGCACAGGGTGAGGTGAGATAAATGATGCTAAGAATCTGCATTATAATTAAAAATTCTAATTACCATGTCTATATACAAAAACATATTTTTAAGCAAAAGTATTATTTAAAGACAGTTGGTCATCTGGTTAGAGATCAAAATAGAAACTCTTTGGTGAGTTTCTGATTTTGAACTATGTTTCTACTGTATTGGGTGATGTAATAAATTAATACCATAGCATCACAACTTAATGATTATTATCTTATGTATTTATACTGTTTTCTTGAAAATAACCACTGCTCTAAATTCTCTGAATGAAATTCAAACCTATTAATATTCATGAATCATCCAAAAGATAGTTTTATATCTTGCAGTTATTCTTAAGTTGAAGTAAAAAAATCTCTTCAGAACATCTGTATCACTCTAGATCAGCAAACAAAATCCAGGGAACTGAATGAAATAGCTGCCATCCTGTTGAGGGAGTCTGGACACGCTTTTGTGCATATCAGGTTTCTTTTGCATCAATTTATCGATCTTCATCTTAGTGACAATCTTACTATTGGAATGAAGCCTGTCTTTAAATGGCTAGAGTTCATACTGGCCTTAATCTCACTGGTTAAAAGGAGCAACAACGGAAAAGACCCTGCTTAAAACAAATAAACTGGCCATCTTAACAAATATACAGAAAAAAACATATGAATTTAAATGTCAAAGAGTGATTTTAGGTGACTCTGGCATCTCAATTTAACCACCATTTTTTTAAAGTTTATTGCACATACAGCTTTGATTTTAAATGGTAAACTGCACTTGCTTTTCTTTTCCCCTCTGTTCGTAAAAAAATTTGGACTTAAAGCTTCTATTTCTAAAGGAAATGTGGACTCCGCTAGCACAGAAGTCTGGCAACGGACCATGGGCAATGTTGTACGTGGTGTGGTGTAATCAGAAGTTAGCTGCCAGGGCTAGCTGTGGGTGTTCTAGTAAACTGGACCACGTGGAGCCCATAACATGCCCAGCAATATTACATTGACATCCGTGTTTGCTGGAGAGAGGGAAGTTAAAATATGACATTGATTTCCGACCGTTGAGAGGGTGGGCCGGGAGCTTCCTGCCAAAGACCAAATACGACACCGGTCTTGTAAGTCTGGAGGGGTTTACTGCTGTCATCACCAGTAGAAAGTTGTAATGTCCAGTACCATACCACCATCTAGACATCTTCACCAGCTCTCCAGTTTGCCTAGTGTTAGCATTTGCTCTGAAATGTGAGATCACCATGGAAACTAGTTCGTGTCTATAGTATAGCGGTAACACGTGATTATTACAGCTTTGTAGGCCATGCTGTTAGGTGTGAACAGGTTTCTGGATCTGCAGAATACTTCGGTTTCTCTCATTTAGCACAGTTATGTTTTATCAGCATAGAATGTTAGTTATTGAAGATCACTTTTCATGTGATACAGTGGCATTTGGTCAAACGTGAGATGTGTTATGTTGAATCTCAGATAAGAAAGTGAGCTATTAATCAAACTTGGAGCATCTTCAAGTCAGGTCCTAATGCTAACATGCGGAAGCAGGACAAAATGGTACAATCATGAATGGATGTAGAACAGAAATTAGGGGGAAATATTCCTAGCCCTCATAGTAGTGAGATTCTGGAAAAGCTTCCCACTAATAAAAGGGCTTTTTCAAATAGGAACTCTGTTTCTGTAGGACATTTATTTACAGTAGTGTTTCAGGGTTGGAAGACTTGCCTTGATTAACTAAGAGTTTCCTTCCTGTGTTTCTAAGGCTGCTAACATGCAGGTGCATATGTAATTTCACTCATCTGAACTACGGCAATAAATCAGTGGGAATGTTCACAGTGTTGCCGTTACTGTTGGTAAAGGCTGGGAGGATCAGGGCTTTGACTTTCCATAATTTAGCAAAAAGATCTTAACTGATAAGTATTAGAAAAAATACAAACAATTTGAAAAGTCTGCTGTGGTACAAGCAGAGAAGGCTGTGGTCCCACAACGCAAATCAGAAATCTTGAGGAATGCCCTTAGAGTGTTTTGGACTTTTCTTACTTGCTTCATGCCCCAAAAGAATGAGGGAACTCGTGATCTACAAAGTTGGGTGCCCTTTGGTTTCTCTTGACTTCTGCATTTCGCTTGCACACTTCCCACATGACTACTCGTATCAAGGAACAGAGTGCATATTTAGTAAGTGTCTTCAGTCAAACTCAGATTTCACAAAGATGATTTAAAAGTACACCTCCAACTATAATCATGCATTACTTCATATTAATACAGGTTTTAAGTCTGAGTAGATTTTATAGTATAAAAAAGCACCTTCTTTATCTCTATATGAGTCAAGTGAATAATTCACCATGAATAATTTATAAGATGAATTGAGGTTGCTCTTTCATGTACCACCTACGTGAGATAATTTCATTTATTTTACTTTTTTTCTTTCTTTTATTATTTTTTTTTTTTTACTTCTAAGGTAATATGCACATCTGAAAGCTGAGTTTCCTTACCTATTGGTACCTGGTCAAGTAAGATCCATGTTTCTGTATTTTGAATGGATGAGCAGAATATAAATATGTTGTGGAAGCAAATGTTTTAATTACAGATTTTAAATCTGCTTTTGACAAACACTGTTTAATATGAAACACACTCTCAGAAGTTATTACCAGGAATAACGTGAATAGGATAAGATGATTACATAAATCAAATACAACGGGGTAATCAGAATCATCTCTCTATTCATGTGCAGGTATTTTTATGGTGAATCCTCTTTTGGAATAGATATACAGGAGTATACGGAATAGATATACATTGCTTATTTTAAAGAACCCAAAGTACCCCTGAGGAATAGAGCAGTAGGCGCAGGCAGAGAGTGTGCTTTCTGGCTCTCTGGTGCCTTTTAGGAAGGCGTCCAGAGGGAGAAGCTTTCTACGACAGAGAAAGCATGGCTGAGGCATCCACAGTATTCCCTTGGTACGTCAAAGACTACCTCTGGTACACGGGTGAGGACGCTCTCAGTCCCTTTTTAATGTAAGCCAACAGCTAGACCAATTCCAAAAGAGAGGAAGTAGGAGCTGCCTCTCTCCTGTGTTCCTGCAAAGCTCTCCACCATCTCAGTATGGATCAGGCCTATGATACCTACTTTATAGAGAGTTTCAGACTCTTAATCCTATTTAAATTTTGATGTGAAGGCTTGTTATAATTTCTATAATTTGAGGCATTAAAAAGCAGATGAAGCATCTTTAATCATAAAAGCTTCATTGCTCTAATTTATGATACCTTCATTTTAAGCCCTACCATAAAGGTGATTGTGTTTGGGGGATGATAGTTCACAGTAAGGAAATGTGATCCATCAGGAAATCTGTTTACATTAAAACATTTTGACAGCAGCAGTAATTAAACCTGTTTCCCAGGTGCAGAGCAATATTTTAAATGCCCCTCTGGCTACAATACCATTCAGGTTTGTCTGTCTTCCTCCCTTATCATTTACTGCAAAAACAAGATAATGAGAAGAGGGCAAAATATAGGGAGGGCTGGACTAGCAATTAATAATATAAGTATATAATCAGAATGTTAAAATCTCATTTTAACTGATTTCTGTATTAGTTTGTAGGACATTGAAAAATTATTTTGTGCATTTCCATGTGCCCGAGAAACAGCAAATGGGAAATCACGGCACCAGTGCTTGGTGCTATGACAAGTTACAGCCTAACGCCATCATTTCTGACTTTGAAACGTGACCTGGCTTTAGAGCACAGCTATGCAAACCTTTTTATGCAGACAGCATGTGATTTTTTTCCTGTGAACTCTTCTTTGAGTAACAGTGCATGAAGACTGGCAAATCCTAAAAACCTGATGAACCCATGAAAGCATAATTTGGCCAAGTACATACTTGTGCCATGAAGCCAAGTCTATTTGACTTACACACAGCATAGAGACAACTCTGCTCCCTGTCAGACCGCTAAAATTCTTTTAACACCCCACACCCAGGCTAATTTCTTCCTATCAGCCTCCTCCTTAAAAGCCCCAAACTGACAGGTGAACAGGTATTTAACCATCCACTTATCGGTATCTTTTGGGAGAAACCAGTCAGTCCTGCTCTCATCTTCATCCACCGGAACAGCTGGCCACAGTGCTGCGTTTCCAAACCATGCAGCTGAAATCTTTGGAGGAGATCTTTGGAAGCAGAGTCCCAGGCATGGGTCTGTTCTTGGTACTACAGCCAACATACAGTTTTCTTCTCCTGAAGACTTGGCCCTGGCACGCATAGGTGTTTAACTCTTTCCTGGTTTTGACCGCATTGTCAGGGTCACTGTATCAGAAGTGGGCAGCTCAGCCTGGGAAACTTGATTACGTTGGAGGGATGTGGTGACTCCTGGCAGGGGGCTGAAGGCAGGAACAGCAATCTCTGCATGGGAAGTTTTGCGAGGGAACAGGACAGTCACAGGAGGTCTGAAAAAGAAAGGTTTTAATACCACCCTATTTCACAGCCAAGTGTGTCTGCCTGCCCTTTCCAATGCAGTATTTTCTACAGCAGATGAATGGAGAATGATCACCATTTGTAAATGTTTGAGAGCATATATATAATCGGTGTAATCACAGTATTTATCGTCTAAGAACACCTTTAAAAATATCAGAAAGCCATAATTATTGAAACACTAAATGTCATCATTATTGTTCTTACACAGCTTATATGCAAATACACGATGATCCCTGGAGCTTGAATTCTCAGGAAATTAAATGGAACAGTTTTTTTCCTCTTTCATATATTTTTTTCTATATTGTGAAATAAGGGATTGCACAAAACTGGCATGTCACTTATACAATCCATAGTCATTACAATAAAATCTTCATTGCTGAATCAGACACTCTGGGAACACCTTCATAGTCAGTGCTAATTCCAGTCATTTCCACGGCTGCTCACCAGCTCTGCGCTGCGGTCAGGAAGCGATGTAGAACATGCCTGTGCCTGGTGTAAATGACTCCCATTTCAGAATAAAAGGGATTTTTGAGTGTTTATTACTTTCTGTAAATATACAAATATATACAAATATTTGTTAGAAGCGAAGCCACTGTTCACCATCCGTTTTATTGATAATGGAAGTGATCTGATTCAGCACAGCTATAATGATCATGTTTCTATATATATGGTCCAGAAGCTATTTGTGTAAAAACCACACAAAACAGATCACCCAAGACGTTTGTCATAAAAGAGAAAAGATGATCGTTATTCATATAGTTATTGTCAGAGGGCATAAGTGGGCATAGTGAGTAAACTGTTAATACTCTACATGTCCTAAGGCCTCTACGTGCTGCTCAGCTGGAGCACAGCACACCCGTTCCTATCTGGGTTTCTAGGGTAAGAGGCTGCCTGGATCACCAGAGGAATGGCAAGGACTGTCTCCTCAGCAGCGTAAGAAATATCTGTTAGGAGTTGTTGTAAAAACCTGTACTACAGGAAAGATCGTAGTTTGCAACAGTGACTTGTGTTAGTCTTACAAAACCACCGCTCGGTGCCGTGCTGCGTGCTGGTGCTGTGTCTGCTCAGTGTTTATACACCAACAGCCAAAGTACTTCTGTAACCACAGGACTGGGTGATGTCCTGTCTTGTTCGCTGGGGAATTAATTGTACTTGTTTTATTAGACTTAGCTGTTAAGGCGATTAGGAAGGTGAAGCGTAGCAGGGTAGCTGTGGTTGCATGGCAACTGGAAAGCACAGTAACATCTGGTATTCTTAATTTTTTTAGAACCTATAGATCTTTGTGCCATCGTATGAGTATTATTTTTTTCTACCACCATGCCTCATTTTTCCTATTTGTTAGCCAATAGGTAATATCCTTGGTGTTACCAATTAACCCAAGGGCAAAACTAGATAACATTGTATGCTGTGATGTTAAAGTCAGCTTCCTAATTCCCAGGCACGGCTGGCCCTAGAGGATACTCTCAAAGCAGCAAAGAGGAAAAGGTCTGTCCTTGTATGAAAGACCAGCTTCGAGGTTAGTCAGCCAGTGCTGTTAGCTACTTGAGTGTATGGTGTCTCTCCTGTCTGCTGAAACAATAGATCTATTTGAAATTTTGTTTGCTTTCCTCCCGCAGGGCCATTTCTTTCCTGTTAGGACAGCAGGAAGACCAGGCCATCTGTCACGAGAACGGCATCTATAAGAAAAACTGCATTAACTGCACTTTAACTCATCTTCCTTGATAATTTCCTCACTTGTGGCTCCGACTGCTTCATGTTTTATTTCTGACAAGCAAAAGAGCCTTATTAAAGCAGTGGTTTGCTTCATTCATTTTTGAAATAAAAACTCAGTAAGTGACGGGGTGTCAAGTGTAGACCAGACTGGTTTTGTTCAGCTGCCTTTAAGCATTTGACATCACTCGCCCACCTCGTGGTTTTCTTCAGTGGTTACTTTAAAAGAAAAGGAACAACAGAGGGGTGTCTGCAGAGCTTCCCCCTGGGGAGCGGCAGACGTCGCGTGGACTCAGCCAGCACCACAGCACTCAGCTGGTGCGGAGCCTTGGAAAGCCTCCCCGGCCTTGCCGCCCCAGAGACAAGCTCTGTTTTAAGCTCTCCTTGCCTCTGGGTAGACGCCCGAACCAACCCATCCCGAGGGCAAAGCCGCAGCGGGGCTGTGGAGAGCAGGGGCTGCGAGGGAGGGTGGGGTGCTCCCCACACCGCTCAGCTCCCCTCTCTGCACACACCGATCTGCCCAGTGCCACACACAAAATAAATACAGAGGAATCCCCTATGCCAAAGGGCCTTTTTTCAGCTTGGACACTTTGCTGGTAAGATGAAGCAGGGAGCTGGAGTTTATGAACATTGATGAGGAACCGTTTTGCTCAGTCAATGAACTGCAGCGAACCTGTGTGTGCATTTGCTCGACTGGTACAGCTCTCGTTGTCTCCCAAGAAACTGATGAGAGCATTTTGAAATAGCTGCCAATTGTATAAACATGGAAAATTAATTTCTTATATTTTAAAATTTTGACTAGGCTAGCAGATTGTATAACCGATGCATACAAATTTTCTCTTGCATATTCTGCCTTTAAGACTTCATTCTATAAAACCACCTTTATAAATCCTCTTGTGCTACTGCCTATTCATCCTTTTGTTCAGATCTTTTTGAGAGTTAACCCAGATTAGAATTCATCATCTCTAAAAAAAAAAAAAAAAAGACGCTAAAGGTATTCTTTCTTCAGTGTGCATCTGCAGCCTTTCTTGACAGGCTGTCAAGAAATAAGTCTCTAAAAAGCCAGGTTAGATCCTCAGAGACAACCAGTGATGCAGTTCTTAGTAATGTGCTAAAACCCAGGCAGAGAGCACCTTACTGTTGCCGTGTGCAGTGATGTGACATCTGAGTTATTTGTTTGCTCTGCCACAAGATAGCATTAGTGGATATAATGTGAACAGATCACTCATTTGTGGAAATATTTATGGTGCGGCTTTCGAGGGATCATTCAATTCGAAAGCAGATGGCAAAGCATGGATATTCATGGACTACTTTAAAAGCTATCTTAGGTGAAATGTTTTCATACGGAGCAGCTAAAGCATGTAACAATCTGATATTTTACACCACTTATTACTTAATGTTTACATATATTTACAATAAATCTTCACAAATGCTACTCAAGCAAGAATTTGCTAGTTCCAGTTTTTATTATAGTATATCCCATGAGTTCTTTATCGCCCAGGCCCTTGACCCTGCAAATACCCGCGCGCGAGCTCAGCGCTCAGCCGAGGGGGCCTGCTGCATTCAGCAAGGCTGAGTGTTCGTAGCTCGGCAAACCCCAGGAACACGTGGCGTGTGTTGAGACTTTCAGTTGTTTGGAGATTTGGGACCTCCAGCTTGTGACAGCTAAAAGAAGTCTAGCTTTAAAAGTAATGAGCTTGTCTGCTCAGAACTGTAGGATCCTTCCAAGGCGTTACGTTGGGTATGCAGAAAACAACTCTTCTATAAAGATGGTGTCCAAAGGCTTTAATACTCTGCAAATATGAATTCAACTAAATGTGAGGTAGCTGTTTAGATAATTTCATGTCCTTCTTCCCTAATTGCCCGAAGCCCAGCTTTCCATGGTTCAATGCTTAGAAAAGGTGGTGAGTAAAAGTCTTTTAATTGCTTTAAGCTGGAGGACTGGCCTTTTTCACCGAATAGGTGATTTAACACATACTCAGATGCCACAAACTTCTCAGTTTCCTGCATTTGGCATCCCTCACCTGGCACTCCCTGGGCCACCACTTACTCACTGCCTTCTGTCCTTCAGGGGACATCCACGTGTCCCTTTCATACAGTAGTTTCAAGGACCCACGTACTTTCCGGCAGCAATATCCCACTTGTCCTGTCATCCAGACCCACACACTTAAGTTTGACACAAAAGGAAAAAAAAAAAAAAAAATCAGAATGGGTTTTAAAACTATTCCCTTAGTAAAACTTACGACATGGGGTTTTGACCTGCCTAATTTAGCCAGTGTTCACTTGCAGTTCTCTTGTTCTCAGTTGTCTGATATTTAAGATATGTCCCCATTACAATGATGTACTTCAGGTGTGGGCTGTGTGCCTGCCTGTGGTGGGGCTTGGTCCTGGTTTCACAGCTGGAGCTGTTTGGGGCTGTCATCACCTCTCAGCTGTTTGCAATGAGTGCTGTGCTGGAGGCTGCTTGATTTGGGAGGGGGGTGGCCTAGGTAGGGCTTTTCCTTGTGCCTGGGGCTGTGGGCTTAGCAGCAGCAGTACAGGAGCTGGTGGGAGCGTGTGGACTATTGTCAGCTTTGTGGAGGCCCGTTTCTGCAGGACTGGGAGGTAAGTTATTGAGGTTTTGCATTGCTGAGGCTGCTGGGCTCTGGAAGATGAGTAACTTCCAAGAGAGGAGGGTAGGGACTGAAGTGCATTAAGATGCTGCAACTGTTTCCTAAGTAAATATCTTCTGAAGTGCTTGGTTTTAAATTTGCTGGTTTGGTTTGTTATAGCTTTGTGAATATGGAAGTATTGAGCTGAGTGCGGGTCAGGCTTTTTGGTTGTTGTCTGTCTTATCTCTGAAAGACTGGTGCTGGAGATTAACTAATTTGAAGTTTGCTGAGTTGAATGCACTGGTTCCTGCACTGCTGGCATATCTTTAGATGCCAGTGAGAGAGTTTTTTCAGTTTTACTGTTCATGTGGGGTCTAGTCTTGTTATTAGTTTTCATGGTGATAAAGATGATTATTAAGTATCCCGCTGCTTCTCTCTACCTTATCCACCCCATCCCAAGTGCAGCGATTTCATGTTAAAATTGAGATGAACCCTGTGACTGACTGTGACCTCTGCACCCACTGTGGGCTGCGTTCATTTGCTGACAGTGCTTTTGGGAAAGGGCCATCCTGCAGACCTCTAACTTGCCACTTTATCTTCCAGCTCGGTTTCCCTACAGCCTCACAGCACTGTTCTCTTTACTCTTTCTAGTCCTGCAAATCAGGCTGTCTCTCAGCCAACAGTAAATGCACTTGGTGGCATAGCAGGAACAGCAAATGCTCTGGGAAACATCTTACTATGAGCAGTTCAAAAGGCTGATGCAAGAGCATGTACTTATATGCATGCGTATGTAGTGTTTATTAAAATGTACTTGTATAAGTATTAATAATGGATACAATGCTAATGTTTGCTATGGGTTTTTAAGCCATTTGGGGAAGTGGAGTATAAGCTACTGTAACTTGAAATAGTTCCCTGGTAAGAAGCAGCTGGGTTACAAGTACTGCAGTGCACTCACTTTTCAGGAAAGCGATTAGCTAAATCTGATTAATGGCATACACTGCCTGAAGAAGATAATACACATCTGAAAAATGCTTTTAATAGGTAAACAATTGTGTCCAACCATATTAACAATATAACAAAACCTGAAGCTGTTGTTTATACCTTAAATACAATAGCCCTATTATCTCCGCTTGTGGAGAAAGATCTGGGTAGAACAGACCTGGGATTTTCTGTCTTTATTCACTTTGACTCAGTGCTACCAATTTTTATAGAAAACAAGTTGGAAACTTAGAGGCAGATTTTCTTTGGTTGAAGCCTAGTGCCAGTGGTTAAGATGGTGTACAGAGTTTGTGTGTATTATTTGGGTTAAATTACTTCAGCCTGGTTTTCACCAAGTTGGCATCATTCACGCTCTGTGCTGGCTCATGCTATGAAAGCCTATGAGGTATGGCAGCAGGATTTTTTTCAAATGCCTCATCTTGTCTGGCAAAAGGAATAATAAAGGATAAAACCAAAACAAACAACTGAGACTCAGCAAAACTTACTGACTCTGCACAATGTTCAGGCATGCAGTCTGTGGTTGACTTTAAATGAAACAAGAACACAGGGGACTATATTTAATTTAAACACCACTCATCCTAAAATAACTTAACCTGCAGAATGATTGCTGTGCCAACACTGTAATGATGTAGCAGAGCTGTCACTTCAGTCAGTATTTAATAGTCTCTGGCCAATTTCATTATTAACACTTAAAGTACTTCATCAAAAGTGATGAAAATACAGATGTATAACCCTTACTGAACTCTCTGAGATCCCACAGAAGATGTTTGTAGCTACTGCCTGCTGCTTGTCAAGGGGCACAGCAAATCGTTGTGTACTGGGCTCTTAGCAGCAGATTCCTAAATTCCTCTTATTTCAAGATTGCTGACAAAGTAGGTGAAATGGGCTCCTTGCAGCTTTTGCTTCTATGTGGTCTGTGTGGAAGCCCTGTAAGTGCAGGGTAATGTTTCCTCCTCCTACCCTAAAGAGTTGAGAATTATTATTTTTTTTTTAAGTTAAATTTATATGAAGACCAGGCTGGTAGAATGCACTGGCTGGAAGATACGTCACAGGAACAGCCCAAGAGTGAATACCAAAAAGAGACTGTAGCTGCAGAAAACAATATCTGTAGGGGTGGTGTTCTGGTTTTATTACCCTGTATTCCAAAAGTTCCTTACTCTATCACAGGTCCTGGTGGTTGGGGAAAGAAGTGGAACAGACAGAATTTTTATATTTACTTATATTTGTGTGTGTGCGCGTATGAGAGGACCACCAAATTCAAGTGAGTTCCTTTGGCTTTTTTAAGGCTTTACAAATCCACTTGCCTTGGGCTTCTGCTTGTGGTACCACTGGGCTTTGTTTGGTTGATGGCTTGTGTGTCTGTGCCTGGGTTGATGGTTATAGTTAGTAACAGCTGGTGTGGGGCTTAGCAAGGGCTTGATCACTTGTCTGAAGGAGCTAAAATGGACTCTATAGAGAGCCTGAATATTTCCTTGGTTCCTGGCATAAGTTCAAGTAGCAAGTTTCAACCTTTCTGTGTCAAACTACAGCAGCTGGGAGGTTGTGTATTTCCATTAATGACAGATTAAAGAGCTGTAATTTGAATTTGGAGGCCTAACTTTAGGTGCACCTGTGGTGGCACCTGACCTGGAATAAGCATGAGCATGGAGCTGCTGGGCTCCCAGGAAAGGGGAGTAGGTGGGAGAGATGAGGCCAATGGTGCAGGGGTCTCCATGGTTAGCAATGTAGAAAAACCCCTTGGGAAAAACATTCTTTTCTCTGCTCTTGGAACTTCTGTAAGTATCTGGGAATGCCTTAAGGCATTTGACTGGTATTGAGTGGTCGCTTGAGTTACTTTGTTCTGGTCTGAAGCTTATGTCTTGAGATGGGGAAAACCTTGATTGAAAGGGTAGGGAATTACTCGTAATTGAGTTTTAATTCTGATTTCCTAGCTGAGGTATCTCCACTGGGTGCATTGGTTGGCCTTTCTGGACCAGTGTATTTCAGGTGAAAAAAGCTAACAAAAAGGTGGCTAGATTCTTTCTTTCCTTAAAAAGAAAATTTGTAGCGTGTCCCCACTGTGCTCCTCTTCCATGTTGTTTGAATGTGACACACTGTGGGATTTTTGAGGTGCTGAAGCTGTGTAATACATTGGTCCTGAATTTCTGCAGCCTAGATGTTGGCTTGGTGTGGCTTTCACCTGGCACTCTGAGAGTACTTGGGCGTGAGCTGTGCTTGATTTAAAGAAAAATTAATTCTTAGGACTTTTTCAGGCTTCATGTGATGCTGTTGGGGATGTAAAAAAAAAAAAAAAATTCCAAATAACCTTGAGGCTTAGATT
This sequence comes from Fratercula arctica, assembly GCA_947846985.1. NCBI lineage: Eukaryota > Metazoa > Chordata > Aves > Charadriiformes > Alcidae > Fratercula > Fratercula arctica. Next base: position 33,722,755 of record CANTUZ010000008.1, read on the forward strand.
AAAATAGATAATGCTTCCTGAAGTTGCCAGTACCTCCAGAATGTGGAGTGACAGACATGCACGGCCCTGCCAGGAAACCAACTTAACTCCATGATAAATTGGGCTAACCTGGTTTTAAAATTCCCCCCATGCAGCAGAACCTGGAGAAGGATGTGCAGCCCTGTGTTACGGTGATAGATTGGTTAAACTCTGTGCTATTTCCGTATGCTTTCCAATGCCTCCGTGTGCCCTGCCTCCCTCCTGCTGTACTTGTGCTGCCTGGTTGGCTGTGTGCAGCTGCTATCACTTATTTCTTGAGCTTTTTTCTCTCTACATGTGCGTATACCCTCTAAATGTACTGTAGGAGTTACACGCTACAGTCTTGTGAGTTGGGACAGTGTTTAGATTTGTTCTGGAGTTGAGGAACAAGGGTTTTATTTAGTGAAGGGGGTTATCTTTGGAAGAGCAACCGTGTAAATCTGTTGCCTATTCACAAAAGTGGTTGGACAGTGACAGCCCAACTTTTTCCATGCCTGGTCATGCACTTGTCTGCGCTCCTCAGGTTCTGGGCTGTCTGGCCCCTGTCACAAATTAATGCTTGTGTAGGGGTGCTCATACTAATAAAAGGTTATGGCTTCAGCCCTTGGTGCGCTAATGTGAAGGTACGTGCAGCCCGGCTCTTGTGGCTGATGTGGCTAAAGCAGAAGGAAACCCTTGGTGCTCAAAAGCTGGGCGCTGCCAGCAGTGGGAGGGCAGGTGAGGGGCCTGGCTGAGGACCTGAGATGTGGTGCAGGAGGAGGCTGATAGTGTGGGGAGGGCAACAGGAGGCTGCTACTTAATATCCTGCAGCTCTTGGGGATGCATCAACTAAACTGGGCTTGTTTGCTTAGTAAACTATTAAAGAATTTGTCTCCAGGGTATTTATTTCAGACAGCTCTAGTGAAGTAATCCCTTAATTCCTCAGAGTAAATGCTGATGAGGATTTACAGCAGGCTAGGTGGTGTGGAGGTCACTGTGAGAGTACTTACAAGAGTGTATTTGGGAGCAGCACAGCTGCTGTCCCCTGGGGCTGGGCGGTGGGAGATGCAGGGTCCCTGGCTGGCCCACAGCAGGGCTGTCCTCCCTGTGGGCACTGGTGACTCTGGGTGGGTGCTGTGCTTGGGGAACACTTGTGTTTCCAAACCCAGAGGAAGGGGCCGGTTCTGCTTCAACTTTGGCTGAACCCACTCCTCTAAATGTTCTGCTTCTACTTCTCCCTCATGTGCATGCTGCTCTGCCTTCTCTCCTCCTCCTTGCATCTTCCTTTATCTGGTCCTCCGAAAAACTGAGAGAAGCCCTAGCTCCAGGTGAAGCCATGCCCTGTTGCGTATACTTAAACTTCAGTGTCGTTTCCTCTGCATGCATCATCTTGCCCCCAAAAACATAAGGATTTTTCACTATTTACACCAAACAATTTCTTCATTCTGCACAAAGAGTGTTCTGCTTCTTTGGAGGCCAGGGGACAATTTGTGCTCTTCCACTTACTCAAAATGGATGCACAGGACTTCAAGTAGCTAGGTTTACAAGTTAGGAATTATTTATCCTCATCTTGGTACTGTGGGAGCAAGTCAAAAGAAACCCAAGAGGAATTGCAGCCTATGGTGGGCAAAGGAACTAGGACTTCAGTATTTTGTCAAACTCCCCTTCTCAAGGGAGCTGGTTTCCAGAGAAGACCAGGGCAGAGGTATTTTAGGCTGCGTGAACAGTGAAAACTCTGTGTGAGGAAACCTTATGCCAGTATCTCAGATGGTACGCTGAATGGTTTACAGAATGGCATATAGCATTGAGAACAATGAACTTTTCCCTTATGAAAAGGAACTGGTAGCCTGCGGTGACAGAAAATGTAGGTGCAAGTCAGCACCTTATTTGTGCTGGAAACTCTTTGGCTTAGGGAATATTTCTTAGTGGCCAGAGTACGGCTGTGGTCTGCGCAGGTACTCCTGGTCCCTGCCTGGTGCAGTGCTGTTCCCTGACTCTCTTCTGTACGATGTCCCTGCTAATGGAGGCAGCATCGTTATGCAAAAATCTGGTATTGGAAGTTTGTTCTTGGGTACTAACCAACAAACCAAAACCTGAAAGTGCTGGAAGAACAGAGTCACATAGAAACCCAAGACTTGTAGCAACTTCTCTGCTGCAGAGGGAAAATGGCGAACAACTACTGTGATGGATTCCAGGTTATTAAATAAAAATTTAAACTACCATTTTCTAATAAACTGGATCCTTTCAGCTTCTTCCACTTCTCAGTATCTCAGCCCAGACCTGGAGCTGGTTAACATGGATTACTTGTTATATTGGAAGTTCCAACATCTTGTTATGGTTTTTTTTTTCCATATTCAAACAAAAAATTATATTAGAATGTTTCCTGAAATTAAGTATTTTGGAAGGCATTTGAAACTTCAAATTGACTAATAGACAACTGTAATTTTAAAATGTACTGTTACATATAACTATTACATAATTTTTGCATTATTTCTGGTTAGGTACTGAGTAATTGTAGTCCCTGACAGGCCCCATAGTCAAAAGGGGCTGTTTTAATTTAATACTAGAAGCTCAAAGATATTGAAAGCAGCTGCTCTTCTGTTTAGAAAATAGAGCTTAATACTTTGATCTGGAAAATAACGATGTGTCTCATTACAGGGGAAAAAGGAAATATTTTGATTTAGAAATGGTAAAAAGTTTCAAGGAGTACTAAGTAGCAACATCCACCCTTAAATCTTTTAAAAATAGAATATTTCAGATGTGGCTTAATCTGACATGTCATTACGATTATAAAGCTTGTGACCTGGCTTGGTACAACAGTGTGTTGTATTAAATGTTATCACTGACCTATGTCATGAAAATATGAATCATAAATGTAAAATCGGATTTTTTTTTAAGTCTCTTACAACATGAGATGGAACTTAAAAATATCATCCATTTTCTGGAAATCGTTCTGAAAGAACAGTGCAAATTCATCCAGTCGGAGTGACACAGGATGCTGAATATGTGCATGTTCCTGAAGCTTGCAAACATGGATGAGGTGTTGGAAATAAGTCAAGGCTGTTTACACTTCGTAGCAAAGGGTGAAACTCACCCTTGTGGGTGTCAATGGCACATTTCCTATTGACTCCAGCAGGGCCAGGATTTTGGCTGTAGCTCCAAGAGCAGCTTTGTGTGAGCAGCCCCCACTGCCCTTGTGGAAGTGAGGACAGGGGAGTCCCCATTCCTGCAGGGACCGTGGGTTGTGCCATGCTGTGGACTGTCACAGGCGAAGCCTGGAGTCTGCCACAGTGTGGAGAGGAACATGATGCAGAGCAAGCAAGCCCTGGTGTGACTTCCCTCTCTTCTTGCAGCAGCTGTCATCCTAATGAACAAGCCGTCTTCGTATGTAACCTTGATAGGCATGGGAACTTCAACTTGGCGTGTCTAAAATTGCGGTACTTGATTACATTTTATAACAGAAATGTCATCTTTCTGAGTATTTGAGGCCTAAATGCAGACCTTTCAAAGGGAGAACAAGTTAATGTCAAGGCCAGTGTGTAGGAGCCTCATTTTCCACTTACCCTATTCAAATCAAAGCATTGGGTTACTAGACCCTAATCAAGGCTTGATAGTTGGGAAGTCTGTATTTGAGCTCTTTCAAGGTATTAAACTACTTCCTGTTAAATTGATTTTCCTTTTTCTGGTGGTAAAACAGTAGCAGACTATTTTTATTTCTTGAGGGGGCGGGGTGGGGGAAGGGGGGAAGAGGAGAAAAACACCGAGGACAGTGAAATTACAACTTCAGTTATCATAGAATCACAGAACAGTTTGGGTTGGAAGGGACCTTTAAAGGTCATAACGTCCAACCCCCCTGCAATGAGCAGGGACATCTGCAACTGGATCAGGTTGCTCAGAGCCCCGTGTCCAACCTGACCTTGAATGTTTCCAGGGATGAGGCATCTACCACCTCTCTGGGAAACCTGTGCCAGTGCCTCACCATCCTCAGTGTAAAAAAATTTCTTCCTTGTATCTAGTCTAAATCTACCCTCTTCTCGTCTAAAACTTACCCCTTGTCTTACTGCAACATGCCCTGATGTGTCATAGAATGGTTTAGGTTGGAAGGGACCTTAAAGATCATGTAGTTCCATGCCCCCCACCTTAGGCAGAGACACCTACCACTAGACCAGGTTGCTTAAAGCCCCGTCCAGCCTATATGTATGTTAGCATGACAGCCTTCCTTACGTGTGTACTTGGTGCTGGTTCAGTTTAGTACTTGACAGTCTTCAAGAATTAGTGGATTCTACAATGCTCCTGTGTAGTTATCTCCATTTTTGCAGAGGATAAATGGAGAGTCAGATAAGTAAAGTGCCCAAGGTCACACAAGAAAAATAAGGAAAAGCAAGTATACTTGTGACCTCCTCTGCAGCCTTTGCCTACTGTGCGCTCGCCTTGTTTTAGGGAAAAACCACAGCTCATCTTTTCTCGCATCTATTGCTGTGAGATGTTTTTCAACAGATCTCATAGGAGCAAACTGGATGGGGAGCTGGAGAACATCACTACTTTTAGAGTTACCTTGCTGGTGGCCTTAACTGTTGCCATTTACAAGGTCTTTTGTAAGGCTTGTCATGATGGTTTTTCCTCCACCACTGCTAGCTGTTTGCCTAACAAGCAGGAAGAAATGAACACAATTATCACCGCTAAGTAGAGAAACACTGCTTCAGGCTAGAAGTTATGATAGTTCCAGACTTCATAACTCTTGGGATATTTATTGTTTAAGGTGGATAATATTAATAATGTTGTAAGTGGCGCTACACCTGCTATTTATGGTCACTAGTTCTGTGATGTACTCATCTCAGCTTTGGTCTGTGTTTACCTTGCCTGTCTCTGTACTGCGTACTACTTATGCTCATGCACAAATCAGTCCTGCTGAGACAGCTGTCGTGCTACTATTGGTTATTTTCTCCAGGGTCTCTGTCTCTCTTCGGATTAAATATTTTCAGGGCTAGTGGCACTTACAAATGCAATTCTGTGAGGACATGATCGCCTATGGCCACAGCTGCTGCTCCAGAGTCTTTCCAGACCTTTCCCAAGGCTCAGCCTTGCCCCACTATGCAGGTCTACTGTTTATTCAGGGTATGTTTACTAATTTCCATTATGTGTTGTTCTATATAACCAGGTAAGATTTTTATGATAAAAAGATTATTTTTCTGATAATTTGTTTGCCCACACTCGAAGTGGACAAATTAGTATACTGTGAGTTTTTTGGTGTATTTTTTAAATGCCGTATTTGGACCTTTTTGTATTTTCCTCTCTAAAATGCTACAGGTGTCTTGGATACCTTCATTAGCCATTGAATAGACTCCAGGCATTTTACTCATTAGTCTGTTATCCGGCTGCTTATCAGCCTTGCTCTCAAGTTCTGAACATGTTGTCCTGTTACAGTAATTGGGCTTTGTTCTTATCAGGTTTGTGTAGCATTGTGTTAGAGCAGTTATTTTTCTGAGTATAAATAAAAGAGGAGCATGAATAACACTTTCCCATGTTGCAGAGGAGTTGTGAGGATTACGGTGCATAAAATGCATTTGAACTTTTAACTGACAAAGCTATAACAGTGGACCACACTGAGAAACTTGGTGGGCTAGAGCTGCTAAAATAGGGAAAAACACAGTAGAGATAAAAGAAGCTTAAAATGGAAAGGTGTTCAGTGTGGATACCCCTGCCTTTATGTCAAACGGTAGAATTTCCTGCCTTGTTGAGGAGATGTGTGGGTGATTTGCTACTGTCTATCAGGAGAAAAAGGGAATTGCAGATCAATTTGTGAGCCTGCAGTGAAGAGTGACACAGCCAAGTGCAAGGTAAAAGTAGCAATTGAAATAGGTCAGTGCCATCAAAATTTGTCTGAGGACTCGGGTGGAAAAGTCAGGCCAAATAAAAAGCAAAAACTCTGTACTGGTTCTTCCATATCTTAAATGCCTTTAAATCTGAATTGGATTTTCAGTTTCAGTCCCCACGGTGGTTCCTGGTGCTGTGTGGCAGAATGACAAATCTGTCGCCTGGCTGCCTTGTGTGTGATACTGCAGAAAGGTCAGTCCAGAGGAAGGACGAGTGCCACGTGAGCATCTGTGGTATTTACAGGGTTGCCTACTGGTGGAAGTGGGGAAAAGCCATGGAAACAAAGTGGGACGTGGGAAGATAGAAGCCAAGAAACCACAAAAAGTGGCAATAGAAAGGCTGTTTCTTATCTCTGTCTAGAAATACTATTACTTGTGTTTAACTGCATGCCACTGTGAGTAGGGTATCACATTAAAGAAGCAGGGGAAAATTATTATACGAGTTCTTGCTAATCAAACATGACACAGAGTGATAAAAAAACCCTGGTATTATCACCAAGGCTGCATGCAAGGTCCCAGGCATCTTGTTTGTCTCTGGATGTTCTGGTTGCGGGGAGAAATAAGAGCTTCCCCGTGGAAACTGAAAAGGTGATCATGGGGAGCTGCCATCCCAAAATCTGACACACCAGGAAATTGCCTGCCCTGCTTCTTAAAAATACAGTCAAAAGCAATTGCATGTGACAATACAAATACCCTAAAGCATTTGTGTACCTCAAAGCAGGGCAAATGGTTTCGCTAATTATTCCATATTCATATAGACACATCACATACAGTAGGTCCAAAATAAATGCCCAATCAACTGTATTGAAGATCTCACTTATTATGGTGTGGTTGAATAAACAGAATGGTGCTAACCCAGAATATCTGACAAATAACCGTGCCAGACTCTGGCTGGCATACAGGATTAGGCATAATGACCCTCCATACCGATGGGTGCAGCAACAAAAGCACTAATGTCTGGCTGAGAGTGAGAATTAATCTGCCAGAGCCAAGGGCTGTGCAGGGACCTTCTCGTCCTCCGCACGTGGATGAAAACGTGTGTGCTCTGAGCCTGACTCTAGGCTCTGTCCTTTCTGCAGCTTCCCATTTGTACACTTCTTTTCCTTTTTGGGCAAAAAAAGTATATGGATCAGTGTTGCTCTGAGACTAACGGCGTTTTATGAGACTAACAGTGCATGACACTTGATATGGAGAAAGGAATGTAGTCAAGTCCTATGTTCCGCTTAGACGGAATAAATGCAATTTGGCTCTCATCTGGCTGAAATACAGTTTACAAAAAATCTGATTCAGCATTATCTGAAGCAAAAATTAGCCATAGTTAAGGAGGTTTATGTAATAAGGTCTTGACTAAGCCAAAACTGAAGGGTTTTCTCCATTTTAATACTGGTTTTGTTTTGGTTGTTACAGGATTTAATATTTTTCTTTATTTTTGAAGGACTAATCAGTTGCAAAATTGCAACCCTCCATTGAAAGGGTTATTTGGTGTTATTGCTCTGTATGACTGTTTCTCTTTTACAATGACTGACTTGTTTGCCTCTGAATATTATATTAACTTTCTGTCTGTATAGTAGAATTAAATCTGATCCTTTCTGGCAGAAAAAATTACTTGCAAAAATGTTGAAATAAGACCTTACAAACACAGCTTACTGCAAAATTTCGAAATGGATGTACTAAGTGCATTTAATTTTTGGTAGATGAATTAGCTTTCAAATTCAAATGTTCAGGAAAAACTAAAAAAAAAAAAGATAATGTAATATTACCTTATTCTGAAGCTGGGTGCTTTGAAAAGTTACTACATAAAGCAGTTAGCTGGAGGAACAGAAAATAAAGGCACTATTAGTCTACCCAGAGTTGGGGAGCTTGCTTTATGTAAAATTAAACTGAAAATCTTCACAAAATCTCTTAAGAAAATGCTTCAAGAAATATGCAGAAGCAATGCAAAGAATTTCTCCTTTCTTTGCAAAGACATTGCTACCACCTTCTGAATTACAACATGAAACGGTCTCTTGTTCTTTGTGTGGAGATGTGTTAAAGTTCTTGCTCTGAGGTAGGCACCACAGGTCCTCCGTCTGCCTTTGTGCTGGATCCCTGTAGCAGCTGGCAGGAGGCTTTCAGTGCGCTCTGCAATACAGATGTGAGCTGAATGGTACGTAATTCATGGAGTGCATTATTCTCCACCTATTTTAAACAAAATCTAAGTACTCTTCAGTGTGGGTTGAATTCAGTTCTCCAATACATTGTTTGTAGGTTTTACAGGCGACTCTCTACTTTCTGGTCACTAATGTCCTATTTGTGGACCATAAAATGCCTTTCAACTCTTACAAGTATGTGTTTATGAAACGAGGTACCAAGTCAGAGCTCTCCTTTGAAAAGATAGTACATGTTATCTCTCTGTCTTGAAGTACGTAGGTATTTCTTCTGCATTATTCAATTTAGAAATGCGGATTTTTGTTGGAGATTGAAGCACTTTTTTGATAACTATGTTCAGTGCAAGACTGACCAATTCCAAATGGGATCGGGAGTTGTTAAGCAGCTCTGGGGACAAAAAAGAAACCATGGGATCGTCGTCTTTGTCAAAAAGCTCAATCTGAAATTATTTGAAAACAAAACTGTACCATCTGCTTCTGCTAAGCTTCTGGGGTTATGTCTCATTGGGTATGTGTGCAAAACATGATGGCTTTATTTACCGCTTTCCTTTTCCCTGTTTAGAGCACTACTCTGAGACAGTATAGGTGTTTGCACAGTATGCTTACCAAAACTGGTTTCAAATTGCGTTCGTTCACTATAGTACACATTATTGCTGTTAGCTTATTATTCTCTGAGACTGTGTTCATCTCTGCCCAAGCTTCACTAAGTAGCTGTTTTATGCCTTCAGGTTACACGACTGTAAGATCAACTCTGTCTCTTAGGCTGCCCTACACCTTTTTGCTAAATGTTACATGCATCTCCCAGGCACAGAAAACACTTTGCATGGACAAGAGAGCCATTATAAGTAGCAGAGCAGTAAAGTTAGTTATTAAATGTACAATCTCGATAACCCGACTACTGTTTTGTATTACATTTCCTTATAATCTGCAAAGTTCCTTGGAGAAGCACTTAGCCATGTCGAATTGCTGCTTTAAGTGTGAAGTATGAAATGGGGCACAGTATTTATGTTTTGCTTTCTAAGTATGTATTTCCACACCCGGTTCTCACAACTCCAGGTTGAGGTGTTTTAATTGCAGTTTAAAAGTATCTCTTTACCAAAACCCACTAAAGCTGATGCTAAAGAGATTCTTAGAAATCTTGTCAAGACTGAAGAATTGAGGTCTAAATGGTGAAGGAAACAAGTTAAATCCAGTATGTGCTGAATCTCCTCAGTTGGCATCATGGCAGCTATTCTCTGGCCAAACTGAGTCTGCCCAGTACTTCTTGGAAAAGAAGAACATTTGTCTCAATGTCAGCAAAAATTATCAAATGACACTTCTCTTAAAACTGTAATAGGCTATTTGTGCCACTTGCGTTTACTTCCATTTTCACTGGAAATGGGATATTGCCGTTTCTGTGAGAACTCATGTGGGGTGCGGTTCAATTCCTGCGTTGCTGGCTTTGTGTTTGACAGGTACAGGCCGTTCTGTACGTGACTACTCATCCTATGGAGGATCTTTAATGCCCTGATGAGATTACCTCTTTCGCATTCAGGAAATACAGGAGCAGAGCCAGTTGTGACTTGGGCTATACCCCCCTCTGAAACCAATGGCACAGGTTGGTTTTAAATGAGGACAGAATTGGCCCCAGTTCTGTGTGCTTCGGAGTAAAGGAAACCAAGAAGTGATCTCATCACATCTAAAAACCTGTAAAATACACTCACGGAGTTCCTGAATGCTACCTTTGAAGAAAGTCTTTAACTTAGGACCATAGGACTTCATAGGCAGGGTGTGTGTAAATTAATTAGAGGGCCTTTGTCGGGACCATTGCTGAATATTTATTTTCAGGTGTGACCTGAAAGAACTTGTGGATGCAGAGGCCTATTTGATGATTGATTAGTAGGTCAGACAAAAAAAACCCTCTGTAAGAGTGCAGATCAGAAATAATTTTATTTTGGTCTCTTCCCAGAGAGAGACCAGCCCAGGTGTGGAAAAGTGGAAAGTCTGAGTGGTAAAATTGCAATTATGCCAACTAGTTCTTGCTGCCACTCTCTCTTCCCCTTTATCAACTGCTATAAATCATCATTTTCTCTACTGCTGCACTATCCCTGGATACTGTGTCACCCAAAACTGTTTCTCTAGAGTGAGAGCGCTTTTTACCTTTCGCAAACTAGGAGTCATCCATCCTTATCCCCCTGCGCAAACATAATTTTTCCATACAGAAATATTTCTTTTTTTCCAGAAAGAGTTTTCAATTGGGGCAAGTGTTTAAAAACAAAAAAAAAAACCCCAACAAACAACCAGAAGTTCATCTGCCTTATTGTAATGAGCATTAGTCTTTTTTAGTCTTTTTTTTTTTTTCTTCTACAGGAAGGAAAATTGTCAGAATCCTCTAGGTCAAGCTGTTTCCACCTTGGGACAGCAAGAAAAGCTGAATTCTGAGGTGATAGGGCTATACGCTTCTTCGTCATGATTTGCTTATAATGCTTTTAGCAAAATAAAATTTTTCTGGGATTAGATGTTTTGGTTTGGGGTTTTTCCCTTTCTGAATAACTTTGTTTTTTAAAAGCACGCTGGCTGTGGCTGGTTTAAGTGATGTGCTCATGGAAGCAATATAACACTGATAACAAAATGAAGTGCCTAAATGAATCTCTGATGTCAACTACAGCTATTACAGGGTTGGGATAAGCCAGCAAGTAAAGCTGTTCCAGCGCAGCTCTCAGCTGGAGCTGATGGCTGTGAAGAAGATGGAAAGCTGTGCCCCCTTCATGCCTCGGGCCAGCCAAAGAGCGCTGGCAGTGTGCCAGTCCCCATTCCCTCCTCCTTTTCCCTGCCAGAGGCCGGAGAGCAATAGTAAATGCTGCCAGATGTGGAGACACCCTGCTGTGTGGTGGTGTCCAGGGCTGGTGATCAGGCAGCCTCTCTGGACCCTTCTCAAACCACCAACTGCACAGAAACTTGCCAAGCCGTGACAGGAGTGGTTTAAATAGTCCCACAGCCTCAACCTAAGTTTCTCAGCTGCTGGGTGGAAGGTGGTTTTACATGGTAGTTTTGTAATTTTAGCACACTTGTTTAGTTTTTTGGGTTTTTTATAAAGCTTTCTATAGACCAAACCTGAAGATTTTTGTAGTCTGTACCTCAGGTTAAGAAAAGCATCCCAAATAATATCTGTTCTGAGTAAAAAAAAAAAAAAAAACCAAAAAAAACCAAACCACAATTACATTTCATCACTTCCACTGTTGCTTTTTTCTAACATTTGGAGGCCACCACCACACTCAAAACTGCAGGAGTAAGTTGGAGAAACCTAAGCATCTTCCTGAGATGCCCTGCCTCTCCCTTTCCAGCTTGATCCTTGACTCTGGGCAGTACGAGAAAAAGAAAAGATTCCCTAATGGGATTGCTCTTGCCCTGGAGAAGTAAAGTATAGGAGTTGAGCACCCTGAGCACTCTTCTGGCTGTTCCAAGTTTGAGATTTCTCCTCCGGAAAGTGTTTTCTCTTCCCATCATTGTATAATTCAGTCCAGCGTGCTAATCCTGGCTTCAATGGTAAGTGATATACTTTGCCTGGAGCACTCAAATTCAGTTGATGATGTGTTTCTCATGCTGCAGGCTGCCTTCCAGACCTTGGGGTACATGACAGTTTTAACATTGACTTGTAGAGGAATGGGAATTTTTCCTTTGCTTGATATCTGCGCTGCTGTCTTAAAAACAAATCTGTGACTGTAAAGTGAAGATTAAGTGCTACTTCTGTTGCCTGGTATTTTATGACCTCAGTGGTACCAAGAAATACTTGCTGATATTATAATAATAATGGCAATAAGCTTTAAAACATCATAAAACTATAAAAGATGCAGCACCTGGCAAGACCTGCCTAGCTCTAGCATGTCCGGGATATCAAGAGGCAGACAGAGCCATTATTTCTGTGAAGGCAGAGTGTTCCTGGGAAGGCTAGTCGTCTCCAGATATAAAAGCCTCCTTTCTTTCACTAGAAATCTTTTTTTCTGCAAGGCTGGCATTAAGTGTTTCCTTGAGAGCATCGTGTCTCTGCCTCTGTTTGCCTGTGCTCAGTGTGAGCGCTCATTTGAATGATGCATCACACGTACCCCGTTTACAGAATATTGTTGCTCATTATTACAGTAGAATTCCTTTCCACGGTTTTGTAAGTGCACTTAAGTAATTGCTGCTTCATACCTTGGGTCAAAGTGTTCCCTTAGTCAAAGGAGCAGGTATTGAATTACATTCCCTACTTAGCTTCCCAAGGTTTCTGCTTCTGGCAAGCAGCTGGTCTGTGCAGCCACTCTGGAGCTGCAGCCTTCAGCCTTGAGTGTAATCTCAACATGGGTCTGCACAAGGCAGAGCAATCCAAGTGCCAAATGGTATTGGTGTGATTATCAAAAACTGCAAGAAAACGTGCCCAGGTGCAAAGCAACCTAGCTTAAAGACCAGCAATGGCTTCTCAAAACTTCCCCAGAAGCTCTCCGTAAAGGCAGGGAGTGTTGCAAAATGCAGTAGTGCAGTGGGAGCTCGTCGCTTGTTTTTGTAAGCAAGCAAGGTGACAATACTGCTGCAACCACCCTGTGTCACGCCTGGATCTCCAGGCCTGCCAGCAGCCTGGGAGAAGGCAGTTCTGCGTGCCGGCCCTGGGCAGTTTCCATTCCAGGCGGTGTTTAATTCTTCTGATATGGAAATGCATCTGGTAGGAAGTGGAGCGGGACAGCTGGCCTGCTGGCTGGGGAAGGCCAAGGAGGGTCTCTGCTGATGGGACAGGAGTTAGCTGGCAGCCTGCTGATGAAAAGCTGCTTTTCCATTGCCAATCTGTATTTCATTACCAATCCCCTGTCCCTGAGATGGAAATTAATGCTTGAGCAATAAGAAGAAAGGAAAAAAAAAAATCTCATTATATGCAATGCATTATAGATCTTATACCATAATAATTCAGGATAGACATTTTTTCTTATGATTGTTATTTTTATATTGATTATAATCTGATTTTTACCAACTTACAGCTTCAGCCATGGAGCTTGTTAAGAGCGAATAAACCTGTCTATAAAACACCAGATTGGTCTTTGATGCATACATCCCAGCTTTGCATAGACAGGCAATAGGCTTAGAGATCAGCAAATCTGTTTTAACATGAATTGTTTGCTAGTTTGGATTTCTATTTCTAGAAGCAAGAATAACTTCCAATAGTATTGCCCTTGATTTGAACACTTTCAAAGGGCCCTGTCTTTGCCTCTTGTTCCCCGTTTTAGGTCAGGTGTTTCAGCTTTCTTTTTAGTTTAAGCAAGGGGTCTACATCACACACAAATCTACCTGCCTGATAATGCTTTCGATCTTGAGCTCTCTTTAAGCTATGCAATTGGAGAGGGATGCCACTAAGATGAACTTACTTATAGGTTGCTCAAAGGAACAAGGTATGCTTACTCTGTTCTGAAAACCCTTTTAAGAATTTCAGGCACTTCATACTTCTCTTAGCTCCCTTCACCCTTGCCTTTGCTACCTATTAATTGATGTGCTGTTAAAATTGATACTGATTCCACGCGCACACACATGGTCTCGACTGAATTCACCTCCAGCCAAGGCAAGACTATTTTTTTTTCCTTCTGAGAAAGAGAAGGCCTATGTTGTATGCAATGCCAAGAATATGCTTTCTACACATTGAGTAGTGAAATCCATATGATGAAAACCACTTAAAGTGAACTTTTTACCAGTCACCTTTGTTTCAGGTGCTCATTCTCTTTCACTTAACATGGAGGGCTCATTCCAGATATCTGTATGAGGTCGAATTCATTGTATGGCTAACTTGCTGTTAATCCTTTTCTTCAAAAGGCCCTTAAATCCTGCAGCTCAGCAGCAGTGTAGTTTATATGTGTGTAAAAGGTTAACTTGGTGCAGAATCCCCTCTTCCACCAGTGGTGCAGCTATGGCAAATCTCCCCCTGCCCTGGCGAAGACTTAAATGTCCCCTTACTACCCTCCTAGTGTTTCTTATAGATTCTTAAGTTGAGCACACTGTAGTGGGAGTTTAGCTCCTTTGCAGAGACAATATTAATTTGGAGTAGGTAGCTCTGACCCATCAGCATCGGTTGTTGCCTGGCATGATCTTGGTCAGGTGGCACCTTCTGAATCCTACAACTGCTTCCACTTAAGCTGGTGGGGCAGCTCCTATTACCTGTGCAATGGCCATACTTTGGAAGAGGCTGTCATGTGGTTCAACTCATCTGTGGGCAAAAGAAACCTGTTTAGGGAGAAGTGGACAATAAGAGAAATGCTAATTTCTAGTGGTTTAGCTAATTTAGGGTTTAGCTAATTTTTAGTTTAATTTCAGAACCCTTTGGACTTCACCTATAGCATCTTTCCTGAAAATGATCATAAAACTTGGCAGCTTGCTGAAACCCACTTTTCTTATATTCGGACAAAACAGTTTCTCCTCAGGTTTTAGATTCTGAGGCAGGTGTGTCTCATTTTTCAGCCTTTGATTTTACTTGCCCTGGTATCAGGCCTATCAAAGGAGTCTTTTTCATGGTAATTTCTATGGTTTTCTGCCCTGGGACTGTATTAATTCTACACTGATTTGCTGGAGCAAAATTTCTGGGATAAACTGTCCAGGCTGCTGTAACCCATCTTTTCAGGTGGTGAATAGTCGTGCAGCCTTGACTAAGTATAACTAATCTCATATTTAGCTCTGAATGCACATGGGAGGAAAGTTTTGCTTGATACTTACAGACAGCAAAGAGGAGAGAAACGCTACCTTAGTTAATAAAATATTTCAACAATGTACCTACAGAATTGAGAATAGATGGTAACACAGTACAAATGTCTCTCTTCCCGTGGTTTCTGTGGCACTGATACTTATTCCTATGTATATCTTTCCTATGGGGATTCATAGCCAAGGATGTATCTAAATATGAATGTGCACCATAACTCATGTACAGGCACTTAAGCTTCCAAAATATTCAAAACTTAACTAAACCTTTATATGTAGATGTATCTCCTTTGTGTTCTCAGCAGATTAAATGTGAATGTGTGTAGAGGAAGTGTATATTGCTGTTCTTGCTACGTTATCATTTTTACTCACATAAGCACAGATGCTTTTCAGTATGCTAAAAAAGTTAAATAATCTCTTTAATCATCTCAGATGTATCTATTATTGCTCCTTTGTCTTATCTTAGTTTTGCGCCTAACATCTGACGAGGATGTTCTTAGCTAAATCTTGCTTTTTCTTTCAGAGTAATGAAAAGCGCTTTTTGCCCTTTGAGCCAAGACCTTCTTTCTTAGTCTATTTTCTTGTACAAACATTGCTTCCCTCCAAGGCCCTCGGCAGTCACTCAGCCCCTGTGTTACAATTCTTTCTGCAGCATAAAGTGAGGATAATAGCATCACTAATTGCACCTTCACAGCAGTGTGGTGAGAATTAGCCGGTTACAGTCTGCGAGCTGCGTTTATGATAACATGCATTATTGGTTCTAGCCTTATTCTCATTGAAGTCAATGGCCAAAATTATGTAAATGGCATAGTGTTCTTCAGCACCCTGCCAAGGAAAAAAAAAAGGGGGGGGCAAAAAATCAAAGAACCAAAATCCACGAAGGCATGAATATATCAAGGAAATAGAAGGCAAAAAGAAAAATAGGAGAATTCCCTAAATTGTCATCAGGATTATATGAATTCTGGCTAATATCACATTGCATCTATGAAATTTGCTACTTTATTTCTATTAAAGTTTAATAAAAGGTGGTTTGCTTGTCTTCTGAGCTATATAATTATACTGTATAATCTAAGAGACTCTAGAAAGCAATGAAGAGTGAGAATTTAAGTAAAATAATCCATATTGAACTCTTCCATGCAGCTTTCTGTAATTGTGTAATTATTTTAAATACTCCCCCTGGCAAATAGAAGGCAGGAAGAATTAGCTTTGTGCAAACCTAACACGCATTGCATATATTCAGGTGGTGTTTTTTGAGAATAACTCATCTGTAGTTCTTCAGCACTGGCCTTGATATCATCTGCAAGTAATTGGGCTAGACTGTTGCTCACGAAGATGAAGACGGGGAAAAGAGGAAAGTCTTAAATCTTTCATTGTCTTGAATCCCGTTTCAGTTGTCTACAAAAAATAAAAATTATTTTCTTGTAGTCTTGCATTGCATCTTAGTATACGTTGGCTTGCAAAGATATAAGGTTAGGTGTTTTTTGTTACCTTTGAGCTAAAAGCAACGGAGTTTCTTGTTGAAGCCGCAGTTGTGACTGTGGCAGAGGCGGCAGCAGGGCGCTGCTGGGCACAGGGCTACACCTGGCCTCCGTCCTCCATCAGAGGGAGGAATCTGAGGGCTGGGAGCTCAGCTCATGCTCTCAGTTCACGTGTGGGACTGCGAGCACAGACCACCTGCAACAGGCTTTCTGCGAGTAGGACATGTGCCTTTTAATTTGTTCTTTTTCTTGTCACGAGACTGCTGGAACGCAGCTAGCAGAGAGGATGCTCGGTAATACTGTGCCCCTTCCCACCAGCACAGGAAAAATGTGTGTTCTCAGTCATTATTTACTGAGGAAGTAACTAAACATTATCCTAACCTCTGGTGAAGGACTCTACAATGCAAAAGAATGCTTCCCACACAGCCTAAAATAAAAATCAGGTATGTTAAGGACTTGGTGCCTCTTTCTGTAATTAATGGAAGTACCTTAACCTGTTATGTGAGATCATCCTGAGTATCTGCAGCAGCTTTATCAGCGAAGATCTTATCTTGTAGTATAACAAAAGCTTCAGCCAGTTTTCAGGAGTGCTTCACTTTATGAACGGATGCCACAGGATTTTGATGTTTAGTTTGTCGGGTTCTTTTTTTTTTTTTTTTCTTAAATAAAATGACTACTCAGAGCTGTGTTTGGTTTTGCATCAAGTATCCTCCATGCTTCAGAGTAAGAGCATGTAATTACTAATCCTTGATACCTTTGCAAAACAGAACTGTATCCATGGGATTACTCCATGTGCAACTTTTTTTTTTTTTTTTTCAAGCGAGTTAGTCAAGTGCTTATTATGTTTTAAAAAGAAAGCTCCTTAAAGTGTAGTGGGTAGCTTCAATCTGAATTTAACTTTGGGGAAACATAAGCAGTCAGTCTTTGAAATCTCTTTGGTACGGGCTCGTACCTCAGAGTTCAGCACTACTTTTATCTACTTTAGAGACAATCCAGTCGGGACTGGATCCTGGCTGTTGTTGACTAACACAATTTTATCAAAGGAAATATGCTGATTTACACTTGCAGAGGCACTAACCCTCAATGTTTCTAGGTCCTAAAGAAGCCTATTAGCAGAGGTCTTAATGCATTGATAATAAAAGAAATACTTTTAGTTTAAAAAGAAGTTTAAGCAAGAACAGCAACATCTTAGATCTGTCAGATGAAATCTTAGGTCCTTCAACTATTTACATGTGAAAATGAGGTGTATTTAGAGAGTGAAACAAGAAGAAACCATATATATATATATATATATGTATAAATGGGGGGAAAATGCATCATCTTAGAAATTAAGATATTTGCCTGGCTGGTGGGGGAAGGGGAAGGAGTAGCATTGGCATGTTAGTAAACTGAATACTATTGGGGTACAAACCTTATGCAGAGCTGAGATAAGGAAAAATTGATTAGAATATTATTGCAGGGCACACTGAACTGTTATGAAGCGTTCAACCTTTCTAATGCTGTAAGAACAGATTAATTTTCTCAATTAAAATGCCTCACCAGAGTTTAATACGCTCTAAAATATACTGGGACTATAGGTCAAAAATAGGGAATATGATGGCTGAACTGCTTCATTAGAGCTGACCTGCTCAAACCTTAGCAATCAGTCTAGTCTCATCCAGTGTTCTCTCACTATGAATATATTCAGTGTTCATCACTGCTTCAAGTTAATTCAGACTACGTTTCAGTAAGTGGATTGAACAATACTACCTGATCGATGTTGGATATAATATAAGATGAAGCTCAAAGCTGCAGCTGTTCTTATGTCTCTGGTACAACAACCCATTTTTATTTAGTCTACAGATTACCATCTGCACAGGTCAAGGCACTCATCCTACCTGATCCTCAAGGCAGAATGGTGGGCTCTTGTCTGAGAGCAGAGGTGCAGCTCTGGATGGGGGGTCTGCACCAGCCACCCCAGTGGTGGCCAACGCCTCCACCCAGGCGGAGCTGCTGAAGGCAGAGGCTGCAGTGGAGACCTCAGGCTGCAGGAAGTGCCTAGACCTTTCTCCTGGGGCAGGGAAGAGTGACAGACCTGCCTGCAAAATGTGTGGCCAGGTGGAGGACCTTCTGCAGCAGGTGGTTGAGCTGCAGGAGGTGATAAGGAGGCTGTGTAACACCAGGGAGGCTGAGAAGGAGTTAGAGAGCTGGTTCCAAGTGCACCCTCATCAAGTTTTCTGACAACACCAAACTGTGTGGTGTGGTCAACATGCTGGAGAGAATGGATGCCATCCAGAGGGATCTTCACAGGCTTAACAGGTGGGCCTGTCCAAACCTCATGAAGTTCAACAAGGCTAAGTGCAAGGTCCTGCACCTGGGTCACAGCAATCCCAAGGACATATAGGCTGGCCAGAGCATGGATTGAGAGCAGTCCTGAGGAGAAGGACTTGGGGGTGTTGGTGGATGAGAAGCTGAACATCACCTAGCAATGTGCACACGCAGCCCAGAAAGCCAACCATATCCTGGGCTGCATCAAAAGAAGTGTGGCCAGCAGGTCAAGGGAGGTGATTCTTCACCTTTACTCCACTCTCATGAGAGCCCCATCTGGAGTCCTGCATCCAGCTCTGGGGCCCCCAACATAAGAAGGACATGGACCTGTTGGAGTGGGTCCAGAGGTGAGGCACAAAGATGATCAAAGGGCTGGAGCACCTCTCTTATGAGGACAGGCTGAGAGAGTTGGGGCTGTTCAGCCTGGAGAAGAGAAGGCTCCAGGGAGACCTTATTGCAGCCTTTCAATACTTCAAGGGGACCTACAGGAAAGATGGGAAGGGACTCTTTATCGGGGGTGGAGCAATAGGATGAGGGGTAACTCTTTTAAACTGAAAGAGGGCAGATTTAGATTAGACATTAGGAAGAAATTCTTCACTGCCAGAGTGGTGAGAAACTGGAACAGGTTGCCCAGGGAAGTTGTGGATGCCCCATCCCTGGAAGTGTTCAAGGCCAGGTTGAATGAGGCTTTGAGCAGCCTGGTCTAGTTGGAGGTGTCCCTGCCCATGGCAGGGGATTGGAACTAGATGATCTTCAAGGTCCCTTCCAGCCTAAACTGTCCTATGATTCTATGACTTCAGTAGCCAAACTTCCTAAACTTCATTTGGGCACAAAAAGAAAGGAAAGGCACCAAGCTAATTCTTGTTAATAATGTGACAGAAAACACCAGCTTTATTTCTAACTTTTCCACCCCAGTTAATGTATTTAAAACCTGTGAATTGGTGGATTCTTCTCTGGTTTCAACCTGAGCCATCGTGACCTTTCTCCAGACAGTGAAGTGCACTGGCACTGACTTGTAATACATTGATTTGTGTTATGGAAGTGGATGATCTTGTGCTATCGTAAGTGGAAGACGGACTTTGTTGTGAGCAGTCCTCTTCAGTAGGAAGAGCTTGATGTTACTTCCTGGAGATGTGCTCTAAGGATTCTTTCAACGCTTTGTGTGGATGAGGTGATTTCTGCTTGGATGACAGCTTGCAGAAGGTGGTCAGCTTTCTGCATTTTCCTGAGCATATTTTTAGAAAGGATCAGGTGAAATAATAGGTGAAAAGCAGCTAGCTAATGCTGGGTGAAGAAAGACTGAGGTGATTCTGATGCTGTAAAAAAAAAAAAAAGTTTTGGGGATCTTTAGTTGCTGACATGCCACCAGTGTTAGTCTACTTGGCCTACACACCCAGAATGCTCCTCGAACTCTGGTTTACAGCCTTGCATAAAACAAGTATTTTTTTTTTTTCATTTGGCTCAAACAATTATAATAGTCTGTTTTACACAAATATAGCTGGACAATCAAATAATGAGATTGTTTAAAGAGAATTTGCCGGTAAGTGAAAACTGTTGCCGTGTTTTATTGAAGCAAAAGCTCAGTTCTGTTGAAGGCCGGAGAAAATCCAGGGGTGCTCTGTTCTCTTGCTTCTAGGGGTTTCCAGAGCCCCTTCGTGTTAGGTGGCTATTTCAGGCTTGGGAGCTCCAAAACTCTTCCATTGATGAAGAGTCCAACTCCCATCATCAGAAAGAGGCTCACTCTTCACAGGTTTGGTTCTTGACATTTAATTTTTTTTTTTTTTTTTAATCTGAGGGGTGGACTATTGCAGATTCCTTTGTTTTCAAGTATACCTGAATTGTGCTCAGACTGGAGCTAGCACAGAAAATAGCAGTTTACTTAAACATTCCTGAGCAAGCACGATGGTACCCACAGTCCCCAGGCTGCACTGGTAGTTTAGTGGCTACAAGATGATACTTATTGTGCTACTTCTGCCTTTTGCAAGTCCTAATTGACCTCCCTGATACATGCTGTGTGTTTTCTTGTTTTGTTCTGCTGTGCCTGTTCCCTAGAAAGAGGTTCACGAGATATGTGAGAGCTGGTGAGCACCAGCGTTGTTATCCTGAGCTGCTCCTCTTCTGTAGCCCTTCCATCTGCCTTGGAGATAGGCTGGCGAATAGGGGAAGCTTCAAACCCAGTTGTGTGGATTATGCCGTTATGGAGTTCTAATAGGATTTCTCACAGCTGAAATATGATAGCAAAAACCTCCTCTCGCAAAAAGAATTTGTTGCTGATTTTTTTCGTGGCACTGCATGTAGAGCTTAAGAAGAACAATCTTTTCGTTTTTAAAAAACTCTGCTAGCACATTGCCCTCTGTATTGATCCTATTGTAAGGGTGGAAAGGGAAGATCCTATTGTAACTTTACAAGTCTGGAAGCTGGAAAAACCACACCTTAATCATTTGTTCCATGATTACTTGTTTTTTGAAATTGAGAAAAAGAAAGATGGAGATGAACTCCAGTGATACACCATTTCTCTGGGGCTGCTTTTCCAAGCAGAAATGCGTTTTTCACCTTTATATAAGAGGCTATAAAGGTCTGGTAAACATTTTTGCTAATTTTGACATACAATAACTAAGGTTGTGCACTCCCCAGGCCAGAAATAATATATTATGCTCCTTGATCACTGTTTTTCTTTCTAGGGAGTAATGTTATTTAAATAAGTGGCACTTGAAAGCTATATGTGAGACAGCCTGTGGTCCATGAGGCAATTTCTGTATCACTAACAAATATAGGTCTTCTAACTTAATATAAACCCTGTATTCAGGGAAGCAATGCAATGAGGAAATGCCTTTTGATTTTTCTGACATGCAGAACAAACCTCTTATGGGGCGGGGAGGGGGGGGAAACTAGCTCAAAGTAGTTCTGTTTTTTGTGAGCAGCATATATTGTTTGCTGCTGCTTTTTGCTCTGGAGCTGGTGTTCTATCAGTACGTTTAACAGAGCCCTCCTGCTGCTGTTACAGTGCTTGCTGCAAGCAATGTTGCATTCTGTTTGTTTTTAAAGGTAATTCACAACAGTGTCTGTGTGCGTGTGTCTCAGCGGGGGAAGCCCAGCACTTACAGATGGGCAGGACCTGATAAAACAGTAAGATATGGGGAAGGGTCCCTGAGGCAGGGCCCCCTCCTCCTGAACCTGCCCTGGCACCCCCGAGCCCCCGGGGTGTCCTGAGGACCCACCAGCGTGACGGGTCTTTGCCAGTGTCTGTGCTCTCCGAGCTGGGGCTGAGGTGGGAAACAAAACAGTTGATGCCAAGCCCACAGAAGAAGAGCAGGTATGCCATGCATGTGACAATCTTCAGCTTTTTCGTGTTGCCCTGGGCCATGCAAATGTTGGTAGAAATTAAAAAAAAAAAAAAAAAAAGAAGCTTTGATTATTTCTCACAAAAACTGCTTATTTTTGTTTCTCATCCTTTCAGCATAATTCCTACTGGCATAGCTTAGTATAAGGGAATAGAACTTGTATTAGGATATTTTTGCCTCTGTCCCAAGGAACTACTGGCAGATTGTTCTAGTCTTGAAATATGTAAGCGATGCTGAATGAAAAATTATACACTTCCAATACTGGCGCTGCTGAGAGCTCATCGTTTCCAGACCTCTGTTGCTGGAGCTGTAGGGAAGGAACAGATGAACCAGATTAATGGCACTGGTTTTCCATAATGCCTAGGGATTTACTTGGCAGGTTTCTCTTTCCAGCAAGTTCCCTGTCCCTCTTCTGTCCTTTCTTAACTACTAGCTCCTCTTTCCCAAGAATGAGAAGACCCTTTCTAGCTTTCTATCCTCCTCTCTGGAACCCATGCTTTATCCTAGTACCGCAAAAATGCTGTGTCGTGCTGTATTTCAGAGCTCCATCAGGCTTATACGGGGTAGGGGCTCATTAGTTAAGGGCTGGTGGATTGGCTGTGGGGAGAGGGACCTCGGCTGAATTCCACATTACAAACCAAGAGAAATTCAGCCTATGCTCAGCTGTAATTAGTGTGTGTGTGTGCATGTATGTGTGTGTATGTATATATATAAATATATATATACACACGTGTGTGTATGTGTATACATATATAAAAAGTAATCTCAAGTGTGATTATTTTCTTCCCTTGCTGTAAGTGCATAAGTATTCGAGATGCATCTTGTCCTTGAAATTGTCTCTGTGGGTGTAGTTTTGACAGCTTATTTCCATTTGATCACTTTTTTTGCTGTTTGGGGAAAAAACCAATGATGTTTTTATCTGCAGATATGAACAATTAATCATTTTCTGTTGGCATTAAATTTTCACTGATATCACAATCTGAATTTGAAAACTTCTCCCTCGGCCTTTGCTTATCCTACCACAACCACTATTTACTGAAGCTACTCATTGCTGAAGGTCCTTGCTCCCGTGCCTCCATGTGCCCTTGCTTCCAGTAAGTCACGCAAACCACTTCACTATGACGAGCCACCACATGCGTCTTCTCTACATTTTATCTGCCCACCTTAATATTACTCGGGTACTTAGATTTATTTTTTGTATCTTACCATAGTGTACTTGGAGCCTCTTTGCTTTCCAAAATGGTGGCTGCTCTTTCTAGTTGGTCTTCTGCTGGCTGGTTCCAGAGATGTGGGCAGAAACAAAACGCTTTTCTCATTTCAGTAATATGTTATTTGTGAGACCTTGCATGAATCCACCAAAGAGAGAAAACCCCCTTCCCTTGGCTCATCCCACCCTGGTGCATTTTGAATGTACTGCCAAGTGACACATACAAATGACTGGTGAAACCCTGTTCAGTGATAGTAGAGAGATTATTTTTTTTTTTTTCATCTGCTACCCAATGTCTTCTTCAAACAGAATCTCTTCCTTCTTATGTTATTAAGGTCCCTAAACTCCCTCTACCTCTATTTGGCCAAATAGTTAAGAGATCAAAACTGAGAGATCTGTAAGTCTGGCTTTCCTGCTTTCTGATAAGACATGTGTGATCAAATTGCAGGTGCAAAGACACGAAAAGGAGGAACAAGCGAGTTAAAGTGTATGCCCACATATAGGTCCTGGCACTGCCCCAGTATGCCGGCAATATGTACGTTTATATGTACATTTCTCATTTGATTTTTTTAACTCCACTGCACAGAACTTATCTTCCCTCTCATCAAGTCTTTTATCCCATCATGAGAAGGAACACCACATCCGCTTAATTCTGCAATCCTTGTTGTCCTTTGTATCTCCAGCCCTCTCATGGTCCCTGCCACAAAATGTGATGCTTTACTACCTTTCATTAATCCTAGACATCATGTCCATCTGCCAACAGTCCCTCTGGCAAAAACCTTCCTCAGTTGTAACCGATGCAGTCTGCGTAACGTGGTACTGAAATAAGCTGTTTCTGTTTCTCTGAAGATACTTTTTAAAAAGTTTTGCTTTTAATCATACATAGAGGATTTCTCTTTCCCCATCTCCACCCCATGAGATCACTGTTCCTTTGATGTTTCTTCACAGCACTACAAAGCTGCTTCGTGTAATCTCCCTGCTGCTCTACACCTGCATCCCTCCCAATGAATGCAGCTGACCTGTTTGCAGATAATTACTTTTAGCTATTACCAGCTTCAGGGTTGGCTGTGAGAGGGCTGCACTGGGCTGCTGGGTGGATCTTGGCCCTGTGTCTCCATTCTTTTGGTCTGAGTTCTTCTGCGAGCCAGAAGGCATGGTTTCCTAACGGTCGTCATCTTTCTCCCTCTTTGAAGCAAGAGCATTCAGCAGTAAGAAAACTTGACTAAGATGTACAGGGCACTTTTATATAGTTTGGCAAATCATTCCTAATCCATCGCTTTATTGGCTTAATTGGATGGCGTAGCGGACAAAAATAGCACTTTCAAGCCATCAGGGAGGAAGTTTTCATGAATCGGACTTAGAAGAGCTAGTCCTGCTCCGTGGGATTACTGAGGGAGTTAGTTATTCCTCACCTGCAGGAGATCAAAAAAGTTTCTAGTTTGGCTCTATACGCTAGAGGAAATTAGCCTGAGATGGAATGCTGCAATGAAGGTAAGATGCAGAGTCAGCCTGGCAGCTGTGTGTAGCAGCTCCTGGAATGTGGCTGATGGGCTGATATGGGGTAGTCCTGCAGATATAATGCACCCGCAGCAATCTCAGTAACCCCTGCCTTTGGAAAGCCTTCCCAGAGGGGAGCGAGAGGGACGAGAATCCTACTGAAAGAATGTAAGCTAAAAGAACCTGGCCTGACTGCAAGAAATTTTCCATTACCCCATTAATAAATTTGTCAGTAAATACATGTGCACCATAAATAACAAAAAAAAAAATAAAAAAGGATCAGTGTTCTATGTTTCTAATAGAGATAGATGCTCTGTAAAAGATGCTTAAAATGGGTGATTAACCTTTATTGCCCTCTTGGAGAAAGTTATTGTAAACATTAAGTCATAAAAAGTGTAAATAGTAGGTTCCCTTACTCCTGCACTCTCCTTGAGCTGTCTGGTTGTCTCTTTAAAAAAGTTACACAATTATTTTTGAGTATCCTGTTCCCTCATACGTCCTTAGTTATGCTTCCTGGAGCAAAAAAAAAAAATGTTTTCTGTCCCACACTTGTTACCTTATAATATTTGATATGATATTTTGTTTGTGTTATTTCTCAAAACACGAGTTGGATGGCATGTGCTCAATAGTCGAAATCATCAGCTAGGGACAGCGGGGTGAAGAGAATTCAAGAGAAAAGGCTTTTTTAGTGCATAAGTCATTGACTCAAATTTTCAGACTACTTTTGTTCCTTTGAATGCCAGGAGTTGGGAGTGGAGGAGACCCGGGAGATACCTGCGGTACTGTGGGTTTTTCTTATTTTTGCTTCTGTTTTCAAACAGCTAATACTTGTTCACTTCCTAAACTGGTCCTTTTCTCACCTTGGACTGAATCCAAGCTATTTCTTGCTTTAAAAAGTAAGCCTATCAAACAGTCTGAGTCAGACAATGGGACATTAAGCCACCAAACATCTTTGAATTTTGTTATTGCGTAGGCTTAGCACTGTCACACTGCTTACAATAAAATATTCAAAAAAGTAAAATAAAAAAAAGTTTATCACAAGTAGAGCATGAACTAAATAATGGAAGCCCTAGAAAGATTCTACATCGTGTGAAGCAAAAAACCCAGAGTTAAATTGGGCGTGCAAAATGGCATAAAACCAGTAACCAATCCATCCTCACGGACCTAAAATAACAGGATTCAGTGCAGGAGTTTTGCTGTGCTATGGGAGTATGTGCACATGAATTAAGAAGATGCCTGTCCCAAAATACGTCGCTCCTATAAACACTAGCTGTTCAGAACGGTGGATTGGCTTAAAACAGGTAAAGGTAACTTTATGTGAAGCACTGTAGTGCTACTGAAATGGTAGATTGGGAGGAAAAACTTTTCAGCTGTTCTGGGCAGCTTTAATCCCCTGTAGGAAACGAGCATGCAGCTCTCTGAAGCAAACCTCTCCAGGTGTCCCTCTTGTGATTTGCTGCAGGCGAGAGGATGCCACAGGACACTGGGCTGTAACTTGTTGGGCGCTGCTGTCACCTGCAGGCAGCGCTGCCTCTGCCCGCGAGCAGGCACACAGCTTGTCCGTGTCGTGACAGCCTGGTTTGAGCCCTGCCAGGGACCTAGAGCTGGATGGTGTAAAAAGGCCTGTGCAGCCTTTCTCAGAAACTGAAGGTTTCCCTTTGCAGCTAGCGCCAGGCATGGGAGTAGATAAATGCACGGAGAGGAGGACTTTATCAGCCTTCACACCACTGAACAGGGAGACTGAAATACCCTTAAAATCCCAGAACATGATGGAATAATGGTTAATATTTCAGAAACGTATGTCTTATTAGTTCATACAAACCCAGACCCTGTGTAATCATCCTATGTGATAGGGAAAACTGGGGCTTTCATCTGGATTTATTAACATGAACTGCTTATGGAAGAGTTCAAAAATCTGTCTCAATGTTTAAACGTTCGAGCATATAACTGAGGACAGACACCTAACAGTTCATAGCCTACTATAATCAACCTTGCACATCGTAAAACATAAAACAGAATCCTTTCTTTTAAAGCCATTGTTAAGTCTAGATCAAAGGTAGAGGATTATGCAGGGTGCCCAGTTTAAGAAAGTGCCATTCAGGAGGTTAAGGTAAAACTGCGAACGCTAACACTATATGCTTAGTCTTATCTACTGTCTTTCTATTATGTGGAAACATTAGTGAGTGTTTACAGCCAGCCATGCCAAGCTTCTTTCAGATCAGATGAAGAAAGAATAAAGGAACCCTGAAACTGTGGGGTTTTGCATTTTAAAGTGACTACCTAGAAAGTGGCATTGTGTAATCAGCGTTTCTGATCACGGTGTGTTTGCAGGGCTGCAGTCTCTTACATCGTTTTAAACCGTAAGATGTTACATAGACCTGTCAGCCCTGTGAATCTGACCTGGGTATGAAAAAGTATATACTAGGCCTTGTGTTCCAGGTGTCAATAGTGAAAACCATGATTGGGTTTGAATGAAGGCCAGATGCTCAGTATCCTCTTCAAATCTGTGCCTGTTCTGTGCTCTGTGTGGTTCCCAAGACCACGGGATTAAAAGATGCATAAATGTGGTATAAATTTGTGCGCTTTTTATACACACTTATGGATATTTTTGCAAGTCAGAGCTAACCAGCTTGATTTCCAAGTTTCTTGGGGAGTTTGAAAGAGCAATAAATATAACTGCTTTCCTGCTCCTGGAGCAATTTTGACTGCGCTGTTGAGATTTGGAGATGATGGAACGTGTCTTTGCCCTTTAAACAAAGTCGCTCTTCAGAGTACAAGTACATTAGCAGGAATTCCTCCTCTCTAGTCCTTTGATTCTCTGTAGTTATCTGTACTTCTTCAAGATTTATGGTGCCTTCTGTAATGAGAGCAATCTTATATAATATATGCAGCCTTTGTACTTTCTAGACTGGAGCCCAATCCAGCTCTTAGCCTTTTGAAAAATGCCTTTGTGTCTGCCCGCCTCTTTCAGATCTTGGGCTTTCAAAGCATAAAGACCTATATTTTTAAAGACCTATATTTTTAATAGTCTTTGGCTGTATTCTTTCTTGATGAAGGTGTGGTTAGCTTAAGGAAAAAAAGTTAATCGTGAACCAGATCTAGTCAAGAAGACCTGGTGGGCTGAGTGCATAAATATGTATATACACACATAGTTTTTTAATGATAGTATGGACGCTATGTAGGTAATCTATTGATACAGTAATAAGTGTAAGGACTGTGTGAACAATACCTTCTATGTTTGGTGTTACGGCTGATTAGTGCTATCCTCTGTGGTGATTCATTATTATAAAGCCTAATCGTTACAAGCTACAGTAGTGTCTCAGGCAACTTGGCATAATTACCCTGTGTTTGCTTCAAGAAAGCATAAAGCCTGCCTTTGTCTGGCAATTGATGAGTAATTGCTGAACAGCTACATGTTTATGTGATATGAAATAGAAATGATACCATAATATTTTCTCTTTTTTTTTTTTTTTTTTTTTTTCCTTTCTGACTGCCCACCCCACTGATCAGTTTCTGGCTTTGGGTTGTTTTGTTGTGGGTTTTTTTTTTTTAGCTTTTTTTTTTTTCTGGTTCACATATAAAATAAGTCTGCTCTTACTCATGTTTTATTGGTACAATACATTGTGCTGACGCTGCTGAGTTTGCTGCCCCACATGGTTTAGCAATTAAGACCTAGACTTGAAAGATTAAGTACTCTCCCCTGGGATTCGGTGGCTGCCAGTTAGCAGTGTCTTGGATTCAGAAGTCATTAGGACTTGTGCCATGAAACGCACACTCTTCTTGTGCTGGGCTCATGGTAACCAAAACTTCCATCGCTTTTCAAAGAAGTCTTCATCACTGTATTTGGTATTTAGGTGGCTGTCCTCATTTGGTGTCTGATGCAGTTGTTTGGTGTTGTGTATGCGTTTTTCTGTTGGTTTTTTGAGGGGGAAGGGAGGGGACTCCTTTTGCGTTATGACTGGGCACAGAGAGAGATTAATCCTGTTTTTTATAGGAAATTTGGAAGTAGATGAGGCTTCCCAGATCTCGGTCAGTATCTTGTCAAATATCTTTTTTGTTACTCTTCCACAGAATGGTAGTTCTTTCACGGAATGGAGTTCAATTCTGTCTTGCATAACTCAAGTTATAAACTTATATGGGAATAAAACACTGTTACAGAGTAGCAAAGAAGTTTAACTTCCAAATAGGCCCTTCATTTCGTACCTAGCTAGTGTACTACATAAAATGTAAAAACCGAATACACTTTTATATTGGGCAGAACAATAACAAAAAAAGACAAGATACACAGTTAATGTGTAAGAATATTTGTTTGTGCAGTGTCGTGCAGACCGGCTCGTGTGTCCCAAGGGTGGGTTATGAGGAGACCGAGTGGAGCACGGAAAAGCCTGCACAGGTGTCTCAGTTGGAGCCACAGTATCTGGTCAGAGATAAATGCCCCCAAAACCACAACTGCAAGCATCTTCTCTTCCTGAGAGAGAGAGCATCCCCTAGGCTCCATGGGGTTTTGTTCCAGTTAATCTCTAATTTGGGAATGCCATATGGCATGCTGCCTTAAAAGCTGATGATTCCTGCTATATGCAGCAGATTTTGGAAAGTGATTTTCCCTAAGGGAGCAAAAGATGGAGCACTTTGTATTCCTGATACATCCAGTGCTTTTAAAGAAACACATTGGGGCAAACAATAAACATTGCTCAAATGCTGTTTTAGCGCTTTTTGCAACACCTTAATACCACCATCTGGTGAACTGAAATCATCTTGTAGCTTATTCATACATTCTTTTATATAATTTAATGTGCTGCTCTGACAAGGTGCCACGTTTTGGCCAGGGAGCTGAACCTCCTTGAATAGGATTGTGGTGTAGTTCCTGAAATGCTGAGCGCTTACCTTGCTTTGTTTCCTGATCCTAGGTGGGTGCAGTACACGAGCAACAGGAATGCTCTGCTTGTAGGTGGGATTTTGGTGCCCTGTTCGGCCCATTTCACGCTGCTGAGCCCCTGGAATCAAAAATTGCAGCTCCAATTGGAATCTAAGAGAACCCTATTGCTGAATGACTTGTAACAGGTTTGACTTATGCAGGTTTTCTGGGTCTGACTGATAACTTTTGAGCAGTCAGTCTCGGGATATCTATCTAATCTGAACCTCCGAACCTGAGATTCGCCTCACGAATCTGTGCTCTTCCTCTTGAGTCCTGTATCTTTAAGGGCATGCTAAATATCCCACATTGATTAATGCCATCATAATGTAAACTTATTCAATGAACGTTCATTGCGCTCTATTTTAATCACTTCATGTGGTGCCAAACTCCTCCTTTTTAAGCACTTCTTCATTAGTTATTGATGAATAGGGTTCTTAGACTGTGAAATAGCTCTTCCAGACTGTCATTCTGGTTCTGTTCCAGCTTAAACATATTTTTGGTTTGGAATAAAATGATTATCCAACATCTTTAAAAAGAAATTGGACCTGACCTGAGCCTGGCATTAGTTGCTGTTGCTCCTGTCTCTTTGAATTGCATCCAATTCAAAACCAAGCAACTACAGAGGACATTGGCAAGTGCAGAAAAATGTATCCAAACAATTAAATGTTATGCTCAGTTTTTCCTAATTATAATATTTCAAAATCCCATAGTACAAACTCTCAGACTAATGATTAATTGCTCATAATTAGTGAATAGCCCAGTGGAAAAAGAGGATTTCTTTTGTGATAACCGAATAAAGGGAAGGAAACCAACCATCTTGATTCTTATCCTGTGGGGAAGATTGTCTTTATTATGAATCAATTTGGATAATTTATTTTATTATTAACAAAGACAAGTTTAAGAGCAAGGACAAATGTTGATCGCCCCAGCCCGCGTGTTCACACTTCATAATCATTACTTGTTATTCCTTTGATAATAACTACTTCTATGAACAGTAGTGACCACGTCCTTGTAGCAAGAAATCCTTTCCAACTAGAAGAAAAATGCCATGTATCCTCATGTGCTGTGACCAGAGGTAAGAGATAAGATCAGTCTTAAATACCTATTCTCTAAAAGGTATTTATTCTCTCATCTACCATGGGAGAAAAGAAAAAGTAGACTAGAGGAAAGGAAGATTACATTTCTACTGCTGACTGAGTCATCTCATTTCAGTGTTTATAAAATATAACATGATGATTTCAAACTAAAAGGAATTTAATTTTTGTGTTAGGCATTGTGAGACGCGTTAAAGGTTTAGTGAAATGGCATTCAGGTTTGTCCATCACGGCATACTTTTTAAACCTACTTATTCACTCAGTCAATGACAAATAATCCCATTAGTTTAAACATTGGAACAGTTGCGTACTATGGACATCTTATTCCATGGACTTGTAAAGGAGATAGGCTTCCTAATTTGTTTTTCTAGTAATGCTAGGAGCCCTATAGGAAGGGAGGACTTTAAATTAGGTTTAAGCCATGATCCAGTGGTAACATATAACAGTGTGGATCCCTGTTTAGATATGCTTCCCCTCTTAAACGTTTTTTTTCTTTGATATTTTTCAAATTAATTTGACGCTTATTCTCATATTTTTCTAGTTGGTTAAACAGGAGTTATAATCATCAGGCTAACCACGCTTTGGGGATTTTTATTTTGTATTTTATTTATGAACCTTTTGTTTTCATGCTTTACTCCTTCCTTAAGTTATCTATACATTTGCAAGTGTGCGTATGTTGTCTAATTGCTTCAATAAAGTATAATGCTTAGACCAGTTATTTACCTCGGTTTTCATCTTTCTTTTTTGTCTCACACTTTGCAAGTGGGAATTGCTCAACTGTCTGGTTTGTTCCAGTGAAAGGTGCTTTACTAATAGATGGTTATGAATGCCCTCAGTCTAGGGACGATACAGTATCTCTTATTTGCTCTTTGGTAATGTTGAGCTGCACTTCTATGCTAAATCTAAGCTGAAGTGAAATTACGTGACCATAGAGAAATACTTTATGCTGCCCTGTAACAGTTTCCCCGTCCCCAGCAAACGCATTTAACTGAGCGTCACTGTTTTTGTGGGAGGCAGGATCTCACCATGTTGAAGAATCTGGAGAAGTCAGTCTTGTTTGCCCAGCACTGACTTCATGGGGCTATAACATCCTGAGGAAGGATCTGAGATGAAAAATCGCAGATGTGAGTACTAGAGGAAAAGGGAGCAAGAGTATGTGGTTGAATTTAGCTAGGCCACAAGTGTCAAAGCGTCAGTGTTCACATCATCTTACTATTCTGAAGCCAAAGCCAGAAGTGGTGGAGGTGATTTCAGTGGCATGTGGTACTTCCCCATGACAGATGTAGATGATATGGAAATAAATGGATCATCTCCGACCTCGGTGTCACAAGCATGAGCAATAGCACTCTTGCTTAAATAAGGTAGCTTGCAACTTAGCAAAGAAACACTGTACATGTCTGTTACTTAAGCAGCAAACAACAAAAATCTAGAATAAAATTTTTCTTGTTCTTTAGCCATAGAGATGAGTTTGCTAAAGGCAGTTTGTGTTATCAGGTTAGGGGAGGGGTCTGGTCACATGGTAATGACTGATATATGAGCTGGTGTTTCATGTGTTCTCTACACCAACAGCTCAACTGAGCCAAGAGAACCTAAATGTGATGTAATATGCCCTCTGCTAAGTCATTTCCACCCAGATATCTGAGACAGAAAGCTGAAGGAGGAGCTTTGCTTGGGCGTGTGCATACAAGGCTGGCTAACCTCTAGAAAAAGAGGACAAGCCCTTACTTTTCTGTCCCCTGGCCAGCAGGTGTGGGCAGTGAGGAGCTGCACTCAGCATCTATTCCTAGGGCACGCAAGGATGCTGGTCTGCGAAGTGTGTGTGCTAGCTACTGCCTGTGTGACTGCACAGGAGACAGCGCGAGCTTTGGCTGATGGATGGCTGATTAACTGCCCCCATTCAGCACTTCCTACGGCTTGGTCAGCAGATAGTGCGGTAGGCAGTGTCGCTTACAGAATCCTAGAATTGCCTTGGTTGGAAGGGACCTTTCAGATCATCCAGTCCAACCATCAACCTGACTCTGACAAAAACCATCACTAAACCACATCTCTAAGCACTATCTCTACCTGTCTCTTAAATATCTCCAGGGATGGTGCCTCAACCACTTCCCCGGGTGGCCTTTTCCAAGGCTTAATAACCCTTTCAGTGTAAAAATTTTTCCTCGTGTCCAGTCTAAACCTCCCCTGATGCAGCTTGAGGCCATTTCCTCTTGTCCTATCAATTGGTACTTGGGAGAAGAGACCAACTCCCACCTTTCTACAGTCTCCTTTCAGGTAGTTGTAGACTGTGGTAAACTCTCCCCTCAGCTTCCTTTTTCTCTTTGCAATTTCTCCTCCTCATGATAAACCATGTGCTGCCCCTTTCCTCCCCTTGCAGAGACCTTCTGCTGATCATGTGGAACAAATGCTTCTTCCCCAGGTGTTTTCCCTTTCCCTTGTTTGCATTTACTTGAGGCGGACGCTGTACTGTCATTCTGCTCCTGTCCCTGCTGTGGCTTGGCCTGTGAATCATCCAAACCTGCTATTGACATCTGCTCTTGTATAGTGGGAACAAGGATAATGGGGTAAGAACTTGACCTTGCAGTAAGTGAAAAGTCTCGCTGCTGCCTCCAGTGGGACCAAGGTTTAGGTCAAGATTTTTTTCACTGCCCCTGTGTTTTTTATTTAGCATGGTTGTTAAGATAGACACCCATATTTTCTTTCCCTGCATAACAGTAATAAATAGGTAAAGGCAGCAGAAAACATAAAAGCAGGAAGGTCCCTGTGAGAGCTGGCATGTTTAGTGATGTTATCCATGGTTTGCTACTACAGCCCATGACAGTGGCATAAGAAAAATTTGACAGAGGAAAAGTGCATGAAGGGAGTTCAGGCTTCTATCTGCCCTCCAGCATTTATCAAGTTTGGGCAAGTAATTAAGCAGTGACAGTGGGATTTGTTCAATGCATGCTTTTTTTGGTGACTTGGTACCCTTAGGTTTAAACCATAGTTTTACAAACACAATTATGCAACTAAGTGAACCAATATGTAGAAAGTCACAGGTAATAAAATCAGGATTCCCTCCTCCTTTTTAAGTAAAAAATGGTCACATGGCACTTAAAAGCACTGAACGCACAGATAGGTGTGGAAAATATCAACAAGTATAATGCAGGGATTATAAAATACTATTTTTTTAAGGCACTTTATGCAGGAGAGTGAATATATCTAACTGATATTGCTGCATATAATTTTCAGACTTGAACACCTGGTTTCAACCTTTAAAGGTTTTATATAGTGAATTTATGGGATACCAGAGGAATGAGTAGGTTCATTTACTCTGCACAGTAAAAATGTAAGCTTTGAACTTCCTCAATGGTTTAGTGTTTTTAATAATAAGAGATGAGAAGCGTAATATAGAATAGCTTCATATGCTGCATTTATTTTTAAATGCAAGATAAAGAGAAGTATTGCACGAGAATTACATGTTTTACAGATTTAGTCTACTTGTGCAATCCTTGTGAGGACTGATGGTACTCGCTCCTCTCAAAACTACGTGTTATAGTTACTGGTAAATGTAATGAGCAGTACTCTTCCAGGGTTTGAGCGTTCAAACATAAACACAAAATTGCATTTTGTGTTTTCACTCCATTCAATACATTAACTGTTATATTTTTATACTGTTAGTGATAAATTTCAAGTTCCTCCTATATAATTAAATAATAGCCTGTTTTTAAAATGTGAAATGAATACTATGAACAGCAGTGTTATACAGTTACTTTTTAAAACTCTTGAGAAAGCTTTTTGAAAGCAAGTCAATAGAACAATTGTGCAGTTAATTGCTAATCTATTTTATGTGTTATTAAATGCTTAGAGTTGTTTTCCTAATTCACTTACATGGCAATGGGTAATCAAGTAATGATCAGTGGTTTATGATTTAAAAATAGTTTCATCGTATGGGACCTTGAAAGCTAAACAGGACCTGTCATCTAGATGGACAAAATACGAATATACGTAACCTTTTTTCCCCAAGAAACAGTAATTGTTGTGTTGGTAGCTGGTGTTTGACTTAACGTTATAACAGATGATTTCTTTCCAGTGTGTTGTTCTCAGCACTTCTGAAAACTGACTTTTGCACTCTTTTTTTTTTTTTTTTTTTTTTTTTACTCCTGGGCTTGATGTCTACTTTAAAATAATTTTGTGCTTTCCTTGTAGTACTACTATGGGTGTAAAACTTAAAATACTGGAATCTACCCCACTGGACTTCTAAGACGATGCAGCGGAAAGAGGCCCATATGATTTCCATTGTTTAGAAATGATTGTTTGAGCATGGATCTCTAAGGCATAGCCAAGCTCTAGGCTTTGTTTACAACAGGGTATGAAATGACATCTAGTAAAGGTCTGAGGGACCATGACTCTCATCTCAACCCGGTGTGGGGAGAGGGGGGAGAATAAGAAGCCAGTAGTGAAGAGCAGGATGTGTTCAAGAAATCAGCGTGAGTGGAAGAATATGGTGTTGCATCTGTGCTAAAGTCTTTAAGGAGTAATTAAGTCTTCCAAGCATTGGAAAGCATAGAGTTGCAGTGTTTTTATGGGATACACGAATTTTCTATGTGTTGCTAATTCCAGGTGAGGTGAACCAGATGCGTGTGCCTGTGACAACCTGATGGTGTGCCTTGTGTATCCTTGCTTGCCTGTACTTGGCTGGTCACGTTGGTGTAGCTGAATATCTAGCAATAAAAAGAACAACATGCTCTGAAATAGCTGAGACAACCGGTTAGCTTGCAAAGGCACTTCAGATAAATTTTACACTTAAAACTTTTTTTTTTTTTCCCCCACCATAGACAGATTTTCTCCTGAACTCCTAACAATGAGACTTTAAATCAGCAGCCTATAATCTATTTGCTCAGAAAAAGTCAAATTGTGGGAGTCTAATTCTGAAAATTGACAAAGTCAACTAAGGTGTTATTTTACAGTTTACCGGTTCCTCAGGTAGCTATTTACACGAGCCAGTAAAGGAGATAATGCACTGCATGTAAGTCAAAACACAAACTTCACTTCTGGTCAGTCCAGTAGTTTTTCCCCCGAGATTAGAGCTTCTTTACTTAGCCTGAAGCACGTGCACCCTACATACCAAAATTTTAGCTGACTTTTAGGAAAAGAGTATTATTTAACAGCAGCATTGAAATACCTCACCCCACACAAAGCCATCAGGGACAGCTAAACAGATTAGAGGTGTGGACTGACAAGCCGCAGAAACTTCCAAATGCGTATGATGAAAAGCTAGCCACTGGATGGCTGAGTTTGAAGATGAATTGTAGATCCGGAGAGCATCACTATTCAAACAAGGAAAAAGAAGAGAATATATGTGGCAAAATTCTGTTTTCCTTCCAGATGTGTAGCACAGCCAGGGGTGCAATGGGGAGAAGTGCAAGGAAGGTGATGGCTGTGCCGCAGGCTGCTGGTAGCCCTGTTTCTGTATGGCTGGCTGCTTGTAGAAGTGACCCAATACATCCTAGTGTCTGTCTGTGTCTTTCCTGAGTGACGAATTTCATGTTTTAAGGAGGCTTAAAAAAGTAAGACTTCTCTTCGGTAGCCTACGGCACCAGATGTCGTGTGGCCAATTAAAGGTCTCTGGAAATTACATAGGACGTAAGAGGGTTGTATAGTTGAAGCTCTTGGCTTCAAGTGTGAACCCATTGAAGGCAGCTGAAGTTCTTTGACTAGCATCACCTGGCTCATTGTAAGGTGTTTAGACATCCCTTTCCATCCTTGATGAAGGGCTTCAAATAACATTTGGGGAGTGTGGATTTGTAAGTCGGATGGCAATAAGTGCTTCTAGAGGTTATATTCGTTTTGAAACTATTACCTTAAATGGTCAGATGCTTCTGCTTCTATCTCTATTCAGTGGGAGGAAACAGAATTATTTTACTCTATTTAAAGTTCATCCTCTAGTGAAAAATGATGTTCTTGTTCTGATAATTAAAAGGCATACAGAAGAAACCAGAAAATTACTGATTATGACAGGAATGAGCTGGAGATGTTTCCAACTTCCTGAAGTATTTGTGTCTCCATCCATTAAATATGAGGATTATAACACTGCATTTCAGGAGAGGAGGAAAAAAAACCCCACAAAACCAAAAAAAAAAAAAAACCACCAAAAAAATCAACAAATGCCAAACAAATTACTACAGTGCAGCAGATGAAAATCTTAACTAGGCCACTGAAGGGGGCAAGGGGAGAATCAAAATATGCCAGTGGCATTAGCAAATTCTCAGAGTAATCTATCTTCCTTCCAGGGTTCAGGACCTTACTACAGAAAATGACAAAACATATTTAACATGAATTGAATTGCAAACCTTAAAAGTCAGGGTGCTTATTAATCTGTGACCAAGTAACTCTCTTCACCCTAGCTATAATATTAAATAATAATCTTTTACTTCACAATTAAGTAATCACTCTTCAGAAGTGGCAGGTGCAATGGAATATAGAAAAATACAGAAGGGGGACATACAAGCTAACAGCAGTTGATTTAGGTATGCAATATCTGGAATCAAATATTAAAAAATTAGGTGGCAATGAACTTTAATTAATTTTGACATTGAATTGGGGGAGGAACCCCAAGGATATACCTTTGATATAAATGTGTGTGTTTCAGACATACTGAAAATTAGGAAGAGGTACTCTAAAATTTCAAAATGAGCCAGGTTTTTCTAGGTCAGATATGAGGATAGGGTTTGGACAGTATACTTGATTTAAAAACAATAGGATGAATCTGCTGGCACTCAGAGGATTGCCCTTCTGTCAGTGCTGGGCCCAAATGCATTCTTTGTTAAAATGCTCCTGCTTTGAGCAGCAAGCAAGGCTGACCTTCCCTCTCGTAAGTCTACCCTGCTGGTGACCCTCTGATCCAGGAACAATGTGGTGCCCTTCTGGGGTATCTTTGACTTAAGTCTCTTGGCTTTAAGTGCTCACAGGTAGACAGCACGCCTGTGTCTTACAGAATGAGGCAGAAGTGAACTTGCAAAGCATTTATTCAAGGACTAAGTGTTAAACTTCCTTTATGAGACTCTCTTAACTTAGCTCTGGCTGTCCCACCAGGTGCAGGAGCAGCACAAGGGTGTAAGGCAGCCTAGCGGAGTATTTGCGGATGTGTGTGGTGCGAAAGCAAGCTGCGTGGGGAAGGGGGGCTGCTTAGATGTGAGGGGAGAAAATAGTTTCGAATGTGGTGAACTGAGGTACGCACAGTGTACAGGACAGCTTCTGGTAAAAAATTTATGCTGGAATTTTGGGTTTCCCTGGAAGCTCGGCTAAAACTAGAGCAAGTCTTTTATTACTGCTCTAGCTAATGATGGAGCATGAGCACTGAAAAACCGGAGATTATTCTGTAATCAAGTTATTGATTTTTTTTTTTTTTTGGGGGGGGGGGGGGGGGGCAAGACGATGGTAACTGTTTAAGAACCATTGTGTTTTAGTGCTTGTGTGCACTCACTATTCTTCTGAAGATTCACTTTCCTACTGCTTTGTTGCCCTTTTATAACTAAAATACAGAGAACTAATATTGTTATATTGCAATGCAGGTATATAACGCTGTTGAGACTTGAATGAATAGCAGAGAAATTGTGTTATTGCTTGCACTGTGGATGTATGTTAGGTGAAGATTAAAGATTTTGTGTGGCAAAGGAAGATTGCTGTTAGCAAAACACCACGGGAGGTTTTAATTTGTTTGTGGCACCTGCAAACTGGTCTAGCCTGTCTCTTGCTTTTCAAGATCTTGCACTGCTTATATTGATGATGTTGACTGTGCTTCTTTCAGTCCAGCAAGCCATGTGAGCTAAGAGAAAGTGAATGATAAGTTCTGTATTTGAACTGTCATTGTGGCTTAGGTTTTTGTTTTCTTTTAACC
This sequence comes from Fratercula arctica, assembly GCA_947846985.1. Lineage (NCBI taxonomy): Eukaryota > Metazoa > Chordata > Aves > Charadriiformes > Alcidae > Fratercula > Fratercula arctica. Next base: position 33,761,171 of record CANTUZ010000008.1, read on the forward strand.
TACACCTTCAAAGGAAGGAAACAGCAGAAGCCTTGCAATGCAATATGCATAGCTGACCTTTCGAGTTCCGGATTGCATCAGGAAGGAAGAAAGTACTTCAAGGTACAAAAACGGAAGGTTAGAACAAGGTCTAGTAATTCCAGCACTTTGAGTCACTGGAAATAACAAATACTGCAGAGATAACCGTGCAGTGCTGCAAGCAAAGGTGGAAGAAAAGTGCAAATATATCCTGAACCATTAAAAGATTAGAGCGATGTTTTGAGCATCACTGTAACTCTTTCATTTGTATTGAACTCTGAAGTCGAAAAACCACAGAAGTAAATGCCAACTGTGACAAAATGCGTAAAACAACAAGAGAAGGAAATGAATACCAAATGGTATCATCCAAAGCTATTAAACAGCAATCAAACACAGCTACTGCATTCACTGTGTCTAATTCACGGGCGTGTACTCGTTCCGATAAGCAATTTAGCAGCATCTCCTCTATCCTGGGTAGGACAAAGGGTAATAAAAGAAACTGTTGCCCTCTGTTTGGAAGTTGTATGTGAAAAGCAGGAATTGTTGTCTGTCCATTTCTTTTGGTTTGGTTTTTTTTTCTTTTGATAGTAGGAATAAAATCCTGATTGATTTTTTTTTTAACAGAGATTTGTAGCAAAACTCCCGTTGATATTAGCTTCACTACTATGTTAATATAGTAATGCCTCATGAGGCCTCTTGTGCTGCCAATACAGAAATGTGGAATAGGAGGCAGTTGCTGTCCCCAGAGAACTTTCTGTCTAAACAGAGTATGAAATAGACGGTGCACTAAAGAGATTTCATATAAATGGTATCTTTATAGTGAGGAATTCCGGGGCTCCAGAATCCCAGAAAGTAGAGGGGGAGAGAGAGATAGCAAGAGACTCCAAACCTTCACCGTGAAATATTGAAGCAAAGGCTTCAGCAATGGGTTGGGAGTTAACATCATCTGCTTGGGGCGCTTCTGAGAAGTGGCTGCGTCCCTCCCTTGCGCAGCCACTCGGCAAACCAAGTGGGAATGCTGGTGGTGGGGTCCAGAGGCTTGTTTGGCCAAGCACCAGGTTTCCTGGGGCGCATCCAGTGAGCCAGTCGTAAAATTTCATTTTAAGTTGTGTATGTACGACTTGTTGGGGTGGAAGCTGCTTTTCTCAGAGAAGAAATGCCATCTGTGCTGCGTCGTTGTCGCAGGGATTGTGATGAGAGCTACTTAGGGTGAAAAGGGGAGCGCTGTGCTCCCAGGGCCATGGAGGAGCATTACTGGAGTTACCTGTCACCTGGACTTTGGCCCTGCAGCTGAAGGAGGACTGTCTTTCATGCCCCAGTCTTCCCCAGCTCGCTCTTTGGAGTTGTTCCTTCCCCTTCTTAGGCTGGTGGTTGGTCTTGATGATCTGAAAGGTCCCTTCCAACCTAGGCAATTCTATGATTCTCTGTCGACAGTCAGAAGCGCTCCTGCACTGTCTTGGAGCTCTACTTACTGCACTGAAGAAAAGAATTTTCACTGTTGGGCTGGATCGACTGGGGTTCGGTGGGGTTTTCTGCCTGCCGTGCAGCTGGAGCCCAGAGACTTCAGATGCTTCCTCATAGTATAATAAAACAACACAACGCTTCTTGTGACTCGCAATTGCTAAGCGGAGGACAGAAGTGATAAACATGCTGTTTCCCACCGTGAATGAGACATCAGGCTTTCTCTGTTTGATCTCTCGCCAGAAGGGGACAGATGTCTGTCTGTCGAACAGAAGCAGTCAAGCCGAGGTGTTCTGTTCAGCTCTCCCCTGCTCTTACGGGCTGTGCTGGAGAGCAGGCTGCAAGGCCACCCAGCAGGAGCTTTGCACCCTGTATTTGAACCAGGTTCGATGCCTGGTCACCAAAATAGCAAAAAGCTACATGCTTTTATCCAGTGCTTCTTAAAATGAGGTTCAAGCCTGATGCTTAAAACCTCTTCCAGCATCTGTTTTCCATTCATTTATGTGCTCTAAGCAACTGCTGTATTTCAAGATGATGTTTGCTGGTTTGGGTTGGTCTTTAATGGAACAAGTTAAATGTTTATTTTAGGCACAAAGTGGTTCTAATTTCTTCCTGCAATTTTATATCTTTAAATTCCAGTAGTCTGTTGTACCCGAAGCGCTGTCACTTTGAGGCAGAAAAGGCTGCTCCTTATGCAGAAGGGACAGACCATGTGCTCCCAGCAAGTCTTTACTCTTTGTACTTGTGCCACAGGGTTTCACTCTCACCTAAAAGCAAACTTGCTTAGGTTGAAAATATATAGCTACTAGTTACAAAAAGCTGTAACACAGTTCTAAGATGTCAATCACTGCTAAGCTGGTATTTTTAACAGCATTTTGTCCTACTTGCAAAATATGCCTTTTTTTTTTTTTTGGTGCATCTGACTGATGGCTCGCAGCCCTTGAGGTTTCTTCAGACACTCCCAGATGCTGTTGCGAACAGCCCTCAAGTAATGAAATAACAATTTCCGTACTTCATGATGCTCACAGGTGCATTAATATTGCACTGAAATGAGAGCTTGCGGCACGTTGGTAACACGCAGCCTAGTGAGCCCTGAAAACTGTCCATGTGTGTCCCAGTAAGATTCTGTAGTGCTAGGGGCACGCTTTGATAAGGAAAACCAAAATTTGGGCTGCTTTTTCTTTACAGTGGTTTGTGCAGCTTAGCACTTGAACTGTCGGTAAAATCACTCCATCTGTAACAAACCTCCTGGTTGTCATCACTTAGATGCTCTTTCACATGCAGTTTCCATGCCATGTTTTTCTGCACCCAAGACAGCGTCGTCTTCAGCAGCAAAGGTGCTGGTTGTTGGGATTTGAAGGCACGCTGTGAGGTCAACTGCAGCATTCCATGTAGACCTTGGATGGTGTCAGCCATCCTTTCCCTTGCAGAGGTGGAAGTGTGGGCTGCTGTGCCAGAGCAACCCACCACTGCAAATGTGGGGAAGATGTAGATCTAAAAAAAAAAAAAAAAAGACCCCAAACAAAACCTTGCCCTAAATTTTCAGTCCAGAGCTTCAGCTCCTGTATCCTTTCTTGATATGGCCACATACATATCTTTGTCTTAATGGTTCCTCATTGATTTCTCCCTCCAGAGGGATGGGTGGCAGTTGCCTGCCTGTATTCTCCATTTGAAGTGCGAGCTGTGGCAGGTAGTTTAACTGCTTACATAAAATCCATTTGTTTCTATGATGGGGTGAATACCAATAACAGCATTGTCAATGCTGAAATTTGTTCTTACTGCAAATTAGCAGCTGCCTACAGCATGTAATGCAATGTTAATGTTTTGTTTTTTTTTTTTTTTCTGAGCCCTGTTGAAGGTATGATGAAGAATGGAAAGTGTTTTTTAAGAGCTGGAGCACTTGTCTTGATTTCTTCTGGTTTTTGATCACTTTCAGACAAAAAAGAAAACACAGCTCATAGTGCCAAATGCTATTAAAAATACTCTTTTGTGGAGATGGAACAATGGCAAATATTATTACCAAAAAATGTGCTGATTTTGGCAGAGTAAATTAAAATTTTTTGTTTGGACCAGATCTCAAAAGTCAAGCTCACTTAAACTAGAGATTTTTCAAACATTTAAAAACCCCACAAAACCTCTCCAACAAAAAATAGCTACGATCTTCAGTTTGGCACAGGTGGAAGAAAAGTGTTTACTTCGTGTGCTATAGGATCCTCTTTGCTTGTTGTCTTCCACACTGGGAATGTCTGCCAACTCTTAATTCTGAGGTGAAGGTGATATCTCAATGATTAAGCCAGCAAATGTACTCTTGAAAAATGAGTTCATTTTTTTCCATTATACTGGTTTTATGTTTAGTATTAAAAAAATAAATGCAGAGAAGTCAGACTAGCATTGGACCTCCTATTACTGTCAGTGTTTGGCCATAACAGGTGAACCAAAAGCCTGAAAGACAGTGTCTTAACATCCAGTATGTCTGGCTGGACTGGGTTAGTTGAATTTAGTTCATCAATGTAACAGTTACTGCTGTCTCTCTTTTTTTAATAGATAAAAGTAAAATGCAATTTTTTAAAACCAACTAAAGAAAATGTAATAATTCTTGTGGATAAAGCTTTTTGTGTAGTTTTGAAGACCCTAAATAATCACATGCTGCAAGGGAGAAGAATGAGAAACCTGATTATTCATGTAATCTCTGAAGGGGAATATATGTTTCCTGAACAGAATTTCCTGGCTAAACATGATGTCTTTTTGACAGTTTCCATGTTCTCCTTTACTGTCTTTGAACTGGAGAACATTTAAATTAAAATGTTAAGGTGTGCCACATTCTTCTTCAGTATTATTTTTGTTCCTGAGTTTAGGTTATCCCCTCCTTGCTGGAGGTAATGGCCAAGTATTGCTGTCAGCTGCTCCAGTGGAACACGGGAGCAAGGAGATCGTGGGCCAAGGTGTTCGCATTTCTTTTGTCCATTCTTGCCTGATAATGCCCATCGCCTGCTGTTTTAAGGAGATGCAAAAAAGCTGATTCTTTAGAGTGAATTTGTGGAGGGGAGGGGTGTGTGAGGCCAGGTGGGGCTGAGGGAAGGTCTGTCTTACCCAAAGCTGAGCAGGGCGCGGTGGCGTTTCTCAGAGTTTGTAACGATTGTTTTATTTGTCAAGCTCTGCGCTCACGAGCGGTGCAAACTGTACTAGTGTTGGTAGCAGAAATAAAGCATTTTGTGTAGCTTTAAAGAGATTATTTTTGTCACCAAATACTGCTTACTACAAAACATATTAGTTCTTTTCACTGCATCAATATAATTAGTTGTCTGTTAACCCAGAGTATTTCATCTGATACTTTCTTCTGCATCTGCTGACAATACAATTACAAAAAATTACAAACCAACTGAAAACAATGCAAATACATTTGTCTGCTGTTTCTTCTACGATGGCAGTTTGCCAGGGATGACATGCTTCACTAAATGTCACTAAATATTGTGTACTTAGGACTTAATTATGCCTTAAAGGCACCGGCCCTTTTAGGGAAGAGAGTGGATAAAGTTGCTGCCTTGAGAGCTTTGAGCCATGCTCTGCCTGAGAAAACATGACTGCTGGCAGCGTGGTGGGAAATCAAAAGGTGAGTTGATCATCTATTTGAGATGATGGAGCATATGTTCTTGCCCACACCTTCTCAGCTCTGCTGATGGGTGAGCTATCTCACTGCTCTGGGCATTAAATAACCCTCTGTTAAAGCTACGTCTGCATTTGTAGACTCAGATACTCTTTCTGTCACATTATCTGAGGCTTACAATGGAGAGGTAACTTTCAGGCTACGAAGCCTAGATCCTAAATACTTCTTAGATTTTCCTATACTAAAACACAGTATGAATGGTTAATAAAAAAAAAAAAAAAAAAAGAAAAAGAACCGCTTTGCAGGCTTTTTGTCCAACACTAACACTGTGAGCCAGGAGGACCGAATGGGTGAGAGTCTGGGCTGGGATGTCGCTGATCTCTAAAGAGGCTGTCAGACCCAGAACACAAAATTGCTGGCAGCTTCTAATTCTTAACTTCTTGAAAATAATAGATTTCATAGTATATATATCCTGAAGTTTTAAAGATATATTCAGATGCAACCCAAGGGAACACAGCTAAATCAGGATTATATTGTGCTGTGGAAGTATGTAGGATGTAGCTGTTGAATAATTTAATGCTGCTTTTTTCTATTAACTTTTTAGTCTATTCATTCTCCTTAGCATTTAGTCCACACTCAAAGGTTCCATTAAAAGTCCTTTCTAAAGTCAAACTATTACAGATGTGAGTCAGTAAGTGGTATTAGGGCTGAGCTTCCCAAGAACTGTATCTCATGTCAGGTGATTTTATTTAGAGTTTTATCTGTTTAGACAGTTACTCATTAATAAAAATTATTTTTTGTTTCAAAATCCGCATGATCCAGGTCACAAGAGCAACTGCCTAAGCTGGGTAACTTCAGTGTCAAAATTTCTTCTTCCAGTGCTTCCTCATGGTTCATAAAATCACTCTGCAAAGTAACAGGTTGTAAGTTCAGGAGCCAGCCCTGGCGATCACCTTTTCTCTGCCATAGTGTTTTCCACCTCTAATGTGAGCTTTTTCCAACTCACCTTTGCTCTACGTCTTCACTCAAGCTCTACTCCTGGGCTGAAGTTTTGAAGAGATGCAAATGGCACTTGGTCCCTGACTCGCAGTCAATTATTTAGCCTTCTCACTGATTTCTGGAAACCTCTTTTTTGAGGTTTTTTGCGTATTTCACTCTGATATCCATACATGGGTAAAACCAGAGATGATCGCAGCAAATCCTTTCATCGTCTCTGCTACATGTGTCCTCAAACACATCTGGGCTAAAATGTTACAGCTTAGAAGAAGATAAACAACATACGCTCTTGGAAAACCAAAATAGCAGAGCCTGGGTTCTAATAAGTAAAACATCAAGAGTGGCTGTTCATGTGGATTGCTTGATTTTTACCCTTGACTTTAATAGAGAAAATGTCCTAGAACCGTTATATCTTCCTTGCTGTAATATACATAAAACACAAATGCATCACAACTTACTGTCATCAGTGATATTTATATAAAGCACTGGGTTTACAATAGTACATAATTTATTATTGAAATGAAATTTAATTGCACCTAAATTCTACTTGCTGTATGCCTTTTCCTATCCTCTTACAAATGCATCTTAGCATACTCCCTGCTTGCAGCTGAAATAAATGTATTTCATAATTTGAGTTTTGTGGGATACTGGAAATGGTTTTCTGTCAGTACAGAGCCATTTTATGAACTTGTTATGGTGTGGGTATTCATTGCTTCCTCTCTTCTTGCAGAATAAGTCTCTGGACAGTAGTATCTAGCATTTAAATGTTTTGGAGGATTTCATGTTGAAACAAGAAGAATATTGAGAGTAGATATCAAGCGATGTTTTTGCCAAAGATTTTAGTTTTAGTGATACACATCTAATAACACTTCACTAAATACCTTCAAATGCATACCTTACATTTACAGCCTGTTCTTGTGTTGTCATTTCATTGCTATCGGTGCTTTTAAAGCAGATTTTTCTGTCTCTATCTTAAAGTTTATCAATACGAAATGCAGCAATAGACTTAATAGGAAAACAGTATTTCTAGTATAATGGTCCTCATGAAAAATATTGAAATTGTGCCAGTTCTCACAGGAAGTATTCTCCCTGTACTTAGCTGAAATAAAAGATAACACATGCTAAAAGATTTTCCATTTTCTAGATAGTAGATTTCCGATGTAGTTGTTTTACAGAATGTATTAAATGCTATGCAACATCTTAAAAACGAGTTACTAACCCCCTTCTTAAAAAGCTATTAAGACTACAATATGAAATACACAAAAACTAACAAATATCAGAATTCAAGAGGGTTATGAAACCCTAACTTGGTATCCTAGTGTGATCGTTCCTTTCTTTCCATTAGTTTCTTCTCCTTTCGTTTTGTCTCCTCTGTTTCTGCCTTATTCAGTACTTTCCGTGAAAGGTATTTTTTTCCTCTTCGTCTTTCAGTGTGTGGTCACATGCATTATTAACTACCCGCCATTCCAACCCTACAGTAAAAAAAACCCCCAAGCCTCTTAATGTATACCTAGACTTCTGTGTGGCACTGTCATCAATTGTGGGATTGTGACAAGTATTAATGAATTCATCCTTAAATCAGATCTATGATGGGAGACAGTGTGTGTATGAGAGAGAAAAACGTGTGTGACTAGATATAGATACTATCCACACTTCATACGTGAGGCTCTGAAGTGCAAAGTTAATATTACAAACTTATCTGACATTGAGGGCCCAGATTGGAAGAGGTCTTATTTTTAAAGTGCTTCATATACTAGGAAAAGCTTTTTTTTTAATCATAAGGTGAGTGCATGTGAGTACTTGTCGCTTTTTAAAATCACTCTGTAGGTATTGGTGTTATTCAGTGTCTGTTGGTGTAGTTGGTGCACAGAGAACACGAAGGGCTGTTTAAAGATTAAAGGACTGTCAAAGAAAGGAAGTCAGAAGTGGTTCGGTGTTCAGGGCTCTGCCCCTGGTGGGTTAATGCAGTGCCTGGATAACAAGCTGGGACCCAGTAAACCCTGTTACGGAGGCAACGCTGTCAGTGGGGTGCTGTGCATATGCACCAAACCAGCTTTGAAGCTATAGCTTGCTTCTGCCTGGCATGGAGTGCAGGCAGAGGCAGTCGTGTGATAAGAACATGACAAAACTTGCCCAAGAAATGTTGTCCTGCTAGCTGTTGACTTTTCTTAAAATGTGCTAGACTTGTATGCTCTTGGATAGAGCACTCCCTCCAACCTCAAGACTGGTGCATCCCTATGAGCAGGAAATTAAGCAATGGAGGCAGGAGATTTGCATGGATGAGAAAGGAGCTTCTGTAAAAAATCAAGTGGAAGAAGGAAGTTTATAGAATGTGAAAAAAGGGACTGGCTGCTTGGGAGGAATATAGGAATGTTGTCAAAGTATACAGGGATGCAACAAGGAAGGCTAAGGCCCACTTGGAATTAAATCTGGCAAGGGATGTCAAGGACAACAAAAAGGGTTTCAAGTACATCAGTAGCAAAAGGAAGGCTAGGGAAAACATGACCCTGCTGCTGAATGAGCTAGGTGCCCTTGTGATGGAGGATGCAGAGAAGGTGAAGTTACTGAATGCCTTCTTTGCTTCAGTCTTTACTGCTAAGGCCAACCCTCAGGAATCCCAGACCATGGAGGGTGGGAGAGAGTCTGGATAAAGGAAGACTGTCCCTTTGCCAAGGAGGATTGGGGTTAGAGATCATTTCAGTAAACTCAACACCCACAAATCCATGGTCCCTGATGAGATGCACCCATGAGTGCAGAGGGAGGTGTTAGATGTTATTGCGAAGCCACTCTCCATCATCTTTGAAAGATCACGGAGAACAGGAGAGGTACCTGAGGGCTGGAGGAAAGCCAATGTCATTCCAGCCTTCAAAAAAGGCAAGAAGAAGGACCCAGGAAACTACAGGCCAGTCAGCCTCATCTCCGTCTCTGGAAAGGTGATGAAACAGCTAGTTCTGGGCGTGATCTCTAACCATGTAGAGGAAAAGAATGTTATCAGGAGTGGTCAATATGGATTTGCCAAGGGGAAATTGTTTGACCAATCTGATAGCTTTCTATGATGGCATGACTGGCTGGGTAGATGGGAGGAGAGGAGCGGACATTGTCTACCTTGACTTCAGCAAGATTTTTGATGCTGTCTCCCATAAAGTAGGTAACCTTAGGAAGTGTGGGTTAGATGAGTGGACAGTGAGGTGGATTGAGAACTGGCTGAATGGCAGAGCTCAGAGGGTTGAGGTCAGTGGCGCAGAGTCTGGCTGGAGGCCTTAACTAGCAGTGTGCCCTGGGGGTCAGTACTGGGTCCAGTCTTATTCAACATATTTGTCAATGACCTGGATGAAGGGACAGAGTGTACCCTTGGCAAGCTTGCTGATGATACAAAACTGGGAGGAGTGGCTGACACACCAGAAGACTCTGCTGCCATACAGCAATATCCAGATAGGCTGGAGAAGTACCTAATGAAGTTCAACAAGGGCAAGTGTAGGGCCCTACACCTAGGGAGGAATAACCCCATGCACCAGCACAGGTTAGGGGTTGAGCTGATGGAGAGCAGCTCAACAGAGAGGGACCTGGGAGTCCTGGTGGACAGCAAGTTGACCATGAGGAAACAATGTGCCCTCGTGGCCAAGAAGGCCAATGGTCTCCTGGGGCGCATTAAAAAGAGCGTGGCATGACCAGCAGGTTGAGGGAGGTCATCCTCTCCCTCTGCTCTGCCCCTGTGAGGCCATATCTGCAGTACTGTGTCCAGTTCTGGGCTCCCCAGGTCAAGTAAGACAAAGAACTACTGGAAAGAGTCCAGTGGAGGGCTATGAAGACAATCAAGGGACTGGAGCATGTCTCTTAGGAAGAAAGGCTGAGACACCTGTGTCTGTTAAGCCTGGAGAAGAGAAGACAGAGAGGGGGATCTCATCAATGTTTATAAATATCTAAAGGGCTGGTGTCAAGAGGATGGGCCCAGATTCTTTTCAGTGGTGCCCTGTGACAGGACAAGGGGCAATGGGTATGAACTGGAACACAGGAAATTACATCCAAACATGAGGAAACACTTCTTTATTTTGAGGGTGACAGAGCACCAGAAGAGACTGCCCAGAGAAGTTGTGGAGTCTGCTTCTCTGGAGATATTCAAACCCCACCTGGATGCATTCCTGTCCAGCCTGCTCTAGGAGAACCTGCTTTGGTAGGAGGGTTGGACTAGGTGATATCCAAAGGTCCCTTCCAACACCTACCATTCTGTGATTCTGTGAAATTCTATGTATGAAGGAATCACTTCTAGGAAGAAGTCAGTATTGAGATTTGCAGTGCAGACCTGTACAACTTGAACTAACGGAGTAATCGAATTATGAGAACCGAGTACTAAAAAAGATGAAATGTGCTTTTGGTTTTATAAGAAAGGAGTAATGAAAGTTGGGGCAGGCTTCAGCAGGATTTCTGCTTCTGCCACTATAACTTCCTCATTGGTTACATCCACTCCTGTTCATTCAGCTCCCGGTACCTATCCCTGCCCTTTTTCTATGGCTTTCTCCCATGTCCCTTGCCAAAACATCTCTATTTTTCCATGGTGCCTGTCATTCTCTCCAGACCTATTTCTCTGCCAAGCTGTCCTGGACATCTTTCCCCACTCACTGTTTCTTGTTTTTCTGTGCTTTCTTGTGCTTCTGTCCTTCTCCGTCCTTCTTTTTCCTTCTCTGCACTGCTCTGGTGACAAGAAAGAAGACAAAGTATACTGGCTCTTCTCTTTTCACTAATTCTCACTATTGAAGCAGTGGAGCTGTTTTGCCACAAACTTTGGAAGGAAAAATAATTGGGCTCAGCGAACAGCAGTATGGGCAGCTGCATGCAAAAATTTTAAGTTTGGAACGATCGGGCAAGTAAAAAGATTATTAGAATGGAAAGATTTGAGCAGCTTTAGTGGTAGACCTCATCCTTGGACCTAAAGCAATGTTTCCAGCTTGAAATATATGTCTGTCGTTAACAATTGATTCTCTCTCTCCTATGTTTCTGGGCATTTTAAGAAGGGTTAGGACTATATTGCTCTAGGGATGTGAATGAACAAACTAAATCATGATTTCATACCCAGACGAGTTTTTAAAAATGATTGCTATGATAACGTGACATGATTTGTGCTATAGATGCCCTAAATGTAATATAGGGTTAAATCTAATGCATTTCAATGCTAATTAGAGTCTTATACTAGAGGTGGTAAGAGACATTGGGTGTCCTCATTGGGTCAGTCAGTTCCCTTCATATTCCTACTCATTTTCACTGGATAGCACATCAAAAGACTCTTCCCTGATCCCATAATCTGTACCATCGGTTATTAGTAACAGCAATACGCAGAACTGAATGCAAAATGACCTTTTGCTTTACTGAAGTATTTTACTTTTGAATTTCTGCCTGCTGGTGGTTGTTGATTTATTGTATCTTCTAGCATTTCTTTTTTGATGATCTCCCCTTCTAATTCTTAACCAAAGTGGTAGAGATGGTCGCTTCAGTTCCTATTTGTCACTAATGTAAATTTATATTAGTATGACATAAGTCTTACAACATATAACTTACAGAAACGTCATGAAGGTCCACTAATGTATACACAACATACTAGAAAAGAGTTTTCACTGAAGCTGTCAACTGTGCAACAAATTTTAGCTTACCAAACCGACAAAACAAGCTATTCAGAGCCACCATGAGATGCAGTATTACAGATGACACTGTCTCAATTTGTGCTAGCTGTAAATCTTTGTTTTCAATAGGAATATACAAGGATAAACTTGGTGCGTTGTGTCAGCTAGTGGAAAATAGAAGCTACTATCTTTTCTTAGAAGCAATGGTGACAAGACCTGATAGCAAAGAGCAGCTCCAACAATATGATTAATAACATATAAGGCTAGAGGGGCCCGTTGTTATCACGTACAAATGATAAAACTTCAGCAGGTAAATTCTAGTTTGAACTAAACTATCTTAATTTAATAACTGGAGGCGATGGAGAATCTACCTCCACTAATATAGCTGCCTAACTGTACTCATCATAAAACAGAGAAAACTGTAAATCACGCCTGTGACTTAGAACTGTGACTAATTCATTGGTTACTAAGAATGAGGTCTCTGTTACCATTCCTTGTTCAGCTTTGCAGAATTAAACTTTCTTCCACCACGCATGAAGATTTTCACCAAAAAATTGGTAGATGCTCTTCCGACTGTAGTAAATGTGCTCTGCCAGAGTTTATCAGCAGCTCTGTTCCTTTCCAGGCTGACAAATGCAGAGTCTCATTTTAAGTGGAGACCGCTGAATTTTTTGCTGAGCAGAAAAATTGCTATTTTCACAGGAAGGTGACCAGGATTCAGGGGTAATTATTCTAAATATTTATTCTGTGCCTGGTCATTACTAAAAAAATCTGAATTGGCATAGATGAGTATTTTAAATACTCATAAACAAGTATTGTGTCAGCAAAACCAGAACACCTGTAACTGCAAATAAAGCAAAGGATCTGCTGTTTTATTTTGGTGTAATAGTTTCCAAAGTAGGGACAAGCCTGTAGAAGGCATTGGAGGGGAAGGGTCAGAGCCAAGAGGAGATTTTGCTATTAGGGGACTTTTTGGAAAGAAGAGCAGAAATAATGGGGGGGGGAGAAGATGAAGGGTGTGTCTGATTTTTCTAACTTTTTAAAAAATTTGTTATGGAAAACATTTTTCCTTTGCCTTCTTGATACAGAGCTTTTTGCTCTAACGTATCAAGCTGTCTCTCAAATTTGAATGTCTTCTGTCATATAACAAGTATAAAGATCTGCATTCTGAAGGAAATGATTTGATTTTTGTGAAACAATGTTTTGACCTGAAATCTGTTGCTCCGGAAGCTTGTGGGATAGGAAATGGTAACCCCATGTGGTAATGGTGCTTGGAGCTGTGCTTGACTCAGACAAAAATAGGTTTGGCGGCTGCTGTATTCCCCCAGCAAGACTGTAGTTTAATCGGGATGAAGGCAATTGTGCAGCTAGGAAGCAGGATGATGTGGTATGAGTTTTAACTAATGAATGCAGGTTTGTTATCCTGGGCAGGGGGGCAGCTCTTCTGCTTACTGAAGGCACTCGTGATGGATTGGAGCAGGAGGGAGAGACTTTCTCCTTGGCAAAAACAGTTCAGAACTCGTTATAGCAGGCTGCCCCAGATACTTGTTAGATGAAAACTGAAATTAATCCCTATGTACCTGTTAACTCAACCGCAGTGTGGGTAAACTGGGAATTTTCCTGTCCCTTCTTCCACGCAACTTCCCTCCCTCTGTCTTCTACTGTGGAGAAGAACCCTTTGCTCTGTCCTTTTTGCATTCTCTGTGGTCCTGTGTGTCCTTGACCCACCAGAGCTCTCCTACACACATTTATAAGACCTGGACACTCCTCCGTGTCCCTACTTTTTCACATCTCCATTGCTTAAACGTTCTGCTGTTTGCCCCCAACACCTGCAGAATTGTTCTCAATTATATCCCTTGTCAGTTCTGCTTCTAAAACCACTTTCTGAGCTTGCTGTGTTGCCAGTGGTCCCAGTTGCTGTTCACCTTCTTTTCTCCGTCTCCCTTTCGGTATTGCATCAGTCATAAAGTAATCATCTCCCTACCTTTCATTACACATTCAATGATGACAGTGTGCCTCCACCCTCATGGGGGGAGTCACCTCCCATGACCTTGAGAGGCAACCGTACTGCAAGAACTAAAGAACAACACGCAGAGAGCTCGTGGACAGAACAAAACTGACAGTGAAGAAGACTACTGTGAGGAACAAGACAGGATGAAAAGACCACCATCGTGAGGGTGTTTAGGCAGGGGGCGGTTTGGAAACCATGACATTAAGGACCAAAGAAGAGAAAGGAGCAGGATATACTTTCACGGCTGGCTTAAAAGGATCGAAGCCACTGCTGCTCTGCTGTAAAGGGTTGGTTAGTCAAACATGTTTGCCTCTACGGGCTCTCCCACTCCTCTTGCATTGGCAGCAGCTTTGATGTGGTATGGGGTTGAGTTGCATCAGCTTGATTCAGCAACAGTGAGCTGCCAGGGCAGGGGGGAGGAAGGGATACCACTTTTTTTTTTTTTTTTTTCTCCCAGCAGTTTGGCCTTAGATTGTTTTAAAACTATCATAAAAACATCTCTTTAGAAAGGTGAATTTGGCATTCTGAGGAAAGTAGAGGCAGAAGAGCGCCTGAAGGAGAGGAGTCTCTGTGTAGGAGGGAACACTGACGTTTCACTGGGTCTTAATACCTCTAGAAAGAGAAGTGGAAAAAAAAATATCAAAGTAGCTGGGGAAGGAGTAAATACCACATCCTTTCTTCTCCCCAAAACAAGTGGGAGGAAAAGGGAATGGTTGTATTGACTGAGCAACTAAATAAATCAGTCAAAAAGTCCAAAACAGTTGTCGACTTCAATTTTGCACATGACTTTAATCTTAGTGGGAAATTATTTTACTGCCACTTTGACTGCCTTTCTTCTCTGCCTCCTCTTTCCTCATTTCATCTGCCTGTTGTACCCTTTCATTCCTGAAGATCTTTCTTTTTTTTTTGTGTGTGTGTTTCTTGTAAGAGCAGTGATCCTTTAGTGTATGGTTATGAAATACTGAAGATAACAGGACCTTGATCTCTGCCTGGGGCCTCTACCTGTCTGTAGTGACATTTCCAGTGAGTCAGAGTCTGTCCAGACAAGGATACCTCTGCAACCAGAGCCTTATTAATGAAAGATACAAAAATAAACCATGCTCACCAAGGACCTGTCTTTAAGCTGAGACAAGGCCACTTTCAAATGAAAGCATTCGTTCAGGCATATGGCTACTGTGAACTTTTCTGAGTATCCCTGTTAGTTAAATTAATAACAGATGTGCCCGCCTTGAAGTAATAGGGCTTGATATAGAGGAGAAAGGAAGTCTAATAGAAAACATCCTCAGAAAATTCAGTCTTCTGCAAATTGCATTTTTATATATAAATACATAGATAAAGTAAGACTTTATTAGAAATTTTAAAAGATTTTATCAGCAATAATGACATTTTAAGGTACTTTACAAATTAGTAACTAACAGGTATATACCAAGTAAGAGGATTTGTAAATAACATCATATTCTGCAAAAGGTCATATAAAAGTGCGTTGGAGAAAATGCTAGCCAACAGCTCTAAGACCTGCCTCTCTTCTTAACTCTGTTTTAAGTCCAGATCCAGTTCATGTCTTTTGTAATAATAGGGTTATATAGCAGTCAACCTCAGTATAACGTAGCTTCCTTATTTCAACTCTATTAGCTTTGAATCCTGTTTTTCCTGTAATCATAACTTTCAGTCTTTCTTCTCCACCCCGATAATTATAACAGAGATCCTTTAAAATCATGACCAAATTTCACTAGCAAATATCTATTCATCATGCTTGGGTAGCTTCTTAATAACTGAAAAATAAATAGTTTGATGTCCTATTTTAACTGACACTTGAACTATGCTGTCAGCTGAGCTGGTTTTTGTAACCCAGCCCGATTCCATGTGGAAAATCAGCTCTGACAAAGCCAAAGCCCTTACACCTTGCATGTTTCTGGCTTTCAGCAGACTAGCTTTCAGATTAAATAGCATCTCGTAATAAATCAAGGCAGGCTGGCTGTTGGTAGTACTGCTGGAAATCATAACTTACCTGAAACAGTGGGCTAGATCCTGGAAAAAACAGTTATGTGGATACAGATCTGTGAATCCCCTTTGGGCCAGGAGATGGCCTTGTCCTTGGCCAGCTAGAAGCGAGGAGCTCCTTTCTCTTAGCAGGGTCAAGGTATTCACCCAGTGCGCCTGGGGGTTTTGTGTCTGGGGATAAAGCAGCATGTTTCCTCTTGAATTTCCTCTAATAGACATCAGCAGTTAAATTAATAGTTATTGCCATTTGTTTCTGGTTTTTACTAAGTTTCTAAAAAAATCTTGAGAAGTTTTTGAGAAAGGATGGATTTCCTCAGAAATCTGAGGGTTTCTCGTACCCAGGGGAATTTTTGGGTGACAAATTAAGCAGTTGCTGTTCTGTGCTGCCAACAAGTTAAGCATCTCAGAATAACTACTTGTCTTTCAGATGCCACAGATTACCTTTTGTTTAGTATGCGCTCATGGCGTTTGTTGGAACTCTGGGCAGATTTGGCCCCAATATGTCTGTATTTTTTTTTCTCCCATGCATTTGTTACCTCATTAACGTAAGGAACAGAGTTCTGTGAGTTCTAATTATCTTGGAAAAGAGACTCTTATCTATTCAGATATGTTTGCATAGTGGTTGGGGGGGGGTTATGCCCAGCAGACCAGGAAACCGCCAGGCTGTTCAGTTCAGGCACAGTCTGAACCACCACTATCCTGGAGGGGTTTGCCCATGCTGAATGCAGTGCTGTGTGTAGTGTAACCCTTCTTCCTTTTGTTGAGTATATTAAAATAGATAATTCATACATTTTAAGTCATCACGAGTCGGTCTTTAAGTGTATTTAATCTCCTTAAATGTCATTCAAGAACTGTAAAACACATTTTAATAAGCACTTAATAAACATACGTACTAATTTTACAGAGAAAAATCTTACTGAGTTATGCCTAACTAAGTATTCAGCTGCAGCTTCTGAGTTTTGAATCTCTCAGTAGGTTAGTGTGCTGAATGGCAGTGCTGGTGAAATGACCTTGCTGGTAGCTGAGAGCTCAGGGTGTGCTCCTTGCTGGTGTTTCCCTGGCAGATATATGCTGTAAAGCAGCAAACCATGAAGAACGATAAAAAAAAAAAAAAAAAAAAAAAGCTGGATATTAAAAAAAGGTATAGAAGCATTATGATGAATTTTTACAAGTAAAAGTCAAGCAAAGTTGAGTTATGAGTCTGTTGAGTGGGATGCATTTGTTTCCCTCTTTTGCATTCTTTACTCAATAACATTTGTAATATGTTCTATAACCTCCCCATGTAACAACATTTTAATGCTACTTGTCTTTTTCTTGAAAAGAGAAAGAAATATGATCAGCAGACAGGATGACAAGCTAAACAACTGCCTTGTAAAGTGATTTTAATACAGTGAGGAATTGAGTGTAGTGGTATTTTAATGGGACTAAAAAGATTTGTTGGTACTTTGTCTTAAGTACTATACTACAGTGCTTGCAAAGCAGTGTCCTTTGTTTTGGAAGCTGGAGCTGGTGTTTCTGAGATGGCTGTGTTGTAAAAACAATCACAAATAAAATTTGTCTTCCTAAAAAATAAAATCTGCCATGACACATACTCGTTTTCTTACTCTGTCAAGCAAATGGGACTAATGATATCAATAAGACTGCTCACGATGCAAGTTACACGCTTGCTGGAAATGCAAGTGGCAGGTTCTGGTTCTACAAAGGTAATGACATTTTGAAGGAAAAACACATGACCTGATTTATGAACTTTTTATCATCTTTAATTGGCTGTCTTAAATGCAGTCATCAAAAAGGTCTTAAATGAAACCACTAGCTTAGAATGCAGAGGATTAAGAAATTGCTTCTTTATGAAAAAAACAACCTAGAGATTCCCCCCGGCAGATCCTTAACGAGTATTTCCAGAAGAAAACTAGAGAAAATATTAAACCTATCAGTTAATGCTTATTCACAGTGTTAACACGAACATACTGTCAGGAGAACGCAGGTACTGTGAAAGGTATCAGTTCTAGGAAGCACATATCTCTTCGCTGGAAAACAGGAGCACCTGCCTTTTCTTTTTTACACATAAACTTTTTGCAGTAAATTGTAATTCTGTTGTGACTACCTGATTTTGACCAGGAAAATAAGTACTAATGTTGTTTTGCTGCACTGGGGAAAGTAGAGATTTAAAATTTACATTCCTTTCTCTCTTTCCAATTTTAGCATTAAGTTTCACCAAGATAATATTTTCTGTCTGCCTTTTTGGAGAGCTTCCTGCAACTTCAGAGAATCTCAAGACATCAGAAAAATACTTCTTTGTGATCCCTTTTGTTTATTTATAAAAGATTACTTAATGGAATTCATTCTTTCCAACTTGCACACTTATTTAAAAGCCAAAATCCAGTTGCCAAGCAAAATAAACACAGCAGGGTAAGCTGCTGTGGAAAAACAAGGTATCAATACGCAATTTCATTGAACTGACAAAGTGAAACCATAATATTAACTTAGTTTCATAGAAAGCCAATCATAACATTATTTAAATATTCTAATAGATTTTGAATTGCAAGAACCCTTATAAGATAAATTCCCTTGGTTTTGCCACAGAGATGTATGTTTCCTTCTTCGCTTATAGATGTTAGTGATTTATAAATCAAACAGCTTGTAGTAAAGTAGGTAAGGGAATTGGCTTTGTCCTAAATATTCCGTAATATCCTTGGCTGCCTGGTGGGATAGCAGTCTTGAGTGCCTTGCTTGAGAAGTGATGTTCTGTAGAGGTCTCTGTCTGCTCCTCCTGGTCTCTAGGAGCCTCCAAATAGCTGGGGTCAGAAACACGGCTGGGGGGAGTGGGGGCCTTTAATGTACCTGTACAAATTGTATCATGGAATGGTTTAGGTTGGAAGGGTTCCAACCCCCCTGCCCTGGGCAGGGACACCTCCCACTAGACCAGGCTGCTCAAAGCCCCATCCAGCCTGGCCTTGAACACTTCCAGGGATGGGGCAGCCACAGCTTCCCTGGGCAACCTGTTCCAGCACCTCACCACCCTGGCAGTTGTGTTATAGTCTGCTTTTAGTCTTATAGTACTATAGCTGTAGGAGCACATCAGGGTTTCATACCGATCTCAAATTCTTTTTTTTTTATTTGAGTAAAGTTGCCATAGAGAGGGAGATAGTCCAGCAGGATACAAAAGTCTGCTGTTTATTGCACTGCAACAAACCAACCTGAACATCCAAGTGGCAAAACTATTTTGCTAGCATTACAGGTATTAGATGCTGTTTTCTTTCTTTATAACACCAAAAACTGTTACAAATTGTCAAAACCAGGCAAGAAAGATTACTGAGAAAGGAGACTCAACGCTGTAATGGAGAACTTCTCTCTCTCTCTTTTCTTTTCTTTTTTTTCTTTTTTTTTTTTTTTTTTCAATTGAACCTATGTGACAGGTTTTATTCTTCCAATCTGTGATGGATTAACAGGACATTGAGCAAAAGCAGGAACTGAAGCCTTTACTCTGTTTTGGGAAGTTTGAGGAGTACTACTTGGGTTTTGTTTCATTTTTAGGAGCTTTTCAAATGCTGAGCTGGACAAAACCTGTGTTCAGGGCTATAAAGCGAGGGGCGGGGCATTATTCTTAGAAGATAGCCTACTTTATTTTTACAGCTATATCCATGCATAAAGCAGCACAAGGAGAGGTCCTTGTGAATCCACGTTAAAGTATTTTTAAGTCATTTGAAACAGTGACACTCTGACTTACCAGTGTTCAAGCCCTGCAAAGTCTTTGAGATGATGATGAGAATGTTTTGCATAATTAAGTCCTTTCCTGTGCACCAAATGTGAGCGCTAGTTAGTGAAACTTCAGTGCTTTTCCCTCTGAAATATAACTGTATATATGAGTTATGTGTATAACTCTCTTCCAACCGAAGCGCGTAGCCCTGAATTGCCTGTCAGAAGAGGTGAGCCCAAATGCTACAACACTACTAAGTGTTTCCTTCAGCTGGAGTATCTTTAGAAACCGAGAAAGGGAGCTCTGGGGTTGAAGTTGCTGTGTTGTCCTTGCCACCACAGGCAGCTCGGGCAGCTGGTGTACTCACTGCAATGGAATTCCGTTTTTCACAAGATAAGGGTGACTATGGAAAAATCATCATTGGAAGACTTCTCACATGGGCGAAAATCTGTTATCTCATTGACAAATTCCTTCAGGATTTTAAGGCACTAGGATTTAAAGGATGTGTCTGTTCACATGAAACTACGTAATACTGATCTCCATGCAATGTTCAGGAAAACAGGCATTTAATGTCTTATTTCCTTCCCTGCTTTAGCCAGTTGAGGAGCATGTAAAGTACCACTGATGTTGCTGCCCTGGCAGCAGATGGCAAAGAGAGTGGTGTCTGTGAGTCCAGAAGATCTCGTGTCCTCACCCACTGGCTTTCTGGGATTAACACAGCCTTAAGCAGTGGCAAATTCTGTGGCTGTAGGCCCGACAAAAGTTGGCTCTTCACTGGGAGCTTTCATGTCAGGTGGAAATACTTCCGTTCAAAGAATAACCAGAAAATAATACTTGAGAAGTTGTGCAGGTTCTTCTGCTAATCAAAGCACTAATGCCTTTCACATTATGCAAGTCCTATTGTATTACATGTGTATAAAGTGTACAAATATTGTAATTCCCTAAGTCATAGAAATAATGTGATTTAGCTAGGAAGAGGTCTTTCTTAAAGCGATAAGGTACTCTGTGTAGAGCTGAAGCCAGAATAAATGAACATATCATAAGTCTTAAATTACTCCTCATTGTGAACTACTAAACTGTGGATTATATTAGAATCTAATGTTTCATGATTTTTTTTTTTTTATTACTGTAATAATATAAAGCTGCATTCTTCTGCATTTCTGCCACCTCTTAATCATGTGCTGCTCCAGGAGAGATCTTCGGCTGCCGTGTGCCGCCGGCTCTCTGCAAAGCGATGACACCCCATAGAAGTACAGAAGTCGAAAATTTTTCTCCAAAGTTTCTTTGCATTGTGGTGTATGAAAGGGTGATGGAATCGTGTCTGTAATCTTTGTAGAAGCAGACACGCAGTTTGCAGTTGAAAACACTAGCATAAATTCACGAACTTACAAGTTCGTGAAAAAAAAGTAATTTTATATTTCCCATAACTAGATTCATTTATACGTGATTCAAAGTACGCATATTTGTTTATTATCACACTTCAAATTACTGGTACTGGAGGAAGATGATGGTTTTTTATCAGAAAAATAGACGAGCTGTGAAACTAAAAAATGACTGAGCTCTTCAAATACAAGTATATATACAAGTGTACAAATACAAGTGAGTACTGTGTCAGAGCACTTGACAAAGGGCTGACAGCGCAAAATGTTCAGTTGACAAAGATTTCCATTCTCTCCCTGACCCCTCCTTACATGATCGCTCTGCAAAGTTCAGACCTTGGCAAGCTGCAGCACCAATAAATACTGGGTTATGTAGCTGAAGGGTAGAGCAGGCAGCTCAATAGGCACTGAATATGAAATGCGGACTGTCGGGTGGATGACCTGGTGTCCAGGCAAGTTTTATTTCAAGCTATGGAAAAGAGGGTGAGATTTGGTTTGGTTTTGAGCTTTTGGAGTGTTTGGGGTTTTTTCTTCTTCCAAGGATATGAAAAAATTTATGAAAAAAACCCCTCAAACTAGCTCACCAAAGAAATCCACAATCCTACTCTAGGCCATCAAAACTCTACTCTCAATTTTATTTCTTTTTTTTTTTTGTTGGATTGATTGACCATTAGCAGAACTAGTTTAGCTTGTGGGTCACCCAACAATGAAATGCACCCATGCGTGCTTGGTGCCTTTTTGGTTCTCCCTTCTGATGAATTAGCGTTACAGATCTAGATACAGAGACACTAGAAGTAGTTAAAAATCTACTATTTGTAATGATACGACAACATCATCATCTTCAGTAGATACAGAAAAATGGGTTCTTTGGATTTAATTTATCTCTTCTTTTATAGAAGTTACAGTCACTTTGCAAAAAATAATCTTCACTATGTACATAGGGTGAAGCAGTCTATTAAGACTTTTCGTGAGGCCTTTTTGATAAGGAGGGAAAAGTTATTTTGCACTGAGAACAACTTTACAGAATCATATGATTGTTTAGGTTGGAAAAAACCTTTAAGATCATTAAGTCCAACCATCAACCTAACACTGCCAAATCCACAACTAAACAATGCTCCTAAGCACCACACCTACATATCTTTTAAATACCTCCAGGGATGGTGACTCAACCACTTCCCTGGGCAGCCTGTCCCAATGCTTGACAAGCCTTGCAGTGAAGAAATCCACTTGGTGGTAACCCTTTGGTGAAGAGGTTTTTCCTAATATCCAATCTAAACCTCCCTTGGCACAACTTCAGGACTTTTCCTCTCATCCTGTTGCTTGTTACTTGGGAGCAGAGACCGACCCCCACCTCTCTACTCCCTCCTTTCAGGCAGTTGTGGAGAGCGAGAAGGTCTCCCCTCAGCCTCCTCTTCTCCAGGATGAACACCCCCAGCTCCCTCAGCCGCTCCTCATAAGACTTATTCTCCAGAGCCCTCACCAGCTTTGTTGCCCTTCTCTGGACCCGCTCCAGCACCTCAGTGTCTTTTTTTGTGGTGAGGAGCCCAAAACTGGCCACAGCACTTGAGATGGGGCCTCACCGGTGCCGAGTACAGGGGGACGATCACTTCCCTAGTCCTGCTGTCCACACTTTTCCTCACGCTGTTCAGGATGCTGTTGGCCTTCTTGGCCACCTGGGCACACTGCTGGCTCGTAGTCAGTTGGCAGTTGACCAGCACCCCCAGGTTCATTTCTGCCAGGCAGCTCTCCAGCCACTCTTCCCTGGGCTCGTAACACCGCATGGGGCATGCTATGTAGGAAGTAGCTAATGTTTTTTTTATTTTTAAAGTTATTGCTGTTTACAAAAAAAAGTTTAAAAAATTATTGCTTTAAAATCATGAATTGTATGTGAGGTAAAATCATCAGCTGTGATAAATTAATGAGAGCCCCTGAAGAATTATGTTGCTTTAGAGCCTGTATTGCCTTCAAATTTCGTCTCAGCTTCTAAAGGAGTTTGAAGTGTTTCGTGACTGTCGCCAGCAATAGTATTTGCCACTTCGTAATACATACATTTTAACCCTCTTTTTGCAACCTTTGTCCTTCATATCAAGTTACAACAGAAGTGGGATTTTCTTTAAGCAATGCTTGTTAAACTAAAGGCGTAAACTCCTCTCTTTTTGTTCTACTAGCCAGAGGTGGTGTGCAACAATTCAGTTTACTGTTGAAGTGTGGAGCAACTTGCCTCTGGAAATTACTGAATTTTTTTTTTTTCTGTAGGTTTTGGGTTTTGTTTTTTTTTTTAACTCTTTGACACCTTCATAGTTAGTTGCTCAGCATGAGCAAACCGAAGAAACTCAGGTTTCAGCCTTTGGCAGGAAAAGAAATTTTACAAGCAATTGGCTGAAACCTCACAAAGATTTTAAGGGAGAGCTATGTGGAACATAAATTCAAACAGCAGTAAATTGAAATTGTCCATTGCAAACAAAATACCTTTTTCATTTTAACAGCAAGTGTTACCTTCTGTGCAGTATGGCAACTGGTTTCTGTAGAAGGGCAAGGGAGAAGCAGGGTTTACTTACTGACAGCTTAAATAATTAGCATTTGAGAGCTTTATGAGGTTAAATATGTTAAGAAAGTATTTGTTAATGTACAGAAAAACACATCAATTAAACGCTTAGATGCTCTCCTCATGGCAGATATATGTAATTCAAATTAGTGCTCTATTATAGTGCTACAGATTCTTATTTTATCTGAAAGGACTCATTTTTGACAGCCTGAAGGGGTGGATTATTTTTACACACCATTGTAAAAAAAATTTTAGTTGAAACATGGATAAGACCCCTTTACAGTACTTAAACCGTCAGATAAAACTATCAAAAGACTTTTTTATAAGGAAAAATTATTTTAGTTTTAGATTTAAATTCTATTAACTCTTTTATACAACCACTACTAAAAATCCTTATTATCTTCTACCTTCTCATAAATGACACTAAACTTCAGGGTAGGCTGGTGAGTGGGCAAGTCAGGTGCAATCAGAGGAGCTGGTTTATGTGGGCCAGAAAGCTGCTGACATGTTATGTTGGTTTAAACCTTTGCGGGATTAATGATTTCGATGCATGTGGAGGTGACTGCATTTACATGATGGGAAAGGGAGGAAGTTTGTTACCTAAATTTAGACTCAAGTCCCGCTCCTGTCAATGAAGTCAGAGGGTAGTTCACAATGGGACTGTACTTCAGGTTCTCTTTGTCCTCCCACGGAGGACAAACTCCTCCTACCATGGACTAGGAGGAGTCAGGAGAGAAAAGCCACCGAGTTCACTGGGTGGCTTAATCTTCAGTGCTGTGTTTTCCAGCTTTTGACTGTTTTCTGGAGGGAATCAGAACATGTCTGAGGAGGTGTGCTAGGTTCTGGTCACACATAACCCAACGCTTGAGGGGAACTTCAAACTTTAGTACCAGACAAGAAGGAAAATAAAATTGCACCAAACATGTGATTCTAGAAGAGTGGCAAATGGCCAGTCTTGTGATATAACTATGCTGCAGATTGTATTCCTTGCAAATGTGCTAATTAGTAGCCAGATTTTTCTGTCTACGTCCTAAATGTTAATTGCCTACTTGAGCAGCGTGTCTGCTGCAAGTGTCTAGGGAGTTTATAGCTTTGTGTTGGATTCTTGGGCACTCTTCACTCTGAGGAAGGAAAAATGATTTCAGAAACCTTAAAAAAAGGTTGTTTTGAACATACTCTTAGAGATACTGACCGACAACTTGGTATATCCCAGGAATGTACTGGTCTGTGTGTGTGACAGATTCTGTCTAAACAAGCGCTTGAGGTTTTAAAATAAGCTATAGTGATTTACACACTTGTGACACGCAGCTGTTTCCCTGTTTATCTTCTTCAATAAGAGATGCCTCAGACTGTCACTAACTACTAAAAATCATTGCCAGCATGCTGAGAGCATGTTCTCATGAATGAAGGTATTGTTGCTGGTAAGGTTGTTAAGAAACTGTGCTGAAAATAACTGAGGAAATTGTTATCTTGTCTGTCTCGGTCCGTCCTACCTCTCCTAACTTTTGAGCACAGTGACAGTTTGAAGTATAACAGCTTATTAACAGCTTTGCTTTGTACGTAGGGTGGAGTTCAATGGGGAAAGGAAACCCTAGTCTCCATCACAACAGTAAGACCTAGAGGTGAAGATCCAACTGGCATTAAAAAAAAAAAAAAAAAAAAAATTAAAAAATGCAGTTACCATCCCAAACCTCATTCTGAATGACTTCTTGCATTTGTCCCATGCAAGTCGGCCCAAGATGATGTTTAGAACAAAAATGGACATCTGTGTCCTTAACTAGCTAAATGCATTTCACTCCTTCAGGAGAGATCTTACTTGTACTTTTTCATTTATCTTTTAGGGCTTTTGGGGGTGTTTTAGGTTTTTTTAAAAAGATATCTTCTCCAGTCTCTGGATTTTGGACTGTTAGAAAAGAGTGGCTTGTTGCTTTAGATTTGTGACTTAATTATCTGCTCTATTTGCTTTGCGGTTTAACACTTAATTCAATATATTTATTAATTCACTAATTTTATTATTCTGATTCCAACTATGACTTTATTTGATAATAGTTCTGTAACATTTCACACCAGATCAATAGAAAGGGAGAGCAGTTCAAGCTAAGTGATAGATTTCTTGAACGTTAACATCTGCTTCGTTATTGTATATTTGTGAGAAGACGGTACTGAGGAAAACTGTTTAAGGTGACCAATTGATATTAACCCAGCTCTGTAAAAACCAGGAGCTGGTGATACCCTGCTGGGGACCCCAACCTCTTATCACACCTTAACACATGGAAGAAAGCAAACTCCGGGGCGGATGATGCTGTGGCTCCTCTTCCCTGCTGGAGGGTTGTAGGATGCCCATGCTGTAGACCACACACCCCTGTCCTGGTCTCAGGGCTGGCATGGGCACTGCCAGCGTGGCTGTGAGGGATGCAGCCATGCAGAACAAGGCACGGACTCGAGCATCCTGCCCAGAGGTACACAGCGCTGCCCACCGGTGGGGTCTTTTGTCTTCTGCTCCACAGCATGCACCGTTCTGTTGTACATTCAGCAAGGTACAAGTTGTACTCAGTATTTCAGCTAAACTTACTGATGTGTCAGAGCAAGAAAAATGTCAAAGAAATCAATGCCTTACATTAAGTGTCCTCAAAGTTGACTTCCTCTAAATTCTTTAGTTCCCAGGTGTGAAAACCTGCTCTTGTAAAAGATCGTGGGGCTCTTGCCATTGACATTTTCTAGTCAAGCAGGGATTTCCTTTGAAATACTTCCCAGCTGCTTCAAACAGGATAGTGCTTATTGATTGCATCCCTGTAAGACAGGCATTTGCGTTTCCTCTTCCCACCTTTCCCCTAGGAGAGTTTTATTTCATATATGGAAAGATCAACAAGAGCAAGAAAAGGAAAGCATGAGACAGGGAATTCCTGTGCAAGATGAAGCAGTTACTTATGCAATTTAAATTAGACTTGTAATAAATTTGTACAGGAAATGAATTAGGATGTCTAGCTTTTATGGAAAAGGGATTGATTTTCATAGTGCTTTTTATTATTCATTTCACTCAGTTTTTATCTTTCTTCCTCTTTTTTTTTTTTTTTTTTTTTTAATCTACATAGGATTAGTTTCTAATTAATTCAAACTCTACATAGATTGATTAGTGACTTTTAATCTTTGGTCTCTCCTCCCCCTCCATCTGAGCCTTGCTAGCTTGTTTCAATTTTTTGATATAATTACTCAGAAGCAACAGTATAAGCAATATGAAATGTTACTTTGCTGCTTTTTTGTGTTGTCAAAATGTGTTGGGCTTTTTCCACTCATTGCTGAAAAATGCTGCCCCCCAACCCATTCCAGTACCTGATAAATGCTTATACTGGCAAAGCTCTGTTTATAGGTCATGGAATAGTTTGTGTTGGAAGGGACCTTTAAAGGTCATCTAGTCCAACCCCCCTGCAATGAGCAGGGGCATCTTCTACTAGATCAGGTTGCTCAGAGCCTCGTCCAACCTGACCTTGAGGTGTAGGATATTATTACTGCCTTGGTGCTAGGTGGAACACTGAATTACTTTGAGGAAGCAGTTTTATTGTTCACTGAAGAAGTGTATCGGTCACCTTCGAACTACATAGAAATTGCTTTAGGACTGTAATAAGAGCGACTGTCCAGCCAGGATTTCTCAATAACATTATCCCATAATACTGCTGCTGGGGTCAGCCGGTCCTAGGTTGTACGCACCACGCCAGGGATGAGCGGTGCAAACCCCTTGGCTCTGTTTGAGGCACTGCTGCTCGCCCTGTGTCTGTACAGATCATGGCCATGGTCCTCTTCTGCCTGGTGAAGGTGCTGCTTTCCTCCTGGATGAGTTGCTTTGGGTTTGGGATTCCCACTGGCCACCGGGTGGGAGTGCAGACTGACCTCCTCGCATCCACCCTCTTACCTCCTCAAGATTTGCACCAAGTTCCTATAGCATTGCTTTAATTTAGATAGACAAACTTGACTTTATTTGTCATCCTTTCTGACACAAGAACGCTCTAATGTGGCTGAATCTGGAGTATTAGTGCTGCTTTGTTCAAGGTGTGCCCAAAAGATCAAATGTTGTTGGACAATTTCTAAACTATTTATTCTGTACATGTCAGGATTTGGGCCACAGGCAGTCAGCTGGCTTCCTAGTCAACCATGGGTGAGCACGGGTTTTCTGGAAGGAGAGGACAAACAAAAATAATCAGCTGTCTTTCCGAATGGTGATGTGCGGTGTTTTTGATGTCCTTTTTCTCTTTGTTATAGGACAACTTTGACACCTCCAGGAATGATTACATACTGTCTATTTTACTTTGATATTCTGTGTTCTAGTTGATATGCACTACTTTGTGGTCTGGTTTATTCATCAGTTGCAGTAAAAAAACAGTTTATTGGAATATGCTGCTTACCAGCATCTTTTCTGCTACCACCAGTCATGCCACAGAATGAAACTGGAAGATACTGTGATCACTGAGTTCAGGTTTCTGCATAATGGCCCCTGTTTTATATCCAGTAGGCCTGTATGTAGCAGAGCAAATTGGATTTGAACCTGGGCTCATCTACTGAATGGATTAGAGCAGAACATAATTCTGTGACAATACCACCAGCCAGGTCATCTAGAAAAAAGCAATAAACCGTGTAATGGCATGTATAATTTTTCCTATTTATCTAATTCTCACTTTCTCTTATGAGTGCCTTTTTAATTTCCCTGCAGCGTTTTAGGATATTAAAAAAAAATAGATTGTTTTCAAACACACACACAAACGTAGAGCAGTTTTGGTAAAGCAGAAGATTGCAAGTGTAACACTAAGAATTTAAGGGTTAATTTTTTTTCTTTGAACACTCAACACATCCCTTCAAAGTTATCCTGCGCTCCCTGTGAGTACAGCACCCCTATTGACATCAATTGGAGTTTAATACAAGCAGATATTGTAGAATGGACTTCAAGGGAACCTGAGTGATGATCAGAGAAGAGAATTTAACTCTTATTACTTAGCAACTGAGAAAATAAAAATTATATATTGGAAACTCCGCTTGTATTCACAGCTGGCAAGGGCAGTGTTACAGGTACTCTGTGGCCTGATTCTGCTTCCAGTGGAAAGGAGAGACACGGCATTGAGCTCCAGCTATCCAATTGTAAATGGGGGCTTATACTATCAAAAAAAAAGCCACAGGAAATGGCAGGAGTAGGGAGGCTGGTGTGGCTATACTGCAAAACAGATGTTATCCTATAGGAAGAGAATCTAATTACCTCTCCCAGACAGGAGGAAGCCCCGAAGTCTGCGTGTCTGCCTTTTTATATCTGATGCTTTAAAAGCCAGCGGGGGCAACATTACCTCAATATTTTTAGTGGTCACTTTATCCCAGCAGACCTTATATTAGATCAGACATCATTAATCTGAGTTACTCAAACTTTCCAAGAGATCTAGCATAAAACCAGCATAAAAGTATAAAGACAGCAGAAACGCTGTGTGTGCCATGTCTAGTTGGGTAGAACTGTATTGTTTCTGCCTGGTGCAGGTCAGACTGGCACCTCAGCACCGCACAGCTCTGCTGCCCATTGCATGGGAACCAGCCAAATGCATCTTTTGCAGATTAGTAGTAAAGGAAACAACATCACTGAAATTCATGCAAAACTTTAAGCAACTGTGCGCAAGTCTTATGAAAGGGCGGCCTTGTAGAGTGCCCCGCACCCAAAAAGCAATTGGGACAGGGCGTATTTCACTACAGACTTCATTCAGCTTCTAGATGTTGTTTAGTTAACTTTGGAAATTGCAATCTTGCATTTAAATCCTTGGGCTTTTGAGATGCAGCAAGCCTCCTGGGGTAGAGGTGCAGCTGTTCTCGCATCAGTAAATGCTCTCCATGGTGGTGTTTGGCCCATGCCCTGTTTGCATGTTCAAAGAACAAAAATGGTAGTTGCCCAGCAAGTAAATAATGGAAAATCATGTGTGTGACATGTCTCAAGAGCCAACAGCTGAACTAATTGGTGCTGACGGGAGAGTTTGCCTCATACCATGCTAACTGCAGCCTTGTGGTTCTCATATTGGGTTGACAGCGGAAGGCAGGAAAACAAACCTTTCAGGGATGTGATCACGGTGGGAAACTCAAAAGGTTTTCATCCTTCATGTTCAGTGAGACTCTGATCCCATGTGCTGGCAACCTCCCTTTGTTGGCTGCTACTGCACTAAATGAAAATGGAACTGTATACCTCTTTTTTTTTTTTTTTTTCCCCCCACACAGCTTTAATGTGTTTTAATAATGGAAAATAATACAGGTTTCCTTTTGAAACAAAAGAGAAAACAAACATTGTCTCAGTTGTTGCTGGAGGTTATAGTCAAAACATTATTTCTTTATCATTTGGTAGAAACAAAGCTGGCAAAATATTGATAGGCAAGTTGCTTTATATCTTTCTTTGTCATTATTCATAGCCACCCCCTCTCATAACGCTAAATTTCCCCAAGTGCCATCTGTCACTATCCTCTGTGATTAAAAAAAAAAATAAAATTAGAAATCAGTCACAAGATTATGTACAGCATCTGTGGGTGCAGTAGCTGTGATAAAACCATCCTTGCTATTAATTTTGATGGCAAAATCCCACAACAGATAGAAATAAAGAATAATCTCCCTCCCATCATATAGCAGTGGATAGCTGGAGAAATGGATGTAAGATACAGTTGTACATAAAAGGCACGTCAACGTAAATGGGTATTTAAGACCTGCGTTATCCTTGCAGTTTTTATATTTCATCAGTATAGAGTAAAATTCAACAGGCTTTCATTAAGACTGCAATTCAATGGCAGATTCAGTTCCTATGGGGAAAAAAATTAGGATACCATAGGTTTTATTAGCATTTTTAAAAGTGCACCAAATGTATGTTGACTTAATTTTTGCATATTCTTTTTGAAAATACACGGATACTTATTATGATTCTTTTGCTCCTTATTTATCATTCCTATATATGAACTGCCACAGGGTTCATTATTTCCTTTAAGATAGGGAGAAAAGACCCGAGACAAAAATTCTTGATCGGAGTAACACCTTTACAAAGTGTGTATGATCCTTTAATGCAGAAATCATTTACTTGCACAAAAGGAACTGGCACGGAAAGATAGCAGTTGTAATACCATCTCTGACAATATATGAATGTAAGCATTACTTTACTTTTAGACTACATTCTAATGATAAGCAATTGATCCCATAAAGCATATTCTTCTTAACTTTTAATAGTGTAAATATATTCTATACTTTTCTAAGAAAAATAGAAACATAGAGGTATCTACACCAGTTAAAAACAAAACAAAACAAAAACTTGTTTACAGGTGTTTTCACAGACTTCGTGTAGTGGTTGATCTTTTATTCATAAATTTCAAGTTGACAAAAATCTTTGATTATCAAATGACTATAAAAATATTTTTAATGTGGACTGTTGCTGTGAGTGTTTCTTCATCTCTTTGATCTCTGATGAAATTCTGCTGTGAATAAAAATGGGTGATCATGCATAAAGGTATCCAAATTCGTAATTTTTGAAGGTGGTCAGAACCAGATGTGCAACTGCTCTTGCTGTAATAAAGCCAGTGATACAGATTTCAGAATTAGTAGACACTTCGAATACTGTGTCCAGTTTTGGGCCCCTCGCTACAGGAAAGATGTTGAGATTCTGGAGCATGTCCAGAGAAGGGCAACGAAGCTGGTGAGGGGTCTGGAGAACAAGTCTCATGGGGAGTGTCTGAGAGACCTGGGGTTGTTCAGCCTGGAGAAAAGGAGGCTGAGGGGAGACCTTCTCGCTCTCCACAACTGCCTGAAAGGAGGGTGTAGAGAGGTGGGGGTCGGTCTCTTCTCCCAGGTAACAAGCAAAAGGACAAGAGGAAACTGCCTCAAGTTGTGCCAGGGGAGGTTTAGACTGGATGTTAGGAAAATCATCTTCACCAAAAAGTTTATCAAGCATTGGAACAGGCTGCCCAGGGAAGTGGTGGAATCACCATCCCTGGAAGTATTTAAAAGATGGGTAGAGGGTGGTGAGGCACTGGAACAGGTTGCCCAGAGAAGCTGTGGATGCCCCATCCCTGGAAGTGTTCAAGACCAGGCTGGATGGGGCTTTGAGCAACCTGGTCTAGTGGGAGGTGTCCCTGCCCATGGCAGGGGGTTGGAACTAGATGATCTTTAAGGTCTCTTCCAAACCAAACCATTCTGTGATAGATGTGGTATTTAGGGATGCGGTTTAGTGGTGGTGGAGGTTGATGGTTGGACTCAATGATCAAAGGTCTGTTTTAACCTAGGCAATTCTATGATTCTGTGATATAAGAATAAAGGCCATAAACCTCTCACTGATGCCCTTATTACCTCCTGGATTAAATCAAAATACCTGGGTCTGAGCCCCTCTCAATTTCATCTATATCTTGTGGCTAATGACAAATGCCATAAAAAAGGGTATTTTTTGTTCCTTTTAAATTATCTCAGGTTACCAGAGGAGGTTTCTTATATCGCACAGAACCTGAAGTTCTTTTACCCATATAATTTACATCTCTCCCATCAAATGAAAGGTACAGAAAGTAGAATCATTCTAAAAAACTTGAACTGTTGAATCTGTGGCAAATCATATGTTTATCTATGTTTAAGCACCTAAAAGTGATGTAATAGTAGATATGGGTTAACTCTAGCAATTAGTGGAAGTAGGATTCATTTGCAGGCCAGGAAAACATGATTAAAATGTAACAGGTAAATTAAGTGAGCTTGAAAAAAGGTGAAATAATACAGTTCATTGTCTTTTTCAATTTGTGTTGCTTAGTCATAAAGTAACTCAGGCGTATTCAGTTTTAAATCTTTATTATAGTCACTAGTGTACACATATCAAATTGAAATATATTTAAGAAAAAACATCAGTTCATTGTGCTTAACATGAGTTTTGTTCAGAACTAAAAGTTTGTATTGGATGTAAAAATAAACCAAGTTTAGGGTTGCTCAGCTCAGTCATGTATCAGACTCGTTACTCCAGAAGAAGTAATCCTGCAGGCTACGCTGGGACATCACTGTAGGTACGGCAGTCTCGAGTAGTTAAACCCAAACAAAACCCTAGGGAAGTGCTGCGGTTGGTTGAGGACATTGAGTCCTTAGGAACCTCCACAACCAAAGTAGTTCTGGCTTCAGCAGGTCGGAGTCGAGATGTGATGGTACTTTGAGCTCAAGGGACATAGTTTTCCAGCTCTATCTAGGAAAGGCTGACTTGAAATGAGTGACCAGTGGATACTGCTGGAGAGGAGCTTCCATAGGAAGTAACAAGGCACAGAGGGATCTGGGAATCCAGTTGATTGTGATGTGTAATGGGGACAATAATGAAGCCAGGCCTGGGCAGGGGGTAACTTGTGTTTGCTGCCAGGATCCCTCATGATTTTGGGAGGGGATGAAAAGTGCTGGTACCATTTACTGTGGTCTTTTCAGGGGTGTTTGATTTGGTTTTTTTGTCTCGTAACTCTGAAGTTTCGTTAGCTTCAGCATTGCCCTCTGCTATCAGCTCAAGCTTCTGAATTGGGCTCTCTGATTTCGGGATTGCGTGGTTTTGCCACATGTTGCTGTCTGAGATAGGAAGGATGTTTCTCAGACTCTTTTTCCTTTTGTAACTGAAATGCAGACTGTTGCTGAACAAAGAGTCTCCTGACTGCGGGGGGTGGAGGGAGAAACCAGAAATGAAAGCTTCCTTAAGAGCCAAACTACTTTGTGATTTAAAACAAAATAAAAATTGTGTTATTCATCTTTGCATTAGAAACCTGCAGAGACCTGACATCTCTTGGATGGTGGAAGTGTTTGTACAGTGTATTTGGGACTGATGTGAGCTTGCTCCGACCCTTGCTCTGAGCTGAAAGAAAGGTTTTGCTGCATCAAGTATTTCATTTATTCACAAAGGATAAAAAGGCAATAGTGTAAAAAGTCTGATTTTTTTTTTTTTTTGAGCATAGTAGAAATCAACAACAGGAGGTTCATCTTTTGACAACCATTTCAAGCCTCTTGTAGTGGGCGCATTAACACAAATCTTTTTTTATCAGATAATGCTCTGTGTGGGTTCTCTGTTTTGTTTTTCCTTTCCTTTGTTGGTGGTGGGGAATGTTTGGAGAGGAATTTGAGTTTACTTTTAGAGGATGAGTTGGTTAGGTTAATCAGCTTTGACTGTCTTCTACGTGTTTCTCCTCTATCCTTTATGATCACGGGCACGTTGTTCCCTTACACAGCTTCACTAGTCGACACTCCAGCAATGCACAAGTCTTGCGCCTGCTGTATTGGGCTCCAACAAAATACTGCTTTTGATAGTATTTTTGGTTGCTGACTCCTGCAGTTCCAGGAGGAGGCTTGGGACCTAAATAAGTCCCAACGTAGGTGCATTCACCACTAACGTAAGGAATCACGCTGAGAGAGGGTAACCACCAGTTCTCTGATTTTTGTGAACAGACTAGTGTCTCAGAACATGCAAGATGCTGATCTGCAGCGCCCTGCGCTGGGAAATGTTTGGATTCCTCTGTTCATTCTCACATCTTGAGTTTATCTGCTGTGCTTCCAAGCGCTGTCATGTGAAGAGCAGTCCCAGAGAGCCGCAGAAGTACGAACAGCTTTGTACTCGGCGCTTGTGCAAAAGAACCTGACAGACTCTGGGAAACAGCTGTTTACTTTTCAGCTAGAAGCAGCGTTTATTTTGACAATAAGGAGAGTAGCAAAATGAAAAGTTCTTACTATTAGTGTAAAAATTTCAACATGCACTTAGGTAAATGGTTGGGAATATTGCATGGTTTATACTGTTACAAAAATGTCATGTTGCCTCTTTAAAGAGCAGAAAATACAAATACTGCAAAAGTGCTCACTATATGTTAACAAGTGTTATAGTTAATTTTAAAAGAAAAAAAAGGACAGTGGGAATAGCCCTCTACAACAGGGAATTATTGTTTGGAGGTTCATGGGCAGCAATTCCTATATCATGTCTCAAGCCAGACTCCTGACCGCATCCCAGGAAATGGGGTTATACTGCAGAAATCCATTGGGACCAAATGTAGAGGAGGTTCTGTGGCCTCTTCAGTCTGTGGTGAGGGCCAGGAGGGGGAGGAAAAGTGGCACCATGAGGCAAACTGGAAGGTCCCACGCGTTTCGGAGCAAGGTTTTACTCCTCAATCTCTGTAATCAAGTATGAGGCCAGCTGAAATCTATGGAAAGAGTCCCATCTCCTGTAACAGCTTGGCCTCTGCAGTGCTGGGCTCATTAGGGTGTTGTCCGACTACGTGCTATGTAGGGGGTTTTCTCAGTTTGTCATTTAAATCAGACCTACAAATATGAAAATAGAGCAGTCAAGCACCATTTGTTGCCTGAAGGGCTGCACATCTTTGCAGAATTGGATGGATTATACCAAGGCATCACGATGGAATTTTCATCTGACAGCCTTATTCATACTTTGTTTAGGATACACAAAATATCCTTATAGCCCCTCCAAACTTGAACAGTCTCTGATGTGCTGTTTTGTATAAATAGACTCACTTCTCCATTTACTGTTTTTGTGGAGAACCTTCCATGGTTTTGCACAACTACACAGCAGCAAATGCTTCTTGGTGCAAATTGCCTCTTCAACACATGATCTGGGATGGAAGTATTGTTTGGCGCTTTTTTTTTTCCTAATGGTGTCATAGGTATCTTGGAAAGATGAAGCCTGTTTGTACGGGCCAGTGCCGGGTCAGTGAGTAACATGGCTTTGACGCAGCAGGCAGATGTAACATGGCCTGGGATTGCTGTGTTTCCTGCTGACTTGCTTCCGTGTTGTAGGGGCAGTTAATTATTTAGAGAGACAGAAAACAACCCCATGGTTAGAGGACTTCCTTGTGACAGTCTGATTCAAGAGACAAAAAAAAAAAAAAAAAAAAAATACTGACATATTCATTAGACCAGAGTGGAAGAGCAGGGTGTCCTGGTGCTTGTGGTATCTCCTGCAAAGGGAGGAGGTGAGCACAAGTCCTGCAAGGGAGAAGCTCTCCTTGAATCCAGGTTACTCCATACTGGATGGTGCTTTTGGTCACTGTCTATTCAGTAAAAATGGGATCTTCGCCCCCTCATGTGTCCCTGTCTTATTTTCCTTGAGGGGTAGGGTGAATGATATGACCCCAAATGGGAAAACTTAATTTATTTCTTTGTCAAGAAAAAAATTAAAACTTTTCCTTTTAGTTCCATCTAAACTGTTTGTTCATGTTTTTTCAAACTGGGCTCCAGACAAGCAAATTCATTACTGACACATCCCTGTTCAGATTGTTTTAATTTGGCAATTTGTTTTCACAAACCTTCTTGATATCTCTTAGTGAGGTCATATCTCAATGAAGAAAGTGACTTTATATAATCCTATCATGGTGGTATTTGCCTTTTTTTTTTTTTCTTAAGCAAACTTATAAATGCTATTTTCCAGCAAAACTGTTGGGTGAAATGTACTCAATAGACTTGAATAGTTTGGTACTCCTGACGCGTAGCCGGGCCTCTTGAACTGCAGATCATCCTTCCTCTCTAGACGTTTCCTTTACGCTCGTCAGTGGAGCTGAATCATAGCGTTATGTTTCTTCCGTGTGTTTCCAGCCTTGTAAGACTAAGGTACAAAATAAAAACCAGCACGTACTCCCTGTGGTATGTGTGAGGAAGAATGTCATCCATCACACCTGTCTGTGCCCAGGGTTCATTTCCACAGGATGACAACTGTATGAAGAGTTCCCTTCTGGTGAAAACTAGACTAGAGTTTCTTTTAGTCTAATTCTGAGCAAAACCATTGACTTTCTATAAGATAATTTCCACTGCCTGTAATCAGGAGGCAGAGATGGGGTCTTCAAGAAGGGAACGGGTGTGGAAGAGCTCTCTTAACCGTTTCTTGCAGTCACACAGCTCAAAGACTCATTTCCACAAAGCAGATACTGGGTTATCCTCTTCTGCCCACACTGAGGAGAAGCTAGAAGTACAGATGGCATTTAACTCTCTCATGATGACAATCCTGTGTGTTATCTCAAGTGAGGCTTGCAGAAGGTCTGGTGTGTGTACACACAGCCTGCCGTGTTTCTACGAGAACTTTGTTTGTCCTGTAATAGTAAATCTGAATACCCTTACTAGTTGGTGAAACCACTCTATTCAGAATAAAATTAGGTCTTTAAAAGGTTTAACTTTGCTCTATTATATGCCATATATACAGTGTAGAAGATCAATTTTTGTCTCCTGATAATAGACACCTATATTAGAATATAAATGAGGTTCATGGCTTTTGGGTGGCACTACACACAGATTAGAAACAGCTCCTGCAACATATGGAAATCTAAAGAAAATACAAGCATTTCTGGAGCAATCTTATGACTGCTGCTTATTTTGCCATGTTCCCTTTCTTTTCTGCTTTTAAGCCTTTACATGGTTTTGCAAAAATTAAGGCTGTTTACAAAAAGTAGCAATATCGTTTTTAAGAGTAAAACTTCTCCATGGATAATAAAGGTCCCTTGCAGCATGTGCCATAGGGCAGGATATGGGGGGAAACAAGGCATCTTTGAAGGAGTTTTACCTTCTGAAATTGCGAAATTACTTGAAATCTTGTCAATGGGGATAAGATTCAAAATTATACAGGTCCTTGGTACTGTTCTGCTGCTTGTGTTTAGGGGTAGCAATAAGGCCAGCAGAGCAGTATTTAGTCAGATTTGTCTCTGTGCTATATATACGCTAGTATATCTTCAAGAAGAGACTCCTTTTAACATTTAAAACCTGTAACTGGTCACGTTTTTCTGTTACACAATTTTCTATCTTACCTCACGTAATTAGAAAAAAATATTCAAATCCTATTCCAATAATGTTTAGAATACTTGATTATGAAGCTGAACAACATCTCAGTAAAAAGAACGCTTTAGTGATCATGCAGAAGTTGAACATATAACTTGATAATATTCGGCCTACTTTTTTACTCACAAGTGGTGCTTAAGGCAAAAATATTCAAGTATTGCATATTTCAGGTAAAAATAGCTATGTCTATAAAGACTTCTAGAAGACAGAGGCACAACTCTGACTAATTGTTTGTTTCTGATTTTATATAAAAAGAATATTGCTACATCCTTAGATTTCATATCTGATAAGAACAATTTATCATTATGTCATTGCAAGTTTGGGGTTTTTTTTATTATTTGACAGGAACAGTAAAAGTTTTCCTCCCTCTCTGCTTTTTGCACTGCTTCTTTATTAGATTATAGCCTCTGCGCAGCAGGGAGCTGTGCCTTTTTTTACATCTATATAGAATGATAGAATGGTTTCTATTGGAAGGGACCTTAAAGACCATCCAGTTCCAAACCCCCTGCCCTGGGCAGGGACACCTCCCACTGGACCAGGCTGCTTAAAGCCCCATCCAGCCTGGTCTTGAACGCTTCCAGGGATGGGGCATCCACAGCTTCCCTGGGCAACCTGTTCCAGTGTCTCACCACCCTCACAGTAAAGAATTTCTTCCTAATATCTAATCTAAATCTCCCCTCTTTCAGTTTTAAACCGTTACTCCTCATCCTATCGCTACACTGCCTTATAAAGAGTCCCTCCCCATCTTTCCTGTAGGTCCCCTTTAGGTACTGGAAGTCTGCAATAAGGTCTCCCTGGAGCCTTCTCTTCTCCAGGCTGAGCAACCCCAACTCTCTCAGCCTGTTCTCACAGGAGAGGTGTTCCAACCCTCTGATCATCTTTGTGGCCCTCCTCTGGACTCGCTCCAAAAGGTCCATGTCCTTCCCGTGCTGAGGACTCCAAAGCTGGATGCAGTACTCCAGGTGGGGTCTCACCAGAGCGGAGTACAGGGGTAGAATCACCTCTCTCAACCTGCTGGCCAGGCTTCTTTGATGGAGCCCGGGATGTGGTTGGTTTTCTAGACTGCAGGCACACCTTGCCAGGTCACTTTGAGTTTCTCATCCACCAACACCACCAAGTCCTTCTCCTCAGGGCTGCTCTAAAGCCGTTCTCCGCCCAACCTGTATTTGTGGTTGGGATTGCCATAACCCAGGTGCAGGACCTTGCACTTGGCCTGGTTGTACTTCATGAGGTTTGGACAAGCCCACCTGTTAAGCCTGCCAGGGTCCCTCTGGATGGCATCCCTTCCCTCCAGCGTGTCAACCGCACCACACAGCTCGGTGTCGTCGGCAAACTTGCTGAGTGTGCACTCAATCCCACTGTCCATGTAGCTGACAAAGATGTTAAAGAGCACTGGTCCCAATACTGACCCGTGAGGGACACCACTCGTCACTGGTTTCCACTTGGACATCAAGCTGTTGACCACAACCATTTGAGTGTGGCCATCCAGTCAATCTCTTATCCACTGAGTGGTCCATCCATGAAATCCATGTCTTTCTAATCTAGAGACCAGAATGTTGTGCAGGACAGTGTCAAACGCTTTGCACAAGTCCATGTAGATGATGTCTGTTGCTCTCCCCTTATCCACTAAAAATGTAACTCCACTGTAGAAGGCCTCCAAATTTGTCAGGCACAATTTCCCCTTACTGAAACCATGTTGGCTGTCACCAATCACCTCCTTATTTTCCATGTGCCTCAGCAGAGTTTCCAGGAGGATCTGCTCCATGATCCTTGCGGGCACAGAGATGAGACTAACCTGGGTCTTCCTTTTTTCCCTTTTTGAAAATGGGGGTTATGTGTTCCCTTTTCCAGTCAGTTGGAACTTCACTAGACTGCCACGACTTCATCCACCAGTTCCCTCAGGACCTGCGGATGGATTTCATTAGGTCCCATGGACTTGTGTGCCTTCAGGTTCCTTAGATGGTCTCGAACCTAATCTTCTCCTGTAGTGGGCAGTTCTTCGTTCTCGTAGCCCCTGCCTTTGCCTTCAGCAACTTGGGCAGCATGTTTAGAGTCCTTGCTGCTGAAGACCAAGGCAAAAAAGTCATTCAG
This sequence comes from Fratercula arctica, assembly GCA_947846985.1. Taxonomy (NCBI): domain Eukaryota; kingdom Metazoa; phylum Chordata; class Aves; order Charadriiformes; family Alcidae; genus Fratercula; species Fratercula arctica. Next base: position 33,800,392 of record CANTUZ010000008.1, read on the forward strand.
TACCTCAGCCTACTCCATCGACGCATGCCAGGAACCTCCTGGATTGCTTATGCCTTGCTATGCCTTGCTATGCCCTTCCAACAGATATCAGGGTGGTTGAAGTCCCCCATGAGGGTCAGGACTTGTGAATGTGAGGCTGCTTCTGTCTGTCTATGGAGACCCTCATTCACTTGGTCTTCCTGGTCCAGTGGCCTGAAGCAGACCCCCACCGTAATGTCACCCATCCCTGTCCTTCCTTCAAGCCTGACCCATAAGCTCTTGATCAATTCCTCATCCATCCTCAGGTGGAGCTCCATGCACTGCAGCTGGTCGTTGACATAGAGGGTGACACCCCTTCCTCATCTCCCCTGCCTGTCCTTCTTAAACGGCCTTTATCCTTCCATTCCAACACTCCAGTCACAGGAGTCATCCCACCACGTCTCCATGATGCCAATAAGATCATAGACCTGCAGATGTGCGTGTGTCTCTAATTCCTCTTGTTTTTCTCACCGTGCTGTGTGTGTTTGTAAAGAGGCATTTTAGTTGGACCCCCAGTTAAGCTGACTTACTGTTTGGAATTCCTTTGTTCTGCACTCCAGGTGCTCTCCTCCTGACCTGCGATCCTTCTCCAGGCTCTGGGTATCTATTGCTGGCACTGGCATCAAACTGGTAGGCGTGGAATGGATTGAGGTTCCCTTCCCCCAGCAACTTTAGTTTAAAGCCCTCTTCATGAGCTTGGCAAGCCTCTGACCCAAGATGCTCTTCCCCTTCTCTGACAGATGGACCCCATCAGCCCCCAGCAGAGCATGTGTCTCAAAGTGAGTCCCATGGTCTATGTAGCCAAACCCCTGGCTGTGGCACCAGTCCTGTAACCATTTGTTCACTTGCCAGATTCGACTGGCCCTTTCAAACCTTTGACTGGGAGGATTGAGGAGAATACCTGCACCCCAGAGCCCCTTACTGTCCCTCCCAGGGCTCTGTAATGCTTCTCGATACTCCTCAAACTGCTCCCGGTGGCATCACTGGCGCCCATGTGAAACAGCAGTAGCGGATAATAGTCAGTGGACTGTATGAGGCCTGGTAGTCTCTTCGTGACATCCCTGGTATGAGCCCTTGGTAAGCAGACACCTCCCTACAGAGCGCATCAGGTCGGCAAATGGGTGCCTCCATATCTTTCATAAGGGAGTCACCTACTACTACTGTCACCCATCGCCTTTCCTTAGTTGCACTGGTTGTTATTACGGGGAGCAGATCGGGCTGCCTTGCTCAGCTCCAGCGTCTCTCCTGACGTGACTGGTGTTTCCTCTCCAATCTGCAGGGTGGTGAGGTGGTTCTGCAAGGGCACCTCTGGCTTCAGGGGAAGTCTCTTCCTCCTGCTGGTCCTTGCCGTTGGAAGCTTCCATTCTTCTGCCTTATTGGCCTTCCCCTCCCTTCCCAAGAGTTTTGGAAATGTTCAGCAAATCAAAAGTCAAAAATAATTTAAACATTGCCTTTGGATATAAGCAATTTAAAGACTTTCTAAAATAAAAAATAATCAAAGGAAATGTCAAAACAACAAATTGTTTGGTGTTGAGAAGTTCGTATTTCAATGTCAGGAAGCTTTAGAGGTTTTCTCCGCTTTTTTTTTTTGTCTTGAAAAAAAAATAACATGAGCAATTCAGAAGAAGTGAACTAAGTTACTTAAAAAGTTTTAGTGCAGATGAATCTGCAGGTTTTATTCCCAAAGAAACGTTTGCCAAAGCTATTCACATTGCTCTAAGACCAGCCTGTTATTGCAGCAGTGGCTTTTCTCTTCTGTGTCTCAAGGCACAGAGAATGAACAATTCCTACCATGCTCTCCATCAGCTGGTGGTGCCGGCAAAGCCCTGGCAGCTCCTCCTGGAGCTGGCGGGTGGCATCCGGGTTGTAGGGTGGCTTCAGTTTGAGCAAGGATGGGATATGAAACGTCGCAAAAAATGCTTCCTTCCAGAAGCTAGAGGCTGTAAGAAGCATCTCCACGGTAAGAGATTCTCCTTCAAAATAAGTTGGATTTTTATGGTGATGTTTGAGTTCTGTCATTCTACGCACGTGCAGATCTGCTGTTTCATGGGAGTTTTGAGAGCCCTAACTTTGTATGAGAAAGAGATTCGAAGTCTCATCTGACTTGAATAATTCTAGCATAAAAGGAACACAGCTGTGTTTGAAAATAGGCCAGATGAAAAGGGACTCTTCCTTTTTCTTCTTTCCTCCCCAATGTGTCTCCTAAGGCAGAACAGGGAAGGGCCCCACTTGCAGCAGGCAACTGAGCATGACTTGGGCAGAGAAAGGGGCTTGGCTGGTACAAACCTTTCAGCAGTGCTGGGTGACCCCCCCAGATCCCGTCACCTGGAGTCTTTGTGGTCTGAGGCACTGTGGCATCAGGCTCCCCTTGCACCACGAGAAGTTTTCTTAATGCATGACTTTATTAGAGAGGGGATCTCCATTATAATCTCTGTATTATAAAGAGAAACAGGCTTATAAAATTAAAAAAAAAAAAAAAAAGAAAAAAATTTTAAATCTACCAATAAGGCTTCAAGGACACTAACAGAACTCAGTAACTGTCTGACTGATCAAAAAATTACTGCTTCAACAGCACATTTAAGACTGCTTTTGCACAAACTTAAAATGAACTGTAACACATTTTAGGTATCGGTTCTAAGTTATTTTAAAGTAATTATTGACTATACTAATAATACATAACTACATTAAAGTATCCAATTTTAAATTACAAATTACTATCTCTGTGGCGAAATCCTTTTTTATTCTTGTTTTTAAAACCTGAATGGAATACCTTTTCAAGTTGTTTTTTTTACTTTGATTTTGTGTAATTTAAAGAACCTCTCCGTGGCTTTAATGCTGATTTGTTTTCAATGCTAAGTATGTTTGTAGATTTAGGACCAAGTGTAAATCAGAAATGCAATGGCATGAATTGTCGTATAAAAGATTTTGTAGCCTATAAACATGAGCACAACTGTGAAACGCAGGAACTATTTTAGAGTTTTGTATTTTCTGAGAGGAGTAGAGGCTGCTGTAGATTTAAGATGCTTTAGCAAGTACACTCTCAATGCCTTGAGTGACTCCACTCCAGGAATACCCCTCTTGCTTTGCAAAGCAAACTCAAGTACGTAGAGTGAAATCCGTGGAACTACTACCATTGACTTCACTGTATTTCTCTTGAGATTGAAATTTTTCTTTATTTTTTAGGCTCTTTGTATTTTTTGCATTGTAGCAGCATGTATTGAAAGAGCATTAAGGTGCGCTTCGTACTCTCCTTCCGAGTGTCGCCCTTAGACGAATGCATGGGGAGCTGGGAGTGCTGGGACAGGGACCAGTTTGCCAGATCATTGTCCACTGAATGGGATGGAGAAGAGCGTTCCCCACCAGTGCTAGCCGTCAGCCTGGGCTGAGGACAAGTGTATCGATTCCAGAGCTTTTCTAACCTTTGCTTTGACTCTCATGTTATATTTCGGCGTATGGCAAAGCCAGTTAAGATGCTTTACAGCTTGTACCGTGGATTGCATTCACTGCGTGCAGGCTCTGAGCTCGGAAGCAGGACAAGCCCCATTGCTTTTAACAGTTCTCATCATGCAGGATGGCGGGACGATGGCTCTGTGGGGAAAACAGCTCCGTGTTTGGCAATGCAAAGGAACATAAAGCAAGAACGGGACGCATTTCAAAGAGGCGTCCTGTCTAATGTTTATTTGAAACTCACAAACTGACTTAATCAAAGAAGGAAAAGGGAATTGAATAGGTTCAGTGTACTTGGAATAAGTAATTAACTATTGGTTTTCTGACAAGATCACACTTGATGGCCAAAACCTTTGAATAGGAGCAGAAAAGAGAAACCGGCTTGATTAATTAAACCTTAGAAGTGCCTTCCTCATCACTGTTCCTGTCAGGGAATCGGGAGTCAAGGTGGGCTAGAAAAAGCCGGTCGGGCTGCCACACTGCTCTTCAAGGAGCGGGGACCTCCGTCGAGGGCAGACTGGATGCCCTCACCACCTTCCTTGTCTAAGGGAGCATTAAAACTAGTAAAGGATAAGCTTGAGAAACAGACAGGCGAAGCACATTTTTCCATGATTATTCTTCTGATTATCAGTCATGTTCTGTATCGAATAAAGCTAATAAATTATGCTGTAACCTGAAAATAATGCAAGCAGGGCGATTGAGGTCTCAGAGCCGCACGAGGTGGGAGGCAGCAGAGGGTTGCCGGAGTCTGGTGCTGCAGCCGGTGGCCGCTCTTACCCCCCGGGCAGGGGCTGTTTCGGGAAATGTTATATTGAACTGCCTCTGCTCCCTCCTCCCCTTTCCTCTGCACAGCTCTCAGGGCTATTTTTTCAAAGGCAGTTGTTTCATCCCTTATAAAAAAGGAAACACTTTTAAATCTAACAATTTTGCAAGATAAACTCTCATATTTCTCCTCCACTCCTTGTTTGCAATATGGATCTTCAAGTTGAAAAGCAGTAAACTAAAAGGAAAAAGTAACTTATTATAATGTAAATAAATTCCAGGGGTATGGGAGTAGGGCTTTTTTAATTAGTATTCTGAAAAATACGAGGCCAATTTGTAATAGGTATTTTGAATGAAGTCACAATTTTCTAATTGTATCTTATTCTGGGGTTCCCTGCCACAATGCAAAATTTTATTTCATACTTTAATTTTCTATTTTCTTTTTTTTTTGGCTTTGCGTAATGCCTCCAAATGGGCCGTGATCTCCGTTAACGCTTGTGCTGAAGCCCAAGCTGAGGAGCTCGGGTCAGGCAGGGCAGGAATCAGCCTGGACATCTGTATCCATCCCTCCACAGCCACAACAGCACACCGGTGGCTTCTTTCTCCCTCTGCATCTTCCTCAGCATCGGCCCTGCGTCCTCTCCAGTGGCTGCACCACCGCTTTTTGTATTCCCCGTAGAACCTGCTCCTTAACACGCATCAGTGAGGCCGAGAGAGTTTTCTTCCCCGCTAGAAAAGTGTTCACCATGGTGACGAATAGGGAAATGGGAATTAGTGAACACATTAAACATTACTGCTCAGCCCCTGTTTCTTGTGATGTTCCCTTTCTGTTTCATTAGGGCCGTATCCTGCAACTGGATCTGCCATAGTGCGTAAGCCCATACGGGTATAGAGGTATTTTTTGTGCCCTTTTGTACATGCCCATATGTGTTGCATGAAAACCTTACTTGCTTTATCTATTTTAACTTTAAATATGACAGAAGAGGGAACATAGCAAACGTTGTAACTTTAGACAGATACTTGGTGTGTCTATTTTCTGTAAATATGCTACCTTACTGCAAGAAAAACCATTTTCTTGTGCTCGAACTAAAACTGGTATTTCTTGTCACTGGTAAAGCTCAGTTTATACAGATCATACCTTGAGTTTCTCTAAAATTGAAATGCACAGACAATAAGCTCTTTTGTGTTCCGTCTGGCTGAAATGCATTGAAAAAATTGTATTTCCTGGCCTTCATTTCTGCTCCGTTACCAATGCAGACACATTCTCTGCAGTATGGTAAATATCAGTGTTAGGAAGAAAGGTTGTCACTTAAAGATCAAGTTTAATATTCAGTTTCTTCTTTGTAAATATATACAGTAAGATTAATACAATTCACTAGGCAACAGTGCCTTTGACTTTGAAATTTGCATTTTAAGGCCAAACTCTAAAATAGTCCCTTAAATTCACCTTTCTTGGAGCATCCAAACCAATTAGATTTGCTATTTCCTGGTAGTCCAGAAGAAAATGTGACAAAGTCAGAAGAGGTCTGCTGTACGCTAGACCTGGATGGTGCTGTTGGAAGCTCTCGCAACACTCGTATATACTGGAGCACCATCAAATTACCTCCTGTCACACTTAGGAAAGAGGCAGCGGCTTTCTTTTTCTTACCTTTCTAAACCATCATCGAGCTGCTCCGATATTCTGCATGTCTGGCTTTACCCTGGAGTAATGGCTGTTGCAGGCTGTGGCTTCTGGGAGACGCAAGCCACTTCCCCACCCGCAGCAGCACAGCATCCCTTGTCCCAAACAGCCCACACCCTGCCAAGGAGGACACGTGGGTGTCTGTGCTCGAGCCATGGGCTCTCTGCTCTGCCCTTTGCGGGGATGAGGAAGGAGCATTCCTTCCTTCAGCCTCTTGCTGAAGCAAAGGCTCAGTGCAGGCACCTCTCCTCCAGGTCTGGAGCTGCTGCAGAGATAACGGGGCGGTGATGTAGGGATAAATGTAAAATCAGAATTAGTATTTCATGATTTGTATATAACCTCATATTGCACACGTGAGCAATGGTGAAACTGCCAGATTTTTTTTATGTCGTCTTCCGTATATTGTTGCACCAGTTTGATGTAGAAATCCAACAATTTGTTAAACAGCAGTCAGCCCACATTATCGTATGGTCTCGTCTACCCGTAAAATCTGTAAATCTATTACAACAGCTGGATTTATAAAGTGCGGGGGTCAAAACAATCAGTAATCATGTAGGCAGCCAGGCAGCTGAGGCAACAACCCCTGCCCCCGGAGCGGCTGCTCCTTGTCCTCTGCAAGACTTGCACTTTCTGTAGTCCACAACTCTCGTGCGTGCTCCACTGCCCCTTCCAGGCAGAGGCAAAAAGGTACTTTTGGAGCAGCCACATGTTTTCCTTGAGGTGTGCTGTGAGGGGCAGCTCCTGGCACCCCAGCAGCGGCGGGTGTGCTCCATGCGGGATGGTGTAGATGTAGGCGCTCTCGTCTGCACGCACCCTGTTTCACAAATACTGACCCAGGCCCATAATTTCACCTTTTCTTACACATGCTTCTCCCCTTGTTTCTCTGTTAGGACAGTGCAAGAGAAGTGTGTTGTTTCACAGGTTATTTCACATGCGGAGGTTTCAGTGGTGCTACGTAAACAAAACTACGTTTAGAAAAATAGAAACAAAAATTGCTGCGTGCAGCCAAGTTAATGTTTCTATAGCATCTGAATACATTATTGTTTTTCCTAATGTTTCCACTGAAAATGTGATATGGAATTATCTTATTTATCTTAGTACTTAAAGTGTGTGTAAAAATTAAAAGCTACTGCTCTTTAGAAGCAAATATCAGTCCACTTTATCTTCCTGATGTACTGTAAACTGCACACAGAGAGGAGGTTAGTAGCTGAATGGGGGATGATTATGAAGATGAATGAGTGGCCGGGAGACATAGTCAGTTTAATGAGCTGAGCAGTAAGGAGGCTGTAATTTTTATAGATTAGCGCTGAACTTGTCACTTACCGGCTGATACGACAACTTAGTTTCAGAATTACAGTATGTCAGAAATGAGCTCAACAAGCTCAAAACCAGTGGCAATCTGATTATCTCCCACGTAATCCAAATTACAAGTGTAGCTCTCCTGGATGTGTATTGCCTCTTCCGGATGTTTTATCTGTCGCAGGTAACGAGCAGAACCCAGAAATGTGCATGATTAGTTGGATGTTAGATGATTTTTTTTTTAATTTTTTTTTTTCCCTGTGCCCTGCTGTGCTGACAGAGCCTTCAGGAAGCCTCCCATCCCCAGGCTCTCTTGTGCCGGTCAGCGCGGCACATCAGATGACGTCTGCCCCAAGGGAAGCAGGCGATGTAGGGAAGGAAATGGTGAATTCCCAGGACCGCTAATTTCCTAGAGGAACTGTTGAAGATACAATACTTTGTTTTGTTATCATTACTTTGGGTCCTTGTGCTAGTCTCTACTACCGCCTAATACATCTGCCTGTCTCTCTTTGTCACCAGGGCTCATGGGCTTTGGCTGCTCAGTAAGAGCTCCCAGTCCAACAGGCTGGAGGTGGAATCCCTTTCCCTGCACTGCTGGATTTGGAAGCAGAAGCAGCTTGTGATCCTTTAGTCTGTTATTGACAATTCCTTGTGCCAGCATCCCCAAGAAACCCACGCTTCCCAGCATCATCAGGCATGCAATGTCTTAATTGACCTTGGGGATGGAGACTGCTCTGGGGTTAGTCTCACCACAGGTCTGCTTAGTATGGGTGAACCAAGGACTTGCTTCCTGTTAGGGAAGGCAGCAGCAGAACAAACACCTCGGCAGATTTGTTTTTCACAAACTGAGGGAAAGCCATGAGCCCCCAGCCTGGCACTGTTCCCGGAAGTGTTATTGTACAGGCACGATGCTTTTGATAACGGCATCGCTTCTGGAGTAGCATACAAGGGATAATTATTGTTCCACAAGCAGATGACAGTGTTGATTTCTCCCCCTCATAATTCACCCAGGCTGCAGGTTGATTTGTTGGAAGGAACGTTTTGGTTTTAGACAGCACTGGGACAGGAAGGGGAAAGGCCAGATTTGGGTTTATTAAGACAATGAGTGTCTGTAATTCTGGAGATGGCTCTTGCAGCCAGATGTAGACAGAACTCCATTGTGGCTCCCTTTGGTTTTGGGGACCTGAATTTCACTTTGAGCCAAGCCCTGGGGCAAGAAATGGTGCTGTAGTCCTCTGTTCTGGCAGTGTTTCCCTTAGAAACTGCTTTATAGAAGATGTACTTTAGCAGTGTGGAGTTTTTCATGTACCACGGTAAGATTTTTCGACTGGTGTCTACTCTCAAGCCCTTCTCCTGGGCAGTTAACCTTTCCAGTGAACACGTACTTCCTTCCAAAAGCTTGGTTTTCTCCTGATATTTACACTGCACAAGTGCAGCAAAGGCTATAAAATCCAGTTAACGTGAACGTTGGTTTTCCTTTCCTCAGCCACTCACCTGCCATTTCACCCTAGGAATTACTTTTACCCTCTGTCTCTCTTTCGCTACCCATAAAACCAGAGCAGTGATGTTGTCTGCCTTTGTTCAGCCCCCTGAGAGTTTTGAACTGCTGCAGAGTATTATATAGGCACTATTACTGCTATGCATCTCATGAGGAAATAATTTCACTTATAGTTTTACTGAGTTACTGCTGTTTGCCATTTTTATGATAGTTATCCTCCACCACACACGTGAGTTTCTCGATCTAACAGTTTTGCCGACAGTTGTCGGCAGCCAAAGGCAGAGGGCTCCATGCTGCCCTGGGGCAGGCTCGAATCCTGCCGCGCTTCCCCCTACACCCGCTCCACCTCCTCATCCCGTCTTCTGCTTCTGGATCGCCCTCTCAGGACCAGCAGGTCCTCACGAACATGCAGATGTGACCACATGGCTCTTGATGACTTCTGCCAGCACATGAAAGCAGAGCTTCCGAAAAATAATTTCCCCGTGCGCTTTCTGAGCATTAGTTAAGTAACAATGTTAATATGTTAGGAGCTGAACAGATGAGTCAGTGATATTTTTTTTTTCATGTGTGTAATTTTGTCTTTTTAAATGTAAGTGCCTATTTTTTAAATGACCCATTTTTTTAAAAAAAATAGCACATTGACCTTTTAAAACCACTGTATGCCAGACCTTCTTAAGAGATTTGGCACTGGCATTTTTTGTCATAATGGAAGATTCATTAAGGTCAGTGATAAATTTGCTGCAATAAATACAGAAGAATTAAGAGCTCATCAGCATTACCACAGCGTAATGCTCAGTGGATTGAATTATGTACTTAGAAAGATGAATCTGTGGCAATTGGCAAGCTTCAAGAGGAAAGCTGTATGTGTGCATGGTCGTGTGCGTGCACATGCGTGAGAGGGAAGGCAGAGGAAATGAGGGGAAGAAAAAGGAATCTAAGAAAGCAACACGTTTTTTTTTCCACTCATTTTGTAGTCCAGTAATATTTAGAGTAGTCATGACAAATGGTGTGCTTGTCCTCTTATTCATTGCCTTGTAATCGATGTTTCTTGTGGTAAATGCTGCGGTATGGCTGGGGTATCTGTCCTGCTCTCCTCCCCTTGCAGAGTATGCACTGTCTTCTAAGCCATATTTAGTGCAAACAAGGGTATTGATCGTGATTGATGAAGCAGCGTGAGAGGGTCAACCCTTTACCTGCCCCCAAGAGTAATTGGGCTGCAGTTTGTTAAAGGGTAACAGAAGAGATATTAAAAATGAAGAAACGCACTAAGTGGCTGTGAGCTGTGTTCCCAGCTGTTCAGTACATCTATTCCATAATACGGAGCATCAATCTAATTCTCCGCACAGGGTAGGAGCGTGGCAAGTCAAACGCCTCCGATAGGCAGTCCTCACCAGCAAGATACAATGTTCAATTTAAGGAAAGATTGAAGAACATCAGTCTTCCCTTAAAACAATTTGTACGGAATAAATTTGGCACTTGCCAGCTATTCCCACAGAGGGAGACTGATAATAGGACAGAGAAAATCATGTAACATGATTTAGGATTCCCAGAATGGGATTACTGTTGGTAATAAAACAGGAGGGAGGCGGGAGAGAGAAGAAGAGCTGACAGTAAGCTTGATGTTAATTCAGAATGCTCTCAAACCCCTGGAAATTCATCAGGGCTGTGGGTGCTGGGTACCTGTCAGCACCAGGACTCGGTCTGAACGCAGGTTCAGCACGCTCGCGGATGCTGGCTCTGAGTGCCTCAGCTGGAGCTGCTGGACGGGAGTTCCTTTGAAAACCTGGCCCTTAGGGTTTATGTATCCTACAAAATAATCCTCTGTTGCAAACTGGTGTCAGCTGCTGAACTAGCACCACACGTGGCTTGCCTTTTGTCTTTCCTTTTGGCAAAATCATTTATAGGGCAGGTTGAGCTGCATCTATGCTGCCCTCCCATACTGGTAATAAAAAAAAAAAACAACAGTGAAGCTTAAAACTAGATTCTGCTGCAGGTCACCCAGGTCAGCCCCTACACACCTCCCAGAGTGGACTGACGGAGAATTTCTTCTAAGGGCATCTATTCTACACTGCTTATACCGGGTGGCAGCTCATTTTGATTGTTTGCTGTGTAGTTAAAGGTTGAAGCCACCCTATTCCAGGCTGCTCGCTCCATCCCCAGAAAGTGCAAAAAGTGTAGCAGGTATTAAGTGCACAAATTTACTTCAGGACCCATCTAGCTTTACTTGCCTTTACATAATTATTACTTAATGTAGCATATAAGCCATGTGCCCAAGTCTTTTTTTGGGATCTGAGCTATATTACAGTATAAATTGGAAGGATGTGTGGGTAATAGTGCCGGAAAGCATTTTGCCTAGAGAAAGCAGAACTGGTGCTCTAACAGCCCGGTACCAAAGATCCAGTGGTTAGAGCATGGAGAGGGAAGTATAGTCAGCCCTGAAGTTAATGCATCCATTTAGAAGATCTTGGTGATATGGGCCTGCAGCAAATCCCAAAGTCCCGCAGGGCAGGAGGTCAAACCCTTGCTTCTCTGCCCACCTTTTCTTCTCTTTGCTAAGTTGCATGTCATTGCCAGGCATCTCATAACCATGGCACTGAGAAAGAAAAGATGGAATTTGGTTTCCTCACCATCAAATCATTAGTGTCCACTTGATTTAAAGCATCTGCCCACAGAGCAGGAGCTGTGCTCTACACGGCTGAGGAGCTGAGTCCTACTGTGCCTTACAGTAACAAACCTTGATATATATAGTTTTTCAAAGCTCTGCTGTAACTAAAATATATTGCTCTGATCCTAATTTTAGCATGGTTTTAGTGGGTGAAACTGGAAATTTCCAAAAACATATTTTCTCAGCAAAATAATCTTGTGCATATACTGAATGTTATTTACACGTTTCTGAAAAATATTAAAATCTTTTGATAGTAAATTTCCTTTCTTTAATTTTGTTATCTAAATTGCAATATTTTAAATTAGTGATTTTTTTTCTGTGCCATTGTCGTTTTCTCGAGGCCAACCACGAATTGGGGGAACAGAGCAGACAGTTTTCTCGGAGCGACCTATATCTTTTAATGATGTATTTCCTTTCTCCCACATAGGAAGCAACAACGACACTTTGGTCGTTGTTCCTATGGAATGCACACCAGCCATTGAAAAGAAAGTGGTGGGTCCTCATGAGATACGTAGGAGTACCAATATGCATATACCATGTGTAATGCTGTGCATGAAGTTGGTGGTGCGTGAACTCTTTGGGGAAGGAGCTACCTGGGCAAAATGCAAAGGGACACAGGGGACATCACTTGCGTAGACCTTTGCTCTTAGGGCTTTATCTCACCAAACAGAAATTAACTTTAAGATGGTAACAGGAATCCATTCTTTACACTAATGCTGCTGTTTAAGACTTCCTGAAACAGAATAAACGTGAAGTCCTGAAGTTGAGATGAGGAAGTAGAGCGTATGCGCTGTAATCCTTTGTATTTATAGACACAAATTTCATCAGCGGTATTTGAAGGTAGGTTCTCCTTCAAGGCGTGCTCAACCCTGAGCTGAGAACAAGAGGCCTCATCAGAATTAATGCAACTCAGCCTTAAACCCAGCTCTGAACCTAAAATCAGAGCCTGAAAGAAGAGTTTGTATTTAAGTTCAACGTGTAAATTCATTTTTCACCAGCTTTAGAAGTCTGCCTTTGAATTGTCATAATGGTTTTCTGCATGGGATCCTTGGACAACTTCCTTGGGGTCCATGAAAGCAAATAAAGACTCTATATGCTATACAATATATACACTTTATCTATATGCTGTACAGCAATCTGCAAGTGTCACATCTTCAGTGAATGCTTTTAGAGGCCTTATTGATCCAAAGAGCATGAGAGTAACAAAAAATAGTTCACTGAATAATAATGAACAAACGTGCTAGTTTACAAGGAACAAATGATATGCTTAAAGATCTTAATTTTTTTTAGTGATATCATTCCTATTTCATAAATAAGGCACGTTTTTAAAACCTTCAGAAGAGAGATTTAGAGGAATCCCTATCAACCAAGCGCCACTTACCATTTGTCCTTGTGTTTCACAGTGCACTGAAATATATACTTAACAATTTTATCGCGCTTTTTTGCTTCCTTTTGCCTAATACACTGAGATGAACTAGTGAGGCGGAAACAAAATTAGGGACTTGCATTTAGATGCATTAGTCACACAGTAAGGTAATCAGCTAGTTAGAAATGGCATCATAAACTTGCCTCAGTGGAGCATATTTACTTTTTTCCCAGCAGCCACCCTGTTGGAATAAGAGCTGTAGTCAGGAGGAGAACGGTGGTTAACAGGGTTTTAAATTATTTAGAGTTTTTAAATATTATGTAATTAACTGCCTGGCTCAGATTACCTAAATGATGATGATAGTAGTAGTATAATTAAAGAAAAAATATATTAGTAAACAAAAACAGCCCACTCACTGCTGCCCCCCTTCCCCTAAAATAACCAGATGGGGTCTAGTCGTGAGTATGAATGAAGCGGCGCTTTGGGAGGGATGTTATTGCTTCAGGCAAAGCCAGACAAGCAAAGCAAGGTGATCTTTGGTTTCCCTTGCTGAGTTCTCCCTGCATTCGCACGCAGACGCAACGTGCTCCTTCCCCAGGCCAGTGCTGCCCTGGTCTGGTGCTGCCGCGGCCTCCCTCCCTCCCTCCATCCAGGGCAGCTCAGTCCCAGTGCTAGGTGATCACCATCAGAAAGGCAATGTGGCTGGTGGGACAGAGGTGGCACCAGTGTGGGGGCTCTGCTGCCACCTGCTCAGCACGGCCAGCGACTGCAGGAGGCATGGGAAGCAGAACAAGGTGCTGCTTCCCGGGAAGAGAAGGGATAGCCCTGAGTTTATTGAGGCCTATGCAAAAGCCCCTGACTGTTTGTAATGAACGAAGCCAGGTTTTACACTTGCATTCAGCCAGCAATTAGCAGGAGGGCGGGTTATGAAATGTTCTGTGGCAAAATTTCTAAGGCCTTCTCTGATGTCTGGAGAGGTTTTAAAAATACAAGATTCACAAGTGAAGTGTCCTTCAAGATCACCGAGCAACTAAAAACCCAGAGCAGGTACTGGTTAATGACTCTTATTGGAGTACGGTGTGGGTGACAATGATAATGACGGTCTGAAAAGGCTGACAAACCTTGCTACTAGGCAGAGAAAATGATGATAAATGTCTATATAAAGACTTGGGTTTAAACTTTCGCTGACTTCTCACCCAAAGTTCGCTCTCGAGCAGTCGGAGGCTTCTTGCCCAGTTACTCTATACTGAACTTGTTCTATACTTTTAATTTTATATTTTAACTATTTTTTGGTTTTCTGTGGCTTCTTTTGATGATGAAATGGCTGTGAACTACAGTACTTACTTTGTAGCGGAGTGAATGCTATTTAAGCACAAAATGCGTTGAAGTTCCTTGTCCTATTTGTTATAAATATGCTTCCACGTGAATAAGTTACATGACGCTTCTATATTTTGATTTGTTTTGAGGTGCGGCGTTTTGGATTTCAACAGTGGGGGGGTTTAAGACTTTTAAAAGCCTTCTGGGAACGTGACTTTTGCAGCTTTATTCCTGTAAGCGTCTTTGACCCATGCAGCATATAAAAGGAGTTAGTAACTGTACCAATAATAGCTGACGCTTTCACCTCTCAGCAAGCGCCTAATAAACAAGAAGAGAAGAGAAGAATGTTTGAATAGTCAGGAAGGAAAAATGAAGCAAAGGGATTGCAAATAGTAAATCACATGAGCGAGAAACACGAATTCACTCCACGGTTTCCATAGGAGGTTGCTCGGGCTGCAGTTTCTTGGCAGTTTGACATCACGCTGACTGTTCTCCACGTATGTCAAAAGTTCTGCTTTAAAAAGGCTAGACCTGCGTACTGTTGTCCTAGTTGAGAGTGAGCTGGATTTTTTAGATTTCCCTCTCTGTAAGGGAACCTGCTGCCCGAGGGCACTTTATGAATACCTTTTATGGGGTTCTCCAGCCACCAGCTTCCAAGTTGGTGAGTCTTGCTTGTTAGCTTTGTGGATGGCCCAACAAGCCAGTGAACCCAAAAAGTCACATCAGTCTTTCAAAAGAAACCATTGTCTAATATCCCTATTCGAAGCATAACACAAGTATGTATGTTTTAACTTAACAGTAGACTTCATGTTTAGGTAGAACTATTTCATCCAGCTAGGTCTGATTTGTTAATCTGGTAAATAATTATTGGTAAACGAAAGCACGTGTTTTGTTGCATACAAATTGACTCATGCCTGAATTAGGTAATGGAAACTATATAGCAAACAACAGAGCAAATCAACTTGTACATGTCCCATTCTCAAAGCACTGAAGATTTCTAAATGTCCTTCACAGACGTGCTCAAAATGTGGTTCCTCTTGGCAAAGCAGATTTCAACAGGACTGCGTGCAGTGTAAGGCGTTATGGGTATTGATAGAACATAATGCAGAGAGATTAGAAAATTTGGCAGAAAATCAGTAATAGCAAGAGATTATTTTTTTTTATTCTCAAGCAGAAAAAGAACTGCTTATTCTAGAGGCAAAATAGAAAATAAAAAAAGAAAGAGTTATCTCTTTTTTTCCAGCCAGAGTAAAAACACCATGGAGGTAAATCTGTATACCTGACAATATATACTGTTCCCAAAAACTAAGTTTCCCTGTATCCTAACTCCCCTCAACCACCATTTGCTTTGCAAGCAAAGGCGTTGCATACAAAGCTGAAATGGGGAGCGAAAAAAATGACATGGGAGAAGAGGAAGCTGTTGATGCGAAAGCGTGGAAGGGCAGTCTCTGGCCACACATTTGCAGCAGGAAATCATTCCTCTGCACAGGGAAGTGTACGCGGGGGGTCACGCGTGCCCAGGAGCTCAGCAGCACAGCCACTGCTGGGGCCACGCTGCAAGCCTTCAACGGGCAGACAAGCCAGAATGCAGAGGTGGTCACCCAAAAATCCAATGCCATCTGCCCTAGGTGTGTTACAGCATCCTCCTCCACTCAGCGAGCGTTTTAGTCAATGTACATATTTCTGGAAAACGTTGATTATTGTGTATTACAGAATTTTTCATTAAGCTTACCTAAGTCTCATAGATACTGTGTGAGTGATGAAAGACCTGAAATTGGATGTCTGCACCAAGAAAAAGATGGATCTGTCCTAAGAGGATTGTGACATACGGGGATGAAGTTATCCTTGTTATATCCTATTCTTTACGTAAGCAGAGTTGCAAAGCAGAGGATAACATTTTAAAAATGCTGAAGTGATTTAAGACTCCACGTTTGAATCTCAGAAGTGTCTCGAACTACTCATGTCCTTATATGCTTCAGCCTTGTACCTATGATCAAGTTTAAAAGGAGTAAATAGGGGAAATAAAAGCTCTAATAAAAGCCACCACCTTGGCTAAAGCTTTTCTTATCTTTTCCAAGTCCTGACAGTACTAATGCTAAGTTAAGTGTGGTAATGCAGGGTGCTGATTTCATTCCCTTCCTTCTCGGGGTGGAGGATGATTATTTTCCCTTTATACTTTGTGTTATGGAGTCCACCTTGACCCAAGTGCCCATCTCTTTGGTCCAGGCACATGGGCAGGTGCAGCCCTACTTGGCTTCCACTACTGTGAAGCTCTTATTATTCAGATAAACTCATGAATGTTTATAAAAATGTTTCAACCACTCCTTTAGTTGTAACAGGAGAAAGACACGTTGAGCAAGACAGCGGGATGAAAGGGCTGTCGTTCTCTAGGGACCGCCTGGTGCAGTGAGCTCAGCTGCGACACCGCTGGCTGCTCCTTTCACTGAATGCTTCCCTGAATGGGAAAAATGGATTGAGTCCTGCCCTAGAGCCAGAAATTGTCCTGAGCATTTCTACAACCACCCCAGGAGTCCCTACTCAGCCACAACCACCTGCCAAAGCAAGGCTTCAGCCGCTTATTGTGTGAAATGGGTTGTGAAACAACTTTTTTTGCTACAGCCATAACAAGGCCATTTAAACAACAAAAAATAAACATTGATTCATTTCATGTGCTATTCTCCTCCAGATCTTCTTGGAGAAAGATCTAGCACATTTGCTATTACCTCATGGTGTTATTTCCTGGAGCTCCTGTTTTCTCCCTGAAGATGCCTGTTTTATCGTCCCTGAGACAGCTACCACACAGCCTCCCCTACCCTCCATCCTCTGCATAATGTCATTGAAACTACACTGGTATTCCCAAAAGACTGAAGCTTGAGCTTTTACTGAGACTTTAATTCAAAGCAAACAGAGGTAGTAATCTCTAAGCCATGAGCTGATGCTGTTAAGTATGGTATAAAATGCAAAAATGTCATCTCTGTGCCTCTCCTTCCATTTAGAAGCACCAAAACACTTTTCTTTCAGCAATAAATGCCATTTAAAGAATTATTAAGATTTTATATGTTCTGTTTGGCAAAGAGGATTAATTACTCTTCCTGCTTAGTTTCTATTTAAGCAATAAATCAAATGACATTAAGCTAGTTCTGCTCTTCACTGTTAAGTTTAAAAGCAAAAAAGAGAGATCTCTGTTTGTTTTTCACATACAATGCCTAGATGATTCATGTTAAAACAATTTGAAGCAATGTCAAAATAAGCATTTCAGTAGGGTTTTTTGTTCCTTTAAAACCTGTTTTCTGTTTCCTTAACACCTGGCTCCTGCAAACCAATGCTTTTTTTTGGTATTTCCCACTATGTTTAATTGATTTAACAAAAAAGGTCCTTTCAAAGCACTTCTAGACCTGTATGCACTTTCTTAAAATGAATAGGATTGGTGGTGTTGGGTCATAGCTGATGGTCGAAGTGCTCTCTGGATGTTCACCGATCCCACAGCTCCAGCTGGCAATGAGTCCAAAGGCCACATGAATTCCAGCTCTCTTTCTACTCATGAGCACAGTCCAGACTGAGGGTGCTTAGAAGGGCAGCCCTTAGAAATGTGTCTTTATATTGATGTGCTGGTGTTAGGAGGGCTGAAGAGCATGGGGGAGAAAAAGAAAAATGTTCCAAGTTCCTTCTGCAGGGCCAGGAGAGCCTGATTTTATCCAAATTAAAGTCAGCGAGAGCCTGAACTCTTTATACTATGGGTTGTATTTTGTGAAGGACTTGCTGAGAAGGTTCCCTGCAGACAGCATCCAGTAATCTGCTCACTAAGATCCAAAGGCCCGTTAGATCTGCAAAATGGATTCTCTTGTGATTTCTTTGTCTTCCTGCTCGTTGGTAGCGATGAGGAAGGCAGTGCGGTCTGTTATGGTGTCCCAGGTAAAACACATAAACCCACATGAAAAGGAAAAAAAAAAAAAACTGGTCAAAAAATTACAAAAAGAAAAAAAAAAAATCTCTAAAGCTGTAGTAAGATCTGTAGCTCTCGCATGTCCTCTCCTTCTCTTGGGGATCCTTGCAGAAACCCCTCTGCAACCCCGAACCCCTGACGTGGGAGGTCAGTGGGTGCAGAGAGGGGGGCTGAGCCCCCGCCTGCTGCCTCCCATACTCAAAGGGTCGCTCTTGCTCCGGCCCCACCGCCCTCCTCGACACCTCCCTGAAACCCGAGGGCTGCTGCACCGTCCCTGATGAGGCTCGGCACCCCGGGAGCTCCCTTCCTGGAATGGGCACCTCACAGAGAAGCAGGTCTTGGGACGCCTGTTGTTATGGTTTGAGAAAACCCATAACAATTTATTGTTGTTTAGGCAATCATTCTATCACCCGATGACCCCTCTCCACCCGGAAAGGGGAATTGGGGAAAGCAAGGAAACATGAGGGTTGAAATATAAATAGAATTAATAGGATAAGACTAAATAATTAAGGATAATACTAAAGAACTGGTATTAATCCCAATACTGATATAAGATATACAAGAATTATACTCAGCCCATTCTATCAGTAGGACGCTGTGCACTCCCAGCCGTAGACAGCAAATGTCGGACACTGCGAGCGCAATGACTTCAGGAGGAAGGGAAGGGCTCAGGGGTAGGGCATGAGCACAAGAAGTTCTCTGGACCACCGCTATCGAGGGAGAGAGAAACTACACAGCAAACTTCGTAATTTATATCAAATGTGACGTTCATGGTATGAAATAATCCTGTTGGCCAGCTTGAGTCAAATGCCCAGGTCTCGCTCCTCCTCATCCCAGCACCTGGCAAGGCTTGAAAACACTGAGACCTTGAATCCCACATAGCCTAGCTGGCTATGAAGTAAATATTTTCATGAATCCAGACACTAGAGTCTTCTAAAAGTGCAGTTTTCCCTAGCATTAGAAGAGAAATTAGTCCTGTGTTGCTCAACCCAGGACACCCGTCCTGCATGGAAATGCTCCTGGGGCTCACCCGGAGGGACTGCGCTCCCGGGGTATCTTCTTCTCACCTAAACAAATGCCATTCAGAAAGAAAGAACTGTTTGGTCTCTGACTACAGGAAAACAGGACAGACAGAGGTTATTTTGGCTTTTCCAGCTCATTCTTGCTTGTGAAATTTAGTCCCTTTAACAGGTTCTGGTAGTTTAATCTGTTTCTTATCCCACTGGTCTTACAAATAGAAAAATGCTAACAATATATCTTACTTGAGCCTTTCAAGTGATCCTTGTGAAACACTTTCATTTGCAGCGTAATGAGAACTATCAGGTATTATTGTTAAGGGCTGCTTCAGTCCTAGCTGGATACTAATTCACCTCTCGAGCTTGAAGAAAAGTGTATTTCACTCCACATCATTTGTTCATACACGAAGAACAGACTTTGAAATACTCCTTTTTTCATCTCCTTTTTTTTCTTTTTTTTTTTTTTTTTTTTGTTTAGCTGGAAGGATTGACAGTAGAAAAGCTCATTTCATGAAATAAGTAGTTCTTGAAGCGATGGGGGACAAAGGAATATGCTTTAAAGTGAACAGCAACACAGTTCTCTAGTTATACAGCCTGCGACATTAGGTCTATTCACAGAGCGCTGGAGCGGCTGGAGACGAACTCCCATGCAATCTCATGCAGGCAGGCTGTGCTCACTCCAGCATACTCACCAAATGCATGCTAGGCAATTTGCAAAGAAAATACATATCGCTTAACCTCTCTTTCCAAGTTTCTGCCTCCCTAAATCAGGGAAAATTATTTTTATCGCATTAAAATCCAAGGATACGCTGATTATAACGCATTCATAGCTCCGGGTAGGGCAACAGTATTACCTCTGTTCCATACATTAGGAAACTGTCTCAGAAACCCGGAAAGGTCAAGTTTCTTCCAAGGGGAGGCTTTCTGGTGTCAGCCAGGATGGTTCTCAGGGTAGCTGACTTTGGCCCTAACAATAATTATGACACTAATTTGAGTGAGAAATTTGTCAAGGTCTCCTGATCTCAATTGCTTCATCTTTTGCTTTTGGTTGATTGTTTTGTTTTGTTTTTTTTTTAAATGAACAACACATCAGCTCTCTTGCATCTTCTGTGCTTAGTTCCTAGCTCTGCAAGCAACATTCTGCCTTCATCTGAAGAAAAATTGTAGCACCAGAAGTCAACATCGCCGCCCCGTAATCCTCCCCTAGCTAACACTGCCACAAAAAAAAAAAAAAAAAAACCCAAACCAAGTGATGAGAGCCAGGTTGGGGAAGTTGTCATGGTGAAAAGGGGACAAAAATTAAAGCTGCCCTCCCCTGGCAGAATCCCAGCTGGAATGCGGCACTGCAAACACCATCTGCTTTCTCCTGCAAATAAGCCCTTGCAGGGTGCAGCGGGCCTGGCTGGTAGAGGAGGAGGGAAATTCCACCCCTGTGCATCACAGCCCTTATGGATTTGGGTCTCAGCGTTTGCTAGTAAGTGCAAACTATTATTAGCTCTAAGTCACGTAACCAAGTCTGGAACTCGAGCCTAGCTAGTTCCTCTCTCAATTTGTGACCATACAATGATATTAATAAATTTCTTGGTTTTTTGCCAGTTTTTCAGTTTTGGTTTTAAACCAAACATCACTCTCAGATATTTGCTAGGCATTTAAAAAAAAAGAAAAAATCAAAACCAAAAAAACCCTAAACCAAAAAACCAGCCCCCCCAAAACTCCCTCCAAAATTCCATAGGAAGGGTTTTGGAAAGATATGAAACTGCTGCAGAACTTCTCTTAGTGTATAGCAAAACAGCTTCGATGTCTCAACTCCCAAATCTCTGAGAGAAACTTTCATTACAGAAACATCATCCAGGTCTTAGAATAATGTCTGCGGGCAATCCTGAAACCTTCCCGCGTTCGTCTCCATAAAGAAAAAAAAATGCAGGGGTTAAAATAAGTTTGTACGTTTCTTTAGGAAGCACAGCTATGAGTGACACCCTTGTTAGCATCTCCATTTCTGTTGAGGAAAGGTGTACAGCCGATTGTAATATGCTTGTTAGAAAAAAAAAAAAAAAAAGTCGGTGTTACTGACGAACTGCTTCTTGAAATTCATTTAAGCCATTGATGAAGCAGATCCTGTGGCATTTCAGTTAAGTATGTGGAACTGGTACAGTTTTGACCTTCAGGCTCACATTTTAAGGCTTCTCCATACAGGGACATCCATACTCAACTCTCTCCTGGAGGGTCAGTAAACGTTCCTCTGTATTTTATGGCTAGACACCTTTCTTTTTCTTCTTTGTCCATCACTGAAATAACTGGGTGTTTTGGTTAACAAATCATACCTTAGGTTTTAATACCCACTCAAGCTCTCTCTCCGTCTGTTTTTTCCAATTATGTATTGAAAAAACATCATCTTCCTAAGTAATTTAGTCAGTGACTAGGGATTCTCAAGCCCTTCTCTGATTTCCAAAAATCATATTAAGTGCTGCCTCTTGTGTAATGAATAAGTACTTATCTCTCCTGCCTCATATTCTTCCCAACCTGGGAACAGGCTCTGCTCTTTTGTCCCTTCTAATCTCAGGCTATCAGGAAAGCTTCTATTACTTCAAGGCTGATATCACTTGAAGTACCTTGGCTTAATCCCATTTCCCTAAAGATTTAAGGGATTTTTCTTCTTGGATCTGAAAAAATATCATTATTTAAAAATAATTTGGCATTAAAGCCCAGCTAAGAACTCTGCCCTATTTCTCCTCTTTAAAGCTAATGAATAAGAAAGGTTCATTTGGCAAGGAAAATACTAAGCCCCAAACTGCCGTTTCATTAAATAAGTTCTAATTCTGTTATTATGATTGCTATTAAAATTTGAGGAAGGCCAGAAGACTTATCAATAAAATATCAAAGAAAATCACTACATCTAGGCTACAATATTTTGGGTGGTAGAAGCAGAGATTAAAGATGTGTGAGTAAAAAAAGCCATTGGCATCAACAAAAACCCGAAGGTCAAATAGGTCAATAGATAATCATAGGTAATTATTATCTATTGCTACAGATACTCATAGATAATTATTATTATCTGTTACTGTTGGATCCTATATATTATTAGCTAAAAGATAATTTACCATCTTCATGGAAGGAATTCGGCATACTAATTTATCTAGCTCTTGTTCCTTAAATTCAGTCACTTTTGTAAATGCAGTTCAACCTCTTTCTTAAAGTGCTTTCCACCTGTTTTCTATTATTATTTTTCCTGGCACAGGGAAGTTCCTTTTAAAATTTCATGTCTGCATTTAAATCAGATTCTATTATTCTTCAGGGCTGTATAACTCAACAAAAATGTTATTTTTTTATCAGTGTTTTTAAATGTACTTTGACATCTTATCCTGTGGTATAATTGCCTATTAAATTCGATGCGACAGTTAAAAACCACTGCATGCTGTAAACTGTCCCATTAAGGTTCCGTTATGTTTTATATCTTTCTCTTTATTAGAGCACATGAGTCCTAGGTGCACGCAGTTCTTCCACTCCGAGATTTAACAGGAGCCACATATTTTACCCAGGTTGTACAGCATCATTTTAAAGAGAAAACAAACAAAGAACCTGGTTCTTCTGAAGTGCTGCTTGTGTGCTTCGTAGCTCCGGCCAAAGTCAACGAGAGCTAAATGAACTCTGCACTTCTGAGTCAGACCGCAGACTTTGATACCCTGCTGAAAATAAACGGTACATGTCCGGCACTTCCGAACAGCCCAGCGGATGCGGTGCCCCGTCTCTGAAGAGCCGCGAGCCAGGGGGCAGATGCAGCAGAAGACAGCCAGGTCCCTCCTCCTGCCAACGCGTAGGCTTGTCGGGAACTTTACTCACACTCATTGACGCTCTCCTGAGATTACTCATATATTAGTGTTTAAACACATGCACATTTTAGAAAGGTGCCTCAGTTGGATTTCAAAATTGCCAAGAGTAACATATGGGGGCGGGGGGGGGGCGGAAAAAAAAAAAAAAAGCCCTGTTATGAAATCGTCGTGGAACTGTTTTGACAGTTTATTTTTTGCGACTATATTTTCTTGGCCTTTGATAATGGATATTAGGAGAAAGCAGAGAATGGTCCATTATAAAATGGAGGGTTTGGATTTTTTAAAGATACTTTTCTATTTTAAAATTGCCAAAAATTAAGAAATAAACTTAAGACAAAACTTTTAATAGGAAGAAGGATTTATTTTGGCAAAACTGAAATCTTCAAGGAAGAAGTTTCCTTAGCCTCGGTGATCCACAGAGACTGTAACAACAGGAGTTTGATATGTCCTGGAAAAAGTAGAATTATTCATCATGTATCTGGTTTAAACAATTATCACTTTACAGCTTACATCTGAAGGGGTGTTTTTTTTTACAGGCCTGATATGTACCAACGTATATATTTGGGCACATACTAAAATATTTTCAAAAATCAAAAATAAGATTGCTCATGCCACCTGCTACTTACCAGTTTTTAAAGGATTGTTCACAATACATGGGAACTATATTGGTTCATCGTTCTTAGATGCTTTAGATCCTACACATTATCGTTCTTCTAAGGTCCTGGGTTAACTCCCTTTGATCCATCTTGATCATTTTGTGATTCCATTTTGTTTATCAAGCAGGTCCTTACCATCAGCACAGTCCCCACTGTGTAAATTATTCTGTCGGAAAGCAGCCATCGTGACAGCAGCCTGCGCCTTGACGGATGTCCTTCTCCCCTGAGGTTTACGTGCTGCCTGGGAATGCTTCTTCCACATCTCATGGTAGATGGCACCTGTTTCAGCTTTTTTGTAGATGTAGAGGAGAGCTACAACTGGCGTCAATGATGTTTGGGGGATTTGGGATGTTTTGGGGTTTTTTGTGACAGCAGGTTTTCAGGCAGTGTTCTGAACCAGTTATCTTCTGAAGGAACCTGCTGGTATTTGAGTGTAGCGTTCATGAGAACCAGGAAATCTATATTTTCTGTACGTTTTTTAGATGCACCAAAACGCTGCTAAGAGCACCACCAGCTGGTGCTGGTGGACAAGCACAGGACACGGCGGTGCAGCACCAGCCACAGATCCACCAAGCTTGCTTCTCACCAACCCATAGAGCGCCTGTTACCACATTGCCTTACTCCCTGTTTTCAGACATGGAAACTTCATTTCAGCCTTCTCCCAAGCAGAGAAAGCATCTGATATCCCATTTCCATCTAGTTGCCTGCAGCTGGTGGCTCAGCCCCTGGGGGAATGTTTCTTTCACAAGCTCTATTAGGCTCCTTTCCTTGTGGCTCATTTTGTCCCTGCCAGTCTTTCCAAGTATAAGCTGGCTTCAAACGCAGTAAGTGCTTTCCTGTTACATAGACTTCTATCCCCAAAAAGTTCCTGGGTTTCCCAGGCACCTGCTGTAATTCAATCTGTCTTGGTGGCAACCAGAATTGTCCGTGAACAAAATGTTATTTGGCAGGCGAGGGCAAGCAGGTGTCCTATAGTATGAAGAAGCACGTGTTCCTGCCCTCTTGTAGCTCCCTCTGCCTGAATAAATCAGTGCTCCGTGAAGCATAAGGCTGAAATCAGACCCATATTGTGGAACAGTAAGGCATAGGCATTCAAACAGTATTAACAGGGCTAGACAGTAAGTACACCAAGGAGTAATAATATCTGTTTTGTAGTTCTGACTGGCAAAGAAGCCTGCATTTCCTCACCTAGGGTAATGGAAAAGACACAGGGGAACATGAACAAACCAAATTCCATGTATGCGGTAGGGCAACACTGCGTGAGACTTAGAACTGGATCCTCTACTTCATTACAAGGCAATGAACCTCTTTCAGCACCAAGTTCACACTGAGATTTTGGCTCTGGTTACCGTATTGGCAACAGAGTTGTGCACAAGCTACAGGCGGCTCCAGGGAAATAGCAGGAAGGCCCCCAAATGTATGAATTAGAGTTATCCAGATGGGGCATAACACAGGCTGTAGAAGCATCTGATGATCAAGGCAGGAGATAATGATTCATATCTTGGAGCTATTCCTAGAATTGTGGGGAAGCTCAATAGTGCGGTCCTGTGACCCGCAAAGCTCTGGAGGGGTGTTAAAACAAAGATCAGGAAATTTCATGGAAGGGGAAAAAATAAAGTTACTTTTCCAGGAAAGCACCTGTGAAAACAGGCAGGACTTTAAAGGAAGGTTTGTCCCTGTTAATATGCCTACTTTGTCAACATCTTAAAAGAGGTATTTAACACTCTGACCTTAAAACACAGCACGCATTTCAGCAAGAGCTAATTCTGAGATTTCAGGAACAAGACTATCCCTGTGCTACCTTGGTTACAGGATACTAAGTCATAGGAAACATTCCGGTGCTCAACGGAAACATGTGTTTACAAAACAAATTGTCATGGGGATGCACAGTAAACATAGTTGCGGAAAAGTTAAAACAAGGCTAAGATAAACACCTTGCTTAGACGTTATATTCACAATCTCTAATACATGGGAAGTGGGGAGAAAAAAAAAGGGAAAAAAAAGTAACTGGGAAAGATTAAAGTAACTCCTGCAAACTCACGTAGGTAATCATACAGTCACTACCTTGAAATTGGAGACCCTGGATGTGGTTCCATGACAGATCGGCTCTGAGAACACAGCCCAGAAGGAATAACCTGCATGTGTAGAGAGGAATGTTAAAGTCTGTGCTACAAAATTTAGCAGAGATAGTCAGTTACTGGCAGAAAACCTGAGGGACCTTTTTTTTTTTTTTTAAAAGAAGACCTATTTTATTTGTAGCAGAATGTATTTCGCTATAAAACAATACTGTCGTTTCAGTGCTCTAGACTAGACAAAAGTAATTCCACTGTAATCTGCCCTACAATTATTAAGATATAGATATTTCTACAGGTAGGAATAATGACACGGTTAGTAGTTTCTGACAGGTAAAGAAACATTAGGGAAATAAATTAATAACTAGCAAGGTAACATTGGCATAAAATCGGTCCCAATTAGGGCGTCTTCAAACCGTGGGGAGAACCGGGCCTGAGGAAGCGATACGCTGATGGTGTTACTAACACCAGCGCTTTAAGTCCCCACGAGCAGCGGGCGCGTATGCAGTTGTCCCGTTGATCTTGCGACGGAGTCTGCTTGGGTGTGCCGTCCTGCTGGAGCAGAGCAGGGGGCACACGCAGCCCAGGCGCGCAAGGGCAAACTCAAGGACTGGCCGCCGCCAGATGGTGGTTCTGTCCCTAACCCATTTCACAGGTGGCTGGCACGTATATTTAAATAAAAGCTGGTGTTTCTTAGTAAAAGCCAGTACTTGCCATCCTTTTTTAGGTTTAAGAACTCACAACCATCGTCTAACTTTTGCTGAGAATTAGAAACCAAACGAAGAATTTACACCTTCTCCTGCGCTATTTACTTTTATCTTCTCTCTGGCCGTTTTTTCAGTGCTGGCATGCGAGCAGGACCTCCTGCAGGAGCGATGCTGCTCACTGCGTTTTGCAGGCTGTCCACAAAATCATTGCTGCGGGGCACCTGCGTGCCGGGGCATGGGGCCAGCCAACTTGAGAGCGGGATCTGCTCCATCCTGACAGATGGGGATTAACGTCCCCAGCCATGAGATCATGTACTCTATACGTATCAAATGTTTGGGACAAGATTCCCAGCTGGGGCTGTCCTAGCTGTAGTCCACACTGAGTTTCTGCTGCTCTCTTTAGGAGATTGTGCTGTCGCTAATCTTGATCCCAAACTGGTTTTCCAAAAACCTGGGAGTTTTCAGACAAGCCTGGTTGCCTCACAAGTTTGTAACGTGAGGCAACAGGGCCGCATGGTGGGCAATGAGGTCTTACAACTAATTCGGGACCCAGGGGCAGAAATGCTCCAGCTGGTAGGAGAGGAACTCATTGTGATGTCCCTTCTCCTAGGTCACAGCTCCAGGGGCGCTCAGGGCATCCCCCTGCTTGCTGATCTCAGCTCTGCAGTGGGAAATCAGGAAAAAAAGTCACCCCAGCAAGTACCAGGCCAGGTGTCCTCTTCAGGACAAGAGGTAACAGGCACAAACTTGAACACAGGAAGTTCCGTCTCAATATGAGGAGGAACTTCTTTCCTTTGAGGGTGGTAGAGCCCTGGAACGGGCTGCCCAGAGAGGTGGTGGAGTCTCCGTCTCTGGAGACATTCAGAACCTGCCCGGACATGTTCCTGTGCAACCTGCTCTAGGTGACCCTGCTCTGGCAGGAGGGTTGGACTAGATGATCTCCAGAGGTCCCTTCCAACCCCGACCATTCAGTGATTCTGTGACAGAGTGGCTGAGTCGTGTGCTCCAGGGAGAGTACGAGCCAGAGGTACAGCTTTTGTAGGGTAAGGGTAAACAGCTAGAAATAAGTTCATATTTATTTGCTACTTTGATTTGGGCTTCTGTCAGAACAGGATCAGACATGCTAGTACTCATCCTCAGGACTGTAGAAATGTGTGCAAAGCTTATTAATTGATAAAAAATTAATACAGTCACAAGTAGGACAAATAGAAACTAGGGTGGATCAAATCCTCTGCTTAAAGTATATTGCAAAGCATAAACGATAGTGCTAAAATACCAGTGCACGTCAGCTATTAGCTAACCATATGGCATTTGTTATGATTGTATGAAATTCTTCATACGTGAATTCAACTTGTTTTAGACGGAGAAAGATTTTTAAAAAAATAAAAGATCTGTTCTCTTTCTTTAGCTTTGTTGCTTTTCTGACATAACGTTTGCAGTGTCATTTTTATCTTTTGCCGTCAAGACTGAAAATACGGATCTTCAGGACATTGGGAATCCTGCTGCTGACCATTAGTAGTAGCAGATCTGGCTCTTAGTACCGTAAACACAAGCAATGAACTGGTAACGGCCAAACTTGGCACACAGTATTCTAACAACGGGGGCCACATAGTAAAAGTGAAATTGTTCTGTTCTCTTTTGAAGGAACCTAGATATTTTCTCCAGATGTATTTTCCGTCAACAGCCCACAAATGTTCCATGAGAACTGGGCTATGCAGCACACAGCATGTCATCTTAGGAAATGCTCATAGAGCCGTTATTGAACGTGGCAATCAGAAGAATAGATGCACAAAGCTGTTCTGGGTACACAAGAAAACCTCAGTTTCATGCAAAACGCACGCTGGAATCCAGGCTGCCATTTTCCGCTTTGCCTGCCCCTCCAAGGCACGGGCTGCGCCGTTTGCTCCTGCTGTGCACCTGCGTGTAACGTTCAAAGACCAAGCGGTTCTTGTGGTTTTGGAGTATTTCTTTTTATTCAGCTTACTCTTCGTAGTGTTCCTGGCCCAGCAGGAAATAACAAAACCATCGCTTTCTAGGAGTCTGTTCCTGGGAGACTTGTAGCCCCGTTTTTCAGTCTAATAGCTCAGTCCTACATGAGCAAAACCCAATGTTTTTTCCAATGTTTGTGTCTGTTGTGTGAGACCATGTCTGGGGTGGGTCAAGCATCATGAACTTCTGAGCCTTCCCAGGTCTGCTTATGTGTGATTTGAAAGAGTATCTTGCTCAGTGAGATTCTAGGTCTTATGAGGGAATTACAGCTAACGGAAATCTAATGCAGACTTCTACTTATCACCGCTGTGTGGGCATAATTCTTATCAAAATTCGAAAGAGTTAAAGATTTAAATGGCTGAAGGAATTTGGAACAATATTAGTTATCACATCTCTTTTCTCTTGGAGGCAGAGGAGAGAGACGCATTTATTCTGACCTCATTCCTCAATCAGTTGAAAGTCACCAGGAAAAGCAGAGGCCAGTATTGTCTTCACTGCACACGCTTATAGTTTGATGGTGTTGCACCCATTCCTTTGCACTGTAAAAGCAGCAATAAAATAAATTTATGTCCACCTTTGAAAATGCTGAAAGCCAAGTTTTAATTCTGTTAAATAAATATTCCCTCACAAATTGCTAACTTTGAAATTTTGACCCCAATGCTGGCACATTTCTCAAGATGAAAGCATAACCCAGAATTTTTTTTGAGAGAAATTTTGATCATCCGTGACTGCAAGTCTGCATTATGATCTTACTTTTGACATAAATGGGTATTGCGGGAGTTCTTTTATGAAATAATACAGCATTCCTCTCAAGAAACGAGATGAGAATCTGGGCCAGTCTGTCAAAATAACAGTTACTTGAGTGCGTGGTACCTCAGAGGTACAACTTGATTTCTCAGTCAGAGCTGCTGCTACATTTGTGTTCTGAGTACAGGAAAATATTGTTGCATCTCAGATCCTGGCTGGGCACAAATTATTGGTAAATACCGACTCTACCACCTCTTCATCAAAAGAAATGGGACTGGTCTGTGCCTCAGACTGACCCACCTAGACCCACCTGCCTAATTTGGGTTTGTCCCAGAGCCGCCCTGCCCTCTGCGCCATCGTATCTAGCTGGGTTAGTTGCTGTCGTCTCCCTGGCTGGCGGCAGGCCCTTCTCATGGCTCTCCAGCTACGGGGGGGCTACCAGCCATGTGGTATGAGTGGCCCACGCATGGTTCCGGGAGGGAGACATGGTAGCAAACAGCGGTGCCCTCAGCATTCGGAGTTGAGCAGAACTGTGTGGAAATCGAACAACCTTTATCATTTGCTTTTATTAAAGTGTTTTGGCAGGTCAAACACACACAGTCGGGTTCCCAGGCTGGAGTCTTTGTTGGAAGAGAAGAAGGGAACCAGTCAGGCCAGTAGCTTCTGCGATAGCAAAAAGTGGCAAAAACCCCAAGTGTCAAACTAAGATGAATTCACAGAAAAATGTACTTATGGAGTTCGATTCAAAAAGAAAAGGCTGGTCCGGACCTGATGTGAAATTCTCTGTTTTTATAATAAGGGTGGAGTATTTAATATTATTTAAGTAATATTTCCTAGGGAAAAAAATATTAAATTTGTGGTTTACGAATGTTTTAATGCAATCTTAGTGCAAGACATTTTGGAAATATTAAAAATATCAGATTTTTGCAGCTAATTGAACACTACAATTGCCATTTCAAAAAATGTAAGTGTTTGATGGCATCTCGGTCAGTTTTCGGGACCCACTTCATCCAGAATTGATAAGAAGAGACGAGAGTTTATTTGGGGCCCATATCTCTTAGTATCAGTATGTTATTTATAATTACATACACCCTAGAAAACGTCTGCCTTTGAGAATGACCTGACTATAGCTGGAGTCTGCATATTTTCTTTTTTTTTTTTTCCTTAATGCTTTTATGTTAACATTTAGTATACATATGCATATATATAATTATCATAGAGGGCACATGAGTAACTGATAGCGGCTTCTGAGCACAGAACGAAAAAAGCGACTTAATTTAAAATTCAACACCTCAAATAGACAATACTTCACCAAATAGGGGGTTTTTTTAGCCCAAATTCCTAGGATGACTGCTAGCAATCTTGTTACATTTTTTGACTCTCTCTCAAATTCAAAGATTTTTAAGCTAATATATTGTAAGGGTTTCATCAGTGCTATCACAGTCTGTCGCGTCAGTGCTCATGCTCTACAGAGCAATAACAACGTATGTTAAAAATCTGTGGGAAATTTTCAGAAAGGACATAGAATTTTTCTGAGGAAATATAAAGGTGCATTTGTGAGTACAGGACACGTATAGTCTTATAAAAAGGAACATATTTGCAACTTCCAGAAGCATGATAACAAGAAGACTAATTCAACATACTCTCTGTATCCTTAGAGTTTAGTCAGAATTGGAGTTTTATAAAAATCCTCTTCTGCTGAGACCATATAAATGGCTTGCAATGCAGGTTTGTGATTCCAAAGATTTGCAGCCAAGGGAGAAAACCTTTAAAGAAATAGGATCAAAACATCTTCCGGCATCATGCGGCATGCTTTGCGGTCGTTAGTAGTAAAAGCAATCTGTATTTTAAAAAAATGCATATTTAATTTATTGTTTATGGGGGCTTTTTAGTTGTTTTCTAGTTTTCGGGGTTTTTTTTTTTTAGTTTTTTTTGCGTGTTTTTTTTTTTTAACTGAAGGAAATGTGGGAAAAGGAAGTCTTAAAATTTTGTTCATCCCAGATCTGCTAATTAGAATTTACTACCTTTAAATAAAGCATTTTTTCAGATCTTCCTTCAAGCAAAACATACATCATGTTTGCTTATGTGAGCTCTCCTGTGTGATGCTGTTGAGAGGCTGAGTGAGCCAACGTGCTTATTTGAAAACTAGGAGAGCTTGTGAGGAGGTCTCCTGTATGTGACAGCTGAAGTCAGTGAGTTCTGAATTTGTTTTCATGAGCGTTTCTGTCTGTTCCTTGTAGGGTGTTTTGCCTGAGGTGTCGCACCTCACGTCTCAATAAGTAACCAATTCCCAAACAATGCCCAGATGGACAAATGCTGAGTTACTACGACTCTTTGGAGGATGGGTGCCACTACCATACTTCAGGACTAAGGGACGGAAAATAGTCAATTGATGGCCTTTTTTAGGCCAAGTGTTTGCAGATTCAATAGCGATGGTCAAAGTGATAACAGATGACATGAAAGGGAAACAAGGCCAGGAAGAGAGAAATTTAGTAAGAACAGACCTTTGGTTAGTTGTGGAGTGGCATCCTCAGCACGGAGCTGGAGGGCAGAAATGGACCACGGGGCACAAAGAAATATCTCTCTATTCTCATCTTAACACTTTCCGGAGTCAAAAATATGCATATTTTAAAATTTTTCTCTGACTCCTATTTTCATGGATTACTGGGCAAGAAAAGATTTCAAAAAGTAACCCTGCAAAAAAAACTGCACGTGAGGAGAGCAGATGTCATCATGCTTTCCCTTTGCTGTTGAGCAGGCTGCTTTCAACGGCAGTCAGGGTACACCAGAGCTTCTTTTAGTGACAGATCTGTCTGCTACATGAAGTGTGTTACACTTTTGTTTGTATAGGAGGAGGCCAGCTGAAGTTCCCAAGATCCCACTATAAATCTCCAAAATATATTTTCATTTACAAGTTAAGCAAACTAATACAATACTGTGCCGTGAATATTTATTGGCTCTCAAGAGACGTGGAAGAAAGATATCTATAAACCTGGAGCAATGTATTTTTTTAGTTAAAGAACCAATTCTACTTTGCTTGTGTTTTTCCTGCCCAAGGGGTCCAGGTCTATTTTCTTATCTGGGAATGAGATGCCTCAAAAGAGAAGGTATGGTAGACTTAAAGGTCTGAATATTCAGGAATTTCATTTTTATCTTCAAAATCTGTTTTCCACTGCCTGGTCTGGTCAACACAGAATCATAGAATCATAGAATCATAGGGTTGGAAGGGACCTCTGGAGATCATCTAGTCCAACCCTCCTGCCAGAGCAGGGTCACTCAGAGCAAGTGGCACAGGAATGCGTCCAGGCAGGTTCTGAATATCTCCGGAGACGGAGACTCCACCACCTCTCTGGGCAGCCTGTGCCAGTGCTCTGCCACCCTCAAAGTAAAGAAGTTCCTCATGTTTAGGTGGAACTTCCTATGATCAAGTTTGTGCCCGTGACCTCTTGTCCCATCCGGTAATGGGCACAAACTCGAGCATAGGAAGTTCCACCTAAACACGAGGAGGAACTTCTTTACCTTGAGGGTGGCAGAGCACTGGCACAGGCTGCCCAGAGAGGTGGTGGACATAAATATATAAATTAATGAAAACAGGAGAAAAACTGATTTAGCAGTTATTTAGTTTAATTTTATTTTGCCCATTTTTATTATTTCTAAAATATAGCCAATAGCAATAGTGGCATTGCGATCTAAGAAGCTGCTGCTGTTTGTAAAACTGGCGTTCAGAATATTGTGTGACAGCTTCTCTTGTTTATTTATTTTCCCTTTTCAGGTGCATCTAGTATGTCTCAAACTCTGTCACTAGGGGTTTTTATAAAACTGAAGTTAATTAAGATGCACATGAAACTGTGATATTGGAGTAAAACCCAGAAAACCTGAAGGATAGCAACTGGCTCATCAGCTACACTGTCATGAATGACAATTTTCAGAGGACCATCAATCAATTTAAGCCACAGATGGGTAGGATTTTTTCAAGAAAAAGCAGGGTTTAAGAACAAACAAACATACGGACCAAGAAACCTAACCTGAATAGAAATGCTTTCACTACTGAAAGGATTACTGCACTTGTCTTTGGTTTAAGGTTTAAAAAATCTCACAGAATTTTGGAATCCCGGTGACACTCTGCTAGTGGAAAAGGCCACAGGAAAAAAAAAAAAAAAAAAAAAGAAGAAAGAAAAAACAAAACACAAAGAAAATAAGGGGAAATGCCTGAACGCAAAGGTGAAATAGCAAAGTCAGTCGCCTAGGATCACTATTGAAACTGAATGAGGTAGAAGGAGGAAATTCTGCAAACACAGGAGCAAAAATCTCATGCTGTTTTTCCTTGACAGTATTGCTTTAATATAAACTAAAACTATCTCAGTTCTCGACTGAGTAGTTTCTCAAATGTTTCACTCAAGCTATGACGAATTCTAATGAATTCTAGTGTCAGCAAAGGCCTGCAGAGTCTGCTGCAGAGGAGTTACGGATGGTGCATTTTTCTGTTACTAATTCTGAACTCGGATCAGGTTGTTCAAAGCCCCAGGTCAGATGGGGCTTTGAGCAACCTGATCTAGTGAAAGATGTCCCTGCCCACGGCAGGGCGGTTGGAACAAGAAGACCTTTAAAGGTCCTTTCCGACCCAGACCATTCTGTGATTCTACGCTTAATACTGCCTTCCTGATTCTGCTGCAGGTATTTGAGTTACCGTCCAGGAAAGACATGAAAATCTGGATTTGCAGACAGATGTATAAGATCCCTTTCCCACTTTACCTTACTCAACTTCAAACATTCATAAATGCCAGAATGGATTCTGTAACAACGCCAAACTTCATGTGTAAGGTTCACAGTGCACCAGGAAATATTTTAGTTCACACAACCACTAAGCAAATTATTAAATGGAATAAATCTGTATGATCTGTGGATGGACATAAGGACAAAATAGGTTGAAATCAGGTTCTTTCATTTTATGGTTTTCTGAGCCGCGTTCTCCTTAGCTGGTGGATAGTAGGACTTCAAAAAAACCCCACATGCTGACTGTCCCCTGAACCACGGGTATACTGGTGGCCTTTGTTATACCCTGTGCAAACCTGCTGTCCTCAGACGAGGAGAAATGAAGTCACTCTTTCCCTAATTGAGCTGATTGGTCACAACATCAGTGACCGCCTCAGAGGCAGTGTGAAGAAGCCTAGAAGACAGTGTATAGAGAAGCAGTAAAGAATGTGAAAGGTCTGGTCTGCTCTTCCTTTCTTTTTTTCTTTTTTTCTTTTTTTTTTCCTTTTTTTTTTTTTTTTTTTTTCTTTTACCTGCATTTTGAAATCTCCTGGGTCTGCATCTGGAACAGTTTGCTCCTCACTTCAGTGGCTCGGGATGGAGCCTTGGGGGTTTGACTTGGTGACAGCCGTGTTGCACTGTCAGTGCAGTAGCAAGGAGCTGGTCACTCCTGTGAGGGACACGGCCTTAATTGGCAAAAAAAACCCTGTTGGTTGCATATTTAGTAGGCAGGGCAAATTTCTGTGTTCCTAGGAATTAAACTTACAAGTGCACCTGGCTTAATGTATAAAAGGAGACATTTTTACTGGAATCATAAACTATGCATAAAACATTGATAACACTAATTGTTACTTGAGGGATTTATTAGCCAAAGTAGTTACTTTTCTTGACTATCCTGAATTCAAAACTTACTGACAAATCTTGCTTGCAGAGAAACCTCAGGGGTTATGAAATCTTATTAATTGGGAAAGTGTAAGACACAGTCGAGCCATGAACATAACGAAGATGTTCCTAGTAAGACACTTCTGGGGTACAGATCTGTGCATTTCAAAGAGCTGAAAACTTTCTCCAGCAAATCCTGTTCTGTGAGCAATTACTATTTAATTCATACCATTGAACTTCCTCCATCAACAAATACAAGTGTGATGAGATCATGGGACAAATGAGTATATTAGAGATCAAGAGAAGACATATAATTTTTCAAATTACTCTGAATTCGAGAGAGACGGTGGAAAAGCTGCTCCATATGTCAAGACTCAAGACATGCACCATTTTTCCAGCAGCTTAATGATTTAGCTTCGTAAGCTTTCAAACATTCAAGTGAACACCTGTCAACGGGCAGGTGTGATATTCTGCTACTTGGTAGTATAAACTGTGATTCCCAGGTATAGCGATGCTGGCAGCCCTATCATCATTTAAATGTAGTCGCGCGCTCTTCTCCGCTTGTGACCAATGAAGTCTGCGTGGTCACGCTGAGAAGCTGCACGTCTTGGCAGGTCTGCTGCTGGCTTTCTTCACACTGGGATTATTTTAGATTGGCTGCAATGAATGTGTTATTTTCCATTTGTTAACGCATGGGGACTTGTAACTCTGACAACTGAGAAAAATACACTCATTTATATGATGATTACTCTTGTTTTCTCAGATGCAATCTGAAAACACACTCGCTTATCTTTACCTTCTCTCACGCGCGGGCATGGTCCTAAAACCGGCAACAATCACAGTACTAATTGTATGATGCTTTCTTTGGCAGCAAGGAGAACAATTCATAAGGATTTTCTATTACAGTAAATTCCAGATGTGAAAATAAAGATAATCCATATCCTTCTAGTAACACAGAAAAGAAGGAGAATGATAGCAAAATACACTTCTTATATTTTTTACTTTGATCAGAAAAATCATTATTTCGCAGCTGTTTCTGGCTTGAGTAGGTAAGTTCAATTATTACAATTAAACCCCATTGGGATAGTAAGAGTGTAATGATACATTGAGCTACCCTGGAGAGCTGGTGCAGTGCCAGCTGAAGTACGCAACCAAAAGTGAGTTTTATACACATGCCTTGGTGTGTCCCAGTACTCAAGCCTCATGGGAGACAATAATAAACGGCTGATAACAATTAACTGTTTATTGGATCTGGCACAACAGAGAGGACACAACTGATTTAAGAAATTAAAATTAAATTATAAAAAATGAACCCACATGTAAATCAATACTGCCTCTCTGATTTCACAGTGCAGTCATTCTGTTTCATATCCCTAAAGGCCACTTTGTAGCGAGGTCATTAATAAACTTTTTCTAAATAGGTCTTTGAATTATGCCCTTGGGGTTTTTTTATTAGGTGTGGATCTGGTGATTATTATATATGCCTTCATCACCCTGAGGTATGGCCAGTACAGGGAGAGATCCAGCCCTGACCTGAATGGGGAGACTGGCCACAGGACAGCATCAGGCGTGTGGGCGTCTGTGTATTGCACTAGACAGGCATTAATTGGAAAAATGAGGGTTACAGTCCCCCTGGTCCCATAATAGATTTGTTCCTGACTTCATTGTGCTTTTTTAAGGAAACTCTTTCAATCTGGATTTTGTGTTCTTACAAGATGGGCCGGGTCAATTACAAGGCACGTTGCAGTGATGCTACCGAATATCTGGATGGAGTTGAACAGTGCCATTTTTGAGCTGCTAATTACTAAGTGGCTTGGGCTATGATTTCACTACAGAAGCTTTCCTTTCTACACGGTAGCATAACAATTATAATCACTATATATATTCAAGCTAGTTCCTCTGATAAAAAGAGGAAGAAAAGGCTTAATGCGAGTCCCATGGTAGAGTTTGTTTTATTTGCCTTTGGCCCATGAGAGCTTTAATTTGCTGACTCTTATCTCATGCTGAAAGATTCCTCTTTTCCATGGGCTCCAGGGGTCGGGGAGGATGACAGTTCTGAGGGAGTCGCCTGCAGGCATCATTTCTCAGAAGTTCCTGTGGTTGTAGTTTTACCTGTTGTTTCAAAGCCTAGCACCAGAAGTTAAAAGAAACCTATCCCTCTTTGAAGGTGAAAAAAGTTGTCTCGTGCTTCTTGCAGGTTTTATTTTGCTTCTGTCTTCAACGAGCAAAACAGGCGCTTCTGTGCACATCGGAGTCCCCTAACACGACTCCCTGCCCGGCGAAGTCTTGCAGGTCTCCTGTGTGATGACTCCACAGTAAAATCATGAGCCTCTACAGCCTCCAGGATGGCTGCTCTGTCATGCTGGCAAGATTGTCTTCTGCTGCGGTCTCCATGGGTTGCAGAAGTTCTGCTGCTTTTCAGACACTTTTGAGATTTGCCCTTGGTGCTTTGTTGAGAGGCACCTCGACAAAATCAGCTTGAAGTCACCAAGCCAGAGAGAGAGAGCACCGAGCACAAGCCGTGAATAACCAGGTAAGCTTTCTTGCTTGCCTTCTGTGTTTTTGACTGAATTCCCTGTAAAACACACATTTTCCCAGTAAGTCTTCTGCTGTGCAGCAGCCCTCCAGCAACTAGCATCTGTCTTTAACTTGTGTTGAACTTGTTGGGTTACTTATGTTAGCCCCTGATCCCAGACTTGCTAGGCCTGTGAAAAGTTCATTTTACTTGTAAAAGTGAAACAAAAATATTGCCTTATACTGCCCCTTTCTTGCCCATTTGAGTGTTCAGCTCTTTGTGTGCAAGGCTTCTTAGGGAAAGGACTACTATTGCTGTTTCTAAAAGGGCTTTTAGGTGCCTTTACTGGCCAGAAGACAACTAACTCAGAGTGTACCTCTCTGAATTGCCATCTGAGGGGAGGGAAGAGTAGAATGATCTTCTTCTGTGCCATCAGTCACGATTCTTTTCTCTTAGTATCTGTAGGGCTTGTCTTTCATTATAAATTGTATTCTTTCTTCCTTGTGGTCCTTTCACAGGTTTTCGACTTATTCACTCATCTTCAGCATTTGTATTGCACTTCATGTTTCCAGAGCACCGTGAAACTAATGAACTCATCACAAAGACTTTTACTGTCATTTTTCAGAATTGTTAGTGACAGACCTGGGGGTATGGTGTAGTAATTCAGCCTGATATGTTGATATGCTCTCTAAGATAAGCACGAGCATCATAAACTACTGCAACTGGTTTGGAGGAGTTGATGAGAAAATGAAGCCTTTACTCTGGTGCCTATTAGAAATATTTCAGAAGCCATTTGATGCTGTTGGTCCTACGTTCCCAGTGAGTGTTTTCTGCAGCACGACATGCTCTTCTTCCTCCATTCTCTGTCAGTGAAACCTGTCTACTCTTTTTTTTCTCTGTATATCTGTACCAAGCTGCTGTATCGACCAAGGGTCAGTGTCTTACACTGAACTTCAGTATATTGATTTCAGGAGATTGGCCGGTCCTTTTTCTTGTAATGGCTTGAATTTCCTGATGGTTTAAAGCAGTGATTTTTTGTTAGTATTCATTTTCCATCATAAGCTAAAGTTACCCATGCAATCCATCCCTTTGGCCAAAGTCTAATCAGACACTTATACCGTATTTTGTCTTAATACTTCTAGTATTAGAGATTGTCATCAGACAGCATCCCAGTGCATGACACCCTTTACCTCGACAATGGTTTTCCCAAAGGCTAACCTGAATGATTCATGCTTCTGATTACTTCTGAAAAAACCACGACCGTCAAGACCTGATCATTTCCTTCTTGTTTGCAACTAGCTCTCACGTGTCTGTTCTCTCACCACATCCCTCTCCACTCTTCTCCTCTGTAGAGGCAAGAGCTATGTTTGCCCATCACGTTGTTTCTCCAGAGTTCAGGCAGTTGACTGTGACTCTCATTTTCCAGCCGCTGTACTATCGCATTACAGCATTGAATGTACAACCATTTATTTTCCAAGCAATTTTCTCTGGGTACAACATTAGAAGAGGAGAAAGGAGGCATTCTGTTCAAAACCGCTGTCAGCCACTTGTGGAGGGAAAATCATCGATGCATATGGAGTAAGAGTAAATCTGAGACTATGTGGTCTAACACCTGCTTCTTTCCAAGGCACACTGGGTCAGCAGCACAGAAAGTTGCTTTTTGGACTTTTTTTTTTTTGTGTGTATTCTTTTGGCCAACATAACATGATCTATGCAAGGCAGAGTCTGAAAGCAGGCACTGAACCCATAAATAGGATATCTGCAGCAGTGTTCAGTGGTTGGGTAATTTAAGCAGAAGGCAACAAGTGCAGCTGATGGGATTTGGTTGCTTCGTATGTCTGCATTTCTGCTTCTGCGAGACTGGCAAGCACG
Source organism: Fratercula arctica (assembly GCA_947846985.1). NCBI lineage: Eukaryota > Metazoa > Chordata > Aves > Charadriiformes > Alcidae > Fratercula > Fratercula arctica. Next base: position 33,839,423 of record CANTUZ010000008.1, read on the forward strand.
ACTGCTCGTGCTTTGTAGCTTCTCGTGTGCCCTTGCCTTGTCATCTGAATTTGACTTCACGCGTGCCGATTTCTCTGGTAAAAACTCCTGATATTTTTGCATTTTGCCAGTTACAACAGCCACATCTCGGTTTAATTGTGCTCTGCAGCTTTCACAAATAAATTCAGCCATCTGTGCTTGTAGACCAAATACATGCCTTTTCTTCGCATGTTATCATCAATATTAATGTGACTAATCTTTAGCACTGGTTCCTGCATCATTCTAAATAAACAAATAAGAGCAGTTGTAGCTTGCAGCTATCAAAATCCTTTGGTGTTCTTTTTAATAAGAAGCGATATGTTCTTACTGACTTGTAGAGTGGAGAGAGGAGCACTGGAACCCCCGCCCCCTCGCCCCCGTTATGTTAATGGTTTATACAGATCTCCACCGTAATCTGTTGCAAAATTAACACAGACAGTTGGCAATGGATTTCATTGCCATGGCAGGACAAGAGATGCATCTTTAATAAACTGATTGTTAAATGATGTAGTCTAAACCTATGCTTATGTGATCAGGGTAAACCACGCTCTTCAGCTACGTTGAAAGAATGCATTGGGTCTGGGAAAATGGAACAGATTTGGAAATTTTTGTAGTTAATGTTTGTTGATTCAGCTAGGACATTACTACAGGCAAATTCATCCTAATTGGTACTCAATTAAGCAAGAGGTCTGAAAGTGGTTTAATTTGATAAGGATACTTTTGGCCTTATTTCTATATTTTAAATCTTTGCCTATTTTAGAGAGTAAATTATTTTTTACAGACACATAAACCCAGCTATTTAGTTAGACACAAATATAGGGCAGAATGTAAGTAATATGTACATCAAGACAAAGATACTATGATTATAAAGATATACGATCGTTAAGTCCTGCTCTACTTTAAAACATCACATGACCAAAGTTTTTTTGTTCACAACCAAATGACTTCAAGTCCAAAAATTAGGAGAATGCAACAAAATAATATTTTAATTGCCCATCTCAGCGAAGATGCATTCACATTTATGAGATGCATTAAAGAAATGTATTACTCGTTAGTTAAACATTTTTTTTGGATGACCTTGGTGGTGTATCTATGGGATGTCGTCCCCTGTGGGTTGGTGGGGAATGAACAAGTTAAGGGAGACGCAGGCCCATGTATCTGACCTCTGCAGCTTCACACAGCTCCTGAGATGTGCAGATCCCTCCCAACCAGAGCTTCCTCACAACCCTGCCTGACCCTTCCTGCCCATCTCGCCACCCCAGGCTCCACTTAGCTTTAATGATCGTTCTTTATAAACACAGATTGATTTAAATATGTTCAAGATTGTTTTTTCTGCCAAGTGGTCCAGACAACATGAATACACTGATTCAGCGAGACAAAACACTGATATAAAGTGGTGAATAAGATCAAGGCAGGTCAATTGTACCAGTATGTTTGTATCAAGAAAGAAGAGAGACTACATTTATACGAAGCCCTTGACCTCCAAGGTCAGAACAATCTAACGTGAAATACCTTTTTTGAGCAATTTACATTAAAATCAAGGAAAACAGTGTGTAGGGGTGTTTGCTGGGGACATTTCATAGTGCCACCATATGTCACAGTCAGAGCACAGACAGAGATGGCTTTAGGCCATGGGAGAGGTATGGCTTTCCAGTCATGCAAAGGATCACGTGAAAAACTACATGCGTTTTGTAGCCCAAAAGCAGGAATGTGCTAGGAGGTTGTTGCCTTGTCTCCCTCACTGTTGTTTGCAATGTAACATCTTTTTGTCTCTGCCACCTTGTCCTTCTGCAAACTGTCAGTAAAGACATTCGCTTGTGAGCTGGGCCATGGCTGTTTCCTCTGAGGATGTCACTAAGTGAGGCTCCAGTGAGAATGTCATTTCTCTCCAGCGAGGGCAAGTGGCAGAGATTGTATGAGTGAGGGGCCCAACAGCAAGCATGGCACAACTTTCAAGCTTTGGGAGTATCCTGAACAGCTACTCATTGCATAACTGGTAACTAGTGTAGCAATTCCCAGTCTGATGTTGTGCATCAATAGCTTTTGGCAATCTTACAGGATGTGTGTATCAGGATTTTACGTCAAGCTACCAAATGGAAAGTCCCTTAGACAACAGATAACATTATAACAGAAAAAAATTAGTAGAGATTAAGTAATAACCATTTTTAGTATGGAACGTAAATCAAAAAGAACAAAACCAGCTACATGCCATAAAATATACCGTGGAACTTTTTAATACAGATTGCGTGCTTTTTCCAAGGGTGAAGTATGACCTTTAGACTCCACGAGAGTGGGAGCAATTTGATTTCCATCAAAGGGAACAGCAGGCATATCTAATGGCTTTAAACAGTGTTTGGATGCAAGACGCAATATCTTGGTCTTTTCTGAATTAAGTTTGCATGTATTGACTGGCATTGAAGAACTGATGTTCGACAAGCTGATAGCTCTGGAGCTGCTCTCTGCATGTCGGCTGAAATGGAAGCAGAGATTGGAGTTTCATTCCAATAGCCCATAAAAAGGGGTGTTGAATACTGCTACCTACTGTCAACACAGCGACACTAAGTATAAGAGTAAGGGCAGAACTTTGGGCGAAAGCCCATTATACACGTGTTGTGTGAGAGGTAATAGCATATGAAATAAGCTTTTTTTGAGAAATACAATGCAAATGAGCTAAGAGCTCTCCCTCTTGCATTGTTATCTAATTTTAAGCATCCAGCGGTTGCTCTCACCAGCAATAAGAAAGCCTAAAAGCTGACCTTGGTGTTATCATGACTGTAGGATTCCCAGTATTTGAATGAAAGCAGGTGTATAATACACATCCGTATCTTCCCTATTCGCCTATAGTCACTCTACACAAGCTACATTTCAGTCTATCCAGAAGCGATGATGACAAAGTCGCTTGTTAGGTGGAGTGCCTGGTCACAGCACGCTGAAGCAGGTGCTTCATTAGTTTGGCCGGTTCTTAAGTTGAGAAGTCGCAAAACTCTGCTTTTACCTGATGATGATCCAACTGAATCTGGACCTGAGAGAGCCGTTCCCAGTGCAGTCCCAGTGGGGTTATGTCAGAGAGATGTCAGTGAGATGGAGGTGCAAGAATTGGGTATAGCCCCTGAATAATTTTCTTCTAAGGAGTGAGCAACTTTGTCAGCGCCAGCTCTGATAATCTGGTAGCATTCATATGCGCAGTCTTTCTTTTGGTCTGCGTTAAGGGATATGAGGGATTTCATTTTTTTCAGAGTTGGACTCTGTGGCGTTCTTTTACTGCCAAAAGCCAAAGACTTTTGCATTTGCAGTGGATTTGTGAAGGCGAATATACTTTGGAATAGATCTGGAATTGGAATTTGATGGACTGATCATTGTAATGCTTTTTATCTTTAACATCTGGACTAATACTAAGTTTGCAGTTCAGTTTCTAAATATTAAGAGTCTGCTTCACAGAGCTGCTGAAAGCCTGAAACTCCCACTGTTTTCAGCCTTTCCCATTTACTCAGCTTCCTAAAATTTGACCTCTTTCATTTGGGAGCCTGACACTTGGCTCTCAACTTTCTAGTGTCAGTCTGCATTTCATTAGCACATCAAAAAAGCTTTTTATCAGTTCTTCCACTGAGATGTAGGATCTTTTCCAAAATTCATAGGTAGATTTTGAACTAATATTTTAAGTCTGGACACGCTTATAGTTGCTGTCTACTTTTCATCTGTTGAGAAGCCAATAAAAATCAACATTTCTAAATTTTTGCACATGGTGATACTGGATCTTCTTACAGCAGTGTGATGATCGTTGTAGACTATTGATTTTCTCACAACAAAACCCTAGTAACTTAACAAGCACCATTCAGCATTAGGAACTTATGTAACTGGGTACATGATAAGCTTTTTAATCTTTCTCCTTAGCACAAACAATGCATTTTTCCAGTTTGCAGGGCCTCAGGAACACTCCCTATTACCTGCCACCTTTCTTCTGAAAGAGATGTAACTCCATACAGCGTTCAACAGAAATTCCTCCTGCTGAGGATGGAGGTTAGACACCATTCTCTGCCTTCTTACACTGAGAATAGACACCATTCTCTGCCTTCTTACACTGAGAATAGGAAGTTCATCTGAAAGTTACGTGAGCGTTGCTCTTTCAGCACACCAGACCTCAGTCTCCAACAAGGGTACCCCACTGCCAAAGCATCTTGTAGTGTTCATACAGTGACTCCTCCATAACCATCAGATAGCAGCACTTTGAAAATTCACCTCCCTCCTTTCCCTGGCATTATGTTCTCTCAGACAGTCCCAATGTAGACTTGTTATTCATTTCACCATTATGGAAATGTTCTGCAAAATGTTCTCTTTAATGAGTGAAAAAGAATTTATGATCTCCTCTTCATCAAGCAATGTGTGTGCTGCCTTAAATCATACTTCGATAGATCTCTGAATGGCATGAGTAATTAACAGGCTTTATAGAAGCTTTGTAATAACCAGTCACATCAAAGGGTAGTAATAAACCAGAAAATAAACTAATAATTAAACCAATAAATCTTTTAAACATCAGTGGATTAAAAACTCCTTTGAAAATAAGCATGTGCACTAGCCAACATCTAAATGATGAACTTTGTCCAAGAAACTCATACGATGCTGAACAGAAGATGCAACAAATGTCCATCACACAAAGGGATTAGTCTTGGTGGTTTATATGATATGAAATACGTACTCAGTCATACGCTGCCTGGCAAGCATTCAGTAGCAAAATGCCCATGTGTTTTGAAACCATTTAGGTTGGGCAGTAGCGCAGATCAAGAAGAGCAGATCTGCAGAGCAGAACAGATTGCTGCTGAAGGTCTGACATCCTCGTTATGCATTTTCATGGTTTTATTTGGACTGGTCCTGTGTGGTGAATACTGATGGGAGTACCGTAGATGCACTGCTGGAGGATATCTTCCAGCTTTGTTTTATTCTGAAGGAATCCAGTTTGTGTACTTGGACACTGCTACGTGAAGAAAACATGAGGGCAGCAGGGACTATGAGGAGGTTTAATTCAAAGCAGCATTTCCCATCTAAGCTAAAGCACTAACATAAACACACTCTTCAACAAGCAGGAAGGACAGGGAAAAATGTCCTTAAATACTCTCTGTTCTTCTGATGTCTTACCCTGCATCGCGCTTTCTCATTGTGGGGTTATAGCTGCAACCTCAGTTACCTGCATTGCTTGGGTCATGTACGGAGCAAATAAAAGTTGTTTTACCTAGATGCCGTCAGGACTGGGCTCAAAGACAAATCATATTCTACTGCCACACAGCTAAAATACAGGGATTACCTTGTGGGCCACCGTCCACGGCTGGTGAAGCGTGCAGTTCATCTCACGCCCCAGGCAGCTGCATGGCCAGTCACCGCCGCACCGCAGGGGGGCTGGCCGGGACGCGCTGCGGCCACTGTGTCGATAGACACCGTGAATTCACAGCCATTTGCTATGATAGAGCTGAAAGCCTGACAGGAGCTATCATATAGCTTTCCATGAAAATCTGAAACAATGTGGCAGGACTTTAATTTGATATACTTGATTTTTACGGTGCAAACTTTATGGTTTTTTGAAAAAGGATATTATGGTACTGGTATTCCGAAGTTGACATTGTATCTAAAAGTAAAACTATATGTGTTATACAAGTCCCGAATAACTGGATAAATATTGCTAAGTGCCGCTTAGAGAATGAAATGCAGAGCCGCACTACACCCACACACAAACAAAAATGCTATCTGCTGGGAGTTCTTTATTGTGTTGAGCAGAGAGCTATAAATGCACATTTAACTAGTGATTTGTATCACTACTTTATCTTATATTTAGACCTCTGAATGTAGAAATCAGAGCCTCACAAGCTCAGTTCACTACTGGATACCTGAATACATTCAAATAATTTTCTTACAGTCTTGGGGTGCAGAAAATGAAATTGAAATCTTCAGCTAAATTTCTTAGGACAATCCACCAAGATTATGGAGTTTTGGGTCCATGAATGACCACACCCATGATTTCAAAATAAAAAAACAATGCCAGGTTACTAGGGAATGCCACACATGGAGAATTGTTGCAGCCAGAGGTGGTATCTTGGTATATTTTATTAAAGCAGATCTAGATAAATTCAGGACAAAATTTTCCCAATAAATGAGCTGTTTCAAGATACAGACTTAGCATGTAGCACCACCAGCTTGTGGTTGTGAGTCACTTATGACAGAGACACTCAAAGAGATTCTTTGGTTTCTTTATGAGCCAAATGTGCCTTCCAATCCTTCCTGCAGTAACTCTAGAGCTTCCAGGCTTTGCAAAGTAATTTTAGGATGGTCCCAAGGAGTCTGGATGGGAATAAATCTGTCTGAAAACAATAAGTGGGGCGGTTCAGTTATGTTTTCCACTGTGTTTCTTTTTTCCTCCATCAGTGTGAAACTGTAAACAGTTCCCGCAGAATATTCTCTACTTGCAGTTTGGCACCTGCTTCTTCCATTTGCTCCTTCTCTTTTTGTGATATTTCTGCACCTTTTATGAACGTCCACAGGATTTCAGTATCAAGCACAACAAAGCAACCATTTAAAGTGTGGATTTTTTTCTTCGTTGTCTTCTTTCAAAGTATGGCCAAAAATCAATATGATTTTGCAGTTCTAACTTTTATTCCTTCAGTTCAAATTCTAATCTTTCTTAAAATGTATGTGTTTACACTGACACTTGTCTTACAAAGTTTGTCTTTGATCAGCCAGTGCTAATATACAGAGTATGACACAAGTGATCATAATTTTATTCAGAAACTAGAAATGGCAGTTTAGCAGAGAAAAGAGGAGGATGTCCGCTTTGTAAAAATATAAGCCCTTCTACTGTGTTGGGAATTTCATAAAGTAGGAAAAAGAAAGAACAAAAAGGAAAGGGGGAAAGAAGGGGAAAAAAATGAACAAATATGTTCATGATTAGTTGAAAGAGTGTGGCAAATTAACTTGTATCACCTCTAAAATTAACATGCCCTGGTATAAAACCGTTCCTTTTTTAGCTGTATCCATGGATGTGTGTGGTTTTCTAGCAGAAGGCTCAATTATCTAGCCGCATTTTTGGCAATCGCGTCTGTGTGGGGTCAGTGTAATGAATAATATAGCCGATGACCAGGCATTTACAGATACACTGAATCCTTAGAAAGTATTAAGAAACAAGATACTTTTAGATGTATGAAATCATGAGTGTGTCTCACAGAAATTTATTTATGTTAAAGTAAACTTTTATAAACCTTTCGGATAGGAACATTCCTAATCCTTCCTTTGAACATCTAAACTTCCTGAAAACTACAAAGCGTATGACACAGCTGACGTCAAAAAAAATTTAAAAGGTGGTATCCTCTTGTTGAATTTCTCAAATCAAGTGACTAGGAAAATTCATTAGACTGACTGGAAGACATGATGGGAAAGTAGTTTGGGGGCAAAATGTCCTTTCAGTCTTTGTTTAGAAGCCACCAGATGGGTGATGAGCAGCAGCTCAGAAGGGGAGGCTCTCTCCTCTGGAAGCGTGGTGACGAGCCAAGGCCGGCTTTGGCATGCTCGTGGGTGCAGAGCAGAAACCTTTACCGAGTGCTTAGGGAAGATATTTGGCAGTCCTGGCAGGTCCTAGAAGGCATTGCAGGTAACAAGGAGCAAAAATGCTCCCTGGAAAGTCAGAGGAGGGAGGAGGATGTAGCCAGTGCCTTTGGAAAAATGAACTGAGGCAGGGCATGGGCTCTCCTGCCTTTCCTGTCGACTGCCCTGCGATGTGTTGGTATCAGAAATAACATCTTCTGGTGTGCCTCCGAGGCTGGGACAGTGAGGGAGGAGGCGGACAGTTACACGAGGGATGCAGAACACGTGTGTGTACCTTCACCAGGGCCTGGCCACGCTCAGCCTCTCCCCAGCACCTCTCCGTGGGCTTAGCCCAGCTTCTGTACATATTACTTCAGCCTCCATTCCCTGGCAACTCAGGGAAGCATAGTTCATCAACATGACCGGCAGATTTTTTGTTATGGTTAATGCTACAAGTTTTTTCTGTGAATACGGACTTGTGCATGTTTTCCTGCACATGAAAAAATGCCCGGGCAAGAACTAAACCTTCTTGTATTGATCCACGATTTCCATGGTCTGATGGGCGTTGTATTTGCAGATACAGTCCCTATCTATCCTTGTCCCCATGGAGGACTGGGCAGAAACCTGAGCTGTGGGGTGAAAGGAACACTCCGTGATTGGGTCTGCCATAGCCCTTGCTGCCAAGCAGATGGCTCTCATGTTTTGTCCCAGCTGAAGGTTTTCCGCGCCCATGGCTCCACTCCTAAATATAAGGAATTTTAATAATAAAGCCTTGAGGCTGTAAAGGTATAGATCACCGCTACATGTAGAAAAGAGGGGTTTTTTTTCTTGCTGGCGCCCTGAGTGTAGTTTTGCTGCACGGTGATAGCAGCGTTCTGCAACACATCTAATCTGGGAGAGGTGTAGGTCATTTGTATGCTTTATAGGACACGCACGTGAACAGATATGCATGCGATATCTCCTCTGTTCCCTTCTAATCTTCAAGGTGGAGATAGGCCTGTTTCACCCGATAGAGAAACAGGGAAACCAAACACAAACCACAGGATCCAAGAGCAAAAACTCCCTCTTTCCTCATGCCAGGGAGAGCATCTCCAGGGTATCAGCAGGGTGAAACCAGACTCTACTACCCGGGGATGTGAACCGAATACCATCAGAAAGGCTCAAAATGAATACAGGTGGTCTTGTCAGCCGGGGCAACTCCAGGGGCTCCACGGAGTCCCGTGGGTTCCTGGCACCAGCTGAGGACCCACCAAGGGCTACAGCTGCCTGTCGTGGGCGTGCAGCGTTAGCAACAACTGAGTGGTATCCGTCCCAGTGAGGTTACCTGGCCTTTTCTGTTCCTGAATCACTAGCCGAAACCTCAAGCGTAGATGGCTTTCTACAAAGGCGATCAAGCTTGCATGTGAACACAGGGTAATGTTCTCTCTCTGACCTTTCCAAGCTCCCAGGAGAGATGAAAAGAATTGAATCCCTGCCAGGGGAAGGGTTTAAGTTGACATGACGATTCTGGGATTAAGCGGCTGCCTGCCAATGCTTTTGCTAACTTAAACTGCATCTTCTTCCATTAATTTTCCTGTCCTCGGTCATTCAGGACTGCTGTTAAGAAAAAGTTTAAATTAGTTTTGTTTTGGTCCTTTTTAAAAGCTGCTGCTTCTTCGATGTTTGCACTCTTCTAAATGGATCAAATCAATCTTGCTGTACAACTAGGACTTTTCCAAAAGAGAAAGAGAGGGGGAAAAAGAGTTGGAGAAGTCACTTCTGTGTCTCCTGAGGAGTATGGACCCTGTACTCTCAGGGGCAGGGTCAGACGCCTTCAAGGGGACCTGGCGCCTGGGGCACAGCCATGGCCCATGGTCACGTTGTGCCCTGTCCTCCTGGTGAGACCTTGTGTCGAGCGCCAGCTCAGCGAGGAAGCGAAGCACGCGTGAACGATGAGCACGTGCTGCATCCTGCTCCCAGATTTTCCTGTACTTACTACAGAATTAAAGCTTTCTCCTCACTGAACTCTGATTTGCATGCCAGATTCCAGGCTCTCTTTCCCTCGTTATTTCAACACTAGAGATGTCGTAAAGAAGCGAGTTTAAAATGAAGTGGTTTACTTCCTTTCTTTTGCTTAAAAATGGGTAAGAATGTATGAATGTATGAATTATTTTCTTTTTTAAGGCTTATATTTCAGTGCTTTTATTTTTTTACTTGCATGTTAATACTCTTTCAAGTTATGAATATGCAAATGCAGCTGATGAAACTTTTCCAAACCATTCTTGCATTGTCCATTGACAAACAAAAAAGCCCCACGAGGAGACAGCATGGCATGGTAGCTTGTGCAATAGCCATGTACCAGAGCAGATCTATCACCAGCTGCCTTAGTTTCTCCCCCTATTAAATGATACATAACGTTCGCTCTTACAAATGTTTGAAAACCATAAAGTGCTAGAGTGAACAATTGTAGTAATGAGAGATTTTATGTGGTTTGTCAACACAAATAACTCAGATACTGAAGCCTGTATTGCAAGTGTTGCCTGGGAAACCTATGCACAGCATAATGAGTTTCTAAAACCCACCACACAGAGTATAGCGTCGTACATAAGGAAAAAAGAACACACTTCATACCAGCTCTCAGCCAAGGTAAGAAGAGGGTAAGCAGAACACCAGGGCACATGGTGATGACCGGAGTCACAACCACAGTGCAAGCTTGCATATCTAAGTGTGCAGCTTGAACTGTGGACAGGCTGTTAAATCCCTTTTATTACAGTCGATCACTTATGGATTTTTTTTTTTTTTTCTTCACGAATACTTAATGCAACATATAATTAGACATGGCAAGTGAATGCCAGGTCTGGAATTAAGACTTGAGCTTTCCTGGCTTTCATTTTAATGCTCGCATTACCAGACACACTGGGAAGATTTGCGCGAGCTCTTGGCGCGGGCGGCTGCCCCACTGGAAGCCCATAGCTTGGTGCTGTGTCGAGCTGGGAGGCAGGGCTGGGGTAGTCACTGTCAAAAACTGGCCCCTGCTACATCATGACCAGGCAGGGCAGGGTTTTGGTGTTGTGTTGCCAAAACCAAAGTTGTAATTTTAATGCTCCCCCCATTCATTTTTTGACTGGGCCTATCAGCCAGTCCATCTGTTGCTGCAGGGAGCTCCTGGGAAACAAAACCTCTTTTTCTGCAATGAAATCAATCATGGGCAAGGAATAGCTACCCTTTCTTGGCTATTCTCCACTTGCAAGTGGCTTGTTCACTTGACGGTGAAGAGAAGACCCACTGGTGACAAGTTGTTGCACTCATCAGTGAGGGCACAGCTGCCCTTTCAGGTGTCTCACGCTTTGAGATGGACATAGTTTTGCCTCAGATCCCTCAGAAGAAACAACGATGAGGAAAGCACGAGTAAAAATCCTTGAATAGGAAAGAGTGGAATGGGATTGTCTACTGTGGAATGACGCTGATACACTTGGTTTTCCATTTTTTAAAATTTCTGAATATGCCATTAGAAAAACACAAAAATATGCTCATGATTAAAAAAAATCAAATTTTCCCAAACAAAAACTATGTTAAAACTGATTTGAAATATTATGCTTTATTTTTGTATCTCCATTGCTGTAACCAGTGCTCTCATTCATCCCAATGAAGCAAAGGTCATGGAGAGCTACACCTCTGATTTAGGTTTCCTTCTGAAAATGTTCTGTGCGGGCGCTCATCCATGTGTAATCGAGCTTAGCATGGGATAAGAGACTGTTTTATCGTATTTAAATGCACAAACGCTTTTTAAAAAAAACACACAGTTTGGGGGTGACAGATTTCCTTGGTGAACTATGTGAACGGTATTGATTATTGCTCCAGATAGATATTTTTAAAAACCAGACTATTTTAACATTTCTTAACAAAATATTTTATAATAACAGTGCTTTCAAAGCTTTAATAAATAGCAATATTTCGACTGATTTTATTTGGCCAATGAGCTGTAGTTAATTATTAACAGTACCTTCAGTGGGATGCACATTCTGACAGGAGTCCTTGGCTCGTCAAAGAGAACAGAACCAGGGGAAGACATTCTAACAAATTACAACTCCCTGAAAGCAGTGCTTTACTATGAAAAAACACCCCTTAAATTCAAGCTGACTCAGAGTAGCCTCTTTCAGGTCATGACAACATATCATCAAGGTTTCAGGAGTGCTGAAATGTATTATTTTAAAAAATGAAAATAATAACGTTACATTTTGGAGGGCTCAAAATGTCCTATTCTTCTTGCAGTTCTGCTTGGAACTACTTTCTGCAAGTGGGACTCGTCACAAAAAGGAAATTCCAGAGTTTGTTTATCTCGAAACTCAAGCCATCCTGCATACGTAGGATGACCTGGAAAGTTAATCAGGTTTATTAGCTATGCAAAATGCTATATCTGCAAAGCGGCTCTTCTGCAGTTGCTTCCTCTCTACAGGAACAGCACGTTTTCATGTTGCTTTGTTACTGTGACAGTTTTGTTCTAATTATAACCGATCAGATTCAGATACCTTAATAGCTTTGCAGCTACTAATTTTAATCAGAACTGAGCGTACTGAGAGCACGCCACAGAGTAGGTAGTCAACCCTGCTTCTACGCGCTGCTGCTCAGAGGAAATAAGGGATGTTTAAATCAGGGGAATTACCCAAAGGGCAAACTTGATCCACTGTTTTTACAGACAAAGAGAAACACAAACTCAAGGGGGTAAATGTAGAGGTATACAGGCTGGTATCTGTCATAGTTTGGGAGCCACAGCTGTTTAAAATTGTAGGTTTTCAATGGCAAGCCTCAGCCATCGCTACAACTATTATTATTATTTTATCAAGCCTAATCCTAGGGAGTATTTTAGGCTGACAAAAGCCTTCTAACTCTTTGTTTATTCATTGCACCTGTATAGCACCCCCCCACACCTGCTGAGTTAAAGTCCTCTTTCTCCCTACTTTAAAATTTGTTATAGTAGGAAGCAAAGGTCTTTGATAAAGACAATTGCCTTGGCGAGGAAAGCAGCACATCTTCAGATCTAAATAAAAATGAAGACACCTGGTGAACTCTAAGGACTGTGGTAATTAAAAAAAAATAAACAACCAAACCCAATATGGCCAAGTCAGCTGTGGCGAGAAGACCTGCACATCGTACTGGAATGGGTACGGAGTGGGTTGCAGCAGGTCAGGCCACAATGGCTGGTGAGGACGCTGCCTGTGAAGGATGCTGTCCCCAGGGTCATGGTCCCCCCGGCTTCGCACCGACGCCAGTGGCTCTGCCCTAACCCTGTGCTGTGCTGCACCGTTCTCCAGCACTTGATCCCAATGTTTTCATCAGTTGGTCAGTGATAATCTTGGCAGCATTTAAAACTATGACCTGCAAATGAATGACAGCGTAGCTCGTGGCCCGCTAGCACTTGTAAGATACCCACTGTACCTCTTAAAATTAAGGCACTTCAAGTGAAGAGCTTAAAATGCACACATCGCTACTGAAGGACTGAAGCCCTAATTAATGTCATTAGGCTTATTTATTTTTCCTCCATCACCACCCATCTCTCCCTGCCCCTTGCCTGCTTCTTTAAATTTCACTCCAGTGTAAATAATAAAGTAAAGGATCATAAAGCTTTGCCTAATCAGTTTGAGGGACTGCATTTAGTTTTATGGAAACATCAGTTGACATCCTTAGTTTTAAAAGCAGTTACACCTAAGCGTGAAAATAACTCCCTCTTCCCTGCCCCATTGACATAAACTCCTTTACAAAGATTGGTATCAGCTCTGCTTACATGTTTTAAGGGTTTTCTCTTCTTAAATTATGAAAGACAAAAATAATTTAGACTATTTCTTTTTCTGTGGTATCTGACTATAGTGATGTTTTTATATGCAAAATATTAATATTAAATTGCTATAAAAAAGACCCTTGAACTCATACAATTATTTTTCAGTTAAGATGATAAGTAAAAACTGCGTAACTGAGTTTAAAGGTTTTATTTTTGAGTTGGATAAAGAATTATGCTGTATAAATTTGGTTCACACAGGACTGATTTGATCTGATTACGAAATGGTTGGTGTGAAAATGGCAATTCCGGGAAACAGCTAATATAGCCAGTAAGCTATACTGGAATAAATTGCTGAGGTGGTGAAACATATCATTAGCAGCCACTTCTGAGCAACTACAGGTAAGGAGACAGGCTGACGATCCAAAAACTTCCACCATGCCTCAAAGATTCCGCAGGGTGACCAGGATGATGCAGGAGTCTTGTCTCCTGAACAGCTGGTCTCGTACTGAGGGATGCAGAACAAAACAAGTGTATTTACAGTATTACTCAGTTACAGCACCTAAAACTAAAAAAAGTAGGAAAGGGGTGTCGGATCATCCTGTCCTTTCTTTTTCCAGTATAGAACAATTTGTCTCTTTTAAGAGGCATTTACTAGCCTCTCGCTCTTCCCTTAAGTACATTGTAGTTAAACGAGTTTCTATAAATAACGGAATCGCAGGTATTGATTACTTTTAAATTGCAGTAGTGTTGCATAATACGATATTGGCAGCTGTGCTATGATAAAATAGCATGTTATATTCTAGTTGAGTCGAAGGAGGCCTGACTCATCCCCAGCGCCTGCGCGGCCGGCAGGTGCTGCTGCCACCCGCAGGGAGCCGGCACTTGGCTCACCAAATGGGTCTTTACAGGCTATGCACACTTGATAGCACGTAGACCTCCTTTAAGCTGATCTTTATATAATTAGCTTAGAAAAGATGGCTCTGAGTCAGAAGGAAATCCAGAAGAGCTCTCATGTAGCTAGCTGAAAAGCAGGAAGTCAGGGGTGACTGCATATACATGGAAAAAGATGTGGACTCCTGAAAATGAGAGGTAATGCTTATTCTTTGTTCCTGAAGGACTCTTCTTCCACCAACTTATCCTTCAGTAATGCTCAAAGTTATTTTTAGGTTACAATTTGTACTTCTTGAGGGGGTGCCAGATAATTTTCTAAATTTGAGCACTGGTCTGACTCACCAAGGTATCCTTGAAAGCATTTTTTCCATGTAAATGAAAAAAACGCTTCTCCTCCTTTTCCAGAGTTCTAATGGAATTAATCCATTGCTACAGGGATTTATTAGGCCGTTAATTAGCTTCTTACAAGTATCGTGGTTCATTTACATTTCTGATTATGACACTTCCTTCTGTGCCTTTTGAACTTTTGTGATTCTGTAATTGCTTGGCTAAATAGTTAGAACTGAGAGCCCCACCACATGTTCATTATGTATCCAAGTATCTCCTTCTAATTATGAGACACGAGCATGTCAAGGATACAGCGGAAGGCTGTATATAGTGAAGACCTTCCTTCCAAATACACCAAGAGTAAATGCTCCAGTAAGGAGCAGAAACGGTCTAGGGTGCTGCAACTCTATATTGTACCCCCACCCCCCAAAAAGCACATAGGGAAAATGCAGGAGGAAATGGGACCGTATGCCCAAGCAATACTCCACAAAAGCCTCTGAAATCACAAGTCAGAGGACACAATCCTGGAAGCTTCTCTGCTTATAGTGAGAGAGAGAGCAAGCATTAAAAATGTAAGAAGTATGTTGGAGTGATTCAGTGTTCAGTTGCGATTCTTCGCACAGAGTGATTAGTTCCAAATTCTTACGTATTTCCTGCTAGCTGGTGGAACTAACTTTTAAGATCCAACATGAAAGTGGTAGTTAGGCTGAACTTTGAGCACAGTTCTCCTATCTCCACAGGCTTCCATCGCACCCTTTGCTGCTATATTAAAAAAATGCAAAATTGAAAGTACAGCAGAAAAAACCCAAACCACTAAACGCGCTACTTCAAGCAGAAACATACAATGCACGAATTCAATACAAGTGCTCCTGTCCAGCATATCCATTTGGACCTCATGGCATGTTCTGTCACCAATGGCAATCAGGGTCTTGATTACACCATTAAAATGTCATCTTGTTTTCTCTGTTAGTGAAAAGCGGAAAAAATTATTACCTGTTTGTTCCATCAAACTGGACACCTTTTGTATTTTGCATATGCTTGCCTTCAATCGATATTTTAAATAAATGCAGCTGTTCACTTCTGGACTTACTTAGGAACTGTCAACTTGCAGTCTTGCCATTGTTATTTTCATGTATCATTTAATCAGAATATGGTATCAGGTCTCCCACCATGATTTCAAGCTGCTGCTACTCTGAGTTTCCAAGTACTTAGCATCCTTAGAAAGGCATTCAAACACCTTCTTTAAAAGTTGTGTTTAGACACAATAACTGTCTTAGTCATTATTTGGCTGGTGTGGTTAGCAAAATTATTGTCGTGAATAATACCAGCCTTAGAGCTGACAGAAGTGCTCTGTAGTGTTCGATGTTTTTTATGTACTCAGTGTAATTTAGTGTAAATACAGTACTTCATAATATACAAATGGAAGACTTTCATTATGTCTATTAAGAAAAATAAGATGGCTGAGTCTTGGGAAAAAAAGTTGGGCTCATTGTGCAGTGATGCTCTTTTTTAAGTGCAGCTTACTTAAGATACCAAAACAAGAGCTGAACCAGTTAGGAAAAGACAAGACAAATTAAATATAATCCTTTGTTTTTGTTAAAGATCCATGTTTTTGTTACCGTTCTTGAGCGTTAGAGCACATATGCACAGGAATAGGTTTCACTTGAATATAAGCACTTGTGCTGTAAAGCTGGACCAGAGTGATAATCAAATAACTGTGCCTGTATCAGCGCGTCATGGGTTTGGTACTAGGACTCACGAGCGCCTGTACGCTTGGTGGGCTGCTCCCAGGCTAATACT
The DNA here is from genome assembly GCA_947846985.1 of Fratercula arctica. Classification (NCBI taxonomy): domain Eukaryota; kingdom Metazoa; phylum Chordata; class Aves; order Charadriiformes; family Alcidae; genus Fratercula; species Fratercula arctica. Next base: position 33,855,774 of record CANTUZ010000008.1, read on the forward strand.
GCGATGAAGATGTATATATACGGAGACTCGTGGTGTCGTGTCACTTGTAACAAATCTTTCACGTTCCTGTTGGGAGGAGGACATAATACTGTAGCGATTATTGGTTTAGTGTTCAGTAGTGGTAATTGAACAGCTCGTATCTTTATCCCAGGGATATGGATGAGAACATCAACGATATCACATTAGCTGTTTCCTTTCTGTAGGTCTAGCTATAGCACGTGAGATCAATCCAACATTTCTTGACGAGTTCTCAGTTGTCGGAGTGGGAGACGGACCCGGAGTAACGACGAAGTCTCGATGTGAGTATGATCGTTCTCGCTTTATTCAAGTTTTTACAGCATATTTATAGACAGGCACTAAAAGTACACGTTAGCAACAGCTATGTAATTGGTTTACAACTTATGTTATGTGATTAAAGCAATTATTTCATTGGTACACGTTTTGCGTCCACGCACTGCCACATAATCGCAACTTCTTCTTCTATTCACAGGTGTAGTCCCGCTTATCTTGTTTACATTCTTGTTACTTGGGCTTTTTTAAGAGCTTCAGGGTGAGTTTACGGTCGCATTCGGGCCTGTAGCTAAGGCTTCTCCTCTAGGCTCATGTCAAAGGCTGGATTGTTCATCGCAATCAAATCATATCCCTTCTCACTCAGCCATTCCTCCACACTCAGTGGTATTCTTTCATGTTCTTGTGGAGAGAGAGAGATCACACCCTTGATATTTGGCTTCCATCACAGACATTTATTCTTTGCAAGCTATCATTGACCTAGGCTGGACTCTATATTACCTCCAATTATTATTTATGCACTAGCAATGTCTGATTTTTATGTCAGTTTTGTGTTTGGCTATTGGTATACATCAGGTTTTAAACAATATTTTTTTAAAAAATAGATGCATATTGAGCTGTCTCCACCAAGCTTCCTCCATCAAATCTGTTCTCAATATGAAACACCTATACGTTGTACCGCTCACTTGATGCTGGTGATGGCGGTGGCTTTTAGGTCTTTCAAGGAAGATTGGTAACCGTCCTTATGCTCTGTTAAGTGTCTTAAAGGTTTGATTAAATGGGTGCTGATAACCAGAACAAGACAAGCGCAGCAACAAGGTTATTTGAAGAAATCAATACCGCTATTTATATGACTGAAGGTGTTGAGAAAAAGGCTAGGTGCCACTGAATACTTGCAAAACTGAAGAGCGACAAAAATACTAAAATAAAATCAAGATGTTGGTTTACCTAGTAAACCAGCTATACCCAGGAACGTCAATACCATGTCCGACTATCAGAACTTGGTCTTTTGACCTCGGTTTTATAAATCTATTTAGTATTACAATGTTTAGAGAATCCCGTGTGGCAACATGCAATATACTTGGACCGTTGCCTGTAACAAGTAATTTACAGTCCTTGTTTAGAAGACGGGTAGGTTCAGAGAAAGAGTTTGTTAAGATATGCAAGACAGATCAAATTATTTGCTGAATTTACGAGAAAATATTCTCCTGAACTCAAAATCAGCATAACACCACACGATCAGCCCTCATCTCTCGGCTTTGCCACTGTGACACAAACATAACACTAAAAGGCAGTAACTTGCAGACCAGCTGCAACCCTTGCTGAAGTCAGTGAAGGCTGCAGTGGTTTGGCACCACTCAGATTCCTAATCACTCATGGCTTTGAGAAAATAACGATCAATAGAGACACTGTAAATTAGAAAAATCTCCAGATTGTTCCTATTAATGCAGTTAATGATCCCTCAGACTAAATACAGTCCAATAAATACAGAATTGCTCTGCAACTGAGATGAGAGATGATGATTAAATTAACGTTACTGTGGCCGAGAGACTGAATTCAATGCAACTAATATCCAGTGATTTGTTAAATATAGATTCAAATGCATTCTTTTTATGTAAAAGTCCAGTGTATGCTTTCAACAGCCTTCAAATACAGTTCTTAACCTTTCCCCTAGGAAAATCAATTCAGAGGTCTTGCAGTTCAAATTTACATTAACAAAAAAGGGCCAACTTGGGCTGTCATATATAGGTTCAAATCTATTTGATCCAATATATATAAATATATATAAATATATATAAAGAGCATATATTTATATATATAAAGAGCAAACCAAGTCACAGTAATTGCATAATATATAACATCTTAATTATAGCTACGGCTTATTTACTTCACCTCTGCAGCTGGTGGTGTGTACCTGCTTATACCAGTTAAAACCTACAAGTGAATTTTCTACTTTCTAAAGATCTGTTCAAATAAATGGATCCGGTCTGAAAAATACCACAGTATTTGTCAGTCTTCAACGTAGGCTGTTAATGAAAGACAACTTTGTTTCTTTTTAAAATACAGAAATTAAGCTGCCTTTCATCAAACAAACCAAAAGGCAAGCCCAGGATATGTCATTTAAATGTACACCCTAAAGAGTTCTGAGGTTCAAACCAGTTCCTCAGGACCTTATTTTTTCAGGTCTTTTACTGGGGCAAAAAATTGAAGAAAATAATTGAACTGGATTTCTCTGTCTGAACAAATGGTGCTGAAAATAAGAAAGGCGTTTATAAATCTAATTGCGAAATTTATTACCATCGTTTTATTTCCAGGTGTTGTTAAACAGCTGTCACATTTCCTGACTCTGTGTTTGGCTGCACTGTGAGTAGTGTCTTGCTTTTCCCAGACATGCTGCTCACAGAGGTACGTTGTTATGACGTTAGGATTGAAACTCTGCCACTGACACGAGCTTCAGTACGTATTTATTATTAATACAGAGAATCCAGTAATGTTGTGAGCTTGCTGAATTAAAGGCGAAATCAAAGGCATTTTACCTGTCAAGACCTTAGTTCAGAGTTCTCAGTTTATCTTGCACTGGATGACAATGTGTCATTGATTTCTGAAATGGGGAGGCAGCTACCTTCATTATACTGAACCAGTCTGGCAACTTCAAATCTGCGCTCAGTGGCAAATCTACCGCTTGTTCAAACCTCGCATGGAGCTTCCCGCGATTAGGCAGGTTGTGTCACACTGCTATAGCACTGAAGGTACTGAGTGTGCATTTCCTAGATCCATCTATCAATGGTGAAGGCATCTACTGGTAAGAGTTTGATGAATAAAAATAGTACCAACAAAATGCAAGGTTCAATCCTGGGAGCTCTACTGGCAAGACGTGCATTGCAGAGCCGGGCCTTAAACCTCTGCCCGTGGCATGGATTGCCAGCGTGCTCTCTGCTCCATCTGTTTTAAGGTTGACTCCAGTCATAGGCAGGCTACATACAGTTATTATTTTAAAAGCACACACTGTTCTGTGCAAAATCTAGAAGTGCCCAATCCTTAACGGACTCCTTACTGAAAGCAGTGTAAACTTCTCCATAGTTCTGCAGGAAAACGTGTCTGTCTTTTCAACCACCTCCACTTCAAGCGTCCATAAAACACCACAGGAGGTACCCTCTGCCTCAAAGTCTGAGAAATGGAGTTTCTGGCATACTGGGGAGGTGAGATAGTCCCAAAGCTGTTGGAAACACCTAGCCAAGAATGCATCAGGAAAAGGGCTCGAGGAGCCGAGCTGGCATGTCTGTGGCGCAGAAGGGCGGTTCGGCACTCCAGTTGGACACTGTCTCGGCCAAGAGCTTTAGCTCCTGACCTGCATCTCTTCATTCCCTTGTCCTTAACCACAGCAAGTTAATCTATGTCTAATGCCAAAGTGTCCTGAAGATATCAAGTGTTGTGTTCAGATGACCCGTGTCTGTCCTTTATGCTCATGTCAAGCATTTTCTGTCAACTGACTGGAAGCTTCAGAAACACCTTCCTGACAGGAAATGCTGGAGAAAGGGATGGTTTGGGTTGAACACGCTGAACCTGGTGCTGAGGGACTAGTTGGATGAGTTTAGCTGGCGCGCGTCCTGTGTCAGACCTGAGTTTGAATCAAGCCCCATACGTGACTTTAAAAGTGCAGTTGTTTTCTCCCTAGTTCCCATAATTATTTTATATTTTATTTTGCTAGCTTCAGTTCAGTCAGGACTCGAAAAAAAGCTTTTCAGGGAAGGCTTCCAACTCTGCATGCATAATCTTCTGCATTTATGTTCATCCGAGCTATGCTTATACTGTATATCATCACAGAAGAGTGGGCAATTAAAAACGCAATTAATTTCTTGCTAATTGAATATTTTCTGAATAATTCGCAAACCTGGATGATTACCAACAGCAGGCAAATACTTAACTATTAGCCAGCATCTAAAAGCATCAGAAATAATCATCTGGATTTCCACAACTTCTGGTCCATCTGTGTAACACAACATATACCCCTGTCTTCAGTCAGCGAGGGTGTGAAGAACTGCTCCTTAGGAGGGAGAGTGGTATGTATCCAGGAGATGCTATCTGGGCTTTCCTCTGATTACTTCTGTTGTGGGGTGGAATTCTGCTCTAAATCTGGTTTTGAGGAGCTGCATGTGATGCTCAGCAGAGGCCCTTCCCTTCACCATCGGCAGTGGGAGGCAAAGGAGGGAGTGTAATAACACCTCAGTCTTCCTACTGAGAGGGCATCTTATGGGCTGGGAAAAAATGAAGCAAGGTGTGGATGCTCACCATCTGCAGATCAGACTCCAGGCTTGAAGAAGGGCCTGGATTCCTCGACTTTTTCACATGGTTCAAGCAGACCTGAATCAAAGAGGAGCAATGTCAGGAGTGTGGGAAATTTGGAAATGAACTGCCGAGTCCAGAAGAAGCTATCCAAGAGCTGTCACAAAGTAGGGAAAGCCTGCCTGGACTGTCTCCAAAGAGACTTGAGACTAAGAGGAGCAAAGCCATCTGAGTACATCGCTGGAATGAACTTGCGGCATGGCAGTATGCCCAGGTTAGAGATGGCATCAGGACTCTGTTACGATCCATCTGCAATAAACTGAATGTTCACTCTAATGCAAGAACATGATGTGTCCCTCTCCAGAAGGAATCATTGTCCTTCACTCGGAGATCTGCATCGTGCAGTGGATGCTGTAAAATGCCCTCAGGGTGCCCCAGCAGGAGGTTCTGTGGAATAATTACTAAAATGGCCAAAAATACAGCATTGTTCACACATTAAGGAAAGTCATAAAATCAAAAGGCTTCTAAGGTAGAATACAGCCGCAGCTGGCATGCGAAGAATGTACAAGGTTGCTTGCGAAGCTACACGAGGGACGGGACAGAATGTAACCTCCGTGGCCTTGCCTTGTGACGCATAGCAGATACAGGAACGAGATGGTACTATGAAACAGATAATCCGCCTACTTGCTACCTTGAGCCAACACTTCGTCAAATTTTGATGAAATGCTGTCCTTTGTGCGAACTTTGCTCATTATAATGTCATTATAATACCAAAACACACCTCCATCCCAAAGGCTACCCGCCTCCAAGGTGCAACCACTCCTCCTTGAGTCTGCGCCCTGAATTTTTCGTAAACTATACCTTTAAATGTGAAGCGAGAGGATTTTACACCGATCATAATTAAAGTACTTATGACTAAAGTCACTCAAACTCCACCTTGAAGGTAACAAATAGTATAAAAATAGCCTGAGAGAGGGGGTATATCAGCAAAGACACCATCATGAACAAGTCGAGGAGAACTCCATCACTCACTTCTGGGATCAGTCGATGGGCTGAGCCTTTCTTCCCCACCCCATAGGGACACCTTTGGATAAGACTTAGATTATAGTGAGTGCTTCCTCGGGAAACTTAGAATCTCTCTCCTACATTTATAGCCAGGCTGTATTGTTTATAACTTTGTTGCACGTTTTGTATATTTACCAGTCCTTTTATTTGCACATGCTTTGCAGACAGTGTATTTATCACGGGCAATCCTAAGAACCTCTATCTATCTGTTGTTAAAATAAACTGCACTAAGTAGCTAGTCGTTTCGGTTCCGCATTGAACGCGACCAAAGACTCGAGAGTGGCCGTGCTAGTCCATGAGCACGACTAGACTGAAGGTGCAGTCCACTATTAGTGTATCCAAATCGTAACAGTTTAATACATATTAAACGCGGCTGGACTGGTAGTGGTGAATTGGGCATCACTCAGAATTTAAACCCAGCCGCACCTAGCCTCCCACCTCGGTGAGGAGTGTTAGAACGCAAGGGGGTTTATCTTCTGCCAAAACTGCTTTGACCTGTTCACGCAAGAGTTTCCCATGGGACAGTACAGGCAAATGCCATAAGTCCGGCCCCAGTTCTGTCTTTTCTGCAAGACAGACATTGCTAGGTGATAGCAGATGTTTTCACTTGTCCTGTCTCCTCTGAATCCAAGAGAAATATTGTGTCTTGGTTGGTGATTTTTGTAGACAACATATTTGTTACCTCTACATCTTATTTAGCCTAGAACAAGGTTTGATTTCATCCTTTGCCAAGAGCAAGAAAGGAGAAAATACTTCTCTGCCTCCTTAGCCTTTCTCTCATCTTGATCACTCAAGCCCTTGTTGCCTTGACAGACAACTGTTGCCTGCTCTAGTACCACCCTCAGTCTCACAAGCTGTGGAGGCTGGCATAGCCTCCTGGGGAGGCCAGCAAGTGAAGTTTTGGCCATTGATTAAATAGAAAATCATCCACCTATGTCCCTGTGTTGGACCTTGCCAGGGCAAAGTGAAGGAAGGAGCAGCTTATTTTGAAATCCTATTTCATTTTGCTTATAGTAAACATTTGAACAATCCAAAGAGACAGTGACAGTAGGAAATGATCCTCTGCTGCATGCCAGCTTCAAACAAGCCTCGAACAGCACTGATAAAATCAGGAAATCTTTTTTACTTACACTGTTTCAAAACAGGTTACTGAATTTTACTTTATCCTCTAGGTAATGTGAAATTTCAATTATACTACGGCGCTTGGAATCTAATATTTGGCTCCTTCACGGCACTCATCACCTCACTGAGCCCCACATACCAGCTTTTGAAAAGGTTTGCTTCTGAACCTTCCAAGGACAAATATGTCTTTAGTAATATTTAATGACTCAAAATAACCCCCAGCGAAAACACTTGCTGTGCTGCCAGCTCTAGTAACTGCATTGCTTCCCATGGGACATTAAAAACCAGCACCTTACAGTGGGTGTGATGGGACAAGCTTTCAGAAATTCTCCTTATTGTAGCTATGACTTGCTCTGTCTCCTCCCTTTTGTCTTGTTCCTTGAGCAGCCTTTGTTACCCAAGTATTGTGCAGGGATTTGGGGTTATTTTAAGACTTGTACAGGAGATCCAAGTAGATAATTAGCCTGCGGGACAAATACTAATTGCCCAACCTCACTGGGAGTCCCAGACAGAGAGAGGTAGAGCCAGTGGCCTGCCAGAGGAGTATTTAAGGACAGCCCTCAAATGCTTGGGAAGGAGAGAGCCCAGTGGGAGGAGGAGGAGCTGTAGGGCAGGCGAAGGCCTGTGTTGGCTGTAGACAGCGTTACAGTGCCTGGGCGCCCTCCTGCCTTACCATGAGTTACTGTCAAGGCTGTGTGTTCTTTAAAGACAAGTAACGGGGGTACGATGACCTATACAGCGTGTAACTTGGGAAAGGGAGTGGTGGCTGAAGGAAGAGGAACAGCTACTTGGGGTAGGAACATCTGCTCTCTGCTCGCCGTTCAGAGAGGTGTGATCCTCCCGGACTCCAGCTTTCGCAAAGCAGGACCAGATTGGGGGATGCAAACCCCTGCTACAGACACATCTGTTCTTTCCTGCCCATCCTTACTTGCCCAAGTTCTAAGTCCCTCATCCCCCCCTTCCCATCTTCTCTTTTCCCTAACCTCTATTCCCATAAGGGTATTTCTTGGACAATTTTTTAATCGCTTGCACTTATACCAAACTACTGGGAATTTTCAAGTTATTTTTCTCAAGGGGATAAAAAATACCTGTACCTAGCACGGAGTATCTTGGATACAGGCAGCATCTCTGGTGGTTTGAGGTCCCCAGCTCCTGGCAGGGTTGGAGCGGTTACAGGTGTTTCATCCACAGGTCGGTACTGCTCAGGCCCAAACTGATCCATGCGCTCAGAGATGAGTGACCTCCTCCCATTAAAATGTCAGTACTCTGGCAAATAATCACTGACAACGAAACCGGTCAGCCCAGATGTAAGCCAGGCTATTCAGAATTCTAGATCAGTCTTTTTTTCTTTTGCCAAGACTAGGGTTTGGTCTGGCAATATCTGCATCTGGTTCAAGTTCAATAACTGAGTTACAGTCGGGCTATCTAGAAACTCTTTAATTAGTCTTTCTTTACAGCAATGTATGTCCAGACATATGTTCACTCTTCAGTTATTTATCCTCCTTACACGTTGCCAATTTCCAGATAATCAAAGTCAGTATTTAAATGTAAAAATGCTTAGAGATTTCATAGTGAGGGTTGGAGGGGGGATTTATTCTTTCTTTTTCAACTTTTTAAACTCCCATCCTAGGCAAACAACAGCACACCAAAATAAAATGCTTTTTGTCTGAATTGATCAAAATGTTTTTCAGATGTAAGAATGAAAGAATTGTTTGCCTTTCTTCAGAGAGAGTAGCACAGGCAGGGTCAGCTGAAAACACGGCGTTAGCCAAAATGAGCCAGTAAGAGGCAAAATGCGACACAGAACATAGCTGGCCTGTTTCTCAGTTGAGATAGCTGTGTAAGACCTTTGAAATACTTAGCAGCAAAAGAGCAAATTACATTCAAATAGCATGTTCAACAGTATTCAGTTTAAATTTAACCTTCTAAAAGGTATATTGAAATGACCAGCTTGGAATTTGACTCGCCTAATTTTACATTTTTACATGTTTGTCCTGAACCTAGTGCTGGGAATAGCTTTGCTGCCCAGACCATCGCTGCCACTTCTCCATCCTCTTTTATTGGCTGGTGTTCAGATTTTATTTCTTTAGTTAAATTTTCTGGTTAAACATTATGTACGGGCACACCTCATTTGATCAGTTATAGCCATAGAGTTTAGCCAATTTATGGCTAAATAGCCCACTCCTGTCAAGGAAGGGATGGAATTTGCTGAATTAATATAAATTCCTTGAGGCAGTAGCTGTGTCTGAGCAGTACTAAGGGGAACCAATCCTGTTATACTATGACAGTTCAGAGACCTACAAGTGTTGCCCTTTTCAGCATGGTAAAATCCACACATGATGCATTTTAAGGTAAATGGAATCTCTTTTTTTGATGGATAGATGATGGGAATTATTGATGTGTCTGTCTAATGTGCTGTTCTCTTGGCAGACAGCCTAGTCTTCAGAGGATAACTGAGAGCTCTCGTATGCTGTTAGTGTTTTTTGCAAGTGTTCTCAAATCACATACAAACAGGCCACCTCTTGCTTTGCAAGATGCATGTAATGGCATTGATTCCACTGATGATGCTCACAACCAGCCAGGAGAGAACTGAGCCCACATCCTTTAGATCCACTGCATGGTTAAGTAAGATTCAGTCCCAAGAGGCGTATTTCACCAGCACGCTCCGCCTGCGGTCTTGCAGGACTGGCTGCTCCAGAAGGCGCATTTCGTTCTCAGTACGCTATATAGGATTCCATGCCTATTCATTAAATGCAAAATAACCATTCCTATATCCATCTCAAACAGTGAATCTCTGCTACTAAAGTTGCACCCATGTGAGGTGCAACTCACTTTCACCGAATCATAGAATGGTTTGGGTTGGAGGGACCTTAAAGATCATCTAGTTCCAACCCCCTGCCCTGGGCAGGGACACCTCTCACTAGACCAGGCTGCTCAAAGCCCCATCCAGCCTGGCCTTTCAAAGCATGTAGTACCGTTGCTCAATGCTTTCCAGCCAAGGAAATGCTTTGGACTCCTTTCCTTGCATCTTTTTTGGACAGGTTTTACAAGAATGCATAATGTATCAGTGGCATGCCAACAGCTAGCAAGCGTTTCAAGCAGATGTGCCCATTGAATACACTCCAGATGAGCAAGACTATCTCAAAATAAACCTTTAAGGAACAAAAACTACGCATAGAAATAAGGAACAAACTTCCAGGCATCCTTACAAGCATGTAAGGGCATCAAAGGATATCCTCACTGCCCATGTGCCAAGTGTACAGGCAGCGTGGTCTCCCAGCACTTGTTCTGCCGCATTATTTCCCTTCTTCGGATCTGCCTCTAACTAGACCTAAAATGAAACACCATTAAATTTAGCTGAAAAATTGAACAAACGTAATAACTAACTGAACCACTCATGCTACTTCAAACACATGCTTACCATGGCCCAACGAGAACTGGGTGGAGTCTGCAACTTTTCCGATGCGCTTTTTTGTAGGCAAGCGTGCAAGGCATTAAGAGTGAGGTTGTTCAGTCTCAGTCAACAACGTGATGAGCTTGCAAGTTATCTTCTGTGTGTGTGTATTTGTGCTGTAGAGTATTTTGGGAAGATGCCCATGTTTTTCATGTTACTTTTGCCTATATGTATCACCAGAATACGTAGAAAATGATTGTTGAGTCTTAAATTCTTCAGCTCCTGTAGCTACATTTTTATTGTGTCAACATACTATATTTGGGATCGTTTTCATTTGCAATACTACGGCTATTTCTTCTTCCATGTCTCTTGCTCCGTATCTAACTCCCTAACCATCTTCTCTCCTACTGTAGCTGCCAGCTCATCACAGTTGTTGCATGGTGCAACATATGGCTGTTCTGTGGCAACTTGGTTTGCGTCCTTCCATTTTAATGTAAATTCTTTCCTACATATACTGTCTGTTTATTCGTTTAACTCACTGACTAGAAAAAAGCTGGCTACAGGTCTCAGGATGGAAGTCACTAATGTGAGCACACTGCAGGAATTTGCTGCTCCTGAGCTGGTGCTCATCACGCATTTCCATGGCACAGCCATGGGCACAATGTCTACTGCAAGACTGGTGACACAGTCCACTGTAAGTCATACGCTCACAATTTCCTCAACCAAAAGCTATCTGTTTTCGCTCTGGGCAATGTCACTTGTGATTAGTTGAGATGGAATGATTCTCACTTTTCTTGGGGAGTCCTTATACTTCTGACAAATTTCCTACTTCAGTATCCATTTCTTCTGTGTCATTAATCATATCGCTTTTCTATTTAATTTGCTCAGCCCACCATGCATTTGGGAATCCCTGCCAATACTTTCTTTCTCCTCACTTTGAGAAGCATGATTTGTCTAACCTTGAAGAGTATCCCTGACATTACTGAAAGCTCCCTTTTATAGTTGGAAATTACGGATGGGGATATGTTGACGCTTTCTTTTTCCTCTGTTGCTAACGGCTGCTGTTGCTGTGTGTGCCAATGCGCCTCTTCAGATTTTTCCCATGGGTGCAGATAATGACATGAAGCTCTCTTTATGACACGGGCAGGTCTACTGCTTGTTCATACCAGACTGATGGTGTGATGAAGGCAGAGCACGTGCTCTAGAAATGGTACCTTACAGGTATTGGGTAGGGCCAGGTCTGATACACAGGGATCGCTTCATGTTTGTTTCCCTGATGCTTCTTTTCTCAAGTCCTTTTCCAAGTATTTTCTGTGGGTTTTTTGCTTTTAAGTTACACCTGCAGTCATGAAATACTGACTGTTCCTATACTAAGATTAATGCCTCTCTTTCAACTTTAGCAGACACCCTTCTGGGTTTTATTTCCTAGATACAATAGTCCCTGACTGAGTCACTGCTTGCTGATATTGAATCTAACAAAACTGAAGTGGCCAGTGAGTCCTTCCCACAAGAACTGGATTTCATTAAACACTCCAGTCTGCTCACTGAAAAGCTGAAGCTTCTAAAAGCAACACCACTAAGGTTTGTTACCTCTTTTTTAAGGACTCATTGTTTCTAGAAACCAGGACAGTCCTCTCCAAACTGTATTTTCTCCCTAGTTATACAGCCTATGGAGGCTACTGCCTATGCTTTTACAACATTTTAACTTGGAAACCACATAGAAAAAAAATGAAATGCTCAAGTAGCGCGTTCTAGATTTAGATGAGTTCAAGTAAGCACTTAAAAATAACTCTTGGATGCTGCGCTTCATCCCACTATCACTGATTCTGTACTAGAAGTACTCTCAAGGGATGCACAAATTTTGCTTGAAGGCCAAACGCAGATAAGAGAACACGCCAGGCAAGGACTGTGGCAGGTCTTCTGTTTTGCTTTTGTTTCTCCCAGGTATAAATCAATGATCCTCTACAGATTTTTGCCTTTCAATGTTATCCTTTTCCTGCAACATCTTGTCCCCAGCCACTTTTGCACGTGCGTTAGCTTACTGAGGCTTTGATTCAGCTCACCCTGAGAGCAGGCGTTGAGAGCCTGGCCTTGGGTGCTGCATTCTTCAGAGCTGAGATTTTTGCACATAGTCCTTTGCTGTGTCTGTTAAGTACCAAAACCTTCAACAGAGGGCAAAGCAGTTAATTTGGTGCAATAAGCAGCTATATGAAGGTGAAACTTCAGAAGGCTTTGACATTAAAGTCAGCCTTAGTTCAGTAATGCTTAAGGGAAATGGTGCATTTTTGGGTGGGTCGTTTGGGGGGTTTTTTTTGTCATCAACTGAAAAGAAGTAACGTAAACCATCTCACTGAAATTACACCACTTGAAAGCTGTATTGCCATCATATGTTCATGTATTACTTATGCTGTTATCTCTTTTTTCCTGCTCATCCCATTCCAGTAAAAAAAAAATTACCTTTTATGAAGCTTTTCTACTGGCCTGTCAATATTCTTGCTTCTATTCTGCACGGCCCTTCTCCTTCACAGACAGTGAGTCCTCCACCTCAATTTCCAATTAACTAGTTCGTGATCTAGGCGTAGAATTTTGTTGGTTTAGACTGTAGCCTGTCATCTTTCAAGGCAACCACTCTCAATTCTGAGGTTCAGTCTCACATGTGGGTTTAGTCTGAGATGCTTTGAGAGTTTTTTGTTTGGGGAATTCAGTGCATTGTTTTCTCTACAGCCTTCAGTGTTGTTTCTGAGCTCAGCAAGGCTACACTAGCATGAATGGCAGTGCCTCATTTTCTTTTAAGGGGGAACTCAGAAGCTCCTTATTCTGCAAATTATAGTTAATGTTCTAGTATAAAAATTAAGTAAGACCATAGTTAATAGGAATGTCTCGTGTACGCATAAAATTTTAAGGGGTATATTCTCCATTCATTTCATGTGTGATTACTCCTCTTTGACATTAATTGGAATTCTGTGTAAAGGCTGAAGAGAGACCATCAGCAGTAATGTAAATTGAAACAAATCTCTGATATAATACAGCTTTTAAAGAAAGAGTCATTCGAGCAACACTGCTGCAGTATCCAAATATTCTGTGTCATTAACAACGAAAGGATCCTCTGGACTGTTAATAATGATGTAGTAGGATGGTATAATCTACTGCTGCTACATGAAGGCATTAAATAAATATTATCAGCTAATAATTTTATGTAGCAAATATTTGATATTGGCTGCATAAGACGGACTGAGCTCTGTTGCAGACTCACAGCCCACCGCAGCGAACTGAGAAGGGTCAGCTTCAATGTAGTTTACAATGCCTATAAAAAATGATTGGAAAATTGATAAGAAAGATGTCAGTTCCTGACTTGTACGTCTTAGTCAGCTGAGCTGGAGACAAATTACGAGAACAGCAAGGTCTGACTGCTTCCTTATGCAAGCAGGAAAAAAAAATAAAAATTCCCCTCTTTCTGTTGACAGACAGCTCGGTGCTCTGTCACTGCAGCTCAGCTGGAAAAGGCAGAAACGAGGGATGCTGAAGCGCGGCTCGCTGCTCCTCGCTGCTCCCGGACGGCTCTCGGACCACTGCTGCTGTGCTGTGTACAGCCATGTGCCAGGGCCCCCTCCCGGCTCCCCAGCCCGCATCCTGCCTGTGGGTCTGCTTAGCCACGGCACAGACGGAAGCCTCCCTCACGGTAAGGCTCTCCAAGTTCTATCTGTAGGGATAAAAGACAATTTGTAATGCATTCTACTTTCTCCATCTAAATCCTTCTTTTACAATGGTACCTGTAGTGGTTAGTGTTGTTTTTAAGCAATTTTCCTAAATGGGATCACTGCCCTCATGTCATTTACCATGTAGCCACAGCAGCCGTGGTGTCAGCACCAGAGAGAAGAGGAGTATGGAGTGAGAGGGGCACAGGGGACGCCTAAGTTGGCCTTACCGCTGGGTGAAATACTCATTTATGCCAGCTTTGCTGACACCTTCCTCCTTGAAAGCACTGCTTCAGAACTCACTTCTTCTGTAGGGCCTCGAGTGCCAGCCCTCTTTCATCACAAAGGGTGCTAAAACAGTGGAAAACCAGCCACATTAAATCCTCAGGAGCAATACAGCAACTGGTGCTTCTGATGTGCCTTTGTGTTCTGTCCCAGTCTGGTTCTCTAAGGGATGCTGCACTCTCACTCTACCTGATGAAACACACTCGTAGAAGTTAACCCCGGTTTCTTAAGCACACGCGTACACAGACCAGGATTGGCTTAGACTAACCATTTGTTTCCTTTTTTAAATTGAGTTAATTGCCAATTAGCTTGATCTAATTAATGGCAGTGAATGCAAATTTACACCTTCCCTAAAAACGTATTCCAGGAAACAAATAGTTGTTCCTGGTCTCTGCTTGTTCTAAGGCAAGCCAGGAGGAGTCGCGAGCATTCGTGTCTTGAAAGAAATGATTGCAAAGGGGGTAGGTTTGCATTTGTCATTATGTGTTAACTATTTCATGTTGAACGGCAACCAATTAAATAAATGCAAAAGAGAACCATGGCATCTGGCCTAGGCAAGGTTTTCACTGAAAGATGAGAAGCGTGTTTGAAAGCGAATGTTTCCCCATCTTGGAAAGCATCAGTCAAATGTAAGCGTGAGAAGGCGGTGGGATGGGAGGGAGGGACTGTGGTATGCTGCACCTTGACATGTTTACAGCAATCAGATTTGCGACTTATTTTAACTATTGCAAGGTTTGGCTTACTGTACAGGGTGAGATACTGAGTGTTACCAATGTTTATTTTAAAAAAGGAAAAAGCAAACCTAGTCCCGGGATGAGAATACAGCATGGTTTGACTTCTCTACAATACAATTTAATCAGATTGCTGTAGCATTCTCAGCAGTACCTCAGTTCATAGTAAGGCTGTGGAGCAAGGCTGTATTTTCCAATCTAGGATAATTAAACTTTGTATTTTCAGCTGTTGTGGAAAAGCATTGAGAAGCAGAAGCAGAGGGCGCTGAATGTCTCTACTATTTTGCTAGCAAGAGTATCTGATAAACACGTAAAAGAAGAGAACAAATGAATTCTGGCAAGGCAAGCTAATTCTCTTAACTAGATGCAAATGGGGGGAGGAGAAGGGAAGGGATACTTTGCAGGAGGGCTATGAAGGTTAGCCACAGTACTGCTGATCAGAGGAAATGAATCTGGGGCAAGTAAAGAGACTCCCTGGTGAAAAAACAGGCCTTGGAAGAGAAGCGTTCTGTATTGCTCTACAGACTCTGAAGACCGGTGCAAAGTAAGGAGCAAACAGGGGGAAACATTTTCCTGGTTTTGTCTGGGTTGCAAGGAGAACAGCTTTTTTTTTTTTTTTTTTCTGTTTGCTTTTTTCCCATTTTAAATTTTCACATGCCTTTTCTGCTCCCAAAATGGCATCTCATTTCCACTCCCAAGTTTCCCCCTTAGCTGTGCTTCAAAAATGCTGTGGGTACTCTTGTATCGTAAATTACATCACTAATTTGATCCAATTTACCACGCTGACTCCACGAGAATATTTAAGTTCTCCTTACTGAGAAAAAGCATGGAAACCTTTGTGAAGGGGCACGTGTGTGTCCTATGTGTTAAATTACAAACCCTCAGTGCATAAACCGTAGGGTTCTGGGAAATGGTGTGTTTAAGCCCTGGAATGTCCCCGGGAGAGCGAGGGAGAGCGTCGCTGCCTGCGCATGTGCCAGAGCCCTCCAAAACCCGGCCCAGGCACCGCAGGCTGAAAGTGAGAGTGCGATAGTGAAAGCCAGAGAAGGTGTAAACAAACTTTTATCCCAAAAGATAGATTTTTTTTGGGGAAGTCTTATACTGAAAGTAAATGAGTCCACGGAAAACAATTCCTGGAGTCACCGATTTTTCATCACAAAAGCACGGAATGGTACAAATTCGTTGACCTCATTCAGGAAAGCAAATTTACATCCTCTTACACTGATGTGGTATTTTATACGGTGCTTAAAAGGCTGTAGGCTACTGAATAGTACTTGAAATGAAGGATCACCTTTTACACCTGTTGTACGAGAACTAGATTCTTTCTGAGAATGCTTTTGTAAAAAATATATGTTTCTTTTTAAAAAAGCTTACACTAAAAAAAAAAAAAATCCTTTTGACAACTCTGTTTTTCAGCATTCCCTGAGTAACCCCTAATGCGTCTCATTGCTATTTTGTCAATACCTTAATATGCATGCAAAACTCACAGTACATGAAGCTGTAAGGTAGCAAATTGTGTATTTTTGAATACTTGCTGAAACGCGGATCCTTGCTTTGTGCTTCCTGCAGCATTATTCTCTTCTGCTTACTGGTCCCGCTGCTTTTCACTGCCATCTCTGCATTTTAAGCCTAGTGGAAACGATGCAACATTCTGCATTGTTCCTTTTTTAGCCAGGATACAGAATTGGGTAGGTACAGAAGTACTTGCTGTGATTTTTTTTTTTTTTTTTTGCGCTTGCGGCAGTTTGGGAGTGCAAAGTAGCTTGGGTTTGGCAGGCTTTTCAGGTGAAATGTAGCTGTATCTGAATTCCGAATTCCCCGAGCTTGGTAGATCATATTCTCATAACATGATTCCGTGAGGGTACTCGGGGGTATGCATGCTCAGAGTGTGCATATTTGTCTTCCTTCACTGCTATTTGTATAGCTTCTTTCAAATTTTTGCCAGGATGACAGTGTTTGCATTTGGCCTGCTTTGGTTATTATTAAATTCTTTCTGTGCCCCATAATTGACTCTTTACCGAGATGCCATGTAAGATGCCTGAAGTCCTTTACACGTGTTATTTAAATATTTGATTTCTTCCATTCGTTTCTCTGCATGCCCTGTTTCCCTCTTCAGCAATGACCTCAAATGTTTTCAAGCCCCGTAACATTCTGTAAACCTACTGAAAGAGACCAGTAGTACCTAGTGAGAAGCTAACTGGGAAATGTCAATTGAGTATAATGGTACTAACGTGCAAAAATAGCATCTTGTAAAGGGCTAAGACTTCCCTGCCATCTGGTAACGTAGCAGGAAGGGATTAGGGAGGCTGGGAGGAGATCACGCTCAGTAGCTATTTTGTCAGCTGGGTGAAATGATGAGGCGTCAATAGTTTGACCAGTGGTGTCCACTGGGTATTTTCTTCTTATGCCACTTATAATTTTAATATCAGCCAAATTCTGCTATAGCCTTGCCTTGTTTTAAGATCTCTTTTGAACATTATTTCTGTACTATTTAACACATTCCTTCCACAACCACCACCCAGACCTTTGGACCAAAGTAGAATGTGTGAAATTATTTAAGTATTAGAGAAATACTTCTGTTGAAAATTGGGATGGGAATACAACATCAGCATAACTTTGAAGTCGGAGATATTTTTGGAATTTGGGGGAAAGGCAGGTGGTGGAGAAGAGAAGAAGAAACCAGGTTATTGATTTCCTAATTACAAGCGGGTCATGTCAGACACTATAATCAATAAACTGTTCACTCACATTTCTGCATGACTGGAGCATACTGTGAGTTATCATGGTGTATATTTTTATTTAAACAGCTGTGTAGATGACTTGACATAAGGGTCAAAGCTGGTGAGCTAAAGCATGTTGCAAGTGAAATTTCAAAGGGATATCTGCTCGCTAGGGAAATTATGCTTTCACGTGACTAAGCAATTTAAGATAAGTACTGTAGCCAAGAATCAAAATGGAATATTTTTTCCCCAAGTGATTAAGCACAAATTCTTCACACTGTAAAAATATTTCTCTGAGTTCATTCAAGCATCTAACCATCTGACTGGATCATAGCCAGAAGCTAACTGAACAAACTTGTGCTTGTATAGGCTGGAAGCAATGAAAAAACTCTTGCTGGAATATGTCATTTTGAGAAAATATCTAATTCAGTTACTCTTTAAATACAGATTATTGGCATCTATCTCTTTTAATTTTTTTAACCAAAATCACAGGACAGCATTCAATAACTGTGAGGTAAAAGCATAAATACCTAACGTATTCTAGAAAGCATTTTGTGGAGAAAAACCCAACAATCAAACCCTCTTTAGCAGGCTCACGTACATTCATTAGATTATGAAAAGACTGAAATATGCCCATGAATACTCTTCTTTCTTCTCTTGGACATCAAATAGACATTGTGTTCACAGGGGGACTGAAGCGCTCCAAATTCCAGTGTATCAGTCAGGTGCCAGATTATTTCTGTGCTTGAGATACCAAACTGAAAGTTTGGTGTGGATTTTTTCTTTTTTTTTTTCTAATTGCTCATTAAAATTTTTGAGAACAAGAACAGGATGAAAACTAACAGCTCTGCAAAACAGAAACCGTCTTCTGATGTGAAAAACTGAACACAGCAGTACAAATATCAGAGTCGTCTTTTTCGAGTGTACTAGAGGTAGCCTACTCGGGAATGCTACAGGTGGTGATGCGCCAATTTAATCTCAGCCACCAGAATTAAAACCTGCATCAGTTCAGATGCTATTTGCATTGAAATGTTGCTGTTTCTATGCTACTAAATCCTGCTTCCTAGGGCCCTCCTGGTGAGGGGTAACAGTTAAGCCTATCCTTTTCATTAGGACAGAGAAGTGCTGAGATCACTGTTTACTCCAGAACTGCGCGCAACAAAAATAACTGGCTCCGCAACAACTCTTCAGGTTTTGGTTTAAACAGGTTTTTTTTTTTACAGGGACTGTGGTTTGGATCCTTAGGAAAGTGGAGAGAATGCAGGGATATGTATGTCATCTCACAGGCCAAGCCTGCTCTCGCCAAGTCAACTAGCACGAGAACCATGATTGTAGCGAAAATTTGGCTGGTTCCAAAATAATTGAAGCTGATGGCCAGTATGGAACTGAAGCACATCTGCCTCATTCAAGAAGGAGAGCTGTTCAGGAAATTATTATTGCTGTGTACTGTATTTTAGGAATTATCTAGCTGTGATGGAGAAAGCATGGATATAAGATGACAGTTGCAAAACAGAAAGGTTGTAAGCTAAAAGGAAACAGGCTTGCTGGAACAAGTAGTCTTTATTGTTGCCGTTTTCTCTTTATGGCTTGACTTGCATCATCTGACTCTTTTATTTTGTTCACTGTTTATGCTGCTTGTGCATTTAGGAAAACAGAATTTAGTTCTTTAAGGCAGTGAGAACTATAGCTTAAATAAAGGATTTGCTTCCATGCTTAAAGTGAAATAATATGTGCTTAAATACTCTGAATTGGATCCAGAATGTTCAACAACTCTTGGGACTCAGCTCCTGACATATAACTCTTTTCTGCATGTATCTGGAGACTAGTTCTAGCTAGTTAACGTATGAGAACCTTATTACTACCCAAATTCTTGAAATGACCAAAATCACCATGCTGAGAAGTTAACTCTAGTCACGTGGTGTAAAATGAGAGTCATGTTTCCCTTCTCTTGATATGTAATGTACAGATTATGGCAAATTATGTTGCATCGCTTTGTGATACATAGAACTTGAGGGACTCAATCCAAGTACAGTCTATTTAATTTTCAGACGTTAGATCTCAGATATTGCAAGTTGTTATGGTCACCAATTTATGTATTCATAAATGGATTACACAGGGGTTTTTTTTTTAGGAAATAAAAAATCTGCATACTTTAAGATTAATAGAGCTTCTGAATTGGGGGGGGGGGGGGGGGGGAAGAAAACAAATATAAAGAATCAAAAATGCGCTGCAACTTTGTTTACCTGCCTACTCAGCTATTTGTTTTAACATCTGAAAATATTATTTGTAACTTATGCTTCTTGCCTTCAGCTAAATGTCTAGCATATAAAGAAAAACTAGGAAGTAAGAGGAGAAAAATGAATATTGTAGCTCTGGGAAACAGATAAATCATATTTAGAAACATAATTGCAGCATCTTTCATATTGGGGGGACTCCTAGGTTTCCTTTGCTGCTGCACTAACTAAAGGACTTCCTTCCAATACGAGGTCTGAGTCTAAGTTAATGTCTTAAAACTAACTTTGTTATTTACAGAATGTTTAACTTAAAAAAGATTTTTCTAACAGGTGCTTTAGCAATCTAAAATTTTTGATACAAAGAGTGGAGAAAAACTGAAATGTTTGTAACAGTTGTTTTTTAATTGGGGAAAAAAAAGTGGGGGGGGGATAGACGGAAAAATATGTTAGCTAAAGCAGTGAATAGGCACTGGAAATTCTGAGGACAAGGACATGAGGATGGCAGGGGAGGACAGCGAAGTGAACACGGGCAGCTGCAGCCTGGGCAATGCAGCCTTGAATTCGCAGTGGAGGTGCTTCAGTTGTGAGAGAAGGATGGCTGTCGTTAACAACTGCTCCTCTTCTCCACGGAGCACTGCCAACTACTAAAGACTGTGTTACGAATCGAGTGCCCTCTCGCCAAGTGTCTCATCAAAGCCCAAAATTACTTTCTTAGGACTGCAAGAATTTTTGTGGTGGTTTATTGTGGAGAAGTGACACTGGAATGTTGCTACACCATGTTGTCATTTCATGAAAGTTTGTAGGAGAGAAGTTGAAGCCCATAAGTTAGATTTTTGGTTTGATAGTCTGAGGTATCTGGAGGTATGTTAAGTAACAATGTTTAAAATATCTCTATTAATAGCAATGTTTTCATTATATTATTCAATTATGTAGTGATTTTGGTGCAGACCTGATTGATCCTAAAAGTATCAATCAATGTGATGCCATATGGCGATCAAAGAATGGCACCCTTTTCCTTTACCAGCCCAGTGTTAACAGCAATCTGATCCCCATTTTTGTAGCTTTTATTTTGGAACTTTGAGGGAAGCTGCTCTCTGATGTTGCTGGTTTGGAAGGCATTCAGATATCTGAAGCTGGAGATAGACCTCTGATGTGCTGAAAGTCTGAACAGAGAGATTTGCTAAGCAAAGCTCTCCAAACTATGGGCCAGAATCTTGGTCTTGCCGAAGGTCTAATAGTACTCACGGCTGGCAATGTGGTGATCGCAAAGCCACCCTAATGCAGTTTGAGAACACGGTGTGTGGATTTACACCAGCTCCCCTTCTTTTTACAGCCTTCCCTTTTTCCTTTCTCTCCTCTCCCAGGTTTCTTTTTATCTGGCTAATGGATCATGACTAGAAGTCAGAGAGAATGGGCCTAGAGCCAGGAGAATGTCCCTGTGTGCACTAGCAAAATCTAGCCCCCAAATTGAACCCTAGGAACTAGTGTTGCAAGTAAAAATTGCAGAGGCTTATCTGTGACCATGCCCAAGTAGAACAGTATAAAGGTCTTGTGAGGTTCAGCTGGCCTTATGCTGTCTTGGGCCTTATGCTTGTGTGCATCTGAGCTCTTAAACAAAGCCTGACATTGGAGATTCTCTTGTGCTCTCCATTTGTTTACAATTAATTTCATCAAGTGATTATTTTTTTGTTGTTGTTGGACAATGGCCAAGGAAGAATTCATTATTTTCCTCTTGCAAAGTTCTCTCTCTCCCACATTTCCATCTAGGCATAGTTGTGATACAAATCTGTCATGTTGCTGAGTCCTAGAGTGTCTATTTTAAAAAATCCTGATCATATTCTTAAGCCAAGATTCCATAAATCCAAAACTCCTTAAATAAATTCCATTGTGGGTGGGTTTTTTATAAAAAAAGCTTTTCCTAAAGGGTTACCTAATTGTTTTCTTACTTACTGTGTATTGATTATACTACTATATTTCAAGTAGTTCTTCATCTGATTATTTCTAAGCGCTATAATTATGGCCAATTATCATAATATATATGTTGTGTAATTTCATTATATCCACTGGTGACTCAAAATCCAAGCTGATATAACTGAAAGCAGAGCCTAAACCGTTATATTTTGTTCTACTGTTGCGGGAGTCTGATGTAAGGCAGTCTCCCTAACATCATGCAAAAGAATGTGTACTTTTATAAAACAGCTTTTCTCATAGGAGATGAAAGATGCAGTGGGTAATAGAGTAGCTACGGCACCAAGCAGACTTGAAAATCCTTGCTGTAGTCACACACGCACACAAAAAAAAAGCCTAAAGTTTTTGTTGCTTGATCATCAAGACTGATATTAGATTACCTGACCTTGAGATCTCATCCCTAAATGTAAGCCTTCCAGAAAGCAATTGAGTAAAGCTTAACTTGGACTCCTTCAGAAGGGAATACAGAGCACTTGCCTTCGCTGACAGGAAAAGGGTCTCAGGGGGTTTGCTAACTAGATTTCCCGGTGACAGTAGATAACTAAATTCAGATGGGGAAAATGTTCCTTTTCTCCTAAGGGTTCAAGCAGAGAGACAAATTTCCCCAGACAGAGCTTTGCAGAATTAAGGAAAAATAGTAATGTCAGACATGGTATACAATCCTGTGACTTTCATATGCTTCACGCCCCTGTGATTTTACCCAACTAAGGCACTCTATGATTTGATTTGTTAATGTGCAAGCATGACATTATGTTATACTATCACATATCCAGACAAGGTCCACAACTGACCTGCCTACGTCAAGATATGTCTACCAGAAGCAAAACATGGACTTCTTAGCTCCTTCTCTTATAATTCAGTAGAAAGTGTTTGTTCATTGTCCAACTACCCAGTGACTGGGAGGATTCATAATATAATGTTACATGCTCTGCAGAAACAATTCAGACACCCAAAAACCAGGCACCGAATGCCATTCTAGATGTCTGGGATGTCCTGTCTAGCCTTTGCTTGCTGCCTCAGAGAAACCTGGACCTCTCCTATGTGCTACATGCCATTGTCAGTCCTGCGTGGATGTCACTGATACCCTTGGATGTCTCAAATGTCACTAGACAAACACATTTGAGGACCTGAATCTCACCTTCTCCACCTAGAATATAAATATTTCATTTTAACAATACAAATCGGTGCGAGATGCTGTCACCGAGACGTTCCATCCTTAACAAAAGTAACTTCCAAGCCATTGTTAGGTCTGGTGGAAACCTATAAGCAAATCTTGTAAATTGTTGTTGTTTGGTTTGGGGGTTTTTGGAATCCAGAACCGAAAAAGCGAGTCCTTAGCAAATTTGGTCACCACAGTTATTTGGAAACCAGGATAATTTTGGTACCATTATGATCTGTTGTATTGTGCATCAGAGAATTTTGATATCATTGCATTAAGTTTCAGCTGGAGCCTATGGAATGTGACAATTCACAGCAAATCAACTTTTGACCTGTAATGAATTATCTCCATTGGAATGTTTGATAGTGTATAAAGCTGTCACATCCATAACCCCGGTAAAGATTAGAACACTCGCGCAAAATATCTTGAACCAAAAAGCTGTGGTCTACAAATTTAGTTAAAACAGTAAACTTCAGCCATTAATTCCCACGTTGGGTTTTATTCTCCCTTATGCATAAGGTGCGATAAAATTGCTGTCTTCTGTCAAATACCTGCCGAGGATACTACTTGCACAATGAGCTACCATGTTTGAAGTTAATGCAATACAATAAGCGTAGGAGCAGGAAAGTGAGGTTTCATGAAAGAAAAGAGATTTTTTTTTAAATAACATTTTTAAAAATAAAAATTTCATAACCTGAAATCTTTTGAGGAAAAGGCTTATCCTCTGTGGAAATGTTTGATTAATCAAAAACAATTCTCCTCTGGAAAAATACTCCAATGGAAAATTTGCAACCATTTCCATCTTGTGGTGCTTTGTTCGTTTAGTGTCTTTGCCATATTGCTTTGCTAACTTCAGCAACACTCAGTTCTGTTGCCATAAGGTATAATAAATCATGTTTGGAAAGGTATCTGCAAAGCAAATGCTTCTCCCGAGTTAAAACGTCGAACATCTAGAGTTCAGTTGGCAGCAGATACACGTTTCTCATTACTCACTATACCTCTAATGTAAACAGCGGGCTTCTTCAAAAGAAGCTCAGACCTGACCCAGGGAAAGCTCTTTCACCCTTGTACACTCATTTTTTTGGAAACGTGCTCTACAGAGAAGTGTTTATAAAAAAAAAAAAAAAAAAAAAAAAAAAGGTAAAACTTTTTGTGATAGCATCTAATCACCAAAAATAAAAAATAAAATACACCCCTATTTAAGATAACCAGAGTATTGCCATTGCTCTCAATGATGCCAGACTGGACTTACCTGACTTACCTGCTTTTTATAAAATGAGGTTTGGAGTTTCTTGCAGATTGTTCAGAATCAACTCTAAAGCCAAATCTGGTCTGCTACGTGTTACTGACAAGAAAGCACTGACTTGAAGTGCTGAATGAAGAGACTTAAATTTCGTCTTTTTTAAGGAAAAGGCTAGTACGTCAACAGGTCCAAAGTCAACTTTTTCTCTGTGGCATTTTGTTCTTTTCTGAACTTGACATTCAAAATTATACTTCCTATCACTTAGCACAATGTTTCTGTACAATTAAAAGCTCTTATAACTTTAAATAAATCTACTGACATTTTACAATCTACTCTGAATCCTGTCTTTGGCATAAATTTTTAAATGGATAAATATATAGACATGTCAAATGTTCTTGTAACGGTTATAAATACTCTTGGCCTAATCCAGAGGTTGTTTTGCCTCTGTAAATGTCTCCTGCTGATGTCAGGAGCCCTGAGCCCAGCTCTGTTTCTCTAACCTGGCAAAGCACTCAAACTAGCGCTTAACTTCAAGCACAGGAATGGCATCTGAAGTCTAACCTTGTGTGTAAATAATTGCTTGGTTATCTACCAGCTCCTTAGAGGAAAGGAATTAGCTTCAAAATATGCTTAAACTTCCATAGCTTCAGGGGCAAAAGTCGCACAAATCAGTAAGACCCGGTGCATAGCAAAAAAAGAGGCCAAAGCTTCAGATACAGAAAGTTTCACTTTCAGAACACATAATGTATTGTAACTGTGAACCTGTAGAATGTTATCAACAGAACAGATACCGCTGAAAATATTGCAAGTGTCAGATGCAATTACAGCCAATACATTCAGGAGACAGTTTATAGTTTCAGTTTAGATGCAGATTATTTTTTTTTTATTATCATTCAATAACTTGCTGTTCTTTTCTCAGTTGTGTTATTTGACTAGGCTGACGTGGCCAAAGTCAGTCATGGCAGAATTGCTTAAAATTTACCATGACTAAGAACTACGTAGATTCTGGATTTTAGCAAGCAACATGGAGAGACAGACTAAGCAAAACCCACTGTAACCAGGGAAGAAACCAAGCAGAAGATGAGGTGTGTGGTGTTGACTCCAGCAAATATAACAGATAAAAGGACCATGTTGATCCCGGGCAGCAAGTCATTGATAAAAGTTGGTATAAAAGCTATTGTTAGCCTACAGACATAGGTGGAAAAACTGTGCTACAGACAACCGGGAAGATCTCTGTCCAGAAGGCCCTGAAAGGAGAGGTGACAATGTTAATGGAAATGGACAGGTCTGATTCCTCTCTAGGTCATCTCTGTCCTCAGCAATTCCAGTCACTTCCACTTTCCTTCACTAGGATTTAGCATCATCTTCCAGCAGGCTGAGTTAGCTTTCAGTCCAGCATTAGCAGCCTTGCAGAGCTCTAGCTGGGTCTGAACGTCCCCGTTCTATTCACTATAACTCAGCAAAAAAAATTAAATATTTTAGTTGGTGAGCCCGTGCACATTTGTATTTTTTTTTCTAGATAAACTAATATATTTTCATCATTTCAAAAATAAATATCTGTTAGATGTTACCTGTTTCTTTGGCTTATCTCTCTACTAAACTCAAACTCATTCATAAAAAGATGGTAAATTCCTAATACAGCAAGAGTTTACACAGAAAAATCGATATTAAAGAATGACAGCAAAGAGAGTCATATAAGTAGTATGATTTTGCCATGTGCTCAAGTATTTTTGGAGCCCAGACAGTACATCAAGAAGTGACAGATTCATGTAGTTTAGCTGGTGATTTATAAAGTTTGCTAGCTGATTTAATAGAGTGCTAGAAAGCGTTGTTGTTCAACCAAGTAAAGAGAATCATAAAATGATAATGAATGTTATGACAGTTCATGAATATTTCATTCGGGGTGTCTTTCAGATGCCTGTTAGTTTATCTCAAGATCTAGGGGTATACTGCACATAAATCTGACGGAGGGCAGAACTGCACAGTATGCCAAGAGACAGAGAGGAGAGAGGTTTGGTGAGAGCATCGTGTGTTTGAACAAGTGTCTCCAAAGGACTATATCTCAGCTAAGTTCTCTACTAAGTGGTCATGAATTGTCAAGTATCTAGGGCATTAAGCAGCGGTCTCGTATTTCTTTATTTGCTAATTGAACATTTAGAAACAACAGGTAGTGTCTTTCAAGCTTGTCATCTTTACCAATGACTTCTGAGAGTACTGGCTTACTTTGGAGGTAAACTTTATTTGAAAAGGCCAAACGGCTTCCCATCTGGTCAAGTATTTCTTACATGTGCTGATCAGAGCAATATACAACGTGGACAGACATTTTAATACGGTGAATCTGGAACAAAGACTTCCATTTTCTTCATCTTTAACACCCTGAAGCGAGGAATGTACTCTCTATACTACTTTAAGTCTTGCATGGATCTATTTACCTTCTAATCAATTATATATTTTGTTGTTAATTTTGTAATAGGTCTTGAATACTTCAAATTGATCTAATGCCAAATATTAATGCAAAAAAAAAAAAAAGTTTTCTCCATATAAGTTGTATTTCACTGTCTTTTGATCCACACCAGCAACATGTACCTGCCTTTTCACAGCAGTGCTGTCCACCACCAGGTGGGAATTCTTCTGTTTCCATTTCCTTGGTTGTTTCTTAGTGATAAACCCCTTTAGAACAACAGACTTATAACTTTATGCAGCCTGAAGGTTTGCACGACAGGAAGCCATGAAAGAACAACGTCTGAGAGCAGGTCAGCGACAGTGCCACACCAGAAGCTCTGTTTAATGGGAATTACTCGCTCAGAAGAAGTGAAACCAAATAAGAAGGACTTGAAGGGCCTTCCACGGTGATTCATAGGTTTTCTGCCAGCGCTTGCATACAAAACAAGACTGAATCCCGCCCAGCGGTCTGAAAGGCAATGGATGAAGGGCCTTGTTTTAGCTAATAAATCCTTTTGGTATTAGTCCATGGATCCAAGATTCAGCTTCATTTTTATATCTGTGGGCAAGATGAGCTTGTATGAGGATGAAAATGCACTATTCCCAATGAATTAGAAGGAAGCTGTTAGGACAGATTCTCTGCCATTAACCGTACAGTGGCACAACTTTGTAGAAGCCGACACCGTCTGAGAGACAGGACGGCAGGAATGGCATTTCATGAAAGCTGCAAGGCCTTGCAGTTTGTCAAACCGGCTGAATCGCCATTTGTGAAGGGACCCAATTCGCTATTAAAATCTCTGTAGCAAAAATCACTACTTAACTCGCAGTAAAAACCCTAGAAGTCCATAAACGAGTCTGCTTTTACCAAATGAATTTGGTGCTGCAGTACAAAGAAAAATGTGTGACTTCCCTATGTAGTTTATCACATTTCATTATAACTAGCACAGGTAACCATGGGGCAGTCTCGTATAGGTAACCCCACAGAAAGATTTTTTTTTTTTTTTCTATTATTATGACATTTTGGACAGTAACACACTGAGGAAAACGGTGTGCACAGATTTTTAAGTGACTTCTGAGATAGCTT
The DNA here is from genome assembly GCA_947846985.1 of Fratercula arctica. Lineage (NCBI taxonomy): Eukaryota > Metazoa > Chordata > Aves > Charadriiformes > Alcidae > Fratercula > Fratercula arctica. Next base: position 33,883,488 of record CANTUZ010000008.1, read on the forward strand.
GATCTGTATTTGCACGATGGACGAAGAAGTCAGAAAACATTAGTGAAGAATTGCTTGTTCGGTTCTTTGTGTCAAGGTCTGTTCTGCAAACCACATGGAGAGAGATATGCTGTCCTAGCAGATTTGACTTATGTTTACAGTAATTTGGCCAGTGTTTATTACTTAATAATCAATCTTTATTATTACATTAATCCTAATTGGGATATGTGAAACATGTAGTGCATTGACCACATGACATCAGTTTACTTGCTGAATAATTTAAGCTATTTCCTTCTAATACCTTCGGCTGCAATATCATTACTTTTAGGCTGTCCTAATATTCTGTTTGTATTGATGTTATTTCACTTGTTATTACCTTCTTGACATGAAGCTGTTTTTCAAATATGGAAATCTTGTTCAAATATTTCTACATGACAGAATCCTGCATTAGTTTATAATGTATCATAATAACAGAACAGTGCAACATAAAGCAAATTATTTGTTTTCTAACCTGTGCCAGCCTTCATAGTAAGGGGACAAAAGATGCCAGAAGGAGAATTTTGCTGTGTGTGTTTTTTATATATTCTTATCCATTTTGCCAGAATGCAAGGAATAATCTTGCTGATAATACCGAGGCAGCAAACGCACAACCATTAAACGGACAGTGTGATTTATCCCACTTCACACTGCTTTATAAGCAGTATGTATCCCTCCTGTGAGCCGTCTTCTGCTTAAAGAATTGTAAGAAATATATCTTACTATTTCTTTTATTGATAAAACAGACCAAACCACCTTAATTCATTCTTCATCCAGCGTCCTTTATCACAGCGTGGTTGTGATTAGGATTCTGATCACCCTGTGTGCCACTCTGAGATTGAGAGGCTCCATCTACTCATCTATTATTCTTCATGAAGCAAAGCTCCAGTGTACCATCTGTTTTCTTACTGAATCTTGCATGTAGCTGCAAAAAGCCGGTCACCAGAGATTGAATCTGGCAAGGAAGCTCTTGGTTTGCTTGAGATAGCCAAGCATCCACTGCTATTGGCCTGTTTAAGTTCCAGGTGAAAACAAATGACTCTTCTCTACTGTATTTTAATTTATATTTGTTCTGATATCTAATTTTCATTCAATTTATATTTGGTCATATTTTATCTTATATTTTTGTTGCTTTCTTCCAACCAAAAATCAGCTGGGGAAAGACCCGAGAAGCTATAAATAAGCATTCTGTAGATCTTTGATTTGAGGTAGGCCTGTCTTGCTTTTTATAATAGAGTTTGAATTAACTAAGCCTTTTTTTTTTGCTGATGGTGCCTGCCCCTTTTGACAGAAGGAACAGAGATGGTTCCTGGTGTGACCATGCTCACATAAAACATGGTAGCAGCAACCAACTGAATACACTTGAATATCATCATCCTGTGATTGTCTAACCAGGTCATATAGTTAACTTTGCTTTATTTTGAGAGGAATGTAGAATTGCAAGGGGCCAGCTGAATCCCCCAGGCATCGCAAGTCCACATGACGTTACAGAAGGTTGAGGAGCAGGATGCTGAACGCTGCGTAAGGCTGGGACGTGGCCATCTCCGGGGCGTCCCGTCACCCCTGCCCCACGTACCACTGTCTCCTCCTGTACAGAGGTGCAGCTCTACCCAGCTCGCTGCCACTGAGCTTTCCCCGTCTTCCTTGAGGCTTTTTTTCCTTTAAACTATACAATGCTATTGGAGCTTCACAACCTGCAGTATTTTATAATAGTCTGCGGTATTCCCCAAAGAGCAATAAAAAGTAGCTTTTGAGGCTCCTCTTTTTGATCCATTATTTGGAGCCTGATTTGTGCTGTCTGCAATCCCCACATCAATGCCAGTGGTCCTGCAGTTCTGCAAATTCCCTTCAGGACTAGACTAAAATCATAAATCTTTTCTTAGGAGGTATTTAGATATCATCATAGTACAATTTTTTACAATCTGCTCCTCTTACCATGGATTTCATTTTCATAGCAGAGAAGGACTGTCTAAGGAAACAACTCTATTTCCTACCGACCTTCAGCTTACAGATTAAATTTTTACTTGGCAACAAAACTTCCTTTCCCAAGATGATGGTTAGACTGTATTGGTCCTGGGCTCAGCTCAAGCAAACATTTGTGTTTGTACAAAACCTGGCTATTTTCCCCATATGCTCAGTAGGACTCTGGGAACTGAGCCATACAGGGTCAGCAAGACCTGAAGTCATTAGCTCTGTGCAGATTCTACATCAAGCAAGGCAGGTTATTAGACTATATCAGTAGTAGCAAGGGAGTTTATTTTCACTTCATTCCTATAAATGATAGCTTTATAATATGTGCCCGCTTGGGCAAGCAATTTTTTTTTTCTTTTTTTCTTTTTTCTTATTTCTTTTTCTTTTTTCTTATTTTTTCTTTTTTCGTCTTTCTTCTTTTTTCTTTTCTTTTTTCTTTTTCTCTTTTCTCTTTTCTCTTTTCTTTTTTCCGTTTTTCTTTTTTCCATTTTTCTTTTTCCTTTTTCCTTTTCTTTTCTTTTTTCTTTTTTCTTTTTTCTTTTCTTTTTTCTTTTTCTTTTTTCTTTTTCCTTTTTCCTTTTTCCTTTTTTCTTTTTTCTTTTTTTCTTTTTTTCTTTTTCTTTTTTTTCTTTTTTTTCTTTTTCCTTTCAAGGCTCCCAAAAGCAGTAATCTACAAGTCTTCAAGCAGGAGCTAAGAATCCAGTCGTGCATATTACATAAACAGCTAGACAGAACAAAGTCCTCCGAAGAGGGGAGGCTAAAAATAGTATGTCAGAAATTAGTCAACAAAAAGGTGAGATTTATTCAGCCATTGCCCTGAGGGCTATACAATTTGATATCAGTGCTAAAAGTCCAGATGGAGCAAAAGAAAATACTCTTTTTATCATCATGGATTTCCCATCCAGCCACATCTTACGCTCATCAGTGCCACCAGGGCCTCACTGTACCAAAGGGAACCAAATGCCATCATCCCTTTCACTGTCATCTGTGACTCTTGCCCATGATGCTGTGAACCTGTCATCAAAAAAAGCAACTTCAGTTTAAGACTAGGTGTTTGCTGTATCTAGAGAGATTGATAAGGCGATGGGAAGTGCCTTCCATCTACAGTCTGCAAGGCAAAGTCGGTCCCAGAGATGTGAGCCGCTGCTTCTGCCAGTGCTGTTCTGCTCCTCTCTCTTTGTGGGTGTTTCATTCAGTCATCTCTCCAAAAGAGCTGTTATCTTCAACGCCATCTGAAAAAAGCTAGCTTCGTCTTACGTAACAGGCTAAAACGACGGCTAACAGTGCTGGTTTGCCATGGAAATCGGCAGACTTCTCGACTCAGAACTTCAAACCTCATTTAACAACCTCATATGGTAGGATGACAAGGCCGTGCTAGCGCTTTGACCATCTGAACCCATTTATGGCACTGAAATCACCCACGTGGCAGTGTAGTAATTGAGTGATGCTTCTGCTGTAACTCTGTACGCGCTCTGAAAGCCCTCAGGCTGGAAGAGGCTGTACGCAAGGAAGACTGTCATCTGAATTTCTGCAAAGTCTTCTTGCCCCTCCCCATCCCCCCCACCCTCAAGCACGCCAGGTCTGGCTCTTACCTACATTATTAATTGTTTGTTTGGGGCTTTTTTTTTTTTATGACCACGTTTCAGTTATCAACATCGCTGTTGCTTTTTGATAAGCTGCGACATATATTATCTAACCAGATATAACATGTCTGAAATAGTAAGGGAAAAATGAATTAAAGTGGATACCTGCTGCTTTCAATTCTGATATCAAAACTGTGTGTGACACAATACCACTGGTCAGAAGCATCAGACTGAGCTGCTAATGGCCATGGTATCTGTGAAATACAGCTATTGCCTTTCCACAGATTGCTTGGGGGAAAAGTACGGAACAGTGAATTCTCACATTTCAGACTCCCTCTTGATAAAAATAAATATGTTTGATTATTCAAATATATGCTGATTGAAAGACAAAATTCAAAGTAAATATTAAAAAATGAAATGGAAGGATAGCTTCATGCTCAGGGCCTAGAGCATGAAAGGTTCAGACTCATCATCTTTTCTGCATTAAAGGCTCCAGGTACGGACTAGACAACTCTGCCAGGTCAGATGCTCCAAGTGGCTAAACAACATCTCAATCAACTTGGTGGTATGAAGAGCTTTAAGCAGCTCTTGAGGATCTGGATTTTGTCCCTGTGGGTCAGTTCCCCACCTCTAAAAAAACAAAAGTAGTTTTCTGTTTCCAACTACACTTTGTAGGTACATTGTGAGTAATCGCAATACCTCTGTGATGGAGACCATAACAGAACAATTATAAAATTGTAATGGATTTAACAGTTAAATTTCTAATTTTGCTGTGCTCAGCACCTAGGTCTGAACTTTATATACTAATCCATCTCAATTAAAAAGTTAAGAAAATAATATAAATAACATACAGGAAGTAGAGATTTTATTAATTAAAAAGGCAAAATAATTTATATTCTAAAAAATACCGTGTTGAACTTGATTCCATATGGAGGGATTTGAATTTCATGATAAATGGTTACAAGCACAGCCAGTGTAAATACATTGATTTTATGCACACATCTTGGCCAACTTGGGCAACAGTCTCACTCACCGTGACAGCGGCTTGAAGCTGTCTTTCCTCGTAGGGAAACAGTAAAGTTAGAAAAGCAAAGTTTTCCCTGGTTGCAACTTCACTTTCTGTGGTGATGACAAATCTGTGTCTCTCAACCTCCAGCTTTTATCATTAAATGTGTATGAGAGGGATGAGTGAGTTTAAAGAAAATAAGGCAGCAGGTACATACTCCATTTTATTTATTTAATATCTTGAATTATTAAAAAGAGAGGTGCTGCTTGGCAGATAGCTTCCATTGTTGTATGAACTATCAACCAGCAAAAGGAGCAATGTGTTGACAGGTATCTTGACCGTGAATTACAATTACAGGGATTGAACCATGAAGGATAGAATAGAGTGAATCACGTTGTATTTATAGCCAGAGCGAACAGAAGCCTAAAGATACATGATAGCAATATAAAATGGCATTAATTATTTTAGGATTAATTCCTTTTTAAACAATAAATGTAGAAGATCACAAACTAGAGGACCACTTTGCTAAATTAAACTTAACACTAGGGCAAGCTATCCTGGTAGAGTGGTAACAGGCTATAGTGCTTTTAAGCCAATAGGTCATTGACTTGAATCTGTCTCAAAATGCGAGCGATTAGTGGAGGCCCAAGAATCTTTTCACTGATCTAGACATTTATGTTCGCAAAATGGCAAGAACAATCCAAGAAAAAAATGAAAGACAAAAGAATAAAACAGACATAAAAATGAAATTATCTTTTTTTTTTTCTTTTACACTATATCAAGGAATATAGGCAAAATACCAAAATAAACTTTCCTTAAGGAAATTACTTGTCTTTGCTTGTAAAGGTATCTTTGAAAGAAATGTGTTATATTTACTTTTCAGAGAATATATAGTATATGAATAGATTAAAAAATAGCATGGTATTTCAATGTATGTCTCTAGCTTGTAAGCAAAAGAACATGATTTTATCATCTATCTTAGTCTAGGAATTGTGATTCAAGTCTTTTCATCTAATGATGTTATTTTTCTACATGATGTTGGTTTTTTTTGTTAGTTTTTTTTTTTTTTTTCTGGGTACGGACTACTGAACTAGAACTAACCCAGATTTGATTAAACCGCCTCTCCTAAGCTCAGTTTGACTCAGAATAGAATCAATTCTGGCACAATTGCTCTGTGCGGAATTCCACAGCTGAAGAAAAGTAGAGTCTAATTTCCTGCTGCCTTGTATTGTGCTCCACTTTCAAATATTGACTGTGAGGAGATGTCCACATGGGGATTTAAGTGTGCTTTAAATTTCCACCATAGATTTCTCTGAACAGCATCCTCGTGTAAATAATCCACACGGTATCATTCCTTAAAAATGTATCTACCTATAGGCTACTATAGCAGCTCCCATGGCATCTCCCCACTGGATAGTCACTGTTTTGCTGTCAGTGGGTTTTACGTTCTTCCAACTCTCAGCAAAAATTGAGGCCAGTCATGACCCTGCCTGCAACAGTAGGGGTTCCTCATTTTTAGAGATGAAAACTGAGAAAATGAATAACGTTATTTGATTCAGCCTCTCTCTAGCACTGCCCTTGCCCTGGTTGTACTTGGAAAGCCCTACTGTGCTCATCAGACTCCATTCAGAGCCACCTCACTGTGTTTTTATCACAGTCAGCTTTGCAGGGACACCTTACGTGGCAGTGCAGAGCCAAGCACTGATTCAGCAGAGCTTATCTGCTTTGCGCTGCCCGCAACAGGCCAAAAGCAGAGCTCCCACTCGTGTATCGCTTCGGCAGAACACACGCCTTTGTGCCAGCTCTGCCTGGAACCAGGGACATCTCCCGCATGCCGAGGCCCTGCATCGACACTGAGTCTCCCCTTCATGTCACCCAGTCCTCTGAGGTCCTTTCTCTAGTGCTACGCTCATTTTTTTTAATGGTTAAATTATTTGAGGTCATCTAGCAGGTTAGGTAAAGAACAAACTTTGAACCAGAATTTCTTAAACATTAAGTTTGCTGTTGGATAGCATGTGAAATGTTTAGAATTAATGAAGTCTATGAGTTTACATCCTGAACGCAATTCCATCTAGGACATCAACTTTTCTGGGCGTCTTTGTGAAAAGCTGAAAAAACTGATGCTCCTATCTTCACTTTTGTGCTAGCAGTGAAGTCAGTGGTTTCACTCATCTGCAGCCCCATTTCTTAACAGGTTGTTGGACCTGTTTCAGCTTTCTAGTGGCCAATCCACCTCTATGGAACAGAACTTGTGATCCATAGTGGAGACTGCAGACATAAAAATAATAATAGACAAATTGGCATCCAGATGCTGTCTATGCTGCCACAATTATGCTGTTATAGGTACTTCTGGCAATTAGATAACCTGCACGGGGCATTATTTTTCATGTTGTTAATAACATTTTGGCTCCTGTGCAGCATGGTAGATTTGAGTACTGTCTAGAACTAAATGCACACCATAACTCCTAACTATTTCATAAAAGTAATTTCTCTTTAATGAGTTAAATAGCAAAATGATGAGTGTGGGCAGAGCCAAGGGTTTTCATTTAAATAGTATCTATTGATCTACCTGTGGTCCAGCAAGTAAATCCAGATATATGCAACACACAAAAATCACAACTGTTTCCTTCTGCCAAAGTTTATAAACACTTTCTTTGCTTCCTTGTCGCTTAGATTTTCAGTAGAAGCACTAATGACTGCGTGAACTCAGAGGTACACTCTTGATTGACTGGTCTTAACTTTCTTAAATAGTCTTAAATGCATAACTTTTTGTTAATTAAGCTCTGGACAGATGCTTTTATTCAGCAAGGGGTTTCAGGAAGTCTGTCCTGTGCAGCTCCTGGGACAATTAGGTGATTATCTTTCACAAGAACATTGCTGGACCATTCTGTTTTACAGCTCATCACCATTAACTCTCATTAAAAGTCTAGATGGCACACGGAACAAGGAAGGGTTTCTCATCCTCATTATTTTCCAAACCACTGATTCCTTGGCAAGAATATTTGTAAATCCAAGTTGTTCATTACGACAGACAGATGAAAATGTGATCTAAAACTATTGTCACATAAAAAAACAAACAAACAAACAAAAAAAACCACAAAAAAAAACCCAAAAAACAAACCAGATTCGGACATAATGGTCATGGTTTTACATAAAATGTGAGAAACATTAGCAACTGTATATTTATAGCTTAGAAGATACCCTTTAGGTCACAGGTACCCAAATGTAGAAGTTACTAACACTTTAATTCAAATGTAATCGGTTACATTTTTGCCACTTCATTAATCCTGAAAAGTTTAGAGACCATTAGATAATAACACTGTTATCAGAAGTAGTAAAATGGGGGATAGTTCGGCAAGCTACATGCAGAAAAAAGTACAGATCTACTGAAAACTCTGTACCTCCGATCTGAAAAAAGCTCAGTTACAGGCTAAAAATCTCTTTGGACTGTATTCTTTATTTTTAAAATAAGTGACATAATTAGAATGTGCTGCTTTCAGACTATTAAAAGACTAAATAAGCCTTAGCTAACTTTTCATGTTGCTATTCTGTTTAACAGTTACATTGACAAAATCTTTCCTTTTATATGGCAGGAACAGGCATGAAATGCCTTGCTCTACATAACATAGCACCCTGGTAGTGTGTGCTTGTAAAAGGAAAACTGTCCTTGTAAAAGGAAAACTGGACATGCAAACAGACTCAAAATGAGTAACTGACGCCTCCCCTCTGAAGCACTTAATACCGTAAATCAGGAGGCTGTCTGGGTCTATATGTCACAAGACAAATGTCCAGACTGAGACTGAAGAGGCTAATCTGCACCCTCTAGTGACCCAAACTAGTTGCAACATGGGCAGCTACAAATTACTAAATGACTTGGAATGCTTCTCCCGTAGTAAAGACCTTTATCGCTCTGTTACTGTTTGAGGGCGAATCATCAAAAATCTCAATAAAATTGAGAAAGCCAGGCCGCATCAGGATATGTAGAAGCCTGCACAGACCATAGGTGTTGACTTCTCCCAGCTGCCAGCCCAGCCATGAGCAGCTGTGTAAGGTGGAAAGCAGGCCCATGACGTCCACGCCATCTGCCCTGTCCTGCCTGCCACCCGGTCTCAAACTCTGCACTCCTGGAGCACAGACTACGGGGGTCCTGTGCCCTCTGTGCAGTCCCCCCACTCCGCTTCCCCCCCCGTGGGAGGGCTGTGCTGCTCTCCACTCCCTGCAGCCGTGCGGCAGGGTTGTAGGGATTAGCCTGGGGGAGCCTTGGGAGCATGTTCCAAAAATAAAGGCAGTTACAGTAATCTGCTGTGGCAAGCGTGCATGTGTGTGGTACACATTTACTGCCAGCCTAGTGATTTAATAGGATTAAATTCTGATCAGCAGAGAGAAGATTGATCATAGTAACGAGAAGATGGGTAGAAAACATCTGGCTCAATGGCAAACCGGCTTCAGGAAGAATGTGACACAGTTCAGTGTACATTATGAAGGAATCATATTGGACTTCGGGCTTACTTGCTATATTAAGTGAGCAATACTGTAAGAAAATTGGACAGGCTAGCATCCCCTTTTTAGGTAAGCACTTAATGCTCTACTGTGATACTTCATTCCTTTCTCAGTACTAGGCATGAAATGAAGTGTTCAAATAATATGGTCATAAAAGCAGATTTACAAACAGAGAGAAGAATCCCCAGCCCAGTAGCAAATGTAGTACCATGTAATGCAGCATTTGGTAAAGATTATCACGAAGCGATTTTCATGGCTGGATTCAAAACGTATGCTGTCAGTAACTCTGTTTTCAGTAGCAGTGAACCTGACAGGGAAATCATCTGAGAAAGAATATCATCTGAGAAAGAATAGACTCCCAATGTTGTCAAACTGCAAGGCAACTCTCCAAAAGGGACAGCTTGCAGCATACAGATGAAGTAAAGAAAACTACAGGGGGTTAGATTCCAGTACAGTATAGAATAGGTGCTCATTACTTAAAAGTAAAGCAAGTGGAGAAAGAAAGTTCAAGCAGAGGGCTCCAGGGAATTACCAGGGAGAATAATTAAAAATTTGGAGGAATGCTAATGTGCTGAACTAAGAAAAAAAGAAAATTTAAAGATTAGGAAAAGAAATAGGTCAAGGGAGTAGAAAAGTCAGTGAAACCTGACGACCGCAAATGTGCTTCCCGGCTCTCCTGGCAGCCTTAGACTTGATAAGGAGAGACTGGCAGAGAGCAGGCAGCGCAACCAGCATATCCGAGTGCAACGAGCAGACACTTCTAATGAAAAACATTAATCAGAAAATAGCCTCTTCAAAACTACTTTTGCCAGAGGTTTTTTGGGTTTAGCTTTTTCTTTTTTTTTTTTTTTTTCATCCCCTATGCTATTTTGTGTTTCTAGAACGTAATTGTATTATATATTTTTTTTGCTGGCTTTTTGTTGCTGTTGAGTTTTCTTTCAGTGTGGCCATTCTGTTATCTTTGCATTGCTGCATTTCAGTTTTGATTTGCTGCTTTGCTTAATAGGACTTTATTTAAACCTGGAAGCATATCATACAAAGAATGCAAAATTTTTAAACTTAGGGAAAAATCTCAACCAGAAATCCATGTGTGATTTCAGGAAGTGTGAAAAGTCATTTATTTAAAAAAAGGAAAATTAAGATGTTCTTCAAAACTTCAAACCATCTTTTTACACCATTGTGTTTTATTTTTACCATGTTTAATAATATGTCTCTACGCACGGTCCATCTTTTTTTAGTTCAAGTCTTGAAGCAGAAGCAGTAAATAACAAGTTCCCTAATGTTCATTATCTGATTAAAGAAATTGAGGCATGTTAACAGTACAGAGGTTAAAAGATAGGGAGGATTAAAGGATGAGTGTAGCTAATTAAGGAACCAGCCCTGCAAGCAATTACATACATGGTTAACTTTAAGTACTTCAGCATTAATGGGACTACTCGCATGCTTAAGTTAAGCATGTGTGTTTGTGAACTGGAGCCTGAAGACCACATCCTGTGAGATGTTGAGAACATGCTATACATTGAAGGCAACAGGATTGCCCTGATTCCAGTGGGAGCTGAGGATATTGTGCACCTTCCGGTACCAGCAGGCTTCAGGACAGGGTAGCACAAGCTAATTGGGAAGAGGTTGTTGACGGGGATTTCATAATAAGGCTTCCTAGGTAAATGGTGGGCAGTATTTCTTTTCAGAAACATTCAGAAGCAAGGCTTTGTTGATGAGCATCTATTTTTAATAAACTTCACAAGATCCGTATTGAAATTAAGAAGGGGTTTTTTTTATGCTATCGGACAGCAACACAGGTGAAAAAAGACATGAGCCGAAAGGGATCCATTCCACTGGGGTAGGCTGGTACGAGGCATGTTACCTGCAACAAGAAGTGGGTTGCAACAAAGTGCAGTTTTGCTTCCCAAGCTGCATTTTATGCAGCAGCCAAAAGTGAGCTACCTCATTCACGCATCTGGGCTCGTGTCAAGGTCACCGTGCAGCCCTATGCAACCAAAACCTCATACCCAAAGGACGTATAGGAAGTAACTCTATGTATACATTTGATCCAGACATCCCTCCTTAAGTTAGTGAATTCATACATCCCTGGGAGCTGTTAAAATCTTACAAACACTAATAGCTGCTTTTCTAATAGAAGTGCACTGAACCCACTCCATTTATATGTAAAAAAATTGTGACATACTCTATATTATCCCTCTTCCCCTGAATAAAGGTAAATTTAAAGTTAGTACCCCTTTTCTCTCCTATAGTGATGATGTATTTTGATTTGGGAAAAGCACAGAATCATTGATCCAGTAGGATTTCTGTAGTTTGCCAGCTTAATTTTTAGAAGCATGACTTAACTTTTAAGCATGACTTAATTTTTAGAAGCATAACTTAAACAAGCAAAGGGCTCAAATGTAATTTGGTCACATCTTCTGACAGTCACAACTGCCCACACTAGCTGGGAAAATACTTCTTACGCTGTGTTTGGTTTGCTGTTTCCTAGGAAGAAGAAATGGCTGTGGATATCTTTTCTTGGGTTTTTTGTTTTTTTCTTTTCCCTATATGCTAAAAGAAAAGGGCTTCTTTGGCATTGTGCTCTACGTCGTTTATGGTCTTTCTGTATCATTTCCAGAGAAAGAAATAGTTGTTGACACTGATTTAGAAATTAGGATTAAACTGTCAGCATCATAACTGCCAACTCGTTGAACAGACTATAACAATGAAAAGTGAGAAGACAGCCTTATCTTAGGCAGAGTATATCTCAGTGTCCTATAGCTTCCTCCGTTGGAATTCATTCAAATGTTGTTTGTTTGTTTGTTTGTTTTTTCAGTTCAAAGGAGTTGACCTTTTTTAAGCTGGTCACTGTAGAAACTTCAGTACTGGTGTTTTCTCGGCTGTTGTCTTCAGCAGTGAGGCTCCATTAGCAGTGGCAATTGAGAGGATTCAAAAGGCATGGAGGAGAGGAGGGATTGACTTGATTGATTGGGCTATCAGAGAAAATGTCCTTTGACACTGAAACTCTTGGTTACTGTTGAGATGACTGTCTGACGTGGTCTCCGGAGAGACAGTAGGATTTACAGGGACGGTCCCTTCTCTTGTACTGGTTGTGTTTCCACTTTGGGGTGCGAATTCTGGAGCAGACCAACGGCAAGAGTGGGATGTGACACCAACTGGGAGAGTTTAGATGCCAGCACCAGCACGTGGCTGCTTGGCATGAATTCCTACTCACTTCAAAGGTCTGTCTTCTCACAGAGACACCACTCTTCTCGCACACGGTAAGCTCTCCATATGCTGGCATGATTGAACAGTCTCAGAGAAGGACTTAAGGTGAGGAAGAAGATGAGATTCTCCTGCCTTCCTCCTCAGCTCTTACATCAGCAAGGTAATGCTGGAAATTATTTCTTTTCTGCCATTTTTGAGAGAGTGTCCACTAGTGAGTCCCAGATGCTCCCCATCATCTTCTGCCCCATCCACACACTCCCATGCACGTTTGGGGAAAAAAAAAACAAAAACAAAAACAAAACCAAAACGAACAAAAAAACCCCCGATTTCCTCTAAAAGTAGAATTCACACGTACTTTTTTTCTGCAGTACCTTTTGTGCAGTGATAAGCCTTATGTTGCTAGTGTGGATGCCCATGAGAATGGTCAGACTACACCCTTCTTTCCTTCAGTCATCTTGTAAGGCTTCTTTCTTCTCCTCCTAAAATCATAACCAGTGTACCACTTTTCTGCTTTTTTGAGTTCAATCTGAAAGACTACTGTCACAACTCTAGTGCTCCTGAAAACAGGAAAGGATGGCTTTCATAGCCTATCCAGAGGGTTGGCAGCTTACCTCCCATTCTACCAGTGCCTGTACATCCTTCCCATATCATAGAATCATAGAATTGCCTAGGTTGGAAGGGACCTTTCAATCATCCAGTCCAACCATCAACCTAACTCTGTTGATCACTAATCTAAACTATATCTCTAAGCACTGTGTCAACCCATCTTTTAAATACCTCCAGAGATGGTGCCTCAACCACTTCCCTGGGCAGCCTGTTCCAATGCTTAATAACCCTTTCAGTGTAAAAATTTTTCCTAATATCCAGTCTAAACCTCCCCTGATGCAACTTGAGGCTGTTTGCTTTTATCCTATTGCCTGTTACCTGGGAGAAGAGACCGACCCCCACCTCTCTACACCCTCCTTTCAGGCAGTTGTGGAGAGCGAGAAGGTCTCCCCTCAGCCTCCTTTTCTCCAGGCTGAACAACCCCAGGTCTCTCAGCCGCTCTTCATGAGACTTGTTCTCCAGACCCCTCACCAGCTTTGTTGCCCTTCTCTGGACCCGCTCCAGCACCTCAATGTCTTTTTTGTGGTGAGGGGCCCAAAACTGGACACAGCATTCGAGGTGGGGCCTCACCAGTGTCGAGTACAGGGGGATGATCACTTCTCTAGTCCTCACCACACTGTTCCTTAAGCTAGTCTCCGAAAACCTCTGCCTGGCACGTAGACTTTGTGAAAAGGTCAGCTGTAGTATCTCATAGCTGGTTCTTGTGCACCTGAGAGGCCATCACTGTTCCTTTATCTTTGCTGTTCACTTCATTTAGACACCGCAAAGCAGGCAGGTCTCAGAAGCTGTAGGCATCTGCGCAGTGTTATGTGCCAGGCTCACCTGGACCAGCCTCTACCAGAGCAAGCTGCCACCAGCAGGTTTGGGATGGGGAACGTAAAGGAGAATTTTGCCTTTGCTCTGCCCTGGAGTCACCCCTCAGAATTTCCAGTAACAGTTTCTTCTAAAAGCCCTAATTCTTCTTAAACCTGGTGTAATTCAACATCAAAGTTCATATCCAGCTGTGCTCACTATTGCTTTTCTCCCTTTTCAGATCCAAATCTGTTGCTAACTACATTTTCAACTTTTTCAAGTTCTTGGGCCTTTTGAAGTGTCACTACGCCTGTGCTCCCCACAGCCTGTTCCCCAACCTGCTTTGCACTGTTATCGAGGACTTGAGAGATCCTTTGTCCCAAATCCTCAAAGGAATATTTCAGTTCTTTCTTTATGCATTTCTGAGGCAGCTCTGTCCCCTCGCCTGCGCACTTCTTAATTTACTCTTAACATTCAATGCATTTTTCTATGGGCACTTAAAATTCACTCTTAACTTTTCTCATTTCAATCAACATTCACACAGGGACACTTGCATGTGTCTTGAATTGTCATTTTATTAAAACCCTTTGCTCCTTTACCATTTCAATTACCATTTTGTATAATATCATTTGCATTTGCATGGTACCTTCACCCATAAAAGACAAAAGTTCTTATTCTCTCTTAACAGATGAGTAAAATGGAATCAGAGAGATTAGAAAGATACCTTTGCAGCTTAATACAACTATATGGTCTCCAATGCGTGAGCTTAATTGCATTGGAGGAAAATATTGTAAGCACGACGGATTGACATGTAAATCAAAGTTATATAAATCACAAACCTGAATCACAGGACCTTGATTTGAATAACTGCTTTTAATCTTGGTTTGCATTTGCACTTTTCATTGTTATTCTAAAAATGTTTGCTCTTACTGGTGTGCATAATCATCCAAAATTGCAACTGCACATAGACTTTACTCCAGCTGGATATTTCTTACTATGTACTGTTCATACACATATTTATTTAAGCAGAAAGTTAAACATGTATTTATTCAAATTCTACGGTAGAAACCTCAACCTGCATTAGAAAATTGTTCTCTACATCTTCAATTTTAGTAGATAGTATTTTTAAATTTGTATCAACCTGAATGTAGAATTACAGTGCAGTGGATGTGCAAATAGAGATTTTAAAAAATATGCTTTTAGTAACCCCTTTTTTTCCTTATGTATCCAATAGCATTGTTGATTAAAACAGGTATTAGCATTATATTAGTAGTAACTACACTTAGCGAATTGGAAGCTTGTTTCTTGTCGCTATAAGCCAAATTTTAGGACTCCAAATCTGCAGCAGTGGCGTAATGAGATTTTCAAAACTGCACTGGCAATCAGATGCCTGCTTCCAAAGAAATCAATGGATACAAGGTGACCTGCGGGTAGTCTTGAAAATCCCCAGAGACATCTGTTTGCAAATTGCTCAGAAACCTGTGCTGGGGACCTTCAAATTTCTGAAATTAGTCGAGTTCATCCTCACTTGCTGTGTTTATTCATGGATTTTGAAATACTAAAATAGGCTGTTCTTTTCAACTCAAAATTGATCTCATTACTATGAATGACTTATTTGGAAAAGAAGTACGTATTCTCTCTATTCCTGCTGAACTGCAGCACAAAGTCATTTGGTCAAAAGCTTTTCTGCAGTCCTGAAAATACTTACAGCTTCAAAAGTAAGCAGAACCCATCATCTGCTCTGTTATAAAGACAGATATAGAAAATATATTTATTTGGTAGAACATTATATTTGTTGTTAATAAAATGGTTGAGATAATGTGAAAATCTAGAAATGTTTCAGTGATGATGTATATAATTTTAAAAGTAAAATTTTTTAACTCATTAGAATGGGTAGGGTACTTATTAATTAAACATGGTTTTGTCCAGCAGTACATTATACTAAATGTAAGTCTTAGCACATCCTTGCTCCTCACTTAATTTCACATTAAGTTTTAAACAGCTTTAAGATGAAAAGTAGTCTTTTATATATATATATAGTATGACTTCTTTGAAAAACTATTTTTGTAATCTATTCTTCTGTCAAGCTAGCAGCAGACCTCAGGAAACTTTTCACACTTTCTCAACCCTGAAGCCTGGTTTCTGTACACAGCACCGAAACCCTCTCGAAGTCCCTGACAGCGGCTCTCTCACTGTTTGACTCCTCAGCCCTTTTCCATGCAGGTGGTTCTGCTATTGCTTATCCTCTAAGCGGACTTGTATTAGAAAATGATGAGTTTTTCAGTCCTCCATCTTTCCCCCGCAAACACAACAAAAACAAAAACAAAAACAAAGAGCAATTTTCTGTGGTAGATACTGTGTAGCAATAGATCAGAGCCAGAAATGGGAAAGCGATGCCTTGGGGAGGAGGGATGGAGCCAGCCTGGGCACAAGCAGTGGACAAGCCTATGGTAGCTCTAAGTCAGAGCACATCAGCCCACCGTGGCTGCTGACCTGGAGGGGCAGGTGGTCTTGTGGTGCAAAATTGATGCGTGCCTCTGACAGACCATGCCCTGACAGGCCATGCCCTCAGCTGGCCATCCCCACTGCTGGCTTGTCTCTTCTTTCTTCTCCACTATTTGGGCAATAGCTGCGTAAGGCCCAACTCTTAAAACACCCTCCTCACTGAGGGCTCACGAGCAAGACAACTACACCATAATTAATGCTTTCTTTGGGCAGAAAAAGCTGTACCACCGCCTCATTTCGCCCACGCTTCTGTTTTCAGTCACAGCTGGGGCAGATGACCACTGACCCACACTCCTCTCAGAACTGGAGTGGGCCACTACGCTGCCCCCGCCCTGCAGCCGGCCGGGACCGGGGGGTCGTGGCCCAGTCGGGGCCCCTGCGGCCCGGGTAGGCGGGAGGAGGGCGGGAGTAGAGGAGCCTAAGCGGAGTGACACCCCGGGAGAGGCTGTGCCCCCGCCCGGTGCTGCGAAGCCTTCCCGCGCCGCCTGCTGCCATCTTGTGGAGAGGGTCCCGCCCTGCCCGGCGGAGGGAGCGGGGGACGGCGCTGTGGCGGCGCTGTGGCCGTGTACCTCCGCGTCCCCTCAGCGCCCCTCAGGCCTCACCGCGGGGCTGGTGCCGGGGCGCCCCAGCCCCTGCCCTCAGGCACAACCCTGACAGACAGCAGGGCCAGCGTTATGGCGTTAATCAGAGCTAACGCACCGAGCCCCGCTGCTGTCTTGACAAGGTGATGGGGGGAAATGGCGATGGTGCAAATGATCTCCTGTGACCGTAGCTGTGTATGTATTGGTCGTTGGAGGCACATTGGTCAAGGTCGTATATGGTATTTCTTTGCCCAAAGTCACCTTCTTTGCCCAAAATTGCCACCTTTGCCCAAAGACCATGCAGCGGGCCTTCACACCGATGGCCGCAGGACACAGCAAAGCTGGGTTCAGACGCCCTCAGAAATTTTTCAGAGAGGACTCTTTTACCATAAACAGCCATGCGTCAAAAGCTCCGCTTAGCTTTTTCTTTTGGTTTGAAGAACCCACGACAATTTATCATCTTTTAGACAATTCTATCACCCAATGACCCCTCCCCACCCGTGAATGGGAATCGGGGAAAAAAACAAGGGAACCTGAGGGTTGGAATATAAACAGATTTAACTACATAAGACGAAATAATTAATAATACTAAAAAACCAATATTGATCCCGATACTGATATAAAATATACAAGGACTATGTTCAGCCCATTGTTGCAGCAGGAAGCTGTGCGCTCCCAGCAAGGGACAGCAAATGTGGGACACTGCGAGCGCTGGGGCTTCGGGAGGAAGGGAAGGGCTCGGAGGTCCGGAACCGGGGCAAGGAGTTCTCAGGATCATAGCCATCAAGGAAGAGGAGAGACTCCTCAGCAAACTTCCTAACTTACATTGAATGTGACATTCGTGGTATGAAATAATGCCGTTGGCCAGCTTGGGTCAAGTACCTGGGTCTCACTCCTCCTCATCCCAGCACCTGGCAAACCTCAAAAACACTGAGACCTTGAAACCCGCATCCTGTAGCTGGCTATACAGTAAATATTTTCACAAATTCAGACACTAGGATCTTCTAGAAATGCAGTTTTCCCTGGTATTAGAAGAGACCTTACTGAAATGTAAAATTACTGAAAGAGAAATTAATCCTATGTCACTCAAACCAGGACACTCTTTCATAACGTAGAGACCAGAAAACACTTCCTGCCAAAGAATATTTTTTAACAATGTGAAAATTGCCATGCTGTGTGCAAAGAAAAGTAGACGTTTCAGTTTGACATACTAAGAATTATTATTTCAATTCTAACTGGTAATTTTAAATAATTTCTATTTTATTTAAAGAATGAAGTTTCAAGAGCTTTAAGAAAGAAATGTTTCATTTTTGAATCAAAGGAAATGTTTCATTATGTTAATTCTTTTTTTTCTTTACTTTTTGCTTTCTTTTACTTGCAGCTTGCTGCAAATGTGAACACTTTATTGTTTTGTTTCAGATTAATCCAATACAATTTTCATTTTGACAGATCTTCAGGCAAATCACAGTATCTGTTATTTATACAGCTCTGTCTGTTAAAGCAGTAAGTGATATTCACCGCTCACCACTTTAAGGACAAATTGAGGCCCTAATCCTGTAAAGACCTACCTATTTTTATGGGTAGAACTGCTTACTGAGCATAAAGTTAATCACATTAAGCTTGTAAAGCACTAGAGATCCTTGAACGGAAAACATTAGAGATGTGCAAAGTAGTATTTTGACTTTCAAACACTTCTCCCTTTCTCTGCCTTTTCCTGCTGAGGCATGGGAGATGCATTCAAATGGAATTTAAAAAAAAAAAAAAAAAAAATTATATTAGTTGTATTTCCGTTTAAAATAATGTCTGTCTGCTCAATTCAATTCAACTTCAGATATTTTATTCTGATCCATCATTTTAAAATACCATATAAACAGAATGGGTAAGAGCCATGCAGACATGTACAAATTTACTGCTCACCTCAATTCAAAAGGTGCTTGGAGTAATGCTTTTCTTATAGTTGGGATAATGCCCTGTTTGCTCTCCTTTCTCTCTTCTCCGTTCTCTTCATAACATCGATCTCAGAGTTACTGACCAAACCAAAAGACGCTGCACTCTTTGCTAACACTCTTCTTTGCACCTTCTTCCACCCAAAGTGCCTAGGAGCCTGCCTCTGCTGTAGACTTCACTCTGTCATAGCTTAGGTGAAGGTTTTCACTCTCCTTCTTTTGTATGTGGAAAAAAAATAATCATACACTAGGTTGAGAATGCTTTACATTCGAGCAAGTGAGACAGAATGAGGGATAGACTTAACGTCAGTTTTGCCTCAACAAGAATTTGAAATGGGATTTTCTCAATGTATATTCTAAAGGAGCATGGCAGGTGTTAATTTTGGCATCCACAGTTCCACCTGGGCCATACTGCTCCTAATTTCTTTCTTTCACTCTTTTTTTCATCCTCTGCTGTAATTTGGCTGTACTTTCTCACCGTTCAAATAGGGACGGGCTCTAAGACCTACCCCCACACACACACACTTAAGATGGCATGATACCAGATAGATACAGGTTGGTAGAAGACCAGAAGAGTTGTTAACACAATCTTTTGTTCCTATACTGGGCAAGACAGAAGTAGAAGTTAAGAGAAAAAGGTTTCCTAGGACTGGGAAGTCTGAGGGCCATTGAAAGCTGTCAGACAGACAGCTGTAAATCTATGCCTTCATGCTGGGAAAACGCCTGGACTTTGTCATGGATGGTACCAGGCAGGTTCTGCAACACCAGTGTCACTTGTCTTGTGCACAGGTAACATTGCAGGGAAGCTGTAACACACCTCAGGACGAAAGTTTTCAATTTTTTCCATAGGATAGGAGCTCAGCTTTAAACATATGTTGGAGTTGCTGATCATTGTTTATCACTTTGGGTGTTCAAAGGTTAAATTGGACTCTGGCAACATAGGTCCTCAGCTAGCGTGGCTCTGAAGGCTCGTCTTTACTGCCTCTGCAGCTATGCCAGGCTCGCCTGGCTGGCAGAGGCCCTAGTGCACATTCAATACATGCTGACAGAAGGAATTTTTTGGCTGGTATAGCTGCACCACATTCCTGACTGACATAAGAAAGACAGCATTTTTCTGCTGACATAGCCGAGCACACAGAAGAAGTCTGCCAGCCCAGCTAAGAGAACTAGAAGTGTGGATTTATTTTTAAATTTAAAAAAATAATCTTCTATTATGATTGTTACAGAATTCTTGAAAATCTGAAGCCAAAAGGCTCTAGAACTGTAAAACAAATTTTAAAAAATCAAATATTATATTTTTTTAAAAAACCTCATTATTTGCAGTAATGGGGAAGCACAGGTCGTGATTGATGTTTTCTTGCAACTGGAAACATTGCTGTTTGATTCGTGTGAGCCCTTCCCTTGTGCCCCGAAACCATGGCAGTCAGTGTAGTCGTATGGTGACACAAGTCTCCATTCTTTGGGCAGAAGCAGGGTGTTTTTCTTTTGGTTTTTGGTTTTTTGGGTTTTTTGTTTGTTTGTTTGTTTGGGGTTTTTTTGTTTTTGTTTTTGGGTTTTTTTGTGGGTTTTTTTGTTTTGTTTTTGTTTTTGTTTTTTTTTCTTTCCTCTTAGTGCTTTTCAGGAAATAAAAGAGTATCAGTACCTCGTTTCTTAAATACCTTTAGGACTGTTTTATCAAGCAACAAAGATTTTTTTTAATGACAAATTGACGTTATAGAAAATAGTTAGCACGTCATTGGTAGAAAAACACTGAAAAATAAAAAGTCTTTGTATAAATCTGCAAAACATATCACTAGTGACAATCCTAATAAAAGTTCTCTCAAGCCAGAAGATTAAGGGATGTTTTAGCAAGTAAATATAGAAGCAAAGAAGAAATTTAGACTTTCAGGTCAGGCATTCATATAAGTAAATATGTTCTTCAATTTATTAATGAAGATCAGAATCCTGTTAAACTGTTTATTAAGCAGAGCTTCAATATCTTTTGTGTCTGTAGCTGAATGTGTTTTTAAGACGTGAAAGATTAAAATAGTATTATTCACTAGTCTGTCACAGCAGGGTGACCAAGTCTGCTCCCATTAAAGCTCTCATTGCCATGTTACCTAAAATACCAACATTCAGAGACAGATAAATGTATACATGAAATACTTTAACATTATCAACCAATTAAAATTAAAATAGCAATTAATAACCTTAAGCATCGATGTTCTGCTGCAAACATCAGTCTTCTAATTTAGTACACATTTGAAACCAACTATTCATGGATTTGAAAGAATTTGTATCTGTCAGATTTGTCACCGATGCAAACACAAGGCATCTTCAAACAAATTGACACCGTCACTGTGTTGTATGCCCACTTCACTCTAATGTAAAAGTTTTTCCACACAGATTGAACAACACGCTGTGTTGCTGAGAAGGCACTCATATGTTAGTATACATAAAGCATTTTTAAGCCCAGTTTTGTTTGCTTAGAATAGTAACCTTTCTGGTTCAAATTTTGCTAGAGATTTTTTTCTTTTTGCATTTCAACCTTTTTAAATGAGGAAAGATTGAAATGTCATTTTTTTTAAATAGATGATACAAAATACAAGCAACTGCAGCATTGAAGTAATTACACACAATTGGCACTGCAAACAGATCAAGACCTCCAATTCAGTTCTGTAACTTTGTCTTACATCTTTTATAAAGATACATAAAGAAACATTGCACATGAAGACATTTTACAAGGAAGGCACTGTCATGACAGTAATTCCTTTATGAAACATTACTATATTTTATGTAAAGATATATGTGAGTGAGGTGTCCGGTGTTATGCATAGTTATTTAATAGCATTTATCTGTGTATTCCAGTTTGTGCATCTGTGTGAGCATGCATGTTTGTATGTAATACCTGGTGTATTTTAATATCTAGGTAGCTGTTCAAATTACTACACCGTACTGGAGTGGAGCACAGTAAATTTTGGTATTTAACATTATGCATAAGCTTCAAGCAAGAAAAGACATAATTAATGCTGTTAGCATGTCTGTTGTACCACAAGTGACCAAAACCATTAATACTGAAGTTAAATGATGTGCTATAGCCATAGATATACTAGGGGAAATATCTAGCCAACAGCTGCCAAAACTTTTGAATACAAGGACCACTGTTTTTCCAATTTTTTATAGACCAGTGTGCCTCCATATCATCAATCTTTATGAAAACATGAGAGCTGTAAATTAATGAACGTGTAATGTGTTCAAGTAATTCACACATAAATTTATGAACATGTTAAAGTGTGTGTTTTTGTACTTAGAGCACCATCTACTGGGAAGTCTGAATTAATGAACATAGCTTTACTGGTTTTGGGATCTAATTATACTTTTTTGTAAAATGAAAAATAAGTGAAAAACAAAGCTTTCTTCATAATTAAATTTTATGCTGTTACCAAATATGAATGGGAAACTATAGTATTGGAGCGAAATTAAAATTTTGTAGACTTTTAAAAATTATTATTTACAAATAGATATTATTAAATAATGCAAACTTGCATATCTCATAACAAATCTTTATACATACAGTTTAAAAGTATTTTTAGTAATATCATGGTAGCCATACATAGGAAAAACTGTTACTCCTCAAATTAAGATCAAAGCTTTATTCTTGACTGATCTTTTAACAATATATGGTGAAATAATAACCCAAGGTTATAATGTAACAAATTTCTTTCTTTAAGCCTTAGAGACAGAACATAGTTTTGTGTCAGGAAACTTTCAGAAAAGGAATTCAATGTAAGTCAGAAGATGGCAAATTTTAGCAAGCATAAAATAAAACAATTTGCAATAAACCTGTAAATCGCAAAGACTAATTATAAGAGCTTACCTACTAGTTAGTTTGCTGTCCGCATCTCTCTTTTTTTTGTTATGGGTTTGTTTGTTTGGGTTTTTTTCATTTCTGATTCCTATCCTACCATTGTCAAGGAAAAGGGGGGACGAACAGTGAAACCTGCAGTTTGTGGGTTTAGGACAGCAGAAGGTGGCAGGAGATGGATTGTAGTGAGCATTGGTCAATTTATTCTCAGTTCATGTAAGGTATTTATTGGGACTATGGCAGAAACAGAAAGTTAAGATGAAGAGGCAAAGAGGGGAAGAAGTTGCTTTTCAAGACCTCTGAAAAATACTGCGTGACATCATAATGAAATGAAGGAGGCAAAGAAAATAGGGGTTATTCTATTTTATAGTTGCTGGGTTACCTGTACATCTACTGCCTTTTCTTACTAAGTGTTTCCTACAAGATCATGCCTGGGCACTATTTCTTCTCTGACATGGGGACTCCTGCCAGTCGGCTTTTCTAAAATCAGCTTTTGTGACTCAGTGACTTGCTTTAAAACTTTAAAATTAAATAGCTTCCTTAAAGGAGTAATGTTTGGTTTAAACAGTTACAACACAGCAGAGGTAACAGACACTCAGCTGCTAGTCTGTCTTTCTGCTGCTGTTCTCAACTGTGATACTACTTCAGGCATCTTGAAGTATAGCTCGTGATATCATTAATTTATAAAGGATATGGTACTGAATTGCTGAGTCTACATAAAAATCTGTATGGGGTGCTATTTTATTATTTTTTTCTTTCTGAAAAGAAAAATGGAAGTTCTTTTGTGAGTAGAACTGGATTAATTGATTCAGGTAAAGGAAGCCAGCATTTGACAGAATTTTAAAATGATTAAAATACCTGCTGGAAAATTTGGAATAGTCCAAGTCATTTTGGGTTAGTTTGTTGTTGTTTTCTTCTGTTCATAGTCCTAGTCATTTGGGGGTTGTCTTGGTGGGTTTTTTTTGTGTTTTTATAAACTTCTAATACTGGTCCTTTGAGACATAATTATCCAAGTTTTATAGAAAAGTCTATCTTTGTGGAAATTTTGACCAGACAGAAATGGGTGTGTGTGGTATGTGTCAGATACCTGACCTGTAAATATGTCCTTTCAAGCTTACATGTTGTTTGCAGATCCAAGTTCTATCCAAACTTCTTTCTGCTCATCTTCACCAAAGATCTTAAGACTGCTCAAGACTGGAGACAGACTTTTTAGTAGGACCTGTAGCGATAGGACAAGGGGTAATGTTTTTAAACTGAAAGAGGGTAGATTTAGATTGGACATAAGGAAGAAATTTTTATGCTGAGGGTGGTGAAACACCAGCCCAGGTTGCCCAGAGAGGTGGTAGATGCCCCATCCCTGGAAACATTCAAGGTCAGGTTGGATGGGGCTCGGAGTAACCTGATCTAGTTGAAGATGTCCCTGCTCATTGCAGAGGGATTGGACTTTATGACCTGTAAAGGTCCCTTCCAACCCAAATTGTTCTATGATTCATCACCATTTTCTTTATGGGGATGGGAGAAGGTTCAGTTAAATTTGGCTGGACTGGGAAATCCGGCACTGAGGACATTTGACTGGCCCGATAACTGCCTGTACAGCTTGGGGGACAGAAATCAGTGGTTCCTCTATCTGAAGTGCCATCTGCAGGGAAAGCTGTTTTACTGTAACTAAGAAGTATAGGAAGACATCAGCAAGGCAAGAGTTAGCAAGAGATACAGAAACACAAAAAAAAAAAAGGACTGATAAATAGAAAATGTCATGAAAATGAATAGGTAGACAGTAGGAGAGAAAAAGGGGGCTCTGTACAATGGGAGAAAACAGGGACTGAGAAAAGTTCAAAGAAAATACTAGCTTAACCTCAGTAACCCACTCACACTGGAAGGGCAAAGAATCTCATTTAACATTTCTTAGGTTTCAGACTTCATTGTACTTTGAAAGAATACTTGATAAATTATTTAGACAGTTTCAAGTGAGACTGGAAAAATCCCAGCCTGTCGGAAGCTAGGTTAAAAAAGGTTGGTGCTGTATAAATAATTTACTTCTTTGGGGAGGAAAAAAACCATACAAATGCTAGTGTCTAAAGCAGAGAAGCATTAAACCTGCTAAAGCTCACTAGCCAGACAGTGAATTTAAGCCAGCAGTACAAACCCAGTGCTCTCATTTAAAAGCAGAGGCTATGCCAAAGCTAAGTGATCAAAAGAAGGTCAACATTAAAGATTCTACAATTCACTGCTTTTACACATTCACCCTTTTAACACCATGAGCATACTCCAGTTTTTAAAAAAAAAAAAATGGTAAAAGCCTCTTTTTTTCCAGTGATTTCTCAAAGCAACTAATTTAAGTAAAGCAAGCTTATCATATCAGTGTTGGGTTTTTTTTAATTCATTAGTTTTATTTCTATAAAACAGACACGCTTTAGCAGCATCATAAGAATCTACTGTTCGTAGCAGATACTTCCCATTCCAGTGAGAATTGCTTGACGTTTCAAGAGAACTAGAGCAAGGGGTTTGTTTGTTTTTACATGGAATAATTATTTTTCGTTGTGTTTATTATAGTAGCTTTTTAAGACTCATCACCACAGTAAGAGAGGAAAGAAATTTTTACACACATATATATATATTCTATTATGGCTTTTATTTCAATAAGTACAAGTGCAGAATTTGGTCACATCAATGCCCTTCTGCTCTCACATACCGGCACTATGGAATATTCTGAGTAATGTCACTTGAGTAATATCAGATGTAGAGTGAGCACAGAAGCTGTCCCCGCTGCCAGCTTAGCTTTGCTGACTGTCGTGAGACAATGCTCCTCTCCAAAGACACCGTTCTGTGAAGGGCTTTTGTCTTCCATTCCTCACTGAAGTCTACAGAAAACGAGGTGACTCAGCAGCTCAGGAAGGATTAAGGCTCTAAATGCAGTCCTTATTTCTAACTTCTGGCCACTACAAGAGCCCTTGGATAAATAACTAATCAGCCTATCACTTAATTTTGTGTATGGTCAAGACACTCAGTGGCAAGAGTGATGAATGATATTTCTAGAAGTTTGATTGACATGTGTCAGGACCATCTCAGATTTGTGGCTAGCAAGAGAAAATAAATGCTCTAGATCTGGTAGGTGATCTGCAGAAAGGAGGTTAGCTAGATCACAATACCTGCAAATTATTTAGTGTGTGCCCATACATAAAACTGGAATTCCACTTGTATGCCTCCTACGCAGTCCAATTAGCTCACTAGTCACAGCCAGGATATTTTCATCTCAAAGTTGCTGTGCAAAGTCTTGTCTTGATATTTGTCGGTAGAATTATTATGTGCTCCTTGTGAGAAGAAGATGTATTTAGACTTGATTTTCAAAGTATCACCACTGCGAGAGAGCATGCCAGGGCAGCACACCCCGTAATTTGCTGATGTGTGGGGGAGGTTGGGGGAAGCAGAGTCATGACTTTATTAATTGCTGAGAAACTTAAAAGCATATGGCCCACAGCGTGACAGCATCTACTGCAGGCATGGCTGTGACACAGCCTTGTGCACCCCATAACTAGAAACATAACACTTTATCTATCTTCAGTGTCCTCACTATGGTTTTTTTTTTTTTACAGATTCATGTAATTTCATTCTGTAATACTGATGTGAAGAAAATTCCTTTTGTTTGACCTATTAGCCCCAACCACGCTTCAGTTCTCAGGCTCTAGTAATGATGTTCCTTCTTACGTCTGGGGCAGCTAATCCCTGCCCTCCTCAGCCTTTACCCAGGGACTCCTCTGGTTGTTTTGGGGACTTTGGGCTGGAGCAGAAGCCACCATTTATTATCCTGATTCTTGTCAGCTCTGAGGACTGTATACAGCAAAGATACATCACTCACCAAAACAGGGTCTGCCTCAAACACTGGCTTTAATTTGGTACCTTTATGACTCTGTAGTAAATCTTTTAACTGGCAAAGCTTAATGAAGAGGTGATAATATAGGAGTTGTCAGTTTTCTCATTGGCTTTGATGATATTTTTAAATAACTAGGGGGCAGAACATATAATAGATATATGTACAAGTTGTCTAGAAGCGCTGCGGATGAAGAATATTCCCACCCTCCGTTTTAGCAGCAGGATATTGATACGGTAGGTATGACAACACCTTGTAATGTTACATGGAGTTTGCAATAGGGAGTTAAATGGGGAACAAAAAAGTTTCCCTATTTGAGAGACTTTTCAAAATAAAGTGTCAAATCCAGTGAAGAAAATATTGTCCATGATGGGATTCCTCTGTTTTCAAAGAACAAGCTCAGTTAGTTGAAACTTAGTGCAAAATTGAGTTGATATTTTGTACACTTGATTTAAAAAAAAAAAAAAAAAACAAAACCACAAAACAAAACAAAAGCAAACTTCAGAAAAATCAAGCAATTCCTTAATATTTATTGTTGATCCCTTACAAATGAGGCTTTATCCACTGCTTGTCATAGATCAAGGGGCTTATCAAGGGGTTATATGTTTATTTGCTAATTTATTTCCCAAATCTGCCAATTGTAGCATAACAAATGGAGAAAAGTAGAGAGCATTAAATAATTGTAATAAAAACTAAGCAAAAAGAAATGGAGGAGTGGTTTGCGTGTTAAATTTGATGTCATTCTTTGCTTTCAGAATTAGCTGCCTAATCAATATTTCTGCTCCTCACTTAGTAACATCAACTACTGGAGGGGAAAAATCACTAGTGGATAAATAACAAAAAGGATAAAAAAACCTATTTCAGCATTATTTTGTCTTATATAGAGCAATAGTCACTATATGGGAAAATACTGACATGGCAAAAGAAGGAAAACTCTTACGCATCTCTGCCTTTTATTAAAGCTAATGCAGGCTGGAGAGCAGGCTCCCAGGGGAAGGGGTTTCGGGAGCGTCTGCAGATCCCTGTCCCCCGGAGTATCCCGTTGTGCTGCTGGGGTACCTCTGCGAGAACAATTGAGACTTGGACACTAATAGGAGATACATGCCACTTTGGGTTAAATTCTCTGCGTAAAAAGAGCTGTAATGACACACATGGGGTGGGAAGTGTAATTTTTAAACTGGTACAATGTATTACTGCATGTTCTTAATTGCTTGTTGGTTGGCGGTAGGAGGTAAGACACAGGAAGGAGATGGAAAGGGACTTTGTGGTGTGTTTGCAGCCTGTTCCTGCAAGGTGGCTCTCACAGGGTGGGTGTCAGGAAGCATCAGTTTATCTAAACTGATGTAGCCCATCACTAACCTGGCACAGCACTGGCTTCCAGGCATCCCACTGGGATCTGCTTCAGTGCCAGTGCCCACAGATGCCGGAGACTGAAATGGAAAAATGGGCACAACAACCATTTCAGAAACATGAAATATATAAAAAAGTATAATACTGCTTATTAAAGGAACTTGTCAGCACTTCAGTGCGCTCCCGGCAGACTCGGAGATGTCTCCAGCAGGGTGCCAGCAACCACTGTGGTCATCGGAGGCATAATCGCGGGGGCTGGGCCGGGGGAGGAGTGTTTAAGCTGCATTTTGTTTCTGTTCTTGCATGGCTGCATAACAATTGCCAGCTTCTATTGAATCTCTCCCTGGTTGCTCCTTGACCGTGTAGCTACACGGGACGCAGCCCCCGGCACGCCCCGGCATTGTTGCTGGCCCGTTCCGCACGAGTAGTGCCAAGGAGCACCGTGCGACCCGTCTGCCGCTGAGATGCCTGGGCAACGCTTGGCTGTCCCCGCGGTTTCCATTTGCATCTCAATGCCAGAACTCCGTGATGAGCCGGGCTCCATCTCACTTACACCACAGTAATAATTGATTTCAGGCCTGAGTAAGTCCATTGATCTCAGCTGAGTTTCTCCAGCTTTACGCTCACATAACCGAGATCAGTTTGTGACCTCTGTGTAGGATGAAACATTATTATTAATTGTTTGTCCTTTTGCGTCCATGAAGAGGCAAGGACACACGACTGACAGCCATATGCTAATAAGATAAGGGAGGAAAAGACGACTGAGAAAGGAAGAAATGGTTTTGAGTGCAAATCTTTGATAATTCCAAAACAAAGGTGAACAGTATTTAGATAGAGATGGATCTGACAGATATACTATATATAGATCTAAACTTTCATTCCCATAATTTCAGTTACTTTTCCATAAAATTCAAAAAAATGAGTTATCCAAATATTCAGCTTTCTCTCATTGAACTCATTGAACTTTATGCTTTCATGTGAGCATGCTTATCTTACTTTATCTTAATTTTTATCAATTACTTACAGTAATGCTTTGGTTTTTTATTTTGAAAAAATCCTTTGAATATGGTATTATAATCTTGAAAATGAAATGCAACATTTTGGTAATTACTGATTTGCAGTTCTATTTCCTGTTGTAAAAAAAATCTGAATTCTTTGAAATTTGAGATAAAACCAAAATTCTAGAATTTCTCTGTGAAAGAAACATGCAGTTCCTGCCCGCTGACCGAGCCTTATCCTTTCTGTGGCAATAGGTAGGCCTGTCCTGTCCGGAATTCTTCTCTGCATTGCATTGCCTTCAACTCCCATCTCATGGCAGAGATCCCCAAGTCTTCCTGAGAATGGCACACCACATCCACCTGAAACTCCAGAGCTTGTTATGTTTGCCTATGTAGAAAATAGTAGGAAGAATAGCAGAAAACCTAAGTATGTTATTTGTTTGGGACAGATTGGCTGTAGTAAGCACAGTTCAGCACTGGTGACATCCTAAGATCCAACACCTTTATCCTTCCACCGGGGGAAAGAGGCAAAGTCCTACATCATGTCACTCCAATCCCAGCTGTTGAGAATACAGGGAGATGGGCAGATGAACCACACCAAATTGCTTGTCTGCTTGCCTTCCCTTTTGAAGTTCATCTATCAGTTTTTCACATTTCTGTTCCCTGTCCTACCATTACCCAGTTCTGTGCCAACCTCTTACATAGATGCTGGCAAATGACAAACATGGCTAGGAAATACAATGTGAGACAGATTATGTATGCGTGGCTGCATGATGAGTATCTAAGAAGAAAGCGCATTTCTTGGCAGAGTGGATTTAAAGAAAGTCCTACAAAGTTAAAGCCATCCTACAAAGCTCTGTCTTTCTCCTGCTTTTCACTCTTTTCCTTCCTGTATTCTTTTTTTTTTTTTTTTTTTTTTTCTACTTTGTCATAAAGCTTTATTAGGTCAACACAGCAAGCCCAGCTCTCTACACACTGGTTACTGCTGAAGGCTGTGCCTTTGATGTTGGGAGTGGGGTATGACTTACTGTGTGTTTCACCGAAGACTTTTTAAGGTACTATATTTTTTCAGCTAGTAAAAGAGACGATCCAAGCTCTTCAAAGAATGGACATGTTTTCCACACTCACAATTGTTCTTACTAGCTGGCTGAAATATAATTCAGACAGCGCTTGAGAAGAATTAACTTTCTGAAATCCTCACCATCCCTGCAGAGGTGCTTTGGTCCAATTTTAAATAGATGTTTCCGTTCCTGGTTTTGTTCGGTTTTAAGATGCTACTCATTTTAGTGCATCTTCTTTTGCAAATCCCAGAATAAAAAGAAATGTTGCAAGTGTACAAGTCAATGGTGTTTGAAGAGAATGTATTGTAAAATTATCTCTGCATCCTTTTTATACTATAAAGGCACTGACAGCACTTTGATGTGGAAAGGATGAGATACAGTAATCTGAGGGGCTGCTATGAAAGGAATGACATGCTTTAAGCTGGAACTATAGAGAGAAACACACAGAGTAATGACAGCTTCACACAACATCTAATTTGATTCCTTCTTTGCACCACAGTGGAATCATTAAACCACAGCCATCTGCTAATGAGCAGGGAGGCTTCTGAACAGAGGTCACCTTTCTCCCATATTTTTCAAAATTCACTCAATCTCAGTTATAAAACCATCAATTATCTCCCTTTTTCCACAACATTTTGTCTTTGGCGAGTTTCCTGTCACATAGAAATCAAACCAAGAAAGGGAAAAATTAGTGCCTGCTTTTGCAATTGAAATTACTTCTAATTTGAAGTGGAAATGACTTCTATAGTTGGGGAAATTAGTTACAAATATTCCAAAAAAAAAAAAAAAAAGCAGACCTCTCCCCCCCCCCCATCTAAATAAGGAATGCAAAGCTGGAATACTATAGGTTCAGGCAGGAGTAACACTACATACGGGCTTGCGGATCATTGCCCTACCAGCAAGGGACTTGCTGTGTGGGATCATATTTTGGTATTGCTAACGCAACTTGACAACTGTTGACTACAATTGTCAAGGGCAAGAAATTTCAAGAGCAGCAAAACTATTTGCTGTACTGGGAAACGAAATGTCATACTCATTAATGCAACCGTTCAAGGGTCATATTTAACTGGGTTAATGCTAAAAAGAACAACCTTCCAGATAAAGGCAAATGCTGCATTTTGAATGCTAGAAAATAAAGGCATTAAGTTATTTTTCTGTCTGTGAATTTTAGATAGAGAAATATTTCCTAAAGCTCAGAAATTTGTCAGATTATTAACCAGAACAAAATAAATCCACTGAATTGCAAATAACGCACTGAATGCCTAGTGCAAAGGCGTGCTGATTAGCTGTACCATAACTTTCCTGTGCTTATATCAAGCACAAAACGCAAGTGACTCACCCCAAAGTGTCGGTAACTATCACAAGGCACCTAAAAATTTGAGAGTACTTGTTTAATTTTCTCGGAGTAAAGTTTATTCTTCCACCTCTAAGGTACGTGCTGTGATGCAAACTGGAAAAAACTAGACGTGTGGTGTCAAAGCTATAGAGATCCATAAAACAGTGATTAAGAGCGTAAATCTTTATTTATATTTATTTGCTAAGCCAGTATGGCCTTTAAAAGATTGTTTACATAGATGCATTTGACAGATAAATCACAGCACATTTTTTATTATTATTATTAGGGAATCTCATTAGTTGTAATTCTAATACAACAAGGAATAATTAAGGTTTTTAACTCGGTGGGATAAAGAACGGACACACTCTGCAACTCAGAACAAATTTATCATTTCTGTGTAAAAAAAAAATCAGTGAATGTGTAATGAAGCTGAGGGAAGCTGCAGAATGTAGCTACGTGTCTCAAACAGAGTTAAGCTTAATTCTGGTGCTGCTCCCACGACTGAGAGCTTAATTTTATTCTTTGGAGCTTGGGAGTACCTGGGAATGCTACAATTTATTTCTTCTGTGTGTGTTTTACAGTACTTTCTCATTCTCATACTTGTCTTCATTCACACAGATCCATACAGCCCGAAATAACCACATCTGGCCAGCCGCACGCTGCATCTGAATAACATCATCTGGTTTACTGCATTACTGCTCTGGCACAGATCTTATCACATCACAAGCCTTTTACACTTATTTATCAGTCTGAAATGCTCTGTATAGCGTTGAGGTAGAGTTCAAAGTGCTGGCTCCAACCCCTAAAGCTCTCAGTGGCCTAGGACCTGGCTGGAAATTGTCTGTTGTTTAAATTGAGATACACCTGAGAAAACTAGAACACTCTGCTAAGAGCACTATTAGCAGGCTATTCTGGGAGACTCTGCCTACTGTTTAAACTTCCTACTTCTGTGATAGATGAAGTCCTGAGCTGTTCCTGTGGCAGATTATTGAAAATTATTAAAAGCAATTATTTACATATGTATGTTTTTTTAATTTCATTTATAAATTTCAATTTACGGCCAACCCATGCAACGGGATAGAGAGAAAGACAAGGAACTACCCAACACTCTGTTTGTGGTAGATGTTTTTCAGGGTTAGACAATATTAGGGCACCAGGGTGGTGTAAGAAATAGTGGAGGGGAACAAATTTTGTTTGTGGAGGAGGCAGCTGTCTTGAACCAGCAGAGAGTAAGAGGGAGTGAGCAAAGCCGGGAGGGTCACCAGCTCAGTGGGTGGCAGGGGACCCTGCTGAAGCCAGAAGGCACCTCAGCTGGGCACTGGAAAATCAGCTGAAGTGCGTGAATGTGTGACTTTGATAGCCTTGCACTTACGCGCTGCCAGCTCTCCAGGTCTGGTGTGAAATAGCCTGTGTTGCTAACCATCGCAGCATGCTGCAAAGCTCATCTGTCAGTGACTGTGGTATATGGGACTGACCAGGACAGGGAGTTCTTCTTTTCCATTTCATGGATTTTTATTTGTCACTGCTGTATAGAGTAACTGCTGTGTAAGGCAGCTCTCTTACCTTTCATTTTAAATTATTTTGAAATAGTTTTCATTGGTGTGGAGCTCATTGATTTCTTGCTTTCCTTTCCAGTAAGGTCTGGTACCCCAGGAGAAGACCGACCATTACGGAGAAGTGAAGGTCCGTGCCTGCTTCTCCTGGCTGTTCCCCTCACAAACCAACCTCAGCCTGTCAGCCACAGTCCCCGGTCCCTTTCTCTCCCTTTGCCGCTCCCAGCAATGAGCTAATCAGAGCTAAATATTTAGTGCCCGTGCACAAACTTGTAGCATCACTCTGATGTACAACCTTTTACTTAACCATGAAAATAGCTACTTTTCTGTAGATAACTACAACATTTATAGACTATCAATCAGTCAGATTAGACTATCATCTTTTCTGGGAAGATCCGCAGTCCAAATTGTCCTGTCTGTATATGGTAGGTAACCTGCAGACAGTTTTGGATTGTAATTAAGTACTTACACAACTAGTTTGCAGACTAAAGCCAGTGATTAGTTTTCCACAAAACCCACCCTATTCTTTCCTTTTTGCTTATTTGCTCTTCTTGTTCTCTGTGGTGCTAATAATATATTAAATTCAGTTCTACACTGAATGCAAAGATTAATGAAGGGATTTTTTCCCCCAGTGGCATCCTTTCCTGTTTTCAAGCCTCTTTTTTTCTCTCTTACCCTTCCCCTCTTCCTCATGCTCTCTCTGAACGTAAAGGCTCATTGACAGATAAACTGTCACTTTTTCATTTCCAAATTTGCTTTAAAAAATTCCTCCTTTGCGGATGATGAATTTACTAGGTGCTGCTTTGACGATGATTCCTCAGTTTTTCAACAGTCATAATGCTGTCAATCAACTGTTGTGTATTACTCGGAAAAAGGATTGATGACTTTTAACACTTAAAAAATGCTAAAAAATTATATCACTTCAGGTCATTTAAAAATCTGCCTCTATGAGACTTAGAGGCTATTCATGATTATTTTCATGTGTATTTCATGTATATTTGGGAAAATGCCAAATAGGCTTGTTATATGTATTTTTACGACTGCTGTAGCTAAAGCTGTTCCTTGTTTGCTGTCTCTTTGTTCTTCTTCACTTCATGCCATCTTTCTTCTCTGCTTACCCACACACAAACAAACAAACAAACAAACGGTGCTTCCTGCTGCCTCCTGGACTGCTGCCAGCTGTCCTGATGTCAACCGGCAAAGGACAAAACCAGCCCAGCAATAAAGGAACTTGCCAAGAAGCAACGCTCTGCAGCCTTGGCAGACAGCGCATCCTCCCTTCCTTCAGGTTGCCAGCAAAGATGTCCTCTGCAGGCAGAGGTCTCCATACTGGGAATATGAGAAGAATTCAGTCATTTAGTTAACTTTCCATTATTAGGCATAAAATAAGAAAACCAAAATAAACTGTCTTTCGACTGTCCTTCAAACCAACGTCTCTGGTTGTGATGCTTGGCAGAATTTTTATGTTTAGAGATTAATATACTGGCGAACAGTTGATTTAGTTTTTTTAACTGCCCCTTCCTAAATAAAAGCTCTTGGGGGCACTGTTTCATTAAGAAAAGAAGGGAGAAAATCAGAAAAACAAGATGCTTCTGGTCTCAGAATTTAATTTCCCACAATGATACACAGTGATACGATAGAGAATGACACATAAGTGATAGAAGCATTATCAGTAAATTTTGGAGCTATGAAAACTCCTCAGTGTTAAAAATGGATAACTACATTCAAGGTAATTCATAACTGGAGCTGAGATGCAGTGGAACAATATGTTAGGGAACTTAAGGAAGAATTGCCAAAAGTAACAGCTCATTATAGCTGTAGGTAAGAGGTGGGGAAAAAATACATATTGTTCTTAACAATTGGTATGGTAGAAAATAACAACAGTTATTTGATTAGGTAGGGAAAAAATAGGAATACATTTTAACTCCTAGAGATTCCATCCCTGAAATAAGCAATTCTAAAAAGAACTGATTAACAAGACAGTCTTTCTCCTCTTAATTCTTATACAAGCAAATTACCTGTGATGCAATACTTAAAAAAAAAAACCCACAACAAAACCCCAAACCCTGCAACACTCGCTCATGCATACTGGCAAGAACACACAACAAAATCAAATTGGATTTTCAGGAAATGTTCATGTCCAAAACCAGAATACCTTCAAATTTTAAGATTACATCAAAGAAATTTTTTTAAATTACATCTGTAAAGTAAACCCAGTTTAAAGCTGAGTCATAGCAGATTTGCAGCATGCCTCATCCAAGTAAGAGTTAAGGAACATGTTTTTTGTAAATCTCAGTAATTTCCTTCTTTTTGACCTGTGCTCTTTTTCAGAACTACTGAATCTTAAGTGTACTGAATGGGAGAGTATTTGTGCTTATTTTCAGCTCTGTTAATTGAGGAGGCTCCCTGTCCTTGCTTTAACCTACTTTCTCTGCTGAAGTCATTTTGCCTCATAAGTCCCATGGAGATTTGAGACGCAAAGCCAGTTTATTTCTACAGTGGTCCCACTTTGTTCAGAAATATTGCCAAAGGCTTATTTGGAAACCCTTCTCATAGGAAATAGGAACATTTGGTACTTTGCAAAGACCGTAAGGACTCAACTCAAAATAGAAAGCACAGTTACCAACCGTAAGATGAGTATAGTGCCTCCCTTCAAATTAAACATCTGAGGAAAAAGCCCATTAAAAACAAAAAAAAAAATTAATATTCATCAGGTATTAAAACATGGTGCGACTCTAATTATTGTATCAATTATTATAATTGATATAATTGTTGGTTAATTGCTTGATAGTTATTATATATGACATTTTCTGATATGGACTTTACTACACATTCTGTAGCAAAATGTTAAAGAAAATTACCATTTTTTTGTATACTTTCATGCTGCATTTTATGCCTGAAAATGCAGAAGTCTTTTCACCACGATCAAAAAGGATGGGACATTCACAACTGCATATTTTGAAAAAAAAAAAAAAAATAAAAACAAACCAAAACCAAACCAAACCAAATGAAAAACAAACCTCAAATTTTTACAGATTTGTAAAAAATTGAAGTATGTGTCAGTGTGCTGGCATGCCTCCTGTGCAGAGATGGCTGATAGAGAGTGCCACCTGTACCCAGGCAGGTTTTTTGTAAGCACTCTTCGTGATTGATTTGTGCTTTCAAAAAAGAACAGTTTCATTATTTTACATGATCCTCCCCACAGTGAGGATGAAATCTGTCCGGAAGGACTCCTGGCAAGCAGGCAGTTTTTTCGCAGTGTTGTTCAGCTGCAGTCACGGAGTCCCCAGAAGTTTCATGATACTTTACCAGTAATAGGACAGCAAAGAAGTATAACCATACCAGAAGCTGAGCAGCTGAATTCCTGCCCTGGGTAGCTGAGAGGAACTGCGCACGGCCACAGCG
This sequence comes from Fratercula arctica, assembly GCA_947846985.1. Lineage (NCBI taxonomy): Eukaryota > Metazoa > Chordata > Aves > Charadriiformes > Alcidae > Fratercula > Fratercula arctica. The sequence continues at coordinate 33,919,618 of CANTUZ010000008.1, forward strand.
CTGGGATTAGATTTAGTGAAGTTAAAACCTTGCAGGGGAAAATAAGAAATCTCTTCCTTGAGCGCAGTGGGATTCTGCCCTTCAGAAGATCCCACCCATGTCATCATACAGCCTGTTTCTATCCAGACCATACAGCAAATCTGTTCTGGTATTCCTATTCATAGTTTTTTATTTGTTATTTACAGGAGGTCTTAATCAAAACAATAATGCAATTAGTTTGGCATTACTCCATTAGCTGTGCCCTGGTGCCTGCAGATCTTCTGATCTGCAGGCCGTAACGGTAACTAAATCATCAAGTAACAACAAAGTATTCTAGATCCTAAAGTCGCTATAGCACAGCCCTTCGGAGAAATACAGCCATATGCCATAGGAAAACCAGTGCCCATTTTTAGCACAAGCAACACTGAGATACAAATCACACCACACAGAGTCAGAGTTAATTAAGTCAGGCACCTACTGTTTGCCTATAGTTTGCAATAGCTATTAATTTGAAGGTCTGCTGTAGTGCTAAGAAAAGATAATTAACAAATGTAGCATTTCGTGACATGATGAATGCATTTCTAAAGGGGTTTGTTATGGTGACTTCTTCTGGATAACACTGATCTCAGTAAAATTTTAGACAATATACCTTAGTAATTGAAAGGGAAAAAATGTTAACAGATCTTACATCTGTCCCTTGGTAAAGTGGAAAAAGGCCAAAAGCTCTTGCTACTGAATTTACAGTGTGCAAAACCACACTACACCTGGTAAAACTATCAAAGGAGCATCAACATTTTGGCAGTTGTTTTCATTATTTCGAACACATAATTTTCTGAAATTCTCTGAAATTGTTTTTTAAATATATACATCTTTAAACATGACAGAAACTCTATATTTTGTTTAAAATCATATTGAATTGCACACATGCTGTCACTGTCACTCCAAAGTCATTGTTTTTATCCATTTAGTGCATCTCTATTTATTGACTGAAATATCTTCTTTTCTGGATGGAAGTGCTAACTCTTCCATTACACACCTCCAGAAGAAGCTTTGGTCTAGGGAAAAAAAAAAAAGTCTTCTGGGTAGGACAAAGGAACAATTGCTTATCATATGAACTGTGATTACAAAGATAAAAATGAGAGACAAGAGACAGAGTCAAGGTTCTGCAAGGATTTAGACCAGCTACAATCACAAGTCAGGGAAGATTCTTGGATCACTTTCACCCTGAACACAAATCTTCATCTCGCACGGTGAAGAGCTGCTCTTTAATGCAACTGAAATGTATCACTTCCAAGAAAAGAATAATGGCATCACATTTTGTACAAAACCTAATACTTATTGCAGCACTAGTTGGCTGTTATAGAGGAATTAAATATTTTAATACAAATATACTAAAGTTTAGAATTTAATTGCTGCTTTTCTTGTAACTATATTCTCTTGCCTTTATTTTTTCAATTACGTTACTGTTCTGTATATAATAAAGTTCTTTGTGAAATATTTCAGGGGGTCTTCCCAGCATTGTTACTGTGTTTGAACTCTGAAGAAAATATTTTCTACCAACCTCCTAAGTTTTTTTATCTCTGTTAAGATGAATTTATGTAGCTGGATACGCTGCAAGATCCAGAAGCTCCAAGGGGTGCTCAATGTCCTGCCAATATCTGCATGTTCGGGCATGACATCAGGACCATAAGATTCATCAGGAAACTGAAGAAATTCAGAAGTAATTAATACACAGATTTTTTTAATGTTTCAGGTCCACCGAACATAAGGCAAACTATGTATAGTCAGGTCCCTTCCAGTACATTATGATATACCATCTACCCTGATGGATTTATGCTTTAATCTCACATGAGATTAACTGCAAGCAGTCACCAGCTCCAGTCAGACAGTACCTTTCTCTCTGCATTGCCGAAGAGATGAAAGATGAACACAACCTCCAAATGCCAATTCAGTAGCTGAGAAATAGTTATGCTAACTTGTCTTTTAGTTAAAGGCTTAGTGCCTGCTTCTGCTCAATGAAATAATCATAAAAATAGAGCAGACAAGTGACAGAAGGAACAGGGAACTATTTTTTTTTTTTTCTTGTAACTGTTGTGAAAGATAAACTATGGGGAGAAAACATATTTTCCATTTCTAGCTTGGAAAAGCAAAGTTGAAGAATGGTCTAACAATCTAGGCACGTTTTTAGAAGCACATAACAATTCATTGGTCTTTAATACAGGGAAAAAATTCAGGTGGAATTTCCAGTCTGGATGGAATATTCTTGTTACAGTCATGTTCCCTTTCTATTCAAAGAGTAAAATTTGAGTAAAATTATATATTAAGATTTCGGTACGAGAAGGAGTACATCACATAAGCTTGGCACGCTTAGCAAAGAACGTGGTCACAACCCCCAAAGCACTGGCCAGCAGATTATGCAGTACAATCACCGGTGTAATGCAGGTAGGGCAAAAGAAATGTGCATTTATCACACCCTGTCCCACGGTTTCTGAGCACAAACCCACCTTCTGTCCCTGAACGTCCTGTCCCCGCGAGGGGGCTCTACTCTCCCAGCTCTGCAGAACAGCAGAGAAAGATTTTTTTTCTTTAAAGGCCAGGAGATATAAAAATACTTCATGGAGGGTAAAAAAAATAATTAATCACTACAAAGAAACAAAAACATAACTGAAAGGGTTTTATTTGCTAAGAAAGGCTTTTAGTTGCTAAAAAAGCTAAGGTTGCCAAATGATGACACAGTTCAATTCATGGTGTAGCCTCAACATTTTAGACAGACTTATTCTAACTTCAGGGGGCTGGCTGCAGAGCAACACCTTGGTTTGATGAACTCTCATCTCTCTGGAGAAGAACCAGCATTCTTCTGCAGCGTATAAGCATGAAGTGAAAACTAGGACAGGAGAACATCGGCTCACACAGACAGGAGTGACCTGTACCTACAGCGCTACCTCTCGCTTCAAGCCACATGGCTAAATAGGAATGTCGTCGAACAAACAAATATTAACAACATTAATGAGCAAAACCTGAGAGTAAAAAAAAATATATTTTTTTTATGCCAATCTGCATTTGCTGTGCCCTCCTTTTCTAACTAATATGCTTACTCTGTGTATTACTTTGAGGGTAGATGGTGCCTGAAAGGACAGGAATTGTTTCCAGTCCTAGAAGCTGGTCGAAGAACAGCAGTGCCACAAAATTAAAAGAAAGGAAATCCTAGCACACAGACTAGGAACCTGCTTTAAACAGGAGCTGAGCAGATTTTTGACTATTATGAGAAGCAGCTGAGAGACTGTCATTAAAAATAATAGAAAACATATGTGATGTGTTTCACACAGTGAAAACAGTGTGGAAGTTCCACATATGATCGTCCCTATGCGCTGAGCTCATGGGATAGCTTTGCTTTGGTGAGGTTTCCAAACAAGCTAGGAGTCAGCTGGCATTTTCGTGGAAAAAATAAAATTTGTGATGGAGTGTCACGAATGTCACAAATTTTTGGTACTAAGATGAGTTAATATTGTAAATCCATGATCTTCTGGCATTTATTAAAATGTAACAGCGATGGTACCTCACAGCATAGATAGTAGATCCCTCTGAAACAGCAGTGTATACGTGATGTAAAAGCTTCCTTCTTTCTCTCTCTCTCACATGTGTTGCTTCTTAACACCATGTAGCAGAGATTACTGCTGCCAGAAAAAAAGGTAGCAGAATGGATTGCACGGCCACATCGCACTCCGCTTCCGAACAAGTTGAGCTTTGTTGTCTCAGACCTGCTTTGCTGGTTCAAGTCTCAGCTCACTTCACTGACCTCGTACTGAAACCGCAGAGGATGCGATATCTTGCGTCAGCTGACTCATGCAGAAATATCCTACGGCTGGAGCATTGTAGCAGTTATCTGGAAATACAGGTTGAGCCTTGCACAAAATTTTAATTCTACAGCATGCTAAAGGGCACGCTGATTAACTTGAATGGGAATTAGTTGTGTACAAATGCCTTACTCGTAATAAAGCAGGCAGGGAAACCAGTCTCCAATCAATCATTCTGTGATTAATTAACAAAGCAATATTAACTGCAAAGAATCAGGTATCGGAATAAGGTTTTGGAGCCAATACAGTTTCTTTTCCAGTAGCATTAGGTACATTCAGTGAGCTTCTGGATGCAAACCTTTATTGCTCATTTGCAGAAGACTGGGAGTTGATGGAGCTACAGCTGCTTACGCCGGGAGAGGCGCCAGTCCAGGGAGTGCAGCATGTGGATGATTTTTAACTTGTATCATTTCAAGCACAATGACAAAAACTACCATGGGAAAAACAACATGACTAAAACTATGTTTCCTGTGGCTTACTAATGGAGTATTCATGCACAACATTAAGCTGATGCATATGAATTTGTTGGACACATTATCCTTTCTCCCTTTGTGCAGGTTTCAAAGATTATAATTATGTTTGGTTTAATTGCTATTAGTCTCAGTTGAATTGTCACTGCTTTCAGCATTTTCAGTATGTAGAAATTCATATTTTAAATTTGCCTTATCTAAAGGCACAACTTCTCACGTTCATTTAATTTTGTATGAATTGTGTGTTACTGTATTTTAAGGCCTAATCTATCATTGTGCCCACTTAAAAAAAAAGGGGGGAAGCATTCTGTGTTGATTATTGCTGTCCTAAATATACATAAAGCTACTTGACATGGGTTAATTCAGATACCAGAAGCGATGTGATCCTGCTAGCCCATCCATAGCATCTGCTAACCTAATGAAACAAGGATATCAGACAGCACAGATTTCTACTTAGTGTGGCTAGATGGTTTCTGGTACCAGGACTAGCTCATCTGGAGTTAACTTAGCTCATGTATCTCCACTCCACTTGTGCTGTGCTGTAGACATGCCCTGAGGTAACTCAGAAATACATATAAACACGTATGAATGTAATCTCCAAAGAGCTCTAGTGAGAGCACTCTCATGCAGTTTCTTACAGTAGGTGTTTGTTTAATAATGTTCATGAATTACTTTTGCTTTTATGCATTTTACTGGAACTGGGGGGGGGTCAAGTTTCAGTACAGGGTTGAACAGGTCCTGCCCCACTCTGACTGATTCCACTGGGTGAAGGTGCTATTACTTGGGGACTTGCTTTTTTTGCACGCGGGGGCAGCTCTGCGAGGTCACTGGCATTACTTGTGCATACATGTAGGGCCGAGGATTGAGTATACACTTCTTCAGGGTTGTTTTTTTTTTTTTTTTGCTTGCTTGTTTATTGTGTGGTTTTGGTTTTGGGTTTGCTTTTTTTCAGACTCCATAATCATGTTCCATTCCAATTGCAAGAATTTACTTCAGACAGAGATAGAGATAAGAGATCCTAGCCACCTCTTGCACTTCCAGACTAGCTGCATGGCTCCTGCAGGGTGATTAGGACTGCTACAGTTAGATGCTTCATCCACCACAACCACAGAGATCTGAGTGCTTCCCAGGAAATTAAGATGACACACATGCTGAGCAAGAAGCTCTGCAAGACACACCAAGCAAGAAGATGCTCCTGAATTCCTCCTACTCTCCACAAGTCAGAAACCACAGTCCTGGCTCTACTTCAGACTCCGTACGCTTGGGATCTTGAGTGTAGTAGATTCAAAAAGACTGGTCTGGGCTATTAAACCTGCACTACTGCCTACTTCTTAAAGCATTCACTCGGGAAGTGCAGGCTTTGGACACACATGTCTTTTCACCCTCACAGAACTAAAACTTACATCTCTTAAAGTACATTACCAAACCACAAGACTAGACTGACTATAACACTGAAGGTATTCTCCATTCACCCTGATGAGGAATAAAATGTAAGGGTGACACACCGCAGAAAAGGGACTGCCAGATGAGCAGGCCAGAGAAGAAAAGAGCAGAAGGGAGCTTCACTCCATAATCCAATAGTAAAAGCATTAACTTAGGGCAAGAGAAAGGGAAAACCTCACTTCACTGCTTCTATTCAGTATTAAACTGCCCTTTCCTTTTCCTGTGAATGAATCCCACCTTCCCACCCCCTGCTCCACTTTCCACATTTAAGCAGAGGAACCAAAGAGTGTAATTTACGTTGCCCTGTGTTATTCAGCTGCTTTTAAAACAGAAACTTGTTTCTCAGAGGTAATCAGTTGTCTCCTGGTGCAGGCACCTCGAAGCAGACTGTTTATTTCTCATCCCTGTCCTCACGCTCCCTCTGAGGTGAACGCTCAGCTGTCCGTGTTTGCTCTCTCCCAGGGCATTTGGAGGGACAGCCTGAGCGATGGTACATGCGCCATCAGCCACAGGACGTCCTTCTCGTGAGATGCTGCTGCCACATTGATGCCATATGCCTTTTTATTTGATGACACCTGTTTACACAGTGTGAGTCAGGAAAAAGATTACTTTCACAGCAGAATGGGAAACCATAGAGAGTTCACGGGCAGGCAATGTTGTATTTCCAGTGGGTTCACAGAATATCTAGTGAAAGCATTTAACAGTTCATAGTGTCAGAATCTGTATAACCATCCAGATACATGCTGGTTTCAGTCTCCTGTGTAAGCGCCACAGTTACAAGTCATTTTGAAAGCCAAGGAAATCAAATTCTGTAGTTAAAATTTAGTTATAAGCAGAGAAAACATCAGGTACTTTCCCCAGCGTTTGTTTTGATTAGGGATTTCTTGCTTTATTCATTATCCTTCTTAGTATCGCAAAGTAAATGAGAAAGTTGACTTTTATGACTTTGTAAGTAAAAATAGCTATTATCGCTGGAGTGCAGAATATTTGTATTGCGTATGATGCACTATTGCACTTTGGAAAAGTTTGAGAACAGATTTGTACTCATTTAGTAAACACTTCAAATGCTTGAGAGCAAAGACTGTCATCTTCATTTAAATCAAAGCGGTTTGGGGTTAGAATGCTACATAGCATATGCAGTCATCTCAGTCATGGGCTGATGCTCACTTTCTCTCACTCTTCTGTGGGATCATAGTCTTGGACAGAAGAGCAGGGCAGACAGCTTAAATCTTGGTGGCTAAGGCTTAAACTGCTGCACCAGATTAACCAGACTTTGTCAAATCATGAATGTCCCCTACTCACTATGTTGGGATTTTTTTGTTGAGCACTGAGGATTTAAGCTTGTAATACCTGTTGCAATGAAAGGACCGTTACAGATGCGTTACAAGATGTGATAAAACAGAAGTACTGTAATGGTCAGTAAAGAATAAATAAGTTGATTTAAGAACCTAGGCAAAGAAAGAAAAAAACTTGTAGTATTTTCCAACCTTGAGAAATTTTTATTGAATTCATTTTCTAGTTTTAAAAATGAACATTATTAGAAAATATTTAAAAAAAAACCTAACAACTAAAAATATTAGAATCATAGACTCATAGAATGTGTTGGGTTGGAAGGTACCTTTAAAGGTCATCTAGTCCAACCCCCTGCAGTAAGCAGGGACAACTTTTGCATTGCATTCATATAGTTTCATCCTCAAAAGAGAGACACAAAAACTGTAATCAAATATAAACTAGATCTCAAAACCCCCAACACACCCCAGGAAGCTGTGTTTTCTGTGTTGTTTTACAAAAGGACTCTCTGATTAGTGAGAAAGATTAGGAATTAGCCCAATGCATCGCAGCAAGTCATTGATTGGCAAAACCGGAAAAACAACTCAGGAGTCCTGAACAGAAACTACATGATCAAGGAGAAAACAAGCTATTCCATTCCCACAGCCAGGAATGTGGTATCATTAAGGATCAGAGGAATACATAGCTTAATAAAATTTGGGAAGAAGCAGGGGAAAAGGCAAGTCGTTTCCCTTTGCAGGGGAAACAAACCTTGCAGAAACAAGCAAGGTGCAGAGCCAAGCGACTGTCCTTTCAAGTAAGCTGAGACACTGAAGTGTCCCACGAAGGACCCTGACTCAAGTGAAATCTTAGAAATGTATTTATTGCTTCATGCAGTTTCTATTATTGAAATTATATAGTTTAATAGATTAAAATTTGTCTTTTACCTACGTAATATTTCTTCAAATAAAAAAAACCCAAAACCAAAAAATACCCCAGCTCCAGGTAACCTGATAAGTACAATATGAAAGTAAAGTTCTTTCACGAGTGCTAAACTGGAAATCTTTGTAGAGTTGGGGCACACATTTCATTTCCTGCTGTAAAAGCAGGTTTAGAATCTAGAGATTCCTTCCATAAGACCTGCAGTCTCTCATGGCAGGCAATGAGCAGTGTTCCTCAGAAAGCAGCACAAGTGTTCCCAAACACCCTGTGTCCCCAAGAATCATACCTTCAGAGAGCAGGAACCAGAGGTGCTCTTCAGAAGCTGTTTGTGATTGAAAGTTTACCGAAGAAAAAGCAAAGGTCTAGCGGGCAGTATGGCCAAAGTGCTGCAGTGGGAAAGCGAGTAACAGGTACAAAGGAGAGTGGGTGAGAAGGGCACTGATATTGCAGGAGAGTCTATGCTTTGCAAATCAGAAAAAAGTACGCCTAGAAATGATCAGGCATTTGGATTGTACTCTCTAAAACTGTAGTAAATAACCTCTTAGACATGAGTTTGAGCCAAACTCCCCTCTTGTTATATTAAAAGGAGATGTATCTGCATTTTGAATATGGCTCTCATTACTGCTAGTGACCCTGCTAAAACAGAGACGTGCACATCCAAAAGTAAAGTAAGAGGCAGCATCGGTTTAGGAATGCTAAGAACAGATGACAGCAGAATCAAAACAAGTATTGGGGTTTCATAATATGTCAAAACAATTATTTGATTGTGTATTTCAGCTGTTCTCTCCTTTACATATTTTGTAAGCCAACCAAGCCAAATAGATGTGTTCACGAAAACCAGTACTTCTTCACAAAGCACCAGTGACAATGGACTCTCAGTGGCGTCCATTTACTTGTGCAGAATGAAATGCTGGATCTGAATTTTAACTATATGGTATGACTACATGAACGCTATGTTGATTAAAATGTTTTCTTATATTTCAATCAAAAAATTACCAGACTAATATTTACTAATGTATACTCAATGTTAGCATAAATGCTGGAGAGGAGTGGTTCTTTTAAATTCTAACATTGCACGACATCTGGTTATGTGATCTAATGTCACTGGTAATCATCTGCATGACAGAACCTGGTGGTAGAATCAAGCCCTATTTAAAGTGACGCATAATTATGGTAACATTTGCAAGCTATATAACTAAGATTATCCTTTACCCTTAGACAATATGCAAGTGAAACATTAAAAAAAAATACATAAGCAATTAAGCAGTAAGGCCCCAATCAAAGTCATCATGCTAAGCCCTTGCTGTTTACAAGATCACAGCTGATAGGTCCCAGCTCTGCAAATTCACCGGCCCCACACTTCACTTCAAGCAAAAATTGGCTACAGAGGATATTGTAGTCCTGATTTTCCAGAGCAATCCACAGGGCGCAATGAGGAGGTGGTTTGCAGCACTGGGGTTTAAAAACATTTTGTTTCAGTACAAATAGCCCTGTCCTGAGAGAATTCTTGCAAAATAAATACTGTAAAATGTGACATTAAACATGTAAGTACAACTAAATTTTTAATTCTCTCATCTAATGCTCTTTACTCTTGTATTTAAGCAATGGCAAATCTTTCAGAGCATGTACAAATTAAAGTTTCCTTGTTATTAAGAGTAACAAATATCCCCATCCTTTCAGTATAACTACCTTCTTTTTAATCAACATCTTAATCCTCAGAAAGCAGAAGCCTTGTTTCATTCCCACAATGAGAACTGATTCACATGGGCATACATCAAGCGCTAACAGAAGAATGAGACTGATGAATAATAAAGGAGGCAAATCAGTGTCCTGAAAGGTCATTTTAAAAATGTTAGCTATTCCAGGGATTGCATGTAAGCGTGAGCTGTTGTGAACATGAAAAAAATTCTGACACCATATAATTTGTAGAAAGTAGCAAGAAGATATTGAGAACTATGCTTTCCAAAAAAGTGTGGAGCTTAAAATTTGTAGCCTAAGCAATAAATATTACAGAATAAGTCAATGGAAGATTTCCAATAACTCTGTTGAAGGGATTTTCCTCAAAAATAAGCACTGAATAGGACTTCTACTTCACATGAGTTTTCTTACAGAACTTTGAGTCATAAATTTCAAAATAGTTTGGTTTTTTTTTAAATGAAACATCTTCACTTTGCTTTCTTTAGTTTATCATTTTGATTTCACTGTTTATTCTGTACTTTGTGGTATATTGAATTAGCTGGTTTTCTGCAACGTTTCAGTAACATTTTCCTATTGTTTCAGGAACTAATGCATCTCTACTTTTTTCCCCCATGCATACTGTGTCCCCATACTGTTGTTGTCTGGCGTGTGTGACTGGCCAGCATCACAACACAGAGGACATGAGGCCCTTATGCCCCTCTTAGTCATTCTGCACCTGAAGTGAGCAGTTCAGCTATCCAGTTCCTTCTTGCTTTACAAAATGCTAAGAAGGACCTGAGTTTTGCAGGTTTTAGGACCACAGTCACTAAAAACTTACTCACATTGGCTCACTAACCTGGAGGACCAAAGAAATGTGTCAGGGCTGCAAAACATGTGGCAGAAGAAGGCTACACGACCCTAGGCACAACCAGGAGTCCCCCAGCTTCTGGGCTACAGACCTGGCCACCTGGGCTGCCCGGAGGGCTTGAGACAGGGCAAGGACTCTACAGTACTGCGGAAGACACCTCCCTCTTGACAGCTACCTAGTTGCGAGAAAGTCAAGGAGCTGTTTTCCCACTGCCACGACTGGAGCACATGATTGAGGGTGCAGGTCTCACAGGAGGGGAAGGGGGAACAGGAATAAGACACATGAAATGACGCGCTTTCACCCCCTGGTCCTTGCAGGGATACTGCAGGCAACTACCTGCCGCTCCTGCGAAACCACCTTGTAGATTGGTCTATGAATATCATAGCTAAGCAAATTTCAGTTGTGGGAGGAACGCAGGGAATGCTTTAGCAGGTAATACTGTACTTTTGGCTGTGAGTCAGCATAAGGCCGATGTACCCTACAGCTCATCAGAATTACTCTACTGTTGATGCATTTCTCCCTTCTATTTGAAAGGGGAAATTGTGAGCAGTGCTTTTCCAGCACTACTCCCACCTTGCTGTCACCTTCTTCCCCTCAGCAAATGCTGTGTCCCATGACGTATTCACGCAGAGGGACTTGCACGTGGATGCTGGCAGTCTGCAGTGCCGCAGTAACGCCGCCCGGCTCGGTTACAGGTGTCCCTGCAGAAACCATCTGGCTCTTGGCTGAATTAATGCCTTTCTGACCCTGATCTGCTGTGTCCCCTTGAGTCTATTTTCATTATCTCACAAGAGCTGAAAATGAACCATAAGCATTTTAATACCTTACATAGCACTTTGCTTTTTTTTCTTTATTTTTTTCCCTCCCTATGCATTTAATTACTTTCCACTATCCAAATTTGTGCCTATAATGAGCCTCAGGTCCTCTGTTAGGGTGAATCACTGGTGCTCAATTGCTTCTAGAGGCCAAGAAAAAACCCCTCTAATAAGTTAGGTATCCTAACAGCATTGTAACTCTCAACAGGATATAATGTATTATGGGTGTCCTGGACATATCTGAAGCAATGTTTAACCAGCAGCGCATGTGTAAGTGACAGAAGTGCATGCTATGGGTGTTACTCAAGAGGCAATTGTACTGAACCCGCTTCGTAAATTCTCTGAATTTTGCAGAGGTGCTGGAAGACTTTGGACAGCTTCTCTTCCTTCAGGGAAGCGAGTTGAGTGCTTGTTTGCTATCACCTCTATTTCTGACAGGAACGTTGCACATCTGGTAGCAGTGGGGCTGGTTTTTCTGAGATGCCTTTGCCTGAGAGGGAGTTGGCACTAGAGGAGTGCGGGCTGGACTGAAAGGAGCAATATGCCCGCTGTACAGCAGCTCACTTCGGAGTGAGTCCCTTAGTTATCGGCTTAGTTATCGTTGTGGGTTTTGTTTCCCTGCAACAACAAACATTTTTAGTCTAACTAACAGACTGAAAGGGAATAGTACAGACGAGGCCGACGAACGCCGGCGCTGTCAGCGCTGCGGCCGGGCCCGCAAGATGGCGGCCGGGGCGCCGCCGCGGAACTACATTTCCCGTCGTGCAGCGGCGCCCGGGCGACCGGAAGCTCGCTCTGCTGGAGCCGCCTGCGTGCGCGCACCGAACGCTGCCGCTGGGCGGGGCCTGGTCTCCGCGCGCTCATTGCGCGCCGCCGGAAGTGGCGTCGTTCCTGTCCGTGCGCGACGGTGGGCGGTAGGTGCGGGGCTGTGTGGGCCGCGGGCCGGTGGGTGCGGGCCCTCCTGTGGGCAGGGCGGTTAGTCACCCTGCTCCCCGTCCCGCTTTCCCCCTCGGAGTCGGGGGAGGCCCCGGGCGCCGCTCGCCGGCCGGGTGCGCCCGCGGGGTGGGTGGTCGCGGCCTCCCGTCCCGGGTCGCGGCTCGGTAGCGGGCGGGGGGGGTGGCGCGGGCCGGTGGTAACGCAGCCCCGCGGAGGGCTCTGAGGCCGGGGCTAGGCGCCCTGGGGCTGGGCCCGTGAGCAGGGCCTCGGCATCCCTTGCCGCGGCCTGGCCGCCGGGTCTGGCGACTGGCCGTGCCGAGTGGCTGCGGCGGTGGGGCTGGTGAACTCCCGGCTGGCCTTCTGCAGCCTTTATCACCCATGGGAGGTGCTGTGTAACCTAAAGAGATCTGACCATGGTTGGGGGCGGACTGTTTGTTTTGTTTTAAGGAGTTACGGAAGCATAGCTTTAAAGAACAAATTAAAAGCACAGGTTCCTGCACCATGTACTGCAGAAAAATTTTGATTGTCTTCTGTGTGTTATAGGTGAAATGTTTTTCATACACTGAACTCCACCTTGGATTGTCTTATTGCTGTGCGTTCAGAACTTCATAAAACATAGGAAGTCAAAATGAAGAGCAGGGTGACCCAAGTAAATGTAAGTGCCCTTAAACCTAAATTTTGGGACTTGTTTATTCCCTTATTACTGCTGGTTAGGTTTGCAGTTATGTTGTATTAAATAAAACTCCCCGAATGTAAAACAAACAGTACCCATAACTTATAGCAGATGTTTACAAGAGAAATATTATTATGAAGTCAATGAATTACTGTGGTATTAACAGTGGAAGTTCTGAACATTACTAACATATAATGATAAAGTAATTGGTGAAAAGGACTGAATGAATGATTGCTCAACAACAAATATGGAGGAATGGAGAAAAAAGGTGTTGAAAAATTATAACAGTGGTGTTAGAATGAAAAGATAAAGAGACAGGAAGCAGCAGTTAATGTGACAATCGTATTTCTTACTGTGAAAGTTAAAGCTTTCCTTTCTAAAGGTGTGTGGTATGTTTCTGAATGGATGGGAATGATTTTTAGGAATGCAATAAGAAAAAATTTGGTTTAAAATTACTCTCATAAAATGATGGTTTAGAAATGCCACATTTGTAAAGTACACTAAATTTGGGATAGGTTAGTGGAGCAATACTCTTCTAGTACGCTGTCTCAAATGTATGGTATTTCTCTGCCTGTGTTTCTAGGGTTCGACCCTGCATAGGCTTCTTCACTCTTTTGGTTCCAACTTTTCTGACTGAAGTGGTTTTTAATAGAGATGCTTGAGGGATAGTTTGGTATCTTCTCATATCTTCCCAAACTGGTGGTTGTGTTAGCACTCCCTCATCTGTCAAAATCACCCAGTTGGTGAAAGCACACCACTTGGACACTTCCCATTAATAATTTTGATCAAAATGAGCAAGGAAGAAGACTAACTTGTGGCAGAAAGCCTGGTCACAAAGAGCTGAGGGTGACAGGTTCTTCAGCAAACATAGCTGTTTTTGCAAGGAGACATGAGAACTGCTAAATACAGAGACATCTGTAACGTTTTATTTCTGTGACCACTTGTCTTTTTGGGTCTGCTTGGGCAAAGGCAGGTGGTGTAGAACTCATGAGAATGGATCATCCTAAAAAGACCTGCCTCTTCCCATCTGCTAAGTATTATGCAAATACAGTAACTGTTAAATTACTACCAGTTTCTTGGAAGCTTAGGATACAGTTTTGCATTATGTTATTTTGTGAAAAAAAAAACCCAACAACTTAAGGACCTTAAATGATTTCAGTGGTCTGCTATATGTTATAGTCCCACAAATGAGTATTGAAACAGGAAGAAAACTGTGGTGAAAATACGGGAATTTCTTGTACTAGCTTTACCATCAAAGGTAACGTTACTCTGGAATTAAATTGTCAGATAGATGTTCTTTCGTAGGGATGCATGCTCCTAGTAAACGATTCAATCCATTTGTTTCGTGCCATTGTCTTGTTTCATGCAAAATAATAGAGGGAATAATTTTAACACAGTGTTAGAAACGTACCCTAGAGAAGACTATATTCTAGGATATGTTATAGTGGCGTAAGAAATATAAATATGTATATTTACATGTATATCTGCACCAGTTTGAGTGATAGCAAGTCACCCTTAGTGGCATGTTTATAGGATGATGCTCATAATCGTGTTGCAATTATTTCTTTAGGAAACCTCAGTCAACGTTGATTTTACTTGCACAGTTCATTGTAAACCCCACACTTGCCATTTAGTAATGATAGTTTTCTTTCCAGTTAAGTTTTTGGAGATCATTGGGTATACCTGTCTGGAGTCTGCTTATGAAGGAGATGTCATTATTCTACTAACCAACACTTTTAACTGGTTCTTTGGTGGGGCAAAAACTAGTGTGCCAGCATGTTAATGGATAGAATGCCACTTCAACAAATGAGATGAATGTTTCTGCAAAAAGTTCCATCAAGGTGCATAAGCACCTTGTGTTGAGTTTCTGCATTAAGGTGAAGCATTACCTATTTCACAGCTGATGAACGGCTGATAATGTGAGATTGCGGTTCCGAAAAATCCTAAATAATATAGTAAGGGAAGAGAGGACCCTTACAATGAAAGTGTAGAGGTCATAAAAGCTGCTGCTTAGCTGTACGGAAGTAGTTTTGAAATATCTTGATGAGGTCAGTGTCTTTCTATGTGTGTTGTAGATATTGTCATATTCTGGTTTTTGTGTGTGATTCCATAATCCTATGTCATGGTTCAGACCACAGAATTTGCTGTGAACTATTTAAGTGTTTATCGCTTAAACAATCCTACAAACTTAGATTTCAAAAATCTAGAATTAAATTCACTTCCAGGACCTGTGAAGTGGAACAGTGTCACTCAGATGTTTGTAATGTGTAAAGCTAGGAATGACTCATGAGAAAATAAATAATTGTTAGTAAAAAGGAGAAAGGTAAGAGAAAAATTATGCAATAAAGGGGATCTTTAGGAGAGAGGAAAGACACTGTTCAAACAGGAAGTGGCAGAATTCTGTTAATGGTATTGCATGCGATGCAAGAAAGTGTAAAATGGCATATGAGAGAAGGAGGCAGGAAGGGCAGACTGAAAGTCCATCTATGCTCCAGCAGTAATCGATAGCAGATGGCTTGAAAAGTTTAGGAACAGGGCAACCATAAAAGTACTTGCCCATGTGCTTTCCCAGTTTCTATTTGCAGTTTTGTGAGCCAGATGATTTCTTTGGTAACCCATGTAAATTTTTCTTTGGTGTTTGTCCAGTCTCTTGAACTGGTGCAAGCATTTGGCTTCTGCCTCACCCTGTAACAGGAAGTCTAGCTACTTAACTACTTGTTATTTAGGACCATCACTGGTCCATACTGACCATAACTGACTGCCATTAGCTTTATTTGAAGGAGTAGGGAACCAAAGACATGGAAAGCTTTGATCTCAAGATAGAAGTGCTCGCAGTAGTTAACATATAACGTTAGAACTTGATTTTTCTTTCTGTTTTCTTAAAAGCATGGTTCCAGTTATGAAAGGAAGGAAAACTACAGTTCACGCCAAAGAAGTTTGTCTCCAGAGGACAGGTAGAATGATTGACTTTTATACCCTACAATTCTATATAAATGGCCCATATAATGAGTTAAATAAGTTTAAAAAAAATAATAATAATCAGGTTCTGTTTTTTTATATATTACTGTAACTGAGCAGTGAAATATAAGTGTAGATTTAATAAAATATTTGAATGTCAATATAGCAGTAATTAAATAGATTTGTTATTAAAAATAAAGCTTTAAAAACTCCTTAGCATTCAGTTGAATTGTCAAGGGACTTGCAAATGGAAATTAGATGCCAGCTTTTTGCTTGGACTCGCATATTGCTGATGCCACAATTGTCACTTTAGAGCAAGATTACTGATGCCAGCAAGAGGTGGAGAGATAAAATTTGAAGTGCAGTCTACCAAGGCATAAGATGAACTGTTACCAGTTTACTTTTATTTTTACATTTTAATTGGAAAGAAACTTCTTGTACTGAACACAATATTACTTTTTTCTAATAGTGTCTGTTCGGTTTTATGCTACATAGGCAAAAGTAGGTGAAACAAACGTACATACATTCCAAGGAATGCATGGTGATGAATTTATCACTGGTATTTGATGTTATTACTATTTAGCATTTAATTTTAAGTTCTAGGAGGAGCTTCCTTTTACAATGCTGCTCTTGATTTTTTGATTATTTTTTGCTGACAACAAATTATTATAAAAGGAGCATCTTCTATTTGAATGATACATATATTGAAACTCAGGTTGCAGAAGTGGAACAGTTGGTATATATGTAACGTTGTATTGCAAGTAGGTGTTAATAATATTGCTTTTCTAAGCCTATTGCTAAGAATGTTGTGTCTTGGGTTGCAAATAGGGATGTAGAGCATGACAGGTCTCCATCTCCCAGAAAGAGAAGGTACTCTGATGACAGCAGATATGATCAGGAATATTCAAGAAGGGAATACTATGATGACAGAACTTCAGAAGGAAGGTGAGTATCAAGCTCTCTCATGATCAGTAATAAAATACTTGTTTCAAAGAATAAAATGCGAACACTTTTCACGAACCCTTGGGTGTTGTGTTTTGGTTTTAGAAGGATGGAAAGGGGGAGAGACAGACACTATGAAAAATGGGAGGAGAAAGAATCTGATCGAAGGAAGCAGAGAAGATATTCATCGCCTGATCGTAGGAGTCCAGAGAGGTCAACAGACCAGAGCTCACTTGCTCATGATGAGACCACTTCAAAGAAGAAGAAAGAAGAAGTGGATCCAATCCTTACTCGCACAGGTGGTGCATATATTCCGCCTGCCAAGCTCAGGATGATGCAAGAGCAAATCACTGATAAAAATAGGTGAGTTGAAAGTAATATATTAGAATTTTTACTGAAAAGCAAAACAGTGAAGGGTTTTAATGAATGTTGGTGAAAATGGAATATCTGTTGCAGGCTATGATCATTCTTTTGAAGGTATATTTTTATCAGAAGAATGGTAAGAGAATCAGATTGTGACTACCTGCTTCTGCTTCAAACTGTAAATGTGAAAGTGGGGTGACCACATGAGCAGAAATTTTTGGGAATATCTTAGAAAACTGAACATACTGGGTTATACCGTATCTGTGGAGAATAACATTTTGGTGTATCATGTTGGTGCAGTGATTTCCTAGTAGTTAAATGCATAATTGCAAACTAGTCTTCATATTTATGCAGTGAATATTTTCTTAGCTATTTTACTTATTGCAACTTACATTCAAGTTTCATATATATTTATGAAAACTCACTCGGTGCTACCTCAAATGTATGCATTTATAACTTGTGATATGTTTCCAATAGCTTGGCATATCAGAGGATGAGTTGGGAAGCCTTGAAGAAGTCAATCAATGGTCTGGTCAATAAAGTGAACGTTTCTAATATAGAAAATATAATTCATGAGCTCCTTCAGGAAAACATTGTTCGGGGAAGGTAAATCTTAGTATTTAAAACAGTTCTTTTGCTTTTCTGCTAATATGTATACTGTTCGTGTGTACATCACTGTGTAGCGTATGGCTGCTAGTTAAATTTTAAAATTAACATTAGGCTATATTGGCCTATGCAGTGTAGTCCCCTACTTTGGGGACTGCTCAACTGATGGGGAAGGAATAAGAGTCCAACAGATGCTCTGTGTTTCCTTTTATTAAAGGTTTTACCCGCGCATTTTACTTGAATGACTTACAGCTGTCTATGTCTATTTACTTTTGTATTCTGGGATTTTTTTCTGTGGGACAAATAATATTTGTACCCAGTATTTAGCAAAACAAATTTTACTACAGTTATCTGGCTGGATTCTTTATTTTAATGTAGAGAAAAGATCTTTATGCTATTTGAGCTAAGTACTAAGTCATGGTGACTGTGCAAGTACTGTGTGATGAGTTTCCTTGCTTTAATTTGATGTCAGTAGAGGTTAAATTTGCTGGTCTAAAGGAGTTAGAGCAGTCTGAACAAAATATCCATAAATAATTCTATAACGTTTCAAACAGCAGCACCTTTTCTGTCACAACTTAATCACTGTTATTGGAGGAGGTTATAGCTAAGGAGTGTGTTAGTTTCACGTATGCCATATCTGCTGCAAAGATTAGAATCCTGTAAATAGCATAAAAATGATAAGAGAATTAAGTAAAATCTAGAGAGTGAGCAAATAGTTCCCAAATGTGATTTCTGTTAAAAATAATAATGAAGTATTGAACAGTCTGTTGTAGAACTGCTTTTTACTTGCCAGCATTTCATGTCCCCAAAGCTTAATTTTCATAAAGCAGTAATATTTTAGTTTAAAAATTAGCTTATTGAATGTTCTTAGAATATAGTTGCCTATGGAAGTTTGTATGTGTGTGGCTTATAAGCTTATACATTTCAAAACAATGTAGAAGGAAAATGATACCATTTCCCTTCTTCTTACGCTTAATTTTGACTTCCAAATTTGCATAAAGATGCATATAAAAGTAATGACATGAAATTTTACTTAGCTGTAAAGTGCTTTTTCTGTGTTTTCTAAGTAGAGGGTACATCGGATCGGAACCAGACTGGTTTCAGTTTGTAAGCAAGAAGTAACTCATAGTTTCAAAATGAAATATTCTGTTTCTGTGCATTAGTATGAAATGAGTTCTATTCCATTTGTCAACTCCAAAGTAGGTAGGAATAAGATCCTTTATGCAGTTTGTATTTAGTATCATGTAGGAGTGTTTTTTTGGAAGATTTCAATAGACCACAGAGAAGATAGTTGTATACCAGTGTGTGCTCTGAAGATTCATATTTGGAGGGCTTCCCCCCCCCCCGCCCCCCCCCACCCACCCATTTGTAATGGAGTAATACAGCAACAGTCAAATTCTATGGGCTAAAGCTTTAGAAAAAGCAAAACTGAGAGGGGAGGAAAAAAGGTCTCAGATTCTTGTGAGACTACAGTCTTGATATAAATGTAAGAGACACCTTTAGTACAATAAAAGAACTAGTATCTCATGAGCCCTGTGTTTATGTTCATTTAGGCTCTCTTTTATAATCAGTTCTCAGTTCCAAAACAATAATTATTTGAAAGGATGCAGTTTCATTTGAGAAAAGCATTGAAAAGCATTACTTTGCGCATTCTGGTTTTACTGAACGTTCAGTTTTGTTACTTCTAGGTAGATCTTTATTGATAGGGATCTTTTATGGAAATACAACTTTTCTTAGAGGTTTGTTTTGATTGTTTTGAGTTGTTATACTGGAACACAGTTCTGTGTTTTTCATCAATAGTTGCAGAGCAGGTGTTTTTTTTGGTCACAAACAGAATTTTGTTTTTTCAACTGAGGAAAAGAAAAAACACAATCATGCAAATTTCAAAGCTAAGAAGACCCTGTGTTGGAGTTAAAAGGGATAATTGCAGGATACGAGATGAAGAATTTGTACGTGCTTCTTTTCAAATGCAGCTCTAATAGGAACTATATTTAATGAAAGATAAGGTATTATTTTAAGAATTTCTCCGCTCAGGCACATTTGGGCAACACGCTTTGCAAAAACCCCATTTGTGGCATGATAAACAACGGTTTGAAAATGACCATCTGGTATCTTATGATTATTCCACCTGTACAATAATATTGTATGTGATGTGTATTGAATAAAAACATTAAATGTTTTATTACCAGAAAAGTATTAAGCTTATGTATTTTTGCAGGGGATTGCTGTCTAGATCCATTTTGCAAGCTCAGAGTGCCTCTCCAATTTTTACCCACGTTTATGCAGCTCTTGTGGCAATTATCAATTCAAAGTTTCCCAATATTGGTGAATTGATTCTCAAGAGGTTGATACTAAACTTTCGCAAAGGATATCGCAGAAACGATAAGGTATGTAAAATGTGAAGAAGCAACATGCTCAAACTTGTAATTCTGCTCTGTTAACCTTGAATCGAGCGTGTTCAGGTTATGTATTTCAAAGGAGCACAACCAAGACCTATGGGTCAGAACGTATCGTTAGTACATGTAGTAGTATTAGATTATCATGACAGCTTGACAGCCTATTCTGGGGTGGTACTGTGATAGTTTACTTTTTTTTTTTTTAAGTGTATAGCCCTAACTGTGAGCAACTATCAGTATCCCAAAATAGTTAGTTTCATGACTTAATTTGATTGTGAGATGCACAGATCTTAGTAAGTAAATTTTTTTCTTCCATATAAGATGTTTGAAAATTTCCTATTTTATTTCTTTTGCAGCAACTCTGTCTAACGTCTTCAAAGTTTGTTGCACATTTGATGAATCAGAATGTGGTATGTTACTTCATGTTTCTACTCAATCCAAAGCCTATATGGCTATTTCTTTAGTTTCAAGACAGCAGTAACCTAAGTGAAGATGCTCTTCCTGTTCTAATGGTTACTGAAAATCTGAATCCAGGTTTCCTTTTAAGCCTGCTCTAAGTTATTAGGATCTTTTTAGAAAAGACATTGATAATTTCCTATGCAGTTGTTATTGCTTACCATTGCATTTATACCCCAGAGCTTCCCCAGACTTCATAAATATGTTTGAGCTGGTATTCAGACAAATCTTGAAGCAAAGCAAGCTTCATCTGAGGCTCTGTCCCACAGATCTAAACAGTTTTCTTGCAACACTGTCATCTGACTTTAAACATCTGTGTAGGCAGAACTAAACTCAGTTGCACCTAAATCAAATTTGTGTCTAGCCCTATGCCACTCTTTTATGTGTTAGAAATCAGGATGCTCCAATTTAAATAATGTCAAGAAGCAGTGTTTCAGGAATGCATTGGGAGTATACAGCATTTTGGTAAAGAGGAAACTAATCTGAGATCTGCCATTTGCTTATATGTCTAATGTTGGAGGACCTGATTTCATTATAGACACAATAGACTTTGAACTTTCTATAACGTAAGTGGTGTTGTATTTCTTGGAAATGCATTCTGTTTTTTTCTTAATGGCAAAATGTTTTTCATTGCTTGCTTGTTCATGTAAATAGCATAGTCGCATCCACTACGAAGTTGTGTAAATACGGGTGGTAAAATTATATTCGAAATTTTGAGTTCCTCGTAAATAGCTCTGTCCCATTACAGTTGGCTTGTGTGGGATTAAACAAGAGTGTAGTATCCTCAAAGGCTGGACTGCTCCATCAAGTAAATCACTGAAATAGTAGTGTAACATTGTACATTCTAATTCTTTACTGATATTCTTTCCATAGGCTCATGAGGTTTTATGTTTGGAAATGCTCACTTTGCTTCTTGAAAGGCCTACTGATGACAGTATTGAAGTAGCAATTGGATTTATTAAAGAGAGTGGGCTCAAATTAACAGAAGTTTCTCCTAGAGGTATTAATGGTAAGTATAACTAGCCAGAACACTTGTCTCTTTGGTGCTTGTATTGGTAAATCTCTTTTATATTTACATTTCTGTCTTTTTCCAAAGCAATCTTTGACCGTCTTCGACACATTCTGCATGAATCTAAAATTGATATGCGCGTTCAGTATATGATAGAAGTCATGTTTGCTGTACGGAAGGATGGCTTCAAGGATCATCCAATCATTCCAGAGGGATTAGATCTAGTGGAAGAGGAGGATCAGTTTACTCATATGTTGCCATTAGAAGATGACTACAACCCAGAGGATGTTCTTAGTAAGTTAAAAACGGAAGATAATTTGATGCCTGCATTCCTCATGAAAACAAATTTGAGATTAAATGTTCATTGTTTTCTTCATTTTGTATTTTAAATAAAGACTCTCTTTTATTCTAAAGATGTTTTCAAGATGGATCCGAACTTTATGGAAAATGAAGAGAAATACAAGACACTGAAGAAAGGTAGGGGGGTGCATGTATAAAAATTGTATATGTAATATTTATATATTTACACATTTATAGGGCTTTTGTTTATCCAACTATTGTTACCAGCCTTTATTTAACAGTGGGTGACAACTGTGTCCCAGAAAACTGTCTTTCAGTTCATCACAGACCTTTCCAATGTATTCCTGCTATTTTCTTCAGTATTGTTTCTCCAGCTACATTTTTGTTTGGTTGTGACATACCTACTTTTTTGACTCTGACATGTTCTCCACCTGAGAGACCCTTTCACTCTTGGGTGTTGGATCAAGTTTTTTTTGATACTAGAGCTACTGTGGTCTAGATTCCTTTAACCTGGTATACTGCTCTTTCAGAAATTCTCGATGAAGGTGACAGTGAATCTGAAGCAGATCAAGAGGCTGGAAGTAGCGAAGAAGATGAAGAAGATGAAGAGGAAGATGAAGATGGTGAGTATGTGACTGGGACCTTACTAGTGATTGATTGACTGTAGATGAAACAGGAAAGAAAGGCTTAACTTATTACAAATTTTGCGAAAATAAGAATGCTCAAATGTTAAGGGATGTTTTCATCTTAACTTATTCTCAGATCTAAGTCTTTACTAGCATTCAGCACAGGCAGAAGATGAAAAGCAACTTGGCCTGATTGTTCTTGACTGTATCAGTTCCATGCAAGAAAAGCCTTGCAAACAAAAGACACTAAAAATAACGAACATAAAAACAGTTCCTTAAAAACTAATAAAGACAACCTTTCTGGACACTTTTTAATGCTCTGTCGTATTTTTTAAGTCACTTTCAAAATCAGAATTGGCTTTCTTACAACTGTATTTACTGTATCTCATTTTTTAGTTCAGTTCAGCCCCCTTCCTTGATCATTAGTGCAAGCGGTGTTTACGCGTATATTTGATTCCTAGGAAAAAAATTGATGGAAAAGCATAACGGAAATGTTTGTGTAGATTGTGTGAGTAATTGAATAGCCAGCCAAGTTCTGTTCTTGTAGAATACCAGGAATGGATTTCTTCACCAGTTTGCCAGAGTATTTCATGGAAGAGCAGAGCTTCCAGGCTGATGAAAAGTATGCGAATTCACATTAGTTTTCATCAGTTACGCTATTCCCAAATAAGAATGAAGGAATAGTGAATACCTTATGAATGAAGGTATTTGAGGAGTGGTTGTGGTTTGGAACAGATTTTTCTACAGTCATTTCAGGACAAAACAGAGCTTTGCAGAATGCTGTAACATAGATCGTACACATAACAGAAACAAAGAATTTCTTGTTAAAATCAGGGAGGCTACGTAAAATGATGTATAGTTAAATAATGCAGAAAATACCTTCCTAATAACGTGGGCAAGAAATGTTAAATCCAGAGGTTGCATTTGCATTTTGCCAGCTAAGTCACGTGAAAAGCCTTTAAATGGGGAGTTATCCTCTTACAACTGTATCTCTGAATATTTACCTGTTAGTTACAGATGAGGCAAACACTGATTACTTTTTTCTTCTCTGAAAAAATAATAGTAAAAAATAATATACCTGCTAAACAGTCCTAAATATTTCTAGAAAAAGTATTATACAGTATGTTTCAGACTTAGTAAATAATAAATAGAGCTGTTCTAAGAGATTATTTATTTTTTTGCTCTTTACCAAACCATGTTTTTCTTTCCCAGGTCAGAAAGTCACTGTCCATGACAAAACAGAAATTAACCTGGTCTCCTTCCGTCGTACAATTTATCTTGCTATTCAATCAAGGTAAATACAACTTGTACACTTAAGAGTGTAGTTCTTTTGAAATGGGTGAACTAGAATTCCCTTTCTTTCTAAATTCCTTTTTAGTGTGCAATTAAAAAAAAAAAAGAAACCAAAAAAAAACCCAAGGGATAGCTCTTTATGGAGCCTGACCTAATTGTATAAAGCAGACTGTTTTGACAAATGGTTACCAGATTCTCATTCTAAGATAAATCCTGTTTGTTTCAAGATGTTTGAGTAGTGCACTGGGACTTTTCTATGAAGATTGCTGTAATCAGAATTTTCAGAGTAAGTCAGTGATGTTCAGATTATACAGCATCTTAAGAATTTCTGAAAAAAAATGAGCAACACACTTAAATTAGAGATACTGTAGAGTTTTTCCACTTCCGAGAGTAAGGAGTTCTGCAGCGTGGTACTCTGTAAGCCTGTTGCCGTCTGCATTGTTTGGACAATAAGTATACAGGTACCAACCCTGAAGTGTACTGTATTTGTTCATCTTGAGAATGAAATCTCCTTGCAGTACATGGCACAAATAATCAAAACATGACGCTATAACTCCTGTGACGCCTGGGTGAAAGGAGAGAGAAATCTGTTGCATGCCACTCAATTCCATTGTTAAAAGTAGGCATGGCCTACAGTATTCTGCAGGTCTGAACTCCATGAGGAATGAGATAATGTAGTTGTGGTATTGATCATTAGATATATGAATTAATACCATACTGAGATGTATGAAAGGCTCTTATATTTCTCAAAGTTACTGTTCAATACTTTCTTGCCATACTTAAGTTTATTCATCCTACACTTCGGTGTGGGGAGGTTCTGACTGGTAGCTAAAGGCTGTCAATATGCAAGAATGGGAGTGTGAAGAGGAAAGTGTGTTATATACTGTTTTTGGAGTTTATGTACAGTGCTTGCATTTCAGTGTTTTTCAGGATGTGCAAAATGAGCTCACATGTTTGTGTTTTGCTGAGTTTGTAAGATGATGTAATAGTAATAATGACCTGAGTCATCTTGTTTTCAAATTGCCTGAAAATGTAATGACTTCAGCTAATTTTCAGTTACAAACTCATGAAATACAAAATATTTAGTAAAAAAAAAAAAAAAAACACAACAACAAAAAAAACCCAGCTAAGGAAACAGCTTTCTGAGTGTTAATTAGATGCTTTATTTCAAACCAGTTGAAGTTTCAGCACCAACAATCAATATAATTCTGAAATGGTTTTAGTGTAGTGTATATTGCACAGATAATGAGAAGTATTTTTTCTATTATTGCAGCTTAGACTTTGAGGAATGTGCTCACAAATTGCTGAAGATGGACTTTCCTGAAAGTCAAACTGTAAGTCTTGCTTCTTATTCTTTTGTGTTATTAACATTATTAAGAAATAGTACTATGGTAGTATTCAGAATCCTTACTCTTGGCCTGGGACCTAGCAAGCAGATGAGAGTGATTTCTTACAGCTGTTGCTCTTCAAAATGAGTCTTACAACCTCATTGTAAAGTAAATAAGCTGACACATAGTTTGTAAGACATTTATCTTGGGCAATTGCTTCTTTCTGTCAAGCAGCTCAAATGTTTGCTCATAGCCTGTTTGAAAATATTTGTTCATTGGACTGTTGAAACACTTATCCTCTGACAAAAGTACTGTAGCGTGGCAGTCACTCTTGGAGCTCTGTCTCTGAAAGAGCTCGGAGTTGAAGATCATATTTGCAGGCAGCTGTAGACTTTATCAGTGGGACTTGAAATTTAGCATAGCGCTAAAAGAATGTGGTGTTTTGTTGCTTTCACAGTCCTCTTGGAATGATAGTGTATTGAAATAAAGCACTTATGAGTGCTTTGGTGTAATCTTGGAGATCGTCAGACGAAATCTGTTTTGTCTTCAGACACTGTGTGTAAGATCAATACAGTTGGTATGTTTTCATGTAAAGGAGACTGTCCTTCAGCTAGTACTTATGCTAGATCCTGGTGGAATGTAAATACACAATTATATAAATGGCTTTTCAGTCAGCTGTAAGCTATCATCATGAAATTTGCACTTGAGAGAGCTGTTAATTTTCTTGTGGCTTTAGTTATCACTACTCTGTTTTATTTGAAACAATGTGTGTAGAAGTAACCTTATTAGTATAATAGTAACTAGTAAGCAGAGATCTGGGCTAGGTGTTCTTTGAAAACGTGGTTTAACCTAGTGATCAGAAATTGTTTTGCCTGTTATTTTTTCAGTTCTTCTATTTTGTTGTTAAGCAATTTATATGGAAGTAAACAAAGAATTCAGATGATTGTTGTGTATTTTCTTAATTCTTTAATTCTGTGCGTGAAATGCAATACTAAGCATGCATAAGATTATGATGCTTCGTGAAGCATAACCTGAAGAATTCTAAAGAGAAAAAAAAAAATCCTGTTTTCCAGCAAATCAATTCAACTATAAAGAAATGAGAGAACAATCTAGACTATACGTGCTAGATCATACAGTGGAGGTATAATTTGTCTAACACTGCTTGTTAGGTAACTGCTCAGAGAACTACTCAACTGTTAGTATTTAATACCATTGCAGTCTCTGTCAACTACTAACTATTCTGTGGCCAAGATTTACTCAGAAAAAAATAAATTTAATGGAGGGATTAAACCCCAAAAAACCAAATCCATAAGTCAGAATCTTAAATGTATAAAAAAGGTAGATTTTTCTTTCACCACTTCACTTGTTATTTTTGAGTTTTGACTTAATATTTGCTACCAGGCTATTTTCTTTTGCTTTCTGTGAATCCTTTGCTGCAAATAAAAATAACCAGACATACACAGAAGAATTCAAGGTGTTACTTTTCATATACTTTATGGGGTGCTACTTTATTTCAGTCTCAGCTGTCAGAAACTTTATTTCCCCTAACAATTACAAATTAAAGATTCATTAATGTTAATGTACGTAAAAAATGTACAGATGTGTTTGGGTTTTTTCCTGCTGCACTGCAAACACAATTGTTACTCCTAATTTTGTAGGAAAGCTCTCAGAGCAAATCCCAGGTCTAGTTTTGAGACTCAAGAAAGCTTGGGTAAATTGAATATATATGGAACTTTTGGGAATCAATTAAACACAATGCTAACTAATTTAGAGTACAGTAGCTTTGTGACTAGCAGCACTATAATCTCTGAAATGTTTCCACTGAATTTCATGTCTCTTTAGAGAGCAAGTGATTGAAGGAGACAAAATGTGATATCCCACCAGCTGTCTAGTCCAGTCTCTAGACAATATTACTTTGTTCTGTTAACATCTCGTTCCGACAGGTTCTTTCCTATAACTTTGTGCTTTGGAAAATGTGTAAAAGTTCACTAAGCGCAGTTTTTCATATCAAAATTTATAACATTCTTTGAAAACTAGAACATCTAGATGAATAAGAATTTATATATTTAATTATTACAGTTTATGGTACTTAGATAATTTATTTTGGTTAACACACCACCCTATTAAAAAAAAAAAATCTGAGGTGATGTAGTTATGATTCAGCTGTAATTGCTATGAATGAGATGCTACATTTCAAGGTTAAAAACTGCTGTAAAGCTTCATCTTTTATAATGTGAGGCATCTTCTTTGTGATGATTTCTTTTTTTTCCCTAATAACCATCATTACTTTTCACCTCACCTCAGTCAAAGATGTAAGAGCTTTGACTTGCTCATTGTATAGACTTAGAGCTCCTAAGAAGTGTTTATGGGGGCAAAAGGAAAAAAAGCAAAGAGATTTCCTGAGAGTAGAGAGAACAACCAGATACAGACAATAAAATTATTCAAGGATTTATGGGGCTCAAGTCTGTCCATGTGGATGAAAAACTGAATGCACTCAGCAGGAATTTCTGCTTGAATTAACTGTCAGTTTCTAAACAAGGAAAATAATCTTTTATTCTTTCAAGTTTAGTATCTTCTGATTGAACCCTTTAGTGAATTGATTCCCACTGTCTTCATTATCAAAACAAACCACAGGGTTATCTTTTTTTTTTTAGCCATGAAGCTCTTTTTTGGGTCTGTTTAACTGCAAACTTCATCAACCTGTATTGCTGCATGATGTGTCTTTAGTTGTAATTTCTTTGGTTAAGGCTTTGAATCATCAGGTGCAACCTTGAGACATTCCTGAAATGTTTGCTGAACTTTTGGGCGAATCTTCAAAGTTCGTTTCTGCCTGTAAGAAAATAACAATTTAGATTGAGCGTAGGAGAGACAATAATGTCGTGGTTGGTTGTTTCTTACAGTGAAGACCCTGTAGGTAAGAGCTCATTCTCTGTGCCAACTCCTGCTATGAATGGTGTTTACCATGAGAAGCAGGTACTGGAGTGTTTGAATGAAGTATCATTTAACACAGTTTCTACTCCTTAGAAATTAGGTGAAACTTTAAATTCTTGTTGTAAATTTTTTTCCTCAAATGAAGTCTGATTTTACAGTAACTTCATGTTTTCCTCCTGGAAGGCTTTAATCAATAAAATTGGATTTCTTTAATTTTGTCATTAAGACTGTTTTCCACAGTCTTAGAGTAGTGAATTGTCAATTAAATACCATCTGAAACCCCATTAGAATACTCAAAACCTAAAGACAGACACGAATGACAGTTTTGAGACTAATATAGTATTAACAACTTTCTTGCAGGTTAATTGTTCCAGAAATCTTTATGTACAGAGACTTTTGGCGTGATTTAGCAGGGCTAAGTTCAGGAATATATTTAGCTGTTTTTATCAGTGGTTGAATTATCAGATTATCGTGTCACGTTAACTGCCGTGCAACGCAAGTGTTTGTATGCTTAATACCAGTAATGGATCTGTCACACAGCTCTTGCGTGCAGAAAGAGGATTAAGGTTCAAATGGATCATCTGTGGAATAGGACAAGATAATACTGCCTTTTGGCATTGCCGTTTAGTGCTGGGTGCTATGGGGAACGTCAGCAGTCTATTTACTAATGTAAAACTGTTCTGTTTTGACTTGAGATGAACACATTTTTCATTTTGCCCTGAACTCAAATGCTGCTTTTTCAGAAGTGAATGATGCTGTTAAACAGAAACATCCAGTTAATTTTTAGTCCCCAGCTTTATATTCTCCTCCCTCAAAATACTTATTTCTACCTCCTCATCCTTTATTTTTTCCCACGCCCCTTTTTTTTTGTGTGAAAAGTTTGCCTACTACAGTGTCCTGTTTTTTCTTTCTCTAGAAAACACCTTTTCTTTCTGCAGTCTTCTTTTCCAGGTTCACAAGCTCAGTTTTCGTTTCCAGCTTTCCAGATTTTCTTTTTTTCCTTGATTATTTTTCTCATTCAGTCATTATTACTCCAGGATTCTGGGAATTTATCTGCTTCTTGTACATGGACCTTATTTTTAAACTGTCCTCCTGATTACACCTGATCTGTTTCCCACCTTTTTTAGATGACTTCAGCATGTTCAATGTTGTTTTCTGCATCAAAGGGCCCTTCTTTAGTCATTAGAATTTAAATCTTCTAAAATGTATGATTTTCTTCTGTATTTTATTAATCTTTGATAGATGTAAGCAATGTGCTTTCTTGTTTCTTTGGTTTTTTGTAACCTTTCAGGCTTCATCCATCTGTATCCTTTTCTGGCTCATCGTAGTTACGTTAAATGAGCAAAATGTTACTCCTCTGTGGTTTTACCTTGCCTGTTTAATAGAAATGTTGAGAAGCCATTTCAGAACTTTTTTTGTCGTAAGTTTTCTTCCTGATCCTTTTTCACACTGTCTTGCGCATTACAGGATTTTCAGGATCCCCCTGTGCATGATGTTTTGTAGGTCCTGTGGTTCTAAAAAAAAAAAAAGAACCCCACACAAAAAAACCCCACCCCACAGCCATAACCAAATAACCAAGTCTTGTAACTTTTCTCAGTTCTATTATGAGAACTCTTCTTAAATCAAGTACTAAAAGCCCGTTCACATGGTATCACTGTCTGCCTGCTTCTGGTTCCTGTCCCCCCACCTTTGTTCCTGACCTCTTTTCCCGGATTCTAAATTTTACTTCTTTACTATCTCTGTGCTGACATCCGTCCACACCTGAGGAGTGGACTCTTGCCAACCTGACATGTCTCTGGTTCCTTTATTTCAGCTCTGTGAATGTTTTTACTATAATTCAGATAAGAAGACAATTGAATGCATCTTATGTGCATTGAGATTCTGTTGTTCTCTCATAGTCTTCCATGTGGATTCTGAAGCTTTAACAAAGGAGCTTATTGCTTTTTGTTGTTAATTTGGCTCACTGGTATCTTCTGCATTAGGTGGTAGTATTTAAGTATGTCAGATACTCAGAATTTAATTCTCATGTTGGTTTCTGATTTATTTTTTTAAAGGAAAAAAGAATTTCAGATAGTTGAAATTCTTTCTTTCACAGTAAATTTAATAGGAGGAGGCATGCTTTTCTTGGTGTTACTTAGACCCAACTGAAGCCTGCAGCTCAAAAGTTGAAAAGCTTTGTTGTAGTCTGTACTACAGTCTGTGAGAAACTCTTCTAAACAAGCCTTACAGTTGCTTCTTTGGGCATATGTTCAGTCTTGGCAGAGCACGCTATTTCTCTTTTTTTAAAAAGTACTGTTATTATCTGTGTTAAAGCTGCATTCATCCCATGCATTACTAAAGAAAATTTAAATAAATTAAAACTGTAGTTAGAGGAGGATGGTATTGCCAGTTGTTCTGTCTTCTGAACTATGAGGAAAGTAAGCAAACAAACAAGCCTGACTAAAATGTTGGAAATAGGCTTTTTACTTTTTTCTTTCCCTTAGCAGATTTTTATTGCCTCTGTTTTTCAAGACGTATGTTTCAGTTTCTGATATTTTTAGTTGAAAGAAAGAGTTGAGGATTCTCACAGTAATACAAATCTAGACAGGAGTGACAACTACTTAGAAAGAAAATTGATCCTTCTTTAGAAAATCATATATGAGGAATATAGATTCATATAGGTTCTTAGCGTCATTCAAGCTGACAGCAGAATGGGAGGTGTCTTACCCTGTTGCCCAGTCTCCCTCAAGGTGGGGAGCAGGGACAACCAACCGAAAAAACAACCAACCATACATTGTTCTTGCTCTTTGAAAATATTCCTAAACCAGATTGACTTTTAGGCTTTTGTTCTTTTTTTTTCCAGTTGTGATCAGAACTAAATTTGTATACAGCAATGCTTGGGACTTTGATTAATTACATTAGAGCCTCTTCTGTAAGACCTGCTCTTCAATGCAGTTATCCCAGACAAAAGTAATGGGTCACAGGATTATTTTTTTTAACTTGAAAAGAGAAAAGTTATTGGAGGCACAGCCCTCTTTAAAGAATTATGCATGCATTTGACACACTTTCATTTTTACAGGATGGTGTCACACTTGCTCAAAGCAGTCCTAGTTGGAGGGAGGCGGGCGTCAGTGTCTCTCTTGTGCTATTTATGCATCAAGTCTTGAAGATAACAGAAGTACTTATTTTGACTTGAGATTCAGTGAGAATGTAGTCCAGGAAACTGGTATAGAGTGGCATGGTCTAAATCTGATAATTATGCTCTGATCAAGTTGGTGATTTCTTAGTTTCATTGGTTTCCTTTGTTACTGGAGGGCATCGCGCAACTGGCAGGTTTGGCAACTGCACCATGATCAGTTCACAGACTTGCTGTCGCCTGTGAAAGACAATCATTCTCAAGTCGATTTCCTGACTCTTGAAGCAGGACTTTTTGTGGGCCTCAGATGCTGAATCAGTATGACTTTTCATAATTTATCAATTAAAAAATAAAAGTGCATAGCAGTAACTCTGACATTGAGGTTAAAAGTATGTTTAATTGGAATTCTATTAATTCATAAACTTCCTTTATTTCCCTGCTTCTTTTGTTGTTGTTAATGTCTGGAAGTGTGAGTCTAATGACATGCATACATGTAATTTTCTGAACCATATACTATTTTAGTCTGGACTATCATAGTGTTTAGTTCAGATTTCTCATTAAATTTAACTGTACTTCTTTAAGGCAAATACATTGCCTTAAATCTGCAAGTTCCATCAAAATCAGAAGGATCTTATTCTCAAACCACTCATCTGAACATCAGCCCGGCTCAAGGCATTAGATATCTTAGTTTCCAGATGTTTTAGTACGATAACAGTAAAATAAGAATTTATTTTGTATTACATAAAATATGTAACTAATATATCATTCAAAATTTCTGAATTCTTTAAAAACATTGGTAGCTGAATGTTTGTAATATATCTCAAAACTTGTGAAAGAAGCTGGCCCTCAGCCTGACTCTCTTTGTGTTGAAAAGGATTGTGTGCTTACAGCTGTCTCTGAATCCAAGGTGCAGTGCCGTTGACATCAGTGTAGTCCCTGAAGATATAGAACATGAGGAAATGCACATATAGGCGCAGAATCTGCATATTGAGTTAAAATTTGGAAAGACCCATTAGTGGAACCAGTTTACCCACTTCCATTCTCTCCAGTTAATGATGTAGCTTACAGGCTTAAATTGAAAACAGTTCCTAAATAGTTTGGTAGGTGTGAATGAACTGGTTGCTTTGGCTGATGTGAGCATCTTTAATGACCTGAAGGATGAAATAGGGGTTACTATTAATAGGCTTGTGGGTCACACAAAGGGGCTGAGCTTTAACAGGAGAAATGATCTAAACATATAGATGGATTATTCAGAATGTCACTTGAAATAATTAATAATGGATTAAAAGAGGTCCTCTAGACCATACCTGTATAAGATGAAGTTCCAGAAGCATGACTTAAGTTTGAAAAAGTACTTCTTTAAATACATGTTATCTATTAGATAAGATTATTTTAAGCATATGGTCATAACTTTTAACGAGTTTAAATTCTTCAGCCCTTACTGATCTTTTGTACGAGAAAATAATTTTTTTTTTAAAAATCTAAGACTAATTTTCAACTACCTTAGTGCTTAAAGCTTAGTTCTGGGGTTTTTTTTGGAAAATAGGCTGCGTGCTCTTTATAAGTGTGGCACGTGATATTTTTATGTTAAATATTTCCAATAACCATAAGATAAAGTTTTCTATAACTGCATATATGACATTAAAGATAATAGTGAGGTAAAAATAGCCAGTTTCAGTATGTAATTGGGAAGCTCATTGCCCTTTCTGTCTATGTTGTGGTATATGTTGATGTCTACAAAAGGAAGATGTAGAAGGCATACGGAATTATGCTATATTTGTGTGTTACTGATTGATAACAGGCACTAGCTAGAATTCTGGCTAGACTTTGATCTTCCAAACCTGTCTGGATGCATTTAACCTAAGGAGATGGAATTGCTCAGATTACCTCAGCGGCATCACTTAAAATTAAGTTTTGCACATGTAGCCTTCAGGTGGAAGGGAAGCAGATAGTGTGGGGCTTTAATGTGTTATTTCACCCGACTCGTGTGTGTGTGTGTTGCAGACTTGTAGCAGCATCATTAAAAAATATGTCTATCCTTATATCCAGTTAGTGATTCCTATGTAACATGTTATAGGTCGGATTTGTGCAATTTGTGCAAAAATCAAGATTTTTGATAACCATATTCAACTTTAAGCATACATGGCTCTAAATGTACAACAAGCTGAGCTAAAAAATGGTAAATAATGGAACAATAAAAGTTGAGAAGGACCATTAGCTGACCAAACACAGGACAGACCTGCAGACACTATAGTAGCTGTCAAGACCACTGCATGCAGTTTGCCAAGAGGCCACCTGCCACTGAAATACTTTCCATGGCTTTTCCCAGCCTTGGCTCTAAGTGGTAATCAGATGAATGAAGAAAAGAAAGAGGAGAAATGCTGGAAAAAAAATAGGCATGTGACAGTTACACACATGAAAATATGCAGCAGTAGAGAGAGCTTAAAGGTAGTAAGTGGAAGTAAAATACACTTCAGCTGAGAGGAAAAAGGGAAAATGTAGCATTTGTAAAAGCAGTGCAAATGTATAAAATGCAAGGCACTAATTTCACATAATTTCCATTTCACATTGATTTAAACCAACCTATGTCCTTTTGATTTGCTGGAAGCAAACGTAGTATTCCTTTATTCCTTGTGTGATTGTAGAAACTGAGTGCTGGGATTGATTGTTTTATGTTTTAAGAAGCTACATTGAGTTACGTGGTGGGGATGTCTCATGATTGCTCCAGCTTGTGCATGTGATGGTTGGAACAGAGCTCGGCAGCTGGTGAGGGAGGGGAGCTGGAAATCCCGTTGCTTCCAGCTGGGGAGGGGAGAGTGAGACCTCCTCTTGGAGCCAGCCTGTGGGGCAGCTCTGAAATTGCAATCTTAGCTCAATGCAAATATTAAAAAAAAAAAAAAAAAGGCAAAAAATAACGGAAGAAGAAATGGGGAAAAAAAATGTAGTAACTGTGAAAAGGAACCCAGGAGTGAGAAAACTGAGTTGCTTTAGCTCTTCTGTCTGCAGTGAACATAGCCTTTGTGTGAAGATGAGAGAGTATAGAGTGGGCAGGGTGTGCTTGTTTTTTAAAATGGTAAAGCTGGGGGGGGGGCGGGGGGAAGCGAGTCCGATTTTCTTTTCTGTTTCTTCCTGGTTTTACCCTGTAGCATCTTTAAATATATCATGGTACTTGCCGCCTTAGGTTGAGCCACGGTCTGTCTAAACCATTATCCTGTTTGGGTAAAAGCTAGTAGGAAATGTTTGTGGAGAACTGTAAGAAAAGCGGCATATTTAGAGGGAGCTTGCTCCTTATCTTCTGTCTTAGCAGTTTTGAGAAGTGCCATTTTTTCCATGATAAATAACAAATTAAAGATCAAGAGGTCATTCACCATCTGTATGGGTCCTCAGATATTTTCAAAGCATTTGACTTCATGATTGGATAGCTATACATACTTTCGTAACTAAGCTGAATAGTAACTTGTTGAGCATTGTATGAAAACTGTTAAACAACACAGTATATAAATTGCCTGTAAAATTGGGAAACAAATTCATTGCGTTCTTTAAAGCACATGATGGACTAAAAAAACACAGGCTCTTCCTGCCATAAACATCCCAGAAGTGTTACCATTGGGAGCACAGAAATGAGTTAACTAACCTTTAAATCTATAAATGAAGTTCGAATTGCTGTGTGAAGTTGTCGCATCTCTCAAAAAATAATTAAATCATTTTAAAGTTTGTTAATTCTTAATCTGGAAGACAGTTACTCTAGACCTAACCTCGAGTTGTTTTGATAACACTAGCAAGAATGTCTTTGTGGGCAAATCTATTTTCGTGTGTGTGATTATTCAAGATACCCTCCTAGAAATCATTGTAATATTTAATTAAAATGTTAAAATATTTAATTACTGTAAACCACAGGGAATACTGGTGTTGTAATTGCATTTAAGATGAGGAAGAAAAGTAATTTGTTTTTCGAGTCTTGCTGACTTTATTAGCGGTGGCATCAGCACTCTACCCTTTTTATTGTTTAAAAACTGATTAACTGCAGCATTACTGTAAAACTGGATAATATAAAAAGTTAATATGCATTTTAATACATCACACTAACACAGTGTGACAGTGTTGAAAGGAATGCCTTTAAACATATCTGTAAGGTTGTTTTATGTGTTACTGCCTCAATATTTGGAGGGGGTATTGTTTTCTTGTTCAGCATGGTTAGCTTTTTATTTGTTTTGAGGTTTTGTAATGAGCAAGATGTTTCTCTTTGGAATATGTTCTTGGAAGAATGGCTTAAGTGGGAGAATATAAAACCTGATATATCTTACACCAGTTTACTGTAACATAAAGAGGACAAAATGCTTGAAATTATCCAATATTTTTTTAATGGGAGTGTTATTATTTAAAGAGAAATTAAACTAATCATGAGAGATACATGACTGACAGCTGAAAACTTATTTGTGAATGTCATAAAATGGTTTATGCTATGGAGTTGGTCTTAAGAGAAGATAATAAAATTTAATGGGGAAAAACTGCAGTCCTGTTTAAGTGCTGCATATTTCATGGCTCTTAATTTATATAAAAGTGATTGCTTCATTTGTCTTAATGTTTCAAAATGTGCCCTAAACCAGTTCATAACTGTATTGCAATCTGTAATTTACATCGTAGTTCAGAGGGATAAGTTTGTTTTTGAACTCGTGTATGCTTACTTGCCTGGATCACTGCTCTCAGCCGGTGAAGGGCTCTGGTCCTAGAGGCAAGCTGCAAAGTGGGTGTTTCCTTCTGGTTCTTGGATTGGTGTGTGTGAAAGAATAGGAGGTGGTAGATGCCAAAGGGCGATTAGGTGAGATCTTGGGGTGATGGTATTGGGGAACTAGGAGGAAGGGAGCCAGACAACCTGTAGTCCAAAAAGACTGGGTTTAACTCTTCTAGATGGTTGGTATCAATGGAAGGAGAGCATCTTTGGTGGGACTACCATAGCTGGTGCTTACGTCCACGTCCAACATGGAGACAGATAAAAATGAATGACAGGCTGTTCATGATGGGGGATGCACAAAAGCTCTGGGAGAGTAATTAAGTTAGGCTTCTTCCACTCCTTCCTAGCCCAGAAGGGGAGATACTTTTATAGAGAGTGACTCACAACATGAGCCTAAAAGAGCTTCTTCAGAAAAGCTCCTCGCAGTCTCTTGGTTATAAGAAGTCTAGGTGGATCAGCCTCCCAAGGCTGAGTTTCTGAACAAGTCTTTCTGAACATCACCCTCAGGCCTCTCTGGTGAAGCAGTTGCAGTGAAACACTGCTTTCTGCTTGCGTATGGTAAGCAGAGCTTGTGGTGAAAATTATGGCTGAATAATTAAAGATATTAGTATATTCCAAAATCTACAGACATTTCTGATTTTGGAAATGCACTGCTAAGCATGCACATTGTAACTGAGTTTCCAAATGGCTTGTCTGTATGCCATTTTGACATTCAGAAGTTGCAAAAGACTCTTCAGGGATCTACTGGCCAAAGTGCCGTGTGACAAAGCTCTAGAGGGAAGGGGGGCCCAAGACAGCTGGTCAGTGTTCAAGGATCACCTTCTCCGTGTCCAGGAGCAAAATATACCGACAAAGAGGAAGGCAGGAAAGAATGCTAGGAGACCTGCCTGGATGAACAAGGAGCTCCTGGACACACTGTCAGCACAAAAAGAAACCTTATAAGGAGTGGAAGAAAGGACAGCTGGAATGGGGGGCATATAAGGAAGCTGTCCGAGCAGCAAGAAACCTGGTGAGAAAAGCTAAAGCTCAGTTAGAATTAAATCTAGCCAAGGAGATCAAGGGAAACAGCAAAAATTTCTATAGGTATATTAATGGTAAGAAGAAGACTAGGGAAGGTGTGGGCCCCCTCAGAAAGAAAACGGGAGAACTGGTGACAAGTGATACAGAGAAGGCCGAGGTTCTCAACAACTTCTTTTCCTCAGTCTTCACTGGCAAGGGCTCCAGCCACACTCCTGGAGTCACCAAAGATAATGGC
Organism: Fratercula arctica; assembly: GCA_947846985.1. Taxonomy (NCBI): domain Eukaryota; kingdom Metazoa; phylum Chordata; class Aves; order Charadriiformes; family Alcidae; genus Fratercula; species Fratercula arctica. The sequence continues at coordinate 33,956,854 of CANTUZ010000008.1, forward strand.
AGGGGTTGGAAAGAACTGCCCATTGTAAGTGAAGATCAGGTTCGTGACAGTCTGATGAACCTGAAAGTGAAAAAGTCCATGGGACCTGATGGGATACACCCACAGGTACTGAAGGAACTGGCGGATGAGGTTGCTAAACCGCTCTCAGTTATATTCCCAAAAGTCATGGCAGTCTGGTGAGGTCCCCACGGACCGGAAAAGGGGAAACACAATCCCCATTTTCAAAAAGGGAAAGAAGGATGAACCAGAGAACTATAGGCCAGTCAGTCTCACCTCTGTGCCTGGTAAGATTATGGAGCAGATCCTGCTGGAGGCACTGCTCAGACAGAAGAATAATGAAGAGGTGACTGGGTACAATCAACATGGCTTCACCAAGGGCAAATCGTGCCTGACAAACCTGGTGGCCTTCTATGAGAAGGTCACAACGTCAGTAGACAAGGGGAGAGCAACTGACATCATTTACCTGGACCTGAGCAAAGCCTTTGACGCTGTCCCACATGAAATCCTGGTCTCCAAGCTGATAAAATATGGGTTTGATGGACTGACAATTCAGTGGATAAAGAACTGGCTTGACAACCGCACCCAAAGAATGGCTGTCAATGGGTCCATGTCCAAGTGGAGGCCAGTGACAAGTGGAGTCCCTCAAGGATCAGCACTGGAACTGGTCTTGTTTAACATCTTCGTCAGCGACATGGACAGTGGCATAGAGTGCACACTCAGCAAGTTTGCCAATGACACCAAGCTGTGTGGGGCGGCTGACACACTGGAGGGAAGGGATGCCGTCCAGAGGGACCTTGACAGGCTGGAGAGGTGGCCCATGCCAACCTCATGAAGTTCAACAAGACCAAGTGCAAGGCCCTCCATCTGGGTCAGGGCAATCCCAAGCACTGATATAGGCTGGACAGTGACTGGCTTGAGAGCAGCCCTGAAGAAAAGAACTTGGGGGTGCTGGTGGATGAGAGGCTCAACATGAGCCGTCAGTGTGCACTTGCAGCCCAGAAAGCCAATCGTATCCTGGGCTGCATCAGGAGAAGCGTGGCCAACAGGTCGAGGGACGTGATTCTCCCCCTCTACTCCACTCTCGTGAGACCCCACCTGGAGTACTGTGTCCAATTCTGGAGCCCCTACTACGAGAGAGATATGGACGTGCTAGAAAGTGTCCAGAGAAGGGCCATGAGGATGATCAGAGGGCTGGAGCACCTCTCCTATGAGGACAGACTGAGAGAGTTGGGGTTGTTCAGTCCAGAGAAAAGAAGGCTCTGAGGAGACCTTATAGTGGCCTACCAGTATCTTAAGGGGGCCTACAAGAAGGCTGGTGAGGGACTTTTTAGGATGTCGGGTAATGGTAGGACTAGAGGGAATGGATTAAAACTAGAGTTGGGATGATTCAGATTAGATGTTAGGAAGAAGTTCTTCACCATGAGACACTGGAACAGGTTACCCAGAGAGGTGGTGGAAGCTCCATCCCTGGAAGTGTTCAAGGCCAGGCTGGATGGGGCTCTGAGCAACCTGGTCTAGTGGGAGGTGTCCCTGCCCAGGGCAGGGGCTTGGAACTGGATGATCTTTAAGGTCCCTTCCAACCCGAACCATTCTATGATTCATTTTCTAGAAATGGAGGGATTGGTGCTATTAAAAATATTTAAAAAAAAAATAAAAAATAAAAAAAACCAAAACCCAAAAAGTAAACCAAACAACAAATAAAGAGAACCAAAACCACAAAAAAAAGCTCTCCAGGTCTTCCCTTTTATCTTATACTTCCTTTTTTGCACTCTGGTAAAGTCAATTTGTAAATAGTATTTTTTGATGGTTTTTGGTGAGATGTACAGTATGTTAACTCATAAATTTTAACTTAAGCAGAACAAGAAATTTCAATGGCAAAAGTTCATATTCATGCCCCAGAATTTCTAAAACATGAGAAATCCAGAAAACTACTGCCGTTGTAAATGAAGTTTTATGTAAATACTGTTGTTTCAAAGCTCGTGCCTGTGTAAGGCTTTCCTCAATATTTTGGTACTTAGTAATGATGGTTTTATGCTGCTACAGTGAATTTACCTAGAGATTTTTCTTTTTCTTAAACTAGAAAGAACTCTGCAATATGATACTTGACTGCTGTGCTCAGCAAAGAACATACGAGAAGTTCTTTGGGTTACTGGCAGGGGTGAGTTCTGTTTTCAGGTTTTACACTTTAAGGTAGATAATTTATTTGGTTTATTCTTTGTGTGTCAACCTTAAATTGTAATGGATAAATAGTCTTTTTATCATTCTGAAAATGGTTATATTAGTTGGTTGGTTGTGTTATTGAATTAACATGTTGATTGTAATAAGCGTAGTGAATGCAGAGTGAGAGAACTCATTTTCTCTTTACATTGTTGCTTTTTTTGCCTCCCCCTTTTCTCATTAGGGTAGAACAGTAAATCAGTAGCAAAGGAATGGTACTATAAAGAAGTAAAAGTATTATGAGTTACCAGAAAATATCCTTTTTACGGAGCTAAAGATTAATTTTGGAGACTCCTGTCTTTTACCACTTTATTCAAAGCTGTTCAGTAGGTTTTATGTAGAGCACAAGACTGAATTCTTACTGTCCTGGGGTTGTGGGTGGGGGGTTTTGTTTGTTTGTAAATGGCTAACTCCTTGTTTTTGCATCACTAATTGCTGATTTAGTTGCGGTTAGTTCTTGATTTGAGTTTTCCCCATCTATGATACTGACAGATCCGACTAGTTTAAGATAAAATACTTGTCTTCTCAAGGGAGCAAGTTGTGCTGAAAGGGAGTAGAGTGGGTTTTTCCCATTTGTACATTTTATCCAATATTTGAGGAAATATTTCTGATAGTCAGTTACAAAGCACTAAACATGTGAGTCTACATGTTCAGTAGAATATAAATGTTAATTTCTGTGTTCTTTGGAATGTTTATGTTCAAAATGTCTTACCACTGTGTTCCCTGCTGCCTCTCTAATTTTAAATAGTCGTTCAATGATGTAATGAGAAAAAGCTACATTTGGTGGGGTTACCTCAGCTGAAAATACTGGATGTACGGAAGTAAAAGAAATTGCTGGATAATTTGCTGTCGTTCGAAACTGATAATTACTAATTTGCAATGCAGATAAGTTTCTTGTTCTGACACGCTGCTGAAAGCAATAAAATATATCCATTTGAAGGTGTTTTCTTCTCCAAGTGTTATTTAAAAGGAAAGTCTTGCAGTAAATATTCGCACCGTTAGGTCACTTACATGTAGGTTATTTGCATGTTAAATATTTTATTTAATCTGGTTGTTTAAATTATACAATTTTGTCTCAGCGTTTCTGCATGTTAAAAAAAGAATATATGGAATCCTTTGAAGCTATTTTCAAAGAACAATATGATACCATTCATCGTTTGGAAACCAACAAACTGAGGAATGTTGCCAAGATGTTTGCTCATCTGCTGTACACTGATTCAATTCCCTGGAGTGTAAGTAAAAAAGGCTATTGTCCTATATTTCTTTTTCAATAATTAATATTCGGTATTCAGAAATAATATATGATACATTAGTTATTAGTTATACTGGGTTATTCCAAGTATCTTCTCGGACACTGTTGAACAATTCTGTGTTGCTCTGTCTGTTAGTGTGTTGCCACCTGTGCATCGTCATCCTCCCTCCTCCATTCTTAAGTATTAAGAATTCTTAATTCTTAAGAATTAAGCTGCTATTTGTGCAGCTCAGCTGGAAATGGTTGATTAAATTTTTTTTTTTTTTAGAATTTTGAGCTTTTAATTGGCAATGTAAATAGCAGAACAGTCTCTAAAATGCAAACCTAAAGAAACCTTTTAGATTTGCCTTTTTATATTAAAAGTTTTATATAATCATAAGAAACTTTAAAATACTGCCATTTTGTGATTTAAGTGCCAAATAAAGGCAATCTTGCATTCTGAGATATTTATGTCTTCATTTTTAATGTTACATCAAGGTATCTTCTCTTTTCCTACTGTTTTATTCTTGTTTCACAGCCTAGTCTAATCGTCATTCTGCAGGCACACACCAGTCAGTCCAAATATTTTACCTCTTTAGAATTTAAGTCCCAAATCTTTAACTTTCCAGAAGTTCACACACCTGACTTGTGAAAGCTTTCTTGGATAAAATAAATCCTTAAAGAATTACTAGTGTAAATATGACCAGAAGCTGCTCCCAGGTATTAGAAAAGAGGTTTTGAGGAAGAAATTCTTGACTAGGAATTACAGGATTTATGTTCTTGGCTGGGGGGGGGGAGGGCAGTCACTCTTTATAAAAGAATGTATGTTTAAACTTAAGGATTTTTTCTAAATATTTTCAGGTCCTTGAATGTATAATACTGAGTGAAGAAACTACGACGTCCTCCAGTAGAATTTTTGTCAAAATATTCTTTCAGGAACTCAGTGAATATATGGGACTTCCTAATCTAAATGCAAGATTAAAAGATGAGTAAGTTGAAGTTTTATTTCCAAAATTGCAAGTTTAATTAGTTTCTTTATCTGAAAAAGTACAGATAAAAATTCTGGTTTTAAGTTCAACTAAGACTGCAGTTCTGTAGCTGCAGTACTTCAAGAATAAGTTCAGGTATAGATTTAGTCATTACAAAGAGTTCCATTAAGCTGAGCATGTTACCATCAATTTGGGTTCAAGTATGTGCATGACTTTTTGCAAGATGTATCTTCTATTTGTTTCCCAATGATAGTTCAGCTTGTCTACAAATTTTCAAAGTGCAAGTCTGGTTTTTTGTTTTGTCAGCTCTGTGGCCCTGTAATAAATGTTACTGTGACTTCTGACAGAACTTAGAGAAAAGCATTTTTTCTTGAACTATTATTATGATTAATTCCATTTTTTCTAGGGTTACGTGATTATCCTTAAGTATAGTGTAAATAATGCATTCTTTAATCATCACAATGAAAGTATTGAAAAAGGCATGAAGAGAAAACTTTTGCTGTCCGATAGAGATTCATACAGTTTTTTTTTCGATTTATTAATGTCAATGAGAATTAATGCTGAGCTGGCATGGTGTTTAATTTAGATGTTTGTCTTCATCAGAACATTGCAGCCTTTCTTTGAGGGATTGATGCCTCGGGATAACCCAAGAAACACTCGCTTTGCCATCAATTTCTTCACTTCTATTGGCCTTGGAGGACTAACGTGAGGAACAATTTCCTGATTTTATTTTTCCTTTCCTTCCCTCCCCTTCCCCTGCCAAAAACAAATAAAATTGGAAAAAAATGTATTTTTTTGTTAATTAGGGATGAATTACGGGAGCATCTTAAAAATGCACCAAAGATGATAATGACACAGAAACAAGATGTTGAGTCAACAGATTCCTCTTCATCTTCAGAGACGGACTCTTCCTCTGATTCTGATTCTGACAGCAGCAGTAGTAGCTCAGAGTCATCCAGCAGCAGTGACTCCTCATCTAGCAGTGGCAGCAGCAGTGACTCAGGTACTCAAACACCAGCTAAAAATGATTTGCTTCTCTTTCATTTATTTCTATACACCTATTTATTTCTACAGATACTTGTTGAGGAAAAAATACCTATAGGCAGCGTTAGTTTTTAAAGCAGAGAAACTAATAATTTTTTTTAAAGCTTGTAAGTTTTAAAATATTAAATGTTGCTCATGGAAATTTATTTTAGAACTTGGAAAAACTCAGTTCCGTTGTTAGAGACTTCACATATCTGAGGAACGTTTTGTAGATTACTTTTTTACAGAGTTAATACCTGTTGCACAGTACTATCACTTCAGTTTAGCATAGGACAGAGGGGTTAGAGGCGTTCCTTATTAATATGTTTGGTTAACTGTAGAGACTAGTGTCTACAGCTTTTTTTTTTTTTTTTGCTTGGCTTGATTGAGCTTGATACTTCTTGCATCCTTCCCTGTGAATATGTGCCCCTTCATGGGTCAGAAACGACATTGTTCGGTTTCAGCTGAATTACTCTCCTTTCAATCTCCCATTTCTAATTCCTCTTCCTCTGGAAGAGTTTGTGTGGCGATTATAGTGAAGGCTCTTGTCTATAGAGGAATCGTCAAGGAAGAATTATCTTTTGCTGACAACTTAGTATTTTGTAGTTCTATGCGTTATAATTAGTGTTCAGCATCTGACGCCATCCTGCTGATGGAGAACCTTCTGTTTGACATGAAGGGTGATAAACATTGCTTAGTCTATGAAGTACGTGCTCGTATGAGTTAGTGTGTGCAGTCTCCCCCGTTCTATATAATGTGAGCAGATGATAACACAGCGTGACTTTCTATAGTACAGAAGCTTGCTGATTCAAAGTTAATTTGATTTATTATGTGCCTTTGAAATGAAAGTGTTGATTAATAAAATAAAAGCAGTGTAAACTGCTCGTGCTTTGGAAATGCGTTTTTGTTCTCCATTGCAATCTTACTGTACAAAGTCCTATTTGTGTGTCATCACGTTAATCGCATTAATGACGACAAAGCACTAGAGGAGGGGCACAGTTAAACAGGGTCAGAGGAGGTTGTAGTTTAGCAAAGAGCCAGATGGCTCTTGCATAGACAGCTGCAGCTCTGCTGAGCTGCTTGATAGGAACCAGAGAGGTAAGTCCTTAGTGACAAACCAGCTGAGTCTGCAGCCTGCTACTATGCACGCTTTCGTCTTCTAAATTTAGGATGTTCCCTTTTACTACTTGTCCTTTCTCCATTCAGGAACACATTCATTACAACTTTCATTTTGATATCTTTGCAGCCTGGTTTCACTTTTTTTTTCTTGTTCTTGTGTAGTTAAATACAGCAGTCAGAACACTAATTGGAGGTAACTATATTCTTCAATGGTAAACTTGTTTGAGGTCCACTACTGATTATATCTCCAAGTCTTCCTGTGTTTGCAGCTTTTTAAATCTTTAAAATAATTGTGTAGAGTCGAAACACACTTTTCAGAGGAATGTGCTACAGTATTTCAGTGTTGTAACAGTGCAATATATAAGAGAAAATAGAAAAACTGCTGATTAGAAATTGAACATAGAGCTAAATTAGAGATTACTGTCTTACAGTTAAAGTATGGAACTTCACCAGCTAGCTTGGAACTGCTCTGGAGAGGTTATTCCAACCAAAACAGGACCAGCAGAGGATGAGATTTGTCTGTTACCAAAGCAGCTTGTTCCTTTGTATTTACTTTCTCAGGTCTTTTTCTGCATTCTAGTGCATATAAAGTAATAGGGAAAATACTGTTTAAAAAAGTTAATGTATTAAAATCGATTGGAAGTGATCTGTCATCACATTTTATCAGAATGCCAGGAAGCCTTAGTTCAGACATGAGACTAGCCAGCTGCTGTAGAAATGCAGATGTTTGGTGTACTATTAAATCAATTTATGGCTCTATTATTTTCAAAAAGTGACTAGTAACAGCTGATGTGATACCATAGTTCGTACAATAAGGTGAATTAATGGTTATTCTAAATGGCTGTAACTTCGGTGTTTACTGATAAATACTGTTGAGAGAAATCTAGAGGTTCCTTATAAAGAGCAAACAGGAAGAGTAAGGCCTCTTCCACTGAGATGAGCACTACTGTGTATTTAGAAATACACAAGTTTTAATCTTAAATTGTTGACAAAGCTGTCGGTGTTTCTTCTGAAAATGAGCCAGAGGGACAGTGTTACGTTGCTGCGGTACCACTATCTCAAGGCATTTCGGCATGCCTCTGTTTCCTCATAGGATAGTATTGCAGATTTTTCCCCATCTGCTGTTTTTAATATCTGTTGACTGATAAGCTTTTCCAGGAAGTAATTAGAAAAGGAAACGATTTTGAGAGACTGGATGATCTGGGAAAGGTGATTTTAAAAAAAAAAAAAAAAAAAAAAAAATTGTGAGAGTGCTTTGCTGTATAACTTTACAGCCTATGCCTGGTCCTTTTGTATCAAGTCATCAAGAGGGTGATGATGGGTAGAATTTCTCAAAAGTCAGGCATCCCTTGCAGATAACTGAGGGATAAAAGCCCTTCTGATGGATACTTGTGAGTGGCAGCTACATTTGTACAAGTTTGAGTTGTTCTCTCTTAAGCAATTGACTGGGTGGGGAGGGGAAGAAACAAGGTCGGTGAAGTCTTGTCAGTATATAGAATTTAGAATCTTTTCAAATATGAAAGCATATCATACCTAACCAAAAAATTCTTGGATCGACAGGTTTGAAGGTCTTATGTCAGGTTCACATTTAGTGAGTTACTGTGTTTTAACACTGATGTGACTGCTTAGTTATGTTTTGCATTCAACTGCAGGTTTGTTGGGGTTTTTTTGGAAATTGAGAGAGAAGTTTCTTTTTGGTGTGAGCTGCATTATGTTCTGATACCTGTATAGGCATTGTAAATGGGATGAAATGCAGAAGCCTGTTCCCTAATTTCTTATGGTTTTGGGGTGATGTGTTGTGACCTTGCTTTTTGTTCACATAGGGTTCTTGTGTAACTAACAGTGGAGTTACAGAGAAATATTGACGCTTAGAGGAAAAAGGGACAGTAGTCTTGGGTTTAATAGTCAATTCATGCTTCTACGGAGAATTTCTCTTCTATGGAGAATGAAGAGCCTGTAGTGCAGACAGACATTTAAAAATAATCAGTACCTGCTCAATTAAAGAGTAGGTGGATTGTCCCCCATTGCATGAGACACTGAGTTGGGAAGGGGGAGGAGCAATAAAATCAAAGCTCAGTATTTTGAAACCTTTGTCCAGATAAGTACCCACAAAAGTTTTCTGACAAAAAAAAAACCTCTTCTAGAACTTCCTATGTAGTTTAATAAGTTATGCATAATAAATTTAAATGCAACTTTATTCCCATAATTTTTTTATCATTTCAGATGTTCCTAAAACCAAAAGAAAGAGAATGCAAAAGAAAAATAGAGAATCTGATAAAGTTTCCAGGAAAAAACAAGAAAGGAAAAGGAAATCGCTTGAAAAGAAAATAGGAAGGAGGCAGCAAGAGGACAGAAGTGATGCTGAGAGCAAATCAGAAAGAGATCACCGACATCTGAGAGAGTCACACAGGAGAGACGATGTATCAAAGTATCATCACAGAGAGGAGCCCAATGGCAGGGACGGTTACCATAGTGGAAAGGATAGGAACCATGAAAGAAGTAAGGATCTAGAAAATAAACACAGTAATTCAAAACCGAAGAAAGCAGAGAGAAGAGTTTCTTTGTCTGATGATGAATATTACAGGCACTGGAGCAAAGATAATGGACATCGCAGTAGAAAAAGAGAAAGATCAAAATCCAGGGAGAGAGCCCATAATAATTCCAGTCCGAGAGAGGAGGAACAAGAAGACCGATACAGAAATGGTTCAGAGAAACACCGAGAGAAGCACAACCGTTATTCTGACCAGTACAGAGAATCCAGAAAGAATGAGGACAGACGAAGGGAGAATTCCCCGCACAGACGAAAATAATACCTAACCAGAGTTTGAAATAAATGGGCTTTTCTCGGCTGTTAAAACTGTGTTTTAAAATCACTGAACTTTACAACAAAAGATTTTGTACAAAAAAATAGTTTGCCTTTGTAAATTTTACCAGACTTTTCAAATTTTCAGTACCACTTTTTTATAACTATTGTGTTGAGTCTTTCTGTTAAATTCTTCCTTTGGAAAGATGAAACTGTTTATTTTGTGAATAAAACCATTAAGATCTCTGCAAAAATGGGTGTGTTTGTCACTTAGTTTCAAGTATTTGTAATTGTAACTTTATAGTCTCAATTACCAAGCAAAGTTAAAACCCATGGGTTTTAAAGTCAGCTGCCGAGGCTAGGGTGATAAATGTAAAAATTTCAGATTACAATGTGAACGTTACATGAGAAGGTTTTATAAAAAATTTTCAGGCATCAGCACGAGCACTTCAGGCATTCTGTAGCTGTATATTCTTTCAGCTTTGTGGATATGAAAGCAAATTTGACCAAAATTTTCAGGAAATACTTCAGTTGATTTTTTTTTTTCTTCAAGAGTTAAAAATTGGAAGAGCAATAGTGCTGTTTTAAATGTCACATTTGAAAGTGTGTCAACTTGTTCTGTTACTTTTCACAGTGTTTTTTAATATTGTAACATCCTGAGCTAGTTACACTTGTGATCTTAGAGACTGGGAAAAAAGTTGGTTTGGTTTTGGTTTTTTTCCTCCAACTATGAATTTGATTTTAAAGTCATGGACTTCAACTCTAGCCCTACAAAGGAAGTGTTTACGGAATGTGTTTCCCAGTATATTAAAAAAAAAAAATTTGAAATAAGAGGCGTTTCAAACCTTTTTAGATGTTTTGAACTACATGACTTGAAGGGCTCAAGTGTATTGGAAGCAAAGCTTACGGAAAAAAAATCAGTTGCTGCAGTAGTTTATAATATAAAATTGTTCTACCTGGAGTCATTTGAAGCAACGAGCTCAACACTCATTGTATGAGTTAATGAATCAAAATCATCTGGTTAAGACTCTAAATCTCATTAGTAACAAAGGAAAATTTTGAAACTTTTGGCATGAAATAGGAAATAGTGTGGACGTGGTCAGTAGGAAAGACAGAGGTGATACTTGTATATTTCACAGTTTTTGGTGCTGTAGGACCATTTTTTTTTTTTACTCTGTGAAATGAACACAACTGCCGGGCATATGAGAATTTACACATTTCATGTGTAAATCATAATTCATCTTGTGTAAAGCACAGAAAACACTTGAGCTGTTTTATAACAGAAAATAGAACAATTCCTAAGGAAATAGATCAGTTTTGCCTAAGTCTTGTCACAACATTTTTCTAAGAAAAATGTCACATTCTTAAAATTTATTTCTGTATTTAACAGAATTTATTTCTGCAAGCTTTCATGTAATAAAACATTTTCAGTCAAAATTGTTGTTATACCACAACTAAAAGTGCTTTAGTGGCATCGTGAGATTTATGTTCAAACTGTGGTGGTTTTTTGTCCAACACACTTCTCACTTTCAAAATGATGTTTGCATTTTGGCAGTGTGTGTTAATTCCAGGAAAACTTAATTTGAAAGAATGTTTTCTAAAAAGAATTCTGCTGATAATTGATATGTTTCTTTGATAGCTCTCTATGAAGATTATTGAAAATGACCTGTACTTCATAATGGTTTAATTGTGCAAACTTAATTTATCTAGAGTAATACTCCCCTTTCTATGTTATGGGTTTAATAGCATCAGTTTCATTAACCCATAACTTTTGAAATAGTCTGTTCGAGTTAAAAAGCTTATTTCCATTTATTAAATATGTAATTATTAAAACAAATGTGAAAACATAAAACATTTATTAAGAAATAAAACGTTTCATCTCAGATGGGCACATCAGCATATACTAGTTTAAACATCTGCAGTCTTTTGTGTTACTTCATACTAGCTGATACAAATATTGTGCTCTTTGATGGTGAAAGGAGGGAGAGGCTGAGATTAGGACTTGAGCTGGGGTCTTGCCTGCATTTACAATTTCTTGATTTTTTTTTTCCATTTCCAGAAATATATTTAATAGAGTGACCTATTAAAAATTGCTGTTATTCTTACCCTTGCTACTATGAGCAGGTTGGTGTTAGCTAAAAGCAGTAAGACAAGGAGAGTCGTTCTGGGGGGGGTGGATGTTCTCAGGTGGGTGCTCAGCAGAATGGCTGCGCTGTGGCACGCACCAGCAGCGGCTCCAGCCTGGAGGCCTCAGAAACACCCAGGGCATTCCCAGTTTTTAGCAGACCGTTGCTTAAGCACTTCCTGAGCCAGAGGCACTATATGCATGTCTGAATAAGGCCTTGCCCATTAAGTGGCCTAATTATTTAACGCATGTTGGGGGGGGATTCTGCACCATCCTGTGCCAGGAGTTCCGGTATTTTACTGTACAGCATGTGTAAAAGTATGGTTTTTTTCATAGCTTCTGCCTGATGACTTCCCTTTCCCGCTTCCCGGTGCGTTTTCTGAACAGCACTGTGTAGTGGTTTTCCTGCTTGTCATCCTGGGTGTGATTGTCATAGACCTGAACCTGTACATTTTTTGCCATTTCTTTTTCAGAAGTTAAAATTCACTTGTAATCTCTCCTGGTGTGGGGCTGCTCTGTAGCCCTCAGCAGTTCTCCTGCCCTTTATGTATGTATGTATTTATTTTACTATAGCCTGTATAAGGGAAAAGAAGTCGAAATACTATGTAATATTCAAAATGAGGGTATTCCAGGAGTTGCACGGTGACATAAAAGTTTTGGGGGTTTCAGTCCATCCTCTCCGTTGCTGTAGAGCCAAGTGATCCACAGTGGTCCTGGGCCACCTTTCCTCATCAGCAACAGCTAACTGTAGACGATGCACAGTAACGAAGTGACTCGTGTGTCTAGTCTATAATTAATACTGGAGCTCTGGGATGTGTTTCGAATTACAGTTTTGACTGAAAGACTTCAAGAAGTGGAGGTTCTATGACATTCCTCACTATTTTGCTCCGTTGTTAATCCTTGTTACTTAAAAGCACGATTGGAACAGTCTCTCCTTAGCTCTTTGCGGTTGGGTCTGGTTATGACTTTAATTGACCTCTGCTATCAGAAGTCACCTAATGGAGGTACCTCTGGGCTGTGTTCATGTAATGGCTTGTCTGCCTCTCAGGTAAAATGAATACTGGGCGGCTTTGGTCTTCCTGAACCGTAAGCTTCGATCACAAGTGCTCTTGACTCAGAAGAGTGAAAATGTTATGTCAGAGGAATGTGCTGTTTATTGGCCCTGTAACTAGCAACCTCTGCCATCGGGCTGAAAAGTGTGTTGGGAGTGAGGGTGTTCACAGGGATGCGGTGTTGGGCATCGGGGCCTCGGTCTTTGCGGTGTGTTTGAGCGCAGAACCGTCGTCAGGTTCTGGGGTTGGCCCCCGCAGCCGGTCAGCGTTGGGATGTGAGATGCTGTTGGGCAGGGCTGTGCCTACCCAGCGCCTTCACCCACCCAGGGGAACAGCTGCCAGAGGAAACTTCCAGGCTTGAACCAAAAAGATGTTTGGGAAGGAACTTGTGATGACCTGTCCTGAGATCGTATGCTGAAAATTTACCTTTCAAAAGTGGTTGTAATATCCCAAGTCCGTAGATGCAGTAAGAGGGACTGTGTCCCTTTTGCTAGGACTCCCTGGCCGAGTTTCCTCAGGGTGGTGGCGTTGGGTGTTGTAGAGGAGCTGCCGACTCGCCCGGTGAATTCACCATCTGTGTAGGAATAAATCTTGACTGAAGTGTTTGTGGAATTTGTAAGAACCATAATGCTGTTCTCTAACTATAATTTTATTTGGAGTGAGGTATGTGAAGCTCCATTATTCATATATGTCTGAAGAATGTTTTTTTTGGGAAAAAAAGACTACTGCTGTTTACGCCATCTTTTTATATCAATCGTCAAAATCTGACCTCAGTGTGAGAGCAGTTAAATACATTATGGGACAAAACTATTCACTCTGTTAAAAATTGACAAGCTGAGAGAGTTGGGGCTGTTCAGCCTGGAGAAGAGAAGGCTCCGAGGAGACCTTACAGCCCCTTCCAGTACCTGAAGGGGGCTACAGGAAAGATGGGGAGGGACTCTTTATCAGGGGGTGTAGTGATAGGATGAGGGGTAATGGTTTTAAACTGAAAGAGGGGAAACAGATTAGATTTTAGGATTAAATTCTTTACTGCGAGGGTGGTAAGACACTGGAACAGGTTGCCCAGAGAAGCTGTGGATGCCCCATCCCTGGAAGTGTTCAAGGCCAGGCTGGATGGGGCTTTGAGCAGCCTGGTCTGGTGGGAGGTGTCCCTGCCCAGGGCAGGGGGGTGGGAACTGGGTGATTTTTAAGGTCCCTTCCAACTCTAACCAGTCTGTGATTCTGTGAAAAGTACTTTAAAATTGTCATGATTGGATCGTGAATTCCAAAGAGCAGTTTTAGTTGCTGTTTAAGCAGTATTGCAGTCTTCAAATTCTGGATAGTTCCATCTCCCCAGTTCTGCATGGGAATGGGAACTGGAACCTGGCTACCAAAATATTTTTCTGTTTGTGGTGTTCATGTTAAATGAATTTTACAATCAGACCATGTACATATTGGAAATTGAAATTCAATTTTGAAAATTACTAGTATTACTATATTTATATTTGAGTGGTATATCATTTTAATCTAGGAGTATGGTGGTCTTTAATTTACTTAAGGCTCCAGTAACATAACTTTTCTTAACTTTTGAATGCAGGCTGTACTCTAAAATAGCTTAGCACATGTTGGACACCAAAAAAATACATGGGCTAGGGTGGACACTTCAGCTCCAGTAGCAATTTAAATGCCTCCCTGTCATTAAATTTGTATGGGTTTATGAATAGAAAGGAAGACGTTAGCTCATCTTCATTCACCGTTCTTGAACTACTTTGAATCGTCTTCCACTGTTGAGATGTGCCTCTCTACCTAAACTGAGGAACCTGTACAACTCCGTCAGTGCTCCTTCCTAGCAAAGGTGGTGCAAAACGAAGGCAGCCAGGATGAAGCATTTACAAATGTAAGACCCATCGACCTCATCAAATTTGCAATTGTCCTGTAACTCGCCATTCTGAGGTAAGGAGGAGAAGGTAAGAAGCAGGCCCCACGCTTGTTCTTTACGGTATGTGTGCGCACACGCTGTTCCTTTGGCCAAGTTATGCTTTAAAGATCATTTTTTCATGCATTATGCAAGTGATATATAGTAAATTTTTGATGTGTTTTTTCGGCATTATACTTCTGTAAATGGCTAACGCTGCATGTGATAAAGAACAAAGTTCAGAAGTGCCGGGGGGGAAGGAAAAACTGTAACTAGAGCAGGAGAAAATGAGGAAAAGCCTAATGAGGGTAAGAATACAGAATACCGACACAAATACGGTCAATACAGGAGCAGCATCTGCAAGCGACCAGATGAAAGGTCTTATTCCTCTCCCTTTTAAATCAATGGGCATCTCTCCAATTAATGGGAGTATTGCTCCAGAGCGTTACTCTATATGAGATAGAGTCGGCTTATCCATGGGGACTTGAAAATAAGGAATCCTCTTCCAGTTAAACCAAATTTTAGGTAAGCTAGTGACAAAGGCATTTTTACACGACTTCTTCTTATACAAAAAGCCCAGAATGTGAACTTGCACAAAAGATTTCACAGCTGTGGCTGAGGCACGAAGTACCTCCAAAGGCTATAGGTAAGCAACCGAAAAGAAGCCGGGGCCCAGCAATTTTAAAGGGACAACTCACGTTTCAGTTAAGTAAATAAGGAGCAAGACTAGCCGACAAGGTAAAACCAGTCAGGGTAAAACCAGTCAGCGCTGCACCCAGACGCCTGCGTCGGAAGAGCTTTCACCTCACGTCCTTACCTGCCATGCAGCTGATTTCCTCCCTGGGGAAAATTTTTGGTCCGTACTTTGTTTTACGAAATAATAGAGAAAAAAAAAAAGCTAACTCAAAACGGACAGAGCTTAAACAGAGTCAAAATGTGACAGTTTGTTTTCTTAATGGACTTGCCTGTCTTATGGATCAATGAACCGTTTTCCCAACAACACTAAGGTTAAGTTGCACAGCGACACCACCACCACCCCCCTTTTTTTTTTGGTAAAGTTAGAAGGAAGTGTTTGATGACAGTCATGAGGAGCAGCCAAGAAAAGAAAATCCCTGACTCTCGTCTCAGCCAAATTATAGACTTGCTTGAGGAAAACATATAAAAAGCAGAACTCTCTGCTTTATATGATCTCTGAAGTGACCTCAAGTTTTTCCAGTATATAAAGTAGTATTTTGCTCACGCCCTTTTTAACCTAGTGATACATTTTATGTAGTTTTAATTAAAATACTCCTTTATTCTGCATTTTTGACTTCACAATTTCTTAAAAAAAATATTTTGATTAATAAAAAATCTTCTTAAAAAATACTAACTTATCTAATTGAACATAAATTGAGGGACAAGTTTCCCTGCTCTCTGAATGTTACTAGCGAGCCTGGAGTCAATTCTCTGGGCTGGCATAACCACGGACTCCTGCTTTTTCAGATTACCCAAGAAAATGAGAGGAAGGAATACTTGGGAAAGGGAGACCTACCTGGAACAGGAGAGACATCTCAGTGAATATGCTGCCTTTGTTCAGGCCTTGAGGTTGGATGTCTGGTCCGTCAGCTCTCGTTCTTTGATGGGGTTCACAGGGCCCCTTTCTCCTTGTGCTGCACGCTTTGTTAGGAGTCGCCAGCGGTGGAATGCAAAAGTGCTTGAGAAAAAAAACTGAAGGCAAGTGACTGACTTGATCAGCGATTGAAATGAGAAACTGAAAATGTGCGTTTGGAGAAAAAAAGGTGTCCCTTTGCAGCTCTGTTCCTTCCTGTCCTCTCTTCTCGGCACAGGAGAAAAAACCAACCAAAACCTTGTTATACCTCTTTGTAGAAGAGAGATGGTGCATTGGTCTCTTTTGACCACTGTGCCTGTTTGAAACGGGAATTCTTTGAGACGTCATCCACGAGTGCTTCACAGCCCATCCTTTTCTCCGCTCTTGCCGGGTATATTTCTGTGATTATGGCTGCGAGGAGAAACCGTGAGGATGGGCTCGTTGCCGTGCCCATGGCAGGGAAGGACGCAGCATCCGCGCTCTGCCTGGAACCTCAGGCTAAACTCATCCCTGCGCACGCGGAGGCGGTTTGTTTGTTTCATTTTGCAAAGCAATTCTTTCCTCCCATTTAATTTTTAGCTCTCTATTTACAGAGGCACAGACATATTGGAAAAGTGTATTTCAGTTTTCCACATGTACATAAACGCACGCACTTGCAAACAAAGTTGTCTCTGTTCATTCTCTTTGTATGTAAAGGCTTAGAATTAGTTGTATGTGTGAATTAATGTAGTTCATTGGAATAAATTTCAGCTGTTTATACTCTGTGTAATGAGCTTTATCACCGTACTATCTGAATAGTTTATTTTTCATCTATACCCTGTTAAACAGGATAAAATATTCACATCTTGATGATGTGAAATCTGGCTGGAAAAAAAAATAATAATTGTATGTGGTACATTAACTGAGGTTCTGTGGTGATATATGGTGTAATATAATGCCACCAAAGTGGAAAAATGTGTAATTTTTTTTATAGTACCTAACGACAGGTACTTCAAAAGCTGGGATTACAGACACCAGCATTGTTAGTGTGTATTTTGGTGTAAAATTCTGGTGGTTTTATACACGCAATTATACTTTCCTTTCCAGGAGTAACCGAAGTTGAAGCTTAATTCGAACAGCACGTGTGTGAAGATGAGACTCTTGCCTCAGTGTTCCCGGGCAGGCGGGCGGCGCGGCCGGTGGTCGGTGTGACTGTGGTCACCAGTGTGGTAAGCGGCAATGACTGGCTTCAGCGTACAGGGTTTCCACCCAAGGCCCGAGCTCCACCTCATTTTGGGTGCGTGTATAATCAAAAACTTTCTTTGTTTCACGGTATTTATAGGAAGGCTTTATTTCCATAATTGCAGTTTCGCTGTCATTTATAAAGAAAATACAGCGTGAAGACCAAGCGGTTTAATGATCTGCATACCATACCCCAGGCGAGGGAGAGCGAGTGTCAAGGTTAGTTGCACGGCGGCTGCCATCAGTCTGTGAAATTCTCATTTTGAGTGATAGGTTTGGCTTGCACTTTAACCCGAGCGTTGGCTTTAACTCCAGCTTCTTCCTTGTTCCTAATAACTCCAGTCTCTCCTTTTTCTGCAAAGACCATTATAATATTTTTTTATAAAGGTGAATTAAAGGGGGGGTGGGGGGGCACCTCATATCTCCAGAATGCCCCTTTTAGGTTATTAATAAGCTTTCTACTCTGATTGGTCTGAATTACATGTGAAATACTCAGTTCCTTATCAGTCAGTGTTTCAGAAGAAGATGACACAAATCTTGCAGACTTATTATGGAACCATCCACAACATTAATAGAAAAAAAGCTGTAATCTGTTGTAAATGTGTTGTTTTCATTTTCATTGAATGCCTCCCCTGTTACGAGGTAGAGTAAGAAGTGCTCATTTTCTCTTCCATATAATATTAATTATTGCAAATGTCCGGGGCTAAGTGCTTTTCTGTTCATCTTTTGTGTCAACGCTCGTTCAGAGCTCCACTTCGGAAGGAAAGCCTTCACAGCCTATAATCATTTTTACTCCCTCTCCTTTCTCGCTCTGCCCTCTGTGATTCCACGCTGTACTCTGGCGCCATCAAACACAGCATCCCATTTGATGGGACCATACCACTAATTTTCAAAATGACATTGTATTTTCCGTATTTTTCTTTTTTTTGCTTTTCCTTATGCTTTGGAACAATCTGTATGGCTTGATGGCCACTGAATGTTGATCGGGGAGACTGAGCTGTCCTCAGCGATGCCCTGGTCTTTCTTCCACAACTGGCACGCCAAACTTGGATGAATAATTCACAAGATTTCCTCGAACATCCATTACCATGTTCTTGTCAACACGGACTTTCAGCTGTAATTGTGTTGACCTTTCAATCAGTTCAAGTTCTTTAGTTTCCTACACTTTTGTTCCAAGTAAGCTGAATGGTAGCTAGAACTTCCAGCTATCTACACAATGTTAGAAGACGGGGTTAGGACTGTTTCACTATTAACCTATTGCCATACAGAATATTGACCATATCTTTGTACGCTTTATATTCTAGCTCCGTGTTTCAAATCCCTGATGTCTTACCTCACAACTGGTGGGTTTCTTTAATAGCCTCTTGTGCAGGACTTGTTAAAGGCTTTTTGAAAGTCCAGATGAATGAGATTATTCCAGGTAGGTTCTTTCCTATATCTTTTGGTGGTTCCTGGAATTTTAATTACATTTAAGTTAATACTTTTAATTTTTGCTGAGTATTTATTGTGTAAGTAAAAATGAGGTCAATAATTCCCCTAAAGATCTTTGATAAAATTTATACAACTGACAACTTGAATTAAAGGATTAAATGGTTGAAAAAAAGATGAAAATCTTTTCAAGGGGATAATTCAAGGACTTTAAGTTCAAATACATTTTAAAAGGTATTTAAAGGGAAAGGTATTTAAATGAGTAAGATAATGAGGCTGGGTGTGAAAAATCTTCTCCCTTGTTGTGGCTCCAGGTGGTTGAGCAGCTTTGTTTGAAACCACTTCAGGAACAGCTAGAGTTTAATTTGCTTCATGCCAAGGACTAAAAAAAGTAGTGAAATAAAATATTTTCCTTATCGAAAACCATCTTAATCCCTTGAACTGCTTAGTTCAATCACAAGTAGACATTACAGAGCTGCTGCGTCCCTGATTTGCTACAGCAGGTGACAAAAGCAGGAGACAGCACGAACACAGCATTTATTAATTAATCTGGATTTATTAATCCACTGTCAGGCCATGTGTTACCCCAGACGCAGAGATGCAGCAGCCTGGCCCGCAGCACAGGGCGAATGTCGCGTGCAAAAAGGCTTGAGGACAGCAGTGCCACATCACCTTTGGTCGTGCTCTGCCTTCCTTTATCGTTAAGTGTTTGACCAGGCCCTTCTCCGTCCCCTCCAGCTGAACCCATGGCAAGACGGGGACACTGGCCGGCAGACTGGTGGGAGGGAGGGCGGTATCCCAGAATCAGCCTGGTGCTGGGACCCAGCACTGGCCGATGGCACCGGGTCCTCCTCGCATCCCATCTGATGCAGCCCCGAGGAGAACATGCGGGAGCCCCCAGGCGGGCTGGTACAAGCTCATACAGGAAAGGAAACAATCTCCTGGGGTATAAACTCCCTTACTTTAAACAACATTGCACACGACGTGCTCTATGTAGGGTGACACACACACTCTTCATGCATATAGTCCATGCCGGAGAAGCTCAGAGCTGGACAGCCAGGGCTGGGCTGCATCTTCCCAGTCTGTTCTGGGCAAAGATGCCTCACTCTCTTCTCCATCAAAGTTGTGAGCAAGTTCTCTCATCCTGCTTTATCTTATTTCTAGGTCCTAATCTTAACGAGTGATCTTAAACAGAGTTGTAGTTTACAACATGAAACAGCAACATGCTGCATGCTTAACTTTCAGATGTGGTTTGGTGTAATCCCAAGACACAGGCATCCACCACTACCCCCCAAAATACAGCCCGATTTCGAGAGGAGAGGGGAGGAGATCCCCCAGCTGATACCAGTTTTACTTGTAGACATAGATAGGGCAGAGTAAAAATTATTGCGATATTTTTTTGTCATAGCAGAATTCCGCAGGAGGGGCAGGGGTTTTTTGTTCAAGCCCTATATCATTCCATCAGAAGGGGCCACCTGCTGCAAGGTTCACACAGAAACTGCCCTTACTTTAATCAGCTGAGAGCGAGGTACGACTCCGACCTTCAGCCAGAGGGACCGATACCGCCCTGCCGACAGGCAGCGACCAAGCTGCAGAAAACTCTTGAGAAAATAATATTTTTTTTCCTTCCCCATTCAGTATTCCTCATTCTACTGCGAAGAAAGAACAACTGCAGGCTCTTAGGGGGAGCCTGTCTCCCCGCTATGTTTGCTGTCGTGAAGATTTTAAGCTCCATAGGGAATCGGTGGAGGTTGTACAGTTTTGTGGGACGATGGCTGGCAGGAGAGACAGTCATGTCAAATATCGTTTCCTTTGCTGAGACACAACAGCCTGCCTGTGCCATGCGGTTGCCAGACTGTCACATATTTTCAAAAGAGCCAATTTCCTGTGCCTACTGGGAGAAGAAATATGAAAAGTTGTCCCTAATGAGCTAAAAATTGTGAGTGAAAGGGACTTTGTGTAGGTGTAGATCTGAGCAGAGCATCACTTTGTCTTCCTCTCAGTCTGATCCCAGAATTAATTCGTTTGTTTCTATGGCTATTTCCAATAGCAATTTCTTGTTATAAGAAAATGAGGCTACCCAGTGCCTTGCTTGATTCTTTGCGACTTGCCCACGTTGTGCAAATGTAAAAAAAAAGAAAAGAAAAAAAAAAATCCTACTGTTTTAACATATCGGGATTGTTTAGTGTAAGGAAGGTCATTCTTCATTTCCGCTGAACGCCGCTGCAGCCACGATGGCTGATGTCCTGACCAACTTAGTCATCCATTTCGCCTTTACGGCGAAGTGAGAGGGAAGAGGGAAAGACCGTGTGTGCATGAATCATTTGGCGAAATATCCTGTAGGTTAATAGCTCATTTACCTTAAGTTATTCAAATTCCATGCAATTCATTTCTCAGCATAATTACGTGTGGCCCAACTTTGATAAAACCTCCCTGATATATAAACTGCATTTGTTGTTGTTTCATAGATAAATGTGTATCTGTGCGCTGAAGCATTCTCATAGCTATGTGGAAAGCAGAATATTCATTAGTGTTCCCCTTGGAGCTTCCATCAAATGGACAGGATACGAGCTCAGGGGGAATCTGTTTCCCCCTTCTGGCACAAGCAGTAAATCTGGTACCAAAATCTGCACATTCTCCAAAACCTATAATAGGCCTTGAAAAGCCCCCAGAGATCCTGCGCCTTATCGTTATCCCTGGGACCGCTGTAGTGTTTCCTTACAGCCTGTCGCTGGCACTTGCAACACCCAGGGGAGAGATTTGTTCTACAGCCAACAGAGGCTTCATGAAATAGAAACATCATGACGTATTTTTTTTTTTTTTAACTAGTTCTGAGGAAGCCCGGTGCCAGGCACAAGTTACAAAGCAGCGCCCCAGGGCTGCGCGCCCTGCGGAGGTCTCAGACCACGAGGGTGGCTCAGCCCTGTACCCGGCATGGTGACGGGAAGGGTTTCACCGAGACCTCGGCTGTGAACCTCTGCTCCTGCAACATCACTGCTAGCCGAGAAGCTCAGCATGGTAAGGAATCCACCAGTACAAGATTAGGTGCGGCTTTTTCTCCCCCCCCCCCCCCCCCCCCCCCCCCCCCGCCCCCAGCTGTGGTCTAAGCAATTTGCTTCTGAGATCTGAGAACTTCCCATTCTGCTTTGTCTTTTGACAGTGCCGAGGACACGCTTTTTTTTTTTGTACATCCTGAGTCTCCTCTTACAGAGACGGCAGAACTCGCAGTAGTGCAGATTTTACCTTGCTCATGAGGTTTGATTTGCTTCTCTGTGGTTACATCGGATGTAATTTGGTTTGGTGGATACTATTTTGGTGACTGTTCTTTTTTGGAACTGTGTAATCATATGGAGGCAGCTTTTGATCTGTTCAGTATATAATTAAGCTGCATCTATTGCTGTCTTTTTTCTACAGAATGAGGGAGTAAAAGAATGAATGAAAATATGCTGGGGAAAAAAACCCAACTATTTTTTCGGTTGAGTTATAAACCCTGAGAAAATCAGATGTAGA
Source organism: Fratercula arctica (assembly GCA_947846985.1). Lineage (NCBI taxonomy): Eukaryota > Metazoa > Chordata > Aves > Charadriiformes > Alcidae > Fratercula > Fratercula arctica. The sequence continues at coordinate 33,979,054 of CANTUZ010000008.1, forward strand.
ATTGAAGTGTTGCTATAATTTCTATTCTACCAGAATTAATCTCCTCCTAAAATCTTAATGTACAGGACCCATACAAACAATCTAAGGAAAGATTAATTATTTAAAAATTCTTGTGGGACTTAGTGGCAAATACAGTAATTGTAGGTGTATAATTTTGTAACACTATGGTGTCACATGTTAAATAAGCAGCTATTTAATTATACATTGTGTTGGGTTCTTAAAAATTACAACGTAATTACAAGGCTGCGTATGAAAATTAATCTGTAAATTGAGGAACCCATCTTAAGTTTCCCGAAGATATTTTACTGCATTATCTGCCAACTAAAATTCAGTAATCGCAATATTACTCTTTAACCAATAGTATAATCCAGTCTCAGCACTATGCGTGAAATCCCTGGGTATTTTAAAAATGGTATGTCCACATAATATACCATCCCTCCTACTGGTCAAGCAGAAGTAACTTTCTGGAACTCAAATGAATATATGTCTGCAGGCATAAAAAAACCCTATGAAAGTAAGAAATTAGAATAATCGAAATCTTGTTCTTGGTCACCTTTTGTTTCTCTTTCTGTGCTGTTCTTATGACACAAGCATGCTTTTGCAGATGTCCAATTACTGTGCCCTGTAGACTGATTCGTATGACTTACCCAGTGCGTCTAAGAGACATCCACCCTATTGATGCAATTTCTCACATTTCTGCTGAAATTAAACAAGCACAGCTGCAGCTTGTCCTTTAAATAGCCTGAGACCTGGTGTCTCTTCAGATTTTGTATGGATGGAACTATTTTAGTTAGGTTTGGGATTTGTCCTGTATTTTTCTGGAACAGTTATCTTTTGACAGAAAAAGAAAAGGAAAAAAAAAAAAAAAAAGAAGTTTTAGTATAGAAAAAGAAAAGTTTCCATATGAGAGAGAAGTCTTGATATGCAGTCTGTTTGCTGGTGGGGGGAAAAAACAAATGAACCAATCAGTAGTCAAATATTTATACACTTTCAGAAAGCATACTATGGCACACGGTGTCCAATAACACAGGTAACGCTAGTACAAACTTTTAGTGTGGATCTTTGTATCAGTAGAGCTGATGCATATACGTATGTCCTGGTATAGTAATGTACTTGCATTGCCTTCCTACACTGGAATATGCTGCAATACCAGCATAAAGCACCCAATAGATGCGTCTACACCCATATGCAGAATTTCATGGCATGCTACACCAGCTCAGTTGTTAAGTAATATCACCTGTCTTGCCAAATTGGCATTGGTAGTCTTGTTTAAGATACAGACAGAGCTGCAGTTAGAGCCAAATCCTATTCTTCTTGTCACTAGAGTAATTCTCCCTGGAGATCAATTAGAAGGACTATTATTTACTTTGTAATTCTGGATCATGCATTGAGATTTCGTGCTGAATAGCATTAATTCAAGTACTTGTAATCAAGGATCGCCATGCATTTTTGTAATGTTTTATTTTATTCTCTTTGTTCAGAGAAGGTCCTGAGGCAGTTGTAAAGAAAGGACTGTGTCTTTCACCGCCATCCTCCTTATTTTACCCCACGCTAACTTTTCCAAGGTAAGCTTTGGCTACGTAAAGAATAAAAGATTACTCTTAGCCTTGGTACCTGTTTCAATCCACAGCACGAGACAGAAGATGACTAGTTTCCCATGTGAGCTAAACCACTGGCATTTACATTGGATTTTGTATTTCATAGTTTTTCACCAAGGAAAAAGTGGCAAAATTAAGTTGCATATGCTCGGCTTGTCTGCCCTTGAAGTGGCAGACCTCTTAGAGAAGAGACCATCCCTTAGCTGAAGAATGATCCTTTCAATTCAGATTTTCTTGGAATCACAGTTTGTTGCACTGGTTTTATATTAATAGAAAAATGTCCAGTATATAAGCGTACATGATACATCATCCTTGTTTTTGACTCATTGACAGCAAAGAACAAACACATCAGCTCAAATTCCTTATACTACCCTTCTCACAGTTCCTCATCTCCTATGCTGTGCAGGTAGTATTCTTTTTAAAAACAGATGGGAACTCAGGAGGTGACTCTGATCTTTCACCTGTACTTTAGAAGAGAAACTGCATAGTTATTACCTGGAAACCCTTGGTGATTTTTAATGGACGCTGGTTTAGGAACACAGGGAAAGAAATATTCTAATTGGTTTTGTTTTTCAGCTGAAGAACAGTTTGTTTCTATGTTAAATGAAGTAGTGAAAACAAATAGTATGCCATCTGGCTAGCCTACCTGGGTACTTTACCAGGAGGTTTTCAGATGTTCCCTCTACCAGTTTACAACATCTGAAGTCCTGTATTACCAATGTACTTTCTTTACCCAATTGTTCTTCCCTTTCTAAGAATTATCTTATTCGTTGAATTGAATTTGAATTTTTAAAAAATCTGACTCTCTCTTGCAAAGATTTTTGCTGTCTGTTGTTGGAATCATTTATCCTCTAAACTACAAAATCTCTCGTGTTTCTGGCATTCACAATAAATGAGTTCTGCAGAGGAATAGGCCTCCACCTTATCTGTGAAGCTGACGTTCTCAGGGGACAGGATAACACTGAATAATCTTAATGTGTACCAGTGAGCTCTCATTCTTAGAACAGATTGTGACTGAAAGGAAGGGTTTAGCAGCTTTTCAAGAGCTTGGAAAGATGTCATATGTTTTTCTTTAGATCACTCTTTTCTGCTTCAGTTTCTCAAAGGAAGAACATTCTGCAAAAAGATAAAAACAATGAAGGTAGCTGGGAAGGTGATGAAGTACAGATGCAAATATTTCATCCAAACAAAATATCCATTGGTGATTTGCAACTTTAGTATAAAAGACAAACGTTTGTTCACAAGTGATTTTGAAAAGAATTGTGAGTATATAAATGGCAACAGGTCTGGGAAGAGCATTCATATCACTATCCGGTTAGTCTGTTTGTTATTTATTATTTATATTGAATGTGCACATACAACCCTAATCATAGCTAATAGATGTAGTTTTCTGAGCATGCTGTAGACAGATAATAAAGAGCCTTGCTTGTGCCAAACAGTTTACAATCTAAATCCACATAATTTTACTCAACGTGCAATCAGGAAACAGGAATGCTCCCATGGGAATTAAGTGACCTCTCACACAGTACAAAGAGCATAGTTATGTAAGTTTGAATGGTTGGCAGATAATTCAGAGAGTAAAGTATATTCATCTAAACAACTTATCAAATAATTTTGAATAACGTAGATAATTTGCAGGCACTCTCCCCAAGCTAGATTCATCAGATACTGTGCATTCTAACTATAGCTAGCAGGCACAAGTTTTAAAAGGTGTATCTTTGAGCAGTTAAGAAGACAAGTGAGACACTTAAACGCACTTTAAAAACACCAGGAAATTGGAAATCTGTGGGGAAAAATAAAAAAGAGCAGTAAAGAGTTAATAACAAATTGCAAAAAGCATCTCAAGTAACAAGGACTCCATCAAATGTAGATGCAAGGTAAACAAGAACAACAAAATAAATCATTGCCCTACTTAAAAAAATAAAGATAGATTGGTTAGGAACTAGCAGGGTGGCTAAATAGTTGCTTTGTCTGTTTTTACAGGGGAGGCAGATGGAGTTCTACTAAATCTGGGATTGTTTCCCCAGAGGCAGTAACAAGGAAGCTATAAAATGTACAGGCATATAAGATATCTGGTTATAAAAAGTCAGATTCCCTTAGAGGAACCAAAATTCAAGACATGCATACAGCTGTGAATTTTAAATTGAGTAAGGAAATCAATGAAGTTTCACAAGTCTTAAAAAAAACACTTGATCCAGAAATAACTCTAAAGAACTTCTTTACTGGGGGAAAAAAAGAAAAAAAAAACAAAAAAAACCCAAAACAAATAGGCAACAAACAAGGCGTGCCTTGTGCCTTCAAAAGAAAGTCTTTTGAAGCAGTGTTGTGAGAAAATACCAGGAAAATCTCAGTTTGATTAGGATTCAGGCATAGAAGATCATACTTCAGTCATCGGAGGGGCTTTCTTCACCATACTTTTTCCATGCATGAAAGTAAGTTGTTAGATTTTTAGCCGTGTTTTATTAAAACTCTGTTATCAGATATTAATTTTGAAGACCATAGAAATGGGTGGAAACCTTCAGACAAAAAAAAAAGGCAAACACCTCCTAAGGTTTTTCTTCAGCTCTACGTGGTGACAAGGCTATTACTGTCTTGAAATGCGCAAAGCAAACACAGAAGGCTGCCCATATTCAGTTAAAATCAAGAGAATATGAGTTTAGAGAGTCTGGGCCAATTACCCTGCGAAAGAAGACGTGCTGAGGAAATCACTTAGAAACATCTTCTATTATAAGAAGATTTGGTACTTAATGGAGGGGAAATATTGAACCTAACGCTACCTGTAGTCTCTGTTTCTATATCTGGTCTCCCTATTCCTGAAGTCTTTTTTACTGAAGCATTTCTCACCAAGGCTAACATCCAAGAGGTTACTGGAGAAGCCAATTGAAAAGGAGTATTGGAATCACTTGGATTTATTTCCGCAGAGGGAGACTTCTGTAATGTGCCATGGAATTATTTCTTCTTGTTGTTGTTCTTTGCATTATTGGTCTCATGGGATCACCAAAAAGGCAAATCGACATTTGAAGAATTAGGACACTAATTTCATATTTTGCATAGACCACAAAAAAAAAAAAGGCAAAAAAAAAAAAAGCCTATGTTCCCACCTCTAATGCCCTGTGATGCTTAGAAGCAGCTTATTTTTGAAATGAACAATAAAAAAATTATTGAGACTTAATTCTCATTAAAAGTACAACAGTCAAGTAACGGAAGACTTCCTCAAAATATATAGTAGGCCTTTCATATATATATGAAATGGATTAGTGTAGAGAACTCGGCAGTTGCCTTTTTTTCTGGAGGAAAAAGTTACTCGGGTTTCTTGCATTACGTCTCTTAACAGGGTGAATCTTGTCTGTGAGGGTTGCTTGAAGCCTCCCAGTGGTGCCCTCTCCTCATTATCTGATACAAAATTTCATCCTGCTTTAATATCACTGCTCAGTTTGGCTGGAAAAACTTCCTAGCTCTTGGGATTTCCCTAACTGGTTTTGGGTTGTGGGCACCTTATTGGTTTGCATGCACGCACCATTCTGCATGGATCTATTCCTTTCAGTAACAAATTTGCATCACACTGTTCTAATACGACAGATGCCATATTCTAAATGACAGATGTTTTAAAACCCCCAAACCATCTAAGTTTATTTTGGTAGAGACAAATGTAAAGTTCTGAATAAACTGCAATGATAAAACACAATTCTAATTCACACACATCGTGTCTTCTTCCTACTTGACATTTTCTTAACTTTACTGAGGATAGGATCCCACCTCTACCTGTTTTTACAAGTTGGTTTATGCAGCTTTTCAGTGGAAATGCAGCAAGCAGCAGCCTCTCCTTTCCGTGAGGTTCCTCTGAGTTCACAAGCTGGTTCTCTCCTTATAAGCTCTCCTAGGTTAAATGGCCTTCCTGTTGCTCACACCACTTTTACACTTGTTTTGACAGTCTCCAACTCCTAAGAAATACTAATTGTACAACAATTCTGAATTTCACAACTTCTAGTGCGCTTTCAGCATTTGACAGAGATGAAATGTGACGCTTTGACAATACAGATCACAGGCATTTAAAATTTTCCATCTTTCCCACTTTTACCATCTTCTAGAGCACAGCGTTTGATAGGGAGCTGGAGTCAAGAATGGCGGGTTGCACAGTGGAAGACTTAACTGAAATGGTTTATAAAATGTTTACAATTACGGGTTAAATGTTGCTGTTTCTGTTGTGAACGGTTCTTTCAAAGACAGATCCAAGATACACTTCTGCATAAAGTGTTCAAAATCATATACAATTATGTATCCACTGTTACATGTCTCTGTAGGAGGTTGATGGTTAGCACTCACTGAAATACCAGTTTTTTTATAAAAAGTAATTCATGAGCCTACTGAACAGAAATGTCTTTGTTCTGAAGAATGTTATAGTATTCACAGGGGTTCTTAAACATTTTCATCTTAACGGCAAATATGGTGCATGGTCATTGTAGACCACCTTTCAATCTGAGGTTGAATAACATCTCTATGGCAACCACAACTGCTGCTTATGTAGAAAAATAATATTGCGTGAACATAATAGTCTTAGTTCTTTACAATAAGACTTAACAGTTGGATATGAAGAGAAAATGGCTCATTTTTTTCCAGCCATGATAGATATTTTGAGACTACTGAACACACTTTGGAAGCTGCTGTTCTAGATTGCAGCAAGTTTGTCTTGAAAAGGGCTAAAAGATAGACAAGATAATCAAATATGAAAATGTTGGACATTGCTAATGTGTGATCATACGTGGATGTTCAAGATAATCAATTTAGTGTCATTTAGTGTCTGTTTGACCCCAAATCCTGCCAGCCTGGGTCTTTTTTGTGTGTGTGTGTATGTTACTGAAGGTGTTGTGTACACTTGCAATTCCTGTACCATTGCTCCAGTGTTCCCAGTTTCAGTTGTGGATTCTTCCTACTGTGTCATCCATTCTACCACTACAAATTCAGGCAAACTCCGAATTTCTGGGAAAAAATAAATGTCCTGTTTTCAGCTTCTCTTTTTTCTCTGTGAGACACATCAGCAAATCTTTCAAAAACACTTAGTGATGCTCTTCTGAGCAAGAAGTTTGTGGTAGGCAAAGCACCAGAAGAAGGGCTGCATTCATGTTTTCACAGGATGATTAATTCAAACTCTGAAAATTTCCTGTCCTGAATTTTAAAAGAACTTATTGAACATAAACCTGTAAACAAGGTATGATGCAATTCTTAATGGTATTAAGTAGCACTGCTCTTCTCCAAAAGCTGAAAAAAACCCCAAAAACAATAGAGCAAAAAGGTTTTCTCCAATGATGTTGAATATTCTTGTTTTCCTTTCTGCAGAGGATTAACAAATTAAATGCCGCAGGATTTCCCCCATTTGCATCATGTTCTAGAGGAGGGATATTTGAATTATAAAACCTGATACTATAAAAATGTTTATAGTTAAGTTTGTATTGGTTTTAATGTTTGTCATTTGTAATATTGTTTTTCTATTAAGTACACTTACAAACCCTGATGCTTGTGCCTGGAATGATTATATTTAAGACCTGGTTTTGCACAAGGACTTACTAGCAATGCTTACTTACTGTTTTGCACCCCTGACGGGTGGGCTAACAAAGTCGGGAGTCTCACCAGCGGCTTGTCTAAATGTAGGACACAAAAACGACCAGAAACCAACGGGGGGGGGCAAGGAAAGCAGGAGGCGGGTGTTTCCTCTGGGGCTTGTTTGGAAAGCTGTTGCTTCTGGGACAGGGCCGCGGTCCTCCAGTCCCAGGGAGGTCGGAAAACGCTGAGGTAACCGCCGTCGTCCGTCTCGGTGTTTATAAACCAGGGCAAATAACCACGCTGCGCTGCAGGAGGCCGCTTCCAACAGCAGCCGGGTTCGTCCCCGCTCCATTGAGACTCCCGGGGCCGGAGGCGGCGGCCGGGCCACCCCTTCGCCCCGGCCTGGCCCCGCTGAGCAGCACCCGGGCGAGGAAGCGGGCGGCCCCGCGGGCAGCGCCGGCAACTTCGGGCGGTTCAACCCTCAGCGGAGTCGCCCCAGAGGCTGCTCCTGAACTCCGGTGCGACGGCGGCGGAGCTGGGACCGGCCCTTCCCCTCAGCCGGGGAAGAGCCGCGGCCACAGGTGCCAACGGCCGCCGGCGCGAGCGCGCAGGCTCCGCCCCCGCGGGCGACCCCCCGGCCCGCCCGCGCCCCACCTGAGCCCGCTGAGGCGGGGCAGGCGGCGGCGGCGGGGCCGGGCCGGGTGGACGCATGCGCCGGGACGGCGGACAGCGGGCGGACCGCCGGGGTCCGGCGGAGTTGGGACGCGCTCCGCATCGCTCCGGCCGGAGCGGGGTTGCCGCGCCCGCCCGCCGGCGACGCGCTGCTTCCCTCCCTCTCGCCGATCGCTGAGGTAAGGGGCGGGCGGTGCCCCGGGGCTCGGCAGGTGCCGGCGGGGACCTTGCTCAATGTCACGGCGAGGAGGAGTTGGGGGGCGAGCGATCTGCGCCCCGGGAATACCCAGCCCCCGGGCCGAGCCCGCCCGCTCCGCCCCGGCGGGCAAACTTGGCTGGGGAGCGGGGCGAGCGGAGCCGCAGGTAGCGGGGGCGAGCGGCGGGGAGCGGAGCCGCAGGTAGCGGGGGCGAGCGGCAGGTAGCGGGTTTCCCCGGGCTTCTCGCCGGGCTCCTCCGGGCGGAGGAGGGGGTTTATGGCCGTCTCTCGCCGCCGCACGTTTGTTTGCAGAAAAGGCTAAGGCGCGCCGCTAAATAGGTCAGGGTCTTCAGCAGTGCATGAGATTTGCGTAACGATTTTTCTTATCTCGGAAAGGTGCCGGGGGTTTCTTTCCTGGGCTTCCCGGCTACACGGAGCCCCGTTTTCCTTACATACCGAGTGACTTTTAAAATAAGGTAATTGCGTGAGCATAGGTCGGCTTTCTTGTTTTATAAATCACGACGACTTTGGGAAAAGTAAATTTCTTCAGCAAAGGAGGAATTAACCTACATGAAGGAGTCATCCTTGATGAGCTAATTACCCGCGATAGGCGTAAGTGCTTGGCTTCTCAAGCTTCTTCACCGCAAGCCCGCGGACGGTGGTGGCATGCTTAAAATGTTAAACTTTAAGTTCTGGTGACACTATGTTTCAAAGCACGTAAAGGAGAGGTAGATGCAAGGTTGTGTTTTCTGTGGGTACAGACAAGAAATTCCCCTGTTTCAGAGGAATTGTCGGAACATTCATGCATGTGTGAATGCTCTTGTTTGTTTTCTGTTGATTTTTGACTCCTAAACAAACCGGGGAACTCTCTTCATGGGTTTTAAATCTTCTGGGCACTAGGTCTTTATTGTTAAGCTTGAATGGAAAAGTTAGAGAAGCGTGGCACTGTGAGCACTCAAAAGTTTAAATAAATCTTGAAAGTGAACATTTAACTACAGCTAACTACTACTCATAGGAGGAGGCAGATGATAGTTTTATTTCCCATCCTGTTTGCTACTACTTCTGTAATGTCTTTCACAAAGTATAAGAATGAGGTGCAAAAGAAGTTCTTCATTGCTATCAAGAACTTGTAAGTTTTCTTATCTGAATCAAATACTATATGAAGCGGTAGCGTAAAAACCTTATGTTGATGAGGATGCGTCTGTGTGATTGCAGTAGATGTAGATGAAGCATTGCTACTGCAGGTCCAGAATGAGAGGTAATGGTAGGACGCTGGTGAATGCAGGGAGGACGTGCTCTTTGCAGCTTCTGCCTCTCACGGCAGTGCTGTGCTCAGCCGCCCCGTGCCCTGTTACTTCAGTTCCAAAAAGGGAGAAAAAAGTGTCTCTCTGCACAGTCCAGAGCTGACTCTAGGCAGGTTTGAACGGGTTATGCTGCTTCTCCTTTTCTAAATAAGTAATCTTGCTACTCCTTCCAATTTACCAGGTCAGTAGACTGCTTGGATGGAAGGATGAGGTTTTTCTATTTTCTTCTTTTTTGCTAAGGTGTTCCTCCATGGCCGCAAACTTTTTTTCTTGTGTTCAGTCTCACCAGATGGGTTTTCTGTACCTCGCACCTTTTCCAGGGAGCAGGGATTGATGTGATTGTGTGAACCCTGAAGGCAGAAGAGAAAATGGGAGTTGTGAAACTGATCATGTTACTACCTTCTTTCTCTGTTGTTTGATTAAATAATCCATAAGTTATAAAGAAATTGGAAACAATCCTTGCGTGTGGTATCTTCACGAAGTTACTGAGTTCCTGTGGTTTTTCTTCCTCAATGAATAATATAATGGATGCTTGGTTAAACTTAAAAACATTAACAAAAACTAACTGGTATCAAGAGATTGTGCCTTTTTTGCCTCTTTCCGCGCTAGCGGGAGCTGTCACCCCTGTGCTCCGTCTGTGCTGTGTGCTCTCTTGCCAGGGATGGATGTACTCACACCAGCATCAGTCTCTCAACCAACTGTTCTCATCTGTCTGCATCTCTTTTTTTTTCCTCTTCTTGATTCCTTCAGCTAAGTTTTAATTGAGAGGACGTCTTCCTACCGGAGTACAGTTGCTCAGGGACAAGGCGGTATAAAAGCAGGAAAAAACCTTGTGGAAGATAATCTTTTGGGGGAGTGTAGGCTTGTTAGTCAATTAGCTCTGCAAGTCCTTGGATTTCAAACGGCAATGAGGATTGCTGCATAAAACATAACAGATGCTTAACCGTCATTGCAGTCTTTGCTCTTCAGGTTATCACAAGGGACTGTGGTTTCAGAACATTTGCTTCAAGAGTTTGAGAATTTATGAAATGAGGCATTAGTGTTATTTTAAAAATGAACATATGGTACAGCTGGGGTAGTCTCAAATCCTGAAACATTCGTCAGGCTGTGTTGGGATGTAACAGAGTACGGAACTGGAGTGCAAGGTTCTCTCTAGTGTAGTGAAATACACTGCAAAGCTTAGATCACCTGTAGTTAGTGGGAAGAAAAGATGACTTTGCAGTCTGAATAGCTTGCTTTCTGAAATTCTGCTATCACTTTGCTATATGCTTTAAAACCATTGAAATTCCTTGAATGTCAACTTGTAGTAGATAAATATTTCACTCCTGTAACTTTTGTATTTCATTCAGAAAATTGTAGTACTTAATATATGTCACCCATCAAGATACAAGCATGAATATCGTATATGATCCTTGCCCAAATCCCTAGACGGCACTTGCATTTTTTATGCTCAAGCTGATGAATGCACGGAGTGTTGAAGGAATTACAGGAACTTCACTCTCCTGTGTGACTGTAATATCCTTCTAGCTGCATAGGTTGGTAGATTTTCACCAGATGCTCTGCTTGCCTGACTTTACAGATGCAGTTCAAATGTTGGTTGAAGGGCTATTTTCTATCGTTATCTTGCTCACAAGTGCAAAATGTACGGGTTCTTTTCAAAGGTAAAATGTCCCTTTTTACTGCAGCTTCACAGGGCGTGCATAATCTTACTATAGGAAGTTTATGGTTTTTATTATTTAACAAATTACAATATTTTTAAAACAAAACATCAAAACATTTTGAAAATTCATGTCATAAGGATTTTTAAAAATGTTTTTCATAAAATTAATCTGTTTTCTGGTTTTACGTAATGCACACAGCAAACTGGGTAATTATGACAAAAATTGGATCTGCACAGTGCAGTCATTTGACGTCATTCTATGTTGTTGGAGAAAGTGCTGCAAAACCGTAGCTAGTATTCTAATACAGTTATGTTCAGTGGAAGCATATATTATTAAGTAAGCATTGCTTAATTTGTGGCATAAATAGTATGTTGGTAAAAATAACAAAATAGTTAGTAATTTATTTTGGCATAATGTGGCTTTTACCGGCAGGAGGTTAGGGTCTTACTCTGCCAAGGAGAAAGCGTTTTTTTTTTTCTTATTCCCTGACATACATCGCATTTCTTGAAGTTGAGCTAATATTTCCATGGGTGGTGAATCATGCCCGTTAAGTTTTGCAATTTTATTGTGTTTCCTTTCTAGATGAGTGTTCTCATCAGATTGTCTGCAATAATTCTTCTGAACGTCTCAAATGTAATGCGTAGAATTTTCACACTTATGGTGTACATTCTGCGTGCAACTGTGATTTTTCTTATGGATTAGCTAAAGCGGACATTGCTTTCTATAAACATTAATTGACACCTTAAAAATTCATTAGAGAACCTGAGCTGCCAAGGCTTGTAAAAATAGAAGCCTTGTAAACCAATCTAACTATATCAGTGCAGTTCCAGTCCTTTGCTTATCAACATTGGTACCTTACCAATTTGCTGCTGTTGGACTGCCAGACAGATCTTGTAATGACAGGTGGTGCTAATACACATCTAGGCACATTAGAAGTGTGCTGTTTACATTATTAATGATTATTTGTATATGAGCAAGCTAGGCTGTTATGAAAACATTGCTAATACTTCATTCCTCAGTGAAATTATCCAATAAGACTTTGTTTATTGACAACAACTTTTCTTCATGTTAAGCGCTTATAATAAGGAATAAGGGAGGGTCTAGCTAAAGATGAGTACAAGTAGAAGCTTTAACCACCTAAAGTCCTTTTCACCTCATGTTATATACCTAAATTATTTTCACTTACATAGCCTTCTCTGTTTAAGTGTTTCATAGGTTTTAAAATGTCGCGAGTCTGCCTTGAACACAAACTGCATAAATAGGTTTCAGTTTACAGAGGCGAAATGCAATTTCTTCTGGGGCAGAATGCAGGAACTGCATAGTTATGCATCTTAGTTCACCATTTTCTAGACCTTTTCTTGGGGATTTTGCTGTGTGATGGGATGATGGGTTGTGGTATTGGTAAAATGCTGTGATTCTGGAATACACTGAACAGCGTTTCATTACTCTTGGCTTTCTGTTGGCGAACTGTTTGGTGCAGACATGCCAGTGCTGAAAGGATGGAGGACTTGGGACACACCTGCAACTAAGTCATTCATTCTGCGTGTGAAGTTGGGTAATCATGTCTCCTACAGCTCACTGAATCATACTGAGAGGTATCTCACAGTGTCCTCTTGCAAACAACCCACAAAGCTCAAAGCCAGTTCACTCCATGATAATATCATGATGTTCGCCCCGTTACTTGCATCTGTGTGGCAGGGAAGGTGATCCTTAAAAGACTAAGGTATATTTTTTAATTATTTTTTTTAATGTGTCTTGGTATTTTTATGGTTTGTGAGGCTTTTGGTGCAGCATACCAGCCAAAATGCTGCCGTTCTGTAACCAGTGTCTTCTCATGCCGAGTGGTTTATAATTGATTTACTTAATGGTGGCTGGTGTAGTACTGATTGCCAGCAGAGGATGCCACCTACTGAATCTGTAACACTACTCAGCATTACTAAACTTGTAAGATCTGATGAGTTCATAGTCTAAGTGGTTATGGCTGTAGGCCACATTGTTCTCTCTGTATATATTTGTGCAGGTACCAGAAAGTTAAACATACGGTAGGAGATTTTAACAGCTCGTGCTGTTGAGTTTTAATTTGACACTTCTCAGTACATCCCATTTAAATACAGTAGACTATCAGGTCTCCTTAGTCCTATTACAATTTGATACAATTTCAAAGATTAATTAGTATAAGGACTAGTGATGTGACAGGCAGCATTAGTACACTGTGCTTCAAAGTGGGAGGACAGGCAAAAAAAGTATAATGTGATTTTTATGTAACTTGGTTTACACTTCACAGTGTTTGTTTGTCTGTATCATAATTTTGAGCTTTAAAAATGAGCTTGTTTTCCTACGCCAGGGAGAAAAATGTTTTGAGCATAGAGACTCGTTATCAAGGTGTATCCCAGAGACGATGAGTTTGGGTAAGATATTAAGTAAATGCTCTCAAAGTTCTAAAGTTCTGACTCTGCCCTGTGCAGCAAGACTTCCAAAGAAGGCATGGGAAGTTTCTAATGGGATTTTATAATGAAAATGCTAATGCAAGCTAGCAGAGGAGTACCTAGTCTCTATTTTTGCGTGACTGCATATGACAAAAAAAAAATTGCATAATCTTTCTTCCTTTGGCCACCTGCTAATAATTGGATGGTGAATCTTGGACTTGGAATTGCAAATGCATGTAAGTGGCTAGATGCACTTCATCTTTCTTTTAAAATGAGACTATTTAATATATGTTACTAATTAAGAAAACCCCTTATAAATCAGTGTCAAAGCTTTATGGGAAAAGATTCTGCCTTTGCCTGTTTCTGCAGTCTGTTATCTGCAATGCAGGTGCAGTCTATGCCAGAAAGCTGTATATTTGGTAGATTGTGGGGCCTGTGCATAGTCAGTACCATGTTTAATGCTCAGCTTGGTCCCTTGTTAATCAGTGAAACAAGAACACACATATTATAGACGTCAAACAGCATTAAGACAACTTAAAAGTTGCAAGGTTAACGATTTGAAAATTAGGAAATGCCAGAAAGTGTTGTCTATACTTCACTGAGCCTGTTAGTGTGTATAATCACGAGTCATTTTTGTTTTTTCCTGTGGGGCTCTCACCAGGATTTGTGCACAGGGTATCTAATGTTTGCTTACTGACAAATGACTCTTCCTGGATCTCTTGGTGCATGCCTTGTCGTTCAAATGTTATTCTGAAAGTGTGGGCTGGTGCTCAGCCTATAGTAGCTGTGTGCTTCACAACCATTTAAAAAAAAATAATAAAAAAAAAACAAACAAAAAAACAATCTTTGCAACACTTCCATGACATAAATGACAGGTTTCTCCCAACATAGAGGGTGAGCTTCAGCACAGAGAGAGGTCTTCAGTGCTATTTGATGCTCAGTTTGAGAGTTGTGGGGATCGGTACATCAACACTTGGGATGATGTGGTGTGTATTCACAGCAGAGCTTCTGTTGCTTTGAACTGCAGCATGAGCATTCATCATTTCTATAAACTAGAGCTCACAGGTATCAAGTTGGGCTCTCACAAAAGGTGTGTGCAATTAGTGATTGTGGAAGGATTGATTTAAGCAACTTGCCTAGCATTGCTACCAGCTCTGTGGTAGAGCCCAGGCTACAGATGGATTCTGCGCTGCAGCATTCAAGTGCCTTAGCCTTGAGAGAATTTTTCTCTCTTGCAGTCTCCTGCTTTTCTTCCAACTTGTACAGCAAATTAGGTATTTTTTTTCAGGAGGGAGTTCTTCTTATGACTTATGTTGATTGTCTTGATTTATCTCCAGTCTGTGAGGAGAGGGGAAAAAATGATCTTGTAATTTAAAGAGCCTATTAGCTGTATTTTTTTTTTATTTTTTTTTAATAAAAAAATAAAAGCAAGCTATACAATCTGTAACTTCTGTCCTAAGGAATCATGGTAAATCTTGACTTGTTCATCAGTGCTTTTCAAATGTTTAGATCCAGAATCTGGCTTCTGGAGCTTATGGAATGATTGAAGAAATTAACTTCATACTACTACGTGGAGCAGCATTAGAGGCTTGATGTGCTTTGTCTGAGTTTCACTGGTATTTTCTCAGATATTGTCAGATCCCAGTCTGGGGAACTTCAGCATAATCTTTTAGACAGGTGACATCAGAAGCAGCAGAACCTTATTATAGACAGTTTTGGGCAGCCAAAATGGAGTTATGATGCTCCCAGTCCCATAGATAGTATGACAAATACGAAGTACTCTTAACATATCAGTAGGGACATTTGGTGCTATTACCCTATTCTATATAGTATTAAACTGCTCAAAATTAATATATGTTTTCTGCAAATGTATAAAATAAATTTTGAAGATGGAAATCACTTTTCTCTTAGAGTTGCATGAGACTGCTGTAGCTTTACTGATCTAGGTTTGAATTAGATTACTCTACTTGGGATGACTTCTCTACTGCAGGCAGGTGACAGATGCTGTGGAGCAAGTGATATTCCTGAAAGGGTAGGCAAGGGCTGCCTACACTGGCATTTTCTTTCAGGTTTCAGAAAGCATTTCAAGTCAAATTCTGCTGTCTTTCCTCGGCATGTGGGTTAGTCTCACCAACTCAAGAATGCTACAAAAATAGCTTAAGAAACCAGACAATGGAGCTTTATGAATTTCAGCAAGCATCAAAGAAAGTTGCATTGATGATCAGTAATAACAAAAGTTGACAGACCTAGTGTAAAAATCTAATTATATTGTCAACTTCATAATCTGGTTATATTGTCAACTATGTTGTAATGCCATATTTGTACAGCACTGCAACATAGCTGACATTCAACTCTAAATTTGATGAGTCTTAATTGTCCTCTTCATAATTACAATTTATCATGTAACTCAAATAGGATTGGGAGGAGAAAGCAAGAGGTAGACAAAACAGGAATGCTGTAATGCTTGTTTTTAACTGTTTCAGTGAATTTGCATTAGCCAATATTTCTGCATATAACTTGGTGGCGGTTTGTTGTTGCAGTTTAAAAGAGCTGGAAAAAACTCTGCCCTTGAAGGAACCCCACGGACTCTTTTATGTGTTATCTGTAGCTCTTGGGAGCTTTTCACCTTGCTTTCTTAACTGTAAATTAGAATATTGATCAAGTTTCTGTATTGTAAGAAAGAATTGGAATTTTCTTCTCCGTCTATAAAGTGGAAATCTAGATATCTTGAGCAAGGATAGGAAAACTTCCGTCTCATTCAGAGGAGAAGACTTATACTGATCTGATCTGGTGAATGTTTTTAAAAAAAAAAAACACAAAAACAAAACCAAAAAAAAACCACAAAAAAAAAAAAAACCCAAGCACATGCTGGCATTAAACCCCAGATGACATGACGCACAAGGGCTGCAAGGAGTCTGTGGCCACCAGGAGTGTGTGGGGTTTGTAATCTCTACATGCAGGACCGCGGCCCCTTCCTGCCTCATGTGCTGTACGCAGCTGAGCAGAGGGGTTTTTTACCATGCGGTTGTGACAACTACGGGAACTGTCACAGGGAGTTAGGAGTCAACAGCGTGTTTCATGCTGAGCATGGGGGTCTTGGCAGATTTGCTTTTGTACACTACTACTGTATAAATGTGTTTGTAATATTAACATGATGTTTTGTGTAGAGCGGCTCTTGTTTTTACAGAGCTGGAGATCGCATTTTGTGAGATGCTGCATCAAAGTTTTGAATGTTTCTGATTATGTATTTTTGACTACATATTTTTTTTTTTAATCTGTTCCTATCATTTATTGTTAAGTTCCCACTGTCATGATGCCTCTTCCATCTTATGAACACCCTCGAATTCCTTTCATGTCAATGACCTGTTGCAAAAAACAGATATATTTTAAAATTACTTATAAGGTTGAAGTAGCTGGCATTGGGCCACAGAAGTATTTTATGTTGTTTAAAAGGATCATCTCAGCTTGCATTTGTGAAGGGGCCAGTTTTCAAAAATGGGCATTAGTGGTTTTTTTAATCATTGTCAGAATCTCTCTAGAATGCTTGTTACTCAGATTTGTATTTTATGTTTTTCCAAAACGCCATAGGCAGAACTTAATTCACTTATCAGAGTACTGCCAAATGCTTCTTAGAAGTAGTAGGATAGCGTGAAGGTGAAAAACTTCCTCAAGATTGCCTGGGATCCGTTGGGTTTGAAGGTCGCAGGAGAGTGAGCTGTGGCTTCGTGGGCTGACAGCAGGCAGCCTTGCCTGGCCCCTGCTGCTCCTCATCATCCCCCACACCCACCGCTTTGTTGTCCCCTCAGGCAGCGTAATGCCTTGGTCTTTGGCCTTTCCTTTAGTAGTTGTATTTCTTGGCTTTACTAATTTCTTGACCGCCGTGTTGGCTTGGTGACCTTAGTATTTGACTTTGCTGTATATCTGATCCATGTCCCGCTTCCTGATTGTAGCTCTACAGATTGCAAGAGTTGCTAGCGACTTGCTGGCATACCCAAGAAAAATCTTCATCTTCAGATGGATGCTGCTCCATTTTTAATAATAAAGTTTTTGATCCCCTTTTCCAGTCAGACAAGTCTGAAATAGAAGTATTTTTTTAAAATTTCATACACCTTTCTTTTTTTTTCCTTCAGTAGAATGAAAGAATGCTCTTTATTTTTAAAGCTTAGTTGTCAAACCTATGTATACATTCAGAGTGGGAAAACATTTGTTCTTCCTTGTTTTAAGGTATTTGGTGGGAAACCAAAGTTACAAAAATGCAGTATAAGACTGCCATATAAGCGCTTGACTATTCCTTGCAGTTACATATTGTTGAGACTGATGAATATGTATATTTTAAAATGTATATAGTTAATAATTACTCTGAGATTAATTCTCTTGCATTTGATGAATTGCTTCAGTAGCTACAATTATTAGGTTACTAAAAAGAAGGTGAGAAAGGAATAAAAATAAAACATATATCTCTATAAAAATCCTTTAGAAAAAGCTTTTGCAGTTAGAGGCTCATCCTCATGCTGTATTTTTATATGGCGTTGGTGTAATGGGTTTCTCGCCTACCAACGGATGCTCTAGGTGTCACAGTAATATTATGCATGCTTAAAAGCCCTCTTGGGTTCTGAGAGAGGATGTATATTTCAGTTAACATGTCTGCATCAAATTTACCTCTAACCCTTCAAAGATCTTTTACCACATAATTGCATCGACTGAGAAATCTGGTATCAGGAAATAGATTGTGATTTCTCAAGTGAGCCGTACCTTATTGGCAAAGGAAACCTGTAAATAGCTTGAAGTGCTCACTCTTAAGTTTAACTGCTAGATTTAGGTGCATTTGATTAATGCTTTGCCTTAGTGCATGTAGATGTTTCTCGGGTTGGGAATTTGTGTCTTCAGAAGTTTGCTTAGGAATTTGCTCTAATTGGTGGGAAAAAAAATTGATTAAGTTCAAAGACTGTATACAAGACTGCACTGCAACACATGTGTGCAAGGCAGAGTTAAGTCTGTTATTAAAAAAGAAAAAAAGGCTGATTCAGGGTTTCATGGGCCTTCCATGCTAGGAAATCCAATATCAATGTCTTTCAGATAGTAATGCCCGCCTCTTAGAAGAAAATACCAATCTGCTTGAAATATCTTTTAATAGTTGACAATATTTTATACAAAATATGGCCAATTTTAGGGCTCTCTGATATACAACAATGCAAAATTATATGTTTAGCTGACCCTTTAATTAGCTCTCATTCTGTCTCGCATGATTTATGGTTCCATGACTGCTCTGTAAAAATGATATATGACTTAATGAAGTGGAAAGCTGGAATGGGTTCACACCTCTAGTTGTTTAATGGTTTCCCCTAGCTAGGTGACTGGTGTGCTGGAGGAGAGGAAAGCAGCTCTAAGCATCTTCTCATTTATTATGGCAAGGATGTAAAAGTCCGTGTTGCTGTGACTTATGGTTGTTTGCTTCCTTGGCGCATATACAATTCAGCGGAGCGAGGAGGGAATGTGGCTCTTCCATAAAGCATAAAAGTAGCAGGTAAGAATAGAAATGCAGATGTAATCTTTCTTGCTCAATCTTAGTTTAATGCAGCTGTTCCATATATTCGAAATCTAGCTCTAACTTTTTCTTGATACTATAGAAATAGTATTCCAGCATGATTTAATTCCAGTAACGGGATGGAAAGCCCTCAGCAGGCCAATGGATTTAGTTAGCTAAGGAGTTTTGGGGAGGTTTTTTTCAAATGACTACTTTGACTAAAGTAACTTTGAAGAAAGAGGTAATTGTTTGCTGTATTACTCTTATACCTGATGTTTGTCTATTTATGTTTCTGTTAGTTTCAGAACATTTGTCTTTACAATATCTTTGACAAGGTGGTTCTGATATTCTTATCTGCAATACCGTAAACTCATATTAGTTAATTCTGGATTCTTAATAGTTTAAGTAGCCTAAGTGTGTCTTCTGGAGTGGGTAGGGAAAAAAAATCCGGGATATTGCAGAAATGAACTGACTTCAGTTCATTGTTTTGATCTCCAGAAATCATTTGGTTTCTGTTAGGGGCAGCTGCTTTCAGTAATCGCTGCGGGGAGCCATCTGAAATAATGGGAGTGGAATGAGAGGTCCTTCATTTTCTGCTGTGCAGCTGCGTAGTTTAAGTTCAAGAATTTTCACCTTCTGCAAAGACTGCAGTAACATTACAGGTATACCTGTTTCTGGCATCTGTATGGAACACAAACGCACACACATTTAGTAACGAGTCTGTTGCAGTCATTTCCTACATATTCCAGGAATTGTCCATTCCTTATTTAGTCTGTAGTCCTACCTCTATGCAGCTACAAAGGCTGGAGCCTTTGCTGGCTAATATCTGAGAGTTGTAGTCTGTCCTGAGAGATCTGTAGGTCCATCCTTTTTATTTTATTTTTTTAATTTATTTTTTTGTCCCTCTTGTCAAGTTTGGATTTACTGCTATTAATCTTCAAAGAACTGCGTGGTACCTTTGCAGTTTATATGATACCGCATGCATGATCTGCTGAGTTTAAGTGAAGACTGTTACTGACCCCTATGTTGGGAGATACGGTTTCTGATACATTTTAGGGTTGTGTTTAGGTAATGTTTTGCAAATGCCAGGTATTTATTCATTAAGTATTTAAGATTTGTAGAATTTACAAGTTCTTCCTTCAAACTTCTGATCACTTTCTCACATTCATAAATATTTGTTCAGTTATTTGTTGACTTTAAAATCTCTTTTGGAACCAGCAGTCTTTGGGACAGCTGGTCCCAAAGGTTTTAGTTATCTGGGAAAAAATAACAACACTCTCCTTCCAAGTGTCCTCCAAGCACTGGCAGTAGGTCTAGTTGTTCAAGTGGACTGTGCGGGTCATTGTTGTATTTGTATCTTCGGCTTCTGGGCATTGGACTCTTGTCATTCTTTTAAATGTCAGTAGAAGAGAAACTGGGACTTGCCATTTTACAATTGCTGTTTGTGCTCACTTCATGATTGCAGTTAATATAACAGAAATACAGTTTACAAGGAACTATGCAACCTTCTGAGATTGTGGCAGAGCTTGAGAAATTAGTGGAAAAAGCAAAGATTACTGCTCTTGGAAAGGTAGATCGGTCCTCTTAAACTCTGTGTTCGGTGATGTGTTAGCTTGTAATTCCAGAAGTGAATTAATTATAGAAACTTTCCCAGCGCTTTTGAGATTGTTGTAACTTCTCCTGTGAAATCTCAAACAAGCTGTAATTTCTGCTAGACTTTTCAAGGAGGCTGTTTTGTAATATGTAATAGGGATCTTGCTCAAAGTACAAGGAATATCAAAAGAGCCATTTCCAGAGTAGACTAAGGAATACATGTGCCGTTCACCAAATAATCCTGGAAGTACTTGCTGCCAGAATGGCAAATTTCATAGTGCAATCCCCCTCACGCCACATGGACTGTTGTATAAATTGATCTGCCTCACCCCTCTCAAATCTGGATGGAGACTTTTAAAAGGTTTGTGTCAGGCCTGTGTCTCAGTTGTAGATCAGAATTTTGGCAATGGTGGTGGTTCCCGATTCTCTGCACGTGTGTTAGCTCACTCATCGCTACAAGGTAGGCTGAGGTCACCTACTGAGAACGGCTCCGCATGTGAACGAGGGTACCATAAGAAAATGGGCTTTCTCTTTCTAGTTTAGGTCATCGACTAGGGAAATGTTTTAGTTAATATGAAATATAAGCACCTGTGCTGAGGTATTGTAAGAAAACATGTTTAGATTTGCGCAAGGTAATAGCTACAGATGCCATTTAAGATCATCCAACATCTTAATTTTTCTTTGGGAATGTTTTATCCGATTCTGGCTTAACTTGGGATATGTTTAGTTATATTTTACAAGGTGGTATGTTTTGTAGGGAGTTGGAATTTTAGTTATACATTTTTCTAGGTAAGAAATATATATGTTAGTGAATATGTGAATGTAATAGGGTAACACTGATAATATCTTTGTGTACGAAGGTGTTTGCATACTTGCTTTCACTGTGAGGTTATTACTGAACTATTCAATTGCTCTTGTTCCTGACTCCAGCATTTTTCAAGGTGCAGATATACCGATGTACCTGGCTCCAATCACGCAAATACATTTGCATCTCTGGGTCCCTCCTCTTCTAGGGAGACTGTCGCATGCTCGCTGATCCACCTGTGCAGAAGCCTTTGTGAGATCAGAGCCTAAGCATATTACTGTTAAATGTAATTAGATGTTAGACTTGCACTGTAGTGCAATTTCTTCCAAGTGTCATCCAAGATTAACTGAAGAACAGGAATGATTGAGGACACTTTAACTGTTGAATCCTTGGAAAACCATTCTGAAGAGGTGGACTTTTTAAATTGAGAACTGGGGACTCTGGGCCATTACCATGTGTAACTCCTTGCTGAACAAGGAGTTTTAAAATGTTCCTCCTTGCTTAGTCTACTTTTAAAGAACAAATATTTTTTCCTGTGGAATAATTTGATCAAAAAGTGGTATCTAAGTATTGGTATATTGATTATTTGCTGCTGATTTTGTGTATCTGAGTGGTGGTGTTTGCTGATATATTTTTCTTCTTTGTCTATATAAGAAATTCGGAATGAGGATCTAAAAGGAAGGGTCAGGATGATCAAATCAAATATTTCCCTACTTGAATGAAATATTCTATTAAAATGGCAAACAGTGGATGCTGCACTGGCACTGTTTAGGCTTGCTGTGTTTTAGGAACCTTGGGATTAGTGTTTATCTGCCCCATAAAGGACACAAATCATTTAGATTAGAAGTAATCTGATTGTATTGAAGTACAAATTATAGCACAAAGGCCATTCAAGTGGGTTAAGTGACCAGGGTTGGTAAACACCATATGACTGCTGATTGGTCGATGAAAGAGTATTAACTGAAAGATAATGATGGATTTTAATCCAAATCTCTGAAGTGCAACAGCTGTAGTTCCCAAATGAGTTCACTCTCTGACAGAGTTTTAGGACGCTGATTTATTTGTTCCCAACTATTTCTCTTGCACAAGAATTAATTTGAAAAATAATTAATTATTCCTATATAGAACATAGCTATTCCCTACAACTTTCTTTGATTAGATTTCTATTCTACTTTCAGTAAATGAGTTCACCATGGTTTTTATGCATATTGGAGAAATTGCAGTGTTTTTATTTCAGTGTTCTGCAGTATGCTAGGGTAAATTGTTAGTGTGATTTGGTTTAGGAGAATCAGCTGATGTTCTTCCTTGTTCATGTCTTTTATCAACAGAGTATGAAGTCTAGTTAAGTATTTAAAAAAAAAAAAAAAAACCAAAAGGAGTGCCTATCACTGATAATAAATTATGTAAATTTGTGTAGTGTGCTTTATTTCAGAGGTTCTGTATGTATTTTTAAACTGGGAATTGCATCACATAACAATGAATTTGTGATATCCTGAGAGTGAGAAGTGGCAGCTGTTTAGGAGCACAATGTAATATTGTTTAGGATGTGAAGTGAGAAATTTAAGCAGGCTTTATTTATTTATGACCTCAACGTTGGGGCTATACTACTTATTTTTGTTTGTTGTTGCAATAAGAACTTTGCAAAGTTTCAGGTTCTCTCTTAAACTTTCCCCCCAAAATTTGTGCTTACCCTGAAATATGCATGTTCGTTAAAGGAATCAGATGAATGGCTGCAAAAGGAAAGTAATTTAACGTTGCGGTTCCCTGCTCCATCTGTCTGTTTGGTCTGGGAAGGTCAATGAGAGAATCAATGAAGTGGTCCTAAGTCATTGTTTACAGTCCAAGCAGTCAGACACAGGAAAACGAGTTAAGGTCCTTTAAAATGATACTGGTTTATGTTATCTGTCTTTGTATCTAGCAAATGAAATGTGCATGATTCAGCCATTCCTCTATTGTTATTCAGGATTTATTCAGATAATCTAGATAAGATATGGCCTCACAGCAGGAGCAGGCATTAGATCAGCCTGCGTACTGCACCTACAGATTGTTTTTAGAGCGAAAATGGAGTCATTAGTACCTAAGTCATGTTTTATCCTTTTGATGTAGACACACGTAATGCTACAGCAAGTGTAAGTAGGTATGGGTCTTGTCCTTTGTATTTAGAGTACCATTCAAAAAGCAGTTAGGAAAACTTTACCTGGTACACAAGTTATTGGCAAACATCTTTGCAGAACTGGGAGGACATTGTTCAGTGTGTGTTGAAAGGAGACCTTGAATGCAGTTATGTTAGGGCAGTATGAAATGTCTTCATAAAATCATGACAAAAAACTTGTGACCTACCTCTACTTGGTTTTGGACCCTGTGAAGTCTCATATTTTAATTTGTTTTCTTATAAATGTAATAGATACTACTTAGTTACAGAAATGCAAGAATATACTGAGAAGCTGGATAAAACAGTCTTCCAATAAATGGTAACTGTCCTGCAGTGCTATCTTGAGAGTTAAAACCACTTGAGTATTGGTTTATGCATTTGGGTAACAGGATGTGTGTTTTACTCCTACTTTATGGAAACGGTAAAGTGAGAGAATTCTACAAGGTGCCCTAATATGTTTCATATATGTGTGTATGCTTGGTGCAGCAGTAGCAACTGAATATAGTGGTGTCACATGTCATGCTTGCTCAAGGACTTGTGCAAGAACTTTGGTCTGCCCAAAGTTAGGATAGGATAGGCGATGGGATAGAGTAACACGTTAAATTTTGTTTCTTGTGTTGACAGATTAAACCTGGCCTACAGCTTTTGGCATTTTGAATGTGGTTAATTGATAGGTGATTAGCTGTGTGAATTTTTTGGTCATTGGAGTTTATGAAGCTGGGCAAACCCAAAGGTGGGCATGAGATTGCTCCCGTTCTTGTATGCTCCAGTTACCTTTGTGAATTTTTTGCAGTGCGAGGAATGCAAGGCTGCGCCACAAGTATGCAGTAAGGCACTCAATAAAATGAAAATGGTGACTGTCCATGACTTTCTCATGAGAATTTGTCATGATCCAATGTGAACCCTGAATATATTTAGAGGTCAAGAGCTCCAGGCTGATCAATACCAGGATACTGTTGTGCTGTGGCTGAAGGTTCTGCTATAGCATCTGTAGTGACAGTTATAGAGTTAGCCCTTAAGATTCTTCTTTCTCCCTATTGATATTTTTTTTTTGTGTTTGTTTTGGGTTTTTTGCTTATTTTTTAGAAGAGATTTTTCATATATCAAAGGGGGCATTAAGATACAGCCCCATTTCCTGCAAAATATTTATTGATCATCTCTAGCAGAGCTACAATGACCACCTGAGCCATGCCCCAGTTCAAAACATAAGCAGGACTGAGGAGGTTTTCACAGTA
This sequence comes from Fratercula arctica, assembly GCA_947846985.1. NCBI lineage: Eukaryota > Metazoa > Chordata > Aves > Charadriiformes > Alcidae > Fratercula > Fratercula arctica. Next base: position 34,003,758 of record CANTUZ010000008.1, read on the forward strand.
TCAGCCTAGTTCATAAAGGGTCTCCGAATTAAAGACCTCATTGGTGAAAAGTGTTTGGAAACCAAAGCTGCTATCTCACTTAACTTCTTAGTGTAAATTTTGATTCCTGCTCTGAATTTGGGGAAAAGTCTTTAAATGTTAAACACAAACAAAAAATCCTTTCAAAGTTGCTTCTGTAACATTTAGAGTTCTTACGTTTTCAGTTTTTCCATTTGCGACCCTTGTTTGACAGTGCTGAAACAGATGCTCATGATGCCATTTAATTACTATGCAATTTCTGAAAATAACATTTTGACTAAATTGATTATTTTGTAGAGAAAACTTTGGCTACAAAATAGGACTTTCCAAGGGGAAGTAGAAAATGTAATTGGAAAATTTGCAGCTGTACATATTTGGAAATTTCTTCTGGAAACCAAAAGTCCTGAATATCTATTCCTTTGCAAGAATATCTTGTGGAATCTCTGAACTCTAGTTGCTTTCACGTGTGGTTTCCTGTGGCAAATGACAGTCTGTGCTGACAGTTGAACTGGGCTTTCTTTGTTCATGTCTTAGCTAAGGACTGATAAATATTTAAAAACAATAAAATGGCATTTAATTGACAGTTTGGGTTGTTGATTGAATTGGCTGTTTAGCATAAGCTGAATTAATTACAATATCTGAGAACTCTCGCTGATACTTGCCAGTTATTTAATTGCTATACCTGATGAAACATGATTAAACAAATAAAAAAAATTGATTTGTATATTGTTTATAAGTATTTTGTTAAATGAACTAGTGATGCCGAACCTTCCTGTTTGTTAGGGATAAGGAAGCATTAACATCGCAATTGCAGAACTGATGAGTCCCCATCTGGAGTCCACGGAACTGGTTTGATTACTGCGCGATGAGTTCAGACTGAGACGGGTGCAGAGAAGAGTTCTGGTCAGGGAAAAGGAGATCCTGTTATTTTTTTTTATGGGGAGACTTCCTTAGTCTTGGAAAAAATAGGCTAATTGAAGGGGGAGGTTGTGTGAGCACGGGAGAAGAGGAAACACCTGCCTTCTGATGTATTTATAGACTGCACACACTGGGGAAGAGAATCTTCACACCAACAGCCAGCATTGGTCCACAAGTGGCTGGAGACCACCCTGGAGACCTTGTATGGCCAAATACAGGTCTGATTTTCAGACCTTTGTCCTGGCTGAGGTATACAAGGACTGGGCTTGAAAGTCTTTTTTTTTTTTTTTTTTTTAAGTCTTGTGTTTCTTACGGTGATAAAGCATAGCAGCAGTACAGGAGTTGATCAAGTGTGCGGCTGAGAGAACATCAACGCTCCTGCCTACCTGCCAGAAATATTGTCAGCTCTGAACTTTGAAAAATATTGTCAGTCCTAGAAGAAAATTGAAATTGGTTTCTTTTTAATTCCCTTTAGTTTTTGAGCCTTTAGGGTTCATGTTTTCAGTCATCTCTGCAAGGATTAGAGGGATATTTAAAAAGCTAGAGTTCCTAGGGATTTTTATGACTGCATAAGCCAGGCTTTAAAAAAAATGCTTAATACTGCAAGATACAATTCTGAGAGCTAGCAGCCCTGAACTGATGAGTGGAGTGTCATAAGCAAGAGAGACATCAGATCGCTAAATTAGTTTTTCTTAAGTGAACCTTTCCAATTGTTTGATGTTTCAAAATACCGTGTTTGTGATGTCAGCACAGGAGATGTTCAATCCACTGGATCTTTTAAGGCAATAAGTTTGTTTAAAACTATCTTTTAGCAGAAATTGTGTTCTGTTATCGGCTATTCAGCAAAGTATAACTTGAGCACAGGTCAACTAGGTAAGCTAGCGTGAGAGAGCAAGGTCATTCATCGGGGGACCTATTGCAGAAATTGTTCATCACAAGGATGTTTCGCATTATGAAGTTAACTGGGATGTGCAAAAAATATATATTTGGTTTTTATTTCTTAATTAATAAATTGTTTAGGAAGTTGAAAAACCACCAAATGTCTCCAAGGAATGTGACAGGTCAGACAAGGGAAGAGAGATCTACTGAAATAAGGTATAAAAGTCAGCTTTACTTCAATCTTGAAGTTGCAAAAGGCTTTGAAAAGTGAATGACCGGAGAGAAATATCTCATGAGAGTAAAATGGGCTTCTGAAGGATAACGTCAGCTGTAAATGCTAAAGTAAAAGCTTCTTGTTGTGCACCTCAGCATTTTCAAGTGCAAAAAATACATATTCTGCTCACACTTCCATCTTTCTGTGGGTTATATTTATTCAGAGATTAACAGCCAATTTTCAGTGTGACTGACTTCATCAGAAGTTTATCCCTTCGCAAAATGATGTTTCTACTTTTTATGGGAGCACTATGCCTGAATTTCTGTGAAGACTTCAGATTCATAGCTGTAAAATAAAGGTGGAAAAATGTTTATAACCCTGAGGAGATGCCAGAATTGTATTCTGTGCAGGATGGCAGTATAAGGCTAACTGCAACTTGTGTAATTTTATTTGTCAGATCTTTTTCTGTTAAATAACTTTATTGCAGTATTGAGTTTTAATTACATTTATGATTACATGGACATTTAATAAAGCCATGTGTTCTGCAGATAGCTGCAGCGGGATGCATAGATTGGTATTTGTGGTCTCTGCAGTAGAGGAAGCAGTCTGGGATGATTTAAAGCAACTGACAGTCGTACTAACAGTCACCTAAAGCAGAGTAAGGAAACTTTTTTTTTTTAGGCAGCATGGAGAAACTCCACCTTGTGCCCCTCATTGCCTCTGGTTGTTTGTGTTGGGGGACAGGAACGACAAACCTTTCTCTTTGCATGTACTTTTCCAGAGTTTCTTTCTTTAGGTGGTCTCTACGTTTTCTTAAGAGCCGAGTTGTCATTTGTAGATGACTGTTTGGTGTGTTTGTCGGCCCTGCCTCTGCCCCACATGGTGCGAATGCTGGAGGAGGTGATGCACTCATGCTGGTTGGAGGCGTCTTCCTTCGGCATCTGCTGCAGCGCTTCCAGGAGGATCTCTGCAGACGCAGATGTGTTGGTGTGGGCTCTTCTGGTGTTGGGCCCCTGCAGAGACCTTTGCAACCCCTGTCTGTCATTACTGTGCAGTACAGACCTTTATGATCTCTCTCCTTTGTGTCCTGTTTTTCTGATGTTAACAATTTAAAGGCAATTTGGAGATGTTTTGAAATTCCACTTCCTAAGGGGTGAGTTTAAGAAGCCATTTTTTTTTTTCATCTGTGCAGAGAGTGATGTGACCTTTACACTTTACACTTGTGCAAGGGTTAATTCCTTGCCTCAGTGAAAGGTTTTTATGTACCTGGTGATTTAGAAATGATTGGAAAAATGTACTGGTGGATGTGTTTTTCTGTTTTCTCTGCTTGCTTTAGATCTTTATCAATGTACAAAAAGATTTAATTACATGATTTAAGAAGAACGTGTAGAATTATTTTATGCGGTTTGAGTGCTTAAGGGCCCCATGATCGGGGGAATTTCTGTATTCTCTGTTAACCATCTATAAATGGATATGACAGATGAAGTGAGTAAGAGGACATTTACGCAGTTTGTGAGGCAGGCAGAAGATGTCACACTAGTTCTGCTTTTTAGTTGATTTTTCTTTCCTCTCTGTGTATGTAGTATGACAACACACTAGCAGGTGGAGAAGAATCCTCGGAGATACAGGAGTAGGAAAAGAGCTTGGGACTGGGCAAGAAATCATAAGATGGAGAACAGCTGTCAAAATGATAGCAGTAGAGAGATGCAAGGACAGGCGGCAGAAAAAACATCTTGTCAGCAAGAAAGAAAATTTCTGAAATTTCTTCAGGCCAAAAAAATCTGTAAGTTCTGCAGAATTTCATCTTGCTTCTTGGTTTCAGGTTCCCTGTGGTTTCCCTCTGAGCCTGTGGGCTGTATGTGCCTTTTGCCACTGATCACAGTGAGAATCCTTTGCTGCTCTCAAGGTGTTAGAGGTTGGCCCAGCAGCACATTTTCATGTGTTCGTGATTTACTCCATCTCTGTTACAGTGCAGCTTACCCTTCTTTTACTGGGCATTTAGAGGGCTACAGCCTCCTGACCTGTCTGATCTAAAATAAACTTAAACTAACCTAGTAGGTCTCCAAAAGTCTTATAAACTTGACAGCAGATGGCACATGCTTTTTGTTTAGCCCTGCATATACTATCTTGGTGGGTGGTAACTGCCTTAGGACAAAATCAGCATCCCACCAGTCACCATCTGGGATGGCAGATGATATGTGGGACTGTCATGAATAAGCATTCTGATGTTTGTAAATGTCCGAAGGAAGACACCGCTTGTTAGCGCAGCAGTTGGTATGCAGTCAACACTGCGAGAAGCTCACTTTATGCAGTAATCAGCAAAAGCTGATTTGTGTGCCTCGGGTCCATCTCTGTAATATGGGTGGGTGTGAGGTGGTTCTGCCATAGTTCGTTCATTTTCATGGTGAATTTGAATGACCCTTATTTTGGCAGACCTTTAGTCTTTGTTGGTGCTTTTGTGATAAAAATAATTCTTCTCTTTTTTAGGTACTGTGTCAGAGGTGATGTTTAGATACCTCATATCCGATCATACCCGATGCTGATAATGAGCACAAATGCACGGTATAAAACGTGCCCTTGATTTGACAGAGTAGTCTGAGTTGATAGGTGAAGTGAGGGGACAGTTTGGACACAAAGGTGTAAAAGAATTTGCAAAAGAACACACACCATAGTTTTGTTGCAGGTGCTGGAGTGGAAACGCACATCTGGCCCTCATCTACTCCCTTTTTCCCTTCTCCCAGGTAGGGGATGCACAGACAGAAGTGTGAACCATGAGGATACCCACAGGCCACTTCCCTCATCTTCTCTGTCCCTGGCTCTGCACTAAGCCTCTCTTCTGGACATACATGCTTTGAAAAATACTATTTAGACTAGTTTTGGTTGGAAGGATCGCTTGTCATTCGTGTGACAGGTTCTTTATGTAGAGTATTTTAGATAGTAAAGCTAGTCCCGTAGGAAGCTCTGGGTTGTATCAATTATAAACATCTTTGAAAGGAAGAAATCTGTGCATCTATCACGCAATTTGCTTTATACTTCAGTTAAGACATCCGTTTTGATTTGTGTTTAAGCATGTTTTATTCGCGCTTAACTGCTCTGTGTATCTGCTGAAATGGGCATGAAGCAACAGTTTAATGAAATGACATCTACTTTAGTGATTCAAGTAGCTGACGTGACTATTCTGTTTCTCAGTACCTTCAGGATACTGGGTGCAGTATCCCGCGCAAGAGTGCGGGACTTAAAATGTTTATGCAGTTTTACTGCTGTTGGAATTGCCAATGGTTCTTTGGTATGAAGGTTTCAGGGTAGCGGGAATACACTATCTGAGTCTCTTCAAGTGTTTTTGCTTCTGAAGTATGATGTGCAAATAGTATACTGATTTTATACAAATGAATAATAAAAGAGAAGAAAAACAAACAAACCCCCACGTTAATTCCTAATTCAAGTACTACCTTTCAGTTTAAAATTAAACTGTAAAGGTTAGAGGTATGTCCAACAGTTTATCAAACCCAAAGTAGGTTAAGGCAATAGTGTGGTTGCACGGGCTGGAATGCAAAGAAATGAGGAGGGTTTGCCTGTCAAATTTGTATGAGCAAATGCGCTCACTCTGACAGGCTCTTAATTGAGGGGAGAGCAGGGTGGATTCATCTGCAGCATGGAAGCACATGCACATGCTCTTTCTGGATCAGGGTGTGAAGTGTCAGCAAACACAGTGAAAGGCTGCCTCATTCTTTATGAATGGAAGTATGTGTTTTAATGGGGAATTAGATGGGTATTCAGAACGGGTTTTTCATGCAGCAGTTGCTTAAAGCCTGAGGTGACTGGCAGCTCGAGTTTAGGAGAGGTCTGTGCAAGTCTGTGGATGGGCAGGAGGAATTAGAGAGCGGCCGTACTTCTGACTCCACCAGAGGCCTCTCTGAGCTCAGTATCAGCACAAAATATGCTTAGCCGTTGTTCCTTTAAACAAGGAAAACAGGAAGTGAAGGGTTACATTCAAGGCAATGCTGATTTTTAACCTGGTCCCTTCCTGCAGGTGACTTCAAACTAGGTGATCCACTTGCCTGTTCTTCTGATCGGTCACTACCAGTTGGGTATTCTCTTATAACTTGATCGTAAATCTTAAGTAGTTTATAAGACAAAACTTATGTCCCTTTACCTTTGTACTCAAAAGGAACGTTGCTTTCAATGTTTTTTCTCTTTCAAAAGAGAGAATCAATATTTTACATGGACATTCACAGTTTCTTATGGATGACTAATCTGGGACTATCTTTTTAGGAGCATGTTGGGGTTGACATTCTCTGGCACTGATTATGCTTGCAGTTTTCAGCAGGGTTTTCTCTTAGAATTCTTAGTGCTGTCAAGCAAGCCAATGTGTCTCCATCTCATGCTATTTCTGAATGTATCTTGTTCTTTGTTCATGCCCAGTTATTCTTTTCACACAGTACTCAAAGTTCTTGCTCTTGTGTCCAAGAGCTCTTTAGCAGCATTACCAGGCTTTATCCTGAATTAATGGTTTCCAGTACAACTTATATTCAGCTCCTAGCATTGTCAGACTTATGTCTGAACTATATGAACAAGAAGGCTGTCTACTCTGCCTGGCTTTCTGTTGTCGCTTCCTTTTATGCTTAGGTGAATTCTCGATATTTTTAAGAAAGGTAGGAAATGATTTTTGCTTCCTGAGACCAAAGCTTTATGTACTCCTCAAATGTGATTATGCTCAAGCAAGATGAAGCAATAGCCAGGTACAAATACCCTGTGGGAATCTCCCAGTATGTCAGTGGATTTTGATCTTTATTCACACAAGTTCATCCCTAAAACTTTCTCTTGTAATTAAAGTAGGTGCCTCACTAGAAGTACCTTACATCTTGTACCAATTCTCCAAGTAGTTAAAAGCCATTTGCTTTGCAGTGGGTATTAAGTTCTTACATTTTAAGAGTTGATTCTAAAACACATAGAATTAATTTGTTCTTTTAAAAAACGGTAATTTTTTGTCATCCTTTTATTGTTCAAGGCAGGTTCAAACTATATCCTCTACATCACTTTCCTTTTATAAGTTTGTTCTCAGCTCTTCTGCATTGTAAAATCTGGTGGAAATGCATCTAATTAGTGTTTTATGTTATTCAATGTACATGCTTTTTTCTATGGAGGAATACAAGAGGAGTCCTTTGAGTTGATAGAATACTTGAGTACAAAACTTTGAAAGATGCAAGTAAAAAACCCAACCTCACAACTTTGTAGAAGTCTAGAGATTTAGGAAATAGTCTTAGGAAAGTATCTTAGAGACAACATAGAATCATAGAATGGTTCGGGTTGGAAGGGACCTTAAAGATCATCTAGTTTTAACCCCCCTGCCATGGTCAGGGACACCTTCATTCAATTTATTTTATTACATTAGTAATTGACAAGACCGTTCCCTAGTCTCAAGGAAGCAGATTGTGAAAATGGAAGAAACTGGGAATACACTGAAGAAAACTCACTTTGTTCATTTCTACTTGGAAAAGTTAAGCTTTTTTTTTTTATTATTTTGGTCTATTTTTTGAGGAGTGGCTATTAAAATGACTTGTACTTCTCACATTTAACCTTTTAAAAGCATCCCACTTATTTTTTTAATTATTATTTGTTTTTGCTGGCTGTTTGGCATTTTGGCATGCAAGATGTTTTAATCCTGGCTTTGTCCAGCAAAGAACTCATTTAAGTCTGTCTGTATTTTTGTGGCTTTTTTTTTTTCTACTTCTTGGGTGTTGCTTTAGAATTCCATAATATTTGGGGTTTAGGTCTTTGATAGAAAACTAGAGTTCCTGGATGAAATAAGATGTAAATATGACCCAATAGTGACAATCAGTGATGTTTGGTATGTCGCGGACTCCTTTTTGTTTATGAGGACACTAAAACACAAGGTGGTATCTGGCTGAATGTGTTGCAGGTAACACGCCAGAGGTGGCCATACGGTTATCAGGAATGTTGTATGGATTTATACAACAGACTTGTTGATGGAGAAAGCTAAGGGAGCTGAGTAGCCATTCTCCTGACAGGCCTATTCTTGCCGATAGACTTATGCACGTGTCAGGGGAGGACAGAAGTCTAAGATGACACGTACAACCATGTGTTGGACACTTTGGGCATCTAGGTGTTCTACGATTAGGTAAGAGTACTTGAAGTAGAGTGCAAATTAACTGGAGGTAAGTAATAGCTTAATGACAGATTCCCCAGTAGAAAACACCAACTTATTAAATGGTTCATCAAGCAAAATGATGTTATGATAATGCTGGAAAACTATCTATTCCTCTTAAATCATAAACCAAGACTCCAAACTTGATTACTTTCTTGGCAGCAGTCAGGTATGTTATGTCAGGTGAGAACTCTTTGGCAAATAAGACGATGTGTAAATCTATTCTTGCTAATGTTAAGCATGCCAGAAATCTGTAAGTACAGGGGCTAAAGAGGAAAAGATAAATCTTATAATTAGAGCTAGCTACAAACCTACAAACATGGGCACATGTAACCACAGTCTGTGATAATCTGTCGAGAGTGATTTTATTTACCGCAGTTTAGCTGAGCTCAAAGTCTAGTACAGTGGGTCTAATTTTAGGTTTCCTTAACTTGGACAATTTCAAGGCTAGTAGAACAAAACAAAATACTAGTTACTTGAATGTTTTCAGTTTTCTGAATTACCTTGTACTGAACAGCTCATGTTTGTGTTGTGAAACAACCATCTGTTTTTAAAGAGAATCTCCTTCAAATGTTAAATATTCTAGAATGTGTTACTGAAGAGGCTGTCAGCCATTTGTCATACTACACCATTCAAAACTTTTCATGCACAGTAATAGTAAGCTGGTTTCCTATTCCTCTTTGATTCCAGTATCAAAATACAGGCTAAAAAATTACTTAACCTGATTTAGTCAGTGTGCCATGATTAACTGATTATTCTTTACCTGTCACAAGGAATAAAAATGTTGTTTTTTTTTTTTTCTGAACCATCCAGTTTTTACTGTAACTTTGAATTAAAACATTCTAGGTGCTTTGTGAGTAGACATGAAAGAAATAAGGAACAGCTGATTGTATCTGTATGGATGGGTAATAAATAGTTTGACAGGTGGAAACATTGCAGAATATGATGCCTCCTTGAGGAATTTCAGAACAAGGTGAAGATTAAAGACGGCAGTTCTCTGTTTTGATTTGTACTGAAGGAAAGAGGAACACATCTTCTGAAAGGAAACTAGTCCCTTAAACATATGGGGGATTTTTCAAGGTTGGCTTCAAAATAGTCTCTTGTGCTTTTTTAACACTGTAGGATACTGTGCACCAGGCACTATGCATATGCTGTTCACCACAGTATCCCAATAGAACTTGTTGCCCAGATGGTGCAAACCATATGCCTTTCCATAGTTTATCTATGTTTGGGAAATACTGTCTAAAAATATAAGAGAGGTCATAAGACTTCTCAAAAGCATCTCTAGTGAGTTTCTTTTGAAGAATGCCTCTAGTGAGTTTCTTTTAAATGATTTTCTGGAGGTATTCATGCTGGTAGCTTGCTTTTTTTTTCTTTTTTTGTTCCTTTTTTTTTTTTTTTGTGTGTGTGAGTGTTTTATGGCAGAGATGAGGAACTATGGAATCATACTTCCTCTGGTGCAAGACCATAGCTCTTCAGGCATGCGCGCAGACTTCACTGGTCCACTGCATGGGTAGTTTTTCCCCATAGGAGGTGCGCAATAGGTATACAGCATAAGGCTCAGGCTTGTGTCTCTCTCTTTTTCTCCTTCCCCCCCCCCGCCCCCCCCCCCCCCCCCCCCCCCCCCCCCCCCAAGTTGTCTGAATGAACCTTTTTGGAAATGTAACAATATAGAAAGCCAGTTAATTTTTCTAGTTGTTCTTGTGTATTCGGTAATTCATTTGACTATTTCCAAAGGCTAAAGGAGAAAATTCTCTTTGCCCATACGTAAGATGTTAAAATACGTTTTCTATTTTGCTTACCTGGCACAGATCCACAGAGGGACAGCAGTCTAATTAAATTTCCAGCATAGTGGTTCTTTGAAGTATCAACTAATTAGGAATGCAAAAGTTTAGACCAGCACTTAGGAGAAGAATGCTTCATGTAACCATCACTAATTCATTAGGATAACCAAAGCTTATTTCCTTTGAGTAAAGATTTGCACATTCTCACCTACAGCAGTGTACTATATATAATACTTCTTTGTAGCTCCTCTGAAAGCACAACTCTGTTTAAAAGTAAATTAGATAAATTGAAAGGCTAATTGCTTTGAGCTTCAAGTACAAAGGATGTCCACGCTTAGATTTCTTTGCCAGCTGCAAGAGGCTGAGAAGATGTGGTTTCAGAAATCCTAACAGGGTATCTCATGACATGTAAGAATTTTAATGCGGTGTCATAAATCACTAATTGATTCTTGCTCCAGTATTGCTTGCAGAGTCTAGTCCAGCAGATGAGTTCTGTGTACTGGGGAGGAAACATGATGGGGGGGGCAGGGAGCAACTTCTTTAGTCTGGTAACAGCTTATGTCAAATACCTGAAAAGCTCTTATACTTGCATTGCTTCCTCTTATGATTCTGATCAGAATAAAAATGAGTATGTGTAGTTTGATGCAAAACTTCAAGTACCTATGAAAGATGAATATGGCATACAGTCCCTTAGATTTTTTCCATATCATTTCAGCTGGATGTTTTCTAACATATTTGAGTGCTCTTTGTTTCCTGCTTTTTTTTTCTTGTTTTCATGTTCTCACCTTTCATTTTTTAATTGTCTAGTCCTTTAAGTCGTTGAGTAAATACAATTACAGCGATACAGCACTATCTCTGTAATGCGTGTGTCACTCCAGTGTGATTCACAGAATCATGTCCTTGTTGAATGGGACATTTTAATTTGTGGATATTGTTATGTATCAGCCGCTGCTGAGGCTTGGCTTATACTGTGCTGTATCCAGGTTATAGAAAAGTGGGAGCTCACAGGATTGATCTATTGTATTTTCCCCGTTTGACAATTCCCATCCTTTCTCCTTTTAATGAATTTATACTTTTGTCTTAAACCTACTTCTAAATGCTTCACAACCCCATCTATAACTCTTACTCTTCGCAATCCCACCTATAACTACTACTCTAAATGATTTGTTTGATTTTGCAGTATATAATGATCATGTAACTTCTCTTTATTCTCAGTTCGCTGAGTGTGGTCTCTGGTAGCTGCTTCTGTTACGTGATAATGTTATTGAGCTATGTGTTAGCCTGAGGAACGAAATGGCCCCATTTCATATCTGACTCCTGGTGAGTGAGAATAAGTACCATCTAGAACTCTTCAAAATCTGTCTGCAGTGAAAAGCTCTTTTTGAAGGAAAAAGACACTTGCCAGATGCTTGCATAAATTTGAGTGACTAGGAAATGTAGAGAATAGGAAGAATGCTCTTTTGTTTTGAGGGTGTTTTTTTTTAATTATAATTTGATGTGTATGTACAAATTCCTTTCATAAGTGTAAAGCATGCAGATAGCCTTCTAAAGAAAGGACACTTCTTACAGAATACATCTGCATTCATTTCTGGCTGCAAGTACAGCTCCTTTCCAGGGTCGGACCAGTCAGAGTATGCTGCTGCATGCCCTGCTAAAGCCAAGGTTTAAGATGCTCAATGTAGGTATTTTTTCAGAAGTGTTTTGCATCTGCCGCTCCCAGCGGTTGCTGGGAGGTCAGTGCTGCTTATAATCAGGTCATCCTTTAATTTAGATGCAGAGCTTTAGGCAATCAGTTATTTTAAAATTTCAGGTTGTGATTTTTAATTCTCAAATTAGTAGCAAGAGTTTGCTCTAGGGACTCGTTTGTCTTGTGTTAATGCAACTAAGACAGTACTTGGTAGTAAAAGTGAGTTTAAAACTATTCTGTTTGTAAAAACAATAGTGAAATTTGGACAGTGGATTCTTTTTGTTTGTCTGAAGGTTAATTTTCTTTCTCGGCTGGCAGCTGGGATGCTGCCTTAGGGTGTAGGTGTGGTGTTTGAGTCCTTGCTATGCTCGGTTGTTCTTTCTGGGTGTGTCCATATTAAAAACGTTTTCGATCGCGTCAGGAGTGCAGTTTTTAGGCAAGTATTCTGATTTTCCCCATTAACCCTGCTTTGGTTCATGTTTCAGCAGTCTCGGACTTCACCAATTGAAAGGTTTTGTTCCTTTGGATGAAAGTAAACCAAAACATGCAGTCTAGGAGTGTACGTGTCTCTTGTTTTGGTGATAATGGGCTAATGCAGTACCAGGTTGATGCTTTCCAAAATAAACCCTCTTTGAAAGGTTCTGGTGCTGTTACAGGTGCTCAGCTCATTGAAAAGTAACAAATACCAAAGCTCTAAGCAGATTAAATTTTCAGATGAAATTGTCACCTAAGCTCAGCTGAGTCAAGGATCTTGGTTGCTTGCCTTGAAATATGATACTTAATGCTTAAATGATTTAGTGTGACAGTGTCTAGCCTAGGTTTTCAGGATCACTAGCGTTTTGTTTTTAAAAGCAATTAGATTTCTGGACACGACAATTATTTTTAATAATTATCTTCTGTTTTAATATTTGATGTGATGTGTATCTTAACATATTGTTTATACTTTTTGTTTATTTGATGACAGAACTGTCATTTATATGAAACAAATACTATGGTTTCTATTTATTTAGAATCCTTGATTGTTGAATCATGTTTGAGGAGGAATTCTTACAAAAACTAAAATTTTAAGTGCGGGCTAGAGTTAGGAATGTGATGAAATACTCCATCCCACTACATAAATGAGTCTTTAAATAACCTATTTCTGAAGTTGTTTCTATTTACATACCTGTGCCAAAGAACCAAACAGATTTTCTCCTGGTAATATACTTGTCTGGATAACGAGCAGAGTGTTCTAGCATTGCTTGTGACTGCGCTGTTCTGGGTAGGATTGCCAGGACTCCTTTTGTGTTTTGTTTTTTGTGCCTGGAGGTGTGGTCTCTCTCCTTCCTCCTGTCCAGCAGAGTGGTGGGTATGCACAAAGACCTGCTGCTCTGGGCTGAAAAAGAGACCTTGCATTTGAAGCCTCTTTGCTTCTAAAAGCTGACTATAGGTGCAGTCTTGCCTGGAAAGAACTTTTCTGCACAGCTCCCTGAGCCAGCCTTCGGCTGATCCAGAATATTTGGGTGGTGAAGGGAAAGAATCAAGTGTAAACAGCAAGTTGTTTAGCCAAGAAAACAGAAATATTTTCTATTTGAGTTACCCTAGACTCTTCTTGCCCTTATAAAGAGCGCTCTCCCCTTTTTCTCTACTGGTTTACCAGCATACCTTAAACAAAATACACACCTATGCACTTCTCCTCCCCACCCCCACCCCGATATATAAAACTGTTCTTTGTGCAGTTTGGCTCATTTATCATGAGGTTTTTATTCTTTAGGGACAAGCGTATATTTCAGGCTCTTGGATTGTTGTCAAGGGACTGTCATGTACTGTGTATTTGTGTAGCTCCCACAAGACTAACTTTTAGCTGGCATTTCTCTGTATAATAGTTTTAATTGTGAAGGTATTGGTGGACTGCTCCAGACAACATCTTAATGCATGTTTGCAGGCTGAAAATTTGGGTGTATATAAGTGGAAAGTATTCATTAGTCTCACTTGGACAGTCTACTGCCTTGCAGTGTTGCAGTAACATCTCTGTCAGCATCCTTTTTGTTGAATAATTGTATTTGGGGCAGTGGGTACTGCTATGGGCACTGGAAAGTGAACAGCTCTGGAACCAGTGTTTAGTGAGGTGGAGAAAACGAATTTGAAAATAATCTTAACCTGTGCTAGAGATGCAGTAATAAACCTGCTTTAAAATAGAGAGCTTGCAGAACAAAATAATGAGTTGTTGTGAGTTGTCGTTGTGCACAGACTGTGATGTATTGCCAACTTATTATTTCTGAGCTCTGCGGTGTGTCACGAATGCGTATATTTCTCTTAAGTGACACCTCTGCAATTTGGAACCTTATTTGTTGGAACTGGTCTTTGGTTTGTGTTGTACAGCATTTTAAAAAAGAAAACGTTGATTTAGTATTAAGCATTATTCCTTGGCTTCTAGTAACAATTTTGCCTGTTTGCTTTGAAGGTATGAAGCGTCCATTAAGTCCTGACCACGTCTTTGAAGATGGGATTATGAATCAACCAGTTGTTCTACGGGGCTTTGAAGAAAAAGGACTGAGGAATGACAGACAGGACTATCAATTAAGCAAAGAAAAAAAGAAGATACTGTTTTCCTTCTGCGAAGTGTGCAATATACAGCTGAACTCTGCAGCACAAGCTCAAGTTCATTACAATGGGAAGTCTCACCTGAAAAGAGTGAAGCAGCTTAATAATGGAAAGCTCCCTACAAGTACAGCTCCTGGCACTTTGTTTGCAAGTACAAGCACAGGTACATAATTAGTATGAGATGGTGGATTTTGCTCAGGAGATCTGAAGAAGCTTTTAATCTCTACCATCCCCACCCAACATAACCATTAATATAGATTAATACTAGTAGTTAATAATATTTTGCCTTGTTCAGAATTACTTGTGTATTTCTCTTCCTGTGAAGCCAACTCGTATTAAGGTAACATTGCATTAATGCGTGATTAATGGCTGCGTTGGGCCTTGTGTAGTTGAGATATGGTCTATTTTAAAAGTAGCTGTTGTGGGTTCAAATAGTCATCTGCTTTTGTTCCCAAAACAAAGTTCTGGAGGGATGCTGTGGGAACAGAAAAAACTTTTAGAAAAGTGTAGCGGTGGGAAGAGGAGGAGGAGAGCTGGAATTTACAGCCCGGGCCCTTTCATTGTTTCTGCTTTCACTGGTCTGGGTTTTAATGACTCTCATTCAAATGAGAAGTAATTTGAAATAATACTTTTTACTTACTGGGCAAAACAAAGGTACCAAATGCTTGGGCAAAATGTATTTAACATGCATAATGTAAAGGTGCAAAGTGCATAATGTGCTTTCTCGTTAGTTTTTTTTTTTTTATTTCAGTGTTAGACTCAGCTCACAGCTATTCTGAAAAAAAAATGTAGTATTCTCTTCTCTATGGATATAAGAAAGTGAACAAATGATTCAATCTTGTATGGTTGTAAGGGTTGAGGATGTTGTGACTCTCCTTCCCTTTTTTTAAGGGGTCCTGGTATGCCATATGGTCCCTTGCTTTGATGTTCATAGTTTAAGGATTTTGCTGCAGGATTATTGTTTTTCTGTGATGTTCCAACAGCATCAGAGAAAATTTGTTAGAGCACTTGAAGGGTGGTTTTTTTACTGATAGTTGAAATAGATACTTTCTTTCTTCCTTTCCATGTATTTTGTTAAAGAAAATTCATGGGGGTTTGACATTCTGTAGAATCCAAAACGGCCGAAGTTGATCTTAAAAAGTATTCTTTACCTCTCAAGCAAGTATAGCAAGTAATCCTTTCTGCTTCTGAGATAAATAAAATGCTGCAGGTTTAAGGAATTATTGTCTAGAAGAAGCAAAAGTTGCTGCTTATTAACACTTGGTATTGATGAAGTAACAGATCTCAGTCTTCATGAAAAAAGTTTTATTAATTTTATTAGAGATTTTTTTAGTAGCCACATGAGGGGATTTGCTTTGGGGTTTTTGTTTTTGTACAGAAACAGTCAAACTGCATTAAAGGGTTAAGCTTTTTTTTTTTTTCTCCTGATTTTAATTCTTGTTAACTGAATTTGACTTTTCTTGAGGTCTGTGGTGTTGTTTTGTTTCGTTTAGAACCACAGAGCGTCAAGGTATCACTTGGGTTAGGCCCGTGGTCCAAAAGATTAAATTCCTACTGAATAACACCTAAATTACTGAATTGTGTGCATTCTTAAAATAACTTCATAGCTATGAGATGTTGTAAGTTAATTTAAATTCCTCTGTGAATTTGAAATGTTTGCACCGTATGTTTTCCGTTGCTTTTTGTTAGCTGGACCCCTGCATCTGATATCTTTGCAGTCAGTCCTGGGGGGTCGCAGTTGATGCCTCGGCACCATTGCTCAAAGAATGCTCTGATGCTAGGAATATTTTGGGGTTTTTTGCTGGAACACATGCTTTGGGGTTACTGTATAGCTTAGGAGTTAAAACTCGTGTTTCTTTCTGTTCACTGATGTCTATATTAGACTATACCCTATTTTTTTACTAGTTATGCATATTGAAATAGGCATTCTGTTTTCATAACTGAAGGATGTTGGTTTCGTAGTATTTAAAAGAAAGAAATGCCTTGCATAGGCAGCTTATTATTATTATTGTTGCATAGACAATTTAATATACTGCTTAAGAGCCAGTGCGGGAATAAGATTTACTGAAATGTACTTCTCAAAGAACACTTTCCAAAAATAAGTAGAAATTAATTTTCTTATAAATTGACATTATCCAGGCTCAGCTTTAATCCATGTCCTCTGGAGTGTTATTACCCCTTGTAATGGGAGCCTGCCTTTCCCATTTCTTTGGCTAACATCGTAAACAGAATTAATTGTGCAGATGGTAAGAGAACAGTTATATTCATCTCACCTCACCAGTGAACAGACTTTATTCCACGTGTGAAGGAAGCAAATAGCCCCCCTCATACTTCACAGTTATAACTACATCCCCTTCTAATGAACCAGGTAGGGAACAGTTCAGCACACCTCGGGAAGCTTTCTGCAAGGGTTCCTGCTAATCTGTGGCTGGAGTTTTCCTCTGTCTCCATAAGATGAGTGTGAAATTAATAATATTCCCATTGGGAAATAAGGTGACTGTAAAATATACACGACCGTACATATTCATTGACAGTACAGAAATGAGGATTACAGACCTGCCAGAACTGTCATGATCCTGTGCAACAGAACTGATCTGTGCACCATCGCTCCAGCCTCCTTGGCACTTGGTGGACTTTCTTCCAAATGTGGATGAACACAAAGGAGTCATGAGACATATTTTGATATTCGTCCTCTTCTGAGGTCCTCCCTATGACAGGTGGCCTCAGGTTGTTATACAGCATCCTTCTGGTTGTTGACTTCCACAGGGTTTCACAGTTACAACCTCAATTGGTTGTTCGTAACTTTCAGTAGTAGGTAATGGTCCTTGTACCGCTATTGAAAAGTTTACTAAGATTCAATAACTGGTATTCCAGTTCTTGGCAATAATACTCCACAATGTACAGATGAGGGAGTTTTATATATTTTAAAGTCTAAATATCTTTTTAGCGATAACTTTAAAGTTACTTTATATTTAGAGTAAGTGTACGATTGTCACAGAATTTCAAAAGGTATTTAGCAACACATTTTTCTAAAAAGCCTACTCTGTTTACATAGATTCTTGTTTATTTTGCCTCTTCCATCTCATTACTGAAATCTAGAAGGTATTTTGCTATTGTACCTGTACCTGCAATTTCAATTACTTCACAGCAAGTAAAATTGCATATAAAATAAAGTTTACAGCTGCTTTTCTTTATATTGATCAAATCAATAAATTAATTGACTAAATTAGAAGGCTTTGGTGATTTGATCCACTTGTTGAACTCTTCGTTTTCTTTAGATTGGTGTTAAAAATTATGTGAAGAAAATAGTATTCCACTGGAAAAGTATATGGCACATGATGTTAGAGCCTTGGCTATCGATTATGTTAGTGATTGTTCATTACCATTCGTACCTATCCTGTCTTACTACAGCTTAGACTGAAACTTGTTGGTGAGACCATTCCCAAGGGCCATCCTTATCCTTGTGCCAAGCATACCTGATGTACGGCCAGACCTCTGCCAGGAGGAAATAAATGAAGTCCCAGGAAAATACGTGTGTATTTACTTCTGCAGGTTGAATTGGAAAATATTTCAGTTATTTCCTACAAGCAGGAAAAGAAAGGGTGGCTTCTTGCAGCCTTGGGGAAATGTATTTTGGAGTGGGCCTGTTAAAAGCTTTGCAGCAGCGTGTCTTGCTGCAGCCTGCACCCAGAAAACAAGGGCTAAAGCATCTGCTCTTCAAAGGGGGAGGAACCCGTTTTGAGAGCGCGGCACGAACCTGGCTAATTAAAGATTGTTTGCCGCCTTGTCCGCTAACGGCTAGCTAATGAGTTAATTGTTCAGGAACTAAAGGCAGGAGGGGGGCGGCATTTTGCAGGCGGGAGGGAGCGCTGGCTGCGGGGCCGCCAGGCTTCCACCAGGTGGAGCTGCAGCCCGGGCGATCCGGCCAAGGAGCCGCGGCTGTGGGGTTCGTTGCCTTGTTCGGCCTCTTATTACAGTTTTCTTAAGCCTTTTTTATTAAGCAAGCTATCTGGAGGGAGAACAGCGAGTTGGTTTGTTAATACGTGCGGCGGCCAGTTTTGTGGGTGACTTTGTTATATTCCTCCCGGTTCTCGTTTGGAGACGACACCGATTTTGCTCCACGGATTCTCATTGCTTGCTCCCAGGGGTGGTATCTCCTGGTGAATCTCCTGATTTTCTCTCCTTTGCCCCCCTGCTAACATGGGAGCGGTTGTTGCCATTTTAAGAGCGATTGTACTAGGACGACCTATCAGAGTCCAAATTTCACAGATCCCTGGAAAATGGGTAGGGTAACTTAATTTTTGTCACAGAAAGTGAGCAAATTTTAGAAGTGGGCAAAGCAAAATCACTTTTCCTGGGTCCTAGGGTGTTTTAAACAGCAAATGTGGTTGAGGGTCCAGATGCCGCTCGTAAATGCCAGTTTGAAGATCTGTCTGCAGGTTTGGCTGGAAGTGAGATTGGGATGTCAGGAAAAAAACTCTGGCAGTGTATGCTGGTAGCAGCTTTGCCTTTTTGCTCTTGAAATGTCTGACCTTGCAGGACAGTTTTGGAAATGCTGTGGGCCCCTGTGCTGTGCCTCTTTGTAGGAAACAGTCCTACAAGTTAATGCGTTCCCCTTTCATGCTGAGGAAATAATCACAGGATGATTTCCTGAGAGATTATTGACACGCAGTTGTGTGATCTGTCTCACAGCAATGACAGCCAGGAGTTTGTTAAACTTGCAAAATAAATACATAAATGACTAGACTTCTGTGGTGTTCATGATTTAAATCAGGTCACAGATAGGGCCTGGTAATGCTAGTGCAAGGGAGAAGGTAAAACAGCTATCTTGGACGTGGGAGGAG
This sequence comes from Fratercula arctica, assembly GCA_947846985.1. Taxonomy (NCBI): domain Eukaryota; kingdom Metazoa; phylum Chordata; class Aves; order Charadriiformes; family Alcidae; genus Fratercula; species Fratercula arctica. The sequence continues at coordinate 34,022,851 of CANTUZ010000008.1, forward strand.
AACACGGGAGTATGGAGAAGGTGGATTTTCTTCACTTTTGGCAATAGAGATTAGAAGGGCTTTGCCTCCTTGTGCAATGCCATAATAAGTTGGCAGTCTAGGCAGCCTTTCAAGTTAAGGGAGGCAGGGAGGCTTACAATTAAAGTGCTCAGAATTATCCCTCAAAGGATCCATGGACTGTATAACTAACTTGCATATTAGTTTGCCAAATGTGTAGAGTTAAGAAGTGTGAATAGTGTCTTCAGCTATGTCAAATGAAAAGGATCTTCTTAAACATCTAATTTAGATTAATAATTTATTTTCTAAGCATTTGACTTTGTCTTTCTCTCAAAAAGTAAAACTGACTAGTGGGAGATGTTGAGAAATTATTCTGAAAATATTCCAGCTAGCCTTAAATCCACATGCCCTCCTTTGGCCTGCTGCATATGAGGAAGACTTTTTTTTTTAATTATTTTTTAAATGAAACTGTAAAGAAATTACCTTGCCAGGTGATGAGGTCAGTGCAGGATTAAACCATGGTCTGTTACAACAGAATGAAACTGCAGTGTATTACTTGAATTTCAGTGGAGTTTTTCCTTGGCTTTTAATTGTCAGAAGAATCTGATCCTAAATGGAGGTCTTTGTATGTAAGTTTGAATCCTTAGCTGGGCCGAGACTAGCTTTCTGACAGGTAGCTTAGTTGCCATCTAAGACTGCTCTGTGCCGACTTAATGGAGAACAGAATTTTTGCTTACTTTAAGCCTCTTGATCTAGGTCCTCAAATTCCTTATCAATGTTTGTCTTTCATTTTTCTAAAAAAACAACAAGGATAATCTGACTTTTATTACAGAAGATCTTTATGAATAATTCTATGAAGTACTCAGAGGAATGCTAAGTAGCAACCAAAAATATCTTGAAGAAGTTTGTGAGCTGTGTCCTACTAAATGCATGCATAGCTGTAGAATTGGTGTGCAAGACTATAGAGAAGAGGAGGAGAAGGATATTAGAAAGCGTTGTGAGCTTACTCTTTCTTGTATTATGCCAAAACCTTTTTTAGACTTGTGGAATGTCACCACTTGTGTTCTGCCTTCCACATCTGCTGCCTATAGCCCAACCTTCTGGAAAGCAGTTTGGAAAAAAGCTGCTGCCGTGGGGGCACAAAGTGGAGCAATGTCTTGGGGCTTCCTCCCTCTGCTCCACACGTGGAAGGGAGGTTGCTCCCCGTTTTGCTGTCCTATATTGCTAGTCTATTTGGAAAAGATTAGACTCTCTTGATAAAAAGCAAAACTATTACCTTTCTCCAATACAATAATAAGTGAATAACTAAGAGTTACGTTCCTGTAATGCAACTTAAATAGTGAGTTGTTGAGAAACTAGTATTTCACTTCTCACTATGGGGTGTGTTGGCTTCTTTTCTTACTCAGTGGTCTTTTGAATGAGATTGTATTTGGTAGATGGTTTCACATTCTTTCCCTCACTTGAATATCTTCCCCAACTTAAGAAATATGTAATGTAACATAAGTTAACATTTTTCTTACAATATGAAATGTATTTCTGAGAAGTGATTGCTATTTTTCTTTTACAGCAGTCGTGATTAGCTGCTCTGAAATTAAGGGGCTTTATTATATTGTTTTGGTGCACTTGATGCTCCTTACAAAATGTTGATGATGGGAGTTAATATCAAGGGACAGAGCTGGCATTAAAGGTGGTTTCTTGTTTGTTAATAACTACAAACTGTATCTATAACAATTTGTTCTGTGTTTAAGTATCTGCACTGTGAAAGTACTGGTAAATTCATAAAAATAATAAGTAGATTATGTGTGTACTTACTGGTAGTCTTCAAGTAAAAAAAAAAAGGAAAATTATTGTTTTTAAGTAATTGTCAAGTTGCATTAGACCAAAGCATTCAAAAATTCCCTAATGGAAAAAAGAAAACCCAACTTTTTTTGAAGTTGGTAAAGGTTATCAGACCAATTATTCATTTGTAGCCTCAAATGCATTGTCTTGGAGGTGGGGAGCACATGAATGACATCTGTAAGGAAACAAATGGAGTATGCGGCTAGTATTGAAAAAAGCGGTTTATGGCGGGTGGTGCTTTGGGTGGAGCGGGCTAGGGTTTCAAAAAGAAAATTGGCCACCACAGTTGGCACTCATTGCCGCTAGCTTGCATTAGTATATTCTTATATGCAAACTCTGCAAAATTCCTCCTTGGAGAGTTTAACCTGTTTTCAGGGGCAGTTATGCTGTGGTAGAGAACCAACATTTAAGACATCAGATATTGTAGAGTCTAGGACCAAAAATACAGCTGCTCACCAGCCGGACTTCAAGCTGAGAATGGCTTCAGGAGTGGAGATGACACATCTTCTGCTCAGGCTGAGGGGTGTGTGTGTCTCCCTCTTGTCATTTAAACAGGGTGGGCAATGGCCTGGAGAGCTACTGAGATGAACTGAGTTTGTGTTGCTGCAAGGGCTTCTTCACTGTCTCTTTGAAGGATGTGATCCATGGTTTACAGGTGTAGGCAGATGAGATGAAAAGGGAGCAGTAAATGCAGAGTCATCATTTTTATTCAGTGCACATTTCCAACAGTGATTTCTGTATTAAAATGAATGAAAAAAAATAATGAAGTCAGATTTGTTTATTATTTTTATCTTGCAAAAGTAAATCAGATGCTCTCTCTTATATGGTAAGTATCCTCATCTGGGATCAATCCTGCCAAAATTTCTCTCCTAGTTGTCTTATGACACAGTAGTATGTTTGGATAACTGTACAGGTATTATAACAAAAACTCCTGTGTCTTTCTGTTTCTTTGCAAACTTAACCTACTCGTGATTACATCTGATTCTTATTATACTGTGTATTTCTGTGGGTGTGAGTATGCACAGCGACACATGCCCTCTTACCTTTTTTGGGAAAGAAAACGTATGAACTACCTGAAAAGACAAAAAGATATACATAGTGGGAAGTCTGTGTGGGAGTGGGAAGAGCATGAATTTAATAAGCCATGGAGACTTTTCATAGTAAGTAATTAAAAATTATTGTTGTTTTTGAAAGATGAAGGCATTGGTCAAGTAATGTCATGCTTTTAGTTGTTGATTTTTTTTTTTTTTTTTTTTTTTTACAAATACTTAATCTGCTGGACTGTACAGATCTTTGCTGGGTCAGTATTCTAAAATTTTTCATCCAATTATTTATGCTTCTCTTTAATAGATATCCTATTTGTTTATGTATAAGAGACTTTGTCTGTTTTGTGGTTAAAAATTACTTATTTTTTCATTTGCATAATCGTAAATTAATCTTATTTAGAAAAGCTGTAAGGAATCATTAATTTTTATTGCTGGATTTTTTTTCAATAACGAACCTCATCAGAATACAGGCTGCTGATTCTCCTCTGTCTCGTGTTCGTTGTAGGAAAGACAGAGCTATTTTTAACATTTACACAGTCTAGATAGATGATTCTTCGTTCTGTGTGGTTTGGAGCTGAATCTGTACAGCCTTTCATAATCACATCCCCCCCCCCTTTTTTTTTTTTTAATGGTTTGTTTGAATTTGATCACTGTAGCTGATTCCATGCATTGATAATGAAGGCTTGGGTTGCTTGTTTCTCAGCATAAATTCACCTCAGACTTCTACTTTGACAGTGCTCTGTGTTTCGGTACGCATGAAGATACAGAACTGAAATTGCTTTGCTTTCTTTACAAATGACTCAGAGTGTGCTTGTCCTTCCCTAAAATGTTGCCAGCGTGTGAAGGATTTTCAATGAGCAATGCAATAAGCCGGCATCTGGGAAGGTTTGAGGCTGCACTGGTATAACAGTGTACTGACACACAGATGATCAGGGCTGGAGCCAAGACTCTGTAGCACCGTAGATCATATTGGTCACATACTGGAAGTTTTGTTTATGTAACTTGCTTGCTGTTTAAGCTGCTTAAATAGTATTGCCATAATGTGGAGTGGACTTCCCAGTAGAGGTGAGCATGATTTTTTTTATTATTAAACTTCACTGAATTGCTTTGTGATACGATATATTAAGAGTGAATGCTTACATGTTTGGCATTATTTCTGTGTGCATGTCGTTTGGTTTTTAGTTATATGCCTTGCCATAACAAAATGGCAAGGCGTATAATGCATATTTTTCTTCTCTTCTTAATTCAGTGTTAAAAGTAACTCTAAATATATGGCAAGCTCCCTTTCCTTGCTTGCTGTTTGCAGACGGCATCTTTCCAGTAGGTGACTTCCTATGCATTTTAAATGTTTTTGGAATATGCCAGTGATGCTGTATTATTGTTAGAGAAAGAAGCTAATTAACAGTGTGACTAAATACCTCTTCCCAGAGCTTGCTTTCTGGCTTGTTAAATCTCAAAGTATAGTTATAATGATACATAAAACACAAGAGCTGTCGGATTCTCCAGATAAACTAAGAAAGTAAAGAATGAAATAAATTGTATACTGGATTTGACATCTTGTGTATGTCTGTCATTGTTAATATTAAAAGTTATGACCTGTCGTGCCCAGGATAGCTTCCAGTAATTCATTTGCACTGACAGCTTGCTTTGAGAAGGGTATAAAATTACTGTTGCTTCTCCCTAACCAGTTACATTTGAGATTTAGTGCAGTAAGTTTTATTTAAGGGAGCAGGTAGCGTGCTAAAGGTAGCCCGTGAAGTTCTAGTAGTAAATATTTAAGCTCAAAAGAAGCATTATCACAAACTAAATAGACTTTGTACCTATGTGTTTAAAAAAAAAAAAGAAAAGTTTTTTATCGAGAATTTCACCTATAGCAGAACACAAAGAAATAGTTCAACTGAGTTACTTATTAAGCATTGCTGTTCTGCTGATATGTTTAGTTTGTGGTGAAACCTGCTATGATTATATTTGTGTTTGCCGATAGTAATTTTTTTTAACAGAAGGAGGAAAGATGCTGAAAAATATGTATTAAAATGTTTTTCTTGCTTGCTATAGAAATTTCTGTGCTTACTATGTAAAGACTGCTGTGGGGTTTTTTTTTTATGAGGAACTAGGACAGCTCATGTGTTTTCCTGCTAAATATATTTATGAGGCAGCTGTTTTATAGCTTTCAGCTCTAAAGTTATAGATAAGTGTGTATTTGTTTGACAGAAGATTCGAGAATTTCCATTTACTGCCAGTACATGTAAAGCTTGGCTAAGCAGACTGCATCAGGAGCACACACCATTTGTATTAGCCAATCTGTCTTTGCAAGTCCCAGGGCCACTATCTTGCTAGAAGCCACTGTGTGCTTTTGAAAGCATGAAATTAGTTTTATACTGAGCACATGGTTTCTCATTTAGCAGTTCTTTTTATGGTAATGGTCAATTTATGGTTCAGTGCCAGAATTTTGGTGTTCTGTCAAAGCTGATAGCTTCTGCTAAGGTGTTCTTTGGAGATAAAAACAAACAAACAAAACCCCAAATGGCACACACACACATCCCCCCGCCAAAAAAAAAAAAAAAAATCCAACAAAAATGCATTTTGTAGTGGGGATTCTAGGGAGACCCTAATAAAGGAAAATTCTCCCCAGTAACCTAAAAGATTCACATTTCTGATAGCATTTTAGAGTATTTTGTTGTACTCTTTCACATAACAGTTGTAAGCATGCATTTGTCATCCATAAATTACACATAAAATTACAAAATTCATTGTCACCTTTTTACACTTCATACAGAGTTTTATAATCACTTTGCAATAAGCTTTTTCTCATGACATGGAAAATTACTGTCCCTCGAAGCTAATTTGCTCTGTGTGCTTATTTAATGATCAAGGACAAAATATACTTGAAAAATGTATATGAAGCACCCTAAATGTTCAGGAGAGATGCTTTTTAGAACGCAACTTTAGAACACATTCCAAAGTTTGCTCTTTCTTTGGAAATCTATGGGAGTCAACATAAGTTGTTAGTAAATACCTTTGTAAAACCTCCTTTAATACATATAATCCATAAATTGATGAGTCAACTTTTTTATCTGGGTTTCATTCTTGGAAGAGGGCATTCTAACTCTGCTGACTGTTCCTCACTAGCAGCTATCCTTCGTCAAAGATTAAGGTGGTTAACGTTGTGTGCCGTTAGGTTTCACTTGGGTTACTTTGTCCAGCTTACATTAATCTCCCTGGTATATTAGATAATTTTCAATTGCGTTGCTTTTAATATAGGTCTCCATGCTTCTGACTCGACCCTGCAATAAGCATTTTTTTTATGATACAATATCTGCTGCTTTGCTCAGTTCTGTCTGCAAGGGGCAAAATTTGACATCACATTTTGTGTGGAAGATGTGGTGGGCTCTAGAACTGCTAATGTTTCTTCTCTTAAGTGCTGAGGAGAGATTGTGACCAGCTATTCTTATGCCTTCCTGGGAAAGAATCTGGAGGCCATAGCTTCCAGAAGCTTACTTAAGAAGTAAACTTAAGCTGATGTACCAATTTTTTGTTATTCCACCGTCATAGAGGAGGAAGAGAAGCAGCAGCTATGGAGGCTACTGCTCTTTGTCAAAGATGCTTGGAAGGTGCAGCAGAGCATCATTACAACAAAGTTCCTTTCTCAAAGCTGTGTTGTTTGGATCATCCTGTAGCCACGAAATAGATGCAGACTGACAGCTTGTTTTTTATAAAGCTTGAAAAAACCAAAGATTTCTGTCATTTTAGGACCTTTGAATAAATTTACTTGCTATTCTTCAGTGTGTGTTTAAAGGCTACCAGGCAGAAAATATTGTTTTGAACATTTGGAAAGGAATGTGTGACACGTCACTCCCATGACACATAAAACTTGTTTTATTTCTTTAAGTGCTTGAGCTAGAATACCTTTCCTCGTCCTTTTATTCTTTTTGGGATTCTTTTTATCCATGCTTTTTATCACGATGAATACAAGCTTGTCACATTTCAAGCTGGCTAGTCCTTTGTTCCAAGATGTTGTTGTCTGTAAGGTGCTTTCAGCTTCAAAGATCTTGCATCCTCTTCCAAGTATCTTTATTTCTGCTTTTTTCCCCTCCTGCCGTTTCACATTGGTAGGTGAAGTGAGAAGGAAGATCTGGTGTGCTTGTTACACTGGACAAAACTACTTCCCTTCCTGGGTGGGGAGCTCTCCTGTTTCAAGAGCCATTTCTATATCAGATTATCAATTATCACGTGGCACCATAATATGATTTTTTTCCGTTTTAGAAGACATCAGTGTTAATGTATGGTGATCTTCTGGAGTTTGAGAGGGTTTGGGGGATAGCAGCTTCACTACTGCAAGGTTACTTACAAGGAGATTCTGAAGGAGAAGAGGATACTGTAAGCTGAAAGGAAAAAATGATTGGGGAAGTGGTATGGGATTGTGAGCAATTCCATGCTGATCATTTGACTTTGGGTCCCGAGTCTAGCCAAGCTCTTTGTGGAAATCTTGAATTTGCCTTTTTTTAGTGAAGGTCACTGATGTTGTCTGCCAGAGGAGCTGAGTAAATTGAGAACTGTAGTTCAGCCCTGTTGAAGCCCTGCTGCTGAGGCTAGAGTTTATACATGTTTTTCCCTGACTATAAGCTAAAGAGACAGAGATGTTCTGGAGGTCTCACCCAGAATGTTCAGCCAAGAAATTGTGTTTTTTCATATGCTTTCTGTTCTGTAGAATTCTAAGCAGTGCTCATAACATGTCTTTGAAGGGAAAATGAACTGAGTAACTTCCCTTTTTTTGTTCCTCTAAGGATATTTTTTATTTTTTTCTGGAAGTGAGAAAAGCAGGGTATTTTTTGATCTGCATGGATGTAAGAGGAGTGCTTCTGTATTGACACCAGCAGTTACGGCAAATGAAAGGCTAAATTTCTTAGCCCTGGGTAGGTCCAAGACCTGTCTTGAAAGTTTTTTGTCTGTGATTGAGCAGTGCAGATCTTAGGAGGAGATGAGGAAGTCTTTTTAATACTCTGTGGACAGAGAAATACAGCTTCTTTAAGAACTGAGATTTTTCAAATTTGTATAGTGTGTTACAGGAGCTACCTGAGGGAAAGTATATGACTGTGAGAGCTCAGTGGACAAAACTTTTTCTGGTAGGCAGCTTGTGGAAGTGTCAGACTTGTGCCTGGACAAGAATTTGTGGTATGATGGGTTTGGTGATGCCACTTGTTAATTGTGTGTGGTTGCTCTGGATGGTGTATGAGATCTGTGTTCAGGTGATTAAAGGATGTTTCCAGGTCTAGGGACTTCTGTGGTTATTGTTGTGTGTCCTTTTTTGGATGCTTTGTTTTGTTAGCTTTTCACTTCGGTAATATTTATACTTTAACTGAGATAGTAGAAGAAACAGAGGGAGCAGGTCCCTAGTGTCCTGGTTTCCCTTTTGCTCTCTTCGAGCATTCTGTAATGACATAATTAGAAATCAGAACATATTGCCTGGAAGTTTGTGCCTTCCACACAGGGGCCTCCATGTTCTTGCTTTAGGATACCTCATAGTAGGGGAACCAGAGAGAGGAAGGGAAGAAATCCATGAAGGAAGTTCTTAAAATTGGCTGTCTTGCTGCTCAAACTGGATTCAAAATTTTCACGTGTGCGATCTCCTCTTACTCAGCCTAGAGCGTTTGCAGTGATCACATCCTGAAATGTTTTGTTTCATAACAGGTAGAATGAAACCATAGTTCTGGGACTGAGCGTTTAAATATGAACAGAAAAAGAGGCTTTTTTTTTTTTATCAGCAGAACATACTTAAATGGAACATGGAGAAAATAAAGAGGTGAGGAAGATTTCTAGGCTTTAGAGTGGCACATCTGGATAAAGAGTCACAGAAATCACTTCATCAAGAAAAAGCAGACTAGTTGGAAAGAACTGAAGGTTATTGTTAGGAATTGCAATTAGTGTATTGTGGCCAGCTTTGTTAGTGGTACCACTGAAGCCTGATACGTCTCCAGTAAGGTCCTGAATATTAAAAATCCATCCTCTGAGTAATCATTGTAGCAACTTCTTTTTAAGGAAACATAAATAGCACTTGGCACCTGTGTACCCAGGTTACTTCTGAAAAAAAGATTTAAGCTTTTCAGTCACTTTGGCTGGTGAGCAGGGCACAGAATTTCCGAAAAGCCAAAGCTGGAACACCAGAAGTTTATTTGATGGGGATTAAATCATCATGAATCATCATCAGGTTTTTTGTAGATGTGATTATAAAGAATGCTTATATGAAAGTGGTGTAGTACCAGGTTTTTGTTAATAACTATTGACAGAAACAAGGAAAAAATTGGCAGAAACAAGTAAAAATATTGTTGTCCCTTCTTCATTTTGTTTGTCATTTGCAAACACTTGCTATTTTAATAATTTATCCTCTCTAATAAGTATTTCTCCTTTGACGGAAAAATATCTTTTTTTCTTTCCTCCTTCCTCAAAACAAACAAGTCAAATGACTTTGTTTTAGAGATTACTTCAGATTGCTTTTGCTAGAAAAAAAATATTTGACATTGTTCTCTTAATTGCATGCTAGACTTCTACTCTGGAAGTTATTGTTATTGCATGGTATCTGTGCTGTTGGTATCCTTCTCTAGACAATGTTTCTGAACTGGACAATCAATGAAGCTTAAAATCCAAATCAATAAAGTAATAATTTAGCTGCAGCTAATGAATTAAGTCTGTAATCTGGTTATGCTTTGTAAGGAAAAACTCACCCATGAATATCTGGGTGACAAAGCTATTTATTTAAATGCTTTATGAATTCCCAAATTTTAGAAGATTTTTGTTGCAAATAGTCAGTGTTGGGTACTTAGTGCTTCATATAGTTGACTGACAATTATTCATTTTAGAGGCAGAAGCAGCCTGTTTCTCTCTATCAGGATACCCATCAGCAAAGAAGTGGTAAAAATGAGAAAAGTATTAGTTTGAAATATGTATCCAAACTATTAAGTCATTACAAAAAAAACCCCTCTTCGAATTGACATAATTTCATATGTGATTTGCTAAGTACAGCTGTATAATAGTAATTTTACATTTGTAAACACATACTGGGTTTGTAAACACATACTGGGTTTGTAAACATTTGTCAGATAGTTTGACCAGCTTTTACCCAAAACTATCATGTTGTTCACAATATGATGTTTATTCACTGATCAAGCCCAAGTTTACTGGAGCCTTCGGAGAAATGGGACAAACCAGAACGAGCTATTGTAAGAACAGATAAAAGCTGCTTGGGATTTCCATGCTCTTGAAGGTGCTCTGCAACCTAAACACGTGTCTTCTCCTCCCGCTCTCTTTCATGCACATGCTCACTTGTTGGAAAGATATTAATGGGCTTGGTGGTGAAGAGGGAGAGATTTGGCTTAGAGTTTAAGTATGATGTACTAATTAACTCAAGAAGTACATTAGAATAAGAGGAAGGAATTTGTGAGAGCAGAAGTCATTGCTGCATCCTGATGTATGAAATGAAACAGCGACATGGCTGGAGTCAGGGTGTTCCAGACTTTCCAAGGGCCAGCTCCCCTCACACGTGCACTTTATCTGAGACTTCAGTGATGATTAATCATGCACCTATGGTTAAACATTAGTGTAAGTGTTCACTGGTTTTTCTGTATGGTTCATGAACCGGAGTTTGAATTAGAGCAAAAGAAAACACAACTTCTGTCTGTTGAAAATTCCATCTTAAAAAAGGTTGCATTAAATCAAGATGAAAAGTAATACACAGTATTTTTTGGAGTAGGCCTAAAGAAATACTACTTGAGGAGGTGCACCCTGGATTTTGATATATATTCTTTTTTGTTATTGTTCTGTTTTTCACTTTCTGGCTGCTAGTTTGATCAGTTCCCTTATTTTCCTGCCTGCAGGAAGCGAAGCTAATGCAAGGTGTGCAGCAGTGCAGTACTCTGCCCCAGAGGCTGGGCGATGCTGAGGCATCCCAGGGTTTTGCTCCCATCAATGGTGCTTGTAAACTGGAAGTGAAGTTGATCATAGCTGAAGAGGCAGATGACTAGACAGTGAGAATACTGTGGTGTATTTTGGGGGTTTTGTTTTGGTTTTTAGTTTAAAACATTTTTTTTAAGTCTAGGAGACAACCTCGTGGAGAAAACTTGTTTTGAGGAAGTGCACAGTTCATCAGAAAAATAGATCTGAAGAAATGCACAAACATTTTAATTTTTTAAGGATTTTGTGTCGCTTTATAGCAAGAGGCTAATATTTGAATAAATATGGTGTACTTCACCTTTTTACCTGTGTTCAGAAACACAATTTAATATACCAAACTGGTTTTTATCCTCAGAAGTCCATTTTATGCATAATAGGCATGTTATTAAATAAAAAAAATCAAAAGGTTATAAATAGCTTTATAAACAATATTTTTGTCAGATGATTTAATTTTTGTCATTGTTCTTTCAAGTGAAGTTTCCAGACACCTTTACTGAAGCCTCTTTTGAAGAGAAGCTTTGTTAAGTTCTCTGATTGTTGATGTAGGTTTCTTTGCGTGGTGGTCTTTTTATGTACAAGAAATATATTTGAAGGGTTGTTAATTTGTTGAATACCAAGCATAACTGAAATTTAAAGACCTATTTGAAATTGAAGTTATAGATTTCAATTGCATTTTATGTCAAGACTCCAACGGCAGAAGGAAAGAGCAGGTTTTAGTGGATAATGATCCCATCTGTTGCACGTTATTGCACTGGACATCTACCCTGGCAAAGGCAGGCCATGTTTACAGTCATAATGTGCTTATTTTTTGCTTAAATTATTGGAAGGTGGTGGAATGAGAGACGCGTACCTTCTGTCTTAGACTAAATGTGGTTATTTTCCCATCTTTTTACAGTTTTGCTTCAGAAATATTTGTTCTGATTATCCAGACTGTAAGTCAGTGGATGAATTGGGCAAACAAGTCTATCTGTACTTTTAACGTATTTCTGCTTTGTACTGTTTTCCTCATTTGAAAACCTGGGGTTGCTTTGATAGATAGCAAGCGCACTACCCTGGCTCCTTCAAGTCTTCCCTTTGCAAAGGTCGATGCAATGCATCAAAGTTACTTTAACTGCTTTGGATAACTAGGATAAGAATCCTAATCAGAGAAATTGTCGTACATTAATTGAATAACTATGGAGTGGAGAGCAGGAATGTGTTCTTTGTGCTGGCTGCCGATTAGCAGGCTGTTTGACTGCTCGGAGTCTCATCCGTCCTGTCCGAGGGGTTATCATTCTCAGAACCGACAGCCGCGCACTACGCAGAAGGGAGATGATCCAGCCCCTCTGAAAAGAGGGTGTGTGGTGTTGGTTCAACAGCGATCTCCCTGTTGCAAAGGCATACTGCTGGAAAAACGAGGAGTTTAAAAAGACTGGATGAGGTGCCCATGTATGAGAGAGGGAGCATGCATGGAATCTGGGTTAAAAAATGGCAATTTATATTCTGTCTTGAGTGGTCAAAAACATGTAGCTAGAAATAATATATCCTAAAATGTGTCAAAATAGCAGGTTTTAGTAGGTAGTAGAATGGTGATAATCTGCAAGAAACTGATGTGCTACTGTAAATATGCTACCTATCCTGAAATTGAAATCCCTTTAGTCACTCTGTTATTTTCTAGGCCATCTATCGCATGAACATGTAGTTTATTGCCTAACTTTAATAGAGTTCGAGGGTCGGTAGAAATTGTATTCCAAACTCAAGGTTTCAGGTGTTATGTGGTTGTAGCAGAAACAACCAGTAACGGTGGAGGACTCTTTGAGGAATCCACAATCTCATAGAAATGGCCTCTTTTTTTCTTTTTTCTTTCTTCCCTGCCCCCCCCTTTGATCTTGTTGCTGAACATTAGTAGAACACAACTGTAATGTTGTGGCGTGGAGCAATCAGCTGCCAGAGTGAAGTCTGAAGGGACAAGTAACAATTAACTGAAAATAATGAGAAAATCATCTTGTTACACTAATCAAAGCGAACTTGTTACCAAGAAATTTGGAAACCAACAAATTTGTAAGCCGTGTATGGTCTAGCCTGACTCTTCTAGTATAAACAAAATCAGAATCGGTGCATCCGCTGGGGCTCATAGACTCTGAGGGCCAAAGGAATCGCCAAGCCTTATCTCCTGTACACCACCAGACAAAATAATCTCAAGCATTAATTCCTTCAGTAGAAGAAATTGCTTTCCCAAACATGCCAGTGCTTGCTGTTAAGTCCAATAAATCTGCAATTGAACTAGAACACACTATTTAGAGACACATCCAAGTTCAATTTAAGGACTTCTGGATGTGATTAATTTACTTGCTACACTGTTGAATTGTTTAAATAACCCTTTACCTTTGCAGTTAAGAACTGCATCTTACTGCCAATTTGAACTTTCTAATTATGAGCCAGGAGGTGCCTTTTCTTCCCTGCTATTACAGAACCCCTATTATTAGATACATTCTCCTTTTAAAATGGCAAGGAAGCTTGATTTAAAGTTTGTATTAAGTGTGCAATTATGAACACAGATCATGTAACATCTGAAAAGAGTATGTGTTACTTCTTTCTTTTAATAACTTGGTTTGCATAAGTGGTCTCAGTGACTCTCTGATGAATCAGAATGACAGCTTTGCCTTCACAACAGTGGACTGTTGGGTCCTGGTTTTTAAAGTCTACACAACATACTCTTAACAGTAACAAATACTCTTTCAACCAGACCCGAGTTCATAAAGCTCTCTTTCTTAGCATCAAGTTTTCAAGATTTTTCTGGACTTTTTCTCTCCTCCAGTTAATTTTCAGCTGGCAGGATCAAGCTTTTCTCAGCGAGCGCTTGTGAAAGGACAGCCGTTTTCCAAGTCAAATCCCTTGCTTATGGTACCCAGTGCTTGTTTTGCTCTTCTGTAGAGTTTGTCCTCCATTTCTTAAACTGTATGTTAAATACTGAGAGGCAGCTATGCAGCAGCTCTGTGCCCACTTCTTGATACCATCCAAGATGTGTGGGGACCTTTGTCACCCAAAGTTACTTTACTGATTGTTTCATAATTTTTTTTTTTTGCAAATGCACGAAGCTTAATATCAGTGTTGGAATTGGGGTGGTGGTGTTTTAGTGCTATTTCCTTTATATGATGTGTGCTCATCATTTTGCCTAATTTTCTTGGTATTAATTTCAAAAGCTTTTATTTATCTAAAGCATACCTTCAGTGAAGACACAGGAAATGGGGAATACAGAATCTTCTGCCTATTTCCTGACCAGCTTGTAAAGACGCTGTATACGTGGTTTACCCACCAGGTATTTTCTTATAGTTTTACCTGAAGTTTTGGAACTAAGAATATCTGTAATCTAACCACGTAAATTATTTTGTTGAGTCTTTATCTTTTTTGGTACGCTAGTACTAGTAGCTGACAGGCATGCCCATTAGCCGTGGTCTTTTTCCCACTTCATTGGGATTGTTTAGAGACAATACCATACAGTGCTATATTCAGACTATTATCCTTGGGGGATGTCTTTAACTCCTTTGCAGCATGTCCCCATCACCCACATCCACCTATCCACAAAGATCGCTTTCTGTATTTGTGGTTAAGAGTGGAAGCACGGCGTAAGCATACTAATTTATGTGGATGACTAATTCCTTCCTGTTTTACTTAAGGTAAAATGCTTACGGTTTAGTTGCGCAAAACTGTCTTGTCAAGATGTCACTGTTAACAGGCTTGCTCTTAAGCCTGTGACTGTAATACATGATACTAATCTTTCTAATACTGGTGTTCAGAATTTCTGACTCCAAAGAGTGTGCTGCCAGAACGTGGCTTTTTTTTTTCCTGATACCTAACTTTCTTCCACAGAAGTGGGAGTGAAAAAGCTGTATGCATTTAAGTATTGCTTAATTTTTCATTTCTGTAATTCCTGTATCGTCTGCAAACTTGACCTTTATCTAAGCTCTTCTCACTTCTGTGTCAGGATGACCCCTGATCCATATGTATACCTGTATTCAGGATCTGAGAGTGCTGTTTGTGAACAAATCCAAATGTATGTTGCCACTTTGTATTTTAAGAACTGAAAATCACAGCATGGTTTGAATTAAAAAAGGAAGTTGTTTTGTAGCAGTGTCTAAAGTGGAAACGCTCAAACTAAAACAGTAGTAGAATTCTGCTCTTCTGCACATCACTGAATGTCTGGGAAGGTTGGGCACTCCTAAATTGCCTGCTTTTTTTCCTGCTGGGTAAGCCCTCCCTATGCTTCCCCCCACTGAAGTTAAATAGTTACCCAGGGTCGGTTACTGGTTTTTCTGAAACATCATCTTACATTCTTGTCACCTAAATTGAAATTTTATGTAATCACGTGGTAGTATTTTCTCCCCTTCTCTAGATTTTCCTTTTAGTGTCAAGAGTTTAGAACTGATATCTCTTTACAATGAAGTAAAAATGTGGTGTGCTTCCCTGTGACTTTGTTCCTTTTAGCTGCAGAATTAACTTAAGTTTAACATGTATAAAGTTGTTTAGTTGTGGTTTTTTTTTTTTTTATAAATAACTGTTCAGGCCTCTTTTTTTTCTTTTTTGACAAACCTTATGTTGCCTATTCTGCTTTATGTTTCATCTCTGAGAGCATCTGAGTATTTTGAAACATAGTTTTGGAAGTTGCTAGTAACTGCTGAACAAAAAGACTTCTTTTTTGGTAAATAAAACATTTATAGAATGTGAGAAGCTGGAAGGAAAATATTTTCTTCTAAGGTATTGAGCTTGGCTTGGTTCCTCTAAAATGACAACACACAGAAGTGTTTTTCCTCTTTTGTCATCCATCAGCCACATGTACATCTGAGGCTTCTGATCTTTGGCTTAAACTACTGTTAAGTTTTCATTATAAACGTGCCACCTATTGGAGCAAAAGGCCCATCAGCAAATATTTATTAATGTTATCTTCTCCCAGACACATTTGCATAGTAATTTGTTGCTAGATTCCTGCGCTTCTGATTGTCAAATCTACGCTGCTTTTTGTCAGCCTCACCATAGGGTATGAAAATGGTAATAAGAATTGGAGAGGATGTGGAGTATGGAGGCTTAATAAAATGCCTTTAAAAAAAAAAAAAAAAAAAAAAAAAAAACAAACCAAGAATTGATACAATAAATTATAATGAAAAATACTTGCCTGCCAACTAATGTCCAATAAGGGAATTTTACATACACAGGTACTGTAGGTCTTGATTTCAAGATGAAAAAAAATATAATGTAGTTGTTGAATGTAGCCTTATAGCAAAAAGAAACTCTGAACAAGTTTTTATATTATATTGTGGGGTTTTTTGTTGCTTCTTAAACAAATCTTCAGCCTTTTCTTGGCATAGGACTAGTCATGATCATCTTTACAAATGAGAGGCATTTTGCTGAGAGCTGCTTGTCTTTCATGTTATAGTAATTAACTGAATGATTATTTGTATTGCAGGCATGTCTTAAGATCCACAGTTTTATAATGCTAGATTTGTACAGAATCATGGGAAAGGCTTATCCCCAAAATTTTAAAATCTGCTTTGAAACATAATGCATGAAGACAGTAGAGCAAATTGGATGAAGAGACTGATCTAGAAACAATCACTCTGCTAAAGTCAAGTGTTTTTCTTGATGTTTCTCATGAAAGTGAATGTTTGTTTTGGCAACACTTCATTATATCATAGTAGAAAAATGGCTAATGTATGAACAAGAGCAAGCAGAATAGCTTCCTGAAGATTAATCTGTTTTGCTGCATATTAAATTTGTGTGTTCCTGTAGGACAGTCTTTGGCTTGGGCAGGGTTATTTTTTGTTTTTTTTTTTTTTTTTTTTTTTTTTTTTAATGGGCTAAACATAATGCAGCTGATAAGTTAATGAGACAGATATAAAAAGTTGATGTTTTCCTTATAAAAGTGGCATTTTTTTTCTTTCCATGCCTTGCAAATAAAACTCAGCCATGAGGGTATTTGCTTTTGAAAAGGAAGAATGAATCAATGAACCACCCTCAGAAAACAAGTAGGCAGTCGAACAGGCTGAAAGAGGTCAGAGACCTCCTAACTCCCTGTCTCAGGTTGTGATACATATTGCACACACCCAGGTTATCAGTGACCCAGTTCCAGGTCCTCAATGTTAAATCCAGAGAGTCCAGATTTTAAGCTTGCTGAATCTTAAAATTCTGTTACATTTCAATAGAAATATAAATATGCAGTTGCATAAATTTGAAGTTTTTTCACATGGATTTGTAAGCGGCTCACCGTAATCAGTGTCCTTGTACGCTGCCTGTTCATTCTTTTCATCTGTCAAATGCTGTTAAACTCTTTTTTGATCTGGAAATGTTGGGATGGTGTTCAACGTTTGGTCCATGTATGACTGATAAATAGAATGTAAGTATCTACGAGAGACTGTAAGGGAAGTTGGAATGACTGCTGATAGGGCTACATGGTATGTCTGGGATGGCACAGTAATTGGAAGGAGCTAGTAGCTGGATATTTTCCTTCAAGTTTGGCACCTATTTCTCTGTGCCCAAGGAGGAAATTGAATTTCTTAGTCATAGGTATTTGTTGCATGAGTTCTCTTTTCAGTTGTTTATTTGATAATTGAATGGCCAATTTCATGTTGCTGGGTGAAGGAAATTTAGCTTTGTTAAGGTGTTTTGTGATGTGTGCAACTGAACCATTTCCAAAACATTAATTTTTTAAAATATATTTTGTTGGCTTTATGCATGCCAGATTTGTAAGCAAAAGCTTGGACATCCATTTTTCAGTGCTACGTGAACAAAGAAAAGGCATGTTGAAAGGCTGAGTGAATTAATGGCTTTAAATGACTTGGAGATCCAAGATGAAAGGTTTTACAGAAATATACTGATTCTGATTTTTTTATTTTCCCATTACGGAACTATCTTTGTCTTAAGCCCCTTCCTTGGAGAGAATAAGCTTCAGGGTTTTTTGGTTTTTTTCCTTCTCATGACTCACCTGGTTTTATATTGAGCAGCCCTGCTTATGGAAAATATAAATGACTTCTTTTTCTTTGGTCGGCGACCGAGTGTAGTCTTCTACAGTTTTGTGAAATGGGCCAGGGTATAGGTCTGGCTTTGCTCCAGGTAGTGAGCGCTTGGAGTGAGCTGGGGCAGTGCTTCAGGAAACATGCTGCTTGCAGGAACAGGACTCACATTTCCATTGGCTGGAAAAGTAGGAACATCAGCTGGAGTCATTAACATCATTGTCTTTAGGGGTGCCTGTAGCTGATCTGCCTGCTTTCCCAGAATGGGACGCTGAAGCCAGTAAATACGGCAATAAAATATTTCGCAGGTAATAAATCTCATACACCAAAAGCAAATAAGATCTAAGCAGTTCTAAAAGGAACACGGTGCTTTCAAATGTTAGGAGATTGAAGTTGTATAGAAAAGGCATGGATAAAGAAAAACTGCTATTTTTATAGGAGGTGGTAAAGATTGTATCACAGGAAACTTCTGAAGTGATTTTAAACATTTCAATAATGAAAAAAACAGAAAAGGGAAGTAAGTCCTAAGCTATGTCTGAAAGTGAAAACACTTAAAGTACGTGAATGTAACTCAAGGAAGTACCTGAGTGCAAGAACATATCCCAAGGAGATATTCGAAATAAGCAGAGTACACTATTGAAGAACTGAAAAATAAAAAAATAGAGTTCTGCATGCAGTTTTATGGGCATGTGGAACTTATTCAAGGCCTATTTCTTCATAACTGGGCTTTCAAGTATAAAGAAATGACCTAATCTATTACTAAAACCATTGTTCAAAGCATGATTTGATTTTTGAGAATGATTTGGTTATTGGTCTTTGAACTAATGGGTTGAATCAGCAGTGTTTCAATTTATAATCTTTCACAGAGATATATATGCTTCTATGTAGTATATGCACATGTAGAATTAAAAAATAACTAAAGATAATTCCAGAGTACAAAACTGAGGTGGACAGAGAAGTGCCATACTACTAGTCATCGAAGCAGTGGTAGGTTATTTCAGTGAATTGAAATTATTTTAGAATTCTGTGTATTCATAATAAGAGCATAAATTATTCGGTTCTCATTTGAGTTTATTTCCTGCTATGCCTAAGCGAAGGAAATACGCTGGGGAATATACCAAATTCAGGACTAGAGAATCTAGCAAGAGTGGAAAAGACAGGCTAGTTGAAGCCACTGCGAAATAGGCAGTACCCGGATGTCTTTTATGAAATACTGCGGCATCTTAATTGCAGCCATTCCAAAATATGGCAAGCTTTTTGTAACATTAACATAAACTACTAAAAAAATAAATCTTTCTGGAGGAACATCTGGAAGTGTTTTGAAAGTCAGAAGTTTGGGTCTGACTAACTCACATAATGATGCTTTTCTAGGGTAACCTCAAAATAAGCAGGTTTTTTCTCAATTGTATGTTGTAACCATAAATAAAACTAAAATTTAATTTGTCTGCAAACGAAGGATAATGGTTTGCTAGTTACTTTTCAGGTGTTGATATGTAAGCTAAACAAGTGTGCATAAAATTATAATATGTTCTATTCATGATATTATACACTCCTTATCACTGTCATACAGAACGCCCTTAGAATTACTTTGAGATGTTTTGAGCATTTTTTGAGTGCAGTTCGTTCTTCCTCTGTACAGGAGGAAACCGCAAGGAAGGTTTTACGAAGTAAATGCATAAAGATATATGATATATTTTAGTGTGTGTAGTGTGGGCAGGCTTTAAGTCTAACAAATTTGAGTGTGTGTGTCTTGCGGCATTGCAGTTGGGTTGGGATCTTTTTTATTTTTTTCAGCCTAGTAACCTTTATGGCCACCATCAACCATTGAAGTCACTTCCACTTTTGTCAATTGAGAATGATGACTCGGCTATGGCTGTCAGCATCTTGGAGCAGGTTCAGATTCTTATATGCCGTTAGGAAAACTTCCAGATAGTATACCTTGTTAAGGAAAGATGGCTTCCCCTGAGGGAGTGGATATTGCTGAGCATTTTCATGATGGCTTTATACTCTGAAGGACTGAGATGGTCTGTAGCTGCATTTGTAAGGGCAATGACTGCCTTCCTTGTTTAGAGTGTTAGATAAAGGCTTTTCTGCATCTCTTCAAGTGCAAGAGATTGTAGAGCTTCCCTCTTTACGTGAAATAACCTGTGTCTAGACAACTTCTTTTCCCATGCTGCCAAATAAAACCTGTATCTGTATCCACTGCCATGAGTCGAACTTTCTGTCTAGATTACCTGTTTTGAATAGGTATTTTGACATTCTGCATAGTTCACAAAAACAAACTGATCTTTTTTCCCTTTTGTCTTTTCCACATGTAGCAGTTAAGCACCATATTGCTAAAACCAGAAGCTAGGTAGGCTGATTTGCATCCATGGCAGGTGTTGCTGCCTATTCCTGAAATGCTTTTTCTGGTGCGTCATTAAGCCCGCCAATGGCTGTGTAAGGGTGTGCACGTGATTAGCACGCTGTGGTGGCATTGCTGGTATTTAGTCTGTTTATAGGGAGTATCACCATTCTGAGTTTATTAAAGATGAGCTGCTGTTGTTTACATAGCTTGTTTGTATTTTCAACGTGTCCTGCATAGTTGCCGCCAGATATTCACTGTCCCTCAATTATCTTCTCAACTTAGCAACTGATCAAAGGAGAATTACCACTTGCAAAATTAGATCTGTGATAAAATGTTCCAACGTAGCTGCGATCAAGTTGCCGCTTCATGAAACCCAAACTGAATCACTCCATGTTTATCATACAAAAGTATTGTGCACGGCTGTGCTCTTACACAAGAGCAATCATTAGATTATGCTGACTGCCATTGTTAATTACTTTCTAAATTCTTTCTCTCTAAGGTGGACTTGCAAATCCACGTGTCCCACGTCTACAATTCTGCATTTCAGCCTCTGAGATTTCTGAGAGGTTTGTAAAATTGTCTGTTGCCAAGCTGCTTTCTGCTGATGACACCTCTGGGAAGGTTTCTGTGGCTCACTTGTTTTATCCAGTAGGAGTCTTGAAACAGTTTCCACTCCAAAAATGTGTTCCTGATTTCCCTGTTCAAGATGGTAGTGTACAAGGAATTGAGTTGAAGAGCTTGAAACTTCTGCTTTTAGCCGGATTGGACTGTCTTCAAACACATGTGAAAAGCATTAAACTGTCTTAGTGTATGAATATTAAATTGGCAGAGACCTGTATAATGTGAAATTATACATTACTGTTAGGTCCTGATTTTTGAGTCAATAGCTATATTCATTTGTGATAGACTACAGTAACTACTAGTATGATAATCTTATCAGATAAATGTGATACCACAGGGCATGTTGGCTTACAATCTGTGTTTAAAAAACCCTTCTTTTCTTGCATAATAATACAAGCCTGTATTCATGTGTTAACATGCAATGCACTTATTTGGGTTTTTTCAAAAACCTGTACTTCAAGTTACTGTTGGGGTAAAAAAAGTATTCATTGAAAACCCTTTGAAGATTTGTATCACTGATATGGATATTAAAATTAGCAAGGCCAGATAAATTAGCAAGTCAAGGTAAAGTTGTGTGATAGTTCATCCTATACGTAACAACTTAATGGTTAAACAAAGCAGCGTGTGTTTGGGTTTCAGCAAGGACTTAATCTGGCAAGGTGTTGAGCTTGCAATCTAACAGAGCACTTGAGAGCTTAATTTTAAGTAACTGTCTTGAAGATTTGTGATTAACCGTGTGTTTTTCTTCGGTGACTCAAAAGCAGTAAAATCAGTGCAATGTCTTGTACTCTGGGGCTTCACCGCTGGTACTGGGCACCACTGGGGTTGTACATCAGAGCAAGGTCAAACACTGAAGCAAGTTCTGGGAGTGAAGTGTGGTACTCCGTTTTATTGGCAAATCCTCAGTAAAATGTGGAAAAATTGGTGGAAGAATTGGTCTAACTTTGTTCAGATTGTAGCACCCACATCAGTCAGCTAATTCTCTTCATTTGTGAGTGTTTTTATGTGTTTATTGCTTTAATAGACTACTTACGTGTTTTTAAGTAAGGTTCTGACATGCAATTTTATTGAAACACACTGCTATCAATAACTCTATGCAGGAGGTATTGATGTGATTAAGCTCTACACAGTTGATGGACAATGACTGACTTTTAATATGTTTTTAGATTCTATTTTCATTTACCAAAGTTGGTAAAATGAAGCAGTTTTATCATCTAATAGGTTTATAAACCTAAAGATTTATTTACCCTAGCTGTATCCAGTCTTATTGCATTGAATGATTTCAAAAGAAAGAATGGAACTTCAGCGCTGAAGTTTGTTGAAATATGTGGAAACAAGTGTTGTGTCTGCTCTCAACTGTTGTGAATGAAGTATGTGGCACTGCTGCGTGCTTCTTTTATCATTGCACCTACACAAAAATAAACCAAAACCTACGTACCCTGTGAGAAATTGTATTTGCACACTTTCTAGAATATTTCCAAATCATCCTCTTTTCTCAATAATAGCATTCACGTTTATTAAAAGTACATGTTTCTTAGAGTAACACCTCCCCCCCCCCCCGCCTTTGAACCCAGAATATTTGTAAGACTTTGAATCCTTACAATGCTAGATGTACCGTTTTTGGGGGGAATTTAATTTAGTTGATGAACATTTTCAGGCTTTATGATATTGGTACTGAAATTTAACTCATTACTTCTGTCAGATTTATGTAGTCAGTTAATATGTGGCTAATTAGAATTACATAACATTTAGAAAGTTTCTTTCCTTATTCCTAAAAAAATTACAACGTATTAATCCAGATTAACCAAAAGGGAGCTAAAAGGTTCTGTATAGTACTAATCTCCTTAATTATGATCTATTTTTGAGGTACAAATATTAATAGGATATTTCCATTCATTTACAGTATTTACAACTCTAAGACACTGAGAGTTTCAGAAATCCCAGGTTTGTAATTTTTCCCAGCCAGCATGTGTAATATGTGCACATCTCTCTGAATCAGAAAAAATAACTGAATTATTTCCATAATAATTTATGAAATAAATTTTGAAAACATAATCTTTTTACGCTATTTCAGTGGTGTCCAAATGTGTTTTGGGGGATTGTTCCCCTTGCAGTTGTTGCGGTTGAAAATCAGTTTCTTCCTGGATAAAACACGACTCTTGCTTTTATCACGTTATATACGTTCCCATATAAATAAAATGTGAATTTATTCATATGCATTATGCTATGTTTTTATTTGAATTTCCAAAGATTATTAATATACTCTGCGTAGCACATTTTCTGAATTCTTTTACAAGCACTTAAATAAATTAGATTCAATTAAGCAGGCACTCCATGATTACAGGTTATGTGCTATTGAAAGGATGGGAGGAATCCTCAAAGTAAAGAAAACAACTTTGAGTTAAATAATGCAAAGTTTGCACATCTGACTGTATCTGTTAAACTTTCCTAATTTTCCCCCTAGGTTCTTACTTTTGGTATCTTTTGTTCGTGGCAGTAACTTCAGTATCCTGGGAAAAATGTTGTGTGTCGTTTTTGCATGTTGGCCGTCAGGGTTGTGTCGTGGTGGGCTCCCCAGTGGTAGAGGGCACAAGATAGTACTGATTTCCTGATTCACGGCGTGCTCTAAAACCAGCCTCAGGAAGTGTGGCATCACAGGTAGAGGGAAGGAACATGGTTATAGGCCAAAATAAAGAAGATCATGTAGAAAATACCTGATGTTTATATACCCAAGATATGTAAAGCTGTTGCTTTTTCACAGACTGTACAGTACAAATAGGCTAAATACTAATCCCCTCACGAACCATCTACCTAGCTACTAGGAGGTTTCTTTAAAATAATCCATTAAATGATTAATGGTGGCAAACAGGATGACCATTAGACAGAAATTTCTGGTGTCAAGGCAGCATAAGGAGTGATCTGCTTGTGAGAAACAAACGAGTTGATGCTCATATTATCAGCTGAAGGATTGGCGAGGGGGGTAGAGAGACCACTTTGCAAAGGGCCTTAAAAGATACTGTTCAACATCTAGACATAAGTTGTGCTAGTGCTTGTCATTGTCTGATGAAAGCTCTCCCACCAGTAGCTTGTGCACGCAAGTTTTGGGGGTGTCTTGAGTCCAGCCCCTCCTTCAGGCTGTGCAGTGGGTTTGTTCAGGAGAAGTCATCATGGGCTGCATTTTGAGAGAGTCCAATTTTCTGTACTTGTGTTTAATGAATTAACATCAAACCTAATGTAGACTTTCATTCTGGCTTATAATGGTGGTCGTAACTATAATATCCAGATGCTGTCTTCCATTATTTGAGCATTTTTTTCCTATTCTCTTCAGCAAGCCATGTATTACCCAGGCTTCCTTGGGATGTGTACACTCAGGGATGCCTTGCAGCAGCGCGGTCCCACCAGATGCAAGAAATGGTGCTGTAGTCTCAAAACCAGAACACTGACACCTTACAAAGCAAACCCTAAGTTAAATTGCAACCAGGGTAAATATTTGAATAAAAAGGAACCAGTGTGGAGAAGAATGTGCTGTAGAGACTTATTAGCCCTATCTGAAAAAAGCCCAGAAGGACAATCCTATTGATTTTATTCTTATCTTGATGACCTTGTAGTTTGAGTTAATGGTTTCTAAACTCCACTCAAGAGTTTGCAGGACGGTCCTGTTTGTCTCCAGCCAAGGAGAAAGTAAAGTTACGTGGAGCTGAAAAACAGACTCATAAGATTTTGTTCATTCTCAGTCTTTAATATGTATTTTAATTTGCATAGGTGTAGGATCAGTGAAAACATTGTATTCGTATAATCTAGACAAGACTGAAATGTAGTTCATCTGTGTTGAATTATATATTTCTCTTAATAATCTGGAAGTCATCTGGAGCTACAATAAGCGTACTTACTCTTACCTAATAGAAATTCTTGATGAAGCTGTATTTTGAGGAGGAGGCGGAAAAAAGGAGTGGGGTCGTGCTGATGGAAAAGCCAGGCTGTTTCTCACTGTGGCATTCATGGTGTGGCTCCTAAGGCAGAACACTTTTATGCATATCTGGGGATATATTTATCTAGCGAGGAAGCTGTTCTACTTTTGGGAAAGTAGGGCTGCAGAATCATCTGAGGGAATGATCTTTTGTGACAGATCATTAATTGATTTTAAAATTGTCACAGCTTCTGTAAATCCGGACATAAAAGTGAGTATTCAGCATTTCATGTAGCTAACTTCCCACATGGCATAGTGAACTTCACCTCCGTACATAACATTGTTGTTAAAACTTGGATCCTGCGTGTTTTATAGATGAGGAAGTTGTTTCTGTCTTGTAAATGTTAAGTATCAAAACATTTTGCGTAAGATCAAGAGGCACCAAAGGATAATGTAATTGCAATTTTCCAAACAACTGTATCTGTTTCAGAATGAAGATTCACGATAAGAAAAAATAAGACAAAATAAATCTCAGAGTTTCAGCATAATTAAGGTTTTTGCCAGTGGCTATTATGGGAAAACTTTCTTCAGTGTTTTACCCTTACCGCCTTGAAAGATTTGATGTTAGATGAGCAGGATTTTAATTCAGCAGCTACTTTGTTACGCAAAAGCAGCTCTGATTCCCAAACTTGTAGCTGACAAAAAAGGACCAGAGCTGTAATTACCATATTTAATTGCCTTTTTGTTTTTGCTTTCCTGATGGAAATCTTCTCAAGTCAGTGGAGATGAGGGGAAATTACGTTAAAGCAAAAAGTGTTTTGTTTCTACTGAAATGTTGAGAAAAAAACAGAAACGACATAATAATATATACTTATAAAATATATATATAAAAAAATAAAATTAGGTTTGAGCATTAAATTTAAATTATGTAAATATGTCGGCTCTTGGGAACTTACACGTTAGTATCCTCTTCATCAAGGTGGTTAACAGGCAAGGAACAAAAATAAAAATACCCCAAAAACCTATGGAAGGTGTAAGGGGGGGAAAAAAGTTGGTATTTTTGCAATTATTTTTGTTTTAGTTCAGGTGAGCTTAATAATAGTATGTAGAGGCTTCTATATAAAACTTCTATGTATTATGAGCAGTGTTAAAACTCCATTTTAACAATATTGGCAAGTAAACACTTGACCTGTTGCATATTATTGTAGTAGAGATGTTTCAAAGAGTCTTATCAACCTTTGCTTGGTTCATTTCTTGAAGAGGTCTGAGCAGCAGGCTTTGTCTAGATTTCAAGGGAGATTCTTGCATTAATGGGTGAGTCTCTCATTTCCTGAACTAGTATCACGTAGCACACCTTATTTTTATGCCTCTTTTTCCCCCCATTTAAGTGCTAGTGCTTGCTCTCACCTTCATAGAAAAGAGTTAAAACCAGTTGTAGAGGTCTTGGAGAATCAGCTGCCTTTTTATTATGGTCTGTCTTGTTACGATGTTGCTGTATCTTAACGTGTAACAGAGGAAATGATTTAAGTAAAAACAGTAATTAATATTGCAATAAAAAAAGTTCACGAGTAAGGTGGGGAAGGGGAAAGAACTTGTGGCAGAGTAATGTGTTTACACTGAAAATTGATAATAGCTTTATTCTGGTGAATTAAATCTTTTCTGGATAGACAGCATGCAAATGGGAGGTACAAGATGAGCAAAGGATCTGGGATTTGACCTTTCTGTTTGTAAAATTAATGAATAAATTTCATGATAAGACACTAGTCTTATGCAAAATGGTAATGAGCCCATTTCCAGATCACTAGTGACTGTTCTTATTCTTATCTGCTACAAAAAATGCCTTCTCTGAGGAAGGGGAGCACAGAGCACGAAATGTTAGGTGCTATTGCACCTAGTTATAATCAACATGCGCTTTCGTGTCACTATTACAATAATAAGAGAGAAAATAAAACCTGACAAACTGTAACGGGAGGCTGGGTTGTGTGTTTCCCCTCATGTTTCAGCAACTGAAGCTGAAGATGTGAAATTGCCATTTCGTATTCACCTTTCCAAACACTGATATTATGTGTAATATTTTTTATCTGAATATAAAAGTGGATTTCCTGTGTCACTTTCACACTGGAGCTTCAGAGAATATGGAGCAATAGAGGTCTTTAGAAAGCCTATTAACTGGATCATTCCTGGAGTTTTTATATCCTGAAAATTTTGTCACAGTATTTTGAGTTGTGATCATTTAGTCGTAAGAACAATAGTTTTTCTGTCTCTCAGGGTTCTGTACAGGGAATGGACTCTTAATCATTTCACAGAGTCTACAGGGATTTTGGCAGGTCGCTGTTAGGAATATAGATGGCTACTTTCCCTTGTAGGTTAATTTAATGAGATTTCTTGATGTTATTTTTATGATCTGGAATTGTATGTTTAGATCTCCTGTCTATTACTAGAAAAAACTGTTCATCTTCAGTGGGCTGTGCTTGGCTGTGACTTGGAACTTGCTTAAGCAAGGAACACTGTACAAGCAGATTTGTGGGAATCGTCACAATTTCAATAGCTGTTTTGAAAAAGGGTGAACAAGAAATAAGCACTTTGATAATATTGTGTTATATTTAACGTTCTCGTGACACTTTTTTTTTCACTACATCAATTTTTTTTTATAAGTCTTTTGGAATCACCATCATATATATGTATACTTATAAACTTTATCACAACATGTTCTTGCAAAACTGATTAATTGTATTATTGGAGAACAGCCCAGTTGGTAAGGGACCTTGAAAGACCATCTGGTCCAACTTTCCTGGGAAGGGGAGCCTGGATGAGATTATCTAGCACTCCTTCCAATCGCATCTTGAAAACCTCCAGCAATGTGGACTCCTGCAAGTCCCTGGGGAGGTTGTTCCAGTGAATGATTGATCTCGCTGTAAATTTTTTTTTTTTTCCTTCTATCAAGACGAAACCTCTCCCACTGTAACTTGTACTCATTGCCCCTTGTCTTCTCCATGTGATTTCCTGTGATGAGAGAACCTCCATCCTCTTTGTAGCTGCCCCTTAAGTATTAAAATACTGTGATGAGTATTAAAATACTGTGATGAAGCCTTCTCTTTTCCAGGGAGATGAGACCCAACTCCTTCAGTTTTTCCTCACAGGGCATGCTCTCCAGCCCTTCAAGGCCCTTCATTGGACCTCTCCAGCCTGTTCACATCTTTCTTAATTTATGGAGACCGGAACTATTCACGGTATTCCAGGTGCAGCCTGAGGACCACTGAGTAGAGTGGGATGATCACATCTCTATCTCTGCTTATAAACCCCTTGTGGATCCAGGATTAAAAATTAATCTTAATTAAGATTAAACATATTTTTGTTTTATGCTGAGATTTTGAAAATGGTTGAAATGACCAGAGCTTCGTTATGCTGTTCTGCACTCTCTCTGTTTTTTGGTTCACAGCCAGTAATGTCAGACATGGTTTCTATTTTATTCCGTTCTTTATATGTGGGTTCTTATTTATAGAAGGTGTCTATTTCTCTGTAAGGATAAACTAAGATATCGGTCTTCATCCAAAAGTAGATGTGAGGTTGCAAGAAGGTGTATTTCGGTGCTAGTCTTTATG
The DNA here is from genome assembly GCA_947846985.1 of Fratercula arctica. NCBI lineage: Eukaryota > Metazoa > Chordata > Aves > Charadriiformes > Alcidae > Fratercula > Fratercula arctica. Next base: position 34,051,137 of record CANTUZ010000008.1, read on the forward strand.
TAACTGTGTTCCTGGTCAGCCTTCCCACATGAAAAGAAAAGGTTATATGAAGGATTGAGACAAAGCTGCTCTGGCTCTTCTTTGCATCTCAGGTTTCAGTCCAGATCCAAATCTGGCCCTGGGACAGAAGCAACACTTGTCTCATTAGTCAGTTTTTCTCTTGTCAGGGGCCAGTAATGCTGACTGACACAAATGAACGTGAACTTTTTGGGGGAGGTAGAGAGAAGAGTGCTTGTGTGACTTGATTCTGCCCAGGAATAAAATACTGAATTATTGTTTTGCTGGTTTCTTAATGTGGAAATATTAATATCTCACGGTTCTGTTGCTGCTATTCTTTCGTGTTTATTTACACTGATGGGAGACAGTTGCTTGGCTGCAAGTCCAATCCGTTTCCAGAGGGGCAAAAATTTTCTGTAAGGGTCCTTTTCTAGCTTCAGGAGGTACCTGGGCTCTCGTGATGTTTTTGAGAATGGCTGCCCTCTGCAGCTCAGCCCACTGAAGAGAGCGTATGCTCTAAGACAAGACTGATATTGATTTGTATTCTTCCCACTGGTTTTGAAGGACTTAAAGTTCTTGCCTTGTAGGATTTGGGGACATTGAGTTAATTACACAGGATTTTCCTTTCTGTGAGTCATTTTTTTTATACATTTCTTTTTGCTTTGTATATAAAAACCTTGAAACCTATACTTCTTTCTAAAGCAGCTATTTTGTCATATACAACATATTTTTAATGATTTGAGGTGCCAAATTAAACACTCCTTTACCTGTATGTGTGGTGTTTTTTGTTTTCTGCAGAAGTCCAATATTTAAAATAAGAAACCAAAGTCAGTTTCACTTTTGCTCAAGTTTCTCTTTAAGGAGTGAATTCTTTGAAGAAATGTCTCAAGAAAGATGTTATTTTTATCTAAAGAATGTAAAATTGAGAAGAGGAGATCTAAGGCTAAGTTGCCTAAGATCAGCCATTTCTGCTCATTTTCTACTAAGTCTGCTTAACTACTGTGTACCCATTAAATTTTCCTTTGAAATGAGTGAAATGAAAGAAGATACCTGACGTGCTCAGTAAAGCAATGGGCATGGAGACCTAGAAATACGTGCAAGATACAGAAATAGTAAAATAATACCCTGCTGCTTAAATAATTGCAAATAGGTTGGGAGTGGGTGAGCTTCTTTGTCACACTGCCCCTTCACTAAGTGAAGGCACTTCTTAAGGTACTTAGTTTAACTGGAAATACTATAATGCAGACAGGAAGCCCAAACTACCCAGTTAATCCATTCTCTGACAATACAGATATTTCTGTATATTGCAGGAGGAAGTGAAAATGACATTAAAAATACAGTCCACCATTATTCATCTGCCTTTAAAATGAGGTGGCGTGACCTAGCCTTGCAGGCTGTTCTGTGCAGCCGTATTCCTAGATGCTCATCATGTCTGCCTAGCACCTCAGGGGAACATCCCAGCTAAGTAGAAACCCACCCAAGTAGTGGCCTGGAGTTGTCATAAAGGAGCGCAAATCACAGAGTAGCAGGGCTGGGTTACAGGTAGTCGCTACCCCAGTCAAAAGGTTTGGGGAAACAAGAAGCAAGTGACTTTTCTATCCCAAATTCATACACTAAAGCACGCTTAACTTCTTCGCTAGCCCGACTTGAAGGAAAATGTAAAGTGTACAAAGGGCTTTGATGTCACTCTGTTATGTTTGTAGGTAGATGCTGGCTCCATCTGCTGCCCAGTAGGGTTTTAACAGGTCCTGAAGTCTTACTTTCTCTAGCATCTTCATCTCGGTCCAGTAACTGATTTGCATTTGGAGGACTGGGAGTGGGTCTAAAAGCATTTTTTTCCCCAATGTGATCCTATCAAGTGCTTGATGCTGGCCGGAGGATTTTTGGAGCGGTTCATAAGAACAATACGGGAATTTGTACATACTGAAATAAATTTAAAAAAGGAGGGAAAGGAATGATATAATTTATATAATTTAGTATTTTATATTTGTATAATCAATTTATCATATAATTTGTTGCTAGAGGAGACATGGGAGTTAGCTTATTGTTATTTTAAATATATTGATAATCATGATGATGTAACTTACCTCTTCCAGGGGCTTGGTACAGTTCTACAGCTGTCAAAATGAGCAGACTTCAAAAACTGACTCATTCACAGAAAGTGGCGCTCTGTTCAAGCCAATTAAAACTTGCTTCTCTAAACTTTAACCTTTCTATTTAAGCACAAAACTATTTTGATTTTATCAAACTGGAACATCTTGAGTGATCTCCATCACTTTTCCTGAGCCCAAGGAGCCAGACATAACTGGGAAAAGTGAGGGATTTAGGAATAACTTGGTACGTTTGGAAAGAGCAAGCTGATGACAAGACTTCATCTGAAGTTTTGATTTATCCAGAGTACTTTTTCAAACAAAGAGTCTAAGAAACCTTTACATGTTTATAAGACAATGTAAATTGTCTCTAATTTCCATTACACTGTGTTTAAGTTCTGTTAGATGCCTAAGTGCTCTGTGGTACTGGCTATACTGCGGAGTCCATCGCATTCAGCTGTTTTTAGTTCATCCGTTCCTGAATGTTTATTATTTGTGTTTCATTGTGTGGCAATGCATAAAGCTTCCCTAGCAAACTGGCTTGCTCAACAAAATCTGTCTTGTGTCATTTACAAGTAAGACAGAAGTAAACCTCAGCCATGTGAGTCAGTCGTGCCCATATTTTTATTATGAAACCGGCCTGCCATGGCAGCTTAAATTAGTACTGCATAAGCAGGTGTAATTGCAGTTGTGGTTCAGTATCATTCATTTAAAGAGAGCTTGGGTTGTGATTCCTTTTCAAGGGTACCTCAGACTTCAACTGAGGTGAAGCTGAAGGACTGAATGTCCCCGAAAGACAGCTGGCCCGGTTATCCAAGGACACAGTTTCTTTTGGCTTCTGCGTAGTTTCAGAGGCTCGGTGCTTTTGGAAACTGGGTAGAGTGGCAGATAATAGTGAAATAGCCCTCAGGAATGATCACCAGATTAGGAAAAGATTAGTCAAATGGCTTTACACTTTTGACATTTTTATTTAGATAATAATGCTATTGAAATAACCTAATTTGAATGAGATTTTTATTGGAAAAAATGCATACACACATCTGTTGTATTTAAAAAAAATACGTCATGATGCTTATCTGTTTTCCGTATGACAAGTAAAAACTCAATTATGTTTTTATGGGCATAAATCTGCATCCTGTCATGCATTGCGGTGTGTTGGTACTTTGCCAAAAAGGTGGCAGACTGCAGTGCTGTGAATCTGTTGAAGAGCATACAGATTTGTTTCAAGAAAATCAGTGAAAATACATGCCATTCTGATTGAGCAAATCCAAATTACTTCAATCTATGATTAATTAAATCAGGTTGCTTCAAAATTCATAACGTCTGGAATGACCTTACTTAATGCTATCAGTACTTTAAATGTCTCCGGAGAACTTGGATTAGCTGAGTACCCTGTTAAAGAAAGGATGTCCTATGTGAGCAAGTTGTCCCAAAGGGATAAAACTGGTACGTCTCAGATGCCCTAGAGGAAATGCATACCTGAATGCATGTGACAAAAGGCAGCTAAGGTATCAAATAAGAAGCTTAGAGGTTAAAATTGCAAGATCAGTATTTTATCCAGGTTGGAAAGAGAGGATGTTATGTATACATTGCAAATAACCTTCTCTGAGGAAAGCTTATTGAATATAAGGTGAATCAGAGATAATATTTCAAGATGAAGTAATCGCTCTGAGGTGTTGCTGTGATTTTTGAGCTGTAGCGACATACCCTACACAATTCATGTGACGCTTTTAGAAGTGTTAGCTTTGGAAGCTGCAGAGCAAACTGATGGAATTTTCCATCAAAACGGTATAGGTGGAGGTCTGACAGTGGAGCCACTGCTGCAGCACTGTTCCTGGCGTCGGGGAGGGGGGCCGGGGGGGGGGGGGGGTGTTCTTCTTCTTCCATCCAAAGCCTGGAAATTTTCAGCCACCCTTCTGTATATCTTGCACTTGTTCCTACACAGCTTTGGGAGCATATGCTTGTATTCATAGTAGATATAAATACTTATGGAGTCTCAGAAACATTCAGACAACTGTGTGCATCTGTGAACCTGCAAACCTTTTGGGATGGATTTTAACAGGTGTAAATCTGCTTCTAGTTCTGATGTGTCTCTGCAGATGCCATCTCTGCAAAGCCCGTGCACACAATTCAGTAACTTCGTAGACAGAGAAGGCTGGCTGCCAAGAAAAATTAACTCCATGTCTTGTGTCAGTTAAGCAGTTTAATTGGCTTTCACACCTAAGGCTGAAATAAAAACCAGCTACTACTCGTCACCATGCTGGTGAGAGCAAAGAGACTGGTCTCTTTGTAGAGTAACACACATCCGTCTGCTTCAGAGGGAATTTGTTACAACAGACTGTGTCCTACTACACTGGAATTCAGCTTCCTGACTCCATAAACGATCTCCCCGTGCAGTGCAGAGTCCTTGGTCATCTTCTCATACACGTCTTCCATGTCCAAAGTAATCCTGACATGGATTCTCATGTGCTGGGTGGCTCCTTTCCGTACAGCTTTCTCCCTTCCCATGATCTGCAATGTAGCTGTGCTGGTGCAAGAGCGTGCTTTCTTTCCAGCTGGCTCTGAAGTGGGTGCCATTGATCTGATGTATTGCAGAAATACAGAACTATTGGAACAGAGGCTCCAGAATTGAGGTATTATGCAAATCCAGGGAAAAAAACCAGCTGCTAACTCAAGCAGCACCAAAGAGGAAAAGGATTTGGTGTGCAAGAAGAAAAAACAAAGGAGGAGAGGCCATAGTTGTGCACAGTGGAGTGTGAATTAAGTAGAGAAAGGATAGATGGAAAGACCAAGAAAAGGAAAACTTGAGAGAAAGTGGCAGAGAGGAAGCATTGACGGGAAGGGAGTCTGGGGAATGTGCAATTCCTCTCCAACTTGCAGAGGCTGTGTGGGAGAAGACTGGAGCCAATACACAGTCCACAGAAGAACAGACATCTCATTTCACATTTACAGAGTATGGGTAGAAATTGTGTTGCTCAGATGGTGTGCCAGTTAAGCAACTAAGCCCCTGAAGGCAGCAGGCTCTCGCTAGCATCTGTTTTACAACTCTGGATTAACACAAACGCTAAGAGAGTTGCACCATGTCATACTCGAGTCCTGTTGAAACACCCGAGTTAGGATTACACTGTGCAGCCTTCCAGCCCTGCATCTCATTAGAAGCATTTTCATCCTGTTGTGCCCTGCCATTAAATGAGAATGTCCATTTGTTGGTGGGGGAAGGGGAGTTAAAAATCGGAACAGAAAGAGATATTAATATCACAGATAAGTCTGCCAATAAGATCCTCGAATGAGTGAGGCTGTGAGTCAGGGATGGTGTTTCTTGACATGGTTTCCTTTCTTTTTCTGTTTCTCCTTGCATCAGGATGTTACTCTTTTAATAATCCAGCACTCAAACATCGGAAGGTAATTTGGGGCCATTACTAGCACAAATTTGAACAAGTCAGTAGCTCAGTGCTGTCATCAACTCTGAGTATTACTTACGAAAAAGACCTGACCTGCCAAAAATAAGAACTTTAAATTGATTAATTTTCTTATCTCCTTAAAAATGTACATGAAAAAAATCAGTTCATCACAGGGTTTTTTTTGTCTTTGCTATGCTGCTGCTTCTAGTTTAAAATTTTGTTTTGAAACACTCTAGGGAGAGGGAAAAGGATAAATGAATAATTTTTATGAGATGGTCCTTGAAACGGGGGATTAATGCATTTTGAGCCATATTATTGTATACCTGGATGTGTCGTTTGTTTCTTATGGCTTCATTCTCTCAGTAAAACTGTCTTGATGCTTCCTGCCTGTGTTCAGATGTTTTGGCAAATTAGTCCTTGCAAGCAGTATGCATGGTTTTTTGGTTTGGTTCTTTTTTTAACAATTTCTAAGGCTCTTAGAGTCGTTGGAAGGATTTGGATGTATGTTCAAACTAAATAATGGCTCAGAAGGCTGTCTTAAACTTACTTTTTCGTGTCAGTGCAAATGTCTCTCTCATTTTTTTTATCACGAATCTAACATTTTTGTGACTGTGACCGACTCTGCTTCCATTTAGGTCATATGAATTAATGATTGGTTTGCTAACGTCTATTATCCCTTAACAACAGAGAGAAGCATGCTGATTTAAAAATAACAATATCTGCATGGAACTTTTTATTGCTCCTCTGCCACAGCCTTTACTGTGTTTTCATATTTCTAGTGTCAAAGGGGTGGCTTTCAAGATAGTTTCTTTCAAGGTATTCGTGACAGTGAAGTCAAATACTTTCCATAGAAACCAGACAGCAGCTTTTACTGGTATCAACATATGCCGCTATATGCTCCCCCTGCCTAAGCTGTAGAAAGTTCTTTCAGCAATGCGAATCCCTGTCTCCTGTTCCCTTTTCCTCTTCCCTTTCTCCCTGAAAGTGCTTTTGTTCAAGCACAAAGGCTTCCCCAGCCTGACCATGCAATTCTTTGCACCACAATTTGGGAATCTCTGGAGCGTGAATGCTGCTTCTTCCTCAGAGACAAAGTGCTTTGTGAAAGGCATTGGACTGTTAAGCCTTTGTGGTTTGGTTTTTTGGTTTGTTTGTTGGTTTGGGTTTTTTTAATGGTGTGTCATCACTTTCTAAAAAAACCTATATTTCAGGAGTAATGTCACTGGGATTTATCTGTTGTGATGGGATAACTGTTTTCCAGCTCTAGTAAAGATTTCTGAATTAAAGAAAATGATCAGAGTAGAACATACTTAGTAGAGAAGATTTGTTATTATAAAGTAGGGCATGTCACGTACTTTCTTTTTGACTTTGAGAGAGTCAGAGATGCTTTAATTCATTATACATAAACCTTGATGCACTTGTCACATGTATCTCTTTTTGGTGTTGCTTATTTGAACTGTAATTTCTTAGGTCAGGAATTCTTTCTTGTGTATGTAGAGCTCTTAGCACTGTGGAGCTTGATGTCATTTGACACCTCTCAGCATTACTGTAATACATATAATTAAAAATCATCAAGGGATGTTTTATAGAATTTTTTAGACTAACTTGCAGCTGCTTAAACTCTGTGATTCCCCGTTGTCTGCATCATTTAGGAATTCTTTATCATTAGCATTATGATGAACGTGTATGTATTTGGATTTTGGAAGCAAAAGCTGGGAAAGAGATATATGTATATATATATGACTGTTAAAGTCCTCAAAATATAACACTTCCAAATATACCATTTTTTTTCAATTCTAAATTTTTCTGAAGGTTATGCAGAAGCGCAGTGCAAACAGTTTGAGAACTGAAATGGGGTGGGTTTTTCAGAATCTCTGTGTTCATGATAAAGAGGAAAGGTTAAGGGGATCTGATACGCTGCATGGGAAACATCCTCTTCTCTAGAGCTTGGGAGCACAAGATCCAAAGAAGAACACGTTTATTGTCCTCTTTTTCTAACGGCAGTGAAGTAATTACTTACTGAGATGGCTCCTAAAGCACTTGCTGTCATCTAGACTTCATAATGACAAATTCTTGGGTCAAAGTAGCAAGTGAGTTGGGGTAATGGTGATTAATGACTCAAACAAAAATAGGTTTTTACTGTGCGTTTATAACTGGAGTGGCATGCCTTTGATATTCTCATCGGTATGGCCTTGAGGGCTGCATACCTGTTGGACTTGTTGCTGTCCTTGAGGCTGGAGAAAGATTTAAGAATTTGGCTATGAAGATCCTTGTTCGGCGGTGAGGATTAAATTGATACTAAGTCCTTAAGGCTGCCTCGTGCCTTACTATGACAAAGGTGTGTGTCTTAAACAGCATGACACCTAGTCGCTAAGTATGGGGAGACTTCTGTGCCCCATAAAAGGGACACGTATAGGGGAATATATTTGTCATCTCACCTGTGTCCTAGGAGGAGTTGTTGAAGGTAAAATGTCGTCTTTGAGGGTGCACTGTAGGTCACCTCATGATGGAGTGTTATACCAAAGGGCAAAATTAAGATCTAAGGAGCTGGAATGTAATGATATAATTGTATTTTCTTTTTCTGAATGCCGTAAACTGGAACAGGAATACTGTTTTATTATTTCATTTAGCATGCAACAGAGTGCTAAGTTTAATGGCATGTGTAGGCACATGTGAATATATGTGTGTAAGTTTGATGCATCTGTGTGAGGTAGCACACAGGCAAGTAGCAATAAGCAGAATTTACTCCATGTAAGTGCAAGTAACAAGGTACGCAGCATGAGCAGTTTTTAATAGCCCTTTCATATGCATTTCAAGTATGTGTTTACTATGAGAGGTATGTTTTATCCATAAACTGAGGCAGACTTAAATGTTGCTTTTCTAAATCCTCCTAGAACAAAACTTCTAGTGAGGGCTGGATCCAGTGCTCTGTATGACAGGAAAAGGAAGAGCTGCAATTTGTATGTGACTGGATGTGCATATGTCTTGGTGGGGGTTATGATTTGAGAGTTTGGGATAATACAGTTGATGGCTTCTGCTCTGAGTCTGTGTCTGCATGTACTACAACTCACTGTAATTAACCTGATGGGGGAAGAAGACTCAGAGGAGAATAATTGAACTCCTTTGATTCAGTACTTTTCTGTTCTGAGGAATTTCTGAGAAGCCTTGGGAGTTCGTTGTGTCCTGTGAAATTTATCTAGTGAGACAGGGATTTACTCCTTGGGCATGTGCTTGACGACATCTTCTGCCTGTTCCTGTGTGTCTGTATGGTGGGGTCAAGTTATTCTACCTTGCTTCTGTCTTCTGTTTTCCTTCTTCAAACTGAGATGATTCTTAGGGATAGTATTAAATGCTTTGCATTAACATAGCACTGAAGTGTGGCCAGCAGATTACCCAGCATGTTAGACAGGGCTTCAGTATTCTCCTGACAAAGTAACCTTGCCTTTGCTTTTCCTGCCTTGAATTTTAAAAGCAAAGTGATTTGGCACTCTCTATGCTTAGCAAAATTTGGATTACTGGTGCAAATCCTTTATTACAAGAGGTAGGATAGTGGGGGTTTTATATAGAACAAATGTCCTTTCTTTCGCATACTAGCCATTGGTTTAAGTCAATGTATCTGGAGAGTCCTTGTAGTTCACTAGTGTGATATTCCACGTATGCATCATCATTATAAATTCATTGAGATTTAATAATATTCAGTTTAGCTGAGATCTTAATAGTAGCACTCTTCTCATATTTGAAAATATTTGGTGAACAAAGTTGAGGATTAAGAATCATGATGGGTAGTACAATAACAATCAGTTCAAAGTTTGACTACTGAATTTTGTCCTTTTCTTAACTTTTATGTTATTACCAGATGTAGTAGCCATAGTTAATTTTTCCTAGCTGCCCTTTTGTGAAAAACTTCTGCATGTGACTTGTATGTGCTGCACTGAATAAGCTTGAGAACAGGTACAGCAAGCCTAAAGAGTTGTTCATGCATGAAAAGCAAAGGACTAAACCGAAAGGATCCAAGCATGGCCAGACAGAGGAGCCTTTTATGGGTTTAACAACAGGATGCTATTATTGCTGGTTGACACTAATCTCTACAGAAGCCCAAAGTGCTGCATTTTGGACTTCCGGAAGGATGATTTGCTCCATGCTCAAGCTGAAAATACAGCACATCTACTTGCACTGTCTACTTTTCTTCAATCACAACCTGACAGTAGAATTCTCCAAGTTTCTGAACATCAGCCAAAATATAAGCATGTTATATTGCAGTCTACTAGGGAGACATGTCTGTATCAATCTGGGGACAGGGAATACATGTAGAAAGAACGGAAGTCTAAACACCATGTTTTGTGTAGATGTTGATCGATTCTAGGTGACTGTTGTTTGTTATTAAAACTTGTTAGCCAGAGATAAAAAGTAATTTATTACAAGTGCTCAAAATGCCTCTTCTCCAGTCTCCACGCATGAGAGAGAGATACTCGGAAAACACAGGGGGAAAAATTTAAAGCATTTAATTTGGGTTTTTTTGTTTGTTTGGGTTTTTTTTTTTAAAAAAAGATGCCACCTGAGCATCTTACTAGTTGAGCTGTATGTCAGCTCTTCATTCTTTGACTCCAGGAGCTGCTTGTGAATGAGACCTGAGTGCACTTGCCCTCCCATAACCTGCTCAAGAGGCCTTTCCTTCCTTACTGCTCCATGGTCCTAGTGTGCGTGCTCTCATGCTCTCTCTCTTCCCTGTAATTAGATTTGTGGTAGTAGGTACCACACTTGCAGTGAATGTTGTACCACCTTGTCTTCTGGAAGGTCGGCACCTGATAGCTAGCTGGAAAATAATGCATTTGCTTTTGTCGTATTTCATTTACCATTGTTCTTTGCCTGTTTTACTTCCATTTCTCCTTAATGTTTTTGCTTTCTTTTCACCTCTCCTCTGCTTTCTGCCGTCTTATAATAACATTTTGCCTTTTCATTTCGTTCTTCTCTCACATATTATACTGTTTTTAAGCCCTTTTTTTCCCATCTTTCTCCTCTGTATTCCACTGCTTCTCCTCTTCCAGCACCTGTCCTTGCCGTTGTTGCTTCTTTAGCTCTTCAGCATCATCTGTAATGCAATAGCTTCATGATCACCTCAGACTGGTGTTCCAAAAGGAAGTGCTGTCCTCCTGCTTTCCTCTTCACCCACATCATCTCTGGTGTGCTTGTACCTATTGTGTTTGTGCAAGCGTATTGCACGCCCTCAAAGCCAAAGAGGCCATCATGCTGGCAGTGTGGAGGGGCCACCAGCGCTGTGACAGCACTGATTATGGATCTCTGGATTTCTGAAGGAAGGGGCCTCCTTGAACAAAAGAAAAATCAAGGGATCTCCAAAACCTTGGGACAGTCGGCGTTAGTAGAGTAGTTGGGAGTTAGTAGTTGTTTTAAAGGGAGGAGGAGAGAGATCTGTAGTTAAAACTGTGACTGTTTGTGTCCTGGAGATCACATTAAGACTGTGATTAATGAGTCCTAACACCTTGTCCTGCAACCAAAGAGTGGTCTTCTCTGAGACGGGCTGTTATATGCTGTTGAGAGGGAAATAGAAGGGAGCTAGAGTGCATCGAACCAGCTACCTGGTTAAACCTGAGCATGCTAGTGCATTGTAATGGCTTTAGCAAGGACCTATCAAACATTGCCAAAAAAGAGACATTGCATTCATTGAACAAGAGGAAGGAGGGCTGGAAGCATGCCTGCCAGTTCGGGGGGGATACAGTCCTTGCCATTTTGTCTTGCCATAATGCATAAACATACTACGCGCTTATGGGACGTGCAAGACCCTTCTGCAGTTAACAGTGACATTGGAAAAAAAACAAATAAAGCTTTCAGACATCACAGAAAATATGAATAGTAACATTATTGTCAGCATGAGAGAACATAGTATTTACTTGGGAATACTGGTCATCTTGCTAAGTCATCTGAGTCTATATAAAACCCACATAAAGTTTCATAGAGGTTTGGTGTTGCCAGTCCCAAGTGCTCAACGAGAATGAGTCACATCTTCCAAGATCACAAGATTTGCTTAAAAATCAGAGAGGTTTATTTTTAATTGGTTTTCATTTTTATTTGCCTTTTTATGTCAAAGCTGATTCATTTTTTCCAGTTTTTCTGTGATCGTTACTACTAGCAATGTCTACCCCCCTCTTTTTTTTTTTCTTTAAAAAAAAAAAGGAAGGCACTTTTAACAAGAATACAAAATATTTCAGGACATGTAACAAAATCATGTAATAGCTGCCAAGTCATGTTAGCAGGTAATTATCGAAGTAGTCCCCCTTTTAGTAAAAAGAATGAGAAGTAGGAGGTTGTAAAATAAAATAAGATTAAGCTAAAGTTTCATACGTGCTGCTTTGAGTAACCAGTAGTCACACCCTAGAGAAATGTGTCGTCACTGGAACAATATGTTTTATTAAGGACTGGGTACAAAATTAATCTGTTCACAAAAATTTTGACTAATATTTCTAGGTATGTGGAAGTTTGTTGCAAGTGGTTTGCTTTTCAAAGTCCTCTTCTACCCCTCCTCCCCTCCCTTCACTTCTGTTAAAAATCAAACGAGGAAATCAAGTAAATCTTAACTCTATACATTTAAGGTAAAGCACTGAAGTGGAAGGGTTATATACAAGGTTTCTTCTGTTCTTCAGTTTCTCCATGAGGAGTTCTTTGACAGTACTGCAACTGCAAATTTCATCAGATAAAAATCTGTCCCTAGTGCTCTGGGATTTTTTTATTTTTTATTTTATTTTAAATAAAACTCTTTCTATCGGGTATCCTTACTGGGATGCTCTTGGTAAAATTCTTTTGAAGAGTCAGAAGTTCTGCACAGACCCCAGTTGTGGTGCACTGACACAGCACATCCCAAAGCAAGGGGATGCAAGGCATGGGCACCTCTTTCGGTTAGAAATTTATGATTTGAGCCCCAGCTTTCAGATGATTTGCCTTTTGCTTTTATAATAGAAAGAGGTGGGATTTTTTTCTCTTCACAGCAGAGGTTAATTTTAATTATGCAAAACCAGTCTGTGGCGAATTTTAGTGGACAGTAGGTACTTGCCATGGTAGCAGCAGCATTCTAAATGTTTTTATTCCATGTCCAAATTAGTCTTGTAGGTGGCTTTTGAGCAAAACAAAAAACCCCAAACCAGCTCCCTGCTGGTATTTCTTTTAAGGAAGTCTTTTGTATTGGAGGAGACAAATTCAGCTGCGATGGAATCAAGCACTGTGGAAAGATGGGGCATTCGCTTTTGCAAAACTTGAATTTAGCCTACCATTTAGATTTTCCTTGGTACACTGTATTACTGTATTACTCAGAGTAATACAGTAGTTCTGTAGGGAGTTTTTCCCTTGGTCAAAGATAAGCAACTAGTTTAAAACCAATTGCAGGACAGATATATTAAAATATACAACTTTAAAACTTTAGTGAAGCGGCAACTTTTCTTTTTAAGGTTTTGTTACCTCAAATTAAGGTGGCACCAGCTACCGCCTGTCTCTGCAATACTTCTACGTAGTCTGAAGAGGTATCATTCACCAATGAGAGTGAAGTAAAGTGTCCCAGCAGCTTTACGGGGCAAGGCATATTGCTCAGCAGCTGGAGTTCAAACCCTACTCAAATCTTGCACCAAGTCAAAAAGGAGCTTGTGAGAAGGTTCCCTTTACTAGATCTATTGTGCAGAACTTTCTATTCTGCTGAACTAACTGTAGATGAAAAACATGCTTCTGGGTAAGTAATTCCACGTGGAGGTTGAAATTTGTCTTTCAACTAGCTGCATAATAGAACGCTGTATGCTTGCTCCAGCTGCGTGGAAGGAGAAATACATGCACTGTTTTGCTGATTTATTTTTAATAGCAATCCATTAGTGAAAGCTGTACTCATTTACTGTAGTTTAGGAACTGAGGAGTCGAATTAGGAAATATTAGCACTGTGGGTGCCTGCGATCTATTTTTTTACGTACTTTTTATCTTTAGGTAAACTACGTCAGAGAAATACAAATGCCAAAATCAGCATTTGAACTTTATCTTTTTTTTTTTTCCTTGTTCAGATGGTAATCGTGACATTTTCTGAAGGAAGGCTATAAATGAAAATTCTTGTTAGCAAGCCCAATGGAAGACTGTATTTCTTAAATATTAAAATAAATTTGTTTCTTATTTGTGAGCATGCTGGTGGGTCACTAAAAATTTAATGCTTGATTATCGTATGTCTTTAATTTCCTTTTAGCATTATGCTGCTAAATCCTGTTGAGTGCTATTATATAATAGTTTCAATAACCATAAATAGTAATAACGTTTGAAACAGGGAATGCCTTCATGTGTATTTTAAAGAACAACTTCAAATTATTGAGCCTGTGAAATGTTAATATGTTGCAGATTACACTGTACTGCTTAGCTGCAACGTTAAAAATGTGCGTGATACATTCAGAAAGTTCCTCGTAGGATGCCTTGTTAGGTCAAAAATATAAATGCTCTCCTTCTGTCCTTAAAGTCCTGTTTATAGTTAGACAATTAATTGTAGAAAACATTTTTTTAGTTGCTGGGTTGTTTTTTTTTCATATAAGGCAACCTTGTCTGGAGGAATGTCATTGGTAGTTTTTTCAGATATTGAACTAGATACTAAGAGAATGCTCGTTTGCTGTGAATTGAATGTTATAAAATACCCTGTGCTCTAAGTATGATCATCCTCAGGCTGTCACAAATTCCGTTTCATAGGATTCCACTGCTTTTAAAACAACTACTTCTGTCTCTCTCTGTTTTACTAAAAATGATATGTAGCCATTGACCATAATTTTTGGTGTCTAACTTTCTAAAGGCATGAAAATGGCCTGCAGAGATGTTTTTATTAGGCAGAATTTAGGATTAGTGCAGTATTTACCTTAGTCTAGTTAAATTGTTCAGATTTCAGCAAATTAGGTTGTGTGTTTGTAGGTGCTTCGGGACTGCAAATACAGCTATTTCATAAGCATTTATCCCTTGTTCTCCATCTCTCCGTACATGTGCCTGTGACACTGTGCTTATGTTCTGTGTGATGATCATAGTTTGGGTGATGAATTCTTTGTGGTAGGGAAAGTCTCTCTTACTTTTCTAGACCTTTGTGTCACTTTGTGTATTCAGACATGGTTATGATAATAATTTGCAGTGTTGCAAAGAAATACATGTTGTGTAAGGTCTTAACAGAGAAGTCTGAGAGAAATCTGGCCATTTGGTTGTTCCTGTTGCTCACTTATGTGATTTCAGCATTCTGTATATAGAAATGTATTAATTCTTTCTGAACTTGGAGCAGTCCACATCTTCCATGCCTCCTTCAGGATGCTACCATTATCCTGGTAATGTCTAAATTCACATTTATCTTCGGTTTCCCAGTGTGGTTCATCTGACTGCCCACAGAATGGGCCAGGCTGCTGTGCATTTTCCACAGCAAAAGGTTACTGGGCAGTGCAGACAGCCCAAAAATCTTGGGCTATTCCTGACGCCTGGGAGACAAGGCATAGGCGATGGTCAGTCTGTGCTGGCCAGGCATCGTCTGTCTGCTGCTCTTGGCCAGCAGATGGCAAGCCCAAGCTGACATTGTCCTGGCAAAATGGCTTGCAAACCAAGGGAAAGAAGCGAGAGTCCCAAAACTGGTGTCAAGCCTTTGGAGACAGCTGCAATATGATGAAGACAGTAGAGAAAATTCTGTCTATACAAAAAGTGTAAAAAAAAAAAAAACCAAAACCAAGAAGCAAAAAAACCTCAACCAAGCAAAGAAAAAACCAACCAAAACCCACCCAACCAAAAACCCACAGTGTTAATTCATCAGAACTGCTTTATGCAGAACACGCCGCTCTGTTCAGCTGAGAGAGATATTCTATTGAGAGGGGAAACCCAATAAAACTTGGAAGCTTGTGCACCAAAGATGATACGAATTTTGGCAAGAGCTGAGCAACACAAATGCTGCCAGATGAGGAAAAAACGTCTAACCCTTGCTGGTGGCAGTGACTACCGCTGACCCTGCTTTTGGGGAAGCAGGCACAGGGCTCTGAGTCACAGGGACAAGAGGCAGCAATGGGGGTCAGAAAGAGTCCTGGAAGGGGGATGTTTGAACAGGAGGATGAATTTTTGGGAGGTGTCTGGGTAAAGAAAGGTAATCCAGAAGTTGAGAAGTACTCCACTGTCGCTTTCTCAATTGTATTTCCTAAAGCTTTCTTTGTAGGAAAAGGTGAAACCGGCCTCACAGGTAAGCAAGAATTTCAGTGATGGGCACTGGTAATAGACAGAGAGCAAATCAAATTTGCACCACAGGTTTGTCTTTAGGTAGCTGAATATCTAAGATGCACGTACAGATTTCTTGGTTTTGCAAACAAATATTTGGGTCTGTTCACTACTTGAAAATTTGGCCTTTGGGAAAAAAGATGCTTTTATGTATTATACTAAAGTGCTTTGAGCAAAGTTTAAAATCATTATATTCTATAGCTGTAGAGTCATTTTGGAATGACTTATTCAAATATCCTTATAGTCGATGCTGTATTCGTATTTGAAAAAATTCAGGAAAGATTCATCCTAAGCTGTTTCTATCCAGTACTGCGTTAAAGAAACAGGAAAATATAATAATTTTGTCACTTTAAGCTGCTTAAACCTTCAGGGAATAAAGGGTTACTACTTAAATTTCAGATGAAAGGAGTGTTTTGTGAATTCATCTGTGTCATGTATTCATACCTGAATTAAAATGAGCCATGATGTACTGCACTTTCTCGGGAACATTACATAAACTTCCTTGTTCTAAACCACGCATAAGTTTCAAATGTGCAAACAGAACTGAAAGAAACTTTGCAGTAGCTTCTCCACAAGCAGGAAGCCTAATATTTACACATCAATCAATAGGGTAACAGACACAGAGAGAAGCCGTACTCTCTCCTACAAAACTTGGTTTAACTGGTGAAAGAAGGTAGGATCTATCTGAACAACAGCTTGCTTTTTCTTTAGACGTGTACGGTTGGGGATGAGTTTGGCTTGAGTTCTGCGGAACCTCGTTGGCCAAGATTTGGAGTTGTGCAATTAAAACAAGGGCTTGTTTAGAAGTAAGTTATATTTGGAACAGTCTGCTCCTGCTTTAATTTCTGGGATTTTGATCAGGTCTTTCATTAGTGTTTTTGCGAAACTCCAAAGAAGATTAGCTGAGGAAAAATCTGATCCTGATACAGCTTGCTTTGGCATAGATAAGGAATTTCTTTATGTGTGATTTACTTATATCTTACTGTAAATTTTTGCTGTGATGTTTATTTCTGTTTGCCCCTCGTGCCTTTAGGGAGAAGTCCTGCCTCACTGCAGGCAGACAGGCAAAGGGAAGCAAGAACACAACTGACTTCAGTGCAACCAGAAAGGGACAAGAAGGGACAGGGAACAGTATACTTATTATTTCTTGTTATTGTCTGATCTACACAGCTAATGATATTTTCTGACAATAAAAGTTGTCAATTTTCAATTCAAGCAAAAAGTTACTGAATCCAGGAAAAGAAAGTTAAACCTGTCTTGGTTCCTCTTGTTTCCGACATCCTTCTTGTGAGAACTCTGAAAAATGTTGTTGTTCCCTTAATTCTGTGGGTAGGAACGATTGCTAGTCGCATGTGCTACCTGCAAAGAATGGTTGAGGGAAAGGCCTGCCTGTCCTCGTACCCCTGCAGGACACCTGTCCTTTGGAAGGAGAGGAGGTGGCTGGAGTATTGGGACAACTGTGCTAAATTTCAATCTTGAGAGTGGATGTTTTGCTCTCTTACCCTGGTGGTCTTTTTCACTGCTTCAGTGGTTGTAGAGGACCAAGTGTGTGAATGCTGTGGGTATGGCATGAGCCATAAAGTAGCACGGTCCTTTCTGAGATTGGTCAGTTTTTGGTAGGTTGTTGAAATCTTTCTGGGGCCAAGGTGAGGGTAGGAACTGATGATTTTTAGCACTTCAGAACGTACATCAGTAAATCAAAGATTAGGTGGACAGGCTTAGGAGATTCTTCCAAATATCCACGGTCAACAGAAATGTGAGAAGTTCCCCCAAAATTTTAAGAATCCCTCACAATGGTAATCCTAATTGGGTGATGTCTACCAGTTTTTCTTTGTTCAAGCATATATGCCCTCCAGTTATTTATAATAGCTATTCTCAGAAGTGACTTGAAATTTAAAACAATAGTAAAAATTCTAAGTAGGCAAGGAAAACTTCAACTAATAGGCTGACAAATAGACTGGCTACTGAAAAACATGGTCTTGCAATAAAAAGTATTGTGCTAGCCTCCTAGTTATTCTAGATGTGTTGTCTATTGTAGTACTATAAGCCAGACAGTGAAGTCCAGTTTATACTACGAGACCAAATCTAATTTTCTAGTCTTTGTGATTGAAATCTCTGTTTTATAAGGCAATTTCATTAACAGGAATTACCAGAGAGAAATGAATCTCAAGTGTGCCCATCTCGAAGGGAAGTGTTCCCCAAAGAACTTTTATATACAACCTTCGGGCATAGATCCAAACCAATGGCCAGTGTTCCCTGCTAAAGCAGATTTATTTATTTGAGGAGGTAATGATTGACTGCTATAACAGTGATAAATGCAGTTAGTCACAACTGATGAGGCATCTCACCAGCATTTACAAGGTACTTCCTGTATGTTATTTTCAAAACCCACCTGTTGGCCTACGTGGATCTTCATGTCTATGCAGAGCTGCATTTAGTATTGCTTTCTTCTTTAGCATCCTGCTTGTATGGGTGTGCTTGTGTGGTACTACAATAAAAAAAAGAGGCTTTCATACATAGCTAAAGTATATTCTGAAGTAATTTTTATTTTTTTCCTCTGTTTTTAGCAGATATTTAGACAGTAATTAAAATGTGTGTCCTTGGTGATGCTGTGCTTTGTACTAAACTGAAGTTGATGACTAAAGAATCAGTTTGTTCTTTCTAGATTTTATGGGGAATCTGAAGAAAGAGAGACCTTTCAGAATGGAGGCAAGAAAATTTCTTTTCGAACTCTTCTTCTTTGTCATTCTACAACAATATGTGCATTGTTAAATGTCAAGACATTTGCTCAACACAAAAGAATGCTCAAGTTCATCTCACCATATCTTGCTCCTTGCTACGTGTATTTCTCGTTCTTTCTCAGGAAAGCATGCAGTCATACCTTCTACCGTATTACACAAAACCACCGTATTGCTTAACAACTTAGATGGTGTCTATCCTAAGCCTATGGAATACCCTGTTTTGATTGATTGAGAAAAGGCTAATAAAAGTAAATCCCTGAAACAAAACACCGCCCTCAAAAAATCCTAAACTTGCCGTATACTTCTGTAGTTGTGTTCAATTTACAATTGTTTGTTTTGTTCATTGTTGTAAACAACCCAAAATATAATATATCCTTGTGTATAATACATAATTGTTAACATAGAATTATAATTATTGCAGACTCTGGACACTTAAACTACTTTTATATTACTTAAGGTTACTTAGGTATACAGTCCTAACAGTGTTCTTACGAAAGTAGTTCTTGCTGACATACATCAGGAGGCCTTCATGAAACCGGACTCGGAGGACAGAATGAAATAGTTATGTCAAGAGGCTAATGAGTCAGCCATAGGCCAGCTTTTCCTTTAGAAAGTGCAATATATTTAAAAAGCAACATCCAATTATTATTTTAAAATAAAAATGTGAAATGATATAGTGTTGTTCTACGTTCCTTGATTTTTTTTTTTTATTTTTTTTTTGTTGGTAGCTCATGTCTTAAGGGTAGACACTGAATTAGAAGGATTCTGAAAAGGTGGCTAATTCCCAGAAAAGTAACTAAAGCATCTAAAGTGGTGGTTTTTTTTCCCAGAATTCCACCTTTAAAGAGTTTAAAAATATTTTGGAGGTTCAATGCTACTAAAACCAAATTTTGTTCTCTCTTTTTTTAAGGTTGAATTTAAGAGGATTGTGTAGATTAGAGATTGCGTTTGGCAGTAGTTGCCAGGGCTATTCTTAGGTTGATTCATTTCCTTTGTCTCCTGTGTAAAAATTGTTGATATTAATAACTGCTCTTTAGTGACTTGAGATACCGTATATTAGTGTCGGTGAGCATGTCATGGTGGCACAGCTGAAACTTAGGTAGAAATGTCAATAATACGTCTAAAAATAGTTCTGAAAAGTTCTTTGAGAAGCTACTGCCAACTTCCTGAAACGACAGGTAGTAGCACAGCAGAACAAGAAAGCAGCCCTGCCTTGCGGGTGGGTACTTTGGTCCTGTGTCTCTGACACCGAAACCAAGTACTGCATGTATGAGTAAATCATAGAAAAGCCATGGCTGACTAGAAAGCAGATTTTTTTTTTTGTGCCTTTTGAGGGATGAATATTAATCTAACTATAGGACATTCACTTACAAACTTTGAAAACCTGCAAAAGGAGGGCTGCAAATCCTAAAGAAATAACAATAGTTCAAAGATCTTAATTTGAACATCTCTACATGTATTGCATATCTATTCAGATTTTTGGTAAGTAGAAAAACCTCATAGGAAATCATTAATTCTGTCCTGAAAGCTAATGTCCATAGCTAAAGCTCTTCCGGAACCCCTGCTCTCTCCCTTCCTATGTTCTTGCAAAACCAAGAAGCTTCATTTAGTTTGATCTAAAAGCCAGCCTATTTCCTTTCAGTTTACAGATAATGGTAAAGTGCTTCTCTGTAAATAGAGGATTTTTTAGGGTGCCTGGGAAGAGAGACCGTTTTGGAGATGTACGTTTTAAAACTTCAAGTTAGGGGTAAGTGTGAGTTAATGGCTGGGGCTGAGAAGGTAAAGTGTATGAATGAAGTACTTGCAACTTTTTTATTTTTAATGTGCTGTCTGAAACTGAAGGGAGGAGGCGGCATCGGAACAGAGAGCATTGTGGTAGAGAATTAAGGAAGCAGTGGCGTTTCTGGGGAAAAAAAAAACCTGCAGAGGATACAGTCAAGATCAGAGTAGGGATATCACTAGTAGTGGGAAGAGAGATTTTTACTTCAGGTTTGCTTAGAACTGTAGGAAACTAAGGGCACTATAGACATGAAAAGAAAGTAAGTCAAAGCGTTTAAAGCTTTTGAAAAGATTGAGGAATGTGGATAGCTTCAATCCTATGGTTTAACTGAAAAAGTAATTTCTATTCTTATGTGATTTCGATGGCGCAGCAGCCAGTAGAAGGTACAGGGAATACTTGGAGGTAAAGGAGTGGGGTGTCCATCTCATTTTCACAGCGTTCTTATAGCTTATGATATGTGCCAAGCTATAAAGCTGAATGACCAGGTTTTACAAGGCTCTCCGTGAATGTTGTTCTTTACCCTTAAATTGTTAGCTTGTAATTCTGGTTTTCTTGAAAGTTTTGCCGCTCGTTGCAGTGGAATGAGTAGTTGGCCTCTGAAGTGGTATATTGTATTTCTGATGTGCTTGAAAACAAAAGGTTGGTCAGCATCTCCACTGCCGATCAGTTGCAGGTCGGTCTGTCATGGGGCATGAGCTTCAGCTGAAAGCCTCTTGTGGCTGGCTTGCTCAGTCTTTATTTTTTACCCCTGCGAATACTCTGAGGCTTGTGGCATTGGTCTAATGGACAAGAGCATATGTGAGAGTAGAAATAGGCTCAGCGATCCACAAAATCTGGTCTTTGTCCAATTTAAATGAAAGAAAAGTTAAGTCTTAGAAGGCGGGGCGTATTCTTTTTGGTTCTGCGTCTTGAGTGCAAAGGAGTCCATGGGGAGTGAGGTGTCATTTCTGAATAAGCAGAACTCCAGCTACAGAAAAAAATCAATCAGCTTTTCACTGAGTATACGCAATAGTAAAGGATATACTTTAAGATCAGCAGTGTTGGAGACTACATGATTACTCTGTGACTCTGTGCGCTTTAAATTGTAAAATTATGGTAATTATCACATTTAAAATACATTTTATAAGTTTTAATATTAAAAATACAGTTGAAACACAAGTGAAACTGATATTGAAACACGTGAAAATAGGCTGCGCTCTCTAATGTCATTGTTTTCTGATCTTTCTTTTGAAATCCTAAGCTATTTGGCTTTCCTGCCTTTCCTGTGGGACACTCTCGTTTTGCTTTATTGGATAGGTTGTTTTGGGTATTGGTTTTCCCAGTATTAAGCCTTAGAAATACCATTCATTTCTTCCATCCCATCATTCCTAATTATGCCCCGTTGTATCAAACTGAGGGACATTCTTTGCTTACAGTATTTACGCCTCAAACATTTGTGGTGCAGTGAGGGGTACAGATAACTAATTTCCTTCTAAGTTAGTCCTAGTAATACCAGGAGTAATGCTGTCCTATGGTTGCATTTAAGGGTCTTAATAACCTCATTGTAAGATTTATTTCAAAATTGTCTATATCTAGTCTACTCACAGATACATTTTGAATGGTGCTTTCCCTGCAGTGGAGTTAGTTTGTGGTTCCTGTCCTGGTCACCAGGTTCATAAAGGTGACGTTCAGCATTTTGCCGTTTGGTTGTTGCTGTTGCGTTGTGTGCAGTAACCTTGGAGTTACTTTCACTGGCATACTCTGCACATATGTGGTGCTTTGAAATATTTGTCAGATTACATGAAAGGCCTTTAAGCCAAACGCTTACTTCTAGCAGCTGTAAATGGTATCAGTTTACTGTTCGAGCTGTCTGCTCTTGCGACGGTATCATTTTACTTTTTGAATCCCTGTTCAGGTTTGGTCATTGAGAAATAGTATCAGATAATGAAAGGGATGGGTTCCTATTACACCTTAATAATAGTAAAACAAACAAGCAAACAAAACCAACTAAATAACCCTTTTTCTTCCTCATCAGGAATCCAATTAAATTAATAGTGAAGACTCGCTATCCTAGTAACAAAAACTAGTAGTAGTCTTAATGTTTCAAAGGTACATTTTTGGGATCAGAAAAACTAACCACAGAACAAATAATAAAACTTTCTACTACTTGGTCTAAATAGGGAAGATTCATCCAGATACATTTAACATGCTGAGCCCGTAAACCTAAGGATTTATTTTGCTCCTAGTTGGAGGGCTAGTTGTAAGATTTGGGAAATCCTTCTGTTACAGCTGTTTGAGAAGTACTTTGAGATGTAGTCTAACAAAAGTGAGGATTTCAGCACCATCTTTGCTTTTTAAAATTAAACAAGGGAAAGACTTCTACTTGAAAGAGAGGAATTGCTTCTTATAAATCCAAACATCAGGGACTGAAATCCTAGACTCTTAGAGCAAGGAAAGTGTAAGAAATATTAAGAAGCATAACACAGTTTCTACAAAGTAAGTATTTGATCTTCAATTGTGAGTCATTCAGTACTTAGGAATTATGTAATGCTGTTGATCATGAATACAAATCCAGGGGGAATTTTGAGACCTTTCATCAGAATTTAAAAACCCTGATACCCTAAAGATTAATTCCCTAAGGAAACATGAACATAAATAATGAAGTACCTGATACTGACCTCTGAGAAAATACACAAACTCCTACTAAATTGCATCTGGAAATTTGTTCATACCACAAGAAACAAAAGGATGAAAGATGGACTTACTGGAAGGGCAGCAAGGTTTCTTAATTTGAGCTGTGGCAAGGACATTGCATGGTGGCTTTGCCACGCTCTGCCCAGAGCCCATTGCTCTGAGCAGCCATACAGCTTCTCTCCGCCAGGCTTCTCCAGGGAAAGGCTTCCTGCGTCTGCACCTTCCCACCAAGGAATCCCTCATCTCGCTGTCTAAGGTGCAGTGAGGACGTACTAAGCTAATATAGCAAGATAACAGTTAAGTCTGTGCTTTTTGTGTTCGTTGCTAGAAGCTGCTAGATGATCTGTGGGTGTGTTTGCCCATTTCTGCATCATTCTTCATTTCCATAATTTGATTTGATTCCTTCTAAAACTTTATATGTTTGTATTTACTTGTCATCTTAAATGCATTTCTTCCTTTGCAGTTGAGGAGTCTGAATACCCTACTCCTTCAACCCCAAGTTTATCCAGATACTGTCCTTAATGTAAGATATTTAAAATAGAAATATAGGAGCTGAAATCCTAGGCAAACCTCTACCACTCAAGTCAACTGGCTATAATTATCTCCAGACATTAATTTTCTCTTTTTTAATCTAGTTGTCATGTGAAAGAAAGACTCATACTTTTTCTGAGGAAGTTATGTGTCTGGGTTTTTCTCAGGTGTCCTTAAATGAATTAAGCTAGACTTCACACAGTTGCTAGTACAGTGTCTCTCACAAGGAACTTGTGTGAATAGCTGTTAAGCTTTAAATGCACACCCTTTCATGCTCCTCGTAATTTCTGAATATATGTTAATCTTCAAATGCAACTTGACCTTGAAGTTATCAGTTTCTTGCTTTATTTCCTTTTGAGTTCCATCTAGAATTTTTCTCATTGAACAATCTTTTCCAAAAGTCTTCCCCCTATAAAATGGTCTTTCCATATAACCTTTTAAATTGAAGCCTTTTATTTCCTGCCCCGTCGCACATTGCTTTAAATTGTGTTTCAGAGAAGATTTTTCTCTCCCAAGGTGGGAACAATTCCAAACATATTTGATAAAAATGCCAGTGGGACTGAGCTGAGGCTGCCACTCAGCTGTTTTCCTTTTCCCTTTGAGTTTTACCTAGTTTCGTGGTGCGTGGCCTTCTTTCCCTTCCATTCAAGCTTGACTGTGGGGGCACAAGGATCAGAAAGGTTTATCTTCTCCCTTCATGCTTTGCTTTTAGAGAGATTTGGAATTGGGCTTGGCAACCTGTCAGAAGCGATGTGCCAGACTGCATTTTTTCGATCTGTAGCTGGAGACCAGCGTGTTGGCTCAGACGTGTCAGAAACCGGCAGCTGCTGCAGTGTTGGGGGGGTGATGCCCGAGTCCTGGCCCTCCGCTGGCCCTGATGGATGCTCTTACAAAGCGGGGGTTGCGTGCTGTTGTCGGCCATCCCTACTGGTGCCTCTGAATAAGATGCTGTAATTGGAGAGCACTCTCTCTTTTTGGAACGAGTTCCTGTCTTGCTGGGCATCTGCCCAGCTGACTTGCTTAAGCTGTGCAAACTCTCTGTGGTGGGACGAGTCTAGAGCAGGACCTGCTGAGGCAAAGCTGGGGTTGGGATAATGAATCTCCTGCGAGTGGGCAAGGAGCTTATTTCAAATATTGTCATACCCTCTTTTCGATGAAGTTGCTCTTATGTTTTCACCTTGTTGTTGTGATCATTTCCCTCATGTCCCTTAGACCTTAGGATTCCAGATGACTGCTGAGATGCTGAAATTAAATAACTGTAATAAAATCTTCCATCGTTGTCTCTCCTCTTCTCCCTCAAGTAATAGAAAAGTATTTGCTCAAAAGAACAAAAAAACAGTGGTCTTCCAGAATTTTATTTCCACTTTAAGCACCTTTGCTGTAGATCAGAGAATTGGCAAAACTAGGATCAATCTGTGTGTTTAATTTCAGCTTATCAATAGAATGTTCTCACTCAGCTGGAAACTTCCAAGCTAGAGGAACAGACCTCCGCTGTCACAGCCTGCCTGTTCTTTCATATATTAACATTTAATATTTTTACTTCTGTGAGCTCCAAAGTCAATTCAAGGCTTCTTAGCAAAAGCAGATTTTGTCCAACGCAAGTAAAAGATCATAATCCTCAGTGTGAAGTGTTCTTTCTGAAGTGTCAACAAAACGTGTTTTGGCACAGAGGCTGGGTTGTTGAAAGCTGGGGGTTCGCGAGAGGCTTGTGTAGAGGTAAAAGGAGCCGCGAGCGGCATGTCGGGGCTGTGGGGAGCAAAGGCAGGGAGGGCAGAGACAATTGAGTGACTGCGAAGTGGTGGTGCAGGAGTCTTCCAGCAGGAAGGTCTGGTGAGGAGGAGGAAGAATCATCTTTATGCCAGTCTTCCTCCTCCTCCTCTTGTGCATTGTCCTCTACCATTTGCTGTCTTTCTAGAATATTTCCTCCTGACTGTATTATCCTGCACCTCCTACTGCTGGGGAAGGATCAGGCAGCAAGCCCAGGGAATCGGTTTTGTGTTCTTGCTGCCATTGAGGTGAAGGGAGAGGGGCAGCAATGTCAAGTGGAGGGTTGGGGCCGGGGGGCGGGAGACTCTTGCATAAGAAAATATTCCTTCAGCTGTTCCTGACAGCTGATTGCTTTGCCTACTGCTTGGCTTTGTGGAACAAGACTCTGCTTTATTGCATTTTGACTCTGATCCACTGTACCAAACCCGAGAAAATCTGCTATTTATAATGATCTTTAGAAATTCTCTGAATCACCAACAACGGGATTTAAGGTAGATGAGTCTTTAGGTGATACCCATTTTGATCCCATGCGTTCTGTCCGCTCAGGAGCAGGAGCTGCGGTGAGATGGAAGGAATTAAACGTCTAGACTGGAATCTGAAAGGCGCCAAGTATCCCGGGGCCCAGCGCCCTCGATTCCCATCAGTTGCGAGTTATACTGTAATGTGAGTTAATGGATTATGAGCAGAGAGCAGCGGGACTCAGCTGTTAGTCTGAGCTTCTACACATCTGCTGTGTAGGAAGGGTTGTGCTAGAGAAAAAGCAACTCTGTATGGCTAGAGGAAAAAAATTCAAGGAGAGGATCCTTGATTATTTTTTTTTCCTAGTTTGTGTTGTGTTTCTGTGGTTGGAGCAGCACTTTACCTGAGTTGATGAGGAAGATGAAGCATGGAACTTCCTTATTTCTTCCCACTTTGAGGTTATTTGCAACCTAGAGGCATTTGGAGAGAAAATAAGGTAAGCATCTTGGTGCAGTGACTGTTGCATCCTTCAGGATATGGGGCTGAAGGCAACTTCGTCTGTGCTGATCCCTTGTTCCACAGCAGGGAGATGGTCTTCTCTGCCTCTGTTCATTACCAGTAGCACTAGGGTGGGTAGGAAGAAATGCTCTTTTTTTGTCTTTTGTCTTTTTTTGAGCGAGACTTTAATTCAAAAGTTACTATTTATAATAACTTCCATTAAACCCTGAGACTCCATACTGGCAAGTAGCATCCTATTATGAAAGAATAAGCACTTCTCCAGCATTAAAATTGCTATTCAGCTGTTCTTTTGTCTCCATGGCAACTTTAAGTGTAACAACAAAGCAGCAGGTGATGTTGTCAGCCAAAAAAGTCTGTAATGCTCAAGTGATTGTTGATAGCAACAAAATGGATGCCAGTGCAGGGTCACAGCCAGTAATAGATATTGCACCTATGGCTGAAGTATTGCATGTGACATTTTAAAGCAGAACACATAAAACACATGAGGTACTGTTTTAAAATTCAATGGGAAACCTTCTCTAATGGAATGAGTTGCATAAAAAGCAAAGAGCTCCTTGTATATATGATATTTGCCACCTCGAGAGAGGAGCTCAAGCTTTCTGCTCAGTTTGTGGCTGGAACGGAGAATAAATCCCGGTTTAGAAAACTGGCGTCAGTTCCTAGAGGGGATAAAAGTTCAAGTTCTCATCAGGCTTCTGTGTTGATCTGAAAAAAGGGAGCAGGTTAAAAAAGAAAAGGCAATGGTTTTCTTAGAAATAAATAAAATAAAAGGACGGTTGGGAGGAATTATCATCGGATTTTGATCTTAACCTCATGCTATCAGGGGCTTGGATGTTTTGCTGACATGTAAAATTGAAAATCATTCGTGGGGAAAAAGCCTTAAGAAAATCAGACTGAACACTGCTGAGACTAGTACTGGAAACCAGCTATGAGAGAACAAATTAAAATAAAAAGACACTTGATGTTAAAGCTGGGACAATAGGAATTAAAGTAGTTTTTATGTAGTTGAGACATACTAAACTAGGAAATCCATTCTAAAGCAAAAGTATTGACAGATGAGCTACTGAAAATAAAATATATTAAGTAATTTGTGTCCAGTGTTTGACAAATCTCTTTGAACTCTTGATGTTGGATGTACTGTGGGAATTCTGCCTTTTAGTATTTATGTATGCTGTCAAGCAGCATGTAC
The DNA here is from genome assembly GCA_947846985.1 of Fratercula arctica. Classification (NCBI taxonomy): domain Eukaryota; kingdom Metazoa; phylum Chordata; class Aves; order Charadriiformes; family Alcidae; genus Fratercula; species Fratercula arctica. Next base: position 34,078,532 of record CANTUZ010000008.1, read on the forward strand.
CAAGACACCTTTTGGAGTTTTAAATCAGCTGAATTTTGAGTGCTGCTTTCTCCAGTTACTGCATCACGTTTGTGCTCTGTATTTTGTAAAGGTGTCACCTCATTTCTTGAATCCAGGGTTCCTGAGTGTTTGAACTATCTGTTATCAAAGAAGGCTTTTCTCCTCTGCGAGAAAGATGGGGGAGGGAGATTGCAACCAGCTGTTACTCAGAGTCTGCCTTGACAGCATCACACAAACCCTCATTTACTGCAGAGAAACAGAACAACTTCATTCGCTGACAACAGCACGAGATCCCGTCTGATGTCTGGTTTAGACTTTAGAGAACTGGGCAGATACTCATGTGGCCCTTGGTTATACTCACAACTCCAGTTACACTATTTGTGTCGCTCCTAAATGAAGATAACATTAGTATATTTTCTTTAATTTGTTTTATTCCAATCATTTATCCTGTTTTCACTATGAAACACATCCAACTCTGTTTCCTTGCCTTGGGAGAGGGGTCCGGGAGAAGGTTTCCTGCTTTTTTGGGGGTGCAGTGCTCATAAAACAAGATTTTCAGGGCTGCTAGTGTCTCCTCTCCCACCCAGACCCCTTGATTTCCTTATTTTTTTTCCTTTGTCTCTGATACAGAAGCTTTCTGAGCAGTCTTTTGGTTTTGAAAGTCCATAGGTAATCCCAAAGCATACCTGTAATTCAAATAAAATTGCACATTTTTTTGAAGCTCCCAGTTATATTAGACTTTCTTAACACTCTTAATTAAACTGAAGCTCTAACCTACCTGTCCTCGACTGTTCATATGACAACCTTTTGTGTGAGAACGAACGTAAAACCTCAGCAGAGATTTTACAGAAAGCATTCATTTGTTTGCTTACAGCTTCTTCTGCCGTATGGTTTGAGACCAGATCTACTTAAAGGAGTGATACAGCCACTACTGTGGTTAACGTAGGAACTGCAGGTTTCAAAGGAGAGCCCTGTTACAAACTGTTTATTACTTGATATTAACAGACCTGTAACTTTCTCATTAAGAGTTTGGGATTAGTTTGAATGAGCTAATGAAATTTTTGTCTTGGATATTTTTTTTTTTTCTTAACATATTTTAAAAGCTTATGCAGACAGGTACCCTTTGAAATATAGACCACTTCAAGAAGTTGTCTTTATAGTCAACGCTGATACAGGCTCTCTGCAAACGATCCCTTCCAGAGTTTGAACTTATTTTGTGGTAAGCTGCAATGATGAAAAGTGGAATGGTCTACAGGAGCGGGCTGTTGGGACAGCGAGCCACCCTGGATGGGGTGGGGTTGGGAGGTCGAGGTGGGGGCTCCTGCTTTGCTGTGAGAGCTACCAACATGTGATGCTGAGGAGACTTACTGGTCCGATGGGGAAGAATAAGTCATCTTGCATATTCTTACCAGTTCTGCCATCAACTCACTGGTATGATGTCAGGGCAAGCAACTAAGAAAACTGTTTAGCCATGCTGGGCTGTCAGCTGAAAGGCATTGCAAGGAAATTCACAAACGTCAAGATTTCTGTCATTTTTACTTTTAACCTTTGGAGGGTGAACATCAGGGTAAAGAGCTGACACCTACTCATTTGTTTGTCAGATACACTCAACTATCCTTAAAGCAATAGAAGAAAAGAGACAGAATGGTGGGAATCTAAATGAGACCGAAATAAACTTGGGCAAACATGATTGATGAGATTAATTGGTACAAGTTGGTGGAAGTGTCGGACAGTAGTTGCCAGGTTGCTTAATAAAATTAATTTTATTTTCATGAGAGACAGGGTAACAGCAGCATTTGAGACTGACGGGCTCCTTTTCACCGAGTGGTTATGACATAAGTAGTGGAGGCTTCTCTGCACCTGTTTGCTCTCCTGAGAAAGCTTCAGTTACGTACGTGGTAGTGCCAAATGTGAGTGTGCACATCTATCATGGGAGGAACTGAAGACCACCAGGTAACTCCAGGCAGGCCTCAAGCTGAGCAGTGCCCGCTTAAGTTAATATCCCTTCAGGCTCGATTCTGTACCTTTGTCTTACGGTGAAATTTTACATCCCATTTCAGTCCTCTTCTCTTTGCTTGAGTCTTTTGGGGAGCATTTCCTTTCTGACGTGCTGTGTGTGTTAAATCTCATTGATTCCCTAAATTGCTCAGCCTACAAGCAAAGCTGTTACTGCCCCTAAGTCCAGCCCTATAAGCTCTTCTAAAAACTGTGAGTTGCATGTGATTTTTTTTTTTTGCTGTGATTTATCACTAATGACAATTTTTTTTTCAAGCCAAATATGTATTTATACTTTTGTAACTTTTCTGGTGTAAGTAAAACTTTGAGTAGAGGGATTCCAGACCTTCAGGGAAAGGTGGACCATATGTCTATATTGTTCTCACTGGTATTAGACAGGACACATCTCTCAACATCTAGTTGCTATTGAAAGATGAACTCTGAAATGCCTCAGTAGTTGTTATAATTCCATCAATTAATCTGCATAATTAACAACTTTAATTATTTTCCTCTCTATTTTCTCACAAGTAATTAAAGTTCCAGATTACGAGCAAGATGTTGAAGCTTGTCATTATTTGCTGTTTACTCTGCAAATATCACATAATCTTGCTGACTCTTCTTTTGAATGTGAGACGCATTAGGGCTTTTTGTAGTTTCTGTTGAATTCCTCTTTGTAGTTCACTAAGATCTGTTTCAAAGAGCTGATTTTTTTGAGCTACACATGTGCACAGAAAATGCACCAAATTCCATGGGGCCAATAGCAGTCATCTTTTTTGTTTTCGTTTGGGGTTTTTTTGTTGTTCTTCTCCTGCCAGCTTTTAACTTACCTTTTACTTCTTTTCCCTCTGTTCTAGATGCTTTTTATAGTAAAAAGATTTTCAGATAATGTGGAGTTTGACTGACACCATAGATTTAAGGTAGAATTCTTGTTTCACGTAGATAGATTGGATGACTTGAGATTGTCTGGCTCTACTTGCCATGATTCAGTAGTCAGCTTTTGAGCAAAATGCTTTGATGTGTCTAGGAATAACGGCTGAAAGTTGCCATCGCTCTGGAAAAAGTAAGTGTAAATTCTTTGATAGATATCTTGCTTTGTTGCAAATTGCACAAATCTTACTGTTCCTAAATGAAAGCTGTCGCTGCTTTTTGCTGATTCAGCTGACAGTGCTTTGCATGCAAGCAAATTCTTACGGTAGGTGTAAGGGACGTGGCAACTAGCAGCTGTGCTCGGGGGTGTTTTGTCATGAACTTTGCTGGAAGTTCATTATGGAAAATTAACTTTTAAAATACGATACGACTTATATTTAGGAATACATTTGTAAATCTTTTATTGCAAAGATAAGCAGCCCTGCTCTTGACTATGACGCATGTTTGTCCTTAATATGAGAATAAAAGTGTTCCGTGAACAAAAGTTCCCAGTTTCATTACAGCTATGGAACTTTCCATTTCATGTGCAATGGTAGCAGGACTCTGTACAAGACTCTTTGACAAAAATAGTATTTATATAAAGTGGAAAATTCCACTTGCGGAGTGAGAGGGAATCTTAGCAACCTTCTTTTCCCAGAATTTGCAACTGCTACCGTATTGAGAACTACTAAAATGTTCGATTGTCAACAACTAGATTTGACAGAAATGTAAATGTGAAAAGTTTTTCTGCTTTACTGGTCTGCAGGAATAAGTACATGATTCCTATCAGAGTGATTCTGTCAGGGTTTACATTGTTCTCTGCATTTCAAATGCAAAAAAAATGCAAGTACCATAAAACAAAAATGCAAATTTCAAACAGAAATAAGTGCTTTTCTCTCTTATTTTACCGAAAGCTTTTTATTTCTCTGTGCAAAGAAATACAGTGATATTTCTACATATTTCCATGTTGTGATGTTAAGATTATGACAACTTTTGTGCTGTAGAATGGGTGCGATAAAATACACTGCACTGGGGGCATCATTGATGTTAGCTTGTAGCATATGTTTGGGCTTTTGTTTGCTTCTGTTAAATTTTGTTTTATTGATCTCTTGACTCAAACTTGTGATAAAACTATTTCTGAAAGACATAGCCTCCTTGAAATGAAGCAAGGCTGTGTTTGTTCTTCATAAAAGAAGAGCCTGACACTGGTTATAAATACCTTATTGCAATTTGTCTTTTAATGATTGCAATCATAATACCCATTGCTGGTCATCTAATCCTCTTCTTGTCAATGTAGAATTGCTTCTCTTGGGCGTATAACACCGTTTCATTCAGTCTTGATGCAAATGCATGTGCGGTTGAGATTCCCAGATTCCCTTGGGAGATTATTTCCACAGTCTGGTACAATTCAAAAAGGCTGCCACTGTGAACATTAAATATCACTCAGAATAATCTTGGTGTCAAGAAGCTTTCCCTGATGTTCAGACCTGTTTTTCTCAGTTAGATCCTTTTATTTCAGTTCTCTCTATTCTTCAAACCTTTCATTACTCTTTACTTCAGAAGTCTTTCAAATACCCTGCCCCCCCTCTTGCCTCTACATCTGTCGTGTATTGTTCCTGGGGTATCCATATTTAACTTTTCGTATTTTCTAGACTTCCCAGAGCTTGCTTCTTACATTGCTTCCCCTCAGTCTCTTTTCAGCTTGTAAATCCTGTTCAAGTTAAAAGTACCTGCTGCTCAACACAATAAGCATTATCAGACAGGGACTGATAAGTCCTTGCTTGATGTAAGGGATACATTGATACTTTGAGCTTTGTCCCTCATGCTGTGGCCAGGTTATTAGGCTTCATGTATGATTGTTTCATGCGGAAGAGGGTACTGGGCTTTTTCCTCCTTCGCCTTAATTGCTACTCTGGCAGGTCAATCCCTCCTTCAACTCAAATATTATTTGGAAACATATCAAACGTTTTTACTATTTATATCTTTTTTCATATTTCTCACTGCATGACCAGGGTCATCTTTAAAAAACTTCACAGACAGAATGTCCAGATATTTTTATTTTCTGTAGTTTTTGCCTAAGTCTTATTTTAACTCTGCACTACTGCCTGATGGATTGATTTATCAATCTATAATCTATACCTAGCCCAACATATGAAGACCAGGTGGTCTTAGGCTGATTTACAGATTTTCTTCACAGTTTTGTTTGAATATGCAGAAATAGAAATACTGGGCAAGGCTCATCATGTCCAAACCTCTGTTCCTTTAGGCACAGAGGTCTACAATCTCAAAACTAGTTGAAGTTTTCTAATTCTTACCACACTGGAATCCAGCTGCTCTTACGATTTCTTCTGATTCTCATTTTAAGTTCATTTTTCCTATCTTTCATCATGGATACCAAGAATTAAATACTGTGCTACAGGTGAGATCTCATGCCATAGGATGACTGCTCTGCTTCTCAGTTTGTGTTGGAGACATATTTCCTCGAATTATTTATTTATTTATTTTATTTTCCATGTAGAATGATGGCTCTTCTGGAGTTCATTGTTTTAAACAATGCTGTTAAATCTGGGAAAAAGAAAACATTTATGGCTATTTTCTCTTCTGGCTTCAGTGTTGTCTAAAGACATACCTCTCTTCTTTTTTTTTTTTTTTTTTTTTGAGATATCAGTCATGGTACTTTATTCAAATGTGCATTCCATAAAGCATTTAAAATATGTGACATACATTTCTGTTCTTCTATAATAGAAAAGATATCTGAGAATTAATTTTTGCTTTGCATGACTTTTTTTTGTGTGTGTGTGTGACTTTCAGAAGCACTTAATAGAAGATGTTTGAAGAATACCTTTTTGGGAAAAAGGTATTTTAGAAGCCTGAATTTCTGCAAAACTTGTCGTGAAATGGACCTTACATTAAAAAAACCCAAATCACATCTTTGAGGGGTGGATTTAGAATACTTTACATATATTTTTCACTTTAATATAAACATTCTACTTCTGACAAATGGACTTATTCTTCTCTTTCCTGTTCTATTCTTCACTCTGTCTACACTTTTTTAAATACTTAAGGAATTTTTTCCTTTGGAAGCAGCTAAGGCCATTGTGCATCTTCCTGATCAAAGCACATAAAAGCAAGTTAATGGTAAGTTCAGTTGCCTGATCTTTTCCTGTGCTGACAGGTATATACACTATAGTTATGGAAAAGTTTCACCCAGACTCTAATATCAAATACTTCCAGAGAACAGTTTTGAAAATTCTGAAAAATGACACAGAAATTCCAAGGGTGGAGGGAGATCACTTACGCTGTCTGTTGTAGGTGACCATGTTAAAATTGTGTAGGCTCCTTCTGTAGGTGACTGAACTCCAGAGAGTGCTTCTGAAAATGCAAGTTCAGAGCCTACTTCTTAATCACCACTGCTTAAGGAAACAGCTCCTGAATTAGGGACTTTGGTTAGACTCCTTAGGTTATCCAGCAGTGACTATATTCTGGAGTATGGTTTCACTCTGAAAGGACATATCTATTGCAGAAATATATGGCATATTTTAAACCCGTTCTGGAATGCGTACTTAACTGTGAAAGCATTACTGGTGTATCCGCAGGAACGTATAAGCCTTGACCTTAACTAAGGAGCCAGTCTTTCATCTCTATCTTTGCTAACTTCTCTTGACAAATTTAACATGCCACTGTAGCAACTGTTGCTGCAAGGAGATGTTATAAATTCAGGACATCTGCGCAGAAATGGAGGGAGAGCTGCAGCGTGTAGTCCAGAATATGTGGCGACAGAGAGAGGAGTGGGTAAGCTGTGATCCTCTCCCTGGCCTGCAAGTCGTTGTGCATGACTTGCTTGCTGTGGTCCTTTCTGCTACAAATGCTGCCATCTGTGCAAAGTCATAATTGTTTGACCTTTGCGTTCAGTGTTCATGTATTTTATGTCTTCACTGGGTTTCTCTGTGTAGCAATTTAAGAACTATTAGTCAAAGAAGAGCGTGTAGTAGTTTCTGCTCATGTAGTATCAAAGTGAAAACCTGAAACCGTGCTAACAAATACCGTGATACCTCCTCTTACTATTCCTTTGCATTGAGGAATGCTAGTTATAGCTCCTGACCCAGCAGCTGTTGTTTCTACACAGAGCTCCTCCTGCTGAAGATAATCAGCCAAATTTCACACTTGTACTGCTGCTAATCCTAGTGAGTCTGTGGACTTAAAAGGAACGATGACAGATTTGCACTAGGGTAACAAGTTTGGACTGTTTGCCAGAGTTTTGAAGATCACACATCATACCTCCAGGCCTTAAGTTTATAAAAGCAGTCTTGGTTCCCCTTGGCTTTCTCAACAGCAAATATATGCAATTAAAAGGGAAAAGCAGAGGTATGTTCTAGTGTGCTGGGTTGACCCTCACTGGATGCCAGGTGCCCACCAGCCCACTCTATCTCTCCCCTCCTTGGCTGGACAGGGGAGAGAAAATATAATGAAAGGCTCTTGGGTCAGATAAAGACAGAGATCACTCATCCGTTGCTCTCACGGGCAAAACAGAATCAACTTGGGGAAATTAATCTATTAACAATCAAAATCAGAGCAGGGTAATGAGAAATAAAAACTGAATCTTAAAACACATTCCCCAACCCCTCCTTTCTTCCTGGGCTCATCTTCACTCCTGATTTCTCTACCTCCTCCCTCAGTGGTGCAGGGGGATGGAGAATGGGGATTGTGGTCAGTTCATCACACATTGTCTCTGCCACTCCTTCCTCCACAGGGGGAAGACTCTTCACACTCCTCCCCTGCTCCAGCGTGGGGTCCCTCCCATGGGAGACACTCCTCCACAAACTTCTCCATTGTGAGTCCTTCCCATGGGCTGCAGTTCTTCACAAACTGCTCCAGCGTGGGTGCCTTCCACGGGGTGCAGTCCTTCAGGAACAGACTGCTCCAGCATGGGTCCCCCACGGGGTCACGAGTCCTGCTGGCAAACCTGCTCCAGTGTGGGCTTCCCACAGGTCACAACCTCCTTTGGGGCATCCACCTGCTCTGACTTGGGGTTCTTCATGGGCTGCAGGTGGATATCTGCCTGGAGCACCTCCTCCCCTCCTCCTTCACTGACCTTGGTGTCTGCAGGGTTGTTTCTCTCACATGCTCTCACTCCTCTCTCTTCTGACTGATGCTGGTATTGCACAGGTGTTTTGGCTTTTTGTTCCCCCCTTCTTAAGTATGTTATCACACAGGCGTTACTGCCATCACTGATGGGCTCAGCCTTGGCCAGTGGCGGGTCTGTCCTGGAGCTGTCTGGCGTTGGCTCTGTCGGACGTGGGGGAAGCTTCCAGTGGCTTCTCACAGATGTAGCACCCCCGCTACCAAAACCTTGCCACGCAAACCCAATACATGTAGATACAGTCTTTTTAAGATTTCTTAGTGTCTAAAAGAATACTCTTATAAAGTGCCTTCAACTGTAACTTCAAAATCTTACATAAATAATTTTCTCTCCAATAATCTGGGTTGCATTTCAGGATTTTTACTCTCTCTCTTGCAGTAAGTGGCATTATAGCTACCAGAAGCATTGTGGGGCAGGGGGAAGCCATGCCTTTGTAATAGCAGTGTTTTCCCGCCTTGGTGCCTTTTGCCATTTCTTCCCACCTCACAAAAACAAAACTCATTTTCCCTGAATTATGTAGTTTCATCTCTCATTGTTAAGTTTTGAGAAATTCAGAGATACAGAGCCACATTTCAAACCATATGTTTTCTGTAAAATGTGCATTGCCTTTCAGTCGGAAAAGCCTGTCTTACTCCAGTCTTGCCAACAGCTAAATATGAAGTGAGGTTAAATGTGTGTGGTACTCTTGAGAGAATTAAGAAAAATGTTTAAACATGAATTTAAAGCCCAGTGATTGGGAATTTAAGCTCATTCTTAAAACAGGAATCAGAACAGAGGAAAAAAAAAATGTGAAGTGTTCATCACTTCGTTCTTACTTCTCAGAATGATAGGCTCAATTATTTACTCTATTATATAACCAGGGATTTAGAAAATCAAATGGTGAGGGAAATACATCTGCCATTTCCAGGAGGCAGGCTGAAGTCTTTATGCTGCTTGTATCTGTCTTTAAACTAGCGTTTAGGATACTAAATATTGATTATTGCTTTTGAAATGAGTGGAATATAGCACTTATTTTTAAGATAGTGGAAAGGATATTTATTAGAAGGAAGAGGGAGTCGCTTCTTAATAGCAATAATAACTGAGTAGCCACCTTACCTGATTTTTAAGTTATGCAGCAAGGTGCTACTACATTATGTAGTACACCAACCAACCACTAGTGAAAGTAGTTTTGAAAAGAGGATTGGGTAGATTTTTTTTTCTTTAAGATACCCTTATCAGGATATTTCTTTCGTCAGGCATACTGTAAGGGTTTGGACGTTCTTTATAGAGACCCTAATAAGAGCACAACTGCAAACTCCCATGGCAGAGGAAAGATAGGAAGTGAGGCAAGGATAATTTGACTAAGCCGTAAACTCTTCATGGACTCAAGCACAAGAACTGTATGTGTAGGTAGGAAATGGAAAGTAGTTTAAATTACTAAGGATGATGAAAAAAGAATAACATGAATGTGTACAACAAAATTAGAAAATAAAATGAGACTGAAATAAGCATCACACTGTAAGAAATCTTTCTGTAAGTGCATTTACGATGCTTACAGAATATCAAGGGAAAAGGTGGATTGTCATTCTGTGAATGTCAGAAGACAAGAAGTTTCGGTTGCGTGGTGCCATTTTTGCATTATTTTTCATTAGAAAGATCAATTGTGTTAACCTGACAGACACCAATATAAATAACAAAAACCTGTAAGAACAGGTCAGAGTGTCTTGATGAACTTGAATCTTCAACATGCAACGCGTGACGAACACGATGTGAGGATACTTGCATGGATGGAAATATCGGAGCTGTTACCACTTGTGAAGAGAAGACGAACTCTCAGAGCACCGAGAGAGACAGTGGGATCCCAGTATTTTTAAAAGAGAAGAAAGAACGAACTGAGTTTAAGAGCAAATAGATTATCTTCCCTTTGAAGAAAGGGACAAATAAATTATGCCAAAGTAATATGAAGGAAAACAGGAGCTGAGTATTAACCAGTGCAGCACATAAGCAGGAATCACTACTCTGTGAATGCAGGAAAGGATTGCTGTATATCACAAGCTGGACGCGAGTTAACGCTGCCGTGTTATCGACTAAGATGGATACCATCCTGAGAGATACAACCAGAAACATAATGTGGCAGGCATGAAATTCGTCTGCCACACTGCAAGAAAGATGAGGGGCCAGTTCAGGCGAGTCTGGATGAGAATGAGAAAGCATCAGCGCTCACAAAATTTTTCTTTTCTGCCACCTCCATCTCTGTACTCTCCGTTTCACAAAAATTCTCTTCTGTTGCCTTGTTGCCAGTTTGTTTCCAACTGGTCTGACTCCCTGTGCTGGCTCAAGGGAAGTGTCAGGAATGTGGAGGGGCTGTGGGGCTGCCCAGTCTGCTCCCAGTGTCCTCATGGAAAGTAGATGCAGCCTGCGTGGCATGTTTCATAAAAATGCTGTCATGCTTTTTTTTTTTTTTTTTTACATCAACACTCACCTTTTGTTTATTTCTCCTTATTTTCAGTAGAGTGTTTCATTAATTAATATATGAAATAAATCATATTGAAATGATATTAATTAATCTCTGGGAAATAAGAGGTGACTTTTTTGAAAGGCTTGTACTAGCTGAAGTCAATTTGAATGTTTTATCAAAAAAAAATTCTTCTTTGGTCCAATCTCAATTTAATTTGAGAGAAACATTCTGCATTTTGTTATATACTCCTTTTTTTTTTTTGTTTTTTTGGTTTTTTTTTGTCTCTCTCTTTCTGAATGTACCTGAGCGTAGGGTTGCCCAACTTGTTCATGTCATGCAGTCTTTGAAAAACATAACAGTATCAAAAGTCTTTTATGGTCCAGCCCCGGCAGGGCTGGTGCACTGCTGCACCCAGAAGCAAAATAAGGTTTCCAGTCAGATACCAGTGGTTAATTAGTGTTCAATAAGATCACCAGTGTGGTGATCTGTGTTAACAGGTCTGTTAATTGGAAATCTATTGCCTTCGTTCCTTCCTGTGTAAGAGAGGGCAGATAGCATGTGTTATAGTTTTGTAAATTTTCAAGTTCTTACTTATTCATCAATGCTGACTTTGAGAATAAGTAAAGCAGTGCACCTTAATTCAGGAGAGTCAGGATTTGTGGACTTTGATCATCTGAATGTCGTGACCCCACGCTGTCTGTAACCCTGTGCTCTAAGGTCCCTTTTTATGAACTTTTTTAAAAAATTAAGCAGACACCATTTCTTTTTCTTCCAGAAGATACTCAAAATTCAGCTCTGTAGCAGCCAGATAGCCATCTAAAACAGTAACCCCTAGGTTTAGTTCCAAGAATAATAACAGGGAAAATGCTACTGAAATACAGTTTATCAGTCTTTTGGTTTATATTTGATCTGGTGATGTCAACAGCAGGCTGCCCTCCCTCTGGAGTCAAGTTGCAAACACTCTCCTCAAGGGTAATTAAAGCTAAGCACACAATTACGACAGCCTGGATTTGTTCAGGCTTGCTGGTTGCCCACTGTCTCATAGCACCTACCATCACAAAAGCACCATGCTGAAATGATTCTTTATCTCCGAGTCTTGTGCTGCGTCTATGTTGAAATGCTGCAGAGGAGGTGGATTATAACCTTAAGGACTAAGGTAAGCATCATGGCACTCATTAACGGTGGGAAGCCTTTGCGGGACTACATGGTCAGTGGTTTATTGTGCTTTTGCTTTGCTTAAATGATTCATGGTTGTGTGGTCATAGCAAAAACCTCTGCAGCTTATGGGTATCGTAAGGCACTGGTGAATTTGTAGTATCTGTCTTCTATTTGTAAATGGCCTAAAAAAGTTTGGCCAGAAATGTAACTCTTGTGCCCTTTTCACAGACAGGTTGAAGTACCTTTATTTGTATTTTTAGGTGAGAGGAGTGCGGAGTCTGCCTCCTGCTTTCTTGAGTGGGGTGAGGTCTCTGTGTGTTTGTGTGTCCAGGTACGGTGCTACAGGGTGCACTGGTGACTTGTAAAGCTCGGAAACGGAGCTCTTACTTGTCCCTGGCTGTGACTTTTATGAGTGTGGGCTCTGAAAAGGAGGAGATGTGGCATGCCATCTGATGAGGAGAAAGTTGAAATCCTCCAGGAAATCCTATGAAGACGTTCTTGTTGCTTTAGTTAGAGGCAGCAGATAGAGCACCAGGAAGAATTAGAGAGGTCTGGGAAGAAGGAGCCTTTCCCTAGTATTAACTAGGAAATTATGAAATAGTTCTTTTTTCTGTTTAAACTACTTCTAAGTAGTCTAGGAATTGCTTTGGTTAAACCAATCTTAGAAAAAGGACTATATCACTTGGACTTAACTTAAACTGCGTGTGTGATAAATCTGCCCCCTACCTTTACATGTTTGCCCTCTTTTGGATGGGCGCTTTTATACTGCGTGCCCTATGCTATGGCAGAGCAGTTAAATTCAGTGTGGAATGTAAGTTATATGGACAATGTTATGAGGGTTTTTAAATCTGTCCTTCTTCCCTGTCTTGTTGTTTCTATAAATACATGAAGAACAAAAGAGGGCTAAGGAGAAACTCCATCCTTTATTGGATGTGGGGGGGAAACAGTGTGACAAAGGATGAGGAAAAGGCTGAGGTACTTAATGCTGCCTTTGCCTCCATCTTTAATAGTAAGACTAGTTGTTCTCCAGGTACCCAGCCCCCTGAGCTGGAATTGTGGAATCATAGAATGATTCAGGTTAGAAGGGACCTTAAAGATGATCTAGTTCCAACTCCCCTGCCATGGGCAGGGACACCTCCCACTAGACCAGGTTGCTCAAACCCCATCCAGCCTGGAGAAGAAGGGGAAAGGGTTAGTGACCTGCTACACCACTTAGACACACTTAAGTCTACAGGGCTGGATGGGATATTTAAAAGACACGTGGGCATGGTGCTTAGGGACGTGGTTTAGTGGTGGACTTGCCAGGGCTAGGTTAATGGTTGGACTCGATGATCTTAAAGGTCTTTTCCAACCGAAACAATTCTGTGATTCTATAAAAACTAGATTCCGTTCAGTAGAGATCCTGGTTTCCATTGCAAATATTTTCAATAGGCCACTTTGCAACAACAGCTAATTTAGGTTGTTTAATCTTTTATCTGAAGGATATTTAGGGAGCGATACCAAGAGAAGAACTTAGGAAAAGAAAACAAGAAGCAACTTAGGTAACTGTGTTTTGTAGAGGTGATTGTCTAATATGTGGGAAAAGTGAATGAGGCATGAAATTCTCTGAGCTATAATGACTTTTAAGAGAGTTGGAAGTTGTGTAATGTGGTTAAGTGATTAGATACATCTGTGAGGATGCGTATGGGTCTAGACCCCTATTACCTTTGTGCACAGCGTTGTTGAGCTGCTATGTTGGAATATTGAAGTTGAGTAAGGAGAGAGAAGCCAACTGCAAACATAAACCCCCCGAATGTAAAAGTTAAGGCATAATGGTTTTGACCGACTAATAACAAAATGGTCACCCAGCAGCATTCCAGGTGATAGACTTGTTTGGGTTTAGCGGGTAGCAACTCAGTACCTCCTGAAAGAAAGTCTGTCTTGAGGCTCTCTCAGGGTTAGATGTTGAGCTCAGTGGTGACAGAATTCAGGGTAAAAGTTGGATTTTGAGAAACATTAGGTTATATGAGAGGTGAAGTGATAACAGACTCTCTAAAAAGCTAACTGCAACCAAGTCCCATCCCTCAAATTATGAAAATTTTAAGGTAATGTAAATTGGGATCTTTTGCGCTTGTTCCTTAGTAGGGAAGCTTCAGTTTGTAATGACACATTGTGTTAAATCAGAATCCTGAACCGAGAGGAAAGGGAGTGCAGGGCTTCGTCCTGGGAACGATCACAGGCTTCATGCCCCGCACCTAAGAACGTGCACTGAGGGGGAAAAAAACAGGGACTGACATGGAAGTTGCATCATGCTCTGGACAAGATTGTGACTTCAGTAGGCATGCGGGGATGTCGTGCTTTTAGTTAAGGGTGACAGCAGAAAAGCAAACAAATGCCCTCTCTCACTGTGCCTTTGTGTTGGGAGAGTGGAAAAAGGCAAGGGGGAGGCTGGTTTGAATAAATCAAGAAAAAGAATCCTAAGGATTTCAGAAAGATGTCCATTAGTGCAGATGGCAAGAGAATAGAGAGCTGAAAAAGACGCAGCTGTTTTTTCTGTCATACTTGGAAAACTTCAAAGTGAAAACAACTCCAAAGCAGCGCTTCCTAGAAGCCGATAAGAACAGAGGAGGGGGCAGAGCTGTTCGCTCAGGCTGTGGGTACCAGAGGGAGCGGCTTCAGCAAGCCAGAAGATTCTGAGAAAAAGAAACTGGGATAGACTGCAAAGCTCCAGCTGACTTTAATGCAGGCAGGAGCGTTGCATTTATTAATAGCTGTCACTGTTTGATTTGAATAAAATCCAACTTGCTGAGCTTGATGGTATTAAGCTATAATGTGCCACTCTGCTTTCCAGTCGAAGAAATTGTCTTGATTGCTTTAGAAGTCTAGAGAATTAGCTTTTTTAAGGAACTAATGACAAATACTTCCATACCACCTATGGATCTATGGATAGTATGCAAATTGCAGTTGCACTGCAGACAGCATCTATTTTCTAAATATAGTGAAGGATGTTCCGTGATTTATTTAATTGCTTAGACTTGACAAGGAGCCAATGCTAATAAACAGGCTTTGATACTAGTACGGTACTTCTGGAGTTCACTTGACTTGGGAATATAAATACTGCAAAAAAATGTGTGGAACAGCGTAGCACAATTGCTGTAAAATTTAGGGTGTACGTTGTGGAGGTGTGCAAGTCCTGTCTCGGCCGCACGAACATGAGTCGTGGCTAAAGGACAGGAGTAACACATTCTGTAAATCCAGGAGAGACAGGGCTCTTCCGAATGTTATTACCAGATAATTGTAACAGAGTTATTTAAGGAAAATGCAAGATAATCTGTTCCACTTCTAATTATTGGAATTCTCTTCCCACTTGACCTGTTCTCATATCTTCTGTGTTTTTATATTTTATCTTAAAAAACTATGGGGATTCCTGTTTTTATTGCAAACTATTAGAAATGCAGTATAACTGCAAGGAGAATGAGATTTTTCTTGATTAATGTTTTGATGTATTTATCTCTAAAATACTGAAATTCCATTGTTATGCCTCTACCTTCCCTCCCTCCCCACCAGGTAAACATCATTATTTGTTCTCCGTTATTTTGATGTGTTAAATGTAGAGATTAACAAAATAAATATTAACACAGTTCATTTGAATATTGCTATTATTATAGTAGTGGTTTTCAGTATCGTCTTTTCCATGATTGTCTTCATATCAAGTATATGCACAGTATAGTCTACATTTTTATTTTTTGAAATGAACATCCTTCAATCATAAGACATTGGAGATGGAAAACAATTAGATAGGCAGAGAAGTATTAATGATTCATAAAAGTTAAAGTAATTCAAAGTCAGCCCCTAATATTCAACGAAGAAGGGTCTGATCTAATGAAGATTTGCTTACTTTTAAGTACAAGTAGGTTTATGTTTTTATTTTTAAAATTCTTATGTGAACTATATGCAATATATAGCCATACTTCTTTTCTGATTGTAAATGAGCTATATATAATTACCAATATTAGGCAAGTAAGTGATGGTGGATGTTTTGGACTGATTAAATGCCAGAGCTTCCATTCATTTCAGCAGCACCAGATTTCAATATATTTTTGGTATTGACCTAGTTGGTGGAATCCAACGTGTATTTGCAATGTAGAAATACCTCATTTCATGCTATCTGATTTTATACAAAAGGAGAATATGGAACTCTGTTAGCATGCCTTTATAGAACATTTATTCCTACATGGATAATAATGGAAATACTAACTTCATGCTCAAGCATACTGGAAATCATGTTTTAATTTGTAGGGAGTGAATTATTTTCATAATCTGATACATTTTTTAGATAAGTCATTCTTGAGCACAAAGAGCTTAAAGTGTACAATATAGAGTCTGTACTTTGCGGTGAAGTTGCATCAAATGCCTCTGAGTTTGCTGAAACATCTACTGAAGAAATAAACGCAGAATGGAGTGCAAAATATTTGGCGTGTCATTTTGTATCCATGTTGCTACGGAAGGCTAGACCCGGACCAGTGCTTTCTTATCGCTTGTCTTATGGGTGTTACACAGAGTGGTTCTTGCTTAGTGCTGTTGAGCAGCCGTAAGCTCTACACCAGTTCTTGCTGCCTTTCCTTGTGGCTGCTGAAAACAAACACCACGTCTTTTGAGGATTTGCCCATTTTATTTGCCAAACGTGAATGGTCGTGTGTAATTTAAAATCTGTTAGGAAGTCAATGGAAGGTCTGACTGCTTCAATGATATCTGAATAATGTTTAAGAGGTATGAATTCAGGGCACTCTCCAAGTTTTAAAAGATGCATGTGTATCAGTAGCTCTGATGGTAATTGTATCAACTCCCAAAGGAGCTGCGTCCTCGTTCATTAGTGAGTTAGTTTGTATGGTGCCCTAGGGGCAGAGAAGTTGTTAGCATTTTTCCTATTGTCATCCCGGGGCTGTGCCATGTCTCACGTATGCTGGGCTTCTGCTTCAAGTTATTTTTAAAAATAAGTTGTCTGGATAGAGAGTTATCTCCTAGGATCATGTTAATTTGCCGTTTGAGAAAACCTGTTGAAGTAATGGTCTTATCTCTCCTTGACTACTTTACTTTTGACAGTCTGGAATCCCTATAGGTATCATAAGTCTCATTTATCATAATACCATGTTATAAGGAAGGAATTGTTGTTCTGCTGAGTGAATTCTGAAAAAAAAAAAAAAAAAAGTACTATAATGCTGTATTTGTTCACATTGCTTTTTATTTAAGAGGGGAGAATGCCTCAAGGATCACCTCCATGAGTATTATTAATGGAATACTTCGAGGATAGCATTTTTTAAAGCATTTTGATATCAATACCTGCTGTTCAGAAACTCAGAATTATTTTACTTGCACTTAACTCGGTTTTAGCAGTTTATCTTAGGCATAAACAGAAACACATGACCTTCTCTAATACCCGTGTATAGCTGTAACTAAACAAACAAAATTAGCAAAATTCTGAAACCTGTAAACTGATCAAGCTGAGAAGGAAAAAAGACTAATATTTATATTAAGTATTGGGAAAGATCTCAGAGGCTAATGTCGTAAACTACAAAATGTAATGACTTGCAGGTGATTGATTTTTACCTGTCATTTATGGGGAAAAGAAGTTGTAGTGAAAGCGGATAGATCTGGGGCATGATGCAATAGGGGCATCAGGCATAAGGGAAGAAAGCTGTTAATTTTTTTTATGGTGTGCATTTCTGTAGTTAGGTGGGTGGTTTTTTTAAAACGTTATTTCATTGTGCCAATCATCCCGAAAAGCTGCATATAAGCAAGTTTAGGAAAGTCGTGTGCAAGTTGGGCTTTTTTTGGTGGTGGTGAGTTTTTTGGGTTTTTTAATTTTTTTCCAAGGCACAGGCAATAGAGCTGAAGAGATTTTTATTCAATATGAAAGCCTACGTACTACCTCTGGCTCTAACCTGTTTATAAAACTGTTTTTTGAGCCACATGCTGAAGTAAATATTTCTGACAACATTCAAAACTTCCACTGACAATTTAATAAACTGTACTGAAACTCTAGAGTCCCAGAAGAAGCTCGTAGATGAGCACATGCAGAATTATCTCAGAATCCTTCCAGGGAACTGTTTCAAATATGTCCTGTCTGGTCTTCCGTCTTCTGGAGCTCTGAAGGAAAACAGTGTAAATGGAGATGACAGTGCGAGGTCTAAAGGCAGGGTGGCTGTACATTGTGTGGTTGCAGTCTGTAATGAATTCAGCCAATGTGGGCAAAATGAAAGGGACAACTTGTCATCCACCCTTGAAGGGATACTGTTGGCTCAAGCAGTGTCTGAAAAATGCTGCACTAAAGAGGTCAAGGGAGGAGAAAGCCCAGAACTGACCCATCCTATCAGTTGTATTGCCACTGTTCCCTGGCCAGATGAGGTTACTCACCATCGATGTAGAAAGTGAAGGTTCTGCATGCCTGAAAGTGGTCAGACAATTCAGGGATGAAAAAGCCAGCACGGCCTGTCCATAAACTGAAAACTCTCAGTGTAAGCGCATAAGTAGGGGTGGGTGTGAGTAACTCAAATGAGGTCCCTTTTGAAGTTTTCCCAAATACTATCCATGGCACAAGTTAAGACAAAGGCAACCATGTGCTCTCTGGGGTGGATGTCGATTGTCCAGGTCACAGAAATTTGTCAGACGGATACTTTTATTCAGTCCTGGTAGCACTTCCAGTTACTCTTCCACTGCTCTTGTTCTGAGTGTGGACTGCTTCCTTGGATCAGAGGATTAAAACATTGTAGTAACTTCTTTAGGTAATAGAAAAAGGGGAGAGACTTGAGTATGGCTTTAGATTTCTCTATAGTTGCCTTTAATGAAGACTTTGGAAGAGCAAGTCTTTCAAGTCTGGAAAGTAATTAATTTCTTTAAGTATGCTGAAATTGTTCACAAAATGTGTTTTAGATGAGTAAGTTTTGTGATGGAATTTGGTTTTTCATGCAACAGTCTAATATTGACCCGAATCAGAGGAATTAATGTGCAGACATTGCGCCTTTTTTGTGTTTGTCAGTGATAAAGAAAAGCACTTAGGGAGAAAACCATAGAAGAAATATTTTCACAAATAGTTTTCAGGAAGGTGCAAAGGGAGAAATTGTGCACTTTGATTTGATGGAACCTGACACTGCGTTTGCTTGAAAAAGATGAGCAGTGACTGTTAACCATGGCCAAAGTTAACTGTGACTGCCACAACTGCTAGTCTTGGCTTCTGCAGTTTTTCTCTGAAGCTGCACAAGAGCTGAGAGGGGGGAGCTGTTGGTAGAAACTCCTTGAGTCGCTGTGTCATCTGCCCCCTTTTTGGCTCCTGGGTAAAGCATGTCTCACTGGCCCCGGGACTCATCTCTCCATGGGAGTGACAGATTCAAGACTTGCTTCCCCAAAATACCACTTTCATTGCTTAATCTCTTAATTGTGTGCCTTTTTTTTTCCTTAGGGACAGATCAAATTTGGGTAAAGGTGACAACCTTTCATGCCTTTTGCAAAAACCTCAGTGGCCCGGTGTGTTGTGGTGTGAGTGAAGCCATAAGTACGAGGTCAAGGAGGAACAGTGTCTGTTACACAGGGATACGTATGTGTTTTTGAGATACGTATGTGTAGGAGGAGGAAAAAGTCTTAATAAAAGGAGACAATTTGGATCATCTGCTCAGATGAAAACCTGTTTTCCTGCTCTTAGGCAAAGGTAAAAGGGACCAGTGAGGATCAGTGCATTTTGGCAAGATCAGTCTGCTGCTTGCGTCTCCAGTTACATAGGGCACTCCTGCTGTGGGAGTCAAAATTGAAGTTACAAAGGTAAAATACTGTTTAGAAATTATGAGGCTGAAATGAGCAAATGAATTTACAAGAAAGATCACTTACATTTATGCCAAAGATTTACAAGTAGTTTAAAACAATCTGTGTTTGACATGGTAAGTTGTCTTTATCATTAAAATGCTAATGAAATGGTAAACATCTGTTAAATTTATGAAGATAATGAAGCTTGTCATCTACATGTTTCCTGTGCCAGCATTCCTGCTTAGCTCAGGTCTGCATACAGATTTCGTGGAGCGCTGCTGAGAATCTATTTGACCTTTGGGAGCAATGCCAGGGTAAAACTGTGCCCTGTTCGGTTTGATTAGGTGATTTTGTCCTGAAATGCTTCTACCTGTAGTTTAGGTCATCTTTATCTGATCATTCTTCTAGTGGCTTTCAAAGGTGGGTCTGAAAATCAAACTTCAGTCAAACAGGGTCGCTGGTATTTGATTGGCAATAGTTGAAATAGTAAACTGCCAAACAGAAGGCGACACATCTCTCATTATTCACGCCTTCACTGATAAGTCTGGTAAATGTGTGTGTTTTCTATTCTGTATGGACTCCGAATGTATCCTAGTCGACTGGTCATGTATTACTCTGGCAGCAGAAACACCGTGGACTGCAAAGCTGCAGGCAGATTTCAAATGTCTGTGTCACGTGAAATGAGACGTACTCAGCCAAGGAGTACAAAGAATATTGCATTGTTTGCAGAAGGGTGCTGATTGTTTTTTAATTTTTAAAACTTTTGTGCCCAACGTTCTCCGTACCTTGGTTAAGGACAGTATCAGAAACCTACCTTAATTCTGATTTTAAATGTCAGTCACAATTTAACTCTATTCTGTTATATTTTTTTTATAAAATTTAGTTAAAATATGTAACCATAGCTTCATTGAAGTATGTATATGTAAAGAGAGGACAGGTCTTTTTTAACTTCATGGGTCTTTAATTGCTTCTGAACTTAAAAGAGAAACTGGTAGAAGTTAGATTGATGATGACACTTTGTGGACTTTCTGTAATTGAATACACCATAGCTACTGTTTGAATACAACTCTGAAATCCAAATTATGTAAATATACTGTTTCAGAACCAGCTAGCTAAATAATCATTATTTTTGCAGTTGAAGATGTTTTCTTTGGATAAATCCTCTGACACAGAGGTTTCCTATTGATTCATTTTTTTCATTATGGATATGAAGAAGGAAACTATAGGCATGTTAGCCTTTAGCTTTTTGATGTTTGTGACTCCACTTGAATAAGCTTTGACTTACAGTTAATTAAGCACAACTGTCAATGAGCTTCATGGGCTTATGGGGAAACTAACCTTACACTTATGAAAGCATTGGGGTAGGAGAAGGGAGGAAATAATCTGGAAAAGTGTCTCGAGCGTACTTTTCCTTTCAAGTTGTGCGGCTCAGTTGGGATGGTGTTCAACGGTTCTCTCTCCATTCTTGTCAATGACCCATGTTTCTGTAAACAACACACTTATAGAAGAAACAGAGAATAGATTATAGCCTGCTATTCATCTGCTAGCCCATAAGATGGTGTTTGCTGTGCTGCAGCTGTCATCAAAATGACTGTCTCTCCAAAGTCTGCAAAATTTGAGCTCAGGGCTAGTTATAAGTGTTTGGTCGTCCAAAAAATCCTGCAGCCCCGTCTGGCTTCTGAACCCAGCTTTCCTCTTAGGTACCGTAAGATGGGTTTGAAATTGTGCCCGTGGAGGCAAGAAGATGAGATGAAAAGGAGGAAAATTTCTACTCTGCCTTCAATTTTGTGTGTACTTAACCGGGAAAAAGGCAGATCCCTTAATGGAAGGCTGGTACTCAGGCAGCCCATACGGATTGCCTGGCATCTTGCAAGTCAATGCAAATGATTTAATTTCACGGGAGAAGAGAGGGAAAATTGCTTGTTTACTTTTCTCCCCCCCCCCCCCCCCCCCCTTTTTTTTTTAATACCCCTGTCCTGACAGTTTAAAAAAACTCAGACAACTTCTGTGACGAAGAGCTTAAGTATTATGTCAGCTCTGCTTGAGACCAGAGAAACTCCTAAGAGGACTGTTGTGGTTCCGGCTGATGTGCTGGCCACCAGTGAGTGGGAGAAGGAGGCAATTATGGAGAAATTCTGGCAGAGGAGGGAGAGGCAGAGCATGACTCACCCTCCGTTAGAGGTGTGGGACACTTGTGTTCCAGTGCCTGCTCCAGTCAGTGATGAATTATTTATTCAACCCAGGAAGGAGAAACTGAGATTTTATTTTTTTTTTTTTTTGCATTTTTTTATTTCAATGGGGGAAATTTTATTTGAAATCTATTTTGTATGATTTCGGGAAAAAAAATTGCTCCCACAGGCGTAGCTGGAAGCTGTGTACTAGGCACACTATTGTGTGAATAGGGCAGATAGATAGTTAAAAATGGGTATTTGGGCATCTGTGTCTTCCCATTTCTTCAGGGTCTTGCTGGGGAATGATTCTCAAGTGTACACAGAAAGAATTTCAGCATGTAGATTTCTGGGAAGCTCTTGTTTGGAGAGAAAGATCTGGGTTCCAAATGCTGGTTTGCGTTGCATGTAAAGAGGTGTGTTCGTTTATGTGCTAGCTGATTAGTTAATTGTTGGCTGTTTTCTAATATTTGCCTTGCATTGTAAAACAGAAGGCATTTTTTTAAATGTTAGGTGAAATAATGTTTGTGCAGCACCTGATAGTTACAGATGCTGTCAGAAGAGGAAGAAATAAACACGCAGCTCACTATTTGGAAACAAATCTCTCGATTTCAGCTTGCGTGTGTTGTCTGCATTAGCTGATCTAATAGGCAACCATGATCTGCAAAAGCATCTGACTTTTATGGGCGCCCATCCTGGCCTTTTTGGCACAGGAGAATTTTTCAGCTTTAGAAAGGATTTATTCTACCTGCCAGTGTGATTTATATACCATATGTCTCCTCTTCAGCGTCTGAGTATCCGTGGCCATAGGGAAGTGCTCTGCCTCATTTGTAGTGTGTGGAAATAGGTTTCTTTTAATGATATTAACCGCTACAGAGCCACTTTATTACCTCCCTGTATTATTTTTTTCTTGGCGGTTGTGTCAGCAAGAGATAGCTATACTGTGTGTGATGTGGAAAGGAGAATACTATGAATTCCTGGTTTTGTTTGCTCTTGGCAGGCACTACTACACTTCCCACCCTTGTGCGCACACCTACCTTGATGATGCAGCCTTCCCTGGATATCAAACCCTTTATGTCCTTCCCTGTGGACAGCAGCTCTGCTGTTGGATTCTTCCCAAATTTTAACACAGTAAGTAAAGGAGTTTCCACATTTAGTTACAGTGTATGCTTTCCAAGCCAGTTTTAATATCCAGTATTGAAGCTGCCTTAAAACAGTGCACTGCTGACCCAATTTGAGAGAGCTCTTTTTGTCTGTGCTATGGTGGTTGCTGTTCCCTTGTGCAAAAGACTGAGTGGTACCCACCCAACCCAGTGAACGGGGCCAATCCTTTTTTAACTTGGAATCATGGAATGGTTTGGACTGGAAGGTGCCTTAAAGACCATCCAGTTCCAACCCCTCTGCCCTGGGCAGGGACACCTCCCACTAGACCAGGTTGCTCAAAGCCCCATCCAGCCTGGCCTTGAACACTTCCAGGGATGGGGCATCCACAGCTTCTCTGGGCAACCTGTTCCAGTGCCTCACCACCCTCACAGTACAGAATTTCTTCCTAATATCTAATCTAAATCTCCCCTCTTTCAGTTTAAAACTGTTACCCCTCATCCTGTTGCTAGACTGCCTTATAAAGAGTCCCTCCCCATCTTTCCTGGAGGCCCCTTTTAACTACTGGAAGGCTGCTATAACTTGATCTGTTGGGGTGGCATTTGCATACTGAAAAAAACCCCCACGATAAAGGTTTGATGAGCAGTAGAATAATTTTGAACATTTGCCTGGGCATGTGCATTTCCATGTGCTGTAAAAAAGGCCAAAGCAAAAGCTAATGGAAAAACAGGTATGACAGGTAAGGCCTAGATCCTCCACTGATGTGGATCAATCTATTACAGCCAGTGGAGCAGCTGGAGGATCTTGTTAATTCTGTTTAACAATAAAGTCTGAAATTGCACAGCCAGCCAATGTTAAAAATGTGAACCTGCTACCTTTAGTTTATGGTAAAGCATCTTGTGTTTTTGAAAAAAAAAATTATTGCTAAAATAATGCTCAGTGCTTCTGTAGTTCTCCACATTTATCAGAGCAGCAATAACAAAAATACTCTCTTCTGTAGTTCTCACTTCTTTAACAGCTCATAAAATGGTTCTGAATGTTATCAAAATGCTTTTTTGCTATTGTACGTTATAATTTAATTAGTTATTATCTTAAATGCATTGAGTACAGCAAAACTAATATTTTGCGTGTTGCCACTCAGGTTTCCATGTGCGGAGGTAATTCAGCATGGAACGAGTTGGCAAATAGTCGGCTAATGGCAACAAAAGGGAAACTGCTCTGGGTCATTTCTGCCGAGTCAGCGAGTACGATCTGTTCGTACGTGACCGTTGCCTGAACTGTACATACAGCATCGCACTTGTCACTGTAATTGCGGGGGGTGTGTAAAGGGAAGTCGTGTCACCACCGCAGACAGTGATCAGCTGAACCACGGCCAAGTGTTTCCTTTCGCAGACTCACCTTCTGTTTGAAGTTAAAACAGCAGGAGGAATTTTTATTTTTATTTTTTTTTCTTCCTTCATGACTTGCAAATACATCTTGCTGACAGGCCTTGTGCTATGGCACACGGTGCTGCGGGATGGTTGTGAGGTAACGTATCAGCTGCTTTCGAATGTCAGCAGCCCAACGCATATTATAAACAGTAGCCAATATTACTAATTAATTGCAAAACGTATATGTGAAAATTGTGCGTTTATGAGGGAAATGTGGGCATGTGTATAGATTGGGGGATACGTGCAGGTGCATGTGTACAAATAGATAAAAGATTAAAAAAAATCCAGGTATGTTTAACGTGCAGGACCAAAGCTTTGTACAATTTTAAGAAAGCAGTGTCTCATTCTCAGCTTCTAGGCATGATACAATTCATATTCATTTTCCATCCTATTTCTAATACATTTGAGAATTTTATGTGTCACTGATTTGTCTGCTTTCCAGTTGCACTGGTTTCATAGGTAAGCTTTTTCACAGAACTGTACATAAATACTCGGAGAACCTTTTCTTTAGGAATGCTGTAGTTGTAGAGTTAACCAACATTATTTGCTTACTGGTGGTATTGTTGAACTTCTGAGTTGCGGTAGCCTCTAGAGAAAGATGAATTTGGGTATTTACATTGCTTTTGCCTGTGTATGCTAGTTTATATTTATCTGGGTTACATTCAATTTGCCTAATTCCCAGAGTTTTTATCCTTCATACCTGTCATTCCACTCCAAATTTTTATGGGTATTATTTAAAAAAAGAGGCCTGGGGTAATTGGCAAATATTGTTGACTCAGTGTCTACTGCCTCCCTTAGAACTCTTGATAATTATATATTATCATATTTTCTTGCTGCTGTGCACCACAGACACCGCACGTTTAAACTCTGTTTTTTTGAAGAACAGTGGCTGAGTACCACTCTATTTCTAATTCACAGATTTCGCCATTAATCTTGCAGGTATTGATTTTCCCTAACAGTCTTAGAATGGACTTTAAATCTCGTTGGAAAACTAAATAATTCATGGTTATCTACTGACAGGCACAGTGAACGCCAGCTGTCATGCACTTCCTTTCTTTCTGACTTAGCACAAGCGTTGAAAATGTAGATTTCTATGTTTGTGTATATATAATCTTTTTTTTTTTACTATTGTTTTTCACTGTAAAGTGTTGGGCAGAGTGTGTAAAAGTTTGTAAAAAGCCTTTTTCCAGAAGATAGGTTTGAGTGAGTAGAAGCTAAATCCAGTTGGCCCACAATGTATGCGTCATCCAAAGTGCCTTAATTTTTCATCTGGACATTGGAAGAGCTTTTTGTCTCTTCCTCCCCCAAAAAGCCATCATTTGCCTTATGGATCAATCAGGAAAACTGTGCAGTTCACTCACAAGAGGACTTGTCAAGGGCTGTAGGCGGTGAAACCTCTAGTGTGCAGCACTCAATCTCTTTGCCTTCAGTAGGACTGAGGGGAACCTGCGGCACGTGCCAGGGCTGCTCAAGCTGCGCGTGTTCACTGCGGGTGGCAAAAAGAAACGCGGCCTCAAGAGAAAACTACTTTGGATCCACCTGTTCGTTTTCAATGGCAGGCGGATACAGCCTGTTTTCTAAACATTGCCGGGAAGTGGTTTCTAACTTAATTTTCAGTGGCAGGAAAAAAGAAAAGTTCCTGCTTAGGAGCTTGCTACAGTAACTACCAGGGCAGGAAAAACAAGGTAAAACATATTAACTACAAACATGTTTAAAGGAACACCCCCTACAGAGTTTTCAAAAGAACTTTTCTTATTTACGGAAATATATTTTAAATCTGGGGTAAACCCTTTCTTATATAGTTAACTTTGAGTTTTCAATTCTGAAAACACCTGTGATGATCCAGTGAAACATCAGCGTTCCCATTTCGTTTGTCAAAGTGTTCTGATCACTTGCTTCTCTCCACATGGGGTGCTTTCAAACGAAGCACTGAGCAGACTCTGATTTTTTTAAAAGAAATGCATGCCCCACTTATATCTTATTTTCTTGACGGAATTGTGTGATTTAGTTTAAAATGCCTCCCTTCTGTTTCTCCTAAAAACATTAATAGTTCTAAAAATGCTGTGGATGTATGTATAGTACTTATCAATTCATGCCCCAATTACATTTGCCTTTGTTCCTGAGTACTTGCTTGTTATATAGAAAAATTAATTGGGGAATGATTGCACTAACTCCTTGGATATATGCCTTTATTCCTTAGTGGGGGTGCCTTTTTGTTTCAACAGATCAGCCAGAAAGGGACCTTCTAAGGTCAGAATGAAGGATGTCAAGCAGAGAGGTATTGCAGAATAGGTGCTCTCTCTTTTTTCCTGGTCTTTTCACAGCACCAGCAAATAGTTTTGTGAGAACAGGACAGGCATGATTGGGCTGTCACAGCCTGAACCTGAACTGCTGCACGGAAGGACAAACCCTCTCTCAGAAGTGCTGCAGCAGCAGATCCAAAGGTGACAGCACGTTTTTCTTGGCATCAAGTTCTAAAAGCTCTCACTCAATTACTCATACCCCTCTGTCTGAAATGCATAGCCTGAATCAAATTCTCGGCTGGTATTACTTAAAACATTCTCGTTTATAGCAGAACGGGAGACAGCATTATAGGAACTTCCCAAATTGGTGACTCCAATTTGGAATGGATGCTGTACAAAAAGATATTAAGTAGAGCCCTTTGTTAACATGCTAAAATTACTTTACGATTCCTTAACAGGTAACATCTTGCATATTGATTACGTTTAAAGATCTGTAAGCCTTCAAAGTCAAGTGCATAAAGTCAATGGAAATCAAAGATTGCCCAGTAATCTTAATTTGGTGTCTGCAGTGTGTTTAATATAACATAGTCTTGAATTTTACACTCACTGGCTTTCACCTTCTGTACCATTCTTTCTCTACACCTCCCTGATTCATTTTCTCATGTCATCTGTCTTGTGGACTGAATGAAAAAAGGACACTTTCTGATCACATCATGGAAGGTTATCATGATGCGTGTGCTAAAGTGGTTGAAAGCCAGGATTTGTCTTGCAAGGCAAACTAAATGATCACTGTCTGCAGCTCCCTATAAAGGACCTATACTCCCCAGAAAAAAAAAATCTCAAATCTCCAACGCGTTCTACCTGGTCCTGAAATGAGAGCAACGCTACATGATTCAAATGTAGTCGCAGTGGTACAGCCAGGGACCTGTCAGTCTGCACAAAAGCAGTATCAGCAACTTCTCAGATTCTATCATCATAGAAAATAATCAGCAATTTATGTGCTTCCTTCTGAGTTTGTTATGGCCTCAGGGGTAATCAAAGATTACAGCATCTCTTGTAGCTTTCACATTAGTGAAATATTTTCCATCTAACTAGCCCATGATTGGTTTCTAAACGCTGGTTCACAACTTCCTGTTTTAGAGGACACAAGGGTTAATGTGGCCTAGTTACTTCTTCAGTGTCTATGTCTCGGGTTTATGCTGATTCTTTATATTAGAGTTCCCTCAGCCCCGTTGCAAAGCGGACCAGAAGTATTTTGAATCTGCCAGTGAAGGTGAGCCAGCTGGAATGGGCTGCAGGAAGGGAAAGAGGAGCTGACTAGTAACTTAGAAATCTGTCTCTCCTCCAGCATTAGCCTTGCTGGACTCTTAAGTATCCCTGGCCCACCCCCAAGACAGCTACTGGGAGGAACTAATTTTCTCTTTCCTTTTCTGCATTTTGAATTGCGCCCCTCATTTTATTTGCTGCCTATCTCGTTCTCATTTGAAGGCCCCAGTAATCAGCCAAGGCAGAAGCGGAGGTTTGCAGATAAGAGCGCAGGGCACTCGTATCGCCGGCTTCCCTCGCCCCTCTGCGCCAAGCGCCTCTTCTGGGTTTGGCACGGCACCGCGGCTCGGGAGCTCGCCGTTTCCTTAGCAGGGACTGAATTCAGCCACTTAATGCCCTGCTGCGCTGCCAAAGGACGCTCTGGAGCTCAGGGCTGTATACAGGAGGAGCAAATTACGGATGCAGCCGACAGGATGTTGCCAAGCTGTTATCTGTGCTCCTCTTGACTGAAGTAGCCTGTCCATGCGCTCTGATTTCCCCTTCTCCCTTTTGTGAAGTGCTGGGGGGATGTGACCTGCTCTGCTCCTCTCCCTCTGAAATACTCTGCTCCAGAGAGCAGGTGAAGTTCTGTAAGAGCTACACTTTACCCTCATTAACTAACAGAACAGAAAGGAAATACA
The DNA here is from genome assembly GCA_947846985.1 of Fratercula arctica. Lineage (NCBI taxonomy): Eukaryota > Metazoa > Chordata > Aves > Charadriiformes > Alcidae > Fratercula > Fratercula arctica. Next base: position 34,106,829 of record CANTUZ010000008.1, read on the forward strand.
AGCAATTAGCTTAGAAGGAGAGGTGTTCTGTGGGGCAGCTGGGTATTTGAGTGTTTGGGGTTTTTTCCTGGTTGTTTTTTTAATCAAGAATTGGCAAGATTTTTTTTCTTACAGATGTTTCATATCTTTTTTTTTGTAGTCGTGAAGGAACAAAAAGCACTTCAGGTTTGATTTCTATTACTGTGTCAAGCGCTTAAAAACATTCCTATTTCACTTCTAGTTATTATGGATATAATAGTTTGTGTTTTCCAAGTCATAGCCAAAATCACTCAATCTACAACACGAGGAATCAGCCTGTAAAGGGAATGAAAGAGAATAATAGGTGTTTTCCCAGATGTTTACAGGTGAGGAAAGCAGAGGTTCAGGAACCACATAATGAAGCCCAAATTGTGGCAGCACAGACCTCTGCTCTCTGGCTTGTCTTTGCTTTCTCCTCTGATGCTTCTCCCAACGTACCTGGTTGCAAAACTCCTTTGCCCTTTCTATGGCTTTGATGGAAACCAGCAGAGACCTCTTTGAACTGTGGGAGCAGTTTTTGGAAGAATTCTTCTCAGCCTTTGGAGGTCCTGAAAAATGCTTATTTAAGGTGGTATATTTTTTCCCACAAAATACTTGAGCCATTTCAGCTGAAACTTTGAAAAAGGATTGAGCTTGAAGCAAACACCTGGTAAGATACATAGAGTTATATATGGGGAAAAAAAAAATGCTGCAAAAAGCAGGGAGTTATCAATCAATCTTTGACAGCTTTTACAGTTTGTGGTATTTTAACATAAAGATGCACGTTCCCTAGTTCCTCTCAGGAATCTCTTCAAAGAGCAACTCTTTGTTAAACAGGTGAGCCTAAATAAGTACTTTTCTGCTTGTTTCTAGTCTTTAATACATATTATTCTCAGGAAAAAAAAATCTTCCTTAAAGTAATACAGACCAGCTTTAAGGGAGAATCTCTTCAAATATTAATTATTTTTTAAAGTTTCCTGTTACTTTACATTTTCTCTAACAGGAGTGGGATAGATAAACTTCCTCCCCTCAGTTCCCAGATCAGTAGCCAGCGAGGAAAGCCTGTCCCAAAGGGGAAAGCGCACTGACACGCACTGCTGGGAAACCGAAATCAGCAGGTGCGGTTTCGGTTCTGCTTTCCCTGCTGCTTTACAGGAGCCCGGCATCCATGGTGTGGCTTTTGAGAAATGGTTCCTGAATTGCTGCACTACTTCCATTGTTGTACATAGAAGTAATTAGGTGATCAGCCTAATTCTGTGAAGAAATACAGCTTCTGCGTGCAAATCCTACTATTTGCTGCGTCCTCCAGAAAATCTGTTCCTTGGCTTACAGGTTCCTTGGTTTCACCTCTGTCTTTACTGAAAGCTTGGAGGTAGTCTCTCTGACAATACAACGGTATCTATTTCTTTTACTGGTCAGCATAGGGAAAAGCTAAGAAGCCTTCGTCTTCATTGAATTGCTTTCTTCTCAAGTTAGTAGTATGTTCATGACCCAAGGAAGCTGGTTAAAGGAAGAGGGCTGTTAGCCATATATATTTTAGGTATTAAAACATTGAAGGATGTTTTGCAAATAGACTCTGAGGAAGACATCTCCCCTCAATGTAAGCAGTCGCAAAATTGTAGTTTAAGACAAATAGCGCACGTGTTGCAGCACTGTGCTTATAAAGGTTTTGCTAGTTTCTAATTAAAAGTCTTGTCCTAAGCAAAATTCTAGAACGCTTTTAGAGAAATCTAAATTCTTCATGTGTCTGATAAATACAGAAGTGGGTGCTTTTGCAGCATCCTGCTGTACATGGCTGGCTTTCCTGGCCTCCCCTAGACCTTCGTCACATTGTTTCCTGAGAAACTAAGAATTACTTCAATAGCTATAAATTAATAAATGATAAGAAAGTAGCTAAGAATTAGTTCTTGTACTCCTCCTTTCTGAATGTGCTAGTGGTCTTTTAATCTAGACACAGTCAATTTTATGACCGTTTAAAAGTACTGTGTGGCGATTTAAGGTCACGGTGTGAAAACTGTCTTTGTTTAGCATACCTGAAAACCAACGATATGCAGGTTTGAAGCACTCACCAACTCATTTCAACTACCAGAGCAAGGCTGATTTGAAGATGTGTGCCTTTCAAACTGGTCTTCTCTGTATCCAATCTGTCTGGTCTCAAAACAGAGATACCACAAACTTCAGCTTCTTCCCCAAATTAACACTAGGGCAAGAGGATCGTGTTTCTTGCTCATGTATTTGTTCGAAGAGACAGGTTTCTACCTTGCTTAGTGTCTCATTTACTTAGATTTAAAGAAAACAAAACCAAGCCTCAAACAAAATGCCAGACAAAACCTCAAAACCAACCAAACAAAACCCAAACCAAACAAAAAAACCTCAAAAAACCCCCAAAACAAACAAACAAACAAAAAAAAAATGAAAAAAGAAAACAAAGAAAAACCCAAAACAACAGACTTTGATAACAGTTAAGTTTCAGGACAGGTTTCATTAGAAATGGTACTTTCTTATAAAGATTCCTAGCTAAATAAAGCGCTTTTTAATCAAAAGAATTTTAAAGGCTGTTTGTATAGTGTGTGGTACTGATGGAAAACAACCCCAAACCCAAACTAGAAACATAATTACTGATTTTTAAATGAAGAACACCTATTATGCCTTACCTATTCTGAAGAGTAGATGACAGCTGTCAGCTAGCGTACTTATGCGATTCCAGATTCTGATTTGCTTCTCATTTATATCCAGCCATTTCATACATTTATATTCAAATGTATATAGGCACATATAATTTATCCTCTTCTCAGATTTTCTTTTTCAGCATGTGATAGGTAATGATATTAATTCATTTCAGAAGACTAGACTTCATGCGTCTTTGTTGTCTCCTGTTCACAGAATTAATCAAGGCCATGAAATTGTCCCTAACCTCTCTTTGCACAGTTCAGAACTGTGGAGGAAATTCAAATCTACCTAATGGGATACCATTCATCTTTGTGGTGTTGGTGTTCTGGAGCAGGCTGGAAGCAAGAAAACTGTCAGCAAACCTTAGAGCAGACCCTTAAGAAGAAAAGGGTCATATCTAAGGACCATCTCAAAGATGAAAGCCAAAGTCAGGAGTCTTGTTTACCCCCCCATGTTATCTAAGCTGTTTTTCTGACTATGAACTCCTAGGCTTGAGTCTGCTGGCAGGATTCTTCCGAAAGGTAATTTTTCATGTTATTTTACCTGTTCATACTATTTTACCATCAGATGGTAATAGGTATCGTGACAAGAATAGCTTTGCTCTCAGAGTGTGTTATTGGTTTGATTTTCAGCGAGTCTCAAACTGTAGTACGTTTTTATTTTTTTTTGCTGGATCTAGAGGCAAGATGGTTTTGGTAGTGCTTTTTTGTTTAGCTGAACACAGCCGAGTGTTCTGAATAACACCAGCCTTAATAATAAATAGCAGTTATAGAACATCTTCCATCAGATGATTTTGAAGAGTTGTAAACATGTTATTTAGACCTTTCAGCCTTTTTGTGAGGTTGCAAATATTTTTATCCCCGTTTCACAAATGAATATCATAAGACTCAGATGAAGTGACTCATGTACAATTAAACTTGCAAGCCAGCAGAGCCACAAAGGGAAGGGACATTGGCATAGTCCTTGAGTATTAGTTTAGCCATTGGGTTTGTACTTGACTTTGTTCTTTTTCTCAGATTTGGTCTGTCATGATCCTAAAAGTTCATCTGGCAGATATAAAGTCTTGTACTATGGTAGAGGAGTAATTTGGGTGGCTTAAAAAAGAAGCTGCTGATTACTACATCAGATACTTGCTTTTTCCCTCGTTTTCCATTTGCTTGGGGAGGGGGAGGAAATTCTCTTTTATCCCAGAACATTTTCAGTAGCTTTCTTTTTCTTTATTTCACCTACAAAAATCTCCAATCCTGTATGGAGCAGAAAATCTGGCATTTTTCTACCATAAGGGTTAAATCTATTGTTGGTGTTCACATTACAAACACAATCCTTTTATGTATTTATATCCTCACTTGAGAATAAGCATTACAAGAAACAGAGACCAGGTTCAGATTTTTTTTTTTTTTTGCTGTGGTGTCTCACCAATTCTTCCTTTCTTTGAGTTAAGTCTTTCTACAAGAATCAAATATTAAATTTGAATAATCTTTTACACGACAGTTTCTAAAACAGCAATGGTATTTAATTTTCAGAACACTCCTTCTAGGACCCTCCTAATTAGAATTTTCTAAACCAGAAATTATTTTTAACGTGCAATAAATATATCCATGGATGAAGGGAAGGAAGAGCAGAGGAAATATTCCCAGCACTAAAAAAACAACAGCAAAAAAAGAATTAAAAGTTATTTTCTCAATTCTCTTTTGATCTGTGCTTAATCATATGACATTATACAGGGAGAAAAGAAAGGTAGGGAGAGATTAGAATTATTTACCTGGGGTTTTTTTGGTTTTGGTTTTTCTTAATATCAGAGTTTCTTGATTTAAGCCAGAGAAGTGCAAATATGGAGGAAGACAGAAGAGCAAAAGATCAGAAAATCCCTGATTTTATTTCAGTTGGACAGCGTAGAATGTTTTTCCCATTACTTATTTTGGTCTAAACCATGATTTTGGCCTGGTTTAGGAGAAAAATTCTAGTGAGGAGGCTGGGATTCATCCTTGGCCTCCTGAACTTGGTCCGACAAAGTCTTGCAAATTAGACTTTCTAAGTGAAAACCCAACCGAAAGCAGTCTGCTTCAACATAGGGTTCCCCATTTGGTGCTATTTCAACCAGTTTGATCTCCCAGGCTGGGTCAGAACACATGCTAAGATAGACAAGGACGTGTGATGGTGAAATTATTTGTGCTAGCACATGAGATGGATAAATGTCAGTAAAGATTTAGGGCTGTGCTTCCCAAGTCAATGCTGAGGCAAGAAGATTAATGCATTTCTTGCTAAAATAAAAAAAGATGTAATTAAGTAGCTAAATAGAAAGTGTATTTGAGCGTATTGTTCTAACTTTTTTGCACGTATGTTTCAATGGCATACTGAAAATATGAAAAGGAGTCAGAGAAAACATACCAAATGAATGAAGGCTTTTATAGTGAGAGGCTTAAGGAACTTATTTGGTTTATCAAAGAGAAGGTTAAGAGCTGATCTGATTGCAGTGTACGAGTGCCTACATGGTCAGAAGGTATATGAGATTAGGGTGACCTTTAATAGAGAAGAACGACTAGATCGAGCGGTTTATAATGATGATGGTAAGCATTGCTTTCCAATGATGTACATTAACTTAGTTGAAACTTTTAAATCAATCTGTTGAAGTTTCTTCCCAAAATTTAGGCTCTGGTTGACCACAAATTACCAGACTTCATAATAGGAAGGGCTGAAACTCTCCATTGAGTGAAATTGTGTCATGAATTTTTCAGGAAATCGGATGTGGTGGTTCCTTCTGGCCTAAAACAAATCTGCAAATTCCTGCAGACATTGCTTTCAGTATTCTGTGTGATTGTGAATACAGACACATATTTTTCTGTGCAAGCTTTACTTTAAAAGGCGAACATGCAAGAGGGCAGCACACCTAGTGGCTCTGCATTATGCCATAGGACTGGACATAAAAAAGTATGGAGGGAAGCCTCACTGCTGTGTGGCTGGAGGTAAAAAATCAGTCTCCTGGGTCCAGGACTCCAGCACTGCAACTATTAACAGAAATAATGTGGAATTTAAAAAAATAAAATTAGCTGAACCTTAATCTCTATGAGGGAAATAAGGAAGCTGAATTTATTAATATTTCACCTCTTTTAAGACATAGAAGATTGTCCTTAGCTCTGGGTACCCTTTTAATTGTCTTGTACTGAAAATGAAGTAGAAGTGTAAACTCCGAAGGTATCTCTTTCCTTTTTTGTTTTTCAAGTACTCACTGTTATTTCAACAACTCTTCATGAATAGCTGTAGTATCTGACACGTTAGTAAGTGAATTACAGCAAGAGTTTTATTTTGTTTTAAAATGCCTTCAGGCTGATTTCACTGACTACTAGTAGTGTGTGGAGGTCACAGCTATCACACTACTGATTTCCTTGGGTAAGCTGGAACTTGCTGCCAAATTGATTAAGAGGGGGAGAGACAAACACAGTGAGAAGTTGCATTCAGAAAGATTTGCCTTCAGAGTACAATGTTGTTACTGTATTTTGGGAACCACGTGGAAGGGAAGGGAAATATTAGTCTCATTGCTCCCTGAGTGTGGTTGGGTTTGATTTCAATGAGATCCAGATTTCACGTTCTATGCAAATGCGCTATGTGTAAGTACATTTGCTGTATGTAAGTACAGTAAGAGAGCCTGTTAAACAACAAAATGTGATTAAAGCAACCCTCAGTTAGACCACAGGATCATGGTAAAAAACTCTATAGTATTGTAAATTAATTATTCTTTCTGTTCTAATTGCGCATTCTTGCAAGCCTTTGAATGAGCTGCTGGGAATCTGACAGAAGCCCTCCCTTGGCTTCGTTATTGACTCTTGTCATGGTATTTACATCTGCCTGTTTTATTCAAACCCCAAAAAGTTGTGAAGAGCATAGAGATAGAGGTGTGCATAGGTGGTGTTTAGAGAACTGCAGGCTCACCCTACAGAAATACATCCCTATGGGAACACACTCTGTGCTAGTCAAGGCAGGCCAATATGCAGGGAGCACTGGCGGTGTTCCCACAAGAAAAGACAGTTGTGCACATCATAGAGTCATAAAACCGTTTAGGTTGGAAAAGACCTTTAAGATCATTGAGTCCAACTGTTAACATAACACTGCCAAGTCTACCACTAAGCCATGTCCCTGAGCACCAAGTCCACACATCCTTTAAATACCTCCATGAATGATGACTCAACCACTTCCCTGGGCAGCCTGTTCCAATGCTTGATAGCCCTTTTGGAGAAGAAATTTTTCCTAATATCCAAGCTAAACCTCCCCTGGCACAACTTGAGGCTGTTTCCTCTTGTCCTATCACTTGTTACCTGGGAAAAGAGACCAACCCCTGCCTCGCCACAACCTGCTTTCAGGTAGAACTCCATCGGTAGCACTGACTCAGGTGTTCCTGGTGATGCAAAATAAGCAAGCAAATATATAACAGTATGGTGTTGATTTGAACAGTAAATTACACTTAGCATTAGCCAAATGAGAAATATGTTCCCTGTTGGGACAAAAGCAGCACGAACACGGAGAGAACAGATTCTTGATAGTTTGCATTGGCCAATGTGCCAAGTATTGCATCACAATGGTAATGTTTCTGATTTTATGCTGGGCATTTTAAACACGTGCTCTGTTGAGTATATGTTTTCAGTTCTGTCACTCTTTTAGTCATCGTAATACGTACAGTTATGGTAGGAGGCTGCATGTATGTGGCAGAATTTATGATAAGCTTCAGCGTGTGGTCAGTCTCCACTGGGGCAATGTGCTCGGCTTTCCTGACAACTGGAGCTCAAACACAGGAGGAGCTCACGTAGACCTTGTAATCTAGAAGGATGTTGACAAGATCTGATCTACAGTATGTTTGTTGCTGTTTGCCTACTTACATCATCATCATAATGATGGCACACAAATAAGTAGTGTTGTCCAACAGTTTAAAATAATCCCAGAACTTAATTTAGAAGCTGCTCCGGCATTAGTATTTTATATATGCCACTGTTTTCTCCCTTTGATTCTCAAAGGGAAACATAGGATTATGTTATCAGTTTGTTCCACATACGGTTTAAGATTTTGCTTTATCAGAGTAAAACAACACAATATGTCATAGGGCCACTCTCAGTGTTTTTTCAGAAGCTTCCTAATGCCCAGTGGTTAAGTGATACTCAGTTAAATCTCTTATACCCGCTTACCAATATTCTATTTACAAATGCTTGTCTAACGGACAACTCTAGATTTGACCCAAGAGTTAAATCGTGATGAGAGATAACTGAACTGAGGGCATAAACCCTCAGTCACAATTTTAAACCTTACTCATATTTAAGGTTATATGCTGCTGTTATGAGAAGACAGAGCTTCTACATGTAAACTTTTGTTGGAGTGGTACAAGTAGCATGTATGACACTTGCTTAGCATGCTTCAGTAGCTAAACAGATCAGGAAGAGAATGAAAGCTTAGAAATTAGGTCATTAGGTGGAAATGGCAAATGTAAATCAGTGCATTATTACTAGCTCAGACATCTAACCAACAATGTAGCTCTGGGTACTAGGCAAGCACCAAAAGCTTCAACTCAGATAAACATCTGGGTTTATCCAAACTTAAACTGGAGATTGCACCTGAGCAAAAACTAATACAAATATTATGGATTTCCAACATCACAAAAAGCAGATTTTCTTGCAATGTAGTGTCACCTCATTTAAGCAAACGGCTTAGAAATTTTACCTATCCTTTCTGTTTGCAGCAATTTACCTCTTGACAGGATCAGTACAATTTATTTGAGGCTCACAAGTTGGTATTTATATTGTCTCCTATGTGTAAAGAGATCCTTTAAAACAACCAGAACTTCAATTTCACTGAAGGAATTCTCCTGATGCACTTGCTCAGTTTTTTTTCTCCTTCCTGTGCCTACTTTGATGACTCTTAGTAGTCTAGTTCAGTTCCCGGAAGGCCCCAGAAGAATCCATGGAACCATGATATACAGCAGGGCAGGGAGAGCTTCTGGTAGCAAGAATTATAAGAGAATTCAAGGATGAAATTGTTGAATTACTGACGATAATGTGTAACAGCTCGTATAAAACTGCTTTTGTACCTGAGGACTGAAAGGTGGCAAATGTGATGCAAGTTTTTAAAACCCATTCCATGGAGAACGTAAGCTATTGTGTGGCATATTTTGCCAGGCAAATTAATAGAAACCTTGATAAGAATAGTGTAAGAAAATACCTCATCCTGTAAACTGCCTGTAAAGTGTCAATGTAATTCCCTTTTAAAGATAAGTCCTTCTTTACAAACCTGCTTGTAGAGGTCAACAAACACGTGAATAAGGATGTTTTAATTGACATATTTTGAGTTACCAAAAGGGTTTTCAAAAAACCCTTTGGCAAAAATTTTTAAGAAAACTGAATTGGCATAAGAGGATCCTTGCATACCAAAAACGATACTTGTGAGGTAAGGGACCTGAGGAAATTTGCTAATGGTTAAGTTCTCCAAGGTAGTGAGGACAAAGAAAGACGAAAGCATTGTGAAAGACTATCATGAGACTGAGAAGCCAGACAATAAATGGTTGGTGAAGTTCCATCTAGAGGAATATAAAGCAAAACTTCATTTAGAAAGTGATGTGCTATGAATTGGCCATTAACACTTGGGAGTGAGAACTCAGGTTTATAATAGCGATTCGATGAAAACATCATCTCAGAGTTCAGTACTGATCCACCCTGAGTATTGTATATGGTTCTTGTCCATGTCTTCAAAGCGTTTGGTTGAATTTGTTAAATTGTGGTAGAATTGAGAAGGGCAACAAGGATGCCCAAAGGAACAGAATGGTTTCCATTCACAGAATGACTGAGCAACACAGAGATAACTTGGGATGTGGTATGGGTCTTACAAAATTGAGTTGCATGGAGCTACATTTAAACAAAAATAATTATTTCTTGACACAACAGATTGTAGACGTTGGAACTCAATGCAAAGAATGCAAACTGCTTTACATCAGTTCAAGGGGTGACTATGCAAGAGAAAGTCGTTGAGATTTACCAAATACACAGAAAACGCCCAGCTCTGGCAAAGTTTTGTTCAAAAATATGTGAACCTTGTGAAAATAGTTGGGGGAAACACAATGTATGTTTGTGCTGCTCCTGTTCTTCTTCTGATAACTACAGATGATTGTTTTGGGGGATGTAATGACAGTCTAGGTGGAGCTTCAGTAGAGGTTAGCAGTTCTTCTATGCTTTTGGATTGTCTGTTGCTATGTTTGCATTTAAGTGCTTTTAAAGTCATTGTCTCCGCCCTCAGTCGTTGCAGAGTATTTCTCATGCTTGCGTGTTCTGAAGTCGGGAAGTAGAAGTAGTAGTAGTAGAGTACTGCTGAAACCTGTCCAGATTCTGTTAATCCTTGCTCACTTCAATAGTTTGGGTGGTTTTAAGGAGACTCGTTGCAAAAAGATAGTATCTTCAAATTTTTTGGAAAGACATTTTTAAATTTAACTTTTTATTAAACCAGTTTAAATAGAAGAAGACTAAAAGGTTGTTAAACTTAGTTATGGCTACCAGAGCGCTGTGAATTGCTTTATTAATTCCTCCTGTAGCATAAACAGCATACTGCAGAATTTTATTTGCGTTTGTGGTAGGTGTTAGCTTCTGTTATTATTTTGTTTTATAGAACTGGTTTTTAAATACTGGTGTTCCCCACTGGGCAAAGTATGCTGCGTCATTTCCTAATATATACCTCAACAAATTACTCTCTCCCTCTTTTCTACTCCCTCCCTCCCTGCAATGAAGAGGATAATTTTGTGTAGTGATCTGAGATCAGTTTACCCTGCAGCATTAATCTTCTAACAGAGAGATACTATTTTATTTTTCCAGCATGCTGTAATCCACCCCAGTTTCTGTTATACTTAAAACCTATTAATTGTTAATGTTGCACTTCTTGAATTCTAATCATGACCAGACGACATGCAGGGCTCCGGTTTGGGAAGGATCATTAACCGTTCCCCCGGGGATCCCAAGCGGTACTTTCTGGAGGCAGCGTGAGCTGTATTATTTGTGTAGATTTTTGTCCTTGCGCTGCTACATCTGTTTGAAACTGGGACTTTGGGTATAGTCTGCATTGTATGGTTTTGAACTGCATTGCCTGGCGCTAGTGCTGTGGATTGTTATCTGGAACGCACAGAGGAATCATTGATCACTGCTTCTTTTTCCCTCTTTATTTTTTTTAAACGGGACGGCAGACGCTAGTGGGTATTTATGCTATTTCTTTTCACCGATCTCAAGCACTTCAAATGGTTGAGGTACTTTTCAGCATTACTCTTTTGTTCTAGATTACCTGATCTAACAATTAGTAGTTAAGTTGGAAAGCAAAACATGTCTTCTATTTAAGAAAAGAAAAATACTATTCCCTAATGATACAGCAATGTTTTAATATATATTCTAAATGTAATAATATATATTGACTGGCATATCTATCACAAAATGGATGCTCAAAAACTTTTAATCTGCATGTATAATTGTGATATATTATGCAGGGTGATGCAATAAATGGTTCAAATCAGAGATTTTTTTTTGTTATATTTTAAGCTTTTAAACTTTGGACTGTCATTACCTTCAAGAAACAGAGGAAACAGGAAATAAGGGTATTTATTTTAGGGTTTTTTTAGACTTTATCATGTTCATTGCAACAACACCGTGTCATTTAATAAAGTAGTTCATTCTAGATGAGGTGGTTTTACGTTTGTGATTGTCTTAATATGGTACCCTATGGCAATGAAACAGAGTATTTAATGGCAAAAGCTGATAAAAATTATATCATCTCTCCAGAAAATTTATTAGCAGTGACATTTACAAAAACACCCATTTCATTTAAAAGGAATGTAGCAAGAAACTGATGTAGCTGTAGTCCAAAAAAAATTAAGTAAGTGTTTAATGTTGGGTAATGGATTATCGGAGAATGTCTTCTCAGGCAGATACGATGCAATATGTTTTTCTTGAATTTGTGTATTTGTGTGTGTATATGCGAAGAAAATCCTCATTAGTGCAGGCTTCTCTGCAAGCTTAAATGTGTACTAAGGGAAAATTAGAGTCTTTATCTTCAGGTTTAGAAAGTCTGGAAGCAGCTGATTTACCATTACAATTCTTTAACTAATGAATCCGTAACTTCAACTTTTCTCTCTTCCTTTCGTAAGTCAGGTTAGTGTCAAATATGTGATGTGTATGACCCAAGATTAAAAACCCAGGTTTGGTTTCTTCAAATAGTACTGCAAAGGAAAAGAACCATCACTGTGACTGCAAAGAAAGATTCAGAAAAATATAACATTGTAATAAATGGAACTATTTTCTCCTGAGCTGGTTTAAAAACAACGTTGGGAAATGGGCTTTTATCTTTTCTTGTAGACTGTCATTTTTTGCCCTCTTCTCTTCAGAATTGATTTCTCATCTTAAATAAGTATTGAGGACCACACATGCACAGATCCTCATAGGATAATTTGGGTTGAAAGGCACCTCAGAGGTCATCTGGTCCAACCTCACAGGATCAGCTGTGAGATCAGACCAGATATTCTGTTATTTGAATTAGAAAAATATGTTTGGGTCAGGAAATTAATTTTAATCTGTATCCACGCCACGTCAGGGAAAATGACATACTATGCTTAGTTGAGGCCTTGATGCAGTTGCGGTTATAAACTCTGTTTCCCTCACATCCATTATCGTTCCCAACTCCTTCAGTGTTAACAACAGAGCTCTCTGCGATCTTGAGGATGTTCTAAACTGTGACCAACAGGAGTCCTGCTATTTAGCAAAGTTGTAATCAATTCCCAGTTCCTGAAAATGTTCAGTGAAATTTAGGATTTAATATATTCAGTGCTTCACTTGTCTCACATTTTTCACAGTGTTAAAATGTTTCCTGAAGCAGGGTCACTTGAGTTCCCTTTCCTGGTACAAACACTCCCCGTGTGCTCCTCTGAACTTCAGCCTTCCCATGGGCTCTCTCACTCATTAATTCTGCATGGAAATGTTTGGGATTACGACCTTTTTTTCCCAGCAAGCAGTGTTTCTAATGGAGCCTGCGAAGGACCTCCTCTCACAAAGAGGTCTCCGGGAGAGAATATTTTCCAAATGCTAATATCTATCACTGAACAGAAGAACAAGTAGAGAGAAATGACAGTGATTTGTTAGGGGGCAAGAGTGGGTTCTCGTAATGTGCCTATTGGACCAGCAGGTGACAGGGGAAAGGCTTTCAGGGGGCTCTTTGCAATTCGGAGGCAGCAGTGGGGCCCTGCAGCACTGAGGATGTGCAGGGTTGGGGGGGAACTATCTAGTAGCCTGGGGATGGCAGCAACAATGGAGCTGCCTTTTCTTCGTAAACTCTGGCACGCTGACAATTCCCAATTTCCTCCTGTTTATCTCAAAAAGACAAAGAAAAGAAAAGAAAAAGATTCCAGCAGGAAGTGTTATTTTTTTATTTTTCTTCTGTACTGTATATTGCCCTGAAAAGTTGTAAATCGATTATTGTTTGTTCTCCAGATGGATCCTGTGCAAAAAGCAGTCATAAACCATACATTTGGAGTGTCCATTCCCCCAAAGAAGAAACAAGTAATTTCCTGTAATGTCTGCCAGCTTCGCTTTAATTCTGATGTGAGTATTGACTATTCTTTTTTTCTTTTTGGTACATTGGGTATAATTAATCTAAACCTCTTTTTCCCCAAACAAATCATTCCAATTCAGCTCACATTCTGCTCACCCTGCTGGGCTGATACTTTATCCACTCAGAGATGGAAGTCCATAGAGGTACATCGCCCTTTGATTTTCTTGAATGTGTCTGGCATGATATCCAGTACCACGCCTATTGATGATATCCCATTACCTTCAAGAGATACTGCAAAAAGAAATGTTGGTTGTTTTTTGGGTTTTGTTTTTGTTTTTTTGGTTTTTTTTTTTTTTAAAAAAAAAGGAGGGGGAGCAGACAGAAAATCTTTCCTATGAGTTCTCCATGTCATACCCACTCTTCTTCCGGAAGAAATATCTTTTTGCTGTTGTTTCTCCGTCCTTGCTGATAATATGTCTTCTGAGTTCTTAATAAAGCCACTCTTCCAGTAACTTTCATTTGGAATAAATATGAGCATTTACTTCTGGCTGTCTCTTTGAGTATGATAAAGTTCGAGGAAACTGTTTTCTGAGGTGTAATGTAAAAAAATGCATTACAAAAGAGTACGCTGATATGTTTAAAATACATATCCAATTAATGTTTTTCCCGAGTAGCTTGAAAATTAAAGGAATTCAAGAAAACTATGTCTAAGAAAATTATGACCTTTGACACTTTAAAAATATGTATTTGTTCTTGGAGACTATTTACTAATGTCATTAAGTAAACTCTCAGGTTTTTTCGTCGATCTTAAGTGTAAAACCAAATCCTTAAGTGGTGTGTTAATATTATATATTTTGCTGTTATAATTTCAGTCTAAGAAATAGTTTGCAGACACCTCCTCAAAGCCTTTGAGTACTTGGTGCTCCCAGAGATTGGCAGTGAAGCACCCATACCTGTTACTTTAATTTTTCTCTGCCTCCACCATTCCACTTTGAAAAATGCCTTGTAAAGTGGTTTCCCCGGCTTGGCTTTCTTGTCTAGGCTGGAAAGGATTTTGAAGCAGTGCTATCCCACCTTCAAATTGATTTCTAAATCTGTCATCTTTTGACAAGCTTATTAAACTTTCTTTGAAGTGGCAATATCTACTTAGTTAAACGATTTCAAAAGTCGTTATTTAAAATTTAGTTCACTTATATTTCCTCTTTAAGGTTAAGATTTAAGGTCAAAAAAATCTTTCTGCTCTGATACTTGGTGCAGATACCTGTTTTTACCGATGAAAACAAGGAACCAGTAAAGTTTTTTAAAAATTCCCTGGGCTCCATGGATCTGAATCTTACTTCTGAGGTGGACCTTTCTCAGTCACCAGGGAGGCAGCTCAGCCTCTTCCCGCTCTTCCCTCTCCTCCTGAGGTCAGGGTCCTTCTGACGATGGGTCCTGTCCCGAGAGGAGTCACTCACTTTGTCCGCACTGACATTCAGGTTGGACAAACAGCACGTCAGGCAGATGGATTGAATCACAACTTAGTGGCTCAAAACAAAAAAAGAGCTGAAATATGATACCTTTTTGTACATCTGCCAACCAAGCAATTTTTCCTATCTAGACTTACAAAGTCGAACAAAAAGTGCATATCGTATTCTGCTTTCAATAGTGGCATCACGAAAGCAATGGCAGATTATAGCCTGGTTTCTTCTTCTGGGGCGGGTGTATTCATATGGTGTTGTGCTCCTTTCTTTCTAAAGTGATCAATATGGTCAGTTCTAGGTACTAGAAAATATCATCAACCTTTTGTAATGAATGGTTGTAAGAAAAGATGAAGCATTATGACTGTGCCACTGTTAGTGATAAAATGCAGTTCTTTACTTTCAACAGCAGCTTGATCTACCAGGACATTCACAAACAACCTGGAAATTTGATTTTAGAATGCACTGAGGTTTAGTAGTGTTATTAATACCAGAAAATACTTTCATGACTATTTCATAACCACAACATACAAGAATATTTGGAGAAAGAATTTTCACTTCTATTTTAAAAACTATCTAGCCTTTCATTGGCTTATTCAGCTTCTCCTGGGAAGCTTACATAAGTTTTTAAAATCTTTCCTCCGGGTTCAGTCTTTTGACCTTAAGAGTTATTTATTTGAGTGTGTGTTGCCTTTTTTTTTTCTGTGAGAGTGAGATCTTCTACTCAGATACTGTTCTCACCACCACCACCCCCATAATCTGCATTGTTATAATTTCACTGAGGTGATGCTAATGGCCTTTCAACTAAGCTCTGCAGACTCTTATAGTTCTTTCTTAGCTAGTTAAAAGCTCCTTCACGGAAATAAAATGCTTGTATTTTTCTTTTTTGTCTCCTTATAATGTGAAATTATGCTTAGGGAGTGGAATGGTCTTTACAATCCATCCTGTGTTGCATGTCATATATTTGAGAACCTTGTAACTGTTGAATCTTTCAGTGAAATCAATTCCACCATGTAACATCCTAAGAATGTACTGAGAGCCTTTCGGGTGGCCTCAAACTGTGATAAACCTGCATTAAAGCCTTGAACATAGCACATTGCAGAATGAGATTTGTAGTACAGTCACTTCACGCTTGCAGTTTCTTCTGGCTCTACCAGGCTGACATGCTCCTTGTTGTTGATGGGCATTTTGTTCCTTTCAACTTCCGTTGACCTTAAATGCAAGCAAATGAAATAAAAATGACAGAAGTAAGCTATTAAGTATTATTCTTACTTTTGTTCTCCTAAATGAATTTCAGTTGCATGGCGTTTGATGATTCTGACCTGATTCTAGTAGTGCTTTATCTATTGCATGAGTAACATAGGGACCAGTGGATATTCATCTGTGAGAAGATGAAAATTGGTTTCCTGGCCTGCAGTTGTCTTCTCACACTGTGGACACCCACTGGTCTGGATCAATAGACCCAGAAAATTCAGACTAGTCAATTTATAGTTGTCAAACCTCCCGCTAAATTAATACCGTAAATTGCAAAGGTTTTAGTTTTCTTCTGATAGTGTGTGTCTGCAGGTTTAGCTTTGATGAGAGTGTTGTGGCATCGGATTCAGAGACAGGGATCTGCAGCTATCTGCAGGAAGAGAAAGTCTAATATCAGGGATGGAAGGAAACTTTAAAATAGATCGTCTCCAATGTGGGAGTAAACGTATCTAATGTTGAAGTGATGCCTTCTGGATTTTGAAAAATAAAAATTGCTAGGATTATGCTATTTTTCTCCTACCATATTATAATTTGAACAGAGTGTTTCCTAACTGAATTCTTCAGTATCTCCTAGTCTCTTGTGCTTTTAAAACATTTTTTAAAAGTACAACATGAAGAAAACATCTTCATACAAACTCTAAGTTCAATCCAGTTTTAGCCTGATCTGTTTATCCTCTTCCAAAAAATAAATGATGGGTTTTGATCATACTCTTAGGCATTGCCATCAGACTCTATCTGTCCTTTTCTAGAATTCATTATCTGAAGTTGGGTCAATTTGGAAGTTGTTTTCTGCTAATAAATTCTGGCACAAACATTTTCAGCACCGCTTCCAAGCTCTGTCAACTCCAAGAGAAACTGTAGTACAGAAGAGATGGTCCAAAATCTTTAGAAACAGAAAAATATAATACCATCTCTGCGAAGTAACACCAAACTAAAGTTGTTTTAATAGCCTGAACTTTGAGGTCATCGAATGGGAATTTTATCTGTAATAGTAGTATTGACCTGACAACAGTGATAACTGAGGTTGCTTCAACACTATTTTTTGCATGATCTAGTTAAGATGCTCTAGCTGGTACTTAGGTTCAGGTAGCTAATCCCACTCTAAGTATCTGTGGAATAATTACTAAATTGGCTAAAAATACAAAGGTACAGCATTGTTCACATATTAAGGAAAAGTATAAAATCAAGAGGCTTCTGAGGTAGAGAGCAGCTGCAGCTGGCATGCAAAGAATTCAACATCTGCGATTCCCTGTGCAATATTGCTTGCGAAGCAACACAGGGAATGGAGTGGGATGGAAATTCCACGGCCAAGCCCTGTGATGATCCAACAGATATGGGAACGAGATGGTACTATAGAACTGATAAGCTGCCCATTTACCACCCTGAGGCAACATTTTGTCAAATTTTGATGAAATGCTGTCCTTTGTGAAAACTTTGCTCATTATAATGTCATTATAATACCAAAACACACCTCCATCCCAAAGGCTACCCGCCTCCAAGGTGCAACCACTCCTCCTTGAGTCTGCGCCCTGAATTTTTCATAAACTATACCTTTAAATGTGAAGCGAGAGGATTTTACGCCAATCATAATTAAAGTACTTATGACTAAAGTCACTCAAACTCCACCTTGAAGGTAAAAAATAATATAAAAATAGCCCAAGAAAGGGGGGATACCCAGGGAAGACACCATCGCAAACAAGTTGAGGAGAACTCCATCACTGACTTCCAGGATCAGTCGATGGGCTGAGCCTTTCTTCCCCCCCACAGGGACACCTTTGAATAAGACTTAGATTATACTGAGTGCTTCCTCGGGAAACTTAGAAATTTCTCTAGAGAATCTCTTTCCTACATTTATAGCCAGGCTGTATCGTTTATAACTTTGTCACGCATTTGATATATGTAATAATACTTTTATTTGCACATGCTTTGCAGACAGTGTATTTATCACCGGCAATCCTAAGAACCTCTATCTATCTGTTGTTAAAATAAACTGCACTAAGTAGCTAGTCGTTTCGGTTCCGCATTGAACGCGATCAAAGACTCGAGAGTGGCCGTGCTAGTCCATGAGCACGACTAGACTGAAGGTGCAGTCCACTATTAGTGTATCCAAATCGTAACAGTTTAATACATATTAACTGCGGCTGGACTGGTAGTGGTGAATTGGGCATCACTCAGAATTTAAACCCAGCCGCACCTAGCCTCCCACCTCGGTGAGGAGTGTTAGAACGCAAGGGGGTTTATCTTCTGCCAAAACTGCTTTGCCCCTTTCCACACAACAGTATCTTGTTGTTTGAGTATCTGAGGTATCTGGGACATCCACACCAGGCTGGTAGACCTGACAGAGGACCTGCAGTTGGAGGTCAGGCAGGACACCGGAGGACATCCCAAAATATACTGGATGCCTCTTTCTAGAACTGAATCCCCGCTCATTAGGTTTGTCTTCTATTTTCTTTTTCCTTTCTTTTCTTCTTTTTTTTTTTTTTTTTTTTTTTTTTGGTGTGTGTGTGGAAGCAGGATTTAGTGAGGAGAAAAAGCATTAAAAGAAATAGGAGGAAGTTAATTGACCTCAAGATTATGATACCAGAAAACTGGAAAGTTAGTAGAGCTCTCAACAATTCAAAGGAATTGAAATGGCAAAAAAGTGAGGAGGGAACAGAGAAAAGGACTTTTTCCTAAACTAATTTTTAATGATGGTAAATACCAGGAGTCGACTGCTGTTGAATTAAATTGGAAATCTCAATTTAGGAAGGATAGCATTATGAGGATTGGTAGTTGATGAGATTGATTAGTCAGAATAGTCAATGAGATACTTATTTTTCAGCCTGCATAAACTTTATTCTGTTATGTAGAGGAACATACTTTTTTTGGAAAACTGGTTATCAAAAAAAAAAAGCAACACCATCCATTAATAGTTACAGTTGGATTTGCTCCAGTATATTAGAATAAACCCAGGTGTTTCCATCTTTGCATCGTAATATCTGTTAGCACCATTATATCTTTTAATTTCTGTGCGACGATGAAACAGTACATGTTCCAGTGCAGCAATGAGTAGTGTGTCAGTAAAGTCCAAGCTACAGACTTGTGTTATAATCCAGCTCAGAAAAAATTAGAAATATCTCAGTTATGTTTACTACCACCAGAGACCATGCAGCAGAAGAGGAAGAATCTTCTTCATGGAACAGATTGTGGTAGTGAGTCAGATTTTACGCTTGCTTAAAGGCCACCAGAGCAAGGGATGTAACTGTATTCCACTAAGAGGAAGCAAGACATGCTGAGAAAGATCTAGCTTAGCCTTTGAAAAAATATTTTTTTTTTCCTTTTAAGAATTCTAGGATTCCTTCCAAACTCATGGTATATCTATGTGGACTATAGATAAGCTTTGCTAAACAAGTTTTCATAGTAATTACATAGGTCTGGCTTGTTGATGTTAGTTATTTGTATTACAGATATTCTAGCAGAAACAAAAAACAGCTTGGGTGAGTTTGCTGAATCCTTATGATACCCTGAAGAGGCTCCAGTAGCAACAGGGCAAGGGGAAAAATGGCTGTCTTCTATCCCACATAGATGCCTTCTCTGCTTACTCTCGGCTTGTTCTTTCTCATTCCCTCTGGCCACCAGATGAATCTGCAGCATCTCCTGCAGCTGCTCTGTGGCAGTAAGTCCCTCCAGCAGCTGTGGAGCTTCGGCCAGATTGTCCCAGAGATGTCTGTTATATTCTGTTACGGCATCTGACACTGTAGCTTGCAGCCGTAAGAGAAAAGTGAGTTGCAGTTGCAAGGATACCTGTTTGGCTTCTGCAGAATTGGTTTTTTCTCCATATCTATGAATCATCACCTTGCGTTCATGTAAATTCTCTCTGCTCTTCTCCCTCCTCATTTGTAGTGGTAGTCCACAGAGTTTTTGGAGCTTGGGCACTAGACAATAATGTCAGTGCTAATCCAGTTCCTTTCCTCAGTAGCCAGACCTCTGTGCTCCAAACTCACAAATACATTATGACAGCAACCCACGTGGGTTTTGGGTTTTTTTGTTTATTTGGTGGTGGGTTTTTTTGAAAACCGAGTTTGTCATCTCTTGATCACGTCTAAAAGAAGTAGTTGCTTCCCTCTGTGCGTTTTGTTTCTTGCAGGAAGGTCTTCAGCTGTGATACAGCCTGGTAGGTACTATCTTGTTGATAGGATATCATTTTATTGAAATAAACTTGGGTTTGCACAGTGTGTTACTCTGTGAGTAACGACTGTAAGTCAGTGCTGCTTTTTGGTGTCACCTGCAAAGACTCGGCAATCGAGAAAAAAACACCTTGTAGGCAGATCAGAAAAAGCAGATGCAGCAGTTTGGCATTAAGAGATGCTGAAGGTAATCTTATTGTTGAATGCATTTATAGCTAACAAAAATGATGTGATGATAGTGATCATCTTTTTAAAAAGCTAGAAGGCAAATTTTTGAAGTTTGGGCAAGTATTACCAAATGTTAACTTTGCAAATTTGAATGAATCACTCATGCTGTCAAAAAGATAACACACAAAATAATCGATAGCATCAAATAAAAATCCACAGAACTGTCATAGTCTTTTGTCAAATGTTTTACATTTTGTCTATAAATAAGACTATTCATATTGATTCTTTGGGTATGGAGGTTAGTGAAGCAGATAGAAGGTAATTAAAAGCATAAATCTCAGGAACTTGTGAAGGCAATTTTCTGTTTTGTAGACAGAACTGACAAAATGATGAAAGTTGTTAGCTCCAACATGACAGAAATATTGCACGATTATAGGGTACGGGGTTATAACATGCTGAAAATTGTGTTCAAATAACAGCTATTTAACAGCGCTTTTAACTAAGTTTGGTTAGATATTTAAAATATGAGTTGACTCCTTATGACGTGGCTGATCTTCACAGCTTTTTGATTTTTCTATATCCTTTTCAACAGTAATCTACCTTACTATTTGGAGCAATTAGGTTTTAGAAACCCGTTGAGAACAGAATTGAAAAAATAATGCATAGCTTTAGTATAACAAAAGTATGAATGCTTCAGTTTTGCCGATTTCTTCAATTACATCTGTTATTAATATCAAATGAGATAAAACTAAATTTTTCAACACCACTTCCTAATTTATCACTTCATGTAATTTTTATTAAAGTTACGATTCTAGTCTAAATTCTTCTTAATTTGTATACTCCTTATGTAAATATGCATACTCTTACAACATGGTTCTAACAGGTAAACTATATGATCAAATATTTGATAGACCTCTTACTATTTTAGGAAAGGGAGCTTTATAGCTCAGGACCTGCTGTGAATTAGAATCATAGAATGGAATCATAGAATGGCCAAGGTTGGAAAGGACCTTTCAGATCATCCAGTCCAACCATCAGCCTAACTCTGACAAAAACCATCACTAAACCCTATCTCTAAGCACTGTGTCTGCCCGGCTTTTAAATACCTCCAGGGATGGTGCCTCAACCACTTCCCTGGGCAGCCTGTCCCAATGCTTAATAACCCTTTCAGTGTAAAAGTTTTTCCTAATATCCAGTCTAAACCTCCCCTGGCACAACTTGAGGCCGTTTCCTCTTGTCCTATCGCCTGTAACTTGGGAACAGAGACCGACCCCCCCCCGGCTACACCCTCTTTTCAGGCAGTTGTGGAGAGCGAGAAGGTCTCCCCTCAGCCTCCTTTTCTCCAGGCTGAACACTCCCAGGTCCCTCAGCTGCTCCTCATGAGACTTGTTCTCCAGACCCCTCACCAGTTCTGTTGTCCTTCCCTGGACCCGCTCCAGCACCTCAGTGTCTTTTTTGTGGTGAGGGGCCCAAAACTGGACGCAGCACTCGAGGTGGGGCCTCACCAGTGCTGAGTACAGGGGGACAATCACTGCCCTAGTCCTTCTCACCACACTGTTGTGAGTGTGGAGGCAAAATGACAATGTTATAGGTATAACTACCTCTGTGCTCCTCCAGCCTTGCATAGTTAGATGCCTTCTCTAACAGGACCGCTGCCATTGCAGCCGTGCCAGGAGGACTCTCATAGGGATGCTGCACACATTTCATTAAAACATTTCTCCTTACTGCCTAATGTAATGTAATTATGGTTAGCCTAGCTAAGAGCTTTACCTGCAAAAAAAAAAAAATTGGGTTTTTTGTACTTGAGACTACGTAGTTATGACGGAACCTGGAAAAAATCTTGATCTTACACACATACACACTGAACTATTAGACTTAGTCAAACCTTGCATCAGGTTGTCATTGAAGGGATCTGGTAGGTTAATATTTCGTCTCTTTATGTAGTAATAAATTCAGTTAAGTAGTCATTCACACACCAAATAGATTCTAAAACTCAGTCACTTGTGAACTGTCAAAACGAATAGTGCTGATTTCAAATATACTGTCAGTCACTGCTCCTGACAGGGATAATTTTCTGTAATCTTTAGTACTACAGTCTTACCTGAACTTCAGAGTTTTCTTAAAGGTAATACCACTATCAGTGAGTCTCTATGATCTGCATATTTCCTGGTTATCTGTATCTCTCTGTATATACATATCTACACATATGCATATATTTAAGTTTATGCAAAGTGAAGCTTCTGAGGTTATTTTAAGCACTATAATATGCTAATGATATTCACATTTATTTTAGAAAGCATGTTTACGTGTAGAAGATGAAGATTTGCATTGTTGATGTTTTATTAGATGCAATCTAGCATATAAGACTAACGTATCGTACGTAGTCTCACAGTTTAGCATCCTAATGCTTAGGTTTCAAACTTAATAATTTGGAGTTGAAAGTGGCAATTAACTTCAGATTTTAAATAAAATGTAACACTCTGGATCTTTTTTTTTGTCTCAGTGAAATATTTTTAAGACAGGAAAAACTTGTCCTTTCTTACAGCCAAGTCATTAATCCTTGTAGCATAGAAGGCTTTCTTAAAAAAAAAAAAAAACAGCAACAAAAAAAAAAAAACAACAAAAAACCAACCAAACAAAAACCCCACAAGGTTTAATTGCTTGGGGTTTTTTAATTACTACTTAAAGACTGTGAATGGAACTAAAAATCTAGATTGCTGAAAGAGAGGATGGACCTCCTTCCACCATTTTCAGTTGTAGAAACTGGAAAAAAGATGGGAGAAAATAGTATATTTATTTGTCTGTCAATTATATTTTTAATTATTTGCAACTGAATTCAAAATACAGCTTTTCACTAGGCCGTGATCTTCTAAAGATTTAGACATATTTTTAATGCCTTAAAATATGCCTCCTGTTGATCAAAAAGGAATGCCAGGCAAATACATAAACACTTTTGTGGAATTTGGCCTGTCAGTACAAAGGTATTTTTTGCGTTCTGGTATTTAATGTCACATTTATTGCATCTTAAAGCTTTTCCTGTTCATTAAGTCTTACTAGCCAGTACTTGACGACTTTCTATACTTTCTAATAAGTAGGCGGATTCCATTTTAAAATGTCACAATGTGTATATATCGAGCTAGTAGACCACAGTCAGTTTTAGGACCAAATGGAAATTAGATTTTCCTTTTAGATGTAGGGAGTTCTTTCATATGAAGTATTTTCTTATTCCACTTTTTGAAAGAGTGTCCTCCTTAACCTAAAAATTGTAATAATAAACGTTCAATGATGACATTTAATTTCAATTATATAAGCAATAAATTTAACTTAATCTTTTTAAAATACAAAAATAAATATTACGATAATATAGGATTGTGGCACAGATAAATTATTTTACTGTAGAGTTGATTCATCCCTACAGTAAATGCAGCCCTATACACTGGAATAAGTTATTATGCAATTTAAAAGCATCACAGTACATGAGTACCAAGAGATTCATTAGGGTTACATATCTTTATTTTAGTTTTTTTTAACTTTTTTTTAATTTTCTCAAATATTGTTTTGATGATATGGAATTTGCATGAATTAGTTGTACTTAGTTTAGTTAACGATGATCAAAAAGTACATTCAATATCCATTTAAAATATTACATCCCTAAGATATTTACTCTTAATTTCTTCTTATATTTTATAGGGGGTTTGTATTAAAACTGGTGAATTATCTTTCTTTTATACATGTGACTTTCAAACCTCGTGTGTACAGAACTTCCTTTGCATTATCAGACCAAATGAAAATAAGTGTTCGGCATCTTGTCTTAACTAAAAATGAAAATTGTATATGTTATGCCTTATTTCAAAGGTATGTTTAGTATTTCAGTGGTGTATGTTACAAAGCTCATAACCTGTACAGTATTGCTGTATTTGTGTCAGAAACAAGTTTTAAATGGGACTTGGAGCAAATATGTTTGCCTTGAATGTGGTACTTGTGCAAATATTTTATAAATCTAGGATCAGGGCATTAATAATCAGAATAATTGGTACCGGTAATAATCAGAACTTGTATTCCAGTTTCAGATTCCCACAGATGTCCTCTTTTCTTTTGCTCACTCTGACTCCAGAAAGATCCAATGGTTTTTGTAACGCAGTTACACAGAACACGGTTCTGAGTTGATATTGCATTTCAGTTACCAAAAGGCAACTGAATCAAATGATTTATCCCACAGTGGATCATAAGCAAACTCTGAACTTCAGGTCTATCTGAAAGGGTTAGAAAATAGAGCTCGCGTGGCTAGGGAACATTGCTTCAGTACCTCAAGGAATACTCCTCTGGCTTCATGTTTGAAAAGAGTATCTGTGTTTCTACTCACAGAACAGAGATGAGTTGAAAGAGCCTAAAAACCAAAGGTTTAACAAAATCCAGCCACTGGAAGTTAAAACTAGACAAATTTGGTGTAGAAATAAACGGTATGTACTTAACTGACAAAGTGAAGCACTGAAATAATTTACCAAAGGTAGATTTGTCATCCTTAGCTACTTTAAAATCAAGACTAGACAATTTTTTTTCCCCAAAGGAACATGGACTAGTTCAAACCGTTTCGGAAAAGGCTAGTGTTTTCAGAAACCCTACTTGGATGTTCATAGCAATACCTTGTGGCCTTATAGTGCACAACCATGAATTTGATGATAAAAAGATTATAATAATTACAAAACATAAATCAAAAGTGAATCCGTTCACCACGTTTCCATGAGGCTTTGCTTGTGTTTACAGAAATCTTAACTTTAATTCTGCCTGGGCTTGTTTGTTCTCAACAGGTCTCATGTACACTACATGAGGATTGAAGGAAGGGGCTCAAAGACTGTAGTAGGTTGTTACTGATATTGCAGGCATTATTATTGCAAATATCAGCAGAAAGACTTATTATCAAGGAATTGACTTACTAAGTCTTTCTCTTGAGTGCACTTATGTCTCTTATGTTATAGCTTTGGCCTCAGGCAGCATATGATCCTATCAACAGCACACATATGCACAGAGCATAGAGTTCAAATATTTAAAGGGACATCATCAACTTGAGAATGCTTGAGCGCAAAATCTTGTACTTGCTATTATTTAAAGTTAAAAGTATTGGAACAGAAAGGGTATGTATATATACAACTCAATTTTTAGTTTCACTTTTTGTACACCGTAACGTGTGATTGGTTTATTTAATTTTGTTGATGGCGATCGCTCCTTCCAGTGCATCATGTAGCGACAGCAAAGCTTAAGAGAAAAGGACAAAATCCAACAGGGGTGGAGAGAGCCAGGGTGAGACTCCTGTGCCTGTGTAAGGCCCATCGACATAACACGGTGCAAACAGGTCTGTGCTCCTCTACCCACATTCAGAACGGAAAAGGTCCAACCCAGAAGTTGACAAGTGTCCCTTTAAGTAGTGCACGTAGTAGTAGTGGTAGAGTTTAGTTGTTTCTTTATAATCCTTAAATTGTGTTTGTACATGTGTTAATGTTTCAAAGGTTTTAAAATCAAGAAATAGCTTAATAGCAATTGACGAGTAGGCTCTTTACTGGTTTTATAACAAAGTTTTTTTTTTTTTTTTTAAAAACCCAATTTCAGTGGAATTAAAAGTAAAACTTACCAGGCAGGCTTTCCTACTGAATGCTTGCTTACTGCAATCTCCTACGAAAGAAGAGATGCAGCCACAACATGTCACATACATTATCCTTTCGAGGTGAAAAGCACTGTGTTTCACAGGTGGTATAATCACTTAAGAAGCTTCGGTGTATATGAACTTTGCTCCTCTGTTTTAGCGGCAGTTCTCCATCAGTTTTGACGGTGCATATAGTTCTTGTGAGGACTCCCAACACACTGTCTCTCCTCTTGTCTGGTCCAGCTGTTTCTGCTCCTCACTTACACTCTGCCATATGATAAAACTCTTATTACATGCTGTCCCAAGGGTGACTGTATTGTAATGCCTACTTCTGCTGATCTTAGAATGATTTTCCTTGTCATGGCAGCACTCTTTATGGAATTCAAACGTCTTAGATGTTATAGTTGCTTTTTATAAAAAGCATGTGACTTGTTTCATGGCTCACTTCGATTAACACAGTGAACTAAAAAAAATAGCTCTAATTGGTTTGAGAGAGAATGTGGTTTTGCATGAGCATCGTAAAAGTTTACTTGCACTGATGTTTTTATATGCCAGGTGCCAAGGTGTGGCCATCTGGTTACATGAAGCATGCTTTCACTGAGTGTTTTACTTCGAAATAAACAATATTAACTTTTCTAGTTAATATGTAACCTTCAATAGAGGCACCCAGTAGTATGTCTGAAATAATTTTTCTTGAATGATGATTGTAAATATTAATAATGCAAAGCTATTGCTGAATAATATAACGTTATGAAAATAGACTCTGTTTGTATTAAATTATGTTTCTTACGCATTTTTTTGTAAATTAATTTCTTAAGAAATCAAGAAAAATGTTTAAATTCATTAGCTGAAATTTCTAAGCTTTGGATTTTGTTAAGCATATTGTTCCTTAGTTTTGCTCATAACAAAGTGGCCTGATTTATCAAGGCAGCTGGTTACGTTGAGTCAGGAACAGTAACGGGGTCTCAAAATCACTGAAAAAATGTATTGATGTGTCTAGTTTTAGCTGTGCAACTTCAAAAACAGTGACCGAGTTTCTGAAGGTAGTTTTGAGACAAAGGTGAAGTAAACATTACATCTCAGTACATATTTCTGCTGTCCTGTTTGGGCAGACCAAGAAAGAGTACCTTACATATAAAGCACTTTAGCCAAAACAAAACACACACACAAAAATAATAATAATAATAATAAAATATATATATGAGCTCCTCTCCTTCCTGTCCTTCAGGTTTCAATTTTCTTGGTCTTCGAAAAAAATTATTCAAGGCAATCTATAAAACAGTCGAGACTGAATTAGTTTTCTGTATTTTACTCAGGTTTGCTGAAGTTTATAGGTACGGTGTCTCTTCATTTTAACCCTTCTTGCTTGATCTAATAGTGAAGTCGTAATGTTATTAATGCCTGTTTCAATTGCTGTTAGTGTAATGATGAAAATACTTTATGACTTGTGTGCTAGATCAAACAGAAGGAAAAATGGATTATTTAATCATGTTACAGCATAGTACATCTTTCTAACTACAAGCAATAAAGCCTAGGGAATACTACATGAAAATTGTGTAGCATCTTTCTCAACTGGATGTGTTTACATTTGTGTAGTGCTTTAAATTTTTAAGCACCATGGAAGCAAAGAATTACATTAAGAGTGACAGAGCTTTATGTAATCTCAAAGCCTCTTTTTCTGAGTTACTGAAAACATGTACCATTCATTAAAATCTTATCGTTTGAATACATAAGAACTTACATCTAGGAAAACTATTAGTATAGCGCTACCAAAATTTTCTACGTGGAATAATATGGTGCCTACTATTGAAAGTGTCACTTTTCTGCCTTGTCATCCATTGTGTTATATAGAAATACAGAAAAAAGTGAGCCTGATTTGTTCTCCTTTGTAGAGCCAGGCCGAGGCCCACTACAAAGGAAGTAAACATGCCAAGAAGGTCAAAGCACTAGAGGCAACGAAAAATAAACCCAAAGTTGGTTCTTCCAAGGACAGCGCAAAGGCTAACACAAGCTGCTCCACCACGCCAGTCACAGCCAACATCTCTGACAAATCAGGTCAATGAAAACTTTTTGTTCTATACATTCTTTATTTTCTTCTTTTTTTTGTGTGTTTGTAAGAGAGAATCTGGTTGCATGACTTGTGTTTTCTAAACTATTTACTGTGCTTTCTTGTACAGAATTGATTGGTTTTGATACTATCAAAGTGCTTTTTCACATCTGTAAAACATCTGGTCTCCCTGAATGCTAGAGCCTACTTCTTTTTGAAACTTGTGAAATTTACTCTTATAAAGGGTGGATGCTGTTCATACAACAATAATAGTGGATGGATGTGGGTGGAGGGACAAGTCTGAGATGTACGTATTTAGCTGAGGCACAAGAAACCTTTGTAAAAAATTTTTCTTTTCTGAACAGGATAACATTGCTCAAGCAGGAAAACACACCTGCAGAAATGTATTGAAGCCTCATGGCGTGGATATTTCCTGACTTCCACAGCTCATTAGTGCTCCAACATCACTTCTTTTTTCTTTTTTTCTTCCATATTAGTAATCTGAGGAAGATCAGTAACACTAATTGCCGTAGAGTTGCTTGAGTCCCTCTCTGCTCTCAGTGTTGTGCTACTGAATGAAACAGGAGAATTTCCTGAACTCGCTGACAGTCTGAAATACTGTCTTGTTAGAAAGCACCTACTG
This sequence comes from Fratercula arctica, assembly GCA_947846985.1. Taxonomy (NCBI): domain Eukaryota; kingdom Metazoa; phylum Chordata; class Aves; order Charadriiformes; family Alcidae; genus Fratercula; species Fratercula arctica. The sequence goes on from CANTUZ010000008.1 coordinate 34,135,420, forward strand.
TGGGTTACCCAACTGTTGGTCTAATAGACTACTTCTGACAAATTTGCTTCTGCCTTGCTAGCCATTTATTATCCTCTTCACCAGAGCTGAGCTTGATTCAGATGCCATGAGGTGAATGACACAGACAGTTTGCTGACACACACACATCTCACCCCTCAAAAAAAAAGAAAAAAAAAGAAAAAAAAAAATCCATATCAATAGCTATTTGTCATCCTCCACTCTTCACAGCCGCACCAAAACTGTCTTTGTCTGGGTCCTCAGCAATGACAAAGGGTCCCAAATTTTGGGTTAATTCACCTAGAAAATGACATTTTAGTTTTGAGATAACATGAATCCAAGTAGCATCATCAGGTAAACAAGCCACTATAAAACAGTCGCAAACCACCATTGATCTAAATCAAATGTGGACTATTGAATGGAACGAGATTTAAAATATTTGCTAAATATTTCACACTCTGAAATATCAAAAGTAGCTTTGGTTAAAACAGCTTACTGCTCCAGGTGTACGCTGTAAGAACTCAGACAACCGCTTAAGTAAGATATCAGTTAAAACTTTAGAGCATTTAACATGTAAAGAATGCCTTCCGTGATAAAGTAATTGTATAATGCCCTCCCCCACCTATGCCAAAGGCCAAATAACAAAAGTTTCAGCATCTTTTACAAACTCCATCATCTCTTCCATAAGTTTGGATCTGTCTTGTGTTTCCTTTGCCAGACGATGAGATCTGTCCCTGACTTAATTTTCTTTTTCTCTGTGCACCTCTACATTCAGTTTTTGATAAAATAATCTAACCAATGATAGGGGAAACCTGCTCTTGATATTTTTATATTGCCCTGTTTTGACAGTGTGGTTTTTTATGCTATTAATTACTCCACACAAATTAGATTACCATCTGTGTCTGTTGGATTATACGACTGCAAGTGTTCCTACAGCAAAAATAAATCACAGTGGCGATTTAGTTAAATGCGTTGCTTCCCGTTAGGAGAACAGTGGGGTTTTCTGTGAAGGGGAGGCTCCTCAGATGCTGTTACTGCTCTACAGGAGATTGTGAGTGGGCTGTTTGGGAGGACAAAAGCCTGAACCTAGAGTGGCAAATTCTCTGTATATGCAGGTAATGCTGGTCACAGAGGTGGGCAGCGGCTTGGAGATTGGGGTTTTTACCAGGCTATGGACTTGAAACAGGTATACTTTCCCTTACAGAGGCTATTGTTCATCTGTCCTTTAACATATGTATAGCTCTTTAACGTAATGCTTATTGCAAATAGAGCAATCGCTATGTTGCTTCTGGGAATCAGTGGCAGGGGGGTTTTTTTTGCCTTGGAGCAGATTAACTGATACCATTTTTTCTGAATATTTTAACACAGCTTTCAGTCTCTGAGAAATGGATTATTACTATATATTAACTGTATGGGTATATTTTAGTTTTCTTTAAAAGATTTCTAATACTAAGAATTTCGGTTCATGTGTGTATTTGTGGTGTTGGTTTATTTTATTCTGATTTCCTGAGGAAATGAGACTTATTGTCTCATCATCTATCCTTATCTTTGTTATTCTCTGGCCATGTCTTCATAATTTTTACTGTATTGCCTAATGTCAAAAAGATTCATGAGACTGAGGTTTTAATGAAGCTCCTAATAAGTTTGATGGGTAGAAGAGAACCTTAACTTATCGTCCATCCTGAGACATGCTGCCGTGTGAGCTCTGTTTTGCTTGGCCTGCTGACTGGCCAGGCGCTATGTTTGCCCTCAGGACAGGGGATTTGAGAGCGTGTGTATGTGGTGTAAGTCTGAAAAAAATTGCATTAGAAGGACGTAAGGTAGAGACTAAATGGAATCAAGGAAGGGAATTAAATTCCACTGCTTGTGGAGCGGTTGTTTAACCACCGTACGTTGGAGGATTGCTGAGTTTCTGAGAAACATTCATCAAGAAATAAGTCATTCATGGTGTCCTTTTCTTGAGTATGGAAGAGGAGAATGAGAAGTTAAACAGAGAAGACAGTTTTAAGTTCTTTTGTTCCTTTGTTATCCGCTGTACCTTTCGCTGGTATTAGTGCAGAATGGGTAGGGAGTATTAAAGTAAACAGGTAAACTGAATTTACCTGTTATATAGGTCTGTTAATACAAGGGCATGGCAGGCACGACTAGCAGCCTTTTTGATGTGCCGTCACTTTCAGTGGCATAATGATGAATGATCTGGAGCTCTCCAGACTGAGCAGTTGCTATATATTGAACTAAAATGTCAAGTTAACTTAGCTACAGAGCCATGTCTTCTGTGGGTCAGACATAGCATGAGATCCAAAACACTCATTTCTTAGGAGTCACTATTGTAGTAGTAACAGGAAAAATAATTTCACTGTTAGCTTAGCTTGCGTGATGAATCTATCAAAGGCAAAACCCAAATTCATCCAATCTTTATTTTTCAAAACTTATGATGGTCTCTCTGTATCTGTTCCTTTCAACTTGAGAAGTGTGGCTGCTGGTAGAGGTACAAAAGTTAAATTAATCTTTAAGGGCTTTTGGGAAGTTTCCCGAAGAACGTGGGCTGCTGCAGACAAAAGCGGCCTCAGCCAAATGGAAATGGGTGACTCTGGAATTTGGTCTAAGCATGACGATGCCCAAGTTGTGAGAGAGTGGTCTTCTCTGCTGATGTTAATAATACATTATGACTCAGAAATCACTTTCATAAATTGATCATCAGTAAACATGTAATAATAAAGCCATAGTACTGTAATGGTAAATTGGCTGCAACCTCAGGTAAGTGGATATTGATGGGTTGGATTGCACAAGTTTTGCATCCTAACATGATTATACTACTGTGTGATCTTATTTCCTAAACACACAACTCTTCACCATTTAGAAAATACTTGTTTATTAGTGCTTCTAAGTACCACCATCCTATCGTGTTCACTGCTTCTGCAGGCAGGAATAAAATGCCACAGATGATGTGTGACAAGGTGGTTGTTCCTGTACCTCTTGTTGGGTCATGTCTGCTTGTCCTGATGGGTATTTGCAGATTGGAGGTGTCCATAGGGGAACCTTTCACAACCTGTCTCCCACACAGTTTCTCTGACCACCTGGGAAAAGTCTACTAACAACTATAGAACAGTCTCATACGCTAGAAAATTACTACTGTGGCACTGCAAGCTTTTTTTGTAGCTGCTTTGAGACATCATTACAGAACAGCAGTGTTAACAGCACTGGGAGCGGCTCTTTCATGTGGAGCAAAGATTCCCTTCCCACCCTGTCCAAAGCCCAGGATTTTCAGGATAGCTTCAGACAGAAGTATACATATATGTATGGCATTGCTTTAGAAAAGGACAGGGGTAGCAACCAGTACATAACAGAGTTTAGAATATTTAGAGTGTGTTTTAAATACAGCTCTGAGAATGCAACAGAAGACGGTGTCTGTGATCCCAGGTTAGCACAGTCTAGGTGCTTACAGTAATGAGTCCTTTAGGAATGCATATGATAATAGCTGGATTGAAGTGTCACTGTTTACTTATCAAGCAAAGAGTAATTCTTTGATCATACTTCCAAATCAAAATAAATAGTTGAAAATGAAGCAGACAGGTGATGTGGTATCACCTTTTTTTGCATTTCGTTTTGATATAAAAATCAGGAAGTAAGTGCAACTGTTTTAAACTACTCAAAAGAGGCAAAACCAGGTTTTAGATTATAAAAGTATGGTCTTTTTTTTTTTTTTTCTGTCTTTGATCCATTCAGTATGTGCTCTGTTTCCTTTGTGCCAGGGAGAGCTGTTTGTGAAATGATAGGTATGGATATTTCAAGTTCAGTCCTCATTCAAACATGATCAGAAGGCTCTGCTACTTGGGACTTAATAGGTACAGATAATCCCTTTGGATGCTCTATGAAAACTCCTTTTTGTTCAGCTGGTGCAGGGATATGCAACATTACACACCTCGCTAGCCCACATTCTAGACCCTGTTTCAAATCCTAACCCCCCTTACTACTGCTTTGTTCTGTAGCCAGCTCTCAGGGCAGCTCCACAAGCAGTTGTCAGGGTCATGGTGATGATATTCCAGCATATGAGCAGTCCTGTGCTGATCTGCTGTGTATGGCAAGGATGGCAGGAAAGGGATGTGACTGGAAAGTTGTTTGCCAGCTTCTCGATCCCAAGCAGGCCCTGTAAGAGTTATTCCAGTCATTACAGCTTTATAACTAAAACCAGCTGGAGGTTGTTCTGAGGAACGTTGTTATCCTAGAGTGCAGTACAGTTTCTGACGCTGAACGGGCTAGCTCACATTGTGAAAGCAGTCTAGACATGTTGATGGACCTAGTAAGTGACACTTGATGTCATGTAGACATATGGTAATGAGATGGCCCATCGGACAGGACTGGCAACTCCAAGCTTTATCAGACTTTTAAAAGCTGACCTTGAGGTCTTGGCTGTGAGTTTTAGTTTATTAAGGGCTTTCTGTGGGTGCTTTGACAACAAAACTGAGTGGTTTTTCTTTTTGTTCTTGAAGTAGAGTGCAACATGTTGAATCACATTTAGTCAGGAAGATGACGATGGGTTGGATTTCTCCAGTGTTCCAGTTACCAGTGCTGTTTATGCATCAGCTACCAACGAAGTGTAACGTCCCAAGGGAGGGCTCAGTTCGTATTTCACAAGTCCACCATCAGGACACTCCCTTAGTCGTGCTGCTTTCATTGCTTATTTTAAAAATCTTTCTGCCAGTGCTTAAATTCTAAACTTTTCCATATGCATCTCCATGCTTGGAGTAATCCTAAAAATGATACCAGTCCTCTTAACAAAATCCCTTTTCACCAGAACATTTATTTCAATTGATCGTCTTGTTTTCCACTCATTTTAAAAGAGTGGCTTGTTTACATAGCTCCAATAAAAGTTTTTTTGGATAATCCTTCAGAAATAGCTAGGACATAGAGAGACACAGCCTCCACGGCTTAACTGCGGGACATCTGTTCCGGGAATTCTAGGTTATTTGTCATACACATATCATTATAAGAACCTCAAAGTTTAGGGTGTTTCAAGGCATTTATTATTCAATCTTTTAATTCTTTATAATTGCACCCAAGTCCTCTAGACCTCAAAATATGTTGCGACAAAGTTGAATTTTGCGGGTGGAGCAGGGAAAGAGTGAGAAGCTGTAGGAGAGGAACACAACAAGGATGCGTTTGGCTTGCTGTCTCCCGATGTCAATGGGCCATATTTAGAGGTTCTACCTTATGCCCCTCAAAGATGCTTGTCGTTATGCCTAGCCTCCACCAGAAGCTACTGATGAGCCTCATCAGTCCTTCACATTTATGCTTACGTAAAGAATTCTGCTGAAGTTATATGCTATAAAACAATCACGCATCTGTGTTTATGCGTATTCAGATAGTGCCTACTAAGCACAGGCATACTTCTGTTGGATAAAGGCATTAGTTTATGGTCAACGGAGTAGTAAATTAAATTAAGCCACCAAGGAGAGTTAGTTCAAGGGCATTTTTTCATTAAATTGTCTGAGGATGGTAGGTTTTGTTCTCTTTTCATTCAGTGTTTCACAGCCATCTGAAGATCACTCTTACATTGACACCCGTTGAAACTATGTCCCCAAAACAGAGGTAAAGGCGCAGTATAGAATTTGCTGCTTGATCACAGTGCTTTTATAGTTGATAAAATAGAATTAATAAATGCTCATAAATTCATCACAGATACACTGTTGCAATTACCATGCATGTATTTACATGAGCATTATATTATCAGTATTGATATGTAAAATATACTGTCAGTGGTACATTTAACACCTGTGTTGGATTTAGTAGTAAATAGCTTCTGGGCATTTTCTGGTGGGTTGTTTCTGCAGCCAGTTCAGGAACTTGCTCTTTGGTTTATGCTCTTAGGATGAAAGGTTAGCCAAAAGGATACCTAACAAATCAAAGTCTGTTAACAGGAAATCATTATAATAGGTTGGATCTTTAAACACGTTCTTCCCTGTCACTGTTACTATTCATGCTTTTCAAAAGTGGATATTCAAGCCTCATCTTTCCATGTGTATCTTACAATGTGTCCTTCTGCATGTTTTGGTGTTGATAAACCCCTGGGAGCTCCTGGAAGTCGTCAGATGTTTCTTCACTCTGTCTATGATAATGCTAACTAGCACATATCAAATTCTGCACCTCTACTGAAAACTGATTATAGGTGCCATTGACTGAAAAATAAGCTCTGTGGCTGACACAATTCCATTGATGAGCTGTTGCAATTCCTGTTCAGACTGAAAAAGGTCAGTCTTTTCTTTCTCCAGTTATTATATCAATCAGAGATACATTCAAGCAGGATTTTTTTTTTTTTTTAAGAAATAGTTAAGCTTTTTCTCCTGCAGTAATTTAAGCAGAAGTTCTGCATCAAAAACATGTTGTAAGATGGAAATAAGACTCTTTTTGGGTGCTCTGCTCTGTGCCTGAGCATTCATGTGTCCTGTATCATTAAAACTGTATACCACTATTAATTTTACTTAATTCAGTTCTAAAAACTGGAGTTTCATTGTGTATTTTTTCATTAGCATCCTTAAAATCATACGAAGTTTTTCTCAATTTGGGGAGAGGTAAATGTAAGCATTGGGTCAAGCAAGAATAACTCCACTTATGTTGCTGGACAGTGGAAGCAGAGCCAGGGGTGCTCGCAGCTACTGGGCTTTTTTTAGCTAGATGAACATGGTCATTTAAAGAATCCATATATATATACAGTGAATCGTTCTTGAGTCATCAGGTAAGGAAGCGGAGAAAGGGAGAAAGTGGGACAAGAAATAAGTAGCTGGGAAAAAGAGAGCTGAGACTGAGATACCAACGTCAATCTTCTGCTTTGCAGTTTTCTATCAGGAAGAAAGATGATCCACAGGTATCCTAAAAAGTGAGGGTTATGTAATGAGATTTTGTAAAAATTGCAAATGAGAGAAATAAAATACCCCGTTCTATCACCTTAAGATGGTTGTTATTTTGATGACAAATGACAGTATTAGTTGCCCAAAAAAATTTAATTCGTGAACCAAGCCCTAGGTTTGTTTTTAGATGACTAAGAAATTCAAATCAGTGGAATTTCTCTTTATTTACATAGTACTGAAATTAGTCCTTTAAATCCATTTGAATGGAACATTCCCAAAAAAGACAGCTGCTGGTTTTCTTGTTTTTTTCCAAGCCTTGGAGGAGTAGCTTTATCTGTACCTAATACTTTCACAGACCTTATTAAAGAAATATATTGCTAAAGAAGTAAGGCCATTCTTTTGATGCCAGACATTTAGTTTTCTCACATAATTAGTGAATAAATAACAGAATGCTGGTGATTGGTAGTTGAATGGAATTTTGTCTGTGTCCAGTTGTGCCAAAGTTATAGGTTGTGTCAAGTCTGTAAAATTTGAATTAAATTTCCCCCTTTTCTCTCAGCCTTTGAGTGAATTTAGTCTCCAAGTGTAAAGGAATGGGTCAAGCCCAATGCTGTTGCTTCAGGATGCTTTGGTTTTGCCTCTAAATGAGATAAATGTTCTAATTTTTAAACTGTTTTTCCGGAAAAGGTGTGCTTATGATTGGGGAAAAGTCTTGCTGGTGGCTTTTTTCTGTATTTCTCAGCAACTATTTAGGTAAAGGAAAAGACCTCTGAGAGTACAAGCTGGTCTGGCAGCAACTTCCACACGATCAATAATGTGGCTTGATTTGGGGTTTTTTTTGGTAAATGTTATTTTTGCTCATATTTGTCTTCAGTTTTGTAACATAAATGCAAGCGGCATTTAAAACACAAGGAAAAATGCATGTTGCTAGGGGATGGCAGGCAATTGTGAGACCAAGAAGTTGGTGAGTTGGTTTTGATACAGAATTGTTCAGAGATCTTGAATCAAAACCAAAAGCAATAATACCCATGGCTGGCACATCAGATGTTTAAATAGCTCTTTTGAAAAATCTTCCTTTATCATCCTTCTTCCTTAATGCTACAGCTGCTGCGTTATTGACTTAGTATGAGAAATATGCTACATTCCCTATAGCATAAAAATTATACATACAAACAATAGGTTACATATTATTTCCTTATTACTTGTTTTCAAGGAGGGTGAAAATGTTTTGGTGTCTGTTAGACAAGTTATATTTGAAATGCGATTTATTGGTCAAATCTTGAGGGCATGACTAAATACTCTCACTCCTCAGGCAAACCTGCCACAGGAATCAGTGAGAATGCACAATTACAGATGTCATGTCACTGAAAGGAAGATGAGTGTTTCCTAGTTGACTTCAATGGCAGTTCTGCCTGGGCAAGTACCGAGTAAGTAGTTCAGACACAGGCCTGTGAGAATGTACTTGCATGCAGATTGTCAGGTCTTCTTGATTCATTTATTTAGACACCCATAAATTCTGTAGCGAGTTCCAAAGTACTTTAGCAGCTGTGGGTAGAATTTTAAGATTTTTTTTTTTATTATTTTTTTCCCCCACAAATGGCAAGTGAAGTGTGTTTCTAGTAATATATTTCAGATTCATAGATGGAGGAGGCAATGTTATTTTTATAGTTGAGGAGATGAACCAAGACATTTTTAAGCAGAAGTGAAGGATGTCTGGGCAGAATACGCTATGTTTGTTGCAATCCTTGAATGTTATTTTTCTAATAATTCCTACATTATTAAAATGTTTAAAAGATAATGCAGTACTACAGAAAGTTTGCATTCGAGGACCTCTAAAATAAATGTGTCAAAGTCTGCAATGGGAGTATAAAATATTTACAAAATAATAGATGTCTGGTGTCAGAAAAAGATAAGTTTAACCAGCAAGAACATTTACTTTCACCCAGATGAGAGTCACATTTTGTAATAACAGAATTTATGCTTTATTTCAAGCTTTATCCAAACTGTATTATGATTTCCAACTCTTGAATTTTTCCATTCCAGCCAATACGGACTGGGATAGCTCAGAAAAGATGAAAGGTTAAGGTAGATTTAAAGTGAATTTGCCTGAACGTACAGCAACAGGGCCCAGGAAGACGAAGCTGTTGGATAGTCTCACTTTATGGATACTGGTTAAGTTAACGTCCACCCTTGCTAGCTGTGGGTTGTTATGTGTCCCCAGGTTAGATCCACCTTGTTTTCAGCTGCTGGCAGCATAGTGCTACTGATCTTGATGAGTTTTATGAACAAACTTCTAGTGAAAGTTTTCCCAACCGACTACAACAGGCACGCGATGTGTCACTGAGAAATTAGATATCGGCGATGGACACTAGGGAATTGCCCTGTGTTTGTGTCTGTAGACGAGGTGGTTTTCTCCAGAACAAACACACTGAATTCACCATAGTTACCTGTTCACCCTATTCAATCTGAAAAATGTAAAAGAGGGGGGAAATTGTCTTTACAAATGAGGAAAAGAGAAGTCCGATATAACCTGCATTCTGTAAAAAAAAAAAAGCAGAATTGAAGACAAGCAGGTGAAATGGAGACACAGCACAAGTTGCTTCAGGTGAGTGTTAGAAGTTTGTTTGCTCCAGCCACAGTAGGTGCGCTCCTGCATTTGTCTAACAGTGCAGAATCAACCCTTCTTCTTGTTCCTCTTGCTTTGGCACAGAGAAATTGCATTGTGTTCAAATATGAAATAACAGATTTTTGAAACCTGAATGCCCGCCCCTTCCCCCCTTTTCTTTTTTTCCTCCCCTGGTGAGTGCACCCAAATTTTTTCTCCATCCTGGTCAATAAAACAGACCTAAAACACCAGCTAACCAACCAAAAACAATTCCCCAGGAATCCCCAACTATGCAAGGAATTTACTAAAAATCGTAGGTGGTGTAGTGGGATCATGACAGACACCCCAGCTGTTGGAGCAGCAGGCCCTCTCTGTTCAGGAAGGTGTACAAACAGGTACAGGGACAGATTTTGCAGGGCAAGATTTCACAGTTGCAGAACTGTGTGTGCTTCTGAATATTTTCCAATTCTCATCAGTCTGCTTTCATAAAAATTAAACCCATCCAGAAGTTCAAAACCAAACTTTTTTAACGCTACATCTTTAATCTGATCAGCTGCGAATAATTTTGTGCTCTGAGGGAAAAAAAAAAAAAGACGGGTTCCTGTGTAAGAAAATTCCCTGGAGTCTTTGGGATGCCAAATCAGAAATAAAATAGGCAAGAAATTAAGTATCAGCATCACTTGTACCATTGCCAAACAAGCAATACTTCTGAAATGAAAAAGATACTTCGGCTCAGCCCGTTGGAGAGTAGTGATGCAGTTAATCAAATAATCAGTCTTGCTACAGAGTTCACTCAATATTGCAGAGCCGTCCAGACACTTCCTGATGTAGCTTCAGTATCTTGAGAAAATATGTTTGTAGCTTATTTCAGTGCATATTTGTGTTTGGGATGAAAAGCTTTACATTTATAGCTTCCATTTATTTCTCATCTTTGTATGGAAACAAAATTGGTTTTCTTTAGAATGTGTCAAGTAGATTTATTTCATGTAAAACCTTTCATCATATAAAACCTAGCTGTTTATCAGACAGGCCTGAAGTCCCAGAAAAAAAACATTTTAGAAAAACTAAAGGTAATCAAGGGGTTAATAAATACACTGCGCTGCCTGATTTGCATGTAGGTTTGCAGTGGAATTTTTCTAGAACAGAGCCCTACGGGTTTTCCAGCCTCGTTTCTCAGCAGACTGCACAACTGGTGAGAAAGCAGGTATTTTGTCTGACAGCCATTAGAGTCTCATTATTCAGCAAGTGTGGAGATAAAACAAAAAAAGATTTTGAAATCCCTGTCAAAGTTAGCTAACTCTGTCTTAATGAGTGTCAAGAAATAATCTCATGCTCTTTGTTGTTCTTTTTTTTGAGAGATGCTGAGATGCAGGACAGAGTGCTTACAAATGCTGTAAAGGTTGTGACCGCTAGTGACTTAATTGCTTCCCTGCTATTGCCTTTATGGCATATATTACTCATATCATCTTTTTCTTCACAAAAAGGATAATTAATTGTGGAAGCGCATGCTTTATTCCTTTGTAGCAGTGTGAGCCATCCAGAAGATAAGACTTTCTGTGAAGAACAATGTTTTGAAACTTCTTTTCTTACTGGAGCTATTGTCTGCCTTTCTGTTCAGTAGCTTTTCTGCCAGTATATTGAAGGAGGCCCATCTTGGCCTTCTATTAATCCGTTCATTGATGTTCTTCTCCCCCCATATTTTATTTCAGGGCAAAGAGATGTACAGCAACTATCGTTTCCAGTATAGTGACTTGTGGGTCCTTTCTCTCTGCCCTGGACTGGTGTGCCAGGGTAGGTCCTAGGCTTTGTTTAGGTAGTCCTTCAAGTACAGTGTGGCTAAATAAGTTTTTCCTACCTTGATTTTATTTTGTCGTGGTTTCTTAACATCTCCCTCAATTGCTTTCTGCCAGGCTTGTAACCCCTTTGACTGTGATCTCTCTACTTTCATGTTTTTGTTTTAAATGCTGCAAACTTTGTTACAATATTTCTGTAGTACAGCTAAAGCTACTGATTTTTCTCTCTCCAAATTCTTCACGGCCTTGAGTTTCAAAGCTCTCCATACCCTTTGCAGGTCTTTTTGTAACGTACTTTCAAGGTGCTGACTTGCACCTACCACCCATCAGCCACTGAAACCAGCTTCCAAAACAGCTTCCCCCTTTTCCTGGTCCTATTTGTGAAGAGCTCCCTGCAAACAGCTGCCGGACTTTCTGCTGTTACTCTTGCCTCTGAAAATTTCTCTTTCTCTGCGATGGATTGAAAAACAGAAAAAAAGCTTGTGACAAGTTTGGCTGCCACACCGGTGCCCGGTTTTTCTGTCTCTTCTGTGATTTCGTACCTGCCTGGCTGCAGCTGTGATCTCTGCCCTTCAACTGAAAATCGCTTGGTCTGGGGACCACGTTATTGTTCTGTGTGCAGAGAGCTTAGAACAGCAGGGTCAAATGACAGGTTTTAGTGATATCGACTCACTCACCTCTCTTCAGCGTTATCAACGGGCATGTTTTATAAAGAAGTGTACGAAGAAAAAAGCACAGTGAGAAATTAGTGCCGCTTTTTAGTTTTGTCAGATGTGCGGAGCATCTAAAATGTCAAACGCTTTTTTTTATTTTGTCTTTATTGATGCCGCTTTAGCCACAGTGATAAGCTTTTCAGCAAAATTTCTTGGATTGTATACGGCTTGGATTGTAACTGGTTTTACCTTTGCTACACAGTTCATCAGGGAAAGAGCGTTTATACAATAGTCTGACAAACGGATTGATTTCCTCTTCCCGTTCTGCAATCACTGTATGCTTCAAAGGTTGTTTAATGCAGCCCGATATTCATGGGTGTATTTGGAGCTGTTGAAATTATAGGGAGAACCTGAAAATTGGTTTCACTCAGTACAGCTCTGCTGGTTTGGGAGATATGCCTGCTTTACCTCGAAGTCTCAATTACTCTCAAAAATCAACACGTCAGACTAATAGCAGTTCCCTGTAACACAACTTCTGTGAACTCAAGGCTACCGTAAGACAACCTTTGCACCACGTTTCTAGTTAACCCATAAATAGAGCATAAACCCTTCTTTTCAGAAATCACTTTTGGTTCTAGTTACCATAGGAGGTGGCATGGTCAGAAGTTAATTGAAGGTGTTGAGGGCCATCAAGCAGTCCATGTTTTTGAAAGTCATTCTTTCAGCGATGTGATACTGTGACATACCACTGTGAGCACGGCTGATGGCACCACAGGTTTTGCACCTAACCATGCATCGGTTCTGCTCATGGGTTGCGTAGCCTTGATAACCATGCAGTGATTCAGTTATACATTAGATTATTTTTGTTGCTGTGTTTCTCCTCACGTAGCTGGCTTAGGCTGGAAATTGCATTAGAAATTGCATGGCTCTTTCTTTGGGGTTTTCAAGAAGAAAAGGAGCACGAGTATTTACTATTTTCTTACCTTTACGGAGGAGAATCATAAAATACCTAGTCTGTCGGAAACAGTTTTTCCATTATGCTCTTTTCTAAGCTGGCAATATGTTCTGTTGTGCGAGCAGGTGGCAGGATTACAAAAACAAATCTCTATCTCTAGGATGGGAAATTAGCAAATCTCTCAAAGGGGCTTCGGTGTAGGGTTGTCTAGAGCAGCGGTGGCCGCTTTGCAATGTGTTGCCCTTCTGCTGTAAGTACTCCGTGCATGGCTGCTCTTCGGTGCCTGCAGCTGGGGGACACGGGGAAGGACCCGGCACAGGGAAAGGGTGCGAAGCTGAAGCCTGGCAGTGGGTGGTTATAAGGATGGCATGGTCTCTTCCCAGTGGGGAGATGCCTCCATCGCAGCCGGCACCACTCTGGGAGGCTGTTCGCTGTCCCAGCATCCTTGTCTGTCCCCGTGCTCAGCCTTCGGCACAAGTCACGGGTAATGGTCCCAGCTTCTGGCGGAGAAGAGAGGCAGGCCGGTGTGAAGCTATACTTCTTATCACACGCACACACACGCACAAAATACGCGTTTTCAGTAATCAAAATATCATCCCTTCTGTTACAGTCACAGTAAGATTTTTGCAGCTTTGCTTATTTATTACATATAGGCAGAAAATGTACGTGACCGTTTTGTAGGGGCTATTAGGATCGTTTCAGAACTCCGCATCTAAAAAGCTTTTAGCATACATCTTGGAAAGAGCTCCTGCAAGTGTATCACATGTATCACCTTTGCCTTGGATAATCTTTTAATTTCAATTGCTATTTGAACAAGCTGTTGCAAAACAGAAGTTTATTGCGAAGTTGTGTTTTGTGTATCTTCATTGGTAAAAAACAGTGCAGAGAGGGGTGTTGTGGGATTAAGTAGCAATGAGTATTATTGATACGGGGGGGGGCGGGGGGAAGCGATACCTACAGGCACATTTTAGTATGGTAAGAAATAATTTTAAAATTATAAATTTATAATGTGCAAATATATATATATATAATGTCATAAAATTGTAAACACTTCACACAAATTGCAAATGTAAATGAACTCTCTTAAAAGTAACTTATAAACCCAACTGCTTGATGGAATGTTTAGGGGGGGTAAAGAAAATATATATTGTTTTTGCTTTCTGCATGGCCTGCATTGATCACTGGGCTGTGAGCCGGGGCAGAGCGTTCACATTCAGTTGTTCACGAGGGGAAAAAAACAACTGAAAAGAAGAGATGCAGGTTGAATGTCAGAGGGAAGAAGTTTTACCCTAACATTTTTTTGCCCCTTTTTGAGCTAGGGCAAAACCCGTTCACTTGGCTGGACTAGGATTTCAGCATTAACGGGTGGGTCCTACGGCTTGTGCCGTAACAAATGTCGGGAGGGGTGCGTGACCTGCAAAGGTCGGGACATCGCTTCAGCCAGCCTTGCATGGGAAGCTGGAACCTGTTAGATTTGAACCTGTCAGACGTTATCCCGCGCTGTGCCCTGACTTTGGTACATCCAGCTGAAATGAGGCAGTACTAATTAGATAAATAAGTCTTGAATTTTAACATGGTGCTGACACAAACATAAGGCAAACAACCAGAAATATGTGAAAACAACTTCAAAGCAGAATTGAAACAATGTAAGTAGGCACCAAGAGCATTGATATTACTGAGCCCAAAGCAATACTTAATTAGCTTGCTTTATTTTTTCCTTGGGCTCTGTTTCAAAATAAATTCAGGCTTCAGCAAGAACTTGAAATGAACTATTGATTTACTTCTCTGGAGTCTTAAGGAAAAGGAAGATTTAATTTAAAGAGAGGAATTTAACACAGATGAAATATGGCCTTCCTGTGTGGAAAAAGAACATAGTCGGATACAGTGCAACAGTACAGGTTAGATTTTTTTTAAATGAACCTCTTGCATGTGAGTTACGATGTGAGCATTTCAACCTGACCCTGACTCAGGCTGGATCGTAGCTACAGTTGTGTGGGAGGAGGTGGGTACCACTGTGGTCTCCTGCTTCCAGCTGTGTTCTGCTGAGCCGCATCCCTGGGCCAGGGCAGGATGGACTCACTCACGCCCTCGTTCGGCCTCTGCCCATCTCTGTTGGGCTCCGTGGGCTTGGCCCAGGTGGAAATCAGAGCAAATTCGAGCCTATTCTCGGTAATACTTGCCTTCAGAAATAGCAAGAGGACTCTAATCCTACAGCTGCATCGAGCCATCCACATGTATTTTATACAGCGATTACCGTTTGGAAGTATGTATATGCACGCAGGCATTAACAGTTGCATTTCTGATTTCTGTACGGAGATATTATTTGTTAGCTCTGTGCTACAAGTACAAATAAAAAAGTAATCTTCTTCGTGCTTTGTATATACATGCAATTTGCATTTCCTGTGCTTTGCACGGTTGAATACTTGGCATTTCTGTCTCAAACATAAAACTGTAAGTAATGATGTTTTGAATTCTCTGGATCGAAAACAATAAGCTGTTATCAAAAGCCCATTTGGAGAAGTGCAATTTTCTGATTTTAGAAGCCAGGAAAACCCAATTCTGGCCCCACTGCAGCGATGAATAGGCACTTAGCTCAGTGTACTTTCTGTGGGAGTTAAACTGTATAATAACCTTACAATTACGATCTTTGAAGATGTTCTGCATTAAGCATTTAGAATGGTGGAAGGAAACATTAATTCATAGAGGGGCGTGTGTCTCTCCTTATACACATACATCTCCATGGATGAAGAGCTTATTTGTGTCAGGAAGCTTTCCAAATGATGGTATTATGTGAACTGAAGTTCTTTCCAAAAGCTGAGATACTGGCAGAACTGAGCCCAGCTGGATGCTGGTAACTTCTCTCTAGTTTTCTAGAAGTTTTCTTGTTAGCTTGTTACACGTTTTATACCCTAGAATTGCTTTGTATTATGAATAGTGAAAACACTGTAAATCTAGGGAATATTTTAAAAACTGACGTACTACATCAGCTGGTGGCCGGCTAAGCGAGGAGAAGTGGGAAATGAAATCTGTCATTTTTCAATCATCTGTTAAATTCAGCGATGGAAAACCATCACTCCGTGATGGTAATTGGTGGCCTGTGTAAAATGGATCTTACTCCACTGCTCAGGATCTCACTCCACAGACGCTTGATGGCAAAAGAAAGCAATAAAAATCTGCTCCCTCTCGTTGCAGATGGTTTGAACAGAGAGGCCAGGGGCTGTAGTGTGAGCACCATTGGGCGTTTGCCACACGAAGGGGGTCTCTCAGGCCAGGGGTCCACCCCAGCACCCATCAGCTGTCCAGGGGCAGATGATTTCTATCTCCAGAAAGTGTTTCAAAAGCACCAAATCTTTATGCTTACATTATAAAAAAATCATGGGAAACAACATTAAAAAAACCCCAAACTAGAACTGCAGTCTCTATATATTAACGTACAGCTTGCAGGTTCTGCAGATGTATTCTTTTTTTGAGGCCTGAAATGCAAAATACTGAGGAACCTTCCTCTGTTGCGGTCAGGTTCACATACATCCTGGCGTAGCGCCTTTTGCAGTCTGGCATAATATTGCGCAGAAAAACAACAAGAAGTCTATTTTCCTGTAATGTGAATTCACAAATGGCAGCAGTTCAGCGGGTTCCCTTTCTAGGTGTTAGCATCTCTGAGAACTTTCCATATTGAAAACTCTTTAATGTAAAATGTTAGCGAATGCTGTTTATTAAAACCGTGTATTTTATGAAGACTCGCAAGTCATATAATGTGTTCTAGGTTTTTGCAGATGTGACTTATTACTACAGTGGCGTTAAAATTGAATAGTCTATGAACTATGATTTAACATCACTTTCTTTTGTCATACTTTATCAATCAAAATACCTTCAGAATCTGGTTTTATCATTAATTTAGTCCTAATAGTAGTCTTCGTATTTGATAATGTTCAATGTTTAATACAGTTCATATCGTGTAATTTCAAAGTATTTTTATTGCTACTTTAAAAAATAATAATTCTTTTATTAGAATTTTCTTTCTCCTGCTTTTTAACAATCTGAAATTGATGTACTGCAATGCACTTCTGGGAAATACGCCAACAACTGAGGGGTTTAGTTTCAAGATGCCTGTTCATGGTTCATACACACTCTCAAGGGTTTATTGGAGGGGTACAATCCTGTTTTCAGAATTCTTGGTAGCACAGCATTGGCCTGATACACAGGGTGATGTTAAGACTGAGCCTGGTAGCTGTAAACACAAAGTGCGAGGGCCCATATTTAAAAATAAGCAAGTGTTCAAAATGGAACCTAGTTTTTTAAATCAGTTGAGTGCTATTTAAAACTATGCCATAGGTGTCAAATGGGATACAAGTAGTTTTTTAGAGGTTGCTGTTAAATAGATGTTGCACTTCATAACATTTGATTCCTGTTGTTCAGAGTGATAACATGTCACGGTCTTCTCCAGTCATTTCTTATTTCCATTTTGTGAGGGTTGCGCATACCAGCACCACTGTACGGTCCCCCTCCCGTCCCGGGTTCTTGGTGGGTGATCTTGTTTTACTGCTGGCAACCAGCAGGGCCGGTGGTCACAAGGACTGCAGCTGAATAAGTTAAAATGCAATGAGCTCTCGTAGACAACACGTGGGCAAGGAGCATTTGAATACTGGCTCTGGCACAAAGTTCCTCTGTAGGCACAGTTGGGGACATTTAATCTCTCACCTTGCGATCGCCATCTGTAAAATGAAGTGATACCTGCCTACCTGTCTCCTAGGAGCACAGATGATTGACTCGCGCGTGTGAAGCGATACAGGAATGCACTGAATACACATCAGAGCCATCTGATCTCCGGACATATGGGGAATTGTTCTTGGAAAAACCTAAAAATATTAGCAGCTGTGTTCATGTGTGTAGTGCGGTACCTTAACCAACTCCTGTAACTGAAATAAGGGATATCAATATTGTATGTCAAGATAATGCTGGAGCCTTTCAGTGTCCTCCCAGTGACTTTGAGAAACTTGAGCCATTCCAAAGGCAACTGTATTGTTTTTCAGAAATCTTTTGTAATCCCCGGTGCAAAGGCTCACATGTTTCTGAGTGCTCTCCAGTCCTTAACCCTGGCTGCCTTTGGGCTTTCTTGGGCTTCTTTCAGCTGGCCAAACCCACAGCATGACAGCAACCACAGCTGGCATGAATTTGTGGAAGTCATTGGTATTCACTGGTAACCTTAAAAACAGGAAAATCACCCCTTTTGTCAAATCACACACATTTCATGGTAGGATTTTAACAAGGTTTCAAGGATGCTGCTGTCCTGTATAAAATGAGATGAATTAGGCCCCTATTGTGTTAGGTTCACTAAAACCACAGGACTGTTACTGTGGGATTATTATTTCTTTGTGCGCGGCATATTATGACATACGTATTTTGCTTCTTTTAGAAGATAAAGGAAAAGCAAAACCCAATAGCGCAAGTCAGCAGTCCAGTACAGAAGTGGGTCCTTTTCTTCCCAAACCTGGAGTGGCAGCGGTGGCACCTGTAACACCCGCCTCGTCCTCCAAGAGCACAAACGGAGCTCCTAACACAGTTACTGAGTCAGAAGAGGAAAAAGCCAAAAAACTGCTTTACTGTTCATTATGCAAAGTGGCTGTGAATTCCCTGTCACAGCTAGAAGCCCACAATACAGGTGAGTATGCATACTGTGCAAGTCAGGTGTGTGCTGTTATTTTTAAAATTCAATATAACAGGCTGGCTTTCTGATGCTGTGGTAGCCACCCGTCACTGAAGAGTTTTTTAGTTAAAACTTACAATGGCAAGTTACAAAAACATCTCTGTTAATGACAATTTGACATGTGGTGTTTGATATTTTATTAAAGCTCTCTATAATTTTTTTTTTAACTGTCCTTCATGTACTCTATAAGCTTTTAGTTGACAAAATCCCTATTGTTCACGTTACCTAATCAGATGCCATCATACCTCCACAGTGAGGATCACAGTGGTTTCCGTAACGCCAAAGTTTCTAAAATGTTGGTTCTCTATCTCTTTCCTATTTCATCTCACTATCTCTGGTGTCTGTTTTTTTGCTGGTACAACTTACAGTAATTTTTGTTATTTGATATTTTTTATAATTTTAGGGGGGGTTTCCTTAGATTTCCTAGATGTTCTAGAATCTTTTGACTATTGTGAATTAGATATGCTCCCTTTAAAAGGCCACAAGCAGCAATCCCTAATGTGCTCTGGCTGCTCTGTGACATGCTGGTGATGTAAAGCTTGTTAACAAACCATCGAAGCTGGTTTTACAGCTGTAACCCATTCTTGAAATAGCCAAAGCAGCCGTTTCTTCCAAATCAGAGGATGCTTTTTGAAATATTCCTGTTCCTAGGCAGGTTTTGAGTGATTGCTGTGGTTCCTCTCTCACTCTTGGCTTGGCCCTGTTTTGTGACTCATCAGCTCTATGGATTTTGGCAGAAGGATAAGCTACAAACACCTTGGCCATACAGCCGCACACTGCCCCCAAACAGAGAGGCAGTGCTCCAACGTGCCTGTTGTTCCCTTTTTGTGCAAACCCTTCTTCCACTGTCTGGCTTCCCTTTAGGTCGAGGACGTGGGAACTACACCGACCCAAACCAGTCATCATTAATCCTGATCTGTGGTGACTTTAACCATTCTGTCTTGAAGATAAATGTGTTACAAAAAGTCCCAAGGCTGACGGACATGGTTGTATGTTGCTGATCAGTAACTCGCCTGCGTCTCCTTGTCCATTAGGCTCCAAGCACAAGACCATGGTCGAGGCTCGGAACGGTGCTGGTCCCATCAAGTCGTACCCTAGACCTGGGTCCCGGCTGAAGGTGCAGAACGGCAGTAAAGGCTCAGGACTGCAGAACAAGACGTTTCATTGTGAAATCTGTGATGTCCATGTTAATTCAGAAATTCAACTTAAACAGGTAGCTTGCATGTATCTGGGGCTCCTTCGTTGTTTTTAGTTGTTGCAGGTGGGATGTAGGTCTGTGTGAAGATGTTTTGGCAAAAAGTGAACTTAGTATTTCTTCTCTGTCACTCCACAACTATTTCTAAATAGTTCACCATAGGTCAAGTTTACCTAATTGTTTCAGCTGGGAAAAAATGGGCTTGAGAGTTGTAAAGCAGAGGTGGACAAGGTGTCAGTATCAGTGAATAACACAGCAGATGTAGTCTAAAAGGTTGCTGTGGCTCAAGAGAGAGATTGGAACTTTGGTCTTCGAAATGGAAGAAATTCCAGCTT
The DNA here is from genome assembly GCA_947846985.1 of Fratercula arctica. NCBI lineage: Eukaryota > Metazoa > Chordata > Aves > Charadriiformes > Alcidae > Fratercula > Fratercula arctica. Next base: position 34,155,502 of record CANTUZ010000008.1, read on the forward strand.
GAGGTTCCCTGAACTCCTCTTTTGGTGCTGTTTCAGTCTGCTGGGATACTTTTTAATAGCGTGTGAGAAGGAGAATGTGACTTGAATCTGTTGGTTTAGAACAGTCAGCGGGAGGGGTAATACTGTAGATATGTCTGAATTGTGTAGAGCAACATTATCATTAACAGCGTAGCTGTACGAACACGCAGCTCTGCTCTGTCTGAGCCAATTAGCCCTGGGTTCAGAGCTGTGCCGATGCAAATGCATTGTTTCTGATACCCAAACGGGAATCTCTGACTGGATGGTGCTGTGTGGATGTGTCCTCTCATTCCCTGTTATTGCAGTTATCTCTAAGATAGTGTTAAATTGCATGGTGTAGACGTATCCCTGGGTACTGGTTCTTCCTTCAGCTAATATTGAATTATTTATACAACTGAACAACATCAGCGAGACTGAAATTTATGCCCTACTTCTGAATATCTCTATGACCTGGTGATTACAGCTCTGCCTGGTTTAAAGCTCCTCAAGTGGAAAAAGGAAATACTAAGCAAAATATCAATAATTTGCAGAGCCTGTTTCGGATAACAGGTTTTGCTGTATTTGATTAGTTTCTGATTCTCTATTTGATGTGCTCCAAATTGTTATGTTTAATTTAGCGAAACTCATCTTTGCTCCCTCTAAAGAACCTACTTTATCTTACAAACAGGGGCTTAGGCATATCCCGCTGATAAATCGATTTCAAACTCAAAACTGAGAAATGTTTAAACAGCTAATTAAATGTGAGCATATTTATTTCAGCACATTTCCAGCCGAAGGCATAAGGACAGAGTTGCAGGAAAGCCTATGAAACCTAAATATAGTCCTTACAACAAACTGCAGCGCAGCCCAAGTATTCTAGCAGTAAGTATTTTTATTTCTCATCGCTGTCTGTGTGAATTTATGACCTTGGGGACTCCCACCGCACGGAGACAGGAACATGACAGACCTGACACTTCCGCCGCCTTTCTCCCCCTGCAGGCTGAATCTGCACGGGGATCAGATTTGAAGATAGTTATGTATTCTGTCTGCCCAGTCAAAGGCACGCAGACAGCGCTGCGAGTGTTATTTACTGCTGGGAAGAAGGGAATAATCAGTGGAATGGGGAATGAACCATGTGCCCTGTGGAAAGGTGTCGGCTCTGCTGGGCTAGGGCACTTCTCCTCGGAGGCTGCAATGTCTATACTGTCTGTCTGGGCACCTGAGGTAACTCTCAGTTATGATGGATGCAGTCAGGAAAAGGACAGAAGATGTTAAGATATAAAAATGCTAATGCTCATCCTCTGCATAGAGCAAAACAGAGTGCTGTGTGGAAGCATTATGTTGGTACAAGAGTTATCAGGTGTTCAGGAGAAGTGATTGCCTACCAGCACGCTCGGGCTGTGTCTATCTCTGGCTATCAAAACACCTCTCTCCTGCCGTTGTGCCCCAGCCGTTCCCCTTTCACACCCACCTGCAATTCCAGGAATTCCCCAAGCTGGTTCTGCCAGGCAGCTGCAGCCGGAGTTCAGGCTGGCTCGAGCACAGCACAGATCGTGTGTTTATTTCCTCATGACTCAGCCTGTATTTTATTCATTAGGGAAAAGTGTATGCCACCTATGGCACAAAAACAACTTACAGGTTGGAAAGAGAGAGAGATGCAAATGTGCGTGTGCAACATTAAGCATGTGTAAAGCCTTTAGAAGCTGAAATATTAATGTGTCTTTTTAATTATATAGAGGCAAATGAAAATGCTGCAGGCTTTCTCTAACTCTCCCCCTTCGATAGGTTCTGCACACACTACTCTTTATCTTCATTTGTGCAATACATCATTTTATAATTTATTGCATAAGGAGAGACCTCCACTAATAAAGGAAGGACATGAGCATCTTTCCCCCCCACAAATGCGTGATTGTGGCGCAAACCATTTTCACTGAGACCGTAGCGTATATATTTCTGGTTAGCTTTTTCACTACAAGCACCGGCAACCATTGTAGATCATAAACTGAGTAATAATTCTTTCAGAAAGAATTCTTTATGGTATTGATCTTAAAAAATATTTCTGTTTTGAAAAGAGCAGCTCTGCGTTGGCAAGTAGCAAGCTAACTGGGCTAATACTAGTTTCCCATCTTAGAATCATAGGATGTGTTGGGTTGGAAGGGACCTCTAAAGGTCATCTAGTCCAACCCCCCTGCAGTGAGCAGGGACATCTTCAACTAGATCAGGTTGCTCAGAGTCTCATCAAGCCTGGCCTTGAATGTCTCCGGGGATGGGGCCTCCACCGTCTTGACTGCTCTACTCTTCTAACATTCATTTTTGCAAGTGGAAAATTTGACTTTTGACATGCTTTTTTAATGTTTCTTGCACAGTTACAATTTATGTAATTTAATGTTGTTCACTTGCAAATCGTGCTTCCTTCTCAACGTCGGTGTGACTGGCCCTGGACTCAAGAGATTTATGTATCTTTAAATACGCCATGTAGTTGCTTTAATTGCCTTGGGAGTCATGTAGTTGCTTTAATTGCCTTGGGAGTAAGAAGACAATGTAGACGAAATTTCTAAGCAGCTGAGATGAGGCCTCTGTGAGAAACCACAGCGCGCCCTTGGTCAGGGTTCATATTTTCCCTCATGTAAAAGTAGGTGTTGGCAGAAATGTATTTACATTGCTTTTTTGTGTGTGTGTGCTTTATTCCAGGCAAAACTTGCATTCCAGAAGGACATGATTAAGCCACTGGCACCTGCTTTCCTTTCATCTCCTCTTGCTGCAGCTGCGGCTGTATCGTCAGCTCTCTCCCTTCCTCCCCGTCCCTCCGCCTCCCTGTTCCAGGCGCCTGCGATTCCACCAGCTCTCCTCAGGCCAGCCCATGGGCCCATCCGGGCAACACCTGCCTCCATACTTTTTGCACCATACTAATTTATTGATGTAAAAAAAAGAGATAACTGTGGCCAGTAGAAAGGGTAAAAGAAAAGCAGGAAAGGGGTCAAGATTTTAAAATGTCTTTCTCTTTTGAAATGCCATCCAGCGCGACACCTCAACCAACCGCACCATAACATTCATCATCGATGGTACTGCATTTTGGAGTCTGGACAACTCTCTTTCTCAGTCTCTCTCTGTCTCTCTTTTTTTTTTTTTTTTTAAATACAGAGTTATTTACTAAAAACTTGATTGCTCATAAAATTTATATCATTAAAGATTCATGCATCTATTCGATTTTTTTTCTTTTTTCTGTTTTTTTTTTTCAATGTGTATGATGCACCTTGGAATCAAGGAACGTAAAATATTTTCCTGACAGACTTGAAAACTAGGGTCTTCCTTGCTCACACTTATGTAAATACTTCGCTGAAAACCAATGGGGTACAATCTAATGTGGAAAAAACGGTAGATGAACCAAATGCTTGATTGTGGATAACATCTCAAAAATGAATTGTGTCTTTTTTTTCTTTTTTTCCCTCAGTGTGCTCTTGTTGACAGGGATTGTGTACTGTCCTAGGCCCCAGTACTGGTGTATCTTGTGTAGTACTGATGTATCACGTCTGATTTTAATATTTTTAGTTTCTGTGCAAATGTTTGAAAGCAATGCAGCGCTGAAGCTTTTGATTATTTCTTTTGTGTCCCACTTTATTTAGAGAAATTAAAAATAGAAAGCCATATAACATATAGTTAAGATTACTACTTGTTTGCTACTTTCTTTTAACTTATTTTTGTTGTTTCCTCACTGGTGTTGCTAAGCAATGTTTAAAGAGAAAAAAAAGCTTTTCAATTGCACAGTACCACAGCTCACACGCATTGTTCCAGAAGACAGTGGATCCATGTATTTGTACGTAAATATCCTTTTTTCTCTTCATTTCTAACTAGTTTCCTTTGTAACAATGCTGCATAACGTTGTGGCTCCCTAATGCAATAATGTACAGAACATAAAGTATTTATAATTGACCATATTCTCTGTTTATTGAATATATTGCAGTAATGCCCCACCGATCTTCTTACCTCCCCAACCCTTTTATAAAGGCAGTATCAATATGCAGTACTCAGACTGAAGTCATGATGTGATAATGGGGACAACAGGTGGAAGAAAGGAAAAAAAAATATAGAATTAACTTTTAGAGCATCTTTATCTGCAATCCATAATAGTAAAATGTCTGTGTATTTTTTTAAATGTACCTTTTCAATAAAATAAGGAGAAAAATATATGTGCTGCTTGTGTTTATTAATTGGTACAGGGGGAAAAAAAAAGCCTGGAAGAAACAAATTTAGCTAAAGGAGTCTTCAGGAGGAGGCAAAGCATTAGAGTTGCAATAAAGTATAATTACAGAACCTGTGTTTACTTCCCTTGTGTATTAACATCTTTTCCTTCCTACATCCTGTTACAGCTTTTACTGGGGCTTTTTTCCAGTAGGACTGTCAACATTCCCTGCATCGGAGATTCGGAGGAAGAAGCAGTAGAGCCAGGTGGGTAATTAGGGTTTTATTATTGCACCACCAAAAGCTACAACATGGTTATGCCATCTCTGATGGAGATTAAGGATTAACTTTAAAACCAGCCTGGGCATACCTGAGACTGGAAGCAGCTCGCTGTAGAGGCAGGGCTTGCTCTGAAGCGTGGGCAAAGCAGGCAGCTGCTGGACACAGTAGACTTTTGAAGGCAGGTGTTCGGGGAAGCTTTGAAATGATCTTTTCCTCAGTTGAAAAGCTTGATCTGTTCTGTAAAAATCTTTTCTTTATTACTACAAAGTGAAAAGCAAAGAGTACAAGAGTAAAAAAAAAAAAAACTCAACGGTAAGGCTGTTAGGGTTAATACAAAGCCAATAAGGCCATTACAAAGCCACAAAGGCCAAGGAATAAAAACTTCAGGGACTTTAATAATGCAGAATTTAGAGACCAACATATATCTTATAGTTGCAATGTATTAGAGAGCATTTTCTGCAAGTGTAATTCTGCCCAATTTCCACTATTCAGTGGGGCAACCGACTGTGTTGTGAGAGGATAACTCGCTGGAGAACCACCTAAAAAGGGGTAGGTGCTGGAGTCCGGGCTTTCAGCATCCTCTGGGGAAGCAGGTACAGTTGTATTAATCCTGTGGACTGTGGGAACTGCAAGGTAGTACAGGTGGGCACTCTTCCATGGGCATCAGTTTGTGTCTGATTTTGTAACTCGTGCTCGTAGGGAGTCGGATTTAAGTGCTGGGCTACTTTCAGAGGAGTTACTTGCACAAGGAGCCTATTTCTGTCCCACATGAGATGGGTTTACAGACCCGTGTGTTTTAATTGGTTGTTCAGGAAGCAACAGTTGTCTATTAAAACACTATTTTACCTGCTTTTTGTGGCTAACTGTTGGTGATGAGAAACACAAAGCAATTACAAGTTTCTGCAATTAAAAATGTTCCCATATAAAATACAGAAAACCTGTCCTAAGGAGGGGACCGGCCAGGCGTGTGTAAGTTTGTTGGACAACAGATTGTTTCAAAGAGCATCCGACACTGGGGAAATATTTAGGTCACTACGAGTGAAAGATTGTGTCACGTCATCCAGGAAGGAGAGGAATTACTTAACCTGTGAAACACGAGGAGCTAAAAGACTGTAACCGTAAGCTAGGGAAGACTCATGTTCAACACTCTTTGTACTCTTTGCTGCGTTAACTTATATTTTATGTACGGTAACTCTGCTTGCCACCAAAGTTTTGTCCGTGACATGCAGGACTGAGCAATTGAGATGATAATTTGCCAATTATCATTATGCCTGGTGGGATCTCGTGTTTTGGAAATGAGGTCTACATGAGAAGGAGAAGTTGTATCATACTTACACAGAGACTATCAGCTGCTTTGCTGGTATTCTAGGATGTTATCTCCTGAGGTGGAATATCACTACAGGCAGCTGGCCGTGAAATTCATGGATTTGTTATAGCAAAAAACTAGTACTGAAATATAGTATTGGCAGTGCAGTTACCATTTTGAATAAATATATTGAATGCACAAACCACTAAGGTAGTAAGGTTAATGTAACAGGATCACATCCTCTCGTATGTCTAGTACTCTAGGTCTGTTCACTGCACTCTGAGCTGCAACTCGTTCCTGTACGAGAAGTCAAAAGTTCTAAGGGACGCTGTGTTGGTCAGGGTTTGTCACCTGGCACTGCCATCTTTCTGTAGCAGAAGAAAAAGGATCCAGGTCAGATACAGGCACATCAGCAGGAACTTTCTGCTGGTGCCTGTGGCTGCATCATGTTCCCTGTACTGCAAAAGGTTTCCATAAAGGGTCTCAAGCAGCAGACATATTCCAGTAGCCTATACACGTACATATTTTTAAGAAAAATAATAGAAATATGATGTAATACTAGTATGTGTGCCTCGCATTTCTGCGGGTCAAAACGGTAATAAAATCTTTCCCTCTGACTCCGGTCAGATAGCAGAAGGAAGAAGACAGAAGCTAGCACTCACATTGCCCTGTCCATACCACCACTGGAACTCCTACGATAATGTTACACTGGGAATTAGAGTCCATCTACTATAAGCTAATAAATGTTTCCAGTAAGAAAGAGATTATTTCATTAAAAAATAAATTACCTTCTTTTACTCCCTTACTCTGTGATCTTGGACTATAACTTTTATGCTCAGAAAAGTTTTGCAAAAGAATTTGTCACATTTGTCTGAAAAAAAGATAACGTGGTTGTCTTAAGCTCTGCAGAAAGCCTTTCACTACCTTTATGCATCTGGCAATAATCCAGCGAGCCCCGCTGTATATCTTTTGAACGTGTCACCTTGAATAAGTGAGGTACTGTCCTGTGTATTCATGCTTAATTGGACAGTGAATCTCCATGGCTGTCACCTTCTGGTCACAGTGGTCAGGATGATTTTCTTACTATGGCTAGTATATTTTTTTTTTTAACCATTTTTTTTCTTAAAATTCTCGTTTCAAGTGACAGCCTAAACATCCTCAAGTATTTATTGGAATGACTGGCATTTGAGGTAAAACTACATATGTATTTTCGGGTATCTAGAATTCTCAGATATTACAACATTTTTGGATTAAAGGAACACTGATTTAGAAATGTTGCTATCTGGTTTAGTTATTCATATTTATTTGTATTGATAGGATACTGTGCTAGATGCTGAACGCCAAGAGCCAACTGCTGCCAAGCACCAGAAATGGAGGAGGCTGAATCAAGCCTGTCACCTTTGAAAGGCTGCAATTGAGGGAGGTCTCCAGTAGCTGGAAAAAGGACAATTTTATTGATGCTTCTCTTCAAAAACGGCGAGAAAGAGGATCTGGGCACATGAAAACAAGCAGGTGATTGGGATTGGCCAACACGGGTGTTCACAAAAGGCAAAATCCTGCCTGAGCATCCTGAGTACTTTCTGCGATGAGATGCTGGTGTGCGCAGACAAGGGTGGCAGCGGGTGCCCTTACATTGACTTCAGCGAGGCTTTTGACACCATCTCTCCTAGAATCCCTGCAGGCAAGTGGGGACAGCACAGAGGGGGTGGGTGGCTACAAGGTGGCTGTAGGAATGGCTGGGCCACCAAGCTCCAAGTGTTGGGCAGCTCTTTGCAGTCTGCAACAGCCAGCTGCGAGCTGTTCCTCAGGGGTCAGTAACACCTAACGGACTCACCGGTGTGATGGAGAGTGCCTGGCAAGTGCACAGGTTTAATGCCAAATGGAGGAGCCTGCTTTTCCGGGCGGTATGCTGGAGGGTACAGCTGCTGGGAGGGACTTCAGCAAGCTGGAGATGTGGTTTGACAGGAACCTCCTGAGGTTCAAAGGCCAAGTCCTGCGTCTGGAAAGGAGCCGCCCCGTGCGATATTGCAGCGGGGCCTGCTCACCAGAAAGCATCTTTGCAGGGAAGGACCCGGAGGGAGCCAGGGGACACCCAAATTTTGTGGTGGACAAATCGAACACAAGTCTGCAGTGCGCCCTTGTGGCAGCAGAGCTCAACTGAACATGGTGCTGCTTTAGCAAAACCATGGCCAGCACGTCAAGGGAAGGGGTAAAACTCCTCTGTTCGGCACTTTTGAAGCTGCGCCTGGACTAACGTGTCCTGTCTGGGGCCTCCAGTACGAGAGAGATTTTGACAAATTGGAGTAAATCTGGGAGAAGGCCACAAAGGTGGCTGGGAAATGAGCACGTTGTATTCAGGCAAGTGAGATGGGTTCGTTGAGCCTGGAGAAGGTTGTGGCAGTTCTGGCCACTGTCCTCAAGCGCGTGATCAGTGGTCGCAGGAAAGAGAGATGGACATTCCTCAGAGAAGCCCCACGAGAGGATGAGAGGAGTCAGCCAGAAGCTGCAGGAAAGAACATTCTGACTGCACGTAAGAAAAAAAGGTCTCATGGTAAAAGTGTGTAAGCCCTGGAGCAGGTTATACAGGAAGGTTATTGCAATACCCACCTTGGGGAAGCTCTTATATGCAGCCAGATGAACCACTTGATCCAATTTCGATTGCTTTGAGCAGGAGGCTGGACTAGGTGACCTCCAGAAGACCCTGCCATCTTAAATGGGTCAATAATTCTAAAAGATAAGAATGTCTTCTGCTGAAAAATCAAAAGTAATCATCGTGTTACAGGGCTATTAGATGCTGAACGAAACTTTGCAGCAGTAAATACTGACTGATCATTCAAAACATGGTGGGCACCTGCTGTGAGAGCCTGAAACAATGAAGACAAGTGTCTTACCTGTAATAGGCTGAAGAAGGGGAATTGAAAGGAGGATGTACCTGGAAAGGTGGGAGAGTCAAAGTGACAGGGAAGGGAAATTATTTGTACTGCAATATTGTGATTGGATTTTGGAGCGGCTGAGGTTCTGTTTTTCAAGCCAAAACCAAGGACTTTGCAGTAATTGCAATGTGATGTGTTTCAGGCCTTGGCAAGTTTTGCTAAAACAAATATGTTTTCACAAAGTTATTTGTTTTAGATTATCTGAAACCATTTAACCAATTCAATGGCTGAAAAACTCATCAGTCTTGCTCACCTCCTGTGTTGGCAGCCAAGCAACTTCTCTCACCGCGGCTGACACCTCTTCTGCGTTTGTCTCTAGGTACATGTGTTTTGGGGCAATGGACTGTTTGGGTTTTGAATTGCATGTTTCTTCTGCACCCTATCATCAGACTTGAAAGACCAATGCGAAAATTAGTCATATTTTTTTATAAAAGTATTGTGAATACTTCAAGGGTAATGTTGGTAATATAGTTAAAGTAGCAGCAAGAAGGTGGGTTATAACAGGAAGAAAAACACTCTGAGCAACAGCGAGTAAGGCTACTGCTGGCTGAATCTGATCAACAACCACTGGTTTTTGCAGGTAAGATGCTGACTGAAAAAACGGTGCCTGCTATCTCAGAAGCAGGGCTAGGTTGTATCAGAAAAGGGACCAGCATGTTCAGGTCAGTCTTACATGAAAGAATTTGACTGTAGTGGTGCTGAAAAACACATTAGTTAGGAGCTACTGTGAGCTATTTTTCTAGGCTAGAAGCAGCCACGGCACACAGGCATCTTTTTCAAAGTCTGCAGTTTACACTTTAGATATATGATGTAATTTCAGCAGATTTAAATGCCCAACACGTGCAGCATCCAGTTGTTACTGTCAGAGCACTAAATCTGAGCCACGACTTTCAAGATACTTCAGGCAATGAGCACCCTCTCCGGCGCTCCAGACCCAAACGCAGCTCTTGTCCGGAAAGGGAAATTTCCATTTTGTTTCACCAGGATTTTGTTTCTCCTTCAGGTCAACTGTTCATAAAAAAGATGTCACTTTTGGTTAAGCCTTCTCCCCAGAGCCACCCACCCAAGTTACTTTTCCATTTACTTTTCCATTTCCTCTTCTCCAGCTGTAAAAGGCAGGTTTTTCCCACTGTTCAAGGACCGATTTCTGCCAGCCAAGCTCTTGCCACCCCATGTCTGAAGCTATTGCAGCATTCTCTTACCTTGCCTTCTGGTTATATCAGCTGACTCTTTGATCCTCTCTGTAGCTCCTTCCTTGACCACATCAAACCATGGCGCTTGCTTCTCCAGCCCTCTGTCACCCTCTTAAGTACCGGTTCTCATAGCCGGTCAGGATGTCAGCTCTCTCCTCCATCTCCTGAGTGGACTCTGTCTTCATTTTCCAGCAAGTGCTGGTGCGATTTTTCCATTCTGCCCTTGAACTTGAAAGCAGCTCCCTAAACTATAAAATTCGCCTTCAGTATCTTCCTTACAGCTCGCTTATAGCAGCAAAAAAACACCTCCCACCCCTCCCCTCCCGAAAAAAAAAAAAGAACCACCGCCACCACAAAACCTGCAGGGAGAGTAAAACTGGCAGGAGATTTTGTGATGTCAGATTTCAGCACATAGGAAAGGCTAAGAATAGGGGACAACATAACCACGACCCTTCTCATTTTGTCTGTCTAAGCACTGTCAGCCTTGACTGTGCTAAGCACATTTTCTGGCAGATCTGATGGTTGCCTTAGAGGGTCAGTGATGCCTGCAAACACTTCCTTTTCGGGATATATTATCTCCTCAGGAAGGCAGGTGGTAGCTTCATTCAAAGCTAATTTTCATGTTCAACTGTGCCAAATCAGGTTTTCACTCGTAATTCGAATTTTAAAATGGTCTCTAACGTTTTCCGCAAGGGCTGAATGATAAATGGATCCTCACTGCCTGACTTCACTGGAGCTGCTCTGAAGCTCTCGCGGTCGAATAGCGCAAGCCTGCCCATTGCCAAACAGGACAAAGGAAACAATGGGGGTTTGGTTTGTGTAATAGCAAATACACTGGCTCTGTTCCTGCTTTTTCTTGTCTCCGGGTGGGATCACATGGAGGTGCACTCCTGTTCTGAACACAGTCCACCCACCCTGCAAAACAGCACTGTTTGCAGCGGAGCCCCAGTATGGGGATGCGCACACACGCCTGACAATGTGTGCTGGGTTTTAATTACCTTTCCTGCTCAATATCTGACATTGCATCAGAGGGACAAGAGATCTGCTTCCTGTTGCCTATCTGCCTCTGAGCCCAGGGCTACAGTAATCCCCTTCCATACCTTGAAAAATTAATCCCGAGGAGTGCTTTGAGTCGATGCCTCGCTCCTTCCCTGGGGCAGAGATGCGTTTCCTGCGTCTCGGCTTCCCGCCTCCCTCCCCCAGCGGAGAGGCAGTCAGAGTTCATGTAGAAAAGCCCTCCAGTATGAGATTTGCCTGTGACTTTCACAGGTGAGTGTTTGCTGATGAATTATTCAGCCCCCAAGAAAAAGGAGATGGGAACAGGAACACAATGTCTATCTGACACCGGTTTGGACTCCATTAGTGAATGCTTTTCACCTGTGACAGCTACCAAACCATAAATCCCAGACTCCAGTCCTTTGCTGACGCTAGACAGACTCCAGTCATATTCTCCCCCTCGTCTGCTACTCATCTTTGGAATACATAAGGGGTGGTGGGGGGACATGCAAGCACAGATAACGTTGTACCACCTGAGCCCTTGGTGGTGCCAGATCTGGCATCAGGCTCATAAATCAGCTTCAGCAGTTGCTCTCTGTAAATGATTCCGTGCAGGAGATACTGATTAGTGGTAGCAAAGGCACCGGAACTGTTCGAATGTGATAAGAATTCCATCCATACCTTCAAATGCAAAAAGTTAATTGTAAAAGTTATGGCTTGCTGTTCCCTCTCTGGGACTGAATGCTGGGAACATTCTTGTGCCTTCTAAATCATCGGAGCTGGTCTGCTCTGCAGCCCCCTGTCACGGGAAAAAAAGCATGAAACAGTTTTAGCCTCTTCCTGAAAATACTTAACTCCTTACATGTGTTGCCTGCCATTATTTACATCTATTTTTAGAGAATTAATGGAAATTTTAGGTATTTTATATCTAAATTTGCGTCCTGTCGCGACTGCTTGCTGCGTGCCAGGATGATGCTCCACCGGCACGGAGAAGAGACAGCAAAATGAGAGTGGGCAAGGTGGGCTGCGAGGGGAGAGGGAGCTCCCACTGCACCGGGATGCTTTGTGAGCTACTAAGAGGTACAATGCACTCACAGGAATTTAAGGAGGAAAACATGTTAATGAAGGTGTCTTTTCAGACTGTCAGTTTTTGGTTTACGTTGTGAGTGAGCAAGGATACAGTTATGATTTGAAATGCACTTCTGAGTTGTCGCTTAAAGGATGTATAACCAAAGACTTAAAAGCAGCTTGACAGATGCCTGATAGACCTTATGAAGTGGGCCATCGAGGGCAGGACTCTACTCAGTGCCAGGAACTTCACCTGGCCACTCGAGCCCATTTTACTGGCATTTCTCTCTATGCACCACGGCTTGATCAACTATAATGCATATTTGCACCCTAAAACCCTTAAAAATTTTTTTCTTTTTTTTTTTTTTCTCCCTAGGGCTACAATTTTAACTGACAAATTTCATTGTGACTTGAAAAAGCTCCGATGTGCAGTAAGTTCAGAAGTTCTATTCATTTTCCACGAGGCACACTTACATTTACTGTCAACACCTCCAGAGCTGGCAAATGTTCCAAGTCAAGGAGTTACCAGAAAGCAATGAAAAAACTTGGATGGTGATGGTTATTTCTTTCTATTCATATGCACATTGCATGTGTTTACGCTAAAACAGACATTCAACTCCATAACTCCATAGTAACGTAGAATGTTGATAATGAAGGTAGAACTTTACGACAACTAGAACTTGTCAGACATTTCCAATATTTCAGTAAAAATGTTGGTGAGCACCAAAAGAAATTTTCTTCTTGGCATGAGAGAGAAAGGAAGTCTCTCATCCTGATTCATTGGCATTGTTTGACCTTGGCATAAGGAAGAAACATAAAATGCTATTGCACGTTGTTCCTCAGGAGGCAGCAATAGAGAACTTGAGATCACTGACAAAATGTTGGCTTCCCAACACGTTAGTATGGGTACAAAGAAGAATTACCTTTGTTTTTTTGCCTCATGTTCTTAGTCTGATTTCAAACCTGTTCATGAGACCTCAGCTGCCTGATGTTGTTTGGATGCCGTCTTCCACTGCTAAGACAAGACCAAGTGGACTGATGACAGTGTTTCAACGGGGTAACTGCTCATATTCTTCAATGTATCGGGGGAATAACACTGAAGTGATAACCATACAGAATTTAAATACAGCATATCTGCTTTACAAACGGTAATCCTCCCAAGACTTTATTGACGTGATCAGATGTTCTTTAAAACATCCCATGTGGAAAATTTATTCTTGCCTTCATCACATCTTAAAGTGCCCAATTCTTCCAAAATAATACACATAGAGGTTGTCAGAGAATAAGGTCAACAAAAATGGACTCCAGATAGCAAATACAGTTTAAGAAGATATGAATCAAAAAATTACCATCATCTTCTTTCATTTTAGAAATCTATTTCACCACGTTGCCAAAGGAATTGTCTTTTCTCATTGTGACAGATAGAGAAGATGAAAATCGTTAAACTTTTTTTGCTTGGAATTTAGAAGGCTGATAGCAGTGATTGTTCCCAGCTTTTCTCAGAGCTTGGCTGCATACTTTCGACAAGCGGTTCACACAACGATGCATTTCAACAGATCACCCACTTGCTTTCTAGTTTCATTTAAAATAAGAAAATTTTCAATTCCATGAGTGTCTCTTTCAGACCCAGTTGAGACAAAGGGAGTTGTTTTTTTTTTATATTGCCTGCTGGTGAAAAGAAACACCAGGACTTTAAAAACAGCAAGTGATTCTTTGAAAAGGGGAAAACATGGGCAGTTCTACCAGGACTGAATGAAAGCACTCTGTGAAACAGGCTGCCAGGCCCCTGCGCTGATGGGAAATTAGCCTCTCAGCCCTTGCCTATTAGTAAAAGGAAGAGTTAAGAAAGTGAAATGGAGATCACACCACAGGTCTTTTCTTTGCCTTACAGCGGCCAGGAGGAAGGGGTGACGCCATTCTCTTCAGCCAGCCGGGTGTCCTGGCGATAACTCGTGGTAATCTTGAATGCTTGGCTTCTGCGATTTCCAGCACTTATCCTGCAGTTCGTGTGTCTGCAGCCAGCCCGCCGACAGGGCTGCCTTGTCACGGCAGAGGACCCGGAGCCATTCATAAGCGGATCTCTAGGAAGCATGTACAGGTCTTGTAAAGAGAAAAATCCAATTTACAAAGTTATTTGTATCTGACAAGTCTCATAACGGTAGATGGGTCTGACTCATTTTATTACTTCCATGTACTGTTAAGAAGGTGTGATATTTGGTCTGCATACTGCTGCTGGTGGAATTTCCCCACCCCCCTATTTGCTGGGAAGAATCTTCTTATTTCTAGCAGCATTAAAACAAGAAAACAAACAAAATGCTTGTGCTGCATTGGAACTCTGTATTTTCAGAATTACATCTTATAAAAAGCAGACTCTGACCAGAGTCTCTTTAGAGGACAAAGAAACCAAAAATTAACACCACCGCTCCCCAGCAGAAATACCTTTTCTTCTTGGCACTGATTGAAAGTATCGAGGTTAAATATGTACCCCCAAAGAAATCACTGTGTAGGCATTGTAAAGGAACTGAGAGGTAATGCCAAGTATTTCTGAAGTTCCTGCAGAGTCTTCATACCAGGAGGACAACAATGGATGCAAAGGAAAGCTCAGGAGAGCTTGTCACACCTGGAACAGCTGAGTGTAGGTTTATAATAGAAACAGTTTAGTCTGGTAAGAAGCTTTCAGGTTGATTTAAAAAAAAAAAAAAAAGATTATTTACTGTTGCCTGAGAACTTCACATTGATCGTGCTTGTTGATTTTCCTTTTCTTTTTTAATGTATTTTAATGTACTGAAAATAATCTTCATATTCTCAAAATACAGCTAAGTTAGAAGAACTCTTCAAGATTTTTAATTAGTTAGAACTTGAACTGGTAATTAATTATATTTTCAAAGATTCCTCCCCTGCTTTTATTGATCTACACAATGTCTGCACTTGGAGTTACAGCCTTGGCTGCTACAAGAAGCCTAGTGATGGAGGTACACAGCTCAGTTCCATATTCTGAGGTGGCCTCTGTCCTCCCTTGCTTGGTTTCCCATTGAAGGAAAAATACAGCAGAAAAAAGCATCACAGAACTTCTGCAATAAAGGAGTTTCATCTAAGGAATTTACTTTTATTTGTCTGCAAACTAGCTTGAGAAAAAGAGGCAGCTCTTCAACTCATTGTTGAACATGCAGAGAGGCCAAGACCACATCTTTCACCCTGCTGAGCCAACAGTTTCTCCAGCCAGCAACAACGTGCATCCACTAACCCAGGAAAGAAGGGAACAGGAAAGAACTGCACCCCTAAAATATGTCAGTCCCTGTCAAACAGAATCCTCGCAGGAACTTCCATGAAGTCAATCCCACTGCGGTTTCCTCACCAGCCGTGCTCCTCTCGTTGAAAAGAAAAACATGGATCTTCATATTAGAAACTCTGACTTGATATGCAGATAAAGACTAACCATCTGTGATTCTTTCTGATGCTTCATGCTACCTCGAAATGCAGAACTTCAGGACCTCTCGGCTATCAGTCGAGTCAGCAGTAGGGATGAATACTACATTTACACTGCATCTCGGAGCAAAGGAAGTAATGCAGATAGAGTTTCTTATGGCCAGTTATTATGCTGTTATTTTAAGATGAGTGCAGTTAAACTTGCAAATAGCTTTCTTTTTTCTTTTTAGAACTACAGCTTTAAGTTGCAGAAGTTCTGCATGCCTGTAAAATGGTCTACCAAGGTCCTGTTTAAAGTACGAGGCATTTGTTTCATCCTCAATAAATGATTTTATTAGGAGAGCCAGCTGTACCAATACTACTTTCCTAAAAACACAGATTAATCAGAAATACATCATTAAAAGAAAAAGATAATTTTCTAAAGTACTTTCCAAATTGCTTTTCTAAAGTAATTAAATTACTTCAGAATTTACTGTTACAAGCCAGTAAAATTGTTTGCCATGAAACCTAACAAGACATTTTAAAAATATAGAATACAATGAAAGATTGGAGAACCAATTAGATGCCTGACCAAAGATCCTCTCTAGCTGGATTATTATAGATTTTCTACAGAAATTCAAAATATAACTCATAGAGTTGATGACTGCAGAGCACTAAAAAATGAAGCGAGCTGAAGAAGTTGGGTTCCACCCTAGGTTAGGGTTTTCCCTAGAGCCAGCATACTACAAAGGTGCAGAACAGCTGAAATGGTACCACCTGGATTGCAAAGGTCAGTCACCCACAGCAGATCGCATCTTACACAGCAGCTCCTGTATAGCAGCAGAAATACCCTTGGGAAGCAACCTATGATCCCTCTGCCAAGTCCTGGCCTTGAGTGCCTGCTGGTGCTGGAAGGAAACAGGAACTTCTCCACTTCAGCTGTGACCTTTTGAACCATCCAGAACCCCTGGTGACAATTCCTGCCCCTCGTGTTCTTGTTCCAGCTAATAAGTGAGCCACAGAAGATGTGCATGGGTACATACCTCTCAATATGTACGCTATATGACAATTTAGGCTCATTAACCAGTATGTAATTATGCCTAATTTCACATCACTTCTGAACTTGGTCCATTAAGAAAACTTAAACTAGTATAACTTATGTTCTCTGAGACAGCAACAAGCTGACCTTAAATGAGCTGAATGTGAAATTGCCCAGTGATTGGTTTTTCAATTTAATTATTTTTACTTTAGAAGTCAAATTTAAATGTGGCACTTTGCAGTCCATCGAATCTAGGTCAAATAGATAGGGTATTAATAATAACCAGTCCTGCGTGCAATCCAGGGGTTATATTTAGCAGTAAATTCAGTTTGCAAAACCCTGCAAAGCCTGGGTTTCACGTAAGTAGCCGTCTCCCACAAGACAAAGGTATAGGGCAGAGTTTTCCAGACTTCTGTAGATACTTGAATTCATCCAGGGCTCGTCCTCTTCAGCTGGCTTCCCTCCTCTGTGCCAATTCTGGGCATCATGAGCACAGAAAGAAGTACAGGGTTTCTAGATGGTGATTCTCCTTATTCTTTTTTAATCGGTTTTCTTCCTACCCTCAAAGAAATTGAGTGAGCGAAGGAGGCTCTGCTCTCTGCCCCACATAAGGATAACGTCAAATACAGACACAGGGATCCGAGAAGGAAGCAGGATCCCGTGCTGACCCAGCCAGAAGGCAGCTGAGCTAAAAGGTGTTGGGTAACATCCAGTCCAGCTAAACCACCTCAAAAGGTAAAAATCAAAAAACTAGGCCTTGCAGGAATGATAACTCAATGAAAATGTTTTGGCTTGTGTGAGCTGGAACAAAATAACAAACTTGGAAACATGCGATTTATTTGTTCACTGGAGTCAATTTGCTTTTCTGAAAGGTACTAGAAGCTTTGGTGACGCTGTCCTTTTTTACTGCAACGTCCTCCCTGTAATTTGCTCATCGATGATATTTAAGAAAATGAAGGGGTGAGGCTCTCCCTGCCTTTGGCTCTTGTGAATCACCTGGACGGTGCCGGGCAAACCACAACCAGATCCGCAGAGCCAGCAGCGACTGGCTACGGGACGCAGGTGCTGCCCGGCCGTGTCTGGAGTCCGGTGTTTTTCCCACCTTGGCACACCTTTCAGGTGCTGGGTTTACTTCCCCCCATGCACACAGCAAGCCCCACGATCCCTGGCCGTCTATAAGAATTCCGGGCAGGTTTATTTCTGCACTTGACAGTTTTTTGTATCAGGGATCTGATTAACAGCCCTGGTGAATGCCTGTAATTTATTCAAGCTTCTGGTCCAGATGGTTCAAAAAAAAAAAAGAAATCCCCTTTGCAGTAAATGAATGTAGAAATGGGGAGCTGGACGAGTGACAGCACATAGAAATGGGCAGTAAGAATTTGATCAGTAGAAACAGCATTTAGCATTTTTGTTGAAAAACTAAACATTTAGGGAGGGAGAGATGGAGGATGAAGAGTTACATTTGCTTTGAAAAAGAGATTGCTTCACAATCTACTGGGTGTGTGTGTGTGTGTGTCTTAATGTTTTTTAAGTGAAACCCTGGAATAAGCGAGTATGTCCTATCTGATGCCTCTTCAATTCATGCTTTTTTTTCATCTTGCAGACATCGTGGAATTGGGAGCTCCGATGGCTTGTTCAAAAGCCAGGGAGAAAGACATTGTTCCAGGCATGTTGATGAATACTGTAAATCCGAGCAGACTTTGGAGTAACTCTTAATGAAATCAAAGGTAAGCTGACGTCAACCACTCGCAGTGCAAATGCTTGGAGCTTGCTGTTTGCATCTTGGAGCTGTAATCATAGAATCATAGAATTATAGAATGGTTCTGGTTAGAAGGGACCTTAAAGATCATCCGGTTCCAACCCCCTGCCATGGGCAGGGACACCTCCCACTAGACCAGGCTGCTCAAAGCCCCATCCAGCCTGGCCTTGAACACCTCCAGTGATGGGGCATGGACAACTTCCCTGGGCAACCTGTTCCAGTGCATCACCACCCTCACAGTAAAGGATTTCTTCCTAATGTCTAATCTAAATCTACCCTCTTTCAGTTTAAAACTGCTACCCCTCATCCTATCGCTACACTCCCCGATAAAGAGTCCCTCCCCATCTTTCCTGTAGCCCCCTTCAGGTACTGGAAGGCTGCAATAAGGTCTCCCCGGAGCCTTCTCTCCTCAGGCTGAACAACCCCAACTGCAAAAGTCTAGCTAAACAGAGAAGGGCATGGGGAAATCAGAAGTGTGGCCTTCTTAATACTGTGTCGATTTCCTGGCAGCTAATGAGAATTTATCTTTTTTTTTCCCCTCCCAGAATTCCCACACATTTCATTAAGTGGAGGGCAGTGGTGCCGATGTGCGTTTTGATGACACCTAGTGGCAAAATGGGAATAGTGCGCCAGAAATAGAAGGCACATGTGGGTGATATCAATGTTGTTGAAACTAGAGGAAAATGAGATCCAGGGGGAGCATAATGTGAACTAGAGGCTGACAGCAAGAGTGGAAAATAATAGGTTGTGAATGAAATGGAAAAACTTAACAACATTATTTTAAGAAGCAAAACCAGCTCTGATGAATGTATTCCATGTCTTTATAAAGTGTTCCATACAGAGGAGCTATAATGGGCTCTATGGGATCAGTTACTGTCTATTTAAAAACAACTGTAAACAGCCATAAGATAAGATTAATTAGTTTAGGTCAGTAAAGTTGTCGCCTTGGATACCACTCAAGTGACTTGCCCCGTTGTTCGAGTGAAGTAAGCGGGAATACAGGCTTTGGGGTTAGCGTTCCAGATAAACGTTTGTCAAGTGAATTTGATGTGGAAAAAATCTCTTTTCAGAGCAGAGGCTTTGAGGTTTGCCTCTAACCACCTTGCAGCAGGGGAGGGGAAGGGGGCAGAGGAAGGGGTCCCAGCACCGTTGCCGCAGCAGCAGGGGAAGAAGCCACAAGCCACCACAGGGGGCTTTGGTGAGCTGCGGGTGGGCTGTTTGAGGATGTTACCCATATATTCCTGTTATTGCCAAGGTGGATCTGTGAGGACGTTGAAGTGAAATACCAGCATCCCTGTTCTTGGGTACAAGCCCTGAGAAAGCCTTTTCACTGAAGAAAAGGGTTTAATGCTTTTTGTTTTCTTTCATCCTTCATACTCCTCCCATACCTTGCAGTTGCGTTCCTTAGAGAAGTCTGCCACCACTGTCACAGACCTGCAAAATGCTCCAGGTCTCTACCCCACCTCACACAACAATTTATTTCGCTCTAAAGGTTTTCCAGACCTTGCTTTAGCTGGTTTGTGTCTCCTGCTACTTTTGTGTGCTCTCTCCTCTTTGCTTTATGAAAACAGGCCTGAAATCACCTAAGAAGCTTCAGTTTAGCTTCTAGCTCCCATGCGTGGTCTGCTAATAGATGGTGTAGATAGGGAGATGTGTAGACAGAGAAGGAGGCTGTTGTAACCCTGCCGTTCGTATTATCCTCCTCCTCTCCCACTGTGTGCCATGTAATGGAAGCGCTGGGCTGCATTCAGCCTGCTGCAGTTATTGCTGAGGGCACAACGGAATTAACAGTTTGAGATTCCTCAGTTACTTGAACATTCATTTTAAAAATCTAATAACTTCTATTTCGTGGAGGAACAGTGAAATTAAATTGGTGTTTTTCTCTTTGTTTTAAAACACTGAAAATTTCATGACTGGCTCCTCTTTCCCCATTCCATATTTTCTGTTACCTTAATTTGCATGTTGGGCTGGTTTGTTTTTTTGTTTGTTTGTTTTTTTTGGTTTTTTTTGTTTTTTATTTTTTTTAGAAGATAAAGACTATTCCTCTAGATTATGGGTCTCTGAGTTGAAATATTCAATTATCTGAGGGCACCAGTATTAATGACTTGTGACACTTGTGTGACACAGCTCCATTTTCCTATCAGAATGTCCTCATTTTCCCTGTGTAATATCACAGTTAGAGGTCAGCAACTACTTCAGTTTCAGGACTCTAAGCTATAAGAGAAAGTAAGCAGGAAACTTTCAAACACTTCCCTCCTCCAGCAACCTCTCAGTAATTTTTCTCCTGTTGGGACAATATCCCAAACTTTAAAAGCCCAGTCTGGGGCTTTTTTGTCTCATTTCTATTTTTTCCAAAGGTTGAATAACATATCAGTCCTGCTTATGTGGGGTTTTTTTTTCTAATTATAGGATTGAAATAGGTCAAACAAAAATGGTGAGCAAGAAATAAAATATCGGTATTCTTACAATACGCAAGTGAAGTCTGTGTCCAAACTCTGGCTAAAGCGAGAGTTAGGTATTTATTCTTACAAGTCAGGAGAGAATTACGTATTTCCAACTTAAGTTATATACAGGGCCAATACCTTATCAAGACCCAATGACAGCAGTCCTAGATTTTAGTGCCCTCTTCTATGAGATAAATGAGAGCTGCTGTCTCACTTAGATAGCAGAGAGAGGGTACGCACAGATACGCTTGCCCTCAGGGTTGAACTAGCTATTTGCACACCTGGAAGTGGTGCAGCCCCCCAGTTCAGACCTGCTGCCGCTCGCTACTGGAGCTGTAAGACCAGTGATTTGCCCAGTGTGGCGTAAGGGGAGGGTGCAGCCCTCGCCAGACCCTACGCAACATCCGCTTGCATGTCAAGTCTGTAAAAGGCTGCAGCAGAAAAGAATAAAACAACCTGTTCTTCACGCTGGCTGAGGCTAGCAGAGGAGGCAACGGGCTTAAATTTGAGGAAGGAAGATTTAAATTAGACGTTAGGAAGAAATTCTCATGGTTTGGGTGAGTAAGCATTGGCACAGATTGCCTAGGCTTTGTTCTTAAAACCTACAACAGAGGGAGATTTCACAACCTCTCAGCAAACTTTTGCCAAAAATGACTCACTGCAGAGTAATGTGTTGACTGATACCTTGAGATCCCTCGCCACTCTAGATTTTAATAGTCTGTATATGCACAGTTCATTGATTTGCTGGTTTGTTCAATCATTTGACATCTTAGCCCCAGTAATTACTTCAGAAGTCCTATATCAGCTGCTGGTACGGTTGCATTACAGAGTGCTTTGATGCATTTCTACTAATTGGCTGCTTCTGTATTACTATTTAGTGCACGTTAACTTTTAGCCTGACGCATAGAGAACACTTCAAGTCCAAGTGCCAAACAATAATTAATGCTGTTAAAAATACACTGCAGCAAAAAGTAGAAACTGAGAGCGACGAGGGAAATATTTCCTGCTCTTTTCCCCAGAAGGCTCCAATGTGAAAGATTTTTGTGTTATCAACCGCTCGCGTATCAACGGGGGCTTGTGGCCGCCCTGTTAGATCAATGCATTTCCATCAAGGATTCACTTTTTCCTGGAAAATCCCAGTAATTCAAGATTTCAGAGTACCAGAGCTAATACCCACGGCTGTGAAGTGCTTCCCCCAGACTGACAGTCTGGCAGGGCCACCAACCTCTTTGCAGCCTTTCTGTTCCTACTCCTGCCGCAGACCCGGCAGTGCAGAATTGATGTGGGGTTACAGACAGTGACCGCTGAGGTCACTATCTGTAGTGATAGTAGTGTGTAGATCAGCTGAGGCCTTGACTTAGAGGGACAGCTTGTTAACTGAAAAGAAGTTACACTGATATCAAAAGTCGTCTTTATTTTGTCTCCAGAAAAGAGGAGAACAGCCGTCTAGCTGATGATGCTGTGAAAATGTGTCAGGAAAGCCGCTGGGGCACAGTTTTAAGAAACTCAGTCCCACTTTCCCACTACCTCTAAATTAATAAAGACCCCGAGATGTCCCCATTGCTCATTTTGCAGCTGCCAGAAGGGTTTGTCACAAATACATTTTTCAGTCTCAGTCCCAGGTCTGTCTGATGGATTGGGAAACATAAATAGGGAAATAAATATTTATGATGTATAGTCGCTGGGATTCTTTTCTTTATAGATTGTTCAGTGCAGATGCCTATCACAAGAGTAAAACTAATACTGAGCTAGGTTTCAGCATTCATGATTCATTCGCTATGGAAGGCTTAAATCATCAGTCCACTAAATGGAATGTTCTGAACTAAATCGTGAAGTCTTTATAAGTGTCAGTCTCGCAAAGAAAAGAAATTTATGTTATGCATTTTTTTGCATCTACCGAAAAAGCTATCTTGAACGCAGGGGACTTACTAACCACCCCTTGAATACCAACAGCAAAGCTTAGAATAGCTGACACTAGAAGAGTAGCTACTGGAGCTGACATATTTCTAAGATGACCACAGGGTTCAACAGCGAGCCCCGCTTATCTGTATACCAAAAGGTTTTCAAAAGTCACTTGCGCTTTGCAAAACACAGTGTCTGTTACAGATACAGTGAAATGGTTGTGCTAGGCAAGAGGAGCTGACAGTTGATTAAAAACCTCCTCTGCCTGACACTTCACTTTTTGGAAACCCCGGGTGCGTATTTTTAATGCGATTTAACTTTGAAGAGAAATAGTCATATCTGGCCATCAGAACCACACCTTACAGTCTCTAACTCTGCAGCTCTCCTCTTCATGGGCAATGATTGCAGGTAAATACCTTCAGGTAAGGAGATGGCTCTGTGAGCCTGCAACAAAGCATTTCAGCCTCTCCTCCAAGGTCAAAAGACTGCTTCTTCGGATCTACCGATGTGTCTTAAACAGACAAGAAATGTAGTGTCTTAATTTGAACACAAATAAAATAAGAAAATAGTTGAGAATGCTTTAGATGCCAACCTAGCAAGCTTTCTTGCTTTTAATGTACTTCTGTGCGGGGCTCAAGCATCCATTATCAGCTTTTATACACTAGGCCAGATCACTCCTCAGTCTCCCCCCCAGTATTTCTTACTAGTATTTGTATTTCAGGTGGTCTTAGTCAGCAACTAGACCTCCTCTGTACTCACTAGTGCTCGCACACAGAAAAGCCCGCAGCTTAGACATACGACAAATACATTGATGTAAGAAACTACTTTTGGGCCTCTGGAGGGAAATGGACAGAAGAATAGAGGATAATAGATAATAATAGAAATGGCACCCCATGTAACTGCTGTACCATGACTGCATTTCTTCCACAGAAAGATCTGCCTGTTTTTTCCCATCCAGCTTTTGGGAATAAGTGTCCTTTTTACGTCTTCTGGAGTAATCAAATCTTATCCTTGCTTTCGCTTAGTTGAACTTGGTGCCTCTTGCTCTTAGTTGCCATTCACTCTTGCTCTTTTCCCATAATTGTTCAGGTTACTTTAACATACAGCAGTCCTCTTTTAGCATTTACCATTTTCTTTATTTTTGATTCCTGAAGAGGCTTTTTCACCTTTCAGGACTGGGATTAGGCTTCAAAATCAGATTGATCTCAATAGTTGGTTTTATGAAGAACAAATGCTCTGTTCCTTTGTCACCTCTCCAAATGACCCTTCGCTTACAGGTAGCAGCTTTCATTTACAGGTACCAGGGTGGAATAGTTTTCCATCGAGTACATCATTACCTCTAAAGATGGATCTTTACTAAGCGATGTTGAGCTTCTCCATTTGTATAATGCATATTTGATGAATAGTTGAATGAGTTGTGCTTCTTTGCGTTGAACTGACACGAGATCTCTTACATTTCACCCAGGCACGTTGCCTATGGCAGAATAATGGTTTGATCAGTATAGTGTCCTTCACAGCCAGTAGTGGCATGTCGGCTGTTTGCTTTTTGTGGTTTTTATCTTGTGGCACTGCCGAAGGAAAAGCAGGAAAGTTATCACTCAGGCCTGAGGAGAAAAAAATAACCCTGCCTAATCAACCCTCAAGTTTCTGGTGCTTTCATTTCATCTTTGAGAGTATTATTCACTCTGACCATGATCAGATTGAAAATGCACAGAAGTAGCAACAATATTTACCACAAGGATCATTTGAACAGAGGGTTAAAAAGCAGGACATTATTGACTTATTATTTCTTTATCAGTATTGATTTGTCTAGTTCGATGTCAGCTCAATATAGAGAGGAAGAAGTGATTCTAGTCTTAAGGAATTTTTGTAAACTAAAACTTAAAATGGGCATTTCTGTGGATGGACCCCTGCCTGAGCGTCTGCGTCATAGGAAAAGTGCATTCCTGTAGACTCTTCTGGCTTGAAGTGCAGTCGTGGCTGGTTAGAAATAAAAAAAGATATCTGATAATACCACTTACATGTCCTTATGATGGTTCTTTGGGAAGTATTTATATGGGTTTTGGTCCAAGGCAAGCTGTTTGGACACGTCTCATGATAATTCACATGCAATTTCCCTTTTCTTGATTTAATGGAGTTGAAATCACACCACTGCTGCTGAATGTATATACTTCCTGGGTAGCAAAGCTCTACTGAATTTTTATGCATTTATTTGGTAACTAACACATACTTACCAGGCTGTAATATCATTTGCTTATCTCGCCTTTTTTGGCCTCAGAAGCAAATAGCACAAAAATAGGTTGGCTTGACTGAGGGAGACTGTTTTGGTGCCAGCCTAGATAATAGCTTTGGCTGCTACTTGCCTACAGATGTTTGTCTAGGTGATAGGCTTGAAGGTCTGTCTTCCTCCTGAGGGGCCCGTAGGGACTTTTTTGCAGAGGGACCCAAATAAGTCAGTAGAGATTTCACTGTTCAGTCTGCTTTCTTGCCATCCTGCAATTCTGAGCACCATCAGAGGTTGCCAGGTTCAGAGGCAACAAGTCTCCTACCAAGCAGAAGTTAGTACAGATGGTCCTTCCACCTGCCCTGTTCAGCAAAGGAGGACCCACACTTTGTCCTCTATTCCCTGCAGCGTGGCGTAGCCACCTCAGCATGGTCATAAGTCACTATGAATCCGGCCCGCTATTTTAAAGGTCATTTTCATCCCTTCCTGATGACAGAGGTCAGTCTGCGTAGCTAATTGCACAGAAAAGCCGCTCTCTGAGTTACGTGCTCTATAAGCAAGTCTCACAAACATGATGAATCACTGAAGGGGAAGAGGCAAGTCTAAAGTAGGGAAGTTTAACAATCTATCATATCTTTCCCTTAATTAAAGGTTTGGAGTGAGGCACGTAGATGCGTCAAAGAGATAATGAACTCCTCTTTAAAGAGGGGGAGGAAAACCAGCTGCGGGTAGTCTTGGCTTTAAACATGACTGGCAGAATACTATCCCGGAACTCAAACCATCCTCTGTGCTTCAGTAGCCCAGGGAGAGCACCTGGTTCCCACTATGATGCTGGTACTTTATTTACCTGTTTATATGGAGGCCTATTTCTGTTTTCTTGGAATTACATACAATTGAATTTCAGGCCTTCTAGGATTTACATAAAACATTCATCCAGCTGGCAAGTAACAAAAGGGAAAATAGAAATTCTGTAAAGAACCTTCATATGATTGTGTAGGAAGGATAGCAAATGTGTGATATGAATATAGACGCAATCATAAGAAAGACCTATCTCTCAAGTGTCCAGAGGTTTATGGGACTGAGCCCATCATTGAAAGTCACTCTGCCAGCTGCTGTGCCTATTGTGAAGGACTCGAACTGCCCTGTTCGGTCTGACAGTAACGCTTTCATCTTTGCCATTGCTATAGAGGACATGCAGGCAGCCTTTCAGACCTACATTGCCACGGTGACAATTCTTGCAGTGTTCGAAAGACTGAATGCAGAGATGGGTGTGCATTGATACTCCTCATTTGAGCCTCTTAAGATGCTTATATCTTCACTGAAGCTTTTGCAGTCAGGTTCCACTCCTCTGCTTACTAAATCAGGACTTTCCACCTCAACGAAACTTCTTATGGCATTCCCTGCTCTCGAAGACAAACCGTGGAGGAATCTGTCATTTTTAAAGTTCAAAGGCAATGAGAGCCTCTTTTGGCAGTTACAGACCGGGACAAGAGCAGCAAGCAGACATTGATGCTGGATACTTCTTAGTGGAGAGGCTTCCTTCTGCCAAGTGCAAATGAACACGCAGATCAGACTGCGCAGAGCTGAGATGAAGCCAACAGTTACACCATTCAGCATCAGCCAAAATAAAATATTTCCTTACTTTGGAATGCTTGGAAACAAGAGAGGGAGAAATCATGCCCTGTAGAATAGGTGTCCTTCAGATCAGTTGCCTCACTTGGTGGTCAGGGCAAAGAAATGGCTCCAGTACTTCATCCTCTCCCAAGGATGCTCCTGTACCTTTCACAAAGCCTACGGTCTTTACAGGTGTCCTGAAACCAGCATTGCACATGCTAACAATAACTGTGTCTATTGTGTTTTAAAAGGGAATTGGTCCCCCTGAGAAACTTCCAACACCACACACACACAAAAATAAATTGTACAATAAAACATTTGCTGTACAAGCAAAGTGATACGAAATACAAGAAATTAGGGAAAAACAGGTTTCAGTAACAAGGCACAAGCAATCGTGTTCCTGGTGCCACCACCCACCATGTCTTCTCTGTAGGGACACACTTCCCTTTAAAATGGTTGATGCTTAAATGAAGTTTTGAGATCAACAAACCCCCAGCTCACAACCCCATATTGACTCTACTTTTGTCTCTCTCTGATACTTCAGAAAGACCCTTTTATTTCTCTCTTGCATTTGACGTGAAATACTTGGTTTATAGAAATGCAGGTGACGATGGTGGCAGACCTGCACCACATCAAACACTGTGGGAGAGTCCTTCGGCTTTTTGTTCCAAGGTTTTGGGGGGGGGGGGGGGGGGAGAAATTAATAGAAAGTTTTTGAGGGATGTTTTGTCCTGAAATGTTTTTGCCTGCAAACAAATATGAAAACAAAGCCCAGAATGTTTGTGGGTTTTATTGACAAAAGAGTATTTCAGTGGAAAACATGAAATAAAATACTGTTTTTTTCATTTTGATCCATTTGATTCCACAGGAAATGTTCAATAAATTGTAATTGCCAGTACCTTCACTGAAATGTGACATAAAAAATAATGGAAAAATTAAGTACAGAAGTGAATGTTGGTCTCTGATATTTTATCCTTAAGACTCTTATTGCCTTGGAAGGTAATATATATTATGGCATCCTGATGAAACACGGCTGTCTTATAAAGAAAACTGCAGTGCTAAATTTTCCAAACTACCATAAATGTAATTACCTCCTGCTGAGAGTCTAAGTGCTTATTCATAGCATCATTACTTTTAGTAATTAAGTCTGTAATTTCCTTCAGAATATTATTCATTCATTCCTAAACCATAAAAGTTGGGCCAAAAAGTTGTATCTGATGGGTCAGCGCATAGAAATTTCATTACATTTGCTCCATGCCAGAAGGTACATTAAATCTTCACCATTTAAAGTACATCAAAGAAACTTCTGAATCCTGCCTGAGCCGGCAGGGAGCGGTGAGGAAGGAGGGAGACCCAGTCAAGGGAGCAGGAGGCGGGATGTGTCCGTCTGTCCATCTGAGCAGATTTTAGCAGTGTGCATGAAACCCACTGGCCAGCGAGGACGGCGGGCACCGACGTGTGTCTTTGCTTTCTTCTCCAGCAGCCAAGTTTCCGACTCTGCGGAAGGCCCGTGAATGTTTGTGGCTATTCTTACTGAATACAGGGAGCAGAATTTTACCCCCTGTAAATTCTTCCAGCTGAGCTTGCTTGCCTTCTCAATGCAAGGGATGTCACTCACCTACAGAAACTTTAAGTCAACATAACGCTTTTCCTTTTGTTGCCTCTTTCTGCCTGTAATATGACGCAGAGAAGAGTCGTGAGATGGTAGATAACGCATCTTAATGGTAAGGAAATTTAAGTTAGATTGATCTTTGATTTTAATAGCAGAAGCTGCTCCATGCCAGTGCTGTGCAACAGTTGCTGGTGCGTACAGCAAAGACATCCCCATGTAATTATGCACGTCGAATATTAGTATGGTATTTGCTTTTGTTTTGATTCAACCCAATTTATTTCCAATTTTTCTCTTCCTTTACATGACTTTTTTTTTTTTAATTCTGTTAGGAAATAAAAATCTTACGGGTTGCTAAGTAACTGTAGCAGTATTGCTGCAGATGTGCAATAGGCATATCTGATTACTATGGTGGTCTTTATTTTTTTAAGTAAAAAAAAAAAAAAAAACCTTTAAGTAAAATAAACATGATACTGAAAGTAACAATGGCCTGATAAAAGATGGCTTTTATTATCCCAAATGTTTGCAGCCATGTATACATTATATCAGCTGTAGTAGAAAGTTTTTGGGAGGAGTGGATTATTCTCAGATGGGTTATTTTAGTAGCATCAGCCACCATAGGATCGCCTCTCCCCAGAGATTCACGCACACGTCAGATGCGACATGCAGGCGCTCCTGTCACCCCTGGCTGCAGCTGGGGTGGGGGAGACTTTCTTCACAGCGTACTCACGCTGAAACAGCGTAGGCCAGAAGCGGCAAGATCATGGAGTCTGATTTTTGCCAGTTTCTGTAAACGTTTCTAGATGAGGCTTATCAACGGCCAAGTTCTAATATTTCTGCCCATGGAGGCTGGCAAGTTCCCCTTTGCTTTTGTCAGTAAAGTACTCCGGAGCTTTAGCCAAAGTTTTATGGGAAGGTAACGCAGGTGGCTACTGTGGCAGCATGAAATGTCTCGGCTCATTTGCACAGCTCCTCTCAGGTAGCGTGTATGTTATTCGAGTGGCGCAGTTGTCCTTTCTGAATTCGTTTCCCTGAGCGCTGCAGACACCCTTGCGTTCGTGGAAGGCAGGAATCCCCACACCAAGCAAAATCTCACCCGTTTCACATCACCCCTTGGCAGATGGGGTGGCATGCAGGTGTTCGCTGGCTGGTCCAGGAGAGGGCTAACAGCTGCCTCCCTTATCAGTTGCTCCTCTGTGTAAGAGAGCTGTGCTGTTGAGTGTGAAGTATAAGAGTTAAAATCCTATCAGTCATTAATTCGGGAGGAAAATAACAGAATGCATATGTGACAGCGAATAATTGCCCTACTTATAGATTTCTTTTCAGCATTTACTAATTTGGGTGTGTTTGACTTTGTAGCCGCAGCAGGATTTTAATGTAGATTTTTAGCAGTAATTACATATAGACAGACTCTCCCCTTAGTGTGGGAGGAACAGAAGAGTTGTAATTGTTGACATTATTCAAAACTAATACATGTCATTTTAAAGATGTGGATATTGTGTTAATATTCAATTTATTGTAGCTAGGTTAGGAAGGTTCCATTTATTTTGTGTTTTGTATTCAGTTTAATCAAATGTGTCCATTAAGTGTAGGATGTGACATTTGAATTCTTTTAGGGTATGCTTGCAGGAGATTGATTTTTACCTGTGTTTGCAGAGAGTGAAGGAGTTTGCCAGTGTAATCTCCAAAAAGGTCAAATCTTGACTTAATAAATGTATGATTCAGGAACATAAAGCTCATTCTTCAGGACATCACATTAATATTTATTGGGGTCTGGGTACTACAAAGACCTGCTAATTAGCTACGGAGTCTTTTGTGTATTGGTTAAACTGGCTTAAATCCAGTTTTGCTCAAGAGGGATTAAACTTGCTCCCATTATGATAAATCTGCTAAGCAGGGGACTCATATTCCCGTTAATTCCTATGGCTCAGATTAGTGTGTAGGTACATCTTTCTGCCATGACTAATAGCCAGATGTAGTCGACATTTTTAACAGATTCAGCGAAGAATATTTCCAAGGAGAATCATCCCCTATTGGTGACAGCAGAGTAAGAACTAGGCGGCAGCCAGGGAGCCCAGCAGGAGCTACGCAGCTGCATCTGGAAGAGGAGGCACCGACTGTCCCACCCGGCACAGGACTCACCCTGTGCAGGAAGGGAACAAAGACCAGAAACCTGGGCTAGGAGTTGCCTGAAGGAAATGCTCCCAGATGCGGAGCTAAAAGCCAGTCCAAATTTTCAAACTATAGAAAACATTAAGATGGCTACTGAGACGACAACAGAAAAGCAACGCTGAAAGCGGAGCAGGGAGAAGAGGCTACTGTCCAAGTAAAGGGCTACGATGCACAGCTGTAGTTGGAGTATTGCCCAGGTGAGGGAGGAGATGTCTATAGATAGTGCAAGGCAATAGGGCACGAACACCACCAGGCTGAACTGAGCCTGTAAACCCACAAGACTCAGTCTGGATCTGGTCCCAAATGAGTGCAGCTATATTTGCATAGTGCCAGCCCTAATCAAGTATACCCTGCTTCTGGAGTCCGTTTGGTTGTTTCTCAAATACCTTCCATTATAGAGTTAGCGGGTTGGGAAAGATAAGATTAGGCAAAGCACCTAGTAATCTCAATATTTTTGTAAAGTGGGAAAGAGAAGGCATGCAGTGTAACAGCTGAAAAAAGACTTGGTGCCCTGGTAGAAAATTCCTAGAATGAGTGGGCTTAAGAAATGCTTGCAACTAAAAGCTCATGCCTTATGTTGAGGGAAAAAGCCACAGAGTCAAAATTGGATTGAAAAAATAAGGGTGGAAAGGGCCCAAAAAAGAATCACTTGGCCCAGAAGGACTCTTAGCAGAATCACCCTTTTTTTCGCCCCCCCAAAAGGAATGTGGAGCCTGCTGTTCACAAGCATGCCACTAAAATGTGTAAAGCAATGTGGGGATGAGGGTATGTTTGGTCAGCCCCGGCTGATCCTGCTTCTTGTCATCGTAGGTGGTGATACGGGACCAAGGTGGGGAGGATGATGAGGAGGAAGGCTCATGTCTCATGGGGATGCTGAAGCGAAGGAAGGAAAATAAGTGCATATGTATGTTTGAGGAAATTGAAGAGAATGCACTCAAATGTAACCGTAGTAGACCAGCTTAAATCTCGGAGGCACTTTCTGGACTAGTCAGTAGGAGATAAGTATTGATGGAACTTGCCTGACCTTGAATCAACAGAAACTTCTTTGTTTTCATAGAGCGCATAGCATCTGATAACAGAGTGATTCAGCTGAAGAACTTTGCACCTCTATGCAGTATCGTCAACATTGTGGTAAGTCTAGAGGGATAATGAGATTTTAAAAAATACTTGGATGCAGCTGTGGGAATCTTAACTCCTGTAATTTTTTTGTTTGTTTTTTCTCCTGACAGGCATTATTCTAAAATAGAAAAATATTATTTCATAAAGCCTCATTTAAACCCCATGCCCCGAATCTTCAGGACTCTCGTCTCTCAGTGAAAGGGAGAATAATGGGCAGAGAGCTAACCCATCTGCATAAACTATTTACCCGGAACTCCTGACGGGGTAAAACCACAGAGAATAAAGTGCTCTCTGCTCTTGGTTATTGGCACACAGGGAAAAGCCAGTCATCGGAAAGCTTCATTTGCATCAACACTCAACTCAGCATTTCCCCACTGATGCTTTTGAGCCACCGTAACAGGAAGCAAATTAAAAACTGGTTTGGATAGTGAAGCTGAACTTAATGTAGAGTTCAGTTTAGAGTTCTTCTCCAGAAGGACTCTCCAAAAATGTGAAGGTTCTTCCAGAAGCTGAAGAGAGTGATAGCAAATTTGGATTAGCTCCACAAGGGCCTCCTTTTTCACAGAGCTAAACAGAGCTGAAATAGCCACCAGTAGCTGAACTGAAGGGCAGGGTCGGGTAGCGTTCCCAAGGGACTGAAGCCTCTCCCCGAGCCCTCTTGGATGGTCCTATGCAATGAAAACCAGACACCAGCCAGAGAAGAGGTGGCTAACAGCATACGCACCTGCTGCATGCTCTTTCTGTGGGTGAGGAATCAAAATAATGAACTACTTCTAAAACTAGCTTGAGGGAATATATTGTCTATCATCATAAACACGTTGCTGGGAGCAGTGTTCAGGCTGAAGCTGTGTTTCTCTAATAATGATAATCTCTCTCTTCCCACACTGAAGAATCTAGTGCTTGGAAGTGGGGAACAATTTTTAAAGGTTCTTAGGGGATATATTTAGTGGTTCCAGAAATTCTAGCTGGGGGATTGAACTAAAGGTATATGCTAAGAACCCAGAAATACATTGAACTGGTCTTTTTCTGATTATTCCAAACAGCTAGGGGAGAGCTTATACGATTTGAAGCTTTTATTTCTTGCTAACACATGTTCGTGCACACAATGGCATTCTGTTGAATTGTATCCAGAAAATTAATTATTCTTCAGAAGGATTTTGGCTTCCTCTGAGCACAGTCTCTACTTTTTTGCGTTAGAGAAATCTTTTTGTCTTTGTTTAACAAATAGGTGCAGTGGGGAAATACTTGCCTGGGAAATTCCTGGAGGGAATAAGATGCACAAAGATCTTGATGCTGCAGACCAAGATAAATAGGACATTGTAATACTCTTAGCAAATGAAAATGCAAATCACAGCAACATAGAGGAGGAAAAAATATATTCCCTGGCCTGAACATTCAGAGAAAGGGAGTGGGACTGAGAGGTGTCTGACAAGCACGTTATTTGCAGACTCCTGCTAATTGAGTGTTATCTGAATTGCTTGCGGCTGTCATTCCATGACCAAATGTATTTGTAGAAATGGCAGTAGTTTCAGAGAGATGATGCACTTACCAGAAACAATTGTGAGCGCTGTAGGGAGACTACAAGCAAATGGTAACTGATGGAAGGGATGTCCAGGAGGACTCCTTGTGCTTATCAGGAGTCGTCCTTAAAACCTAATCAGTGTGGTGTTAATTTATAAGTTACAGCTAAAGAATCTAACTGGAGTTTTCTTTGTTTGTGTGTGTGAGTTCAACTTACCAGTGTGCTTGGCCTTCTCTGCCACCTAGCAATGAACTACCACCTAAGCAATGAGATTTCGGCGAGGCCAATGCAGAAACGTAGCTGGCAAAGAAGGAAGTATTTTTAAAAGGACTCAAGAGGTAGGCACACAAATCTATGAGACTTAGGAAGCAGAAAAAATAAACAAACCCAAAGGTTAAAACAAACAGGGTGAGGGAAGAGGAGATGTGGAAACAATAAAGGAAGAAATCTGAGAAAAGATGTAGAAAGAGGAATAGGAGAGAAGGAAAGAAGGATTGTAAAACAGAGGAAAAGTCTGGATCATAGAGGGACAAATATAGTTATTCAGAGAACAAATGGAGAATGGTATGAGGGAAGAGACTAAAATAAGAGAAAAATGTGAAAATGAGAAAATAAAAACAAATTAACAACAAACTAGAATTATGGAATGAATAAAAGCCATACCTAACACTGTGCTCAGTGAATGTTTCATACTATTTGTCTTAGGCTTTCTGATGGAACTGTATTATCATAAACCATAAAGCCCTGATGTGCCATTGATGCACAGTGATGTGGATCCTCGTAACAAGACGCTGTATGTAACCACTCTGAAAAATGCTTTGCCTTCAAGCAGGTGTGTTGCCATGTTGTGATCCTCAAATGCAGCTTGAGGGTGCAAAGCTACCCTTCAGATGCCCCCAAAAGCATTTTTCTCTTTCTCTCCTCCATCTGTCTTTGGCTGCTACTAAATCACAGATTTGTGACAAATGTATGAGTCTGAATGACCCCTACAAAATAACTACATCTCCATAATTCATACTTTTATTTAGCAGATACAGTTTAACAAGTCTTCTGGCACACGTGATTTTACTCCTCGTAGGTTGTAGGAAAATCTTACGTATATTTTTAACTCTTTTAATGACATCGAAATATATGTTCGTGTTTATATTCAACTAGAGATCATTTCATTTCCACAGCTTCTCCTTTGGGGAAAAGCACAGTTTTATGGAGACAGAGCAATACAAATGACTGCACCCAACACATTCTCTTTCCAATTTCTATTGTGTGGATACTGAGTAGGTGCTTTGGAAAACAAAACTTGCAAATACCCCAAATTCTCCAAAAAGTCAGGTATTCGTTGTGGCATCCCGCTGATAGCAATGCCACTCGGCAGCTGTCAAAGCCCGTGATTTATTGTGTAGCCTGTGATGCTTTTGTCGTGGATTCTTGATTGGGCACTGCGGTCAGTACGGCATTGGTGATGCTGCTCCTGCCTTCAGTTACAGCCGTCTGCAGACACACGGGTGCGCACACGCCGGCTCCGGCCATACCAGGGCCACTCTGTTTTCAAAAGCATTAATCCTTGCAGAAGAGCAAGGAGGGTAATTGAAGTCCTGTGGGCATTTGAAATAGCTCAGCCCCGCTCTATGCTGTGAAGGCTGCCGAGCTTTATGTGTTATGGGACAAGTAGAAAATGTTGCCTGAATAGAGCGTGTGGGGAGAGAGAAATAGATTAAAAGCCACTCTCAGCACGTAGCACCTTTTTCAAAGTGCTGACTAGCAGCTTGTGTTTAGACAGTAATTTGGGGCTGAGAGGATACTTTCAGATCTTACCTAGCTGAGAAGAATATGATGGTGTGGGGAAGAAGACTTCACTGCTGACTGCCTTGATGGCTCTCCTGCTTTCCAGCAGTGCTAATCTAGGAGGCTTGGGGACCTTCCAGGACACATAAATACCAACTTTAAGATAACAAAGGTCCAAAAAGGGAGTGACTTGACTCAATAGCGTTATTTTTGCCCGAATCATGGGCTCATTCATTTCTATGCTTTTACAAATTAGGTTCATTTTAGGTGTGTTAATTCACCCTTGAAGACTCCCAGCAGGTATTGTTGGTGTGGAGTCATTTAGAAGATGACTTCTACCACAGATTTACACAGATAAATTCAATAATGTAAAAACCCTGATAGAAGCTGCTGCATGGAGCTGTATGTGCTTTAGATGATCCCAGAGAACAGTGCTACTTACAAGCCACAACGGATGTATAATGTCTCCCAGATAATGGGAAATTGCTCCCATTCTACAGAGGTCATGTCAGAAAACCCAAACAAACAATATCATCGAAAATAAAAAGAAAAACCACAAGTGGGAATGGTTTCTAAAGTGAAAATGGGCAGCAGTTTTTTGAATGTCAGTAAGAATGAGGCAAAGAGTTGCGTATGTCTTCACAGTTGCTGAACACTGTGAGAAGAAGCAGGGAAGAACCTAAAAAAAAAAATCTATCAGAGCTTTGAAGAACTTTGTGCTGTCTAACGTACCTGTTCTTCTTGAAGAAGACATGGTATAATCACCTTGGAACCAGTGACAGAGCACAGTTTGGTCACTGCAGCAATACAAAAAAATAAAACAGAAAAGGAAGAGTACGGTGCAGTTGAGATATATGTGCCCTGCAGCCCTGGCTGTTTTAAATCACAGAGGAGTATACACACACACAATTCAGCTTAAAAGGAATGGCCCTGTTCATATAAATGCAGCAGAAAGTGTCCATTAAAAGAAATGAAATGTAATGATAAGCTCTGCCTACTATTATGTCCAAACTGACTTCTTAATCTACACTATGATTTATGTTCACATAAGGTTTCAGCCAAGCCATTTATTTTATCTCCTCTTTTGCTGTTACAAGAAAGAACCAGGAAGACCGGCTACAATTTTCTCTCATTTTAGACAAATGCAACCCCGGTGGCTGTGGCCTGAAGGGAAGAGCTGCCCTCCTGCCAGAAGAGGAGGAGGACTGTTGACATCTTGCGGCAGGAGAGGAGCAAAGGGTCGGCTCTGAGATGCACAGTTTGCTGCAGGTGTTACAGGTGAGATATTTGTCTTTGTAATAGACAGACTTATCCTGATGTGAGTGAATTGTGTATACTGAGCGTAAGTCTGGGCAAATCAGTTTATGTAAATGTGATTTAGGGTGCAAAAGCTGTAGACTGACAAGGCAGGATAGGAAGTCTATTCAATAAGTTTCCTTTGAGTAGCAAAAGACCCCTGTGCAGTCGTGCGTGTTACAGGCGCACTTGCTGGAGAGCAGGGGGAACCGTGGAGCAGGCACCATTAACACAACTGCAGTGATTACTCTCATGAGCCTGGAGCTGCAAAGGCCCTTTGGAGCAACAGGGCAGGCGAGGCAAGTGGCTGGAGGCACCACCAGAGACAGCAAATGATGATCAGCTTGGACTCGTGGAGCTTCAGGAGCTGGAGACCTCGCTCCTCAGCAGTGTGGGCAACAAGTCCCCCCAGCCTGACAGCCATAACCTGCAAGACTGAGGTGCCACCATGGGATGAGGCCACAGGACCCAGATGAAAAAAAAAAAAAAAGGACTTCATATTATATATTTTATCACCCCATTAGAGTTTCTTCCTCCCCCCTTCAGTGAAATACTGTTCTAATATTTGAGTTCATCTGTCACTTACAAGTGGGAATAATTAGTTCGGTTTCATATTTCCAAGTTTCAGGGTATATATGTAAACTAGTGTGTATTAGAAACTCCTGAAGTTTGAACCCAGCCCTTTTTGCTGTTGGTAAAAGCCTGACAGAAGGGTTGTATTCCCCCATCTTCATAAATACGATATTTCCTGAAATATTTTGCAGTTAACGTTTGGATATTAAGCCCTAATAAATGCTTGGAAAAGTGTGAGGAGTTCCATATGCTGCCATGTACTTCCATATACTGCAGGGCATCGCTGAATCTTCACATTTCTTCTCATTTAAATTTTATGTGCTGATACCTCTCTTCTTATTACCGCTTGCATGCGTGCTCTACTTATTTCTAACATATATTAGGTCATCAATTGCCTTGAAGCTGTTTATAGCACCCAGCATTATATTAAATGCCCTTGCCGTACTCAAAAGAGTGGCTCGTCTTTCAGTGAAGACTTCACAACGTCTAGAATGAGGCAGCAGAAAGACACCAAGTGATTGGCAACCTGAGAGGAATTTGTGTGAGGGCTGCGTTCTTCCCCCCTCCCTCCCCGTGGGGTCAGGGACGCAACTGGTAGAGGTGCTCGACCTGCATCTTCCTCAATCTAGGTGTGGGTGCTTGGCAGGATATTCTTCACAGGCACCCCTGATGACTTTGAGACGCTTTCTTGCTCTTGCGCTGAAATACTTTGGAGTTGCTCATTTTGAGGCATAAGACTCAGCTCATTTGTTCCAACTTTCCTTTAAAGAGGAGAAGAAAGCACGAAATATAGCTTCCTGTGTCTCCCCTGGATACCAGCTATTGCTTGTAGGAGAAATTTGCAGTCTGAAATGGCTGATGGGACATTCAGAGGTGGTAGTTATTTAAACTATGCTAAATTGCAAAAAATAGGAGAAAAAAAATTGCAACTTAACGGAAGTTACTGATAGTTCACGTATGATTTTTTAGTGCACCCACTATTGGTTTAACTTACTTTTATTTTTCATTTAAATACACATGACTTACTGTATTAGTAGTATGTGAAAATATACCTTGTTCTTCCTTAGAAAGGCAAAGTTTCTCTCAGCACTCCTGTCTGTGGTCTCTGCTTACTTTACATTTGGACCCTGACATATAAACCTCACATTGTGTTTTGCAGTGTTAATCAAGATACTCCTTTCTGAATCTGTATTTCTGTAAAGGCCTCTAATTTCACAGCAGAGAATGCTTGTCTGTTATTTAGATCACCATGCTTTTCTAGCCCATTTTCCAATGTCGAAGTTTCTAAGTAATCATCTGTTACTTCAAATAATACAAAAATAGCATGTCATTACCATTAAGCACCAACTGCAAGGATTTAATTTTAAACCATTTCTCCTTCCTCTGACTGAAGAAATGCCTCTGTGATAATTTCTAACCTTTCATCAGCATAATTGCTAAATAATTAACAATGGTTAAATGATGAGAACCTGAGCGATTTGAAAATTATTACTGAAGGATGTATTTCGCTGGAGCAATGACCTATAGAAATCTGTTTCAAAATAAAAGCAGTGTATATTCACCAGCAGTGGCAGCACAAATTCTTTATATTTGCTAGATGTTCCGACATATGCGTTTATACCTTAGTCACTTACAGCTGCCCCTGGCCCTACATCAAGGCGTAAAGACCCCTCTCACTGTAAAGAACTACTTGCGTGCTGCGGCTGAGCTCCGCTTCTCCAAGGTTACTTCATAATGCTTTGCGTGTCTTCATTTCCACTAACGCTAATTACTTATTCCACAGAATAAGCCGTGGAAAACAATGTAAAGGCTCTATAATCCCTTTCTATTTTTGTAGCAGATATTGAGTACTTCCTTACTTCTGTTCACCGAGCTGATTAGCATGCTGAGTTTTTCTGCAGTTTCTCTGCTCTTCTCAATGAGCTCCACGTGCTCATTTTGGATATGTCTTTTATACACCCTTTAGGAGCTGACAGTCACCAGCCTCTCCATCCTGTCCCATCTCTGTGAGCCATGGGGATTTACTCACTCTCCTTTGTCTCCTAACTTGGGTACGCTTAGAGGCTGCCCACAGATCTGCTGGGATCCTGATGACCTGCTAATCTAGGCGCCACCAACACGTGGGCCCTCATATCCTCTCCTGCCCTTTGTTCCAGGCACTCCCATTCATTCTCCACTCACCTCAATCTTAACATTCCTGCTGCAACTCTCTACATAACAAAGGTAGGCACACGGGAAGGAACTCCAGGTGTTTATTGGTGGGGGTAGGAGAGCAAGGGTAGGAACAAAAAATAGGACGAGGGGCAATGGTTTTAAACTAGAGCAGGGTAGGTTTAGGTTACACATTAGGAAGAAGTTCTTTACAATGAGGGTGATGAGACGCTGGCCTAGGTTGCCCAGAGAGGTGGCAGAGGCCCCATTCCTGGAGACATTCAAGGCCAGGCTTGATGAGGCTCTGAGCAACCTGATCTAGTTGAAGATGTCCCTGCTCACTGCAGGGGGGTTGGACTAGTTGACCTTTAAAGGTCCCTTCCAACCCAACACGTTCTATGATTCTGTGAAAAATGGGAGCATGACATGTACAGCATAAATCTGCCAGAAGCCTGGCTGCTCCCAAAATGAATTATTCCTGACCCCGCCTCCCTCCCCCCCCATTTTTTTCTTTAAAGTTCTGGTGGTTAATTAGTGTATACAGTGCCATGGTGACACTATTAGGCCTCCCAAATCATGTGTCTCTCAACAGATCTTTTTCAAGTCCTTCTCAATTTCATCTTTTTTGTCAATAAGTTTGTCTTCCCAATAGTTTCTTGGTAAAATCATGTAAAGTCTTCTGTGTCTTTCACTCCCTATTTCGAGGGTGTGGATATATCTTATATCTAATCACATATGTGCATCTCCCCATTCTGCAGTATTCTTCTTTTTGGTTGCATCACGTGCCTTTAGTGGTGGATGTGATTTTGCAGCCAGTGGCTGATGCAATTACCCTTTGAATTGCAATTCCCTTTGGTTTCCCCCAACCCTCTCCATAGCCACTTCTCTCCTTCTGCTTGCTTTCATCTACTGCTGTGCCTGTCATAGCCAGTCAAAGTTTATTTAATTTTTTTTGGCTGAGGTTTTCGGAGAAGTAGTGGCAGAGAGCTTGTTTTGTTTTGGTTTTTTTCTGTTAGAGGTTCCAAGGTAGGTAGTTTGCTGAATTACCAGTAGTGTCTATACAATCCTAATGACCCTTCACTCCCGTCACTTTATTTGTGCCTTTGAGCTGTTTAAATCAGGGGCATCTGGCTGGAAACAAAGGGAAGTGGCTGTCTGAATGTTTTCACAAATAAAAGTAATGTAGCTTCAGCTATATCCCCATCACTTCCTCGTGGAGTATTTAGCACAAGGGCGTTCATCAGGCCTTGGCTTTGTTAAACACCTGCTCAGAAAATCTGCTGAGTACCGGAGGCCATGGGAGTACAGCAGCCCCTTAACGCCTGCTTTTGCAAATGCTGGTCTAACACTAATACAGCAGTTGTGATCCTCTGTGAGAAAGTGCTCTAAATGCAAATTTTAATCAATGCCATTTCCTCATAAATCAGTCCCTCTAGCTTCCTAATTATCAGCGCCAGGCTCTGAATTGTCGTTACGCTTCTCATATTGAGGTCCGGATTGAAAGCGATATCGTCCTGTGCTGCGCAGGGAAGGATTATCGCTTTGCGGCTCTATCAGGGATCTGAGCCTACAACACGAAGCTGATCAGCACGCCTTCCTCTCTCCCGTGCCCAGGGTTCCTACTGCAAAGCTACTTATTTTTCATTCTTCTTAAAAAAAAATAAAATAAATAAACCTACATGATTCCTCTGCAGTACTGTCATTTATAGCTTTTTTTTTAAAGAAATGCCCAAACGAAGGTTGAGCCAACATCAGGCTTATTTTGTTATAAAGTTCATAAATAATGTGACCATAACTGCTGTTTCCTCCTGTGCTAATGTTTTTGCAGCCTCCTGCTTTTTCTGAGCAACTGAAAACCTCTAGATCAATAAAAATTTTCACTGGAATGGCTTACAGACGTCTAAGCTTGCAAAACCACTGTGAAATAATTTCACTTCCCAGTAAAATAGATGTGAAATTTGTTGGCAAGAAAAAGTGCGTGTTCTGCTTTGTTATGTGTAAATAGAGTTTTAAAAGGAAGTATGATTCCTGTATTATAGTTGTTTGAAAAATCATGGCATGCAGCCTATTTCCATTACCAATAAGCAGAGCTTATTTATTGATTTAATACTGTAAAAGTAATCATATGCTTTTATTAGGTTGTTTAGTTTCCTTATGATTGGATGTAACCTTGTTATACCTAACTACTATATATAAAAAATGTATTAGTGCTGGTGTTTATTGTTAATAAAATAATAAATGAAAATGAGACTATGATCATATTAAAAATGTACAATCCTTTTACTGCAACGAACAGTAAACATTTTGCACATTAGAAAATTTGTTTTTGATTCCTTAAACGGAGAGTCTTAAAGGGATTTTTACAAAGCGAAGGGCAAAATCTTTCCTTTTGCATTTAAACCTGAAATTAGAAATGCAGATTGTATTTTTAAAAGATTGTGCCGCGACTCAGCACTGAGGATATGGTAGTTTATTAACATCTTTTGAAGGCATGCTCTGCCAGGGAAGCCTAAAAATGTAACTGAAAAAAATGCATGGTGGACAATGATAAAAATAAGGATATTGATGAATATGCAGAATAGAAAAACTGGAAATCTATTCAAGGGTGCAAATTTTGAGGCATCATCTAGATTAAACTCAAATACAATGTTTTATTGACCAACTACAACAATGGAGAGACTTTAGGGTTTTGCTTTGCTGCTGATCAGATGCTGCAAATGTTTAAAACTGAGTATCTGCGTCCTGCTCCGCGAGAGAAGCAATGAAATGCTGTGCATTTTCAGGTATGATCTGGGAAATGTTCCCTACGCTCTGGCTCTGGGAGGTGAACTGCCTTTGTTAAGAGCCACCTGGGTCTGGCCTCTAACGTCTGCTTTACAGAACAGAGACATCCACAGACAGGTTTGGCAGTTTGACTCGTATTTCATGCAGCTAGAAGCTGATTGTGCTATTCAGAAAGACTCCTGGTCATTAGAAATCTGATTTAAAATCTTTTATGTTGCTCATATACTTCCATGGTTTATAGGTGATCTAAAGCCCAGCCCACAGTCCTGCCACTGGAGCTACAGAACTGTTTGAAATGAATAGGGCTTCCCGTCAGTAGTGGCTACCTATATAGACCTGATTCCAAGATTTGCACTCCAGCGCAAAAAAAAAAAGTCTAATTCTGCAGATATTTTACTCAAACAAGTAACTCCATATACATGAGTAGTCACCTTGAATTATAAAGACAAGAGAACTAATTATGCTTATGAGGCTTTGCAGGACTGGAACAAGAATTATGAAAAGGCTTTTCTTCCCATTCTATCAAAAATGGTTTAATTTCTTACACTGAGTTGAAAATTAAAAAGAATGAAGGAAGAAGTCATACATAACTGCCTGGGGAATCTCTGCACAGCTAACAAATTGTGATTGATAGTAATACATTTCCGTATTACTAAATATCACAGCAAACGTGTAATCTGCTGCTTGCTGCCAGAGTTTGTGACCCACGTTCAAAAACTGGAATGCTGGAGGGGCCCTGGATTTTGCTGCTTGCACTTCAGGTGGAAGCCGTTTGAAGAACGGGACAGCAGCCGCTTAGGAAACCCTGGCTGGTCAAATTTGTTGGACAACAGAAGAATGTTTGGAGGGAGGACTACTGAAGTCAAGGATTGATACTAGGAAAGGTGCAGAGGGCTGACCGAGCGCTCGGAGGGAAGGTCGTGTATGACAACCGGAAGGATTTACTTTTTAACTCGAGGTGGAGTCTGGTGAATACTTCCTTTAGTGAAGGTGCTGACTGAATCAACTTGGGAGGGACGGAGAGAAGCTATTTTTGATCTTAGTTTTCTCCAGCCTGGTTCAATGTATAGCTGCACAGATTAAAATGCACCATGCAAAAGGCAGTGGGAAGAGGGGCAGGTGCAAATGACAGGAGGGCTTATCAAGCTCTGGGCTGAGATGACCAGCCATGGAGGAGAGCCTGCCTGTAGGTGGGAGGATGGAGAGACACGTGCCATCTTCCAGCTGACGGAGGGATGGGTAGACAGGCAGCGTGGGCGCAGTTAGAGAATTTTGAGCTAAACCCAAAACATGTTTAGAGCAGGGAAGAAACCAAAACAGAGAAATGCATAACAAAGTTTCTACTGTTAGCTGAAGGCAGAGCTGAGAAGGCTGTTTACTGCCCTTACGGCACAATGCTGAAGTGATAAACTCCAGGCACTAAACAGGCCAGCAAGTTTGGAGTTCAGAAAAGGACTTCACTTTTGAGGAAGCTATAGGGGAAGAGCCGGCACTAGCACTGCTGACAAGAACTGACGGGCATAAGGATGTGTTTCTGTGAAGGGCTAATAGATGGCCCAGACGGTAAAAAAGCCAATGAAAACAGCTGGGGCCTGTTTATGCTAAGGAAGGTTTAAAAGCATCCTGCTTCTGACTGCACGTGCTTAGTGTGCTCATGAATTTTAAGCAGGGAGGTTCATTAAGACAATTTGCTGCAATGTCAAGATACGGAAAACTCACATGTTTCTTGCTAGTGGTGAGAATTCTAACTTTCTATAGGTTTTTTTTTTTCTCTCTGCTATTTTATTCCAGATTCTTATCATACAGGCATTCATAAATACAGGGTAGCAAATTATAAGCAAAGTATTTGTTTTCAGGATAAAAATGCTAACAGTAGTCTGGTTCCAGTTGCTGATTATAACTAGAGGACACACACATTTTCCTTATGGTTAAAGTATGAAAGATAGCCCCAGTCAGTTATGAAAAAGGGTTTCGGAGAAGAATGAATGAAAACCAATTATTTCATAAAATCATGTGAAACTAGTGCAGTCCTTGCACAATGCTTACGCAAAACAATCTCACAGCTCTGCATTTATTGTGTTGGTTCAACTATGTCGACATTCCAAATACACTTCTGATTCAGTTAGACCAAATGTTTCAAAAATCCTGAAATGTGAGCCCATGTAGAAATAAGCAAGAATAGTCAGTAATAGTATCAAACTCTTAGCAAGCAATACATCCACGAGAGAAACACAGAACTGAAAAGCCCTAGCTCCAGATGGCCATTTCATTAGCCACGAATTCTGCTTCCTGCTCCAGCTCAAAACGCAGGGTTGCAAAACCTGAAAAGGAATAGAACTGCCACAGTTTTGCTGAAGGATGGCAAGCGTATGATGTTGCAAATAGCTGTTCCTTTTCTGTAGAGCCTGAGAACAAACATCGCAGCTTGAATAGCTCACCGTAAAAGGATCTACAAACCACACAGATCGACCGGATGGATTTGACGGGTAGGTACAGACAGGCTGTCGTGGTAGTTGTGAGTTGGCTGCTGCGTACCCTGCACTGAACTGCAGAAGAGTCCACCCAGCTCCTGCCTCTCTGAGGCTGAACCAGTTGAATATTAAGAAATAACTAAACTTTAGCTCTTAATGCTGAAAAATGAAGTAGATTTAAACACCTTTATTACCATTACAAGAAAGATACTATTAAAGCAATAAGGTACTCATCAATATTTTTTACAGTATAAGAAACTAGCTTGTATACAAAATGACTATTTTTAAATTTCTTACCTAAGGTAAGTACAGAAATGTTTTCTACCCCTGCCATGGCCTAAAAGCGGCGCTGCACACATGGACTTGAGCTGCCTCTGAGTTTGCTCCCTGAGATTCCTTTCCTTTCATCTGTGTGCATCTGATAAGTTTCCTTATAGTTTATAGTACTGGAAGTTTAATTGGTAGTACATTGGGTTTTCAACCTGCTCACTGGCTCATGGGAAGAATATGAGGAGTTTTAACGATCTTTTCTGTAGAAAAAATTTGCTATGAGTCTGTAAGGGAAGAGTTTTTCTCTTTTTTTTTTTTTACATATAGAAATGTAAATTTTCATGTTTTGTAAAATTTTGTTACATACAGTAACTCAGTGCATGGTAACATTCTTCAACAATATTTGCTTTTACGAAAATTTTTCAGTATTACCTTATTAAGTAAAAATTGTTGTGTGATT
Source organism: Fratercula arctica (assembly GCA_947846985.1). Lineage (NCBI taxonomy): Eukaryota > Metazoa > Chordata > Aves > Charadriiformes > Alcidae > Fratercula > Fratercula arctica. Next base: position 34,200,052 of record CANTUZ010000008.1, read on the forward strand.
TCCTCCATCTCTGCCCTATTTTTTTTCCCATCTCTCAGTATGAGCTGTTCTGAAATTATGCTCATGTACTAGAAGACAACGTGCCAAGTACCTAATTTAGTACTCAAGAGTTACATCCAAATTTCAGTTGTTGTATAACACCAAATACTGTAACGACGAAAAGCTCAAGAAATCCTTGCCTCAGACTAGAAAATTATCAGCGCTTTGGATTACACAGTATTATTCATATCCCATTTAAATAGCACCTTATTCTCAAGGTGGCCTGAATGACTTTAACAACCTATTTGTGATGTGTGTGACCTCTGTGAATAAGATGGGTATTGCAGCCTGATTGCCCATGACTTCTGATGTATGTGTGCAGAAAAGTGATATAGGAAGAGGTTTGCAAAATCCTTGTGAACTACACAAAACAACAACAAAACCAGGACCAATGAGTGAGATTTTAAACCACTTCTGTGGATTAGAAACAGGTGCCCATGATTAAGCTCTTAGGGCTTTTGGATGTGTTTGAAAATCCTGGCCATTCTGATTTCAGAGATATTTGAAAGTTAAGGATAAACCCAATTAATTATATTTGAGACTACTTTTTCAAAATGCATTAAAGTTTGTACACAACAGTTCTGATAAAGCAATGCGAAATTACTTCCACACATTCAAAAATGTTTTACTTTTTAATTATAGTTACAGATGTAATTCATTGCTTTTGTAAAATAGTTGGGGGTTTAGCCATGAAATTCTGTCTTTCTTGATGAGGATTTCTGACATGCAGGGTGAGCACTGAATACAGAGTAACTGAACACTGAATAACACAATCTCTTTAAAATAAGCACTCTTCTACACCAAAGGTTACAATTTAAAGCTCCTAAATGCTTAATAAACATAATAAACTATAAAGTCATGAATCTTCAGGGACATCCATAGACTAGCAGACGCAGTGATGAATTTTAACCAGCTCAGCCACTTACTCCTAAAATTGGCTTTTCTCTGAGAGTGAAGAGCTCTGGCTTATTGCCTCTAAAAATAGCACATATTTCTTATCCTCTTTCAATTCACTGATGCTAACAATGATTGTGATTAGTGTTAGTATACACCCTGGAAGCCAGCTGCTCTTTGTAAAGTTAGAAATCCAGGCTATATGAAGAGGAACCTATACAAAAAATGTATTTAAAATCCATAACTGACCACTTCTTGTTAACATAGAAAGATTTGCTATTTAGATGCTACAGAAAAAAAAAGTTATTGGGAAACTCCTTTCATAGAATCATAGAATGTGTTGGGTTGGAAGGGACCCCTAAAGGTCATGTAGTCCAACCCCCCTGCAGTGAGCAGGGACATCTTCAACTAGATCAGGTTGCTCAGAGCCTCATCAAGCCTGGCCTTGAATGTCTCCAGGGATGGGGCCTTCACCACCTCTCTGGGCAACCTGGGCCAGTGTCTCCCCACCCTCATTGGAAAGAACTTCTTCCTAATGTCTAATCTAAACCTACCCTGCTTTAGTTTAAAACCATTGCCCCTCGTCGTATCACTACAATTTATCGCTTACAATTTATTCTTTCTCCAAATGATCCCCATTCTGATGCCCCGAAAAAAACTACAGAAGTTTTTCTCAAGAACATACTCGTTAACACCTCCTGGTTAGAACTGCGCTAGAATCTAGAATCGCCAAAGATGGGGAATGCATACAAAAAGTGTAATGCTGCCTTTGTCTTGCTGTTTTCTAAGACTGCACAAAGTAACAGCTACAGTACAGGACACCTATTTCTTGATCTCTGACATACATTACCATCTCACCTCCTTTACGCTGCTAACATTTTGTTATACCTGCCAACAGTACATTTTGAAGCTGGAAATTGAATGTAAATCTAATGCAAGGAAAAATAACGGTGACACCATATGTAGGTTCTTCTACAGGCTACTGTTAATTAAAGAGTGAGCAAGTCGCAGGGAGACAGTAAGTAACCATGTCTCATTAGAATAAGCTTTGTTCTTTCTTTTTTTTGGTGCAAGCAGAAGAAAGCAGCATGGAGCTGCCCATATGGTTCCAGCAGAACATTAGGTGCTTTGTACGGGAGTCGTTCAAAATGCCAGTGACCACCAGCACTCTCCCTGTTACTTGTACAGTTAGCATTTCAGAGTCATGGGTTCTCAGAGCTGTCGTGCCTCATGTGGTAACTCGTATGGTCAGCACAGTTGTTCCTTTTCTTCAGCAAGGACCACAGCAGTAATCCCTGACCAGACTGAGCCACCCGGTGACATGGTGTGCTGTAGACACCCCACCAAACCTGCTCAGTGGTATGGCACAAGCACCTAACATGACAGGTGAGGTTGTTCTCATCTCCTTCCCTTGCAGCCACAAACATGACCTGAGACGTTGCCCATCTCCATTTTGCTGTCACGTACCTTCTGACTGAAGCTACAGAGATAGGACCAAGATCCATACCCTTGTTATTGCACAGGAGACCCAAGCCAGACCTGCTGGACCAATTTCCTGTGTAGAAAGGAAGGCATCCCCCCTGTATTACACAGGCTCGGGGACTACTGCCAGCCAGAAACCATTTCTCCTTCACAAGACGAAATAAATTTGTGAGGAAAACATGAGGGAAACCTGGGCAGAAAGATACTGACCACAGATAGCTTTGCTTCCCATTAAACATTTCTCAGGTTGCTACCCAGGCAATGCCGCTTTTAGGCTTCCATTTTGTTTTATTTTTTACAAGAAAGCCTTATTTCCTCAGCAGGAAGGAAAGGACAAGTTATGAAGACTGTATTTTATAGAAAATAAAAAGTAATTAAACAAGGTAATAAAAGTCACTGCAGAGTTTGCTGCAGGATGTACAATCCAACAACCTCTAGTATTTGGAAGGATATGATGAGATCAGAGTATGCTTTATTGTTTCTATGTGAGCACTAAGAAGCCTATTGGAAAAAAAGACGCCCCCCTCCCATCTTCCCCCCCCACCCCCCCCCGCAGTGTCTTCAGAGTCTTGCAAAGATTCATACTGCTGTCTCATTACAGACACGTCACTCATGCAAAGACCTTTATAAAACAAAGGCTTTCTCTTTTTTTTTTTTAATAATTTAACCAAAGAACTTCAAAATTATTGCCAACGTGAGATAGCTATTTAAAAGATTGTTTTATACACCCTTTGATAAGTATGAATATAATGAAACAGATCCTTCAGAACCTGCTAGGCGCTGCCTCCGCAGAGTGCCAGGCTTTCCGCTTGTGCTAATCAGTAAATGCAGTCTCACGGGTTTGGGCTATTTGGGACTCGAGTTTCAGATTCTATTAAGAGCACAATTCGAGGCTTTGTTGCTGATTGTTGCAGAAGAAACAATCTCTCCTCAGTTCAGGATTAAAAACTAGTATTTGTGTTTAAAAGGACATTTCAGATTTTTATGCTAATAGCAGGTGAATGTGGCCACCTTCAGAAGCCAGTGAATGGTAGCTCACATACGGAGTACTGTAGCAGAGCTTTTGTTTGTTTCTGTGATGTTTTGAATGTGCACTGAATGCTTATATTTTTCTGTCACTTCCACTTCCCAAACCTCGTAATACTGTTTATCAACATAGAAGGGACTTTTCCCGCTGTTTTGCCAACATGGATCTGGCTGTATGACAAATACATAAGGCTTTAAAGTAGTAGACATCTCTGCTGCTTACCCGTGAATACGATGATACCATCTTGTTATGATCATACAAAACATTCTCCAGTTTTTATTTACAATTCATCACTGCCAGACTACACTAACCCCACTGCACATAGTTATTTGTTTATTTACTGTATATACAGTTCATGAATTGCGATGGTCTGTGAGTTACGTCTGTAGCCACTTACGCTGGGTAGTGCTAGCTTACGATAATTTAACTACTCACGCTCATTTTTTTTGTGCTACGGGTAAAAACAATTGTCCCTCCATTGCACGGAGCTGTGGAAGCAAGTAAGAAGCAAAGCAGCAGAGTAAATGTCTCCAGGTGAGGGGCTTCCAGCCTGCCCGGCGCAAGGTTGTGCCCGGCAGTGACTCCCTGAGCCTGGTGGCAAGTGAAGCAAAAGCAAAGGTGACAAGTGGACCCACGGAGTGCTGCACAGGATGGCCACTGTCACACCTGGTGGCACCTGGGACCAGTGTCATGGTGATGAGCTGGTGTCCACTAGAAGCATGGCGGGGGTTTGGTTTGTTTTTCTTTGAAGGCTGATTTTTCTGGAAGTGCAGCAACCGAAGCTGGAAGCAGCAAGTCCATTGTGAGGGCTCGGCTCTGCCTCTAACAAAGGCTCTGTTGTGCTGGCATGCAGCACAGCGCCCAAAGCTCAGGATGTTTTCAGCCTATTTACTTTTATTCGTATTTGAGTAAATCTGGCATGGCTGCTGGAGAAAAATGGCCTATATTAAGGCCCGTTTTAATCAAATGGATCCTTGATACAAAAATGTACTGTGGTTTCTTTTTACTGGTAGTTCGCAAAGGCAATTAACTACAGCTCCAAACTGCCGGTATGACCTCAAACAGAATTAACCATCTCAGATTCTGTCCTGGCAAACACTCAGCAGAGTATACACAGAAAAGAAAAGTCAGAAAACCTGTTACAATGTCGTGATGCTCAAACTAGCACAGCTCCAGACAGTATAAATGAGAACAAATTTTGGGTTGCTCTGTCTTAAAGCATCGGAAGCCCCTGCAAGAGTTCTACCCCTCCTCTCTGCAGGAGGAGAAGCCTCCTTCAGTCATTGAGAAGAGATTCCAGTTGTGACCAGGAAAACAGGTAAGAAGCTAGACCTGTGTCCTTTTGGCTGAAATTCCATTCCATTCCATTCCATTCCATTCCATTCCTCTCCTCTCCCTCTCCTCTCCTCTCCTCTCCTCTCCCTATAAGAACGTTTATTCGTATTCATTAGTTCATGCCTACTGAAAAGTTTGAGATCCACCAGCCAAACCAAAGTGCACAACCTTGTCATAAACAGAGGTACTTTGATTTATTGTATAGGCTGTGTGACAGGAATGGTACACGGAATGTAACGTCTGCACTGCAGAGGCTCTTAGAAGTGTGAAATGACAAAGAAAAACTCAGTATGGCAGTCAGGTGTAGTTTTCCCTTTGTTGATTCCAGTTTTGCTCCTTTTAAAGATGAAAGATATGCATGTCAGTGACTTCCACCAGGTTTTCACTTAGGCTGGACATCAGTGCTGGGCATCACATCACTTATCCTGTGTTCTGAAATACTATTTTTCCTACAGTCAGAGATTACAAAGATTCAGCCTGTGGGGTTTTAAGTAAATGTCGATGAATAGTGTAAGCTTCTTTCTATTGTGTTACCTTCTGACCACAAGAATGTAATAAATAAGCATAAATGTAGGACAGTGACCTGGAAGTTGTATCTGGCACGTTCTTAAACTGTTAGTGCGCACAAATATTTTAAAAATTTTCCTCCTTATTTAATAAAGTAAAAAATAATGTATATGGTTCTCTACAGCAATTATTTTCTGTGGGAAGCTGATAAAGATTATCTCTGTTTATCTCTAAAGGCTGTTAGGGAAGTTTTTTGCTCTTGCTCTTGTTTTGCCGTTGCTGTTTTAAGCGTTCTTTCAGGAAAGACCTGACAGAGAAGGTAGGTTCTGGAGGCTGACAGGCCTCCTCTGAAAATTTTAATGACAATTCTTTATCTTTAGCTCTTGCAAGTCCAACGAGTGGTGCTGCTGAGAGAGGGACAGCTTTCTGAGTCAGCGGAGGCTGAGGGTGAGGTCAGTTCCACAGGCGTGCTCCGATGGTGCTCTGAGGGCGATTCCTACAGCTCATGCTGACTGGCAGCTACCGGGAAGGGAAGCGAACGGTGGCGGTTTTGCAAACTGTATTTTGAGGGGAGAAACCAAGCTTACACGAGACAGTTCTCCAATATAGAATAAGATATAGTAAATAATATACAGTTGCTCTGCAAATAACAAGATTACTGCTAAGATAGAGCTTGCAGAAGCCAATTTGCTTTTTAAGAGCCATTATGTAGCCTAAAAATGACATGTTCAGCAAGAGATTTAAGACTGACAGCAACTTGACCTAGGCCAGTTAGACTGAAAGCAAGACAAGTGTCCTGGCTGGCTTTCTCCATAGCATTTCTTTCCACATTTTTCCTTGTATTATTTCAGCCTTGGCGTGACTGAGTTTCAGCACGTTCGTCCAGGCGCCTGCACAGATGACAGGTTATTAGCTGCAACCGGGGGGGGGGGAAACAAAACGCAGGTCGCTTGTGCGATTACTGCAACACCGACAGCAGAGCCGCAGGTGGAAGCCGACATCAGCCTGAGGCGCCATCAACGACCAGTTCTCACCTGCCATCAATTTGACTTCCATTCAACACCCGCTCACGCACATATATCTCTCTCCAAAGAGCAAAGCGCAATTACTGCTAGCGCTAAAAGCCTGGTAATTGCTCAGCCTCCAGCCTGTCCCACGTCGGGCTCTTCCTAACGGCCCCTCGGCTCCTGACAGGAGGCCGGGGTGGCGGGAAGGGGCTCTGGCGGGGCCGCGGCCTGCGGGGCGCTGCGCTCGGCACCCCCTAGCGGGGCGGCAGCGGCGGCGGCCCATTGTCTCCCGGCGGGGTGGGGCTCCGCCTTGGCATCGCTCGGCCGGGCCGGGCTCCCGCGCAGCTGCCGCGGCGGCTCCGCGGAGGGGGGCGGGCGGTACCGCGGAACCCGCAGGCGGAGGAAGGGGGCCGAGGCGAGGGCAGCCGAGCGGGGGCGGGCCCGGCAGCGCCCGGTTCTCTACGTCTCCGTGCCGACGGGGGAGGGGTCAGAGCCCGCCCCCGTCCCCAGGGGCTGCCGGCGGGACAGCGAGGCGGTGCGAGGCGGCCGAGGGCGGCCGCCGCAGCCTGGCCGGAGCGGGCGGGTCCAGGCTCCGCCCTGCGCCCGCCCGCCCGCCCGTCCTGCCGCCGGCGTTCCTCAGAGCCCGGGCACCCGGAGCGCCGGAGCCGGGTGAGTAGCCGCATCTGGAGGGGCTCCTCTCTCGCCTCAGCCCTGCTGAGGGGGCGGGCCCGGGCGCAGCGCAAGGCCCCGCGGCCTGCCCGCGCTTTGTTCCCCGGGCGGCGGGGTTGGACCTGCGGGGCGCCCTGCTCCGTCGGTCGGCGGCTGGCTCCCGGCCCTCCCGGGGGGCGGCGGTGGTCCGGCCTTGCGGCAGGGCAGCCTGGCCTCCCCGGCCGGCGCCGCTTCCCCGCGGCAGGCAGGCGGGCTAACGGGGTACCTGGCGGCTGCCTGCGGATCTCATCTCCCCCCTCCCTTTTCCCTGCCCCTTTGTGGGTGCTGCTGGCTGTCCCCAGGCCGGGTGCACGGCAGGTCGGTACGGCCCAGGGGGGACCCGCGCAACATGTTTGGTTATTGTTCGTGCTGCCCCGCTACATGCGTGGCCGGGGGGGGGCTCCCGAGTGGCCGCCGCCGCCGGCGGGGCCTGCCTTTGTGCGGGCGGGAGGGCGGCGGCCACCTCTCGCCGGTGTCCCGGCAGGCTCGAGAAGGAAGGCAGGAGAGGGCTTCGGGCAAGGGAGAGTTCCCCGGAGGGGCAGCCGGGGGCGGGAGGCGGCTCCTCGCCTCGCCGACCCGCTCGGCTTCTCACGGGGATTTCCGCGGTGCGCGGCCGCTGGTCAGTGCGGGCGGCGGGCTCGGGCTGGGGGGGACGAGTCACGGCCGTGTCACTGGCTCGGCGTCGGGCGCTCCTGGGCTTCTGGAAGCGCTGCCTGGTCGGGAAGCTGATTCACTGCTGAAGCAGTGGTTGCTCAGAGCCATGGTTGCCATTTCTTTGATTTTTGACAGGTCCATTGTCTAGCAATTTTACCTTCCCCCCCCCGCCTAAATGTGGTATCCCTTGCTGCCCCCTAACAGAGCTTTTTAGCCAGGCAGCTGTAGGAAGGAGATGCTCTAAAGCATCCTTTTTTCTTAAAGAATTTGAACGAGTGTACAGAAGCAAGAGTGGAGAGAATTAGTGGAGAATGGTTCTTTGTTTTTTGAGTTTTTGTAATTTTTTTTAATGAGCAAAATTGGGAAGGCTTTCATGGATGTGTATTAATAGATGCTTTTGTCAGTTCTTTCATCTTTCTTCATCCCAAAGGAAATACTGGTCTTCTGCATTTTTTAGTATTGCAGCGTCTGCATTGTCCTAATGATTGGATGTTGACTTAGTTCACGCATTAAAATCTGCTGTGATGAGGAAGTAGTGGGTTTTTTCCCCCCCTTTCCCCATTCTGTGACACTGTCTGTGAAGATTCAGTATATAGTAAATCATGCATACTGTTATTACATTATAGGAACAGTGATGGTGATGAACTTCCGTGCTAATAAGGGTTCTCATTTTTCTGAGTGTGAGTTTTTATAGTCCTAGTCCCGTTGTCTGTACCAAGCAGAAACTTAAGGAGGAGAAAAGAGGAATGGTGGACCACAGAGTAGAACTGAAGCTTGGCCAGAGAGGCCTACTGCTTGCTGGTAAAATGCTGAACATGATTTGCTCTGTCGGGGCTGGGGGGGGACGACACATGACCCACCCCACCCCTCCTCACCAAAACTAGGAGTAATTCAGTGTTCTTTAGTGATGAATTTTAGGGTTTTGCACAGTTCTTTACATCGTAAATTACTATTTGAAAAATCCTGTAAAATCACCTCAGCTAACTGTTTTTCCTAAAGTAGCATGCTCATAGATGATATTGTATCTGCAGTTTAGATGATCTGTAACATCAGTCTTCCTAGAAACAAAAGTTAAGAGAAGAAAATATATGCATTTTCAAATTTCTTACAAGAAACAGTGCCATGATGTCTCCTGGAGGTGTAGGCTATAATTCTAAATTGGCTGTGGAATTGCAGTTCTCAGTAAAGCTTAGGTAAACAGGGGAAATATACATAGTTTTGTTATTTTCCAGCAGCAGAATAAAGGAGGCAGGTAAAGTTCAGCTCAGTTTCAGTTGGCTGCTGCTTGGGAGTGGTAGTAGGAGGGGAACTGGAGGTAATTCTGGAAAAGACTGGATACATACATAATGGTGATCTTCAATACAATGCTACATAACTGTCAAGAGTCCTTAAGACTAGAGGATGAAGAGGAACACCTTTATTTCCCAGTGACTATGAGTGGCTGGGGAAATATAGAACACCTTCAATAGGTAGCTTCTGATAAAGTAGGCAAAGCCTACCCTAGGGTCTTGTAGGAGTAAGAAATGATATTGCAGGATTTCCACCACATCTCTGTTCAAGCTATCTTGAGCACTTATTATTCATAGTCTTGCTCCTGATCTATGGGTGTGTTTTCTTGCCTTCTCTCCATCCTTTTCAAGGCCGCTAGTGTATTTGACTAGAAAACTTCTGGTAATGCACGTTTTTTTAAATTTAGAACTTCTTGTGAGAGAGATTAGAGTAATGACTGCTGCATCTGAGTAACTGTAAAACCTATGAAATGTGTTTAGCATTTTGGCTTTGCCTGTCACACAGTGTACACTACTTGAGCTTTTGGATTTGTTGGTGGGTGGAATTTGTTCAGTTGCGAGGCTTCACGCAAGTCTTAAAGCATTTGCTGAGGTTGTATGTTTGATGCTTATCTCTTAACTCTGCATCTTCTAATACAAATAGGGACAACTCACATTTTTTAATTCAAGTTATAATTTGCCTTTTTAAATTTTATAGCAGTGATTAACTTAGTTTGTAGGAACACCTTCTTCCTCTTTTCACAAAAAAAAACCCCGCTAACACTGTTCTACTTCTGATTTTGCCTATACTCTGTGTAGATTACCTCTGACTGAAAACATACTACAAGGATTCTGGTTCTTGTTACTTTCCCACTGCTTCCGGTGCTGCCTCAGGAGTATTGCCTGCTAATTATAAACAATGTTGATGTCTACCATATGTTTTGGTAGAAAATACGGGATTCCTGCTGTCCCACTCAGCTTGGATGCCTATTTGTGAATGTATAATGGAAATGTTGACTCCCCTACCATGTAGCTTTGTAATGACCCTTGTTTTCAGCCTCCAAGGAAATAAAGTTTTAGATTGAGGACTAACATCTAAAAATATGGTCAAATACTTTTTTCATTTAAATTTGCAGAATCCGGAATCTAGAGCTCAAACTTGTGTCTGTAACAAGAGTATTGTGTTCCACTGCCAATGGTAAGTAAGATCAATCTCTTCCAAAATAAGATCTTTAAAATTTTCATGCAATATATTTGTTTCTTATGAAGCTTTGACACTGATGAATACACTGTAGTTGTTTTTGCACAAACTTATTTAGGCTGTAACTCATGCCTTCTTTAATTTTAGTTTGTTTTTGTCTTGTGATTTTGTGAAATCTTTACACGGTGCTTTTACAGCTTCTGATACTGAAGCTGTGTTACATAGTTTGAACTAGATACTATGAAACTGTGTGGCTTGTGTTACAGTGTCTCATGGTGTTGGTGTCTCAGAGTAGTTTTTGCAAATGACTTAGAGAGTAGGCATAAGACTGGAGATATGTGAATTCCAATTTAAAGATGGAGCTGTGGTTGTGGGTGAGAGTAAGGGAAGAAGTTTTAAAAGCATTGAGGTAGATTGTTGCTGCTCTGATGGGGTTGATAAGCTTGTGCACAGAAGAGAAACAAGGGACTTGAGCACCTTGACTGAGCAAATAGAAAAATGCACTGGCAAAGCTTTTTACTCTTTAGACTAAATGAGTGAGAGATTTTGAAGTGAGGATATCCTTATGGCAGACTCTAAACTCAACAAGGAAACAAGTGAAAATCAATATGGAGTGTTGTTTTCCTGTTTCTAGGTGAGAAGATGAGCTGCTGCATTTTGGACAAGCTGAAGTTTGGAACGCTGGGACATAAAGAACCCATTAAGGAGGAAATTACAATAGTTAAGAGGAGATGAAGGTATGACTTAGGGATTCACAGAATCAGTGATTACAGCGAGATAGATGTAGTAGGCATGTGAGAATTCAGAGCCAAGCTAAACTCCTGTGCTGTTGACAGAATTGAATTTGAGATGTGATCTTAGAGACATATGAAGGATAAATGTTGACCAGATCAATTAAGACTGGAGAAAAGTGTTGGAAGAATAAGATAAATGGATTTGCTGTTAATTTGATGTTTTGGTCACTAAATGATATGTATGGCTGAACTTGAGAAAATAAACAGCCGTTCTTGAGGGAAAGACTCAGTACACATAATATGTGGATGAAAATTGCCATGGCTTATCTACTTTTAGGTGTTGGTAAAAGCGATGTTTTCTTTCTAATTGGTATACCCTCAGTGCGGGTTGTCTGTTTTCTCTCTGCTAGCATAGTGTATGCTAATTCTGTCATGTTATGTTCTAACTTGGCCCTAGAAAATAGTATCAGTGGAAAATGTATGTGTTGCATCCATGCAAGATGTTCCAGGTGGCAGTTTAGAGAGCTTGATTTTATGTTCTCTGAAGTGTGTGACCACTTACTGATTTATGAGAGTGGAATGCTACATGTTCTGTTTTGAGGGGATGTGAGAGAGGGAGAGGTGCTGTGGTTACTGCAGGTGGTTGCTGTGGCCAATTTAATTTGTGGCTTGCAGCTGAAATGTTCAGAGTTTTTAACATGAGTACAAAAACTGAAGACATCTGTGCAAGTTAAAGATTTATTTCTCTTTCACACAGTAATTCAAGGGCAGCATAGATAATTACTTTTATTTTGTAAAGCAATGAATTTATGTAATTCTGAAATATTTTGAAACTTAAAAACATGAATGAACAGGATGTTTATGTACCAGGTCTAGCATATTTCATTCTTTTCTAATTTCATGTCTGGTTAAGATTAGATTAGCAAAGTTCTGAAATTACTTATTTATTCCTTGTGGTCGGATTTTTATTGTTATCCTCATTGCATCTACCTTGTGTGTTCTGCAGTAAGGGGGGAGGAGGAAGTCACTACCATAATTTTTTTTTTTTTTTAAACAGAGGAAATTGTTCAGGATGTTTTAAGGCCAATCTTGCTCTTCATCTGGAACTTTTTTGGTCAGGTATCAAACACAAAGTTTTAGAAACTTGTAAACAATCATCTTATTAGCCTCTCATTTGTTTTCTTCTTGTTTTGGGTCAATGTTCTACACATAAAAAGGATGACTGATTTTTGTCTGCTATGCTTATGTCTACACACCCCACCTTAATCGATGCCTTGCCTTTTCACACTTCCCACCACTTTTGGTTTGGAAGAGCATTTCTTTTTGCTTTCGTTCAGTTATAGTGTCACTATCACTGGGAGAAGTGAGTCTGAGGGCCTGAGCCACATGCACTTGTAACCAATGCCAAGTATGTGTATTGTTATGAGGTTGTAGATTGTTATATAAATGCTACAAAAGGAACAAGAAGTTCTAATCTTGCACCCCAGAGGAAAGTTATTTTTCATTTGCTCCAGACTGCCAAGAGTTGCATTCATCAGTGCAGCTGTTTGTCTTTTGACTTGGCCTGGAATTGTCAGATCTCTTTCCTCCCACTGTCTTAGTTAGTTTTATGAAGTACTGAAGGCATAAGAGCCCTCTGTGATCTTTCATCACAAACTGGTTTTGGACAGTTCCTTAAAGAACCAGTGATAGGGTACTCATTTCCCCCAGCTCATTCTTGCAAGCTTTTATGACTTGTTCTGGTTTTTTGGTTGTTTTTTTTTTCTTAGTAGAGGCAGCTAGAAGAGGAGTACATAATTTTATTCTACTATTCATTGATTATTTTTTTCCCCTAACATGTGACTCAGACTATTTCTGTGGGAGAATTTATTATCTGTGTGATTTCTGTCTTATTTCCACATGATCTCTAGGTAAAGTTTTAATAGCTGGACCTGAGGTGTCTTCCCTAGGGGTCTTAGGGAAGTGTGACGAGGAAGTGAACATAGTTTTGAACACAGCATTTCAGTTGCCCTGTTGCTATGTAGAAAGTGATGGAAGAAGCAACCTCCCAAATGGCATTTTGCATGTTCTGTGGTCACTTGGTGCTGTGAAATGAACTGGGACTATACCAGATGACTGCAACTTCTGCTATTTTGGCTGCCTGTTGCAAGAGATATAAGATAGATCAGAGTCTTCTGTTGTCTATGGTAGCATCCTACAAGGGCAAGCTACAGGGTTCTGCCGGAAGGTAAACATGGGGTCTCTCTCTGTAAATGTGGCAGAAAAGGAAATGCAGAGATGCATGCAAAACCTGTGACTTATTTTCTCTACTATTCTAGATAAAAGAAGCCTGAAAACTGCTGTAATTTAACATATACCATATGTGTTTGGCTTGACCTGGGGCTGGAAAGGGTAGAAAGCTCTAGTAAGCTATCGTTTTATATGCCATGTGTTGTAGCATCATTATGAGCTTCTGCATGTGTTCCTTTGGGTTGGAGCAAGACTGCTGTCTGTGGACACAGCCTTTGAATCCAAAGAAGTGCTGATCTTTGGGAGAGTGCTAATTGCTGCACAGTATCCTGTGCTTGCCCTTCCTGTATGAAAAGACTGAGGTGTCATTACTGTGTTTCACAGCTGTACATGCAGATGTTATTGTGCATCCTTAGTTAATTGTTTCTGTGCTTAGTACTCTTCTTTCCTTCTGACACTTCCTCTAAGTCTGAGGAAAAGCTTTACCATTCTGTGAAAAGAATAGTTGACTGAGATCAAAGATAAAACTTATGAGGTCAATGTCTTTTTCTTCTCAGGTGGCATGACCTCTCTTACTCACTTGTTCTCCATTTGGTGGTTCACTATTCATGATATTGCTCATCACTTTTTTGCCACTCATCTTTTATTTCACTTTTCACAGAATGTTGTGGGGGTAAAAGGGTGGGAAACGAATATGGAAGATGGGTTAAACAGAGGAAGTAGTTAACAGTCACCTTTTCTATTATTAGCTATAGTTAGAAGAGAAAGTGTACAAGGTAAGACTTGAACCTCCAGGTGAAAATGGGGCAAAAGAAATGAAGGTTTTCCCAAGCTTAAATTTGGTATGGCTGTGACAATGCGCTTTTGGATCATGGCCTGGCTAACTGTTAACCGTAGGTTTTACCAAAAATAGAGCATGTTTTCAATCTGTCCATTCATCTGCTGTCACAAAGTTGCTGAGTTAGAGTACTGACTGTGTATGTCTAATGGAACTGACATTGTATGGTTACGTTTTGCTTTGAAATTAAACAAACTTACATACTGATGAAATCAGCTGAGTGTGTGGCTTTTATTTTCTTAATCCTTAAATGTGAATTAACAGGTTATGGAAGATCAGAATTAGTTTCTTTGTGTACAACTTGAAAATCAGGCACAATATAAAACTTCAGTATGCCCTTTTTAATGGATATTTACAGATAGTAAAAAGGAAAAAAAAAAAGAACAGAATGGGGAAAAAACACGAAAAAATGAATTTGATCTTCTCTAAATATGTGGAGTTACCTTTTGTCCTGAAGTCTTAAAGGGCTCTGCTGTTTAAAATGTATTAGTGCTCTTCATCATATGTTGAAGAGTAAAAACCAAACACTGCATTTGAGGACCTAAGCTGATGTTCATCTGTCGGGTTTTGTTGTTATTTTGAAACTGTCCAGCTGAGTAACCCAGTTCCATGTGGTCTTTAATTGAAGACAGCATTAACTAATGAATGCTCACAGCCTTTTTCTACTTTTTGGGCAGGACCAATGGGCTTCTCAAATTACCCCGGGGGATCAGCCCTGGAGACACCTTTATGTTTTCTCTGCCTTTGTGCCACTTAGCTGTGGGAGAGATGACATCCTTTAATGTAGCTTTACAGGAAGGTAAAATAATAATCTAAATAGATATTTGTGATATTTGACTTTCTGTGTTTTGCACATGAATTTTATTTCTGTGTGGGACAGAAACTTTTTTTTTAAGCTGATCCAGGGAAAGCGTGGGATAAAGTTCTGTGGGTTGAAGTCAGCATCTGAAAAAACTTACATGCTGGCTTCAGGGAAGGAAGCTGTTAATTTTGAAGGTCTGCAATTCAGAAGTTGAGTTTTTAAAAGAATGTCGTCCTATATGATGGAGGCTTTTCTTTTTTCTTTTTTTTTTTTCCGTACTTCAGAATGTCTATTGTTATTTGTGCTTTTGTTTGTGCCTGGACTTGCAAGCTGCTACAGTTTTGAATGTGGCTGCCCATCTGCTTCTTGGTTATTTATAGGCAGATCTGTGGAGTTTCTTCTAATCTCTCAAGTCTTCAAAAACATTAATGAATTAAACATCACAATACTCTTGTAGAAGGGAGTTAAATGGAGGAACTGAATGAAGACTAAAAGGGATAAATGACTTGCTGAAAGCCATATGTATATTTCATAGCAGAACAAGGAATAGAAACCAGATTTTTTCCCCCCAACTTTTAGTCCTGTGCTTAACAGTCCAGCCATGGTGTCTTGCTTGACACATAAGGGAATGAAGAAAGTGCTCATTCTTTAAAACTTGCAATAGATGCTCGTGAACAGACTAACCTGTTTAAAGACCTTGCACCATGTACTGAGAGTACTAAATGTTTCAGGTCTAATGAATTTGGGTAAGCATGTTTATATTAATTCTCATTGAGCCTGAATTCATTCTGATTGTTGATGTCTTTGACCAGTGGTTCTTACTGGGTTGCTTAGAAGGAAAATGCCTGTTACTTGCAGGGCAGCTTCTCTGTAACATCTTCAGGGTATCTTACGTCCAGTCATCTAGTCACTGTGAGTCCGTCAACTTCTCCCTCTGCCCTCTCTCTTTAATAGACTTTTAAAATAGTTTTAAGCAGTGTTTGAACATTGGTTCTTATTTAAATCTTTTAATTAAACTGAAGATGTGTAGCAGAAAATGCAGATGATATTGTTCATTCATCAGAAATTATGCACTTTTATGCTAAATTACACGTAGTTCTTACTGTGTGTGGGTTTTGTGGCTTTTTAGGGGGCTTTTTTTTTTTTTTGAAAGAACTTTTAGGTTTTTAAACTGTGAGTAAAACAGCATAACTTAACAGTTTTTCCAGAGCCAAGAAATGATACGGGATGCAGCCTACCAAGCTGTGATTTGATTTCACATTGGAGTGCAGTCTAAAATACTGTTTGCATTTTTCTGTTCTGTAATAGTTTTTTTTTTACTGTTTGTTTACTGTCTCCCCAGCCTCCCATCCTCCCCTAATGTATACCTATTTCATTTAAGTTTGTATTTAAGAGAATTTTCTCCGTGAGTAGTATTAATTTCTGCTTGGTGGGGAGGGGGCTTGGAAGAGTTTTCTATTTCACTGGAATACCTTTCAAATATTTAGGTTTTAAATACCAATATTATGTGTGTTTAGTCTTTCCACTTTTCTGTGTAAATCTTCAAAAGAATGAACAGGTTATTGGAGATTAACATTGCTGTGTTGATTTAAAAACCTGAAAGCCCAGGTCATTCTAAACAAGTTCAGTGGGGTTCTTCAATATAGTTCTTTTATTTAGCATGTTTCCTGTATACACAAGTTTTACAATTTGGCATATGGTATTTTAATTGTCAAAGTAGTTTGCAGGTGGGCATGCAGCACTCTAGATTGTTTCTGAAATTCAGCGAACAGATTTAACCCCTTTAACTTGTTTCATATCTGTAAAATTTGAGCAGATAAAATTTATGTCTTTTGTTTTGGAAGTGGTGAAATGCGGCTTCTTGAAGTATTTCACTTTCCTCAAGTGAAATCTGTTCCTTTCAGTGTTCTTGTCTTTCTGTAGCTTTTTTCTGTTTAATGCGTCCAAATGACTTTTTTTTTGTTGATGAATAGACACTGGATCTGTTTGTTTCAGCAAAATAATGATACAACATTGAGCAACACATCACTCTTTCCTCATTCTGAATTGAGACCTTGATGGCTAATTTAAGAGCCTGTCATTTTTTCTTCCTCCAAACAAGTTAAAAAGGCTTTACATTTTATTTGTAGGTCTAAATATACTTATATCTGCATATTAGCAGTGTACCTTTTTAAAAACACCTTTGATAGCTCCCAGTGGTAAGTAGACGCCAGCTCGCTTGAAATTGTTTCACTTTCCAATATTAAAAAAAGACATTTAGTTTAATTCATCCTGAGATTCTCTGGAATGTTAAAGATAGCGAAGGAGAAGCCTTATTTTTAAACCTGAAGACTTTTTTTCTGGTGTGTTCTGATAACCTGCTCTGGTGAGAGTTTTACTCTAGATGGAGCACATCAAAGGTCTTGCAGAAGAGAGGCAATTGAAAACTTCAGGAGTTTCTGGAACAAAGGCTAGGTGTTTGAAATCATTGGCAGTTGTTCTGACTCACCTCCCTCCACTCTGAATGAACAGAATGGTTCCTTTGGTTCCAGGAAATACCAAACAAAAGAACTATTCTCATCCATGGACAGTGCCACGGCTGTGGCAGAAAGCCAGGCAGTGCTTTCGTATCAAATAAATTGGTCTTTTCACAACAGCAAAGAAACATGCTCCCTAGAGTCAGTAAGTTGATGCAAACTTTTGTTCACATGTGAAAGTACGAAGATAATGAAGTGTGTGTAGGTTTGGGCTTTCTTAATTGATTGTAATAAAGAGCCATTTGGAATAATTTTGAAATATAACTGGGGGAGGAAAGGGGAAAAATCATTACCAGGTACATGTTCCACATCTTAAGAAAAAAGAATACTAACAAAGTTAAATAGCTTACACAGGGTGGTTTGAGTGTGGTATTTGAGAGACAAATATGACTCCCTGAGTCATTCTTGAGTTTTGTGTTTTATGCAACAAATAACCTACAAATTTTTGTCTGAAGTACACAGGAAGCTTTAATAGGATGCTTAGTTGAGTAATTGTTTTAAGTGCAAGCCATCTTGGGAAGCAGTTTCCTGAAGGAACTGAAATTTGTTTGTTTCCTTACGTAATATGGGAAATGCATTTTTTATATATTTGACAAAAATGGCACTTAAATATAGACATTTTGGGATAAGAGATGGGAAAGAACATTGTGAAGCATTATGCATTGGACAGACAGGGACAGTAAACAGTTGTTGAAATGTTATTTCTGTTTCATAATAAAAATAACCATTCTGCTTTTTTTGTTTGTAATGAAACTCATAGTTTTAACAAGAAAAGAAATACTTATTTTGTTTTACTTCAGTCTCTATTTGGAGTTATCTGTATTGTGTTGGTTTTTTTTTTTCCTTCTAGATTATTTAGGGTTTTGATTCAGCTAACTTCCCCTCACCTGTGAGGAAAGAAAGTTTTATTTGTGTGCATGAATGCTAAAGTATCCAGATGGAGAGCTCCAGGTTGCAGTCTGAAGCCCTGTGCCTGGAATTTAAGGGGAAAAAAAATTTAATCTGGGTTTTACTTTGACTGGATACTGGTGCATATCTTGATTTGCGTATTTCTGTGCAGAATTAGGTTTTTTATTATGGGTTGATTTGTGCAAATATGAACTCGGGAAGACTTATAAGCAGATGCCCGTTGGTACTTTGTGTAGGCTGGAAGAGAAGGTTGCAGTTCAAGCATCCTGTTGGTTTGTCAATGAAACACAGAAGCTTAATCACAGTGAACTGCGGTTCATAATGCAGTAAAAATGGGATGAGAGTAAGAAGAGATTTGAAACAACAGGAGCAGAAGCATTTCCAGCTATGGGTTAGATATACTTATTCTGGCTGTTCATGTTTTTTTTTTTAATTGAAGACCTACTGATGGCAGGCTAATGGCAGTGTCCTGACGTAAATGCAACATAACTTATTTAAATAATTATTATATTCCTAGTAATGTGAGACAGACTATGCAAAAGTGCAATTTTATTTACACTTATTTCACGCCTGAATTGACTGAGCAAACAGATGATCTACCTGTAAATTAACTAATTGTAGTTTAATGGGGTTGGGAAATAGGCCTTTATATAAATTATCTCAGTGTCTTTTGTTGGGATTCTTCTTTGACCTTTTTTATTTATCTATATTTTAATTCTTTTTATGATGAGTGGGAAAAAATCCTTAATTAAAAATTTACATGGAAAAATGCATATAATAATATGTTTTTCTTCAGTTTTTATAATACTTTGAATTTTGGTTACAGTGTTCTGTGCTTCCTTCAGAAGAGCACAGAAGTCTTTTGGCCGCTGCTCATTCTAGTGAAACGTTGTTATTGATTTCCCATGCTTCACAACTTTAACTTCTTGTGTTTCAGAGCTGTGAAAATTATCTGAAGTAGAATGGAAGCTTCAGTAATATTACCCATTCTGAAGAAAAAATTGGCTTTTCTTTCAGGTACGGTTTCTATTTTCCTCAATTGGTTCTTCCCTGCACAATTTGGATAGGATTTTTAGGTTGGTTACTTGTTTGCTGGGTGTATTTAACAGAAATATATTGTTGGTTAGCACTTTGTCATATTTCAAGAGAATCTCTGAAACTTTTAATCCAAGCTATTGCTCTTGGCATTTAGCACTTGTTTTCACTGTAGACTGTAACGCAACCCATAAAGTTTGTGTCATGAAGTTTCAGTCCATATATAAAAGAATGAAGATTTTAGCAGATATCCCCCTGTTTGTGTTGGGGTTTTTTATGTGATTCTTGAAATAGAGAGTGAATATTTTGGGGATTTTCTTTAGAAAATTTTTCCTTCCTTTTCACTTCTCTTTTCTCCAACGTAGATATGGATGTAAGCAGAATTAGCTGTGCATTGCAACATTTCTATTATTGCCAAATAGGTAATTCAGGCAAGGCTGTAATTATCGTTGTATTTATTAAAACTTCTTGACTCTTAGGTTGAAGGTAACTTTCTCTCCTCCCCATGTCAGAGAAAAACAAAAGGGAATACTTAAAATGGTGAATGACACACTCTTGCCGATTTCACTGCTGTCATAGGTAGTTGTGTTAGTTCTTGCTGTTTGATTGTCTACTCTAGGGTAGGTAGATAACTTGTAGAACACTTCTCAACTTAACAAATTGATAAGTGTTGCCATAAATAAATATTTGTCTGGTTTAATTTATTTTAGGTAGGGTAGTTTAGCCTGCTCCGGTCACTTGAGAAATGAAACCTGTTCCTCTGTTAATAGAATTTGTTTTGCTTTGAATTTGCCCACCGTCCCCAGCAATTGCAAACCAAACAATTCCTGTTTTAAAACAAATAAGCCCCCCCCAAAAAACCCCCAAACACCTCAACTTACATTAAAGCCTGGGACAGTGGGCAATTTATTCCATAGTATTAGCAGATGCATAGTGTGTTGGTTGTTGAGCATTATACCACAAGGGGAAGTTCTCATTAACTAGAGTGCATTTTCAGTTTGCTATTAAAGCAGCCTGATCCGTTTTGAAATATAGATGTTCTTAGTGGAAAGTAATTTATTGAGTGGCAGTTTAAATGCTAGGAACCTTTTTGAACCTACATATTTCTAAGTCGGTTTGACCTTTTTTGAATTATGTAGTATTAATGGAATGGATGCTTTAATTTAATGAATGGTAAAGATTCATGCAGTAGCTCTTTTAAGCATTCTTCAGTGTAAGTAAAGGAACCCAACAGAGAAATCAGTTTAAAGCAACTTTATTCCATATAGTTCCATAAATAAAAACATACTAATGATTAAAAACAAATAATGAGAGAAATCATATTTTAGGAAAACATTCTCCAGCATTTGCATGTTGAAGTCTCTTGTCATTTTTTGAGTGAAATTGGTACAAATAACATTGGCCCTGCTTTTTTTTCTGGAAGGAAGACAGAGTGGTTTCTAATGGGGCAGTGTCTCCTCAGATTTGGAATCCATGGCAGTGTAGCTTCCATGTTGGTAGGTCATTATAAATAGCGGGGGAAGAAAAGGCAAGCTATTGACTTAGCAAAAAACCTGAACAACCACTTTGATGTAAAATGAATTAAAAAATTGAGTTACACTTCTGAGTTACAACATACATGAAGTTAATTTCCCCTGACTTTATTTTTCAGGTTTAATTCTGAGACTAAAGATTCTGATAGTCTGAGTGTAGTGCTCTTTTGTAAGAGAAGGTGGAGTTTGCTATGCCTAAAATCACAATGTGATTGGGTTTATTTCACTAAGCATTGTATTCTGATGGTGGTGGTAAATATTTATGCAATTTTTAATTTTTAGAAAGGAGTTACAAATAATGCAACCAAGATCAAAGAACAACTTTACTGTTCAATTAAATAATTCTTATTGTTTAGTGTGTTAGCATTGGGAAATGTTAGCCTACATCCATGATAGCTGTTGCTTCTTAACTGGTAAGTTTAGGTAATATTCCTTTAAAGCCCCATTCGGTTTTTTTCAATATTTCCTTTAAAAACACAGTTTTGAGTTAAAATGATTCTTAGATGGATAAAGATATACCAGTTATCTTTTACATAAATGACTGGCCATCACTTTTCACTGAGGAAAAGAATCAGTGGTAACTCCTCCCTTGTTCTCTTTCTGTGCTATGGTAGTTTGCCAGAATGTACCAGATCTGTATATACTTCAGTGCAAGAAAGCTGCGCAAAAATCACAGTGCAGGCGGAATATGGATGTTTGAATCTTTTTCTAGTAGTGTTTACCAGTTGGGGGAAAACCCTTCAGTTGTTACACGAGATGACTTGTCATGAAACTGAATAATTTAGGTAACTTCGTGAAATGTCAAGAGATTATAGTTTTTGGGTTTGGTTTGTAGGTTTTTTTTTAAGTCAGTTCAGCAAATGCTGTTTAAATTCAGGTATCTGGTGTGTATCTAGTATCTTGCATGAGTGGGCTTCAAGTGCCAATTCTAAACTTTCATTAGTTCAGCACTGGAGGGTTTCAAGTCTGCATAAACAAAACATGAACTACTATCAATACTATCAATAGTGACCTACTTTTGTCGGGACTGGTGTTTGTCTCTCTTGTGAATCCATAAGTACCTTTGAACAGAATAAGTCCCTTCCAGTTATGAATCAGCTACAGTAAGACTAGCTTGCTACAAATGCAAGAAGAAAATGTGTTTTACTGCAAACCCTTCCTTCCCCAGTCCTGTATATATTCATTAAAACGAACAACTTCAGTGCTCCGCTCATGAGTTCATGGGTAGGGAAGGAGAAGAAGAGTTCGATACAGTTCCTAAAAATATATTATCCAATAGGGTCCTGAGCTGCTGCCATGGCTCTTGGAGTTTTGGACCCTGGAAGGGTCAAAGTGACCATTCTACTGTTCCCTGTAGAAATACCTTCATAACCTCTTGTGTTCTTACTTTTCCTATCGCAGGATCACTCAGTTTGATCACCAAATTCTGTCCAGTCTGTTTTTAATTTTTATTACTTGTGGCAGTGTTTTCTTGCTTCTCTGCTCCAGTAATTTTTCATCGTTCCTCCATTTTACAACATGTAACCCATTTTTGAACTTGGCTATCACAAGTTTTAGTTTCAATGAATTTTTCTCTATATTCCTAAAAACTGCTACCGTCCCTTCTCTTCCTTATGGGTGAGGAAAGACCAAATGATGCCTGACCACTTAAGGAAAGGCTTCTTTCTTAATTTTTAATGTTTTTATTTTTGTTGAGAGATAGTAGCTAACAAGCTACCATTGAATCAGTATGGCTTCTGAATTATTTCACATCCACAAATGTACCATTTTCCTCTTGTTGGATTTAATGTGTACTCACTAAGCACTGTAGCAAGTGGAGAGAAATTTTTTCACTGCAAGTATACAGATGAGAACAAATGTCCAGTCTTTAAAGCATCGAGATATTTTTTTTTTTCCATCCTTTTTTTATCCGTCTTCCCCACACCAATTCCCAGGCTTTCTGCCATTCAGAAACAGAGAAGGGTGGACAATCTGTAAATAACTGTTGCTTTAAACTGTGACTCCCTCTTAGTTTCCATGGAAAGGATCTAACCGTTTGTCCTTTCTCATATAGCTCCACTCTTGAATTAAAGAATGTTTAGAAATATAGTAATTAAAAAGTGCATTGATGTTTTCCAGCAACAATTGTCCCCCAAAAAAGAGAAAGGGAGGGAAACACTGCTATTGTGATGGACCGCTTAAAGCATTATGAAGATGTGAAAAATGTGTGTATTGGTGGGTCTTTAATATTCTTTGGGGAGTTTGCACAGCTTTGGAAACAAGGAAGAAAAACCTATTTCAATTAAGATGCCAATGTATGTTGTGTAAACAGTGTTTTTTTCATTATCTTGCCTGCATCTCTAACGGATGGGGGAACTCTTACTAAATCATGTCAATGTACATGTATGCATCTACAGGCATTGCTGTGCTCATGCGCTTTGTCTTATTCCTCCACAGCTGTTAGTAAGAACAACTTTTTACAAAATAGTGATTAGATAGAACTTCAGTTCTACCACTATCAAGCAAATATATGAAGCAAAAGCTTGATTTAATGGCTTTAACCATGTGAATAAAGCACTTATTTTGAGAATAAAGATGATCTTTCTCAAGTTATGGAATTTTACTTTGCTTCTTTTTCACCCCAAATAAAGCTGAGATTATTGTTATCTTTGTATGGTTTTTTAAAATGTGGGGAAAAGAGTTTAGTAACTGCCTCCTTACATGTACTTAAATGGCTCTGGTGTATATATGTACTTTTAATAGAAATTAGCTAATATATTCCAACTTTTTCTAAAAAATAATATTGAATAAAATGGAAAAGGCTTTCAGATACTCCAGGTTGTGGAAAAGTTACTTTGAAACTGGTTTAATGTAGAGATGGGTATTAGTTTTAAAAAAAAAAAAAAGAATACTCAAGAATTAAAAAAAAAAAAAAAAGAACCACCCTCAAACTTCAAGAAGACTGAAGTTGTGATTTAATAAGCTGTAAAGTCAAGCCCTATATCTTTCTGGAGTATGTTTTGATTTGTTAATGTTCTTCACTTCATGTGCAAATTGCCATACTTCCCTTCTGTTCCACCTCCCCACCCCCCAAAAAAGGCAACTGAAATATTTTACTGGGTTTTGAAAGAAAGATTTATTTTTCCTCTTGCTGGTTATAGACATTGAAAGAAAGATTCAAGGGCAGAGAGAAAAAAGAAAAGGTGGTTTGCTCAGAACAGTGAATACATGAACTAGATGAGTTGCTCCAAAATAAGTGGAAAGATGTGTCACAGCTACCTTTGCTCCTTTTACTTAATCCTCTGATGTGTTAACAGCCATTTAGGGGCAAATGTTTTGGTCTCAAGGCCTTCTGCCTTCAAAGCATCACCAGTGATGCTGTATCACCCTGTACTTGGAGATGTGATAATAGAAGTCAGCTGCACATCTGATATCCTTCACTCTACAGCACTGGCTGATTGACCCTTTCAGGGAGTTGTGTCTGTATTTATTTTTCATGTGATCTTGTTGTATTCAGTGGATTTGGCTTCAGTTCCAATTTAAGCTATGAGTAAGAACCTAGTCCAAATCCATTTTGGTTACTGCTTCATACCTCTTTGACTCAAGTCAACCTTTTAAAAGAAACTACCTTTCCAGAAACTTTGAGAGTCTGTGTAGTCAAAAACAACCCAAACCCCTGTTTTAGAAGAGTCTATTGAAATGCAGCACATCAACATCACCTGACACTTGATCTTACTGGATCTCATAATGGGCATATAAATGTGAGGCCAGCTTTTCAAATATTTTTGTTACTAATGCTGTTTGTGTAACTTTTACCACAAGGGTTTGAAAATGCATACGAAGATTAAAGCAACTCATTGGAAATATTGGCCTTAATTGTAAGGTGACTCTTACGTGTTTGTAAGTAAGTCTGGAAATCTTACGTGTTTGATGAATGAACCTGCCAATTTAGAGTGTGTGCCATGAGCAACCTGTGTGGTACAAGATCCTCCTTTGTGTAGTCCAGGTTTCTGGGAGGTATTGTGTTCCAGTTGGAGCTGCTGGCAACATGCTCACCTTGGAAGCTTCCTAGGTTTCTGACAGACGGGTAGTATAGAAGGCCTAGGAGATACTTTTTAACAATTTAATCTAGATATGCAAAAATAATGTTTCCAGAAAACTTGATTTGTGTTGTCTGTGTTGAAAGTACTAGAGGAAAGACTATGACAGCTCCAGATGTGGTCTGTGCTCTGAAGCCTTGGCGATGCCTTAAATATCAATATGGTGAATGAATCCTTGCAACTGAGAGGTGAAATGTCAGTTGTGATTTGTACAGTAAACTTAAAGGTTACTTTTGTGACATAGCTACAAAATATTTCTTTTACCTTAAAGTCATCACATTACCCTTCTAATGACTTTTTCCCCCCAAAATAGGAGGGAAGGACAGAAGAAGTGGCCTCATTCTGACAATTCCATTATGCCTTGAACAGACGAGTATGGACGAGCTGAGTGTCACACTAGACTACCTTCTGAGTATCCCAAGGTGATTTCAAAGGCATTCTGTTCAGGGCTGCCTTCTTTTCCAGTGGTGGAAGGGAGCTTTTTATTGGTTTTTCTTTTTATTTGCCTTTCAGCACCAAATGAATTTTACATAAATGTTTGTTTGAAATATGATAATACCATCTGACTGAATTAGAAATATACATCCCAATAAACGAAGGGATATCTACTAAGACTTGCATATCTCCTTTTATTATGTATATCTGGCTTTGGCTTTTTTTGTCTTGTGTATTTCCTCACTCCTTTCTTGTGATAGCTTTGGTAATTTCTTTTTAATGACAGTGCACTTAAATTACTATGTAAATTAATGAGCCATTGTAATGAAACTCCTAAGCTTGCAAAGGTAGTACAGCCCAAAGTAAAAAAAAAAAAAAAAAAAAAAAAAAAACACCAAACAAAAAACCAAAAAAAACCCACCAAAACCCTTCCTCCTCTCTCTTTCTTTGCTACATGCTTAATCTTCATAGCTTGAAGTCCTTATGTTTTAAGACTCAGTGCACACTTATGAAGCTTTACTGAAGTTAGTGAGCACCTCAAATATTTAAAATTAAGATACTGCTTAAATGTGCTGAATGACAACTTGAGTATACTGTCATCC
This sequence comes from Fratercula arctica, assembly GCA_947846985.1. Classification (NCBI taxonomy): domain Eukaryota; kingdom Metazoa; phylum Chordata; class Aves; order Charadriiformes; family Alcidae; genus Fratercula; species Fratercula arctica. Next base: position 34,225,885 of record CANTUZ010000008.1, read on the forward strand.
AGACCTTGTGGTAAAATCATTGTTGATTAAGTTCTCCGCATGTAACCTTGCAAGCTTATAGTGACAGGGCTTGGTCCTAGCTTAGTTAACTGCATTTTTTTCTTAAGATCCAGAGATCGATCTTTATCAGAGCTTTGTTTTGTTCTCTTGTGCTACTGATTTAAAAAGGAAAGAAGCCTTTCAGATAAATCCTTGCTTTTGTATCTGTTTAAGTTCCTCTTCTGGAAATAGAGGAGCAATGGCATAACTAAAGACTGTTTAGTGTACTTTGCTTATTACTATCTATATATGTTTTTAAAACACAATTAAATGAAACAATTTTTTGTAGTTAAGACTGTTTAAAAAATTCTGAGGGGGGAGAGAGAAGCAAAGAATAAATTCAGGTTGCTTACAAGTAAAACATCAATAGGTCTACGAGTATATTGCACAACATCTTAAGTCGTGGAAGTTTTGGGGTTTTTCCAACAGCTTGTTGTCTTTTGTAAAGTGGTGAAAATCCCAAATGTTCATCCGCGCAAGTCATCTTATTGAGTTAAGGACTTGGCCATATTTATGGAACAGATGCAGGCATTGTTGTTCTAGCAAGGATTAATTGTTCCACAGTCTCCTCCTGATGTACGTTTTTACATATATAAGTATAAAAATAACTCTCTGAAAATTCAATCAAAGTAGTCTTTGTACTCCATACAAACTGGGAAATCTGTTTGAAAGCAAAGTTCAGTGTTCCCACTTCTAAGTTGTGTTTGTCATCTGTGGAAAAAATGACCTCTCTTTTATGGTGGCAGTATGGAAAAATCATTGTCATTTTTGTTTGCATGTTGTTTTTTAGTGGGAAATGCAAACTTTTTGGCCTAAGCTTTGTTCTGGAAAGAATTGCTGAACAGTGTGTGAAAAAAGGAGGGGTGTGGGGAGGGATGTTGTCCCAAACCCAGATAGCTGTCCAAGAAACATTAACGTTTACTCTTTTTCCCTGAGTTCTATGTGTAAGGTAACCTAATATGGTCAACTTTTAATTCAGTTGTGCGTGACATTTGTAACTGTTTTGAAATATGCATTCTAGTGTTGATGGATAGCTGTGTCCAAAATTTAAGAGGCATAACTCTTTATAGTGTCTTGGGTAAAACTTCTTTGGGGAGTGTGTGTGTGTAAAGCTTTCCTAAAACTAAAGACAACATATTCCTAGCATTTAAGTCTACTGTTACACCTTTCTCTGGTGCTATTTAAAATTCTTGGATTCTGAATAGGCCTCTTCAGAATCCAAGAAAAATAAAAATGGCAATGTTATGCTATTGTCTGTGCGTACTAAAGTTTCCTTCCTTTGTTGTATTCTCTGTGTTGTGGCTCAAATCACCGTGTGGGTTTTTTTTGTTGTTATATTTTTTTTTTATTTGAACTTTCATATAAACAATTATGTTTGTGTTGACTGAACTTTTCAGAAGTGGTAGCTCACTTTTGAATTTAATTGTTTCTTTGGATGTTTTGGTTTTTTAATAGGTTTAGTAGTAGAGAAGGGCAGATGCTGTTACTGCTAGTTTCCAGTGAACCTAAGGACTTGTCTCAAGATGCTATAGTAATACTATTCATCTTGTTCTTAAAAGTAGTGGTAGTGTGCTTTTTGAGTTCATTCTGATTAAACATTGCATGCATAAAGCCTGAATGTTCACAGTGCTTCCAGAAAAATGTGTGTGATCTTAGAAGTTCCTTAAAACCAAAAGCACATATGGAGAAGCAGCCAACGTTGTAATTATTTTTTCCTAAATAGACTAATAAGGTGCCTTTTTTCCCTTTCTTTAAATTGCAAGATAAATTTGCCTTCTACCCATACCTGATGAAGCTCAGCTTAAACATGAAATAAATAACAGTTAAAGTTTTCATAGTGAAACATAATGCCTACAGTTATGTGCAAGTTCCTTTGGTTTTTGTAAGCTAAAGAGATCGCAGACATGGCTTTGTTTTGTAATTCCAGATTTGGGTGCTAAAGATGACATAGTGCTTTTCTACCTTGTGTAAATGTCATGTTTTTTAGTTGTAACTTTGCTGGACACAAAGATTTCAACCTGAGGCATGATATCTAATGTGGTAACTAATGCTAAAATTGTGGGCTCACTTCTGTGCCCTCTTCTGGCTGCTGCCGCTGTGCCGGTTGTGAGAAGGTAACGCTTCCCAGCTGTTGGTGGTATCCAGAGGTTGCTGCCACTGTTGGGCACTGCCCAGCTGTTGCTGTGGGTGCCTTGTTGCTGTGTTCAGTTAGAAATGAGCTGCAGAGCTCTTGGTGGGAATGCATAGAGTGAGGAAAGTTTTCACTATTTCCTCCCATTTGGTACTTGAGCAGAAGTACCTTTGAATTTTTGGCTTTGCAGCTAACTATTTTCAGCAGGTTTTGGTTTGGCTTTTTTTTTTCTTTTTTTTGTAGTATACACAGGCTTGAACCTTGTTAGAAGAAGAGATGATGTCAGTCTAAAATACTCTTTCTGGTAGATCCCTATGCAAAAGCCTCTGTCCTTGTTAGAGGCTTTTTGTGCACTGCAATTTCTAGTGCTGCAGATTTCTAGTGCTGCAATTTCTATGTAACTGTATCCTCAAATTGTGTCAATTCACAAGTAATCGTGTGAAAACTGACATCCCTTTCTCTTCCTTATGAAACTGTAAATCAGCCTCTTTGTGAGGATTTTGTAAAGTTTACAATTATGAAACCTTTTCAGACTTGCTAAAATTTAAATAAATGTTGTATTGGAAATACACTTCAGTACTACTGAAAATATGCTTGAGCATTAAAACTGAAAGTTAGTTTTAAATGAGTAAACTTAAGGTTTATAAGGTAGTATTTTTATAAGTAAAAAAAGCTATGTAGTTGTATTTTTCGGTAGTGTTAAAATCAAAAGTCATTGTTATATGACACTCGTTAATGAATTTTATTTTTTCTAAGTGTTTTTCTTCTTTTAGTGAGAAGTGTAAAGCTAGAGGATTTACTGTGATAGTGGATGGCAGAAAATCTCAATGGAACGTGGTAAAGACGGTTGTGTTAATGCTACAGGTAAACAACTTTTTATACGTTCATAGTTGCCTAGTTAGTTTTATAGATGTGAACCCAATAGCTGTCTTACTGTAGAGGCAGTAATTTCTTTATTGAGAAACAGACAATTTATGGCCTTTTAAAATCACAAAATGTGGTTCTGTGCAGAAAGAAACAATCTGAAAAGTGGGTAATACACCTCACTCAAGAGAGGGACAAATTCATTACATGCTGAGAACACACAATTGTAGACCTTATTCTAAAACAGAGCTTTAGTTAAAAAGAAATACAGAAATATGTTCCTGGCATCATCAGCTGTGAGTAGTAGAAATGTTTGTGGGGCAACAGTTCACACTGAGAGTGCAGCTGAGCAGGTTCTGATGCAAAGTGCTGTAGTACTTGGTTTCCATTGGAATTGTCTATAGTTGTGTATAATAGTCAAAATCATAAATCATGTTCTGGATGCTATATGAAGTAGGAGAAAAAAAACCAAACAAGTGCCAATTCCCAATTATAGAAACTCATAACAATTTATTATTGTAGCTTTTCAGAACACTGGAATTACAATAAAGCCTTATTTCTGCTAAACCGTATAGGTTATTTTCTGGTCTTGCTGATCAAAGAAAATACAAGATGCAGCACAGAATAGATTAGAGGGTTTGGACTACTTTCTTACTGCACACATGACTTCTCTGTATCAGGCTTAGATGAAGCCTCAGAAAGTGTGTCAAATATGAATAATTTCATTTTGTTGTCCTGCTGGCTCATTGTTGCTCCTGGGTTTTAAGTCTGTTTCAAGGTGTCTTTCACCTGTTCTTGACTAAGATGGCATTCCTATTAATAGAGTTACAGTAATTGGATCCACTATATTCTGATTATGATCTTGACTGAGCTTTCACTTCAGCTAACGTACAGTTGTGACATTTAGTGGGAACTCCAGCTAGTGGGGAAGGTAGCTATTTGCCCGTGCTCAGATTTCACTGGCTTCCTGTCAGCACAGCTCCCGTCAGCGTGAAGCCTGCAGAAACATAAGCTGCACATTTGTATCTTTGATTTGATAAGGAAGCAATTAAGAAGATTTTCCTAGGTAAACTAATCACTTGTGCAGACCACTTCTCTCTGCTTGGACACACGTAGTTCTTAGAGGTGCTGGTTGGTCATCAGACACTTCTGTGTTAAAAATACTGTCTACTTTTAAATAGTTTTTGCATATTTGTTAAAATGATGCAAGAATGAAATATCTGTGGGTTTTTTTCAGTGCTAAGATTGCTAAGTTCTATGTATTTAGCTCTTTCAGAATGATATTTCAATATATAAAACAAGGTATTTGAAGAGAATTCCCAGGGAACGTGTCACCTTTATGTCAGTACTGTGATTATCTAACTGGCTTGTTGCTATAACTGATGACTTGGGAGTAATCAAGAGTCTTTGTTCCTTGATCTACAATCAAAGTGACAACATAAAATCAACTTAGTAGCTGAAATTACTGTTTTAGGCTGAGGAATGTTTTTCTGGTAATACTTCTATGAATTAATATGCTGAAACGTTAATGTTAAGCCCTTTCATTCTAGTCTAAGCAATATGTACTGGAGAAGGATAGGATATAATCTTTTCACATGTGATTTTAATAATAAAGTGTACAATTGTTTTGTAACTTTGATTACTGTTTCATTCTACGTAGCAAATGACATTGGTAGAAAGCTCTGTTGTCCTTAACATTTTTTTTTTAATGAAATGCCACAAATAAAATTAAGCCTAGCCAATAAATCATGTTTTTCTGTACTGATGTAGTATGAACTAATGGTTATGCCTCAGGACTAGGAATAAAGAGAATAGATTTTCTTTTCAGTTCTGACATTTTGCTATGAAATTTAGTGCAATCTACTGCAAAGCAGGATGGAGCCAACGTGTGACATAGGTGCAGGAGACTGAGTTTAATTTCTGTCTGTAAATTTCAAGTTCTTGAATAAATGATGACATGTAAGTGGAGTTCAGTTCTGTGGGAAATGAAGGTTTAATCTTGAATGTTTTACTTCTTTTTTCATTTGTTTTCCAGAACGTTGTTCCAGCCGAGGTGTCACTTGTTTGTGTAGTAAAGCCAGATGAATTTTGGGATAAGAAGGTTACACATTTCTGTTTTTGGAAAGAGAAAGATAGACTTGGCTTTGAGGTATGTAGAACTTCTGTCTACTTCAGTCAAAAATACCATTTCTGGAATACTAGAATAATTGGATGAAAATTAATGTCTCTTTAAAATAGTTATATTCCATATGCTTTGCGGATATCCTTAACAAACCACTGTAGCCTTTAACTTTTTCCTTCTTTAACAAGAATATTAAATGAAGTGGGTCTCAAATTAGAAACGTGTGGCATTTTGTCTTTGCCAACTGAGAGGAAAAAGCTGTTTGGTACATATAGTGGATGTTTTGCGTAAGAAATTATTGTACAGGGTTTAGTGTGAATTTTTTTCATGACTCTTCTGTAATAGACTGTAGAGATGCATGTTGCATGGTGTCACTAAATCAGCAGAAACCATTTTGAAGAACATCTCGTTGTTGTATGCATCTTCTCCCATTTTTTGAGTTCTTTGACATTAGTAACAAAGGTTATATGTCCTTTCAGTTTGACAAATATAAGCTGCTATTGTTCATAGCTTGTGAGGCAGAGTATGTACGAGAGATGACACACTAATATTCGCAGTTCTACTCTCTTATCTTTTTGGGAGGTTAATGGAAGCCTCAATTTTCCCTATTTTTAGAAAATTATTGGTATCGTCAATCTTTCCGACCATTTCTGAAGCTAATCTTGTTTGAACTACAGCACGCTTGCTGTGCTCACCAAGTACTAAAATGTCTACTTGTTTTGTACAACAAAGCTCTTAGCATCTTTTTTGTGAAAGAGATTGAATAGAAAAGCATTTTGCAGCCTTGGCCAATGCTGTGTAATTCTTTCTGATGATAAGATTATAACATTTTTGAATACTTCTGAAGGAAACTTAGTTCAGGTAAAATAGGAACTGGAAGATGGCAGCTGAAAGGTTATGTAACTGCTAAACGATATAAACCTAAAGACTCTTATCATCCAGATATAATGCTGTTAATTCATATGAATTTTTGTCTTAAGTCTTGTATTGGACTTCACCTAGAATAGGGGGCTTCATTTTAGGAAAAAATTCCTGCATGTGAAAGTGCTCTGAAGGAGTGTGGGGATAAGGGCTAAGATTCCTATTTTCAATTGGATGACAAAAACCTTTTTTTTTTTTTGTTTAATTTAAAATCTGCTTTAAGATTCCTTTTATTACATTACTTCATTTTTTTTTGTAATCTGCTTTAGAGTCTTGTAAGTAAGGAAATCCTTCACGTCTGCCTTGAGGTTGTTTATCTTTCAGATGAAGATCATATTTTCTTTTTGAGTAATTCTTTAAAGGCAGATTTGAAAAGTAGCCCAAGTTCAACAGAGCAATCCAAAGAATCTCTGAACAGCCACTTGTCTGTTTGAAAGTCTGCAGACAGCAAGATATTCACTGATAATGGTAGTGAAGTGCCTGAAATTTTGCCACTGGAAGTGGTTCCAACTATGATAATCTTGTGACTTGCGTTACAGTTAAACTCTCCTGGGTTTCACAGCTGTCTGTCTGTCCCTTCACCTGAATCCTTTGAAGGGACTGGCAAGGAGGTGTGGTCAAAGTATATTTCCATCTTGAAGTTCAGCATGTGGCAGCTCAGTCATAGCTGCTTTAATCAAAAACATGAGTATGGTGGTGTCCACCTTTTATAAACTAGCCTATTGTTTGCAGCACATCCCAAGATGACAATTAAAAAAGAGACTGAACCAATCATCTGTACTCAAAAGGATGATTTAAGAGCTTGTGTTTAGAAAGTGACTTAAGTTTGCAATATTGTTTCACACAGTTGCTTTCAGGACATAAGGTAAACACCAAAGTCCAGAGAGTGGCAGTAATAAAGGTGAACCTCCCTCTTTAGCAGTCCCTACTGTCTGACTTAGTCTCTCTTTTCCCATCTGCACACCTGTAAATGTGATCCTTGGACAAGTTCAGTAGGTCCTTGAAGTTGTAGTATAAAAGAATTTTATACAGTGTTTGTTACCGTGTACGTCATGGCATTGCCAGTTTAGAAATTAATCCTCTAATCTTCTAGAAGATTCTTCTTGCATTTTTCTTTATGACTCAGCTAGAATCTATTTCTAGACAAATAAGCAGAAAGCCTACAGAAAATATGTTCAAGAACTAGGGATAATTTTACATGGCTATGATAACAAAAGTATTTTATTGCTTGACTTTAAGGATTGGCTAACAGTCATTAAATGATAATTCTGTAATGAAATTTAGTAAGCTTAGTAGTTTTATGAAGTGTATTTTGTGCCAGTGATGATGTTGGCATTGTTGGCATAGGCCACTGGAGCTGTGTAACTAAACCTCTTGGTTTCTGTTTCTAAAATATTTTTTTCATTACTGAGTCATAAACGTTTCTTCCTGACCTGAAATTTTGATCTAAGGTTCTCTTAAAATAATCTTTCTGAAGTTTTAGGAAGAAGAAAATAATTAAAGTATTAGAGGTGCATTTCATGCAGACATGTATCAAAATGTGTCAATTGTAAGGAAAGCAGCCAGTGATGTATCATTTTACAAGAAAAATAATCATAGCATTAAAACACAGCAGCTGCTTCCTAGGCAGGAGGAAAACTTCATATTTGTTCCCTAATGCCTCTTTGTATTTTGGCTCGATGCGTGGGCAGATCAGAAGTTTGTATGAGTAGAGGACAATAGCAGGTAGTTGCTGAATTCTCATTTTGGTTGATAGGTGTTTGCTCTTGAGTTTCCCTCCTGCCTGATTTAAAAGCACTGAAAGAGGGTGAGACTGCTCGCTTGTATGAGCCATCAGCTGTGGGGCAGTTGTCTGATTCAGGTTGGATAATGAGCAGCTGTTGGTATAGAGTTGATATGGGTGTTTCTAACAACGCTGTGTGATACCATCTAGCTCATGGCTTTTCTTTGTATCTTGCACTTTCTTGAGTTGTTTTTTTGTGGATTTTTTTTTTTTCCTGTGCAATAACTCATTCTTAAATGGTGCTCTTCATTGAAAGACAGGGAAAACTGAGAGAACAGTAGGAAAAATCTTATTCTTTCCCAGATAATGAAGAATCATCCTTGGTATTAGGCAAGCCTTTGTTCTTCACCATTCATTAACTCTTGGTTGCCTGTTACTTGATTGTGATTAGGAAAGCTGTCTCAGTAAAAATGACCCACCTTCTCTGTGCTCCAAATAATATTTGTGTTAGAGACAGTAGTATGTCTTTACTCTATTCGTGATACGAGTGCAGAGCACTGATAAGGCTATGGAAGCCTCTAACTCACACACAAATCTACAGCTGCGTAATTGTATATTACTGGCAGTAAAAACAAAGCAACACCCAACTTGTGTTTTGGATCACGGGTTAGGTTTGGATAACTGCTTGGAAAATTCAAGATTGCATTTGCACCAATGAAATAAATATGATCTAAACATTTAAATGAAAGTACGAAATCTTTTTATTCACTTGAGTGTCATCTAATTTTATTTAAAGTAAATGCTATGTAACTGATTTCTAATTGCTAATGGGGCATCATATCTACCTCCTATTTCCTGCTACCTGATCTGTTTTTAATACCTTGCTTAATATTACCACATGAAGCCATTAATCACAATGCCTGCCTTTCTGTTCAAAGAAAGTTCTGTTCTGCTTCAGAGTGAGACATGGTGATGATGAGTTGCAAAGCACTGAAAGTGACTGTGGGAACTGAGATCAAAAGGCTACTGGGTGGATAAGTATAAAGAGGTGGGCTGATTCAGCAGAGTAAAAGTGCATACCCTTATTCCTGGTTATTATTAGTGTTGGGTTTTCACCTGCCTCAGGTGAATTCCAGTTCATTCTCCAGCAGAGCTGTCTTCTGTCCCTTTATTCCTCCCTAAAATGCTTATTGGCGACCAGTTCACGTGTTCATCGAAGCAGTTTTTTCTGGTCCAGTGCCCATGTTTCATAACAGGAGAGTTGTCTTCATAATTGTTCCAAGGGCATCTTTCAGCTGAAATGTTGTGTACGTTACACTGTAATACTTGATACTGTTAATGTTTTTAAATAAATGAAGAATAGTGTTTGAATATAAAAACTTCTAACTGTGTTTTGGAGGGCTGGGAGGTGTTGCTTTTTGCTTTTTTATTAATATGTTCTACATAGTTATGTGAAAGAGATCACTCTTTTGTTAGTAGCTGTAATGTGTTGTGTTTGACTGTGGGCTCTTCATATGGAGATAAGTAGGGTAATTGGAGGAAAATGTGTCCCATAAAAGTAGAAGAAATGTACAAGTTTGTACACAAGGCAAAATTGCCTACAGCCTGGTGGGGTGGTTTTTTTTTTTGCATATGCCATTCATTTAAGAGAGTGGGAGGAAAAATAATCTCTGAGTCTGGTTTAGATATTAAATCAGTGCTTTTAAAATCAGTTTGTCAAAAGCAAAGAGGAAGAAAGTGTGCTTACTGTTCTTATCCTTGTGGAAATCATGGAGCAAAACTTAAAAGCTAATTTAGGATTAGGAGATAAAAAATCAAGGGCTTTTAAAAAAAGAAAAAAGGAGAAAGGAAAAAAGGTGGTAAACTATTGGGAACCAGTTGGAAAAACCAGAGTATATAGCAAAAGGATCCTGATAGTCCTGAAGTCCAAAGTCTGAATAGGTCTAAATGCTTCATCCTGCACTGTAGCAGCTAACAACTCAAAGTCTCTAGTAACTGTCAGAAATTTCTTGTGATCGCATATCAGCAGAATCTGCTCTGGAAAATCTCAAGTCTCTAATGTCAAGTCATCAATATACAGAGGAGTGCAGAAACCTAAAAATCACTTTCCTTCTGTGAAAGTTTCCTGCATATCAACCTGTTTATGGTCCGTATACTTGCATATAAGAATTGCTCTGAAAGAAATACTAGCTAGCTGTCTTGCTTTTTCCACGTTATGTAGCTTAAAAATAGCTAGTAAGATCTTGTCATTTGTTTCCAAGTGTAGGAAATGTTTAAGAAAATAACTGGAAAGGCTAAATCCTATGTGATTAGGCCACAATTTTTTGTATCAGTCCCCGATTCAAGTAAAGTAACTCTTCTCTGTCTGCCTAAGTCAGTGGTACATACCTAAGTAGAAACTTACCTTCTTGAGACTAATGGTCTTTATTCTGAAAGTGATTAAATGTCTGTTACATGGTTATAGCAATCCTTAATGTTCCAAAATACAAAAATCTCTACCCCAAACGCTTTTACATATGCTTTTTTTTTTATGCCATTGAAAACACACTGAGGTCCAGAACTTTCTACTGTGTTACTACAAGGGGTTTTTATACTGTTCTTGTATTTTGAAATTGGCTGTTTTTACTACATGTATCTTTATGTCTTAGCTCTCAGTATTCTATTTGTAAATTAATTGTGGCACAATCATCCCCAACTTGCCTTTTAAGAATAATGCTAATAAGCAGAGTATTGCTCCACAGAATGAAGAATGAATAAAGCTTTGTAGGAAATCTTTAATTTTTGTATTGGATCTTTTCAGTGTTTTAATACTCAGGCACCAAAACGTGTAGCTTTTATGGACTTCCCCAAAATACGTATAGGAGTTCAATTTTTTTATTAAAATGATGTTTATTTAAATGCAGATCTCCTTTCATCTGCATGTATCTTTGCTGCTGTTTTAGCACCAGAGGCAATGGGTCCTTTCTTAAAAAACCTGGGCCAAATCAGGGAATTGTCCCTGTGGAGCTGGAATACGTAAACCTCCATTTACGTCATGTTCTAAATTCAGTCCTAAAGAAGGGCGTGTTGGAAAATACAAGGCTGCCTATTAGTCTCTTCTCCAGGATGGAAAAAAGATAGTGTTCTAATTCTTATCATGAGCCCTGGAGGGGAAGGTGAATGGGTGGGCGAAACTGCGAGTGCTGGAAAGTGAAAGAGAGAGTTACTGGGAGTGGAGGTGAGAGTTTAGTGTATATATCTAGGTTCTGGTAGCTGCTCTTGGGTTTCTGGTATGCCAGATTTCTGTGTGATGCTAGCCAGATAAATATTTAGCTTGTGTTTCTTGGTGTAACGTTAATGCAAATGATCGTTGTATAGATTGGTGTTCCATGTTAACAAATAACACTACTCGGTGTTTAATGAAATGGTGTTTCAAAAACTGGATTGAAATATTTATCATCAAACAATGGGATTCTTCTTGCGAAGAGGAAGTCTTTGCTTTAGAGCTCAATGGCAATGACTCACTGTCAGACCAGATATATGGGCAGCTATGTTTTGTCTGTGAAAAGTGCCATAGTTATTCTTGAAAAATCACCAGGAAAATAGTTGAGGCCATATTTAAGTTTTTCCAGCAGCTGATTTTGCTGGAGAATAAGCACAGCTAACTTTCAAAAAAAAAAAAAAAACCAAATGCCAAAGATGAATCTGATTGTGCTTTAGAAAACAATTAGGACTCACACTTAATTTAAAAAAGAAAAAAAAAAAAAAAACATTACTGGTTTTATACAAGAGCTGCCTTCACTGTAGTGTGAAAAATGAACGTAGGCATTCTTCAGCCTGTGCAGAAATCCAAATTGAAGTGCAAACTTGTTCTTGCAAAATCTCTTCCTTGTTCATTGAAGCTTTCCCCATATTTTTCCAAAGCTGTTTGGATATGTAAGCTGCTGGCATAACAAATCATCAAGAATCAATCCACTGAGAAAACAGCTTTAATATTGAGCCCAAAGGACTTTATCAAGATTCAGCATTTTATATCTATCAACCAGGCTGTGAGAGGGGAAGAGATATCTGGCCTTCCCAGTGTTTCTTGGCAGAATTTTTGGGAAATGAACAAAAACCCCTCTACTTATGCCTGTTTGAATGAGATTTGTCCAAAATCACCAAACAGCAACCAGATAAGTATTATCAGCTTTTAGTGTGCTTTATTAATGTTCTTTTTAAAAAAGTGTTTTAGGAATGATGGATTTTTATGTTCCAGTAAATAAATGAAAAAAGTATTAAATATTTTGATACTAACTTATTAAAATTAGTAAATGAGGCAGTGATGTTCTGTTCATATTCAGTAAATACCTTAATATACTCTTACAGTAGCTACATTCTTAGTCAGTTACCTTGCAATGTAACAAATCGGAAGAGACAATTTAAATATTATATATTATTGTGTGCATAAGGATTCTTTAGTTGCATTTCTATCACTTTTGCATAACATCAAACAGGTGATACTGTGTATTCTGTTACTCTTAAAATTTTCTTCTTTTTCTAAAGATGCATCTAATTTTATGGCTAGAATCACTTGGTAACCACGCGATCATGAAGGTTACTTAAAATAAGTGAGAAACTGTGTCATGTGTTGGTTAGTTTATATGGACTTTCAGCCCATATAAACTTCTCAGTATTTGGCCACAGCTGGTAAGAATTCTTACAAAGAATTGTGAACTTGGTCAGACTTTTTGGTTGTTGGATATTAGATTGCTTGAAGTGTAAAAAAAAAAAAACAAAAAAAAAAAAACAAACCAAAAAACAAAAAAAAACCAAAACCCAAAACAAAAAAAAAACCACAACAACCCCCCTGCCCAAAATAAACAAGGAAAAAAAAACCCAAAAAACCAAACTAACAAATTATAAGCAACATAGATATGTGTATCTAATTCATTATTTTATCTTCATAAATGATTTTGTCAGGATTGGCTTTTTTTGTTCTGTGAAATTCAATGTATTTTTAGGTTTTACAGTGTTGTGTAAATGTCAGTTAGTAACAAATACTTTTTCTAAGAGATAATGACAATTATTCTTTTAAACTAAACCTGATTTTTAGGACCTTTTTGTTCCTGAGATTAAACATAAGATTTAGTCCCCTTACAGTGCTTCTGTACCTATTTCCCAGTATAAAGTTTTTGCACTGTAAAATATTAGCATCCAATTTGTTTAGATAACTTTCTTAATTTATCCTGGAACTGGGATGTGTTACTCATTGATACCAAGCTATGAAGATTAATGCAGATATTTACTTCTCTTAGAAGATCATATGCTTAGATTTCACTTGTTTAAATTTTGTATTCTCGAGAGATGTGTGCTGTCTTCTTTTGGAAAGTAACTGCTCCTTTTTAGATTCAGCAGTGTGGCTGCTGTGATATTACATGCTCAAAAATAATAATAAAAAAAAAAAGCCTTGTTACTGAAAGTTTACACCATCCTGTCTGCCAATGGCTTCTGGGTTTGACTCTATGACATTTGTATTAAAGAGCTTTTTCATTTTTTCCCCTGAGGAAAGTAAGTTAAGGTGGATGTTTTTAACGTTTTGGGGGCATATTTACATGTCCTGTTGAATATCCAGAATTCCCCTCTGATCTTGACATCTGCCTCTATCTCTTGCAAATAATCAATCAAAATTATTCCAAAAACCAGCAAATGACGTAGAGAGAGAGAGGTCAGCTTTGTACAAACAGTATTCGGAGCTCTTTATTATGAAGGATAAGTGTTAGTGGCACTGTTGCATGGGTCCAAATCATGTTACTGGAAAAAAGATAAATAATTGTAGTCTCACTCCTGAGAAATAAGGGAGCTTTGCATCTGAAGCACAAGACTTTGCAGTACATGGGGGGTTTTTTGTTTGTTTTGTTTGGCAGTTCTTAAAAAGGTTATTTTGATTTTATTAAAAAACACAGCATCTTTACTTCTGCCAAAACATTGTTCTGAGTTATTTCTGCAAAGGCTTTCACAATTTGGCCAATATTGTACAAATCAAGTTTGCTGATTAGAGTAGAGCAATGGTGAGAGCTGCTATGATTCTTCTAGGTTTTAAAAAGAACTGAGTACAGAGAATGATGATAGAGACTCTGGTCAATAGCAAACAGGACATGTTTGAAGCCTACTACCACTGTCACCTTGTTTGCTGTCACTGTTTTGAGAAGTGAGTGGGTCAAGTGGGAAGGGAAGCAAAGATTTAAGGATTCAATAATTTATACTTTTTTTTCTGTCTTACTATCTCTTCTGGTCTATCCATTTCTCCCTCAAGAAATTTAAGCTGTTTACTTTAGTATCCAGCTGTAGTCGTCTCTCCAAAGGCTTTTACTTTGGATTAGGAAAACATTTTATTATATTGACTCCGGGGGTGGGGTGGGGGAAGCCTCTGAAAAAAAGGGAAAGAAATCAGTCCAGTTGCAAGCAAACGGTGGGATATTTCTATTTTTGTAACTGTAAATGGTCTTCATCTGCACCTCTGTCTTATCCAGGAGTATTGAGAGCTGGTCAAGCAATAGAAAGCCATCACCATTCTCTTCAGAGAAAGGAGAAACTAAAGATGTTCTCTGTGGTTAGTGGTCTACTGCAGTTTGGTAATGATAATTTTAGAGGGAAGGATGACAAATAATTCTAAGTATGCTGTTAATAAGGTATTAAACTATTAAGGAGTTTGAAGAGCTTTGTGAAGCACAATAGACAATATGTTGAAGCGTGAAATTCAAGTGCAAAGGTGGAATGCTAATTCATAAAAGAAAACTTTTTTCAGGATGTGGTAATTTGGCATTTATTTTCACAAAAGGTCAGAGACAATTGCTGTGATTGGATTTTGAAAAGTTTTAGCAATTTGTGACAGCACAAGTTTGCATGCTATAGGTGCTGAAGTTAAAGCGGAATTCATATCTTTAAAAGACAAGTGTCTTCTCCCTGTGCAATGTCACACCTACGGTTTTTCAACTTTTTTTTCTTTGGCTCTCTGTCTATGTTCTTATGGACTATTAATCTATAGTAACTGATTAAAATGATATTTCAGAAGCTTCAGAGAGGCAAATTGTACTTTTGACACCTAGAAATGTCAGTCACTAATTTAAAGCATATGGAGGGTGTTAGATTAGCCCTGCCACTAGTCTAGGTGTAGAACCCCACTTGTGTAAGAATATGTGCATGATCTGATGAGAAAGAAATTATTATTTTTCTTTCTAGCTATATATTGCCAATATGTCTGCTTCCATAGAGAGGTTTTTTGTTTCCGCAGGAGTTATTCCAGGCTTAGCATATCATGCATTGAAGCAACCTGTGCTGCCAAATTTTGGTTTAGATTCATATGAATAAGGCTTAGCCAGGAGCCTCTAGAGTGCAGAAATGAAGGGGAGAATTTAGTCTTCTGACTAGCAGTAGACTTGTGTTTTCCTCTGTTTCCTGAAGTAGTTGATGAACTGGATTTGTGTCCTGGGCAAATGACCTGGGCTTTTAAGCATACTGAAATTTAATTTGACTACTCATACTCACGGAAAGACTACAGTTGATCCAACTCTTACTGAGCATGTTTGCACAGTAAATGACAGCATTTAACTTTTATGGCACAAACTCACCTCTGTGACTGGAAGTATTGCAAGAGAGTGATAAAAATACCAAGTGCTTTTCAGTACGATATCCTGCAGTAGCGGGATATATTCACTAAAAATAGATTGTGTGGTGTATGACTTCATGAAGAAGCATCAGTTATCACCAAGAAAACAGATATCCAAGAAACATATATCTTCTTCCTATTGTAAATAGGTGAGGTGGTACGGATGATGCTTTTACAGGCTTATGTGTGAGATGTACACTGCATATCAAAATTACTTGTCTGTTTTAGACCCTTGTTAGTTGCAACCATCCGTACTTCATTTAAACATTTAGTAGTACAAAGGGTTACTTTCTCTGAATCACAGAAAGGTCTCCTCAGTAACTCTGGACACACTTAACACAACTTCTCAGGTACTTAAGGAAAAATATAAGCATTATTTACAAGTGTACCTAAAATTTCTTTTATTGTTGCAGGTTATTTTAGTATCTGCTAACAAGCTGACTCGATATATAGAACCATGCCAACTAACAGAAGATTTTGGAGGAACTCTCACCTATGATCACATGGATTGGTTGAATAAGAGGCTGGTTAGTTTTTCGGGGGTTTTTTGATTTGTTGTTTAGTTTGGGGTTTTGTTTTTTTTAATGTCTCATTCTTGAGCCATGAGTTTTTATTTGTGTAGGAACTGCTAAGTGTGTAGAAATTGCCACATGTGTAGTAGTGCAGTTCAAATGCATGAATAGCCTTATGGTGATAATTAACACTGGATTTGTGCAAGGGATGATTAATGTAATTAATTTGTTGAACCAACAAGTTACTTAATGAAGCTCTCTTGTAGACCCTCACTCTAGAAGAGCCTGAGTGTATGGCATAGTCACTACAAAGAGAAATTATTTGGCTGCTGATAGGAGAAACTGAAAACAAGGAGGAAATACTTGGACTCTGCAGATCTTCCGAGGTTATCTCTTAGGCTTTAGTTTCTCTGGATGAGAGACAGGTTTTAAACTGTCCTACACTAAAACCTCTGTCAGTGCAGTTTCCCCATTAAATACAGAGATCCCGTCAATGTCTAGGAGCAAATACACCCCAAATTCATTAATGGACACAGATTGTTTAAGCAACTGTTGGTATGCATAGCACTCCAGAATGTTTTTAATTTGTTCTTCAGAGATACTTGTTTTTCAGTCACTTAAATTGAATTTTCAAAAAGAAATATTTAATCTTCAAAGAAACCGCGTGTTCCTTTCCCATGTGATCTATTCTTAAAATGCGCATGTCCATCTAGGATCTCCAGTCTGACTATACAGACCTAGTTATCTGAGATCCTATAATCAAAGAAACTGATAAGGATATTTCTATAGAATACATTTTTCTTTTATCTTAGTTATTCATTACAATATAGCCCATATTAGTGGTGATTAAAAGCTGGAATCTTCACAAAGTCGATTATTTTAATGCATTCAAGTGAGCTGTCAGATGCTTGTGTAACATGCCTTGATTCTCTAGCATTATTCTTCAGATTTACTTAAAGGCTTAAATGAAAATGTAGAATAAATATGTCCATATGAACTTACAGGTTTGCAGAAATCTCAGTTTTTCAGTATTTAATAATTCAGTCTATCTTCATTATATTCAGTGCAACATTTACTGTCTGCCTAAGGAATCTTAAGCGCTGCCTAAGGAATCTAAGCGCTCTTAAGCGTTCCTTGAACAAAACGGTATTTTCTACTCTTTCTACCCTACCATCTGAATGTTGGGAAATAATTACACTGTGTAAAGATTGAAGTATTCTAACAGAACTAGTGGATAGATTTGCACTGATGCCTTCAATACTGCAACTTATATGTCATTTCTTAAATTAAAACTTGCCTTTTATCTAGGTATTTGAAAAGTTCACAAAGGAATCAACATCCTTACTGGATGAGCTTGCTCTAATTAACAATGGAAGTGATAAAGGAAATCAACAAGAAAAAGAGAGGTTTGTGATTTGCTTTTTGGAACCAATGCTTTTGGATTACAAAATTTCATTGGAAATCCAAACTACTGAAAGTATGATATGCCTTAAATATTTTGAAATATACAAAGAAATTCTGAAAGATTGTAATATAGACTACAAAATTCATCAGTGTGTGTAGATGGATGCTCATTTGTCTGTTGACTACATGCAGCTGAACTTTTGATACAGTGAGATGAAAAAGTGAGGACGTTACTGAGTAAGGAAAGAAACATACAGCATAAAGTAGGTCTGGCCTTAGCTGAAGTTTTTAGTGCTACTGTAATACAAATTATTAATATGTTTTTTACTTTAAGTAGTTATTAAGCTTATTATTAATAATGTGTTTGTTGTTTTGTTCAAGATCAATAGATTTGAACTTCCTTCCATCAGTTGATCCTGAGACGGTATTGCAGACAGGTATAGTAAGTCAATAAAAAATAAAAATAAAATAAATAAAATTAAAAAAAATGTTGGTCAATAAAGTAACATTATTCATTTCTAAGCCCCAAATGAAAGCATAGAGGGCAAAATAACTATCTTACACTGTGAAGATGGCTAACAAGCTTATCAATTAATGTAATCTTTGTTAGGTTAAAAAAAGTGATGTTAACAAATGGAAGAACTCCAAATGTGTCTTTTTAAATATAGCTTTTAATAATCTTGATAACATCTTCTTGTTATTACCATAATTAATACATTTAATTTTGAGAATATGTTGTTTCTAGATGATGTCAATGTGTTGGCCTTATAGAATGAATTTGTCTTGGTAGCCCCCAAATAGTTACAATACATATAGCATTTTCCTACACAATTCTGATAATTTGTGTCAGCCTAGTTCTGACCTGGCCATCTGTAAAAGTGAAGAATGCAGTCTTCTGACTCTTCACTGCTTGGATTCTCCCTTCAACATTAAACAGTTTGGGGTTCTTTGATTGAAATGTTTTGCGTGGTTTTTTTTTTTTAGGGTAAATTTCCTATTGAAAATAATGTATAATAGAGTGTTGATTAGGAATGGAAATTCGCTTAAAGATTTGTGCCTTTGTGGAATAGGAAGTAATTCATAGTGTTACGGTGGTGATCAGAGTCTGAGTGCTCAGAATCTGTATCTTATAGCCTCCTACAAACTAATGTGTGGATCACATGTAATATTTGCCACAGAGAACTAGTGGCTTTATATGCTCTCTGCATAAAATTTTACCTTATTTAGATGTGGGATAATATTGTTCGAGTTAAAAGGTGAAACAGTAGCTCCTTGCTGTGGTCTTTAAAGTTTTTAAAATATGAAGTGTCTGTAGACACTGTCACTAGATTTTAGTCTAATTGTGTATCCTCCTCTGATGGTAAAACTTTTGGACAATACGACACTTCAATTTTGTGTTAGCAGATGGCTCCCAAGAACATTAGTTTATATGCATTCTGTTTTCTTAATTATGGCATAATTAATTTTTTTTGAGCTATGAAGTTTAATAACTTTCATTAAATCATGGGAGTTCCTAAGAGGCAACCTTTCTCTTTGTTAGATTCACTGTTTTGAAAGCTTGAGAATAAAGAATAAACTTTCCCCAACTAAACTTTTCCATCTCTTAAGGGTAAATATGAACAAACTGAGGTTTTAGATGAAAGGCTTCTGTCTTCCACAGTTACAAGTACTGTTGCTTTCTCGTGCTTCAAATCCACATACAAAGTATAGTTCTTGGAATTTGATAAGAATCTAGTTTAAAAAAAGGTTTTCGGTTGAAAACATTTAATCCTTACTGCTGAAACAATACCATAAAAATTCAAAATTATCCCAGTAGAACTATGACTTGTAAAAGCCTTTAAAGTCTGTTTGCTCTGCAGCTATCTGTTTGCAGCCTAGTATTATAAAAGATGTTTATTTCCATAGTATGGCAAAATGGATTTGAATTCTTAAGATGTGTTCATTTCACAACAATATATGCTGAGTAATTTAAAGTTGGTTGCTGCAATCTCCAAAGCCCCCGGCATTTTGATTGTCTAGATGATACCAGTTGAATTTAGAGTCTATATTTCTGCATTTTCCTTGAGGTATTACAATTACTATCCTTGTGGTAATTTTTTTTTCTTTTGTTGAACTGGTAAGTTACCATTTAAAGACCTGCAGAACCGGTGATATGGAACTGGGAGATTTTCACTTTTATACCAACATTTCTTTAGTGACTGAACACTGTTTTATTAACTTGTTCGTTGAGCTTTTGGGGAACAAATTGATGATCTGGGTTTACTGGTAGTATGGTGTTTACATCCTGAAAACTTTACCACAACTTAACAATAACATTCTTCAAACAGTTTAAATAGAGGATTAAATAATCAAAACATACTAATTTTGCATCTATGAAAACTGTTACACTCTAGAGAGTCTGTACCCTGTTGTTGTGCTTAAGAACACAAAGAAAAATGAGAAAAAAATATTGATCAAAATACTTAGTATTCAGCTCCACACTTTCATAGGAAGTTTTGTACTTGCTATAAAAATCCTGAAAGATAACAGAGAAATTATATGCTCAGTTTGTTAGTGCTTCTACATCATTCATTTAATCTAAGAATATGAATTGTTTGAGAGAAATACTTTGGATGCTACACAGTATTTTGAAGTGAACCAGAATACTTACAGTTGTTTCGGTCTTAGAATTGTGCTTTGCAATTTCTTCTTTACATTAATCAATACTATTGTCAATATAAATGTTAGGTGCCGTATCTCTTTTATATATCTAAAATAAAATATACCATGTGATTTCTACGCTATTTTATGGCTGATAAAACTGCACAAACTGTGCCCAGTGCTCTGCTTGAAATGGTATCATTAAATGTGCCCAACTCATGACAGATCATTAGCTGCAAAAATGTACCACTGGATGGTCTAAAAGCAGGCATTGATTAATAGTAAGTTTTTGCTTGGTTTTGAATCTAAATTAACTGCATCATTATATGTGTTCCTCAAGGTCATGAGTTACTATCTGAGTTACAACAACGTCGATTCAATGGTTCGGATGGAGGGGTATCCTGGTCTCCAATGGATGATGAACTGCTTGCTCAGCCACAGGTGATGAAGCTGCTAGATTCACTCAGAGAACAATACACCCGCTACCAGGAAGTCTGCAGACAACGTAGCAAGCGCACGCAACTAGAGGAGATTCAGCAGAAGGTAATGCAGGTAAGCTTGGAGTTGTTCTTGATTACCATGAGCCAGTGGCTTGAGGTCAAGCCTCAGACTGTTTCCTGCAAAACTAAGAGTCAAGAGGCGAGAGCTTCATGCCTCCTTTCACTCCTCAAACTGCAATGTGCTACTTCCATTTGATACTTTACATTGTGGCTACCACAGTAACTTTCCAAAGGCTGTTCTGGTACGTGGGGGTGATTAGAAATGCGCTATCTTGCCATCATGCTGAAGAACCTTCACGTTGTCCCTTTGTTGCGTACTGTGGCAGTGTTACCCCTACGTTGCCAGAGGGGCAAATGTCTGACCTGTTAGCGAAGAGAGGAATGCTCACAAATGAGACACGTTTGACTGTAATTTTGCATGAGTTGGAAACCGTCTCCTGCCCGTGTTGTTTTAAGTTCCTGTTATTGAAGATAAGCCATTATATATTCCTTTATTTGTCTAATGCTTGGTGTTTTAACTAAGTTAAAGTGATTAAACTCTCTGTATTTCAAGGGTACCCTGACAAGAATGAATACAAACCTTCCTAATCAATTGTGTGTTAAAGGTCATAATAAATTGGTTTGGTCCTTTGGAAACAGGCATGTAATTAGCACTTTTAAAGTTTTCTCGGCAGGGTCTCAGTAGAGAAAATCAAGAAAATGGAATTAATTTATTCCTCTTGTGTTTATTACTTAAAATTAGATTTATGTGTTTTCAAGCTTCTGTGTAGTTTTGAATACGCAGAAATGAAATGGATATTGCTTTTAACCTCTCAACATTGACATTTCTAATGCATGAGGAGTGCAAGTCAAGTACTTGCACTTCACAGTGTTCCAGGTATGGGTAAAAATAAAAACTAATCAACCTTGTTATTTCTAGTAGTGAAAATATAAATCTACTGAGGGAAATTGTTTTCAGTTACGTAGTAGTTCAGATCATTATAAAAAAAAAAAATTAAAAAGCAAATGTAATCTTTTAATATGTTGAGCTGGAAATAATAAAAATATGTAAGTGTTGAAAATAGTACTGTATAGAACATATTAGCACAGACGTGGGTATAATCAGGTGAGATATTTTTTTTCCTGTGTTAAAATTATAGTGGTTGAACAAGATTTGCTGATTGAAATGAAATTTGTAATGTACTTTGGCAAATTGACATTGTTAATGCATTTAAATAGACCTGTTTACTGGGATAGCAGCCTCGTTTTGCAATATTTTTATTAGAAATAGTTATTTGTTTGCTCCGTCTACGCTATGGATGCTACATAGTAAGAGGACTGAGTCTTTGTGCACAGGAAAAATGTTTTGCTGTTGTACCAAGCTAATCAGTTTTATAAAGTGCATTTAAAAGCTCTCTAAATGACATGCAAATGTATTGGAAAAACTTATTAAATCTGGAAATTGATTTAGTTTCCATTTGGTTTACGGGAGAAAACTAGGCTAACAGAGAAAAGTAACAAGAGAATGATGGACTGGAGGGAACCAGGAGAGGCAGAGTGCTGTGGAACTTATTTTGCCAGAACAAACAGAAGTTGCAATATAACATGCTCGCAGTATTTTCAGTTGGAATGGGAGTGTACATAGAAAGTTTTTCCCTTGTGTTGCTGATTTTTTTTTTTTAGTGTTTTATTTCCTGCTAGCTTTCATTACAATTCATTCCTATGTCAATCTTTTTATAGTTTCTTATATTGCTAACCATTCCTGGCTTGCTTTTGTGTTCCTGTTTCATTTTTCACTATTTACTGCTTTTGCTCACTGTGAAGTGCTTAGTTCTTACTCCTGTCTCAAAGCCCTCCTACCCATAACCACCTCTCTTCCCTTGTGCCATCAGTTTCCTACCCTCTCTTTTTAACTACCGCTCTTCTCTTCTCTTACATAGTTTTGTTTCCCTTTCCTTCCTCTTTCATTCTGCAGCGTAAAGATGGCAACGATTTGCCGACGTTTTCTGATGAGCAGTTCTGCTAAACAGGCTGCTAATGAGCAGCTCTGTATGTTACGATAAATTCTAGCTTTGTCCCTCGGTAGGCAGAGGTGTGGCCCACGGTCACAGTGATGCAGTAGTTGCTGGAAACTTGTAGTGGGGAGGTGGTCTTGGTCGGAGAGGGCACTGCGAAGCAGTAGTTCTTGCACGCTGATTCAGACTTGCATGAGAACTGTCGTTGCCCCATGTGAAGAAATGCTGAGGTTACAGGGGGACATCTGGGTGCCTTCACTTCTAGGTCCATTCCATATTTAACCAGCTGCAGCTGTGCAGAGGTGCTGAGCACAACAGGAAGTTTCTCTTTACACAAAAAGAACTTAGAACTGTAGAGTCTTAGTTTGCCCTAGAAATGATAAAAGTAAGGAAGATTCAGGACACTACTGGAACAAAGAATATACGCTCTGAATATATTCTGGGGTGGGTGAAAATTGGGGGTGGGAAAACACAGACATGATGACTAAAAGGTGGTGTGACTTGAGTGCCCTTCTGTAATGGTGGTGGTCATTCTTGATTACTGTTGCAATGCAGCCTAGCAGCTCTAGGAAAATGGTCCAATGAGTCTCTTTTTCGTTTGTCTTCATGGTTATGGTGTTACATTTTGTATTGTATTATATTTCCTGAAAAAGTGTGTGAAGTTGTTCTGTCATCTTTGTTTAAACAAAAGTCATGTTAAAGAGAGGAAGCTGGCTTCCTGTGCTTTTTCATTAAGGTTCAGAATGTGGGGGTATTTCTGCATTTCCTTACTTCAGGACTCCACTCCTGAAGTGTAATTAGTAAGTGACTATTGCTCTAGGTTTCATCACAACTGTTACTGTTTTCTAGATATTTAAAAATTTATGATAAAATTTTGCCATGGATATCATCTGATAATTCAAATGTGTATAAGGAACCCAAAATTTGAGATACTTTACTTTGCTTTCAATAATACCAACATAAAATGAAATAGTTTCAAAATAATAATAATAAAAGAAATCCAATATTCTACTCCAAAATTATATTGCCATGACCCTACAAAGATTTCTGCAAAGGAGATTCCATGAGATGTGGCCATTGAGACTCTGTAAGAGGCTTTTGTTATTTGAATAGAGCAAGTTGAAAGACATAAATATGAAACACCAAGTTGTTGTGTAAATTTAATTTTGAAATAAGTACGTGTCCTGTGCTTGAGTGTTAATATAATCAGCAAAATAAGAAAAAAAACTCTCAGGTGTGAAGCTGAATACAGCTGCGCATTGTCATTCACTTAGGCAAAAAAAAAAAAAAAAATTCTTGTTTGAACATGAGTGGTCCATTATCAAGAAAATTGTGTTTTAAGCTCTTTTATTGACAGAGATATGAAGTAACAAGTATGTATGTGACAAATCTTTTGCTAGCTGCCACCTGCTTTCATGGAGCTTACAGGCTAAGGTTGATGAAAAGTAGCTTCTACTTAAAGCTTTTGAAGATGTGAATGGATTCAACAAAAAAGATTTCTACAGATCCTAGGATTTTTTTTTTTTCATAAACATATACTTACTTTGAAATATTTCTGCTTATGTTACAAAATTCTTTTTATACCAGTTTTTGTGTAATTGATTTGCAACTTTTATCTTTGTCATCTTTATCTCATTGACAGGTAGTCAATTGGCTTGAAGGACCTGGATCAGAACAGCTAAGAACCCAGTGGGGAATAGGTGATTCAATTAGAGCTTCACAAGCTTTGCAACAGAAACACGAAGAAATTGAGAGTCAGCACAGTGTGAGATTTCCCATACCCTTTTCAAGTAGCAAAATAATTCTAAGTACATGCAGTTATGAGCAATGTAATTTGGTTATTAATATCTAGGAATTTTGCATAGTACATGATTTTATGGGTTACAAAGGAAAGTACCTGATCAGTTTAAGAACATAATATGGTCATTATATGTACGTGTTATTTATTTTGTTTTCCGGTATGGAAAAATACTGATTTCTATCTGTGATTTTTCTTGTTTTTATTATGTTACAACTGTTCTTAAATTTTAATTTTGAGTTTGAGGAGTAAATTTCCTTTTTCCTCCTTGCCAAAATGGCTGAGAAGTCCTGTACTTCTCAGGTGAGTAAGTTACTAATTCTGTCTTTATTAAACTACATTTACTGAAATGAAAGCTGAAATTAATGAAAGCTGAAACTGGCTTAACGCTTTCATTAATCGGGACTTAAGGTATGGTTTATGTACATAATGAAATCTTGAAAAAAGATTTTAAAAAAAGAGACCATAAAAAAAATAGACTGTTTTGTAAATCTACTGACTTGATGCCTTTGCTTCTAATTTTGAAGACTTCCTAAGGTTCAGCAGAACTTTGTCTTTCTCTCAGATGATTAACTATAATTGGGATATGAATACTCAATGTTCCCAAAGGGAGTGCTGGTCACAGTGCTTCTACTCTTTTCTGACTTCCCTTGATGTAGATATTGACAATTCTCTTCACTAATGGTTCTCTCCATTAAGTTCCCCTTAACAGTCATGACAAAGAAAGTAGTCACTGGGTTATAATTTTTCTGACATAATTTAGAAAAAAAAAAACCAATCCAAACCTTTAGTCTGAGAAACAGTGTGCCCTAGACTACACTGGTTCTATTGACTACATCTCTACTGAGTAGTTTTCTTGCTCAGCTGCAGAAGTGTGTGTTGAAGGTGTGTCTGTTTGGTCAAGTGAATCCCATCTTCTCTGTCTTCTTGTTGATTTAAGTTCTTCAAGCAATGTTCTACTCTGCAAATCCGTACTTTCTGAAGTGTAAAACATCTTACAGTTAAAGTCATAATTGAAAAGGGAAAAAAAAAAAAATCCTCTGCCTACTTTATTGACAAAAATAATTTTGAATAACTTTGTCATATTAGCACTTCAAACTGAAAAGAGCAAACAAGATTTGAATATACTTTGTTCTCACTTGGATATCTGTAATGGAGAACTACGCTTTAGCTGGGGCTAAGTACAGTCCTTGAAATCACTGAAATCCCACTGAAGTTTGCAGGCTGGCCTACAGTCTGCTTATCGCTAAAGCACTGGCAAGGTGGATGCTGCTTGGTTCTCAGATGTTGGCAGGAGTTTGTAGAAACAACAGTCAGAAAAATTATTTTTAAATTCATACCGAAAGAAGTAATTGGGAGACTGCTGGCCTACCTTCAATTTAGATGCCTGTTTATAAATTAAAACCACTTTTTGACGACAGCACTGAAAAAATGTGCTTGCCTTTCTCTTTGATTTTTTTTAAACATCTCATAATAACTGTGTACTCTTCCTCTTTCATTTTCTTTCCTAATAATTGAATTGACAGCTTGTATGCTTGCTTTCTTTCATCGTCTCCTATTTATTTATTATTTCTCTTTTGAAGATACTTGCAAAAATATTTCATTTGTTTTAAAGATAGACGTTTTTTACTTCAACTTACTCCGAAGTGAAAAAATAATTTTCTTAGGGTGTTTTTTTGTTTGTATTTTGTTTGTGTGTTTGGGGGTTTTTGTTTGTGTTTTGGGTTTTCATTTTCTGACTCCTATTCATGAGCAATGTACTAGAGCTGTTATTTTTAAGCAAATGTTGGCCTTCTCTCCATGGTTTTGAGCTGTCATGTGTGGCTGTGCCTGATTTTCCTCTATGGAAAGGATCAGAAACACACTTCTTATATATGGTTTGCCAGTCTCTTAATTTCACTGATAGCTTGGCCAAAATCAATTACTGCAACTGTTTTACTTTAATGCTAAAAGTAAAAACTAAAAATTACTAATCTAAATTTTTTGTTTGACTTCTCATAGTATAGCTTACTTTTCACACTTAATAAGCTAAATTTGTATGTTCAGTGTCTAAAGGTGATAAGAGTTGTGTAAACTGAGTTTATTGAACTTGTATATTTGTAGCACATGTGTGTCAGTGGAAGATGTTTCCATATTATGTCATTTTAGTTGCCCTTTTAGGGTAGATGAAAAATTTATTCTGCTCTTAAATTTTTGGCCGATTGCTAATTGAACTTTTTCTTTACTTTTTTTTCCCCTCCTTGCATCTTTTCGTACTCTGTTTCTTCCTGTGAGCAGATGGTAGAGAAGGCTTTGGGTAAAAAGAAAAAAAACATTCAGAATATGGATATTTATACTCTTTTGCATGCTTTGTAAATAAATGATGCAAAAGCTGAAGGCATAATTTAAAAAAATTGCAAACATCCCAATGGGAGTGTGACAAGAATACTAATTAAATCAGATATTTTAGGCCAATAGATGGTGCTATTCCATCGTGTTAGAAATGCATGGAGCATTTGAAGGTCACTTTACTGTAGGCCAAAATAAAAGCTGTTGGACAAACATGTTTTGTTTTACAGGCATCTCAGTCATGCAAGATGTGAATGTGATCTTGATATATCAAGTAGCTTTAAATTTCCCAGAACTGTTAAATATTTGAACTTTTTTTTTTTTTTGCAAATATACCAGCATGACAACATAACTAACTCCTATGTAGATATTCAGTAATCAAAGCATTTGAAAAGCAAATCTGCACATTTTGAATTGAGTAGTATAAAGCTTTCCTTAAATAAGAAACAAGGATCATTTTGAAGTTTCTGTTAATGGATACTCAGTTTTATTCAGAAGATAGAGATTACTTCCACTTTGTCAACAGGACTATATTTTTTGAAAATATTTTTTAAAAAATTATTCCTGGTTTCAATCATGTCACTGAAAGTAACACCTAGATAGTCTTATGAACAGTTTTTTGTAATAGCTTACCACTTGCCAAAACATCTTTTGCTTTGGTAGAGCACTATAGACATATAAGTATTAGAAATATGTTTAAAAACAGTGGAATTCCTCTGTCGGTTCAGTAAAATAGTTTGAGTGGGAGTTTGCGCTGGGAGCTAGTAGCCATGCCTTATGATCTTTCCACCTTTCTGCACCATTTTTTTTTTATAGTACAGAACATACATTGATGTATTGAGCACTTTTGGAGTTGATTTGAAATTAGGAATGTTTTTTCCTCTCGTATGAGATTTCATAATTACTGTAAGCTGTAATAAGATTCTTTTAAAATCTATTTATTAGTCTGCAGTTAGGTGTGTGCCATTTTAAGAGAAATAGAATTGTTTTGTATTATTTTAATGCTTAATTTTTCTTGTGTTTGTAGGAATGGTTTGCTGTTTATGTTGAGCTTAATCAGCAGATAGCAGCCCTTCTAAATGCAGGGGATGAGGAGGACCTTGTGGAACTGAAAGCATTGCAGCAGCAGCTGAGTGACGTGTGTTACCGGCAGGCCAGTCAGCTGGAATTCAGACAAAATCTATTACAAGCAGCACTGGAATTCCACAGTGTTGCCCAGGATGTAAGTTTTTCTTTTAAACTTTTCACAGTCTCACTTGCCAATGTGTTATTGCCTTAGTATTATAGATGTTGAATACACTGGAAAAAAATCTAGGTGGGGTGCTGGGAAATATAATCTCACTTGGAAAATGTCATAAATTTTCATTTACTGTAATTGAAACATTGAGAAGTGGATTTCCCTGTTTTGAGGAGCGAAGTGCCTTGTAATATGTCCTGTATTTCAATAGTATTTTAAATAAAATGGCTACTAGCTCCCCCCCCTCCCCCCCTTGTTAGAGGCATATGCATTAATTAAACCGCGATTTGGTGTAGTTCTCATAGTTCCTTTTTTAAAATGCCATTTATTCCTTTCTGTCAAAAAAAAATATCTTGGCTTCCTCTCATCTGGGGATGTATGTTCTTAGTTATAGACAGGTGGGTCATTTATCTTTCACCTTGATTTCATTTCCTATAGTTGTAAAGAGAAACTTCTGAAATGATAAACGTTTGGAAATTTGTCAAAATATTGCAGACCCACCCATGAGAAGCTCAAACTTCTTTTGTAAATATCAACATTTATGTTGTTATTCATTGTAGTTGTCACAGCAACTGGATGGCTTACTAGGAATGTTGTGTGTAGATGTAGCACCAGCAGATGGAGCATCAATTCAACAAACTTTAAAACTACTGGAAGAGAAATTGAAAAGTGTTGGTAAGCAAAAGATTTCTGCATTTCAGGTACACACATTCTAATGAATGTATTACAGGGAAAACCCTAGTAATCCCACAACCCCCTTTAAAAAAAAAAAAAAAAAAGGCAGAAAAAATAATTTCTCTCTCTTCTCATTCCTAGCTAAGTAATGCTCCACCTAACTATCTTTGACTTGCTTATCTTGCTTATGCTATCTACTGTATAGTTGTTCTATCTGGGAAAACGATTTGGAAATATTTTAACTGTTTTACATGTAATATATATTTTTTATATACCATTATCACACATTTAATCTGTAAACAAACTGCTTCTCCCCCCCCCCCCCCCCCAAATCGTCCTTAGTATCTTGGAAATATAGTGTTTACATGATCTTTTTGTCTCCGGAACTGACCCCTTGATGATTGAGATTGTTAACATATACATTCAAAGCTATACAAAATACTCAGTACAAGCTCTACCCACTCTAAAACTGAGTGGATAACAAAGTGGCATGTTTAAGGTTGTTACAGTGTTAAGCATATAGAATATTTCAGTTGGAAGGGACCTACAATGATCATCTAGCCCAATACTTTGTTAGGGGAAAGAGCTTTGAAACAAAATCATACATGGTAGAAGTAGTTATGATTGGAATATAACAGTTGCATACGCATACACATTGAGTACAACAGATGCATAAACTAGATATTCCCTTAAGAAAACAGATAGTAGAGCTGCCAATAATAGATGTAACAGCAGATTCTAAGGGTTGGCATATTTCAGTATAGAAAAATGTATCAGCCGTATCAGATGTATTATAAAGCAGTAACTTCTGCCAGCCACGGAAGAACATTTAGACTACAACTGCTTAGCAGTGATAAATACTTTAGGTATTGTGCAACTGTGTGGATGAAAGATGTTAATTAGCTATTTATATGCTGAAAACTTAATACTCACTGTCAGCTTTTTTATTCCTTTTCTTGTTATCTGCTAGGTCATAAAATAGCAAAGCCTTCTTCATTAACATAGACAAATGCTCACTCCAACATAAAGTTGGAAAGGGCAGTGAAAGACATAATAATGTCCTTTGCACTCTACAGCCTTCCATCTCAGATTCTGTTGCATTTCATATCTCTCCTTTGGGGAAAAAATTAACAAATTTGTAAGAGTGACCATTGACTTTTTTCTTTCTTTTTTTCTTTAGACTCAGGCTTGCAAGGTTTGCGTGAGAAAGGTCAAAGTCTTCTTGATCAGATATCTAATCAGGCATCCTGGGCCTATGGAAAAGATGTAACCATAGAAAACAAAGAAAATGTGGACCATATCCAAGGAGTGATGGAAGATATGCAGCTTAGAAAACAAAGGTAATAAAAGTTCTAGTCATTAGGATTTCCTATGCTGATAGGTTACTAGAGATGTATTTTTTTTTTTAAAGATACTATTTTGCTTTATCTTCAGTTAAGGGATATAATACAACTGTAACTTATATTTGTGGTATATTTAAATAGGACAGAAGCTTCCCTGTTGGAGCATATTCCTAAATCCAAGCATCTTTTGTGTTTCAGAACTGAATGGAGTATTTGAGTGCTTTTCTGTACTTGTAAATGCTCAAGAATTATACATTCCTTTTGTATGGAGTTACGGAATGGATGCAAGAGGCATCTTTTATATGTTAGCAGCTTGAGATGTACAAGTACAGTAGTGATAATGGCTCTAAAATTACGTATTAATTATGTACTGACTTGTTAATCCTCGTCTTTTTCACAACCTCTGTCCTTTGAGCATGGCATTTTCACCTCTGAAGATAGGAAGAATGAAGATGGTGTTGGGGGTACAGGGTATAAAATGGAGGCACATAGTTCAGTTTCCAAAACTCCCCCCAAAAAAAACATTTTGAAAAAAGAGTGGGGAATGACATTGTAGTAGGGGAAAATGCTGTGGAGAGTTGAATTTGCAAGATGCATTTTGCTATCATCCTTTTCCTCCAAGCCTTTCATTGATAATTTTTTCTTAAAGATGTAGGAGTACTAGATTGGCTTTAGTACTACATTTTTTTTTTTCCTGGTCAACAGTATGAAAGAATCAGATGATGTTGCTCACTGTTACTGCTAGAACCCCTGAGAAAATAAAGTACTCTCCATAGAAAGTGCCTGAAATTTGAGGGTAATGGCTGCACAAAAAAGGTGCCTCTAGAGAACGACAAGGTCTAATGAGCATCAAGTTGCTCATTTTAGGAATTAATTCTACCACTTACAAATTATTTTCTTGGGGAGCTTAGTGTGTAAGAAACCACGTGTTTTGGTAACGCTTAGAGAAGATACTGTTTTAAGTATGTCCTCTGAACCCTCTTTACTTGAGTAGCACCTGTGTTTAGAGGGCAAACTGCAAAGAGCAATAGAGGACTCTGTGTCACTGCAATAAAATGGCAGCTGGAGTTCAGTACTGAGGAAAGAAATGCACATGGGAGAAGGAAAAACTTTATATACACAGTTAATGGACTCTGAACCAGCTGTTAACTCAAAAGTTGAAAAACTTTTGCAAAAACTGGTTTAATGCCCAATCATACTGTGAGAAGCAAGTAGAATGCTAAGGATTATTAGGAAAGTAGTAGAAAACTAAAAGGAAAATGTCATTGTGTCATTCCCTATAGATTTGTAGCCCACTTACATTTTAAGTGTTAAACAATTCTGGTCCCTATTCTCAGAAGGGATATAGAATTGTGGGAAGTCAATTAGAGGAACAAAAAGTCAATGAGATGTTCAGACAAAGGTGTGAAGCAGCTTCCAGATGATGAATGATTAAACAAGGTTCTTCAGCCTGGATGAGAGACAAAAAAGTACAAAAAAGACTACTATCTCTCAGTAGCATTTAATAATAATTTTTGTGACACTTCAGTTTTATTTTTTTTTCCCTCCCCCCAAAATTCTGTTGAATGTTTCTCATTATTTGTATACACATGCAGTATAACGTTTATTTCTATGGGCGTTTTGCTGCTTTACTTATGATTTTGGAACCCATAAACTGTTTTCCTGTATTATTAGAGCAACAGATTTCCTTTCTGTAAGCATCGCGGCGCTACAAGACGTGTAACAAAACACAGCATGCTAACAAACTGTTCTTTGGAAGTGCTTATGTCTGCAACCAGTTTGAAAACACAGATCTGTGCATACCATCTTTTGGATTCACTTATAGTGCTAACTGTTGTTGCCATTAGTAATTCCATTTGCACTGGACAGGAGTCTGAATCTTGCTGTTTACTTTGTAGGCTCTGAAATTGAAGTGGAAAGGTCATTCTGCTAAAGCTTAGCTCTCACTGTGGAAAGAAAAGGACTTTCAATACTGTTTAAAATTCTAACTAGACAAAGAACTTCAAAATGTGCCTAATTCAGAACAAGAGAATTAAAACTAGTTTTTATATGAATTAGATTTTTAAATGCTTCCTGACGAGTTATAGCAAAGGACATCGTCATATAAAGGTTCAATGATTACAATCTCTAGTTAGCCAAAAAGAAAAATGGAAAGATGTATTAACATCTTTTAAACAGTGCTCAGTTTTTCACCAACAAAACTTTGCAACCAGCTCACAGTACAATTCAGTTATGCCAGGTTAAAGTCAGCTTTCACCTGGACTTCAGTAGGATAAAGTCTGAGCCATGTAAACCTGTATGGGGCAAATCTTACCAGTGCAACAAGGTAAGGAACCAGCAATGCTGCTGGAAGGTCTTGTAATTACTGCTGGTATTACTAGCTGTAGCTTAGCCATATCAGCAGTCTTGAAGATCGTGATTTCGGTAGGTTGTAGTGCTCAGTTCTGTTTATTGCGTGTTTCTTATTATTATGCAAGGCATTGCATATTTTGGCCAAGCTAAGCAGCACAAAAATGCTTTAATCGCCTTTTCATGAACACTTGTATCTTAATGTTGCTCACTGAAAACATTGCTGTCAAACTCAAGAGTGTATTGTGTCTGCCATGCATGTGTTGGTGAGTGTGTCTGTGCTACTGTTTAAGGTGTGAGGATATGGTGGATGTGCGGCGACTGAAGATGCTTCAGATGGTACAGTTATTTAAATGTGAAGAGGATGCTGCTCAGGTATGAAAATGCCTACAGAATTTCATCATTCTGGTCTTTGTGGTCCACTAGCTAAACTTACGGGGATTGGTAGTTGCACAGTATTATTTTTGTCACTTGCAAATATAGTTTTATTTAGTGAATTTGCACAGGGAAAATAAAGGATATAGCAATGACTGAAAATAGTATATTTGGTGATTGCATGCATGATCTACCAGTTTATGATAACTCTTAACTTTTTTCCATATCAAAAATATATGCTGGTACTGAAGTTACTTTACACTTCTAAATTAATTTTGTTTTAATTTATGGGGTTTTATCTTTTAACTTCTGTTTTTAAGGCAGTAGAATGGCTAAGTGAACTGCTGGATGCTCTACTGAAGACACACATTCGATTGGGAGATGATGCTCAAGAAACAAAAGTTCTGTTGGAGAAACATCGAAAATTTGTTGATGTTGCACAGGTGAAATGAATTACTTTTTTAGCAATATAGGGTTTGTACGGTTTCAGAAGATCTTCCAAATAGAATTGGGACCTGTATGGACAATCATGGAATAGCTGTTACTAGTCTTAATAGTTTGCCTCAATGCTTGAATGAAGAAATCATGATTGCTGGAATTGGTGATGAGCCTAATGAGATTTTGAAGTTCCATCAACAATAGCAACGCTGCAGTTTACTACCTTAGTTTATTCTGCTTCACATAGGCAATGCAAAACACAAAACAAATTTACATTGATGTTCTATAAAGACATATATTTCAAACAGTCTTTATAATGACTTTTGAGGGACTGAAATACGGATGAGTCACTTGGTTTCGGTCTATTTTGTGCTGTACTTCATGAAACAGAGCCTGTCTTTATACTGGTTTACCAGATATATTTGACTGTTGGTGTATGATGGTCCTGCTCATACAAGGAGTTTTGGCACTAGCAGAGTTAGTGGTTAGAACAGAACTGACAGCTTTAGTTCTTGACTGTAGCAGCCAACTAATGAATCCTGCTGTAGAAGAGTCTACTGAAATTCACTGAAGCCACAGGGAGCGTTTGCGTGCCTGTTTGCAAATCTTGAATATGCAAACAGATGCCGGGTACATGTGAAAGTATTTCACTTAATAGAAAGTGTACAAGCTGGGCCTTTTCCAGGTGCTTTTTCATATTTATACTCCTTTTAGGAATGTCTGATTCAGACTTGCCAATTAACAGATGTGATGTTTTCAAATTGCACCTGGTACACTGGAACTGATTGTTTCTTTTGATGAATGAGAACTGACGGTGACAGGAGGGTAGCTTGCTGTTACAGCGATGTGCCACAGTGCACCTGGATGCTGGGTGACCACAAACATGGTGACAATGAAGTCAGTGAGACAGTCATCTTGGCAGTAGATATCAAGCATCCCATGTAAGATCCAAGCAGCTGATTGATATTTTCAGGAAGCTCTGTTCTCTTGCCAGTGTGAACGTTAGACAACAGGGGATTATTTTTTAACTTTTTTAAAGAGCAAAAGCACAGTTTGGTTATTACAATTTTATTCCTACTTCAGCAGCGTTTTCTAGTAGACCAGATTAGTTCAATATACTTTGTGGATCTAAATTGAGAAGGTTTCATAAACTTGTCTGCTGTTGTTTTAAGATGCTAATTAGCTCCTAAGCTAAATGCAGAGGGTTTTATGTGTACTTTCTTTTCCATCCCCTGCAACTTTTAGAGTACTTATGATTATGGGAGACAGCTACTGCAGGCAACAGTTGTCCTGTGCCAGTCCCTGCGATGCACTTCAAGGTCCTCAGGGGACACGCTTCCAAGACTGAACAGAGTGTGGAAACAGTTTACAATAACTTCTGATGAAAGAGTGCACCGGCTGGAAACTGCTGTTGCGTTTCATTCGAGTGCTGAAAAGGTGAGCGCTGTGTTTTTAAGACAAAAAATTTCTTATCAGAATTTAAGCAAACAAAATGTAAAAAAAAAAAAATGAAGTTGTCAGTGCTTTTTTTCCTTTCTAAATATTAAAAAAAAAAAAAAAGGCAGAAAGAAGAACTTAGGCGTGTTTTTCTAATTGTTAATTTCAATACTTAATGCAATTATTGCTTCCATACCTACATTGGTATGGGGCCTGCTTAACAAAAAGAACAGCAGACCTGAAGTTCAGGTGTGTTGAGTTGGGACTGGGAGGAATATTTTTTTTTTTTTAAACTCTTCAGAGGGGAACTCTGATGTCGATCATAAAGCATTTCTTTGTGAGTTTTAGACTGTACTTTTTAAAGGCAAGGAACGCTTCTTGATTTGTGTTTTTGGGCAAGGTATAATACAAGACTATGGAGTCATTCAAGACCTTCAAAACACACCTCTACTTTGGTATGGTTTTCAAACTCCTGTCCTATTAATGTAAATAATGAGAGGTAGGGCCTTTTCGTCCAGGAACCATTCTTTCTGAGAAGTGATACATTTTAGAAAAGCAATTTAGAATACGTATCTCTAATGTTGACAATAAAATTGCATATAACTGCAAAATAAGCCAACCTTGTGCATGGTAAAAGAAAATAAATTCATTCTGTCATTGAAGGAGAGCATAGATGCAAAGTTGATTCATATGCTACTTGCTGGTATTCGTTTCTTGTTTGTGTTAATGGAAGATACTTCGAATTTGTAGGCGAGAGTTGCAAAAACAGAAATATATCCTCTATGCTGCTACAGATGGCTGAAAAAAGTTTTACTTGATACCGAATTAGAATTCAGTGGTTCATAAACTCCTAAAAGAATTGATTGTCTCAGTCCATATTATGAGCATTCTTTCATTATCGCAGTACTTAATTGCTATGTTTTTAGGCAATCATAAGTTTTAAAAAAAAAAAAAAAAGTAAATGGGTAGCTGAAAAAGTAATGGTCTTGTTCAAAAACATAATTCTCCTGGCACTATTGTGACATATTAATGAGACTGTGAGGAAAATGTGCTGTTAATATCCATACTGCTTTGGAAAAAAGTAAGAAGTAGCAGAGGGAGAAGTGGAAGAAAATGCAGAACTAACTACTAGTATTGGGTCCCACTCCTGTCTGGAAACATTTGTGTTCAGGCTTTTTTTTAATCCCACCTGTTCTGTACCAGATGTGGATTTTAGTTTTGAAATGGCTTGTAAAGAGCCCTTCATTATTCGTGTTTATAGAAGAGAATAGACTGTTTCAGTTGGAAGGGACCTACAACAGCCATCTAGTCTAACTGCCGCACCAATTCTGGGCTGACCAAGTTAAAGCATGTTGTTAAGGGCATTATCCAAATGTCTCTTAAACACTGACAGGTTACTATTTTTATGCATTTGATATTTGTTGCTGGAATACTGTCTAGCAAGACTTTTTTTGTTCCCTCTTAGAAGTAATGTAAAACATTCTGGTACAGAACAGTGGTAGCCCTAAATATCTTTTCAATGTAGCTTAATCGACATTTTCCTTTCTTGAATTATATGAATATTTCAATTGATCTCATTCACCCAGTTAATGGCACTTAAAAAAACTACATGCTTTCCCTTGCCTACTTTATTCTGCATTTCTTTTTTTTTTTTTTAACAGATTTTGCAAGAATGTCCGGAGCAGCCTGAAGCTTTTAATGAAGTGGAGCAATTTGATGAAATTGAAGCAGTTGGGAAATCGTTGTTGGACAGACTAACAGTGCCTGTAGTTTATCCTGATGGGTATGCAGACTGTTCTTCTAATGCCTACTGGATACGCACGCTACGAAGTGTTGTGTGTGAAGTATCTGGTATAACTTTTGTATAGCAGATCTTAGTGACATAGTAAAAGTAGCAACTGTTACTCTTAAAACCCATGTAACTTGCAGATAGACTATGGAAGTAAAATCAAACATTAGGACCTGGGAAAGCTCCCCGTGAAAGACGATGCTGGACACACTGTGAGGTTTGTCCTAACATGATGCTCCTATAGCTATAGGTATATACACACCTGTGTTTTAGGCAGGCTGACTGAATCCTGAACATTATTTCTGACCCCTCTGGCATTTTGGCAGAGTTCTGTGTGTCCCCTTTATTAAAAGTGGGATCTCAGCTGTCTTAAATCCTGGGATCCCTGGCTCGTCATCCCTTGGCATTCAATAGAATGCATTTGAAGCATTTAACAAACAATTAGCAAAGAGTTCACTCATTAGTAGAAGTGGCTTAAGAAATGTAGGAATGCACAAAATGTCATAAAAAGCTCGGAGGATTCTTCATCAGCCTCTTTACCACTTCGGACTTTTGTCAGTATCTTCTTAGAAGTCCAGGTCACTGTTCCCTGTTCATGGCTTCTAATCTGTGTTAGGGAAAACAACTTCCCATATTGTGATCCCGTATGCAGTTGTGTGATCTGTTGTCTTTGGAGGTCCCCAGTCAAACTAGTCTACCATGTGAAATAACTTCTGTCTGCTTATGCCTGTCCCCCTGCTCTGTCTGAAGTCCCTTGCCCTACCACCAAAGTCTATGCTTCGTAATTAGATTGGATACCTGTTCTTCTGAAACGTATTCTCTTCAAATTCTCCTTAACTTGATTAGTGGTTCCCTAACATTTTGGCTGTTCTTTTGTTGTGTTTAAATGCAAGAAATCAACTTACACAGCCATGTGCTCTTTTTAATTTGAGAGAGAGATGGCATAATTTGGCAGCATGTGACTGACTTGCCATACACCGAGTCCTTCAATAATGCAGCAATTGCATAGCCTCAGAAATCGCGTACAGACAGATTTCCTTGATTGTCATAGTACTCAAAGCTGCCAGACTGACTTGGGGAGTAGCTAGAGAACGGCAGTAAAAAGCAGTGTTAGGAAATACCTGGTTCAGCACCCTGCTGTTGAGAAAATCTTTTGGATATAAAAGGGTAATTTAGGATTTGTAACAATTTCATCAAGATCTGCCATCGAGTCTCATCACCGAGTCTCCAAAGCCTATTAAAGGTGGCTTTTAAATTTCGAGATGAAAAAGTGCCTATTTTTCCTATCTGCTTTGTGTTTTCTAGTGCCATTCGCATGTGTATTCACGCACTGTCTTACTTATCACTGCTAACTTTTTGTGGGTTTTTTTTCTTTTAGGTCTGAGCAGTACTTTGGGAGCCCAAGTGATATGGCTTCTGCAGCAGAACACATTAGAGAGAAGATGAAGCTAGTTAGCCTGAAAAAGCAGCAGCTGAGACAACCAGAAGCCACTACCCCGGACAGCTAATACTGACCCTTGTCTATGAATTCATAATAGGACTTCAGTTTGTAATCCAGCATGTTGTTTGCATATTACAGAATTTGGCATAATATATTAAAGTGCATTTCACAGCCGTTGTAAGTCTCATCTTTTTTCCAAGTAACGTTCTCAGCATCTTAACACTGTACATCTATCAAGCCATAATTATTTAACATGCTATAAAACCATAGATTCCAAGTATCTTATGAAGAGGAACTGTAAACTTTGCACTGAAACTTGCTGTAAAGCTTTACCTGACCTGTCAGCTGCTTCTGAGTTAAACAGCTGATGCAAGCTTTGAATGGTGCTAATGAAAGTGTTAGGAGTTCCATATTATGAAATTGTAGTTCTTTGCTTCCCCCTATGCCAAGGTGATGTAGTAATTTTAGACTGTAGGTAAAGTTCCTGCAGTGTAGACAGTGGTGACCTATAATTTTAATTTGAAATACTTTAAAAAAAAAAAAAGATCATTTTTATTGTGCCAGTATGCAACCTGCCCATCAAATCTTTGATATATCAAATTCATTAAACAGATGTTTTCCTATTTGTATTGATAATGTATTAAAAGCTGTTTGTGCTTAATAAAAATCATCTTTTTAAAATCTAATATAAATTTGTTCTGGTCTGTATTCCCAAATGTCATTTGTGTTACATTTTTTTGTGATAAATAGTAGTAGAAATCATCAGTTTCCCCCCAATATATTTACAAAGTCTGTATAATTTTTCTTAACAAATACTCTTTAACACACTGTAGCTATAAGGGGAACTGCTCTTGAACCATTATTAATAGGAGCAAGAGTCTGTATTTTTTTTCCTGTTACTTTCTGATAGCAGTACTTACGGAAAAGTAAGATAGTCTGTGCATTAATCAGTGTTACATTAATAACAGTTTTGTTCCCATGTAAGACTGGTACGCATCTCTTGTGCTTTATTTCTAAGTCTTGTTTCCCTTTGAATAGAGAATCTTGAGCAATGTGAATATCCCTGGTAGTAATTTTGAGGTTAAAAGATTTTCACCTAATGAAAAATGATTAACATGAAGTTCATAAACAACTTAAAACCATGAGATTAGTAATAAAATGAAATTTATTATGAGAAGGGAATTGGATTGAAATAAAATCAGCTGTGTGCGTAATTGGGTTAACTTCTTGCACTTCAGGATTTGATGTGGATAAATTCAATATTATGTTTACTGGAAGGTGGTGTGACCATTTTAGAATACTATGTGTGAAACAACTGTAGGTCTAAGTACCTTGTGTTCACTCACTATATTTTGCTCACAGTAAATGTAATGCTCTCTTCCTGCAGGCACTGTTGCTATTCTGCAGGTTTTCTTGATGGATCTGTCATTCAAATATATTTATTTGTCTCAGTTTTTCCACATTTTCTCCACAGGAAAGTGATGTGTCAAATAAAGCAATTTCTCTATAAAAATAATAATTCAAAATTAATGGCTTCTCTTCAACTTCAGTGATAAAAGGTATTTTTTTCTCTCAGGGTATTTTGGCAGGAGAAATCCAATTATTTTTTGATGCAATGGTACAATATTACGTTAATACTAGTTTAAAACCAACTGAAGTTTCACAGACCTTATTTATTAATACACTTTTTCAATGCAATCTTTTAAAATTTAATTTAGTTGTTCAATTCCATTTGAGAAAGCTGCTGTTGCTGTGGCTAATATTTGGATGAGATAAACTTATTTAGAAAGAACCCAAATGTGAAAAATTGCATATATTTAATACAAAGCACAAACACAAAAGTAAATTAAGATTATACTCATTTATAAGCAGTGCGTCTCCAATTCTGCAGCATTTGTTTGTGAATTGAATCTACTTATGGTAAATAATTGTCTATGGTATAAAATCCCATTAAAATATGGGCTTATGGTAAGCATATGTTACAAACAGTAAGATTATTTGCAGGTTATAATTTTATTTTTTTATTCTATTTTCATTCTCTTTAGGAGCTTAATAATGCATGCAAAACCAGAGCAGTATCAGGAGCTCCTGTCTCATTCATGTGACAGCTGCGTGCACAACTTGGAACTGATGACCGTTCACCCTAATAACCCCGATGTTAATTTTGGCTCGGTGCATGAAGTCCAATCTTGAGGTTGTTCTTATCTGTCATCCAGAATTCCGAGAGGCCAGTGGATTCTCACTTTCACCCTATTGTCTCTAATCGAGACTGATATTAACCCCTTGGGCTATGCCAGCTTTTCTTCTCTCTCTGCTCCCTTCCCCTTCCTCTCTGGAATTCCTTGCCTTTAGGGAAATCAAGTGGCTGGTAAGGTGCTATTTACCAGCAATTTGCCCATTTTCTATGTATCAGGAATGATAGCAGTCGTTTTCTAGGTCACATTGTGTGAGTCTGCCAGGTATTCTGAATCCTCCCTATGAACTCTGAGAATTCCTATCTTACTGAAAGAATGGAATAAACACCGTCTGTTAAGGGTACTGTTAAATGTAACTAATTGAGAGAGACATTTTTGTGCTGGTCTTCTCCTAGTCAATCTACCTTCTATGGTTGTACTTGCTATTGAACCTTTAGAAATGTACAACCCTTAATAGCATACAGAGTCCATGAGATATACAGAGACATGCTACAAGGCAGAGCTGTGCTCAAGCGATCTGTTATTACTCCTCTGTGCAGGTAATACTGCAAGCAGTAGTGGTGGCTCTACCTGTGCCTCTCGCTCTGTGCTCTCTGGTGGCAAAACTGATTCAAAAAACAGAGTTCCAGAAGATGCAAGTATAGTGGTCTATACTTTAACATAAATCACCTGCAGTGAGGGATACAGTGCTCCACGTAAGATGGGGAGATATCAATAGAATAGGGAAGGATTGATTGTGAGGGTTGTGGTTACAATCCCCCTAAGTATATGATGACTAATGACTTGGAAGCAATGGAGTCAACCCTGTTCCATGGTAGTTAAATCAATAACGAGAATTTCTAAGTTCCTGTTAGCCAAGTTTGGATGCATTTGAAATGTTTCAAAATACGGTAAGCATTTTGTTACACTTTCTGGTAATGTAATCCTGAGTGTGTTTTTTGTGACAGTGAACAGTGAGCAGCATTGGAATGGTGATCAACTCGGTAGGTGTCATCCATTTTTAGTGGTGCATCAGTTGGATACGCTGGCAGCCGTATAAAATACTGATACGCTTTTTTAATTGTGAAAGGTATGTGGGAGTTTGTATTAGTTTCCATAAAAATGTTTGATTCTGTTTACTGTTTGACTTTGGAGTGTGATTAGTAGGACCAATGGGGTTAATATTTTCTTGGAAAAAGCAGGTTGGGACCATGGAGGCTTGTATAGCTTGTGTGACTGACTGAGCGTTCAAATAGAGTGACTCTGGAGGTACAGCAGTGGATGGAGAGGGGTTGTGTGTGCGCTGGGATTGTATAGCACTTCTTGTACCATCATGCTAGCCCAAGGGCATCAGTGTCAGCTGAAGATGAATATTTTTTCCATCTCAGTGGAAAAAAAAAAAAGTTAAATTGTCAGCAGGTCATGATCACAAGGAGAGGTTGTCATGGGCTTTCAGCAACAGTAATGACACGTAATGCGTGTAATGATGCTATGTTAACCTCCAATTTCCTGAATTCTTTCTACAGGAGAATTTTAATCTGTGTAGAGATTATTAGTAAGAGAGGAAACGTAATGCATGGACACGTAATGCATGTAATGATGCTATGTTAACCTCCAATTTCCTGAATTCTTTCTA
Organism: Fratercula arctica; assembly: GCA_947846985.1. Classification (NCBI taxonomy): domain Eukaryota; kingdom Metazoa; phylum Chordata; class Aves; order Charadriiformes; family Alcidae; genus Fratercula; species Fratercula arctica. The sequence goes on from CANTUZ010000008.1 coordinate 34,267,382, forward strand.
CAGGAGAATTTTAATCTGTGTAAAGAGATTATTAGTAAGAGAGGAAGCTTTTGGAGCTACAAATGAAATTCTGTAATAGCACGTTATGTGAGCTCTGGAGCTAAAATGCTGAGAAACAGATGAAAGCAAACATTTGGTGATTCTTAACTTCTCTTCAGACTGTTGCAACAGCAAACAGTGAGTCAGCACTGGAAAAATGCTTAGTTATGTCACACTTCTGTTCTAATTTAAAGAAAAAAATCAGGAGGTTGGCCTAAGCATACAGGATCTCAACCCATACATGTGTAATAGCTGCCAAAGCACCTGAATATGAACTGCAGGGCCAAAAACTGTTTGAGTATCTGGAATTTACATAACATCATTCCAACAAGGTCTCTTTGGAGAGTTATCTCTTGTCTTTGTCAGGTTTGTGGAAAAGTGATATTCTCTGAAATAAAAGATAAAAAGGCAAATAGTCAAGCAGTTATATTACTTCTGGTTATATTATATTACTTCTGGTTCCAACTTGCACAGTCATTTTGGATCTCAGTAGAGGGAGTCTCTTCTGTAGTGCGTCATTTACACAGTTTCCTAATAGGTAACAACCAATGTGTAGGCTATTGCCGCATTACTCCTGGGGAATCAAAATCAGATGTTCAAAAAGTACACTGCGCTATCACTTTAAAATCGCTGGTTCCCACTTGTTTCCTCCACTTACATAGTCCCATCGTTATAGTATTGATGCCTGTCAAGACTGCATCTTAATTGAAAATTCTATTAAAAATTGACTAATTGCATGCCTCTTCAAGGATATGGAGTCAAGGACTTCTTCAAGATATTTTTCATCTGATGCTCAGTGGGATGTAATCTCGTTGTGGAGATTTACTGTGTGGAAATACAGGTAAGACTAAACAACCACACAAAAATAAGTCTGGTTTCCCACTTCTAATGGGTCCCTTTAACGATCTTCCAAACACAGGGTAGTTTAGGGCCATTTTTCTCTGACTTCGAGGTTATTTCGCAACCTGAAGGTGAATCACTAAAACTTGTGAGAACACTCCTGATTCTGTGAAATTGGAAGACAACATATTAATCAAATATCAAAGATATTCATCAAAAATAGATGCTTATGTGACTAAAATTTTAATTATGCTAATACAAGAATTTATAGAGACAGGATATATTTAAAAGTATTCAGTATATACAAAGCATTAATGATACACTTAAGCTCAAAATAGCAATGAAAAATTAAGGCAATAGCTTTCTCTTTTCCTGTCAGAGCTGACTTTAGTTAATATAGGTCTCTATTGCAGCAAAGGTTATGGGAATATAATATAGAGACAAGAGGAAGGCTGAGTCAGGATATAGATTCCTCTTTTAAATGGAGAGGAGAAAAAAGTACACTTTCTTAACATTTCAAACATGCTAAGGAAATAGTTTGGAAAAAAATAAAAATCAAAGTGAAAATACTGATTTTTTTTTTTCAGTTGGAAAAGTTCAGCTAATTTTCCAGATACTAGTGATATGTACAGTTTATAAACTGGAGAGCAAAGAGCTAGAAAAACATTTCAAACTTCTGAATTACAAAGAAAAGCAAAGGAACCTTTAATCAGTCTTAAGCTTATCATTTTGAATATCTTCAGAGCAGGTTGTTAAGTGGAAACAATTGGTTGCGTTAGCAAGAGTTGTGTGGATAACTTAGTAATGAACAGAAATGGCAACATATGATTTTTATTGCAGATAAACTCACAGATTTTTAAATAAAAATGCTGTTTTGTTGGCAGTTTAGTGGCAGCATTGAAATATCAAATGTGCTGTGACTACCTAATGCTACAGTAAAAAGTACCTTTTTGTGCACAGGTAACTGGCACACAAAGTGTGCTTAAAAGTAAGTGTCCTTAAAAGCTTAAAGTAATTTAAAACTGTTAAGCATGTTTTTTGATAGTTGTACAATTTTAAATATATATCTTTACGTATTAGCAAGCCTTCTAGCTGTTCCTCAAACAGTTAGCCATTGATTACTGTCAGACACCACTCACGCGAGCTCCTGGCAGGAAGCCTCTAACACACTTTGGATTTGTATGTAAACGGGAGGACTATTATATGCTATGTAAAATATCCTATTTATTTATTAACTCCAACATCTGTGCTTAAAATGTCTGAGTAGACCCAATGCAGCCACTCCTACTCAATATGTAATAGTTTTTCTTTGGGGAGGCTGATTCAGGCACAAACTTACCTGTCAAACTTCTATAGCAAAACATGCCACTGCCTGCACGGGGCCAAAATGACCTGTATGACTGCTTTGCACAGCCAGCGAAAACATCGTTTCTACCGATGACCATATAAATACACTTCGCTCTTCTGAGGATCCTGATATTACATATCCCAGTCTCGTTCTGTCTACTCTGCTACAACGCTGTCTCTGTCAGAAGGCAATATGTGTGTCAAGTAGATTAGAAAATAATGAAAAGGAGGGCTCATGGTAGCTGGCGTCCTAGAACACGCACAGTAAGATGCTTGGGCAGTTCCGTGTAGATATGTATTGCATGTGGAATTAGGCTGTGACAGCTCAAAGTAGAAGAGTCCTGAGACTTCTGTGAAATCCTGAGAATTGCTGGCTCCGTTTGAATGGGCAGAAATGCTCCTCACACAGCATGCTTATAGGTTGGGCCTTAAACTTTATGGAGCCCTTTCCTAGATCTTACACCAAGCATTAATTCTAATCACCTATAAATTATGGAAATACAACGGAGAGTGAAGCTTATCTTAGCTGTAAGAACTGCCTCTGGGAGGAACTGATGGAAGACCTGTTACTGGAGATGTTTTGTATAAGAACAAAGCATAAACAGATACCTCTCAAAACCCTTGATTTTTATTTGTTACTGTTCTCCATTTTGGCAGGAGCAGTCAATGTGTTAATTTCAGTGGTGTCATTTTCAGACGTGGCTCACTCTGTTATGCTTGGTTTGCAGCGTATGTATTGCCATTGCAATTTCTGCTTCCCGTGTTCATTTTCTCAGCAAGAGCTGCAGATGCTGGGTAAGTGACAGCACGTTCCCACTGTCATTGCTGACTTTCCAGGCATGCCTGGATTGCTTATGATCCCCATGCCTCACGGGATCAGAGGTTGCAGAGTTCCAGTGGGCTGGAGGGCTCCAGCAGGACATCAGTAGGGCATTTCTCTCAAGTACTGTGCTGGGATATGCATTTTTAATTTTTTTTTTTTAAGTCTTGGCCAAGTGATAAGTGGCTTTAAATGTTCCATTCTCCTCTTAAGGTTTTTAGACTACTAGGAAAGAGAGCGGTTTTCATGGTGTCTTAACCATTTCCCCAGGCAAGTGTACAGCAGGGTTACTCCATATTTATGATGATGGTGTGATGTGAGTATGACTTTTAGAGACTTGGGAACAAGCCATATTCTAAACTGGTACTAAGTGCAGACTGTTCTCTTTCTGAACCTTTGTATGCAGCTCTGCATGCCTCTGTTGGATGATAGATAACTGCAAGCTTGTCTCAGCAGGGTGAAGATTGTACAATGTATTCAACACGTTGGACTGCTACTCCACATATCTGTGGTGATGATATGAATGTGATGCCCCACTGTCTGCTTTATATCACTTACTGCCTCTCAGAGCGTGGCCTTCCTCCTCTCCAAGACAAACGTATCCAAAGAAACACAGCAATGTGGTCAGCTGTAGCCAAGGGTTTTATTAATGCTTTGCTTGAAACCACGTCAAAAGGCTGCAGCGAGCCACATGCTCGATGAGCCCTGTAAGGTTTTTATTTCCACCCATCGTATTTGGACAATTTATTAGGTAGCTACCATTTGCAGGCATCATTTCATGGTGCATTACCTCTGCAGAACCAGTCATTCATGAAGAAACCAGGGCATTTGCTCCTGCAGGTGACAGAAACATGAACTATTGGAGTTCTTTTTGCTATTTGCTGTTAGCTGTTACCTCTTCTCTAGCTATTGCTTTGTCTTCTGGACCTTATCAGAGATATGTCCACACGTCTACCACTAAACTGTCTTCTCCATTAACAAGTGATCCAATAGATATTTTAAAGAGTCCCTTCATTGTTCCCACGGAAGAATTTGCTTTCAGGGTGAAATGGTTGCTACTGCCAATGTGTGTGTGCTGGGAGGGGATGACAGCTGCATTCCCTGCTTCACGGGGTTGCTAGAAAGAAAACCGTATTAATATTCGGGAGTGGGTGTGATGTTATAGTCATGGAAATCACGCACACACCCAGAGGATATAAAAAGCACGGCTCAAATAATTTTCATCTTAGAACACTGAGGTGATGGGGTATTTTTCTATACATGGTAGTGAGACCTGAAGGGCAGTAGTCAGCAAAAAGAAAGGAGGGAAAAGCAAGGAAGTGTAATAAAACCATTTGGTGAATTGTAAGAGTTTAATTTATGATGAAAATATTTATAAAAATCATGTGGTGCCTATAGGTGGGTTGTAAGGAAGTTTGGGAAGACCAAGCTCATCCTTTGAAGGCAGTTAATTAAATACCCTGCAAACAGAAGAAATGTTAACAAAGTAAGAAAGAGTAACTCAGAGAAAGGGGGTTAATTACAGAATACTTACTAACTATCAGATCAAGTTGGGGGGGGGGGGGGGGAACTATGCAGCCCATGAAGTACTCTTGCATGCTATTTTTGTACCTGGAACACTGAAAGCTAGGTTCTAAAACATAGTTACTACAGATCCTGCTGCATTGACAAGGCATCTAAATATTCCACCTTGCAACTTAAGAGGATTATTTAGGATTTTTTTTTTTTTTTTTAAATCTCAAGAGTAGTGTAAACCATATTGCATGATTTAAATAACCAGTGTGAAAATAGACAAATATAAAACACTAAGGATTTGCAAATACATTAGCATTGTTATTATTTTAAAATTTATGCGGTATATATATCCTTTCACCTTAGGGCCTGACAATATTCCTCAAGAGTAACACCCTGATTTATGGTGACTTGCAGATTAGAGGATAGGAACAGGCTAGAGCAAAACCTACTGCACAGCCAGTGACGCCATGGTATCTTATGTAAACCTTCTGTAAAAATGTCAGTGTATTTTTGATGTGACCAGTCAAAACCTTAATTTGAAAGGTTTTTTTGCATTATGTGAATTTTCCCTCGTCACTCCAACGATCTTATTGTTGCCGGTGAGGACACAGTATTGTTCTCAGGCAAATTAATGTGAAGTCTGAGAATGTATCCCGCAGGACTCTGCCTCAAGCATTCTAATATTAAAATTGTGCTAAGATTAAAAACAAAACAAGAACCTCTATGCAATTTTAAAAATGCAAGAAGTTTACAGCTGTACTTGATTTGATAGTTCCTTTTTCCCTTCTCCCCCAATCCCATTACATATAGAGGGTCCCCAGTGCAGCTTTGTGCCTTAACTGCAAATTTCACCTATAGTGCCTGCCTGCCTTTTGTCTCCACACTGTGAGGAAGATCACAGGATATTATACCAGGAAATCTTGTCTCCACCATATCATTAAACTTTAATTTGTATCCTTTTTCAAACAAAGATGGTGATGATTGTCCTGGGCAAATCTATTTTCAAGTGTGAAATTTAAGATAATTAAGCAATGGGGATCCTTAATCAAAGCAGCTGACTGCAGGGTTCACTAGAGGACTGATAATTCAGAAGAAGCTAGTTTGAGAAATTGGAAAAAGTGGTGAAAAAGAAATTATTCCACGATTCGCAGGAAAAGTCCTGGCAAAAGGGTTCTGGGCATCTTACTGGACGCTCTGTTATCGATAAAGCTCTTGGAAAAGATACATTTGAACAACTGGTTTATTTGCGTAATCAACGCTCATGCTGGTGGCCTGTGGTAAACGTGCATCTGTAAAAGGGTCATAGATGAAACCTGTACCTTGCAGGTCTAACACAGATAGCAAGGTCACAGATGGCCAATTTAGTGATTTGTTTTGCAACAACACTGCAGTGTTAAAGTGAACTTCTGACTCTGTTCATTCACTGCATATTCCTTAGGCCCTGAGCACTGTTTTATTACATACAATTTAGTCTTTAGAATAAAACTAATCTGGGAGCCTAGATCCAAACGTGATTTAAATTGATCCAACATTTAATGTGACGTTAGGTTCTCAACCAATGTGCGTGCCACCTTCCCACAAGCTCTTTCAGCTTATACTTAACAGAGACATATCAGTAGCAAGATCTTGAACGATGCAGAGCTCTTTCAATACCCTGACATGGTTCTCTTGCTACAAAGGGCCAAGTGCCCTTTGCACTTACTGTAGATTGTCAGTCCCTACTGTGTTCTTGCAACTTTCGGCTTCTCCTTCATCATTCATCAAGACTTCTCCTGATTCAAAATCTTGTCCAGTCTTTTGTTTTCCTCCATCTTGTTTGAATTCCTCCTTTTTCTTATCAACCTTCTTAAAATTATCCTCTCTCCCATTTTACACTATTTTACCATGGTGAGAGCTATGTCTTCTGCCTCTTGCTGAATTTCAAGAGGAGAAACCTGAGGTCCTGAGGTGGCTATTCATTAATCTGTGTGGTGGAAGAAGCAGAAGCTGCTTGGAGCAGACAGCAGAACAATTCAGTGGCTCCTGAGAGTTTGCCACTTTCCTGACTCCTGTTGGGCATAAGAGAGAAGGAATGCTGTCTTGAAGTCAAGGGAGTGAAAGCAGTGTTTTTGAAGACTCGAAACAATGATTAGACCTTGGGCACAGCATTGCAGCCACATAATCTATATAAAGAGCCTGAAGGGACTGTCAGACGGGAACACACTGCCAAGGTGGGCTTTCAGATCCTGGGATGACAATGAGGGAGACTCCAAAGGAGCATGCACCCTCCAGAACTGATCCAAGGTCCTTGTCCCTGGGATCTGCAATCAAATCCAACAAGGACATGCTGACAGACCACTTTCTGTTTTTCCCTACTACAACCAGGTAAAGATACTGATTTTCTATCCATACCTCTGCAGGACGGGAGGCTTCTGGTGATATTACAGCACTGGGTGTAGTGGTGTGGAAAAGTGACACCTATTTGACAGCATGGGCTGTAGTCCTTCAGGACCTTGAGCTGTGACAGAAATCTTCCTGTAGGAGCTCCCTGTTGCAACAGCACTTGCCAGGGTCCTATGCTGTGTGGAATTACCCGGTCCTGGTGCCCAGGTGAGCCAAATGTGCAGAACACCAAGATAATACAGGTCTCTATTACTTATGGTCCTGGTCCACGGACTATTTGGTCCTCTCATGGGAAAGGTCACAAGCACACCTTGGTTTCTGGCATATTTGTGTGTGGAGAAGGGGTCACTTCTGTAGAGGAACAGGGTTTTTTTTAATTATAGGCAATGCTTTCCAAATTTATGTGGGACCTGAATTCTGAGGCATTACGTGCCATCCTTTGTAGAGTGTAAAGTGTCACTTAAACTGGGAGCAGTGGGGGAGTATCCTCATAGCCTGTAGTGACACCCTCCCTGCTACACTGGGTGTCAGCAGTGAACACGCATCTGTTAAACAGCCCAGTTCCAAACAAATAAGGGGGGGGGGGGGGGATCTCAATACTTCCTGCTTTTTAACCACTTATGTCACACAGTTTAGCACTTACGTGAAAGGGACGGACAGGACCTGGTACGTCCTCACTGTTTGAGGTACCATGATCTGGAAGACGGAAATATGTGACCAGAATATGCAGAGGAACGCTCAGCAGCGTGAACCTTCAAGTAGCAGAGTTATACAAGATGGAGTTATCTTTTATTTAAAACAAAACAAAGCACTGCTATTTATAACTCCGCTGATAAATGACTTTTTAAAAAGGATTATAAAGCCTTGTGGTTCTTTAACACTTAAAATTCAACTCCCCTGCTGAATTTTTCTCTTCTGGGTAAACCCTCCCCAATATCAGATGTCTAAAGTAACATGCTATTAGAAGTGTGGCTGTGTAACACACTTCTGTACTTGTTCTAAATTTAGCTTTCTGAAATTTGTGTCCATTTATATCAACTCTTCCAAACAATAGCAACAATATGGCTTTAATGTTTTGATGTGGTTAGTGTGATTATATCTACTTAATTAGTCTCCTGTTAAATTAATGACTCATACTGATTTTTTTGCATCATTGCTGGCTGATTACGTTTGATAAGATTGAACAGAGATGTTTCACTCTTAAAAGATGGTCCTAAGAACCCAGTTACACTGATGAAACTGCCTCTTAGAACAGTCTGTGATTTTTAACTGATGATTTTATTTCACAAATTTAATACAGACATCTGCATTCATGTATAAACATTGAAAAATAATTAAAGGGAAACAGTCTGCCAATACAGCTAAATTGTAAATGTAGGTTAAACACCAAAATTAGTGACATGGGCTAAAACTGGCATTTTACCTGCCTTATTAGTGGGACAGTTTTCAGCTGCCTTGAGACTTAGGTGTAGGTTACAATCTGCATCTTGATCTTACTTCTTTATGGGGAGAAAGCGTGGCCTGCCTCACATCTATATTTGGTGCAGAGTGCATACTCCACTGTGCTAACACACCACATCAGGAAGGAATTTCAAATGCTCCCAAGGAATTTAGTAACAAAAGTCCTGCTGGCTTTCCTTACATGCATGCGAAGGAACATACTAATCTTGTGTAATAAACTCTTCTCTTTCTGCTGCTGCTGATGGAGCCTGAAAAACGGAATAATGGACTATCTAATGTCTTTTCATCCTCCTGACAGAGGCAAATACATTGGGCTACTGTTTTCTCTGTTGACAAGCTTGCAATTGGGCTGACAAACGTATGTGCCACCTGTGAGCTGTTAAAACTTCGTCACTTGTGCGTTCATCAGAGTACAGCTCCATAGGCTGTGCAGCCTTTGTTTTGGACAACACCCAGTGAGAGAAACGCTGAGCTTCCCCAGGGGTGCTGATGGGGTAAGTCCACTCCAGCTGATTCTGAGGAAACTGAAGTGGAGATAGCCTCCCTGCCATTTCTTCAGCAAACCTAAGAGGACTTGCTAGTCTCTTTACCTGGCATGTGAGAGAGAATGAGATGTGATCACTTTGTGCTTCACGCCTGTATATTGTTTTCTGTTTTGTTTAATCTTTTCACCGCATTCAACAGTTAAAATTTTCATTGTTTATGTTTTGCTGTTATATTTATATTTGAATAGTCATCAAGTCAGTTTTCTCTTTCAGTCTTTCGTGTTGCTGTCACTTTAAGGAAAGGTGTAAATCCAGCTTGTGCTTTTTATTGGCTGTGACAGCAAAATAAAATTGAACTTGCAAAGAAAAATGATACCAAGTAAATAATGTGTTTGGATTTGGAGACATCTGTTCACATGAGTTGGCTTAGAGGTATATCTGTTCATCAGTCAGAGCTGCCAATGGCTTCAGAATTATCGCAGGGACCTGTGCTCCTCTCTCCCTCTCTTTCTCTTCCTTTCCCTGAGGTGCTTTTTGTCCTCTTCCTCCAGTTTATCGTTTTATGAAACCTCCTCAAGCTTATCTGCAAGTAAGAAATCTAAAGAAATAAACTTTTTGCACAGTGTTGTGCTTAAGAAGGAGAGGAGGTTCTTTCAGAAAGCACTAATGTTTTAATGCATTCTCAGAACAAGAAATTTGTTTTACTGGAGGGGTTCTTGAGCGGAGATCCCAACACCTCAGTTTTCTATGCTGCCCATCTTGAGTTATACGCTAAGATAAGAAGAAAGCAGATCAGATGAGCAGGTTATCGCCAAGCTTGGTTTGTTATTTCTGTATATTTGAAAACAATCAGGGTGATTGTACACTCTTCAGGAATTCAAGTAGCGTGATGCCTAGTGGATAAAAGTGTAAGCAGTCCCTCTGTGTCAGCATTCCTCTTTACCCTGTATATAAGCCAGGTAAAGAAAAGGAATACATTTTTTTTAAACAGGTGGTAGAAAGAACGTTCTTTGTTTACATAACATTTAGAATCTGGAGTTCTAAATTTAAAGGCTATATGAGCTTTCTTAAAATAAGAGTGGAGGTTGAAATGATATAACATGTGGTTGCAAGCTCTAGTTGAATTTGCTGGATCTCTTCTATAATTTAATAAATAGCAGGGATTTAGCTACTATTTTGACAAGCGCTAGGTACAAATAGCATGTCTACTTTGTGGAAATCCTCTAGGATCCATAAAGAGGGATATAGGGAAGAGAATGCTTTGGGATGAAAGAGTGGGACATGAAAAATTAATGACCAGTGGACTGAAATGTATCAGGTGTCACTGCTTCCCAGGTTTGTTTACTGTATGTTTGTTTTAAATGTTGTTGTCCTTGGAAGCAAACAAATAGTGATTTTGCTCTTACCATTGCACTGAATTAGCAATGGTAAACTGTTTGCCGTTTTCTTGATCTCTGATACACTGTTGGTTTTACAGTTGGCAGTGGTTTGTTTTCTTCTTTCATGGAGACACGTTCAGTGTGACAGGGGTGAACCACGATAACTTTGCTTTTGGTCTTTTCTCTGCTTTGCATGACGATGCATTTTGGATCGCTTTTTCTCTTCATACTGTTTTCTTAGAGTGTTATAAAGTGTCTTCAGGACTAGTGATGAAAGAGCGAGCGCAGAAGGGTTTTTGTTAGGGTGATGCACAGGAAGAATGGTAAGATACAAGCTCTAATGCTTCACTATACTTGTATGTTTTTTATTTAAAATGAATCTGGGAACTATCTAACAATAATCCAAGTAACATGGAATCATAGAATTGCCTAGATTGGAAGGAACCTTTCAGATCATCCAGTCCAATCATCAACCTAACACTGACAAAAACCATCACTAAACCCTATCTCTAAGCACTGTGTCTACCCGTCTTTTAAATACCTCCAGGGATGGTGCCTCAACCGCTTCCCTGGGCAGCCTCTTCCAATGCTTAATAATCCTTTCAGTGTAGAAATTTTTCCCAAATATCCAGTCTAAACCTCCCCTGATGCAACTTGAGGCAGTTTCCTCTTGTCCTATCGCCTGTTGCTTGGGAGAAGAGACCGACCCCCACCTCTCTACAGCCTCCTTTCAGGCAGTTGTGGAGAGCGAGGAGGTCTCCCCTCAGCCTCCTTTTCTCCAGGCTGAAAACCTCCAGCTGCCTCAGCTGCTCCTCAGAAGACTTATTCTCCAGACCCCTCACCAGCTCTGTTGCCCTTCCCTGGACCCGCTCCAGCACCTCAGTGTCTTTTTTGTGGTTTGTTTTTACTGCTTTTTGCTGGGGGGGGGGAAGGGGGGGGGAAGGGGGATGTCTTTTACCCCTCAGGCACTCTTGCACAGCTGTTTTCTGTGCCTTTACTGGAACTTCTCTGCCTTCTCTTTCCATGGTGGCAAAGATGGCACAACCCCCTTTTTGGGGCCCATGAGGGTCCCCTGCTTGTTTTAGGGCTGCCTTTTCTTAAGCTCACAGACCCTAAACTGACCGGGAAATGGCTTCTGCCTGTGCTTCAGCTCTTACCTACCTGAAGTTGATCTCATTCACCTCGGCTGGCTCTTTCCCTGCCTTTCGCAGGTAATTAATGACCTCGCTTTTGAGAGTGGGGAGTTTCCTCCCCTCACCTCGGTGTTACCTCAGTGACTTTGGCAGCAGAAACTCCTCACTGGTGTGAGGGGAGCGAGGCCGGGCTGGGCCGGGCCACCCTTCGTCCCTGGGTGGTCGGGGGGCGGTGGGAGGGCAAACTTCCCTCGGCGGTGGGAGGGCAGACTTCCCTCGGCTGTGGCCTGTGTCTCACAGCTCTGCTGGGAGCCATGGGGAAGCTTGCGCTATTCCTTGCTCTGCCTGGGTGCTGGGAAGTTAGTTTGTGCCTTGCCCTGACTGGTCTTGCCTCTCCGGCCCTGAGCAAAAGGGTAATGTCTGCAAGTGCCTCAGTTTCCTTCTGTTTTCTGGCAGCCTTCATAGTGCGATTCTCTTCAAGAAACACTTCTCTCTAATTAAGTGTTAAGAAAGACATGGTATTACAAGGTACTG